>CM056733.1:38593141-39915641 GCA_029844215.1 Przewalskia tangutica
CCCGGAATTCTACCTCGGTGTAGACACGTCCATGTGACATCAACAATAATATACTGGGTGATCAACCCTGCCGCATGGCCACATGCCCCCGGAATTCTACCTCGGTGTAGACATGTCCATGTAACCACAATAACAATATATCGGGTAATCAACCCGACCGCATGGCCGCATGCCCCTGACTCGTGATCGGCAGATACGCCCATGTGACATCAACAACAAGACAAGAATCAAAATGGAAACATACCCGTGGAATTCTCCATCACCGCCAAAGACGTCCAAGTAAGTTCTCAACAAGTCGACCGACCTCTATCGAGACGCCAGAATACGTAAATACCACACTTGCACAACAAAGGCTATCATCACAAGCATAGGCAAGTTTCACAACAACAAGCATAGGCAAGTTTCACAACAACACGCATAGGCAAGTTTCACACAACTCAAAGTACTTTCATTTTATGCCAAAGTCCGGGTTTTTAACCCCAAAGTACTACATACGTTAAGTTCTTTTAAAAGAGATCCATTACTTTTATAAAAGTCACCCTATACCCATAGTATTAGAATGACCAACCCACATTCCTTTTCAAAATCAAGTAACAACATTCTTTTCCTAAGTTCCAGTTTGCCTAGTTTCAATTACTCAAGCTTCTCATTTTCAAATGGTTTCATAGTTCCCAAACTTAATCACTTGATTCCTTTTTAGAACAATTGAGTAACATATGTCATATATGTGAGTAGTTTATTCTTGTTTATAACGATCTTATTACAGCAGCCATGATCTAGAAAATGAAATATCATTTTGTCTCATCTTAGCTTCTATGCAGATGGAGGTTTCTACTGGTTTTAATACAACACATCATTATTCAATACATTTTCCTTTATTAACGCTGCAGTGGTCTGTCGATACACATTCTGATTCCCGAAATCAAGAAACATTATCCCTTTAAAAACCAAGTACTCATTACTCACGAATGAGGTTTCACACAAACATCCACATTAAAACAAATAAGTTAAGTCTCTTATCTTATAAGATCAAGTCTCTTAACTTCTAACATCAGTAAACCATTTTCACTTACATAAGGTCGTTATAACTAACTTCCCATAAAGCTATTATAACACCCTATGTTTTACACCAACCAAATCACTTAGCACATGTACGTCTACCGTACTACCTAGTTCACAACAATCATGCTAGAAAAGATAGGAAGAGGTTCACATACCTCGCGACGATTTATCGACAATAAGCAAAATGCTCCAAGTACTACAACCTTGCTAGCCCTTTCCACTCCTCGAGGTAATACGCTACTCAGTACTTTCACCTATAAAGGTCACAAACGTCTATTAACCCCAAAACACAAGTTTCTATCTTTCTATAGAAAATTCGGCAGCACCTCCCCCCCCCGCAACAGCGTAAATCTCCTCCTCTATCGAGGCCGGCTACCAAGCCAACCAGGGGGGGTTTACACGTCTAACCGGACGTGTACAATTCTACACAAGTCTCATCGCAATACACCCTATGTAAATACGATTCGATTCTTTATTCTTCAGGCTTAAGTCAAAAGACATTGCCGAATACTAAGTATAGTTCCATATATAGTATACTTCAACTATATATTCTAACAAACATGTAATTTCCAATTACAATAGAGGGACAAGATAATTACCTCGATAAGCCCAAAATTATCCAAGTTATAATGTCGATCCTGAGCAAGGTTTAGCTCCAATTGTGCGCTCCAAACCACTCCAAACAACCCTTAGAAGTTCTAACCAACTTCTACTCAAATACTTCAACCAACTATGAAGATTTCCTTAGGGTTTCGGTTTGAGACTAAAAAGGACAAAAGGTAGTATTTCCGGACTCTACGTAAAGAGGTATCTTTGGAATACTACAAGGTACAAGGCTAAGGTATTTTGGGCATTATAACAATACTAGGGGAGTATTTCTATACCACAACAAGGGGTATTATACGAAAACAACTAAGCAGTGGGTACCCACGCCAAGGCACCACAAAGGGGAGGGGGAGGCCCTGGCCAAGACTCTCAAAAGAGGCGGGCGGGATGAGTTGGACGAACTCAACACTAGAGGAGGGAGGGATTTTAGGCTTGGAAGGTTTCATTTGTGGATGAAGAGTTCATCAACATAAGGGGGGTATTTATAGCAAAACCAAAGGCCAACCAATGGCCAAGATCAAGCCATGTGCAAGGCAAGTGTAAGGCCAAGATCAAGCCAAGTGCACCCTAAACCCTACTCCACAAAACACTCCACAAAACAATGCACCAAACAAGGCCAAAACAAGGCACAAACAAGGAGAAGACGCCCCTCGCTTACCCAAACCGTTACTGAGGGTGACAAGTGTCACCCTCTCGTTGGCCCAAAGATGTTCCGTCGCTCGGAAAAATCCGCAAAAAATACAAAACGACATAGTCGGAATTTTCCCCTCGCAAGTTATGCAAAACGTTTCGTCGAAAAACGACTCTAATCGGGTGTTGTGCACAAAGGTAAAGTCGGCCAAGGGTGCCACATGGGGGTGACACGTGTTGCCCCCCGATTCGCCCAGAATATTTCGTCTTCCGAAAATATCCAAAATACCGGAAATCTCAAAAACAAAGCGGGCCCCACAAAACCGTAAATTTCTCCCGTGGGCCCCACGTGACCATTTCCGAAAATAAAATCTCAAAATTCTAATATAATCTATGAAGTCCAAATACCAAATCTGGGAATCCAATTCCCATTAACGAACCTTTTTCTTCACAAATAACCGGAAACTTTTCCGTCG
This sequence comes from Przewalskia tangutica, assembly GCA_029844215.1. Lineage (NCBI taxonomy): Eukaryota > Viridiplantae > Streptophyta > Magnoliopsida > Solanales > Solanaceae > Przewalskia > Przewalskia tangutica. Next base: position 38,595,916 of record CM056733.1, read on the forward strand.
AAAACTCACATCTTTCTTTCTTTTCAAAATTTCTGCCGTACTCTCGTACGTACGTCCTCACATACATACCCTGCAACTACGGGGTATAACAAAGTACACCTTATCCATCTACTCCAAAAATATCCTACCTAACCTTGACTAAGCAAAAGCCACATAAAATCGTCCAACCATGGCCCATGTTGCCGTCCATTGAGGGTGACAAGTGTCACCCTCCCGTTGGTCCAAAATATTTCATCTCTCGGAAAAATCCGCAAAAATAATAAATGACATAGCCGTATTTTTCTCTTCGCAAAGTCCGGAAAACGTTTCGTCGGAAAACGACTCTTTTCGCTAGTTGTGTACAAAATTTTCGGCCCTAGCCTACTTTAAGGCTCAAACTTTTCTACGTACGTCCTTACGTACATACTCTGGAAATACGGGGTATAACATCTTGGTTAATCCGTCGATCTCTACGTTCCTCTGTGTGCTGCGCATAAGCCTGTACGCGGGCAATATCCATGCCTGACTGAAGGGCTACTCTTGTACAACCCTTTACTAGATAATTGTCTAGACGCGTGATATATCGGTGCACTCTATATTCTCTGGTTGCTAAAATCCTAGCTAGTAACAGGTCCATTACTTTGTAATCTATATTCTCTGCTCCCTGGCCGGAACCAAGGCTCATATATCATGGTCGCAGTAGGAACTGCTGCCGCTGTGCTAAACTCTGTTGGGGCTGGCGATGTCGCAGAACTCCCCGAATGAAGCACCAGCCTAGGTGATGATTGGGCCTGTGCCCTCGTAACCCTCTGTATTCTACTCGCAGCTCCCTAGGCTGCCTTGCCCTTCGCCCGGTTGCCTTGCGCGAGGCATAATCGGTACGGAAAGAAATACGTTAGAGGGGTCCAACTTATAACACGACTCAAGCACGATCTCGGAGTGAGAAGAATGGAAACCAATCCTAAATATCCTATAGCCTCGATTATTGGTGGTGCACAACACACCGATAATCAAGACTTACTAGATACGGTCGTAGACACTTTTCGAGGATTAACTGCTTTTGATACCACTTTTGTCACGACCAACCGGGCTCAGAATCGTGCCTTACCCGCACCCAAGTAGACATACATCGAGTAATCACGAATATAAAAACACAACATGAAACAATGTAAAGAGACACGCTTTATTCGAGGAAAAGTTGCCTTTCGGCATATATATATAAACCCAAAGTGACGATTACATCCCAACTTTACAACGGACTACTGCACTTCTGGAAGCAAAACAACTATGGCGGGACAGGGCCCCGCCATACCCTGAATGAACATAAATATCTACAACATCAGGGATTATACCAAAGATAAGCCTCCGGAGAAACGGAGCTTCCCAAAACGCTGAACTGTGATCCTAAGAGGATCAACAATCGGTGTACCTCTACCGCGGATGAACGCACTTCGGGCGAGGTCGACAACAGTACCAAGTATGTGAAATCAAAATATCAGAATAAAATCATAATAGTCTATATAAAATAGAAGACATATATGATAACCAATTTACGATACACCATATGTAAGCAGTCATGTCAAGTCAGGGACTCATGCCCTTGAAGTCATCACTCAATATAACCATGGGTCTCATGCCCACAATATCAATCATGCCCGTGGAATTCCTTCCTCACTGCCGGCAGTCCATGATATAAAAACACCAAGGAATACACATGATCACCAGGTCTCACTTGTGTCAAAATAAAACCGTACGGGGTAAGTACGAAGGCATAGCCGACTACTAAAACCCACAGTACCATCAATGCTATAAAACTGTATCACGAGGTCTTTCTAGACCGCACCACATGATCGGCCGCCGCCGCCTCGTGATCAATGTGCGAGTCTAACTCGAGCATAACGCCGCCCGCATAAAGCCACATAGGCCCGCATGAGGTATTCTCAGACGGTAGCTAGCCCGCGGTACCTCCTCGACTCCCGCATCCGCATAGTCACATAGGCCGTATAGTCACACGCATCGCATAAGGCACTCGCGTGACGGATAATACACCGAATGATCAATCTCGGAACTCCCGCACTCCGCGATAGTCACAGACCGCATAGGCCGTATAGACCCGCATAAAGGGTGGCAAGCCCTCGGTATAACAAGTCAAGGGGGGTATGTGATATAATAACAGTACAACGGGCATAACGTTTAACAACGTAAGCACAACAGGGATAACCCCCTTACACAACATCACAAGATACTAACACACGTAGCATCATAACATGTTTACTTATCAAACCAACAAGGAAGCATTACAAGGCTATCACAAACCAACATAGTCAAGTTATTCACTCAAGGTACTTTCTACTTTATGTCAACAAGTTCGGGTTTTTGTCCCCGAAGTACTTCATACATTAACTCTTTAAAAACCAAGTACTCATTGCTCATGAATGAGGTTTCACACTTTTAAAAAAATTCATATCAAGTTAATTTAGTCAAGTCCCTTATTTTCAAAAGATTCATAGATCATAGTTTTAAACACTTAACAACGTAATCTCCTTTTTAAAACAATTTGAGTAACATATGCCTTATGTGTGAGTAGGTTATTCTTGTTTATAACAATCTTATTAAAGCAGCCATGATCTAGGAAATGTAATATCATTTTGTCTCATCTTAGCTTCTATGCAGATGGAGGTTTCTACTGGTTTTAATAATACTTAATTAGTCAATACATTTCCCTTTATTAGCGCTCATGATGGTTTGTTCGATACTCATTCTTATTTCCGAAATCATTACAAGGCGTTCCCAAACAATTAAGTAAACCGTTCTTTTTATCTCTCTTAAGTCGTTATACCTAACTTCCCATAAAGCTAGTATAACTCTTAAGCTTTTAAAACCAAGTATTACTCTTCTTTCAAAAACGATTCTTAATTCTTTTGAAATACTTCAAGATTCTTTATTATTAGACTCAAGTCAGAAGACATCGCAGTAAAACCATGTTCAGTTAACACACGTACGTCTACCGTACTATATATATTCTTTTAAAATATCATGCTCAAGAGGATAGGAAGAATCACATACCTCGCGAAGATTATCGACTAATAGCAAAATGCTCCACCGCTATAACCCGGCTAGCCTTGTCCACCTTCCAAGTAGAACATGCTACTCGCAGAACATTCAACCTATAAAGGCCATATACGTCTATCAACGTCTAGACTACTCTGTAGAATATTCTAAGCAGAGGGTTCTCTATTCTACGGAAAATCGGGCAAAGACTTCCCACCGTTAAACTACACAAGTCTCATCAGAATACACCCATGTAAGTACAGTTTTAATCTCATTCTTTAATATTCTTCTGATGTGATTTCAATTCAATTCTCTTCTCTTATACCATCCTTCTATATATATCTTATACTCATTTCTATACTACTACAGTATGTAATTTCCAATTACAATAGAAGGACAAGAGTATTTACCTCGATAAGTCCAAAATTATCCAAGTTTAAATGTCGATCCTGAGCAACGTTTAGCTTCTACTATGGGTGCTCTAACCCGCTCCAAACAACCCTTAGAATTTCTACGCAACTTCTTCTTAATACTTCAACCAACAATGAAGATTTTCCTTAGAGTTTCGTTTTGTGACTAAAGGATATAAGGTAGTATTTTCGGGCTTTTAGTATAGAGGTAACTTGGGAATGCTACAAGGTATTTGTCTAAGGTATTTTGGCATAGCAACAATACTAGAAGACAACTTTCTACCAAAGGGGGGGGGGGTGTTTGGACGAAAAAACTTTATAACAAGGGGGTGTTTCTACTGGCCACTAGGAAGGGGAGGAGTTGGGACGAGAACACTACTACAAGGGAGAGGATTTTGAGACTTAGAAAGTGTGGAGTGGATGAAGAAGTCTTCACTCAAGGGGGGTTATTTATAGAACACTCAAGGGACAAGATTAAAACAAGTGGAGGGTTGGGATTAGGATCCATGTGAAAGATGAGGTCTTCCAACCAAGTGTCTCCCACAATATTAGGACATATTTCCACCACAATATTGTAAAACATGCCCACCAAAACAATTAGCCATGGACTCCACTACCTCACAAAAACGTCCACAATTTACCTACCCCCACTACCAAAATCAACTTGCAAGACTTGACCATTTGACTTGCCCACTAGGCCCCCCAATTCGTCCAACCAAAGCCAACTAAGGGTGACACATGTCGCCCTCCTAATGGTCCAAAATATTTCGTCTCTCGGAAAAAATCCGTAATCGGTTAAAATATTAAAAACGTAGAATTCCCTTCACAAGGCTCGGAATCTTTTCCGTTGAAAGTTCATAATTCCATTCTTAACCTAATTAGGGTTTGTACAAATGTACGTACGTCCTCACATACATACTCTGGAAATACGACGTATAACAGATTCGACCATGAACGCCTAGAAAAGTTCATGGGCTCTAACTTCAGAGATGGCAACAGAAGATGTTGTTTTATCTGACTGTTATGGGAATGACTCGTTTTCTAACAGAAGATCCTTTATAAGATGGAGATGAAATAGACCCTCAGCCAAATGAAACGGCTGAAATGAGTCAAGGTATCCATGTCGTTAATGGCATGAAGATGGTTCTTGATGCATGGAGTCACAGTAATTTCATATGCAATAATTATATTTTGAATTGTCTATCAGACCCAATCTACACGGTGTATTGCACAATAGGCACCGCCAAAGAGTTGTGGGAAAGACTGCAAAAAAAGTACAACGCACAAGATGCTGGTACGAAGAAATTCATCATTCGGAAATTACTGAAATTTCAAATGGTGGATAACAAAACTGTGATGTCCCAAATCCAGGAATTGCAAATGATTCTACATCACATGGAGTTGGACGGTATGAAACCAAATGAGCAGTTTTTTGTTGCATCACTAATTGAAAAGTTACCTCCATCGTGGAATGAGTTACTTAAAACTCAAGACAAAGGAAATGACTGTCACGACCCGTTCCGGGGCCTGTGACTGGTGCCTTATCCGGACACCCAAGTAGTCATACATCAGAGAAATCAGCGGAATATAAAACATGCAGATATGAAACAAGAGATAAGATAATAAAACAGGCCAACCAAAACGGTTTCCTTCTTGCGTATATATACGTAGAATTTGAACGATTCATCCTTTACAACCCCGCCTACAACAAGATTACATGCACTTAAGAATGTAATAACAACTATGACGACAGGTTCGCCATACCCCGAATGTACAAGAACCTACAACTCGTGGAACATACCAAAAGATAAGCCTCGGAGAAACGGAGCTTCCTAATACGAATCGTGATCCTATGAGCGAGGATCAACAACCGATGTACTTCTACCGCGCAGATGAACGCAGCCCGGCGAGGTCGATAACATGTACCAAGTATGAAATGCAGAAATATCAGAAATGAAATCATAATGTCTAAAATAAAACAGAGACATGTATGATAACAAAACTACGATTACAACATAAAAACAAATATGTCAAGTCGTGGACTCACGCCTCAAAGTCATCCTCACGCCCGTGGAACTCCTTCCTCACCGCCGCATTCTAGGTATAAATCGTGTGATACGTATAACATGTCTCGCCCATCCCACGGGACTCGAGGTGGAATCGTGTGGAATACATGTCTCGCCCATCTCATGGGACTCGATAGGAATCGTATGGGATACATGTCTCTACCATCTCGTGGGACTCGATAGGAATCGCACGTGTCTACCATCTCACGGGACTCGACAGTATCGCGACATGTCTCGCCCATCTCATGGGACTCGATAGGTATCGCACATGTCTCGCCCATCTCATGCGACTCGATAGGTATCGCACGTGTCTCGCCCATCTCACGGGACTCGATAGGAATCGCGACATGTCTCGGCCATCTCACGGGACTCAATAGGTATCGCACATGTCTCGACCCATCTCACGGGACTCGATAGGTATCGCGACATGTCTCGCCCATCTCATGGGACTCGATAGGTATCGCGACATGTCTCGCCCATCTCACGGGACTCGATAGGAATCGCATGCAATACATTCCCGCTCATCCCATGAACGCGATGTCGTGTGAAATACATTCTCGCTCATCCCATGAACGCGATGTCGTGTGAAATACATTCGGTTCATCCCATGAACGCGTGTCGTGAATACATTCGGTTCATCCCATGAACGCGTGTAGAATTGACCATAACATTTAAACGCTCTTTAAGACAGATTAAGATAATACCATGTTTTCCTTTTAAAAACAACTAAGGCAATATTATGCCCTTCTTCTTAAACCAAAACATTTTCCTTCTTAAAGTCAAGTAACAACATTCTTTTCCAAAAGTTCAAGTTTGCCTAATTTCAAATACTCAAGTTTCTCATTTTGAAAGGTTTCGTAGTTCATAGTCTTAATCACTTAATAAGATAATTCTCTTTTAAAACAATTTGAGAAACATATGCCTTATGTGTGAGTAGGTTATTCTTGTTCATAACAATCTTATTAAAGCGACCATGATCTAGGAAATGTAATACAATTTTGTCTTATCTTAGCTTCATGCAGATGGAGGTTTCTACTGGTTTTAATATAATTACTTACTTGTCAATACATTTTCCTTTATTAACGCCGCAGATGGTTCGTTCGATACTTATTCTCATTTCCAAATCAAGAAACATTATTCTTTAAAACCAAGTACTCATTACTCACGAATGAGGTTTCACACTTTTAACAAAATTCATATCAATTCAATTAAGTCAAGTCGCTTATCTTTTAAGATCAAGTCTCTTATCTTCTAAAGTCAATAAATCATTCTTTTTATCTATCTTAATTTGTTATACCTAACTTACCATAAAGCTAGTATAAATCTTTCAAAAAGTATTACTCTTCTTTGAAAAGCGATTCTTAATTCTTTTGTAATACTACCAGACTCTTATTATTTTAAACTCAACTCAAAAGACATCAAGTAAAACCACGCTCATTAACACACGACGTCTACCGTACTATATATATATTCTTTTTAAAATATCATGCTCAAGAGGATAGGAAGAATCACATACCTCGCGACGATTATCGACTATTAGCAAATAGCTCCAAAGTACTGTAATCCGACTAGCCCTTTCCACCCTTCGAGTAGAATACGCTACTTGCGATTTCAACCTATAACGGCCATACAAGTCTATCAACGCCTAGACTACTCGTAGAATAATTCTAGATACTGATTCCTTATTCTACGGAAAATTGGGTAGCACTTCCCTACCACAACCACACAAGTCTCATCAGAATACACCCATGTAAGTACAGCGCTTTTCTTTAATATTCTTCTATTACGCTCAACTCTTCAGAATATCCTTCATGAATCTTATATTCATTTCTATACTACTACAAGATGTAATTTCCAATTACAATAGAAGGTCAAGAGTATTTACCTCGATAAGCCCAAAATTATCCAAGTTTATATGTCGATCCCGAGCAACGTTTAGCTCCTATTCTCAGACGCCCAATACGCCCAAGAAACCCTTAGAAGTTCTACACAACTTCTACTTATACTTCAACCTACTATGAAGATTTTCCTTAGGGTTTCGTTTTGGGATGAAGGGAAATATAATAGTATTTCTGGGTTTTTAGTATAGGTGTAACCTTGGAATACTACAAGGTATTTGGGCAGGTATTTGGGAATAGTAACAATACTGGAGAGTATTTTCTACCGCTGGGTATGTTTGGCTAGCACCACTAGGAGGGTGTTTCGCCAAGGCCTCACAAAGGGGGAGTGGTGTCACGACCCGACTGCCCGTGGATCGCCTTACCCCGGCACCCTAGTGATATAACATCGAGAAAATCGGAAATAAAAACTTAAACAGAAACAAGATACATCATAAGAAAATAGCAACCAAAGCGGTCCGCTTCATGTATATATACATAACCAACAGTTATAATCCTTTACAACCCCGCCACAACAAGATTCATGCACCTCTAAGAGTGTAATAACAACTATGACGGACAGGGCCCCGCCATACCTCGAATGTATAAGAACCTACAACTCAGTGGAAACATACCAAAAGATAAGCCTCCGAGAAACGGAGCTTCCCAATATCTTTGAATCGTGATCTCATGGCGAGGATCCACAACCGATGTACTTCTACTGCAGATGAACGCAGCCTCCGGGCGAGGTCGATAACAGTACCAAGTATGTGAAACCGAAAATATCAGAATGAAATCACATTTCATCATTTTATAAAACCATTTCAAATAAGTAAACAATTAGGGTCAAGTAAGGGACGATATCCCTGAATAATCACTCACATAACTATGGGTCTCACGCCCATAATATCACTCGTGCCGTGACTCATTCTCATCACGGCGAAGACATGATGTAAAACAACATCCATATGTGAACTCGAACACTAGATCCCGCTGCGTCATCAAACCGACGGGCAAGTAGAATCGCCTATACTGCATCCAAAAGCTAGTCATATCTCTCACGCAAGGTACTGCTAATTACGGATCCAAAAGCTAGCCACGCAATCGCCGAGGCAAGTACCAAAGCTAACGCATTCTAGCCAACCGTCTCACGAGATATGACCGAGGCAAGTATCTCAAGCTATCTACCGCAGGCTACCGATACACGAAATTACCGAACAAGTATCTAAAGTGTGCTCGAACCACACGCATAAATCAAGCCCGATCGCCACCATCGCTGCAAGCTTCATGGATTAGCGGTCCATGGACTAACAATCTGAACCTCACATGACCCCATGCCCGGCATCTCACCTCAAGTCATGGCCATGAAACCATCCTATCGACGACGCCGTGGAACATCCATCACGCCAAGACGTCCAAAGGAATAACAAGATGATACTCAAAGTGGACGCATACTCGTGGAAAATCCAACGCGTCAGTATGTCCAACAATCAATCAGATAACCGGCCCTCCCAGAGTCACAAAGAAGACATCAACAAAACACTTGCACATCAAAGACTATCACGACAAGCATAGGCAAGTTCAACATACATACATTTTTATCAACAATCCGGGTTTCAAAACCCAAAATACTACATACTTTCATTCTTTCAAAAAGACCTCTTTTTACGTAAAAGCCACATGATACTAATACTCGTAGTATATAAAGAAAACACGTTTTACTTTTAACACCCAATTACTTCACCTTCGTAAAAATCCTTACAAGGCTTTTAAAATCAAGTACTCTATACTTTTTAAACCAAGTGCTTTTCTTTTAGAACAACATCAAGTATACTCTTTTAAAACCCAATTAACTTACTCTTTTCAAAACAAGTAACCTATACTTAAATCAAGTTACTTCTCCTTTTCCGAAAACAAGTCGTTATAAGTCAAGTCTCTTATCTTTCAAGATTAAGTCTCTTAACTTTCAAAATCAAACCTTTCTTTTATTTTCATAAGGTCGTTATAACTAACTTCCCATAAAGTCATTATAACGCCTTATGTTTAAAACAAACAAAACTCATTTCACACACGTACGTCTACCGTACTATATAGTTCACAACAATCATGCTCAAGAGTATAGGAAGAATCACATACCTTTTTAGCTTAACCACAAGCCAAGTCAAGTATGCCACGCGTAGAAGATCCACCTATAAAGGCCACAATATATCTATCAATCTCTAGTTCTCTTCGTAGAATATTCTAAACACAACTTCCTTATTCTACAGAAAATTCGGCAAAGACCTCCCCGCTATCACATAAATCTCCTCCCCTATCCAGGCCCGCTACGAGGCCAAAAACTCCCAGATGATTATACGTCTAACCGGAAGTTTGCAATTCTGCTTCACAAAATACAACGATCATCAGAATACAAATTTCTATGTAAATACAGCCTAATTCTTCTTAATACGCATTCTATATATAGTATACTCAACTATATATTACTACAATATGTAATTTCCAATTACAATAGGGACATAGATTATTACCTCGATAAGCCCAAAATTATCCAAGATTATATGTCGATCCCGAGCAACGCTTAGCTCCAATTCCTTACGCTCCCAACCCGCTCCAAGCGACCCTTAGAAGTTTCCAACAACTTCTCTAAAAACTTCAACCAAGCTAGGAAGATTTTTCTAGGGTTTCACTTTACGACTATTGGAATAAAGTAGTATTTCCGGGCTCCTAGTATTGAAATAACTTTGGAATACTACTAGGGATACTAGGCTAAGGTATTTGGTATTATACAACAATACCCAAAGTATTCTACACACGGGGAGAGGGGCTGAAACACCACAAAGAGGGAGGGAGTATTTTTGCCTTGAAAGGCTTTCAAGTGAGCATGAAATACTCTTCAACTAAGGGGGTATATATAGAGGGTTCAAGGGTCAAGATCAAGCAAGGTGTGTGGTCAAGATTGGGCCATGTGTGTGTGGGTCTTACCACACACACATGGCCAAACGAAACTATGCCAAGTGTGAGGGCCAAATCGGCCAAGGGTACTAAGTGACAAGTGGCTAGCCACTTGTCACACCATTTCGGCCCACATGGCCACACAAGGGGGTGACACGTGTCTCCCCCCGATTCGTCCAAAATATTTCATCTTCCGGAAATCTCCAAAATATCGAAAATCTCAAAAACAAAGCGGGCCCCACAAAACCGTAAATTTCTCCCGTGGGCCCCACGTGACCATTTCCGGAAATAAAATCTCATAATTCTAATATATTCCAAGAAGTCCAAATACCAAATCTGGGAATCTAATTCCCACTAACGAACCTTTTTCTTCACAAAAACCGGAAACTTTTCCGTCGAAAAATCACATCTTTCTTTCTTTCCAAAATTTCTGTCGTATTCTCGCACGTATGTCCCCACATACATACCCTGGAACTACGGGGTATAACAGGGGGAAGGTAGGACCAGAGCTACAAAGAGGGAGGGATTTTGCCTTGGATTTTCACAAGTGTGGATGAAGAATTCCTTCAACTAAGGGGGGGTATTTATAGGACTTTCAAGGGTCAAGATGATGGCAAGTGGAGGGCAAGTGGAGGGTGTGGATTCACCCAAGTGTCCTTATCCATCTACTACACAAAATATCCTACCTAATCCTTGACCAAAAAGAAAGGCAAAAAACGTGCCAACTTCACCCCTAAATTGCCAGCCCACTGGCGGACAAGTGTCACCCTCTCGTTGGTCCAAAATATTTCATCTCTCGGAAAAATCCGCAAAAATTATAAATGAGATAGCCGTAATTTTCTCTTCGCAAAGTTTGGAAAACGTTTCGTCGGAAAACAATTCATTTTGTGGGTTGTGCACAAAATTTCGACCCTTATGCCTACTTAAGGCTAAAAACTTTTGTACGTACGCCCTCACGTACATACTCTGGAAATACGGGGTATAACAATGACCTTTGAGGTACTTATTATCAAACTCCAGATTTAGAAAAATAATAAGAAGGCCTTGCCTAAGGGAAAGCAACCCGCTGAGGCAAAGACAAATCTGACTGAGGCCAAAGGGAACACAAGCAAGAAGCGCAAGTTACAGAAAGATGGTAAGACCCAGAAGACGGAGAAGTTCTATGGGAACTGCCACCACTGTGGGAAACTTGGTCACATGATCAAGGACTACTGCAAACTCAAGAACGAGCAAAAAGAGAAGGCCAAAGGCAAGACACATGAACGTCGTCGAAGACACACTTCTTGACGATATGATTGAGGAGTTTTCGGCAGTGGTGCTTGAAACAAACCTTGTTGAGAATCCCATGTAATGGTGGATGGACACGGGTGCTACCCGTCATATTTGTTTCAATAGAGATGCCTTCTCCACGTATACACCAGTTACAGACAAAAATATATTCATGGGTAACAACACTTTTTCTGATATGCTGAGGGTAGGAAAGTGGTCCTGAATATGACTTCTGGCAAGGAGTTCACTCTGAAGGAGGTGATTCATGTCCCTGCTATTAGAATAAATTTAATTTCAGGTCCTTTATTGCTTAATGCTGGTTTTAGGCTAGTATTTGAGTCCAATAAATTTGTAATCACCAGAATGGAACATTTGTGGGAAGGGGTTTCATCTGTGAAGGCCTCTTCAAGGTTAATGTCATGTCTGTAATGCGTTCTATCAATAAAATTGAACCTTCTTCTTATTTGCTTGAGTCTTCTAATTTATTGCATCATAGACTAGGACAAGTAAACTACCAATCCATTCAAAGGTTGGTAAAGTTGGAGTTGTTGCCATCTATCGACGTAAACTCTCAACATAAATATGAGGTATACGTAGAGGTAAAACTCACTAAGACTCCCTTTAGATCCGTCGAAAGGGATACCACTCCTCTAGAACTTTTCACACATATATATGTGATTTGAAGTTTGCACAAACTAGAGGGGGAACAAGTACTTTATGACATTCATAGATGATAGCACAAGGTATTATTAACTTTACTTGTTGAAAAGTAAGGATGAAGCCTTTGAAGCGTTTAGACACTACAAAACAGAAGTTGAAAACCAACTAAGCGGACAGATTAAATCAATTAATAGCAATAGAGGGAGAGAATACGTAGCACAATTTGAGGAATATTGTGCCCAATTGGGAATTTCATCAAATGACGGCTCCATACTCACCTCAGTCAAACAGTGTCGTTGAACGTAAGAACCGTACATTGAAGGAAATGATGAATGCTTTGCTCATTAATTCCGGTCTTCCCCAAAACATGTGGGGAGAAGTGTCCTTACCGCTAATATGATTCTTAATAGAGTCTCACATATGGGTAAGGACAAGACTCCACATGAGTTATGTAAGGGAAAGAAACCCACCTACAAATACTTGAAGATGTGGGGATGTTTGACAAAAGTTGAAGTACCTAAGACTAAACAGGTCAAGATTGGGCCTAAGACTGTAGATTGCATTTTCATCGGATATGCAAATAACAATAGTGTTTATCGCTTCTTATTGCATAATTCAGATGTATCAAATATCCACGGGGGTACAATCATGGAATCAATGAATGTTCAATTTTTTGAGGATACGTTTCCTAGAAAAGAAAGAGTCATAACCTCTCGTAAATGAAGTTATGAATAAAACTCTCAGGATTCAGGAGTTATTGACTGCCCGGATCTAGTATACTCCGAAGTGGCTGAATATTCGGAATCTAGTGTTCCAGACTCTCAGAACGTGGAGACTCCAGATATGGAACCAAGACGAAGTAAAAAGGCCAGGAAGAATAAGTCCTTCGGTCCTGACTTTGTAGCTTATATGGTTCATGACGAACCACTGACAATTACTGAAGTGTTGTCAACTCCAGAAGCACGCTCTGGAAAGAAGCTACTAAGAGTGAAATAGACTCCATTCTGCACAACCATACTATGGAGTTGGTTGATCTTCCATCGGGAAACAAACCGTTGGGTTGTAAATGGATACTCAAATGGAAGTATAAAGCAGATGGGTCTATAGATAAGTACATGGCCAGATTAATAGTCAAGGGCTATCAGTAGAAGGAAGGCCTTGACTATTTTGACACGTACTCCTCAGTGTCTCGAATGACTTCTATACGAGTATTCATTGCGATCGCCGCATTACGGGACCTTGAAATACATCAAATGGATGTCAAGACAACCTTCCTAAATGGTGATTTGAAAGAAGAAAATTATATGGACCAACCCGAGGGGTATGTAGTTTCAGGGCAAGAGAAGAAAGTCTTTCGGCTTGTCAAATCTCTTTACGGGCTGAAATAGACCACGAGGCAATGACACGAAAATTTTGATAGTACTCTACTATCAAAATGTTTCGCCATTAATGAGTGTGACAATGTGTCTACATGAAAGATAATGCTGACTCGTTCGTCATGATATGTCTTTACGTAGACGACATTTTGATCACATAGAGCAGTCGTAGTTTGATCCTAGAGACTAATAATATGTTGAAACAATGTTTCGACATGAAAGATATGAGCATTGTAGATGTTATCTTAGGGATCAAGGTCTCTAAGACATCTGGAGGTCTGGTCTTATCTCAGTCTTATTACATCGAGGATGTGTTGAGAAAGTTTGAGATATTCGACAGTCCGCCAATAAAGTCACCACTGGATATGAATCAAAATATTGATAAAAACGTGGTGCGCCCGTATGCTAGGAGCAATATGCGCAAGTGATTGGTGATGTACATAACTAGGGGTGTTATCGGTCTGGTCCGGGTATCTGGTTGGTAGTTTGATGTACATAACTAGGGGTGTTATCGGTCCAGAGTCCAGATCCGAGATTGGACCAAAACCTTATCGATTCGATTCTCGGTCCGATTCCGGGGCCTAATTTATTTTATTTTATTTTTTAAAAATTGAATTTTCAATACTAAAATTGACATTCTCGGACACATTACCACAAAATTTGTACATTGAAATCTATTATATATCTCGAGATATTTAGATTTGAAAAGAGAAAAAACGTAACGATTTGGGAAAAAATGAAATTGATTAGCAAGATGAATGTTTTTGGAGAAATCGGCTGAATCAAACCGCTTTAGCAGTTTTTCCGGCCCTGTCTCGAAAAATTACGCGAAATTAAAAAACAATTAAGTGAAACGAACATCCGAGCGCAAAGTTATGACCATTTAAAGTTTCACTAATTTACAACTAATTTATATGTCAATGCTTCAAATTAAAATATAAAGTCTATCTCACATATATTTAAAACATGTAAAATAGTAGAACATTAGGGAATATTGCAATTAAATATAATTAGGACCTGGGAGGGGTCCGCAGTGGGGAGGTCTGGCCGAGGTGAGGTGTTATCGGGTATTTTACCGGGTTACCGATACGGCTCCTTATCGGTCCGGGTAATTTTTTGGTATTCGTATCCGGACCGTTAAGGTTTCGATTCGAGTATCGATCCGAATTTACCAGTCCGGTTCTCGGATAATTACCGGGAGTATCCGGACCGCTAACAGCCCTATACACAACAAACTACACCCGACCTGATATCGCATATGCAATCAACAAATTGACTAGATTTACCTGTAATCCAAGTGATGATCATTGGAAAATGTTGAATTAGGTACTATGGTACCTAAAATACACGGTAACTTACGGGTTGCATTATTCGAGATATCCAGCTGTACTATAGGGGTATAGTGATGCAAACTGAATATCTAATATAGAGAACACCAAGTCCACCAGTGGGTATTGTCGCGCCCATTTTTGACCGCGGGGTCTGAATGGTATCTACAACGTTGCTCTTTGGCGTGATTCCCTAGATTGAGCAAAACTGCTTGTATTGAAGAGTCGCCACCTAATTAGTTAAGTGAATTAGGACACTTGAGCTATTGCAATAAAATACTGCAATTGATCTCCATTTTATGGTCTGCAAAATTAATGAGATTCTGGATCAGAGTTTTTTATAATCCTAAAGGGAAGGAGTTGGACATCCTTTAAGATCCGCTAACTTGCGGTTATCCGGTCAAACCTAGGTTAATTATCTATCATGCTTTAGAAATTAAAATTAAAAATAAAATTAAATACAACAATAAAATAAAACTCCGAATGGCATCTTCTTGTCTTCTTTAGTCTTTTTTAGACATTTTGCCCAAGATGCATCTCCGAGTACCTGCATAAACACTTAGTAAAAGTGTCAGTAAAAGAGGAAATACTTATCAAACAGTGATAAGAATTAATAAATAAACTAAAAAATAAAAATCGTCTTTTGTACATGGGAGGTCTTGAAAATCAGACGGAGATTCCTTCATCGGCCAATTGGGCTTAGTATATGCCCAAACAAACTTAAATAACTGCGATATAAAAAGTAACAGTACCGTTGAAATGAAAAATGGCTCTACACAAAGGCCAAGAAAGACAGAGAGCTCAGTCATCACACAGTGATATGTGGCATCTATAACCAAAAAGGTGCAGCTATCTACAGACTGTATTGCAAAGCGTGTAAGAAATGCCAAAATTCAAATCTAAAGGAAACACAGATAGAACACGATATAGATGAAAGAGAAAGTGGAAATATAGATTAAAATGATAATAGTGAAGAACAGGGGGAGAACACCATGAAGAACATGAAAAACATGAAACACTCGGGAAGGTATGCTAGCATCCAAGATCATGGAGAACAAGGGTAACATGCATAGCAAAATAAAGCTAATAATAAAACTAAGGTAGAACAGAACACCAAATATAATCTATCAGCATACTCATGG
This sequence comes from Przewalskia tangutica, assembly GCA_029844215.1. Lineage (NCBI taxonomy): Eukaryota > Viridiplantae > Streptophyta > Magnoliopsida > Solanales > Solanaceae > Przewalskia > Przewalskia tangutica. Next base: position 38,612,026 of record CM056733.1, read on the forward strand.
AGATAAACATTGAAACAAGTAGCAAGATTAACTGGATAAAAAGAAGTTCGTGAAGTACTCAAAGAACATGAAGCACAATCAACATAATCTAAACCTCTAAGATTAACTGGATAAAAAGAAGTTCGTGAAGTACTCAAAGAACATGAAACACAATAAACATAATCTAAACCTCTAAGACGGCCATACACTGTGTAGAAGCCAGAATAACATAAACAACATAACCAACGTACCAAGATACTAGAATAGTTATAACAACAATAACAGAATAATGAGTGGCAAACAGATAACTAAAAGCAGACATGCATTTACAAGTGAAAATAGGAACAAGGACACATTAAAAGTCAACAATAGAGTGCAAAATAATGTAGTTGGATGCCAAGTACACCAACAAGACCCATATATTGAACGTCTATAGCTTTTTACCACTTATGAAAGAAGCACAGGCATGCAATAGCAACAAGAGTTCCAATAACAGATACAGAGTTACAAGATGAAAAATCGGAGCTCACTAACATTCAAGTAACAAATTTAACAAGATGAACTGGATTATGAAGGACAATAGGCAAGCACAAGAACATAAGCCCAGCTAAAGACTTCAATAGTGAGCAAAACAGAGCCAGATTCTTAAAAAAACAACAACAAGATTATGGGTAGATAATGAGAGAGTCTAACAAAATGTACAGTAAAATAGAGGAATCTGACAATTAAACAAAGTGTAACCTCTAAGACGGTCAAACAGAGTGTAGAAAGCAGAGTTGGGTTGTAGTGGACGCCTGGTGGTAGCGGTGGTTGTGAGGTCGACGGGAAGAGGAAGGGGAGCTCCTGCCGGTCATCACCTCCGGCGAGGCAGCAACAACAGAAACAAAGAGACTAAGGATAGGGACTTGAGATTAAAGGGGTGGTACATCGACGATGTGCAAACAGGGGAAGAGGGGCTTATTGGTGTATTCGCCGGAGATGATGGTGTTGTGGTTGTTACGGGTAATGGGACGAGGGTAACAGTGGCGTGAAGGGGGACTGGGGAATAGGAGTTCGCTGGTGAGAGGGTGGGTTGGACGATAAAGAAATGAGAGAGGGTATGTTGCGGCTGGTAAATGATGTGTCAGGTTTTTTGTTGGAAGGGATGATTGAAAATGAAAGGGGGGTGAGGGTATGATATGCTGCTGGCTAACAAGAGAGAAATTGTTTAAGTTAGAAGAGAAGTCTGAATTTTTTTTCCCCTTTCACGTGAGGTCTCTGTCACGACCCGACCACGGGCCCGCGACTGGTGCCTTACCCCGGGCACCCTAGTGATACAACATCAGAGAAAAACCAGCGGAAATAAAACATACAGATATGAAACAAGATAAAAGAAAACAAAGCAACCAAAACGGTTGCCTTTTGCATATATATACGAAATTTGAACAGTTACATCCTTTACAACCCCGCCCACAACAAGCATTTCATGCACTTAAGAGTGTAACAACAACTATGACGGGACAGGGCCCCGCCATACCCCTGAATGTACAAGAACCTACAACTCAGGGAAACATACCAAAAGATAAGCCTCCGGAGAAACGGAGCTTCCCAATACGCTGAACTGTGATCCGATGTACCTCTACCGCGCATTTAACGCAAAGACTCGGGCGAGGTCAAGATAACAGTACCAAGTATGTGAAATCGAAAATATCAGAAATGAAATCATAGTAGTCTATATAAAATAGAGACATATATGATAACCAAACTACGATATAATATGTAAAATATGTCAAGTCAGGGACTCACGCCCTCAAAGTCATCACCCAAATATAACTATGGGTCTCATGCCCGCAACATCAATCATGCCCATGGAACACCTTCCTCACTGCCGGCAGTCTACGATAACCACACCAAGGAGTACACATGAACACCAGGTCCCACCTGTGTCATAAAAATCATACGGGGCAAGTACGAAGGCTAACTACCAGATACCAAAGCCGCATCATCAACTGACCGGGGCAAGTACGAAAGCTAACTACCAGATACCAAAGCCGTACCAACAAATCTATATAACCATACCACGAAGCTGACCCAGGGCAAGTACGAAAGCCAACTACCAGATACCACCGCGCACAGAATGGCCGAGGCAAGTACGAAGACTAACTATCGATACCGTCGAATCACGAGACTTCGCCACAAAACTGAACGGGCAAGTACGGCTAACTACCGATACCAAGCCGAATCACCACGACCTGGGCAAGTACGAGAGCCAACTACGGATACCAAGCCGAATCAAGAAAACCTCGCGGAGAGCTAGTCCATGGAATAATAATCACGTGTTGCACTGGAATGCTCCACACCGCCAGATGTCCAAGTAAGATCATAACAAATCAGCCGGCCCTCCATCGAGAGACTCGGTAATATAGGAATACAATACTAGCACGACAAGGCTATCACACGCAAACATAGGCAAGTTACACACAACTCAAGGTACTTTCATTTTATGCCAAAGTCCAGGTTTTAACTCCAAAGTACTACGTACGTTAAGTTCTTTTTTAAAAGATTCATTTCTTTTACAAAGGTCACCCGATGCCCGTATTATCAAAATAGAGTGACTAACATTTTAAGTAAACCAAAACAACTTCTATACTTTCCTTTTTAAACCAAATTAAGACAATACTATGCCTTCTTTTTAGACCAAAACACTTCTCCTTTTAAAGTCAAGTTACCATTTTAAAACTAATGATAAAACCATTCTTTTGTTTTCATAAAGTCGTTATAACTAACTTCCCATAATGCTGTTATAACACTTTATGTTTTAAACCAATTTAAGACAAAATCATGTCTTTCTTTTAAACCAAAACTCTTCAATTCCTCAAGTCTCTTTTCTTTTAGAAATCAAGTTCCTTACTTTGGAAATTGAAGAAAATTAATGCTTGTTTATAATGATTCTTATTAAAGCAGCCATGATCTAGGAAATGTAATACAATTTTGTCTTATCTTAGCTTCTATGCAGATGGAGGTTTCTACTGGTTTTAATAGTAATTAGTTAGTCAATACATATAATGCTGCAGTGGTTTGTTCGATACTTATTCTCATTTCCGAAATCAATATAATATTATTCCTTTTAAAACTCAAGTACCCATTTCTCATAAAAGCGGTTTCACATTGCTTAACACAAACCAAGTCCTTAATATTTCATAACAAGTCACTTAACTTTGGAATCAAGTCAAGGACACAAAAGGAAAATCAACTTCCTTTAAACACACGTGCGTCTACCGCACTAAATATATTTCACAAATATCATGCTAGAAAGGATAGGAAGAGGTTCACATACCTCGCGATTGCCATCGACAATTTGCAAAACGCTCCAAGTACTATAACCTTGCTAGCCTTTTCCACCCTTCAAGTAGAATACGCTACTCGTAGTACTTCAACCTATAATGGCCATAAAACGTCTATCAACTTCTAGATCTCTTCGTAGAATATTCTAAATACAAGATTCCTTATTCTACGTAAAATTCGCAAAGACCTCCCCCAGTAACCACATAAATCTCCTCCTCTACTCAGGCCCGCTACCAGGCCAACAACTCCCAGGGGATTACACTTCTAACCGGCCGTGTTCAATTCTACACCACAATAATACTACAAGTCTACTGTAAATACAGCCCAATGTAAATACAGTTCAATTCTTTATACTGATTCTTCCAATATATCTTATACTCAATTATTAACTACTACAACATGTAATTTCCAATTACAATAGGGGGATAAAGATAATTACCTCGATAAGCCCAAAATTATCGAAGATTATAAGTCGATCCTGAGCAACGTTTAGCTCCAAATCCTTACGCTCTAACCCGCTCCAAGAAACCCTTAGAAGTTTCTAAAAAACTTCTCTTAATACTTCATCTAAGCTATGAAGATTTTTCTAGGGCTTCGTTTTACGACTATTGGAATAAAGTAGTATTTCTGGGCTCTTATGTTGGGATTTCTTTGGAATACCACAAGGGATTTAGGCTAAAGTATTTGGAATTTATACTACAATACTTGAAGTATTTCTACAAAGTGGGGGGGAGGGGTTGGACGAAACAACTACAAAGGGAGGGAGGGGAATTTTTGCCTTGGAAACTTTCTAATGTGGATGAAATAAAGTCTTGCACACAAGGGATATTTATAGGGAAATCAATGGCCAAGATCTAGGCAAGTGGATGGTGAAGATTGGGTACATGTGTGTGGATAGTTGGCCAACCATTTGTTCACCACAAAAATGGGACAAGTGGCCACCACAAAAATGGGCCACTTGTCCACCTAAAAACGTCCCACTTGTCCTTCTCCAATTCGGCCAACATGGCCACACGTGTCGCCCCCCTACTCGTCCAAAATATTTCATCTTCCGAAAATATCCGTAAAGCCAAAAATCCGAAAATAAAGTGGGCCCCACAAAACCGTAAATTTCCTCCCGTGGGCCCCACGTGACCAATTCCGGAAATAAAATTCCATAATTCTTAAATATTCCAAAAAGTCCGAATACCAAATATGGGAATCCAATTCCCTTTAACGAACATTTTTCCTTCACAAAATCCGGAAACTTTTCCGTCGAAAAATCACATCTTTCTTTCTTTCCAAAATTACTGTCGTATTCTCGTACGTACGTCTTCACATACATACCCTGGAACTACGGGGTGTAACATTCTCCCCCCCTCCCCTTAGAAACATTCGTCCTGAATGTTCCTTCTAAGTCTCCCAACATACAAGCACCGGTATAGTCTCCACTACTATACTTACGAAACCAATTGTGCCACCAATGGCCATAATATAACACAAGCGAAAAACCCAAATCCAAGCCAACGAAGAATCATCTCTAAAGCGTATATCAATACCATTAGCTCCACCCATGGTCTAAAGGATACTTTCTTCACATCTTAGCTTCTTTTCTTACTCGTCGTACCTTCCTCGTACACTTGAACTCTTCCTACTATACGTACCACATTCCCTTCATCACTTCAGTTTCCAAAACCTTGGAGTCACTACCTCCAAACTTGGTCATCTTACTAGCCTCAAATTCCTTTAAGGCCATTCCCGGCCTTCACGATCCGATTCTGGTCGAACATATCCACGAACTCATACGATGGTTACCTAAACCTGGGCCTAGCACCCTCGTGACCCTACCACCTGGAGGGAACACCTCGAACTGACCCCACCTCATTCCGGGCTGCGGGTTGACTCGCGATATGGCCTCAACCCGACCCACTTCGTACTAAACTCTCGTTCCCCGATCCGGAACAATCTTACCAATTCACGTCATGAAAGCTACCACTTCCATCTCACACTTGTCACGACCCATTCCGGGGCCCGTGACTGGTGCCTTACCGGGGCACCCAAGTAGTCATACATCAGAGTAATCAGCGGAAATATAAAACAAGACATGAAATAGTTTATAAAATAAGACATACGCTTTATGTGAGAAAACGTCGCTTTCTAAGATATATATATAAACATGGTTTAGCGACATCCGATCATCGCATAATCGACTACTGCACTCTAAGGAAATATACAACTATGGCGGGACATGGCCCCGCCATACCCTGACTGTACAAAACTATCTACGACAGGGAGATCATACCCAAAAGTAGAGCCTCCGGAAAAGATGGAGCTCCCGACACCAACGTAGAGATCCTAAGAATGTGGATCTAGCACCTGTTTGCCCTTACCTGCAGCATGAACGCAGCCCTCAAGGAGGTCAAGACAACAGTACTAAGTATATGAAATCAGAAATACTTAAATGAAAACATATCATTTTAAAATCAGTTTTGCAAGTATGTATGAAACAACCAAGGGGACCGCATAGTGCCACATCATAAACAAGAGCAACAATAGGTAAATCAGAATGTGTCTTTTCTAGGTCGCGAATGATCAAGCAGGCCAATTGCGTAGTATCACCATGCAAGCCTAATTCGACTCGTAGTCCGCATAGGCCACCCATATAGGCCCGCATAGGGTATGTAACCCCGCATCGAGGTAGCTACTCTCGCATCGCCCCGACTCGTAGTCCGCATGGCCACATAGACCGCATGAGGTATAACCCCTCATCACAAACCTCGAACTCCCGAAGCTCCGCATAGGTCCATTGGACCCGCATGAGGTATTCTCGAATCATGGTCCCAGACCGCCTGAGTCTACCCCGCATCGGAGGGCAGCTTAACCCCCGGTAATATGTCAAGAGGTGAGTGATAGTACACTAACATAACAACTTATCTTTAAACAACAGAAGCACAACAAGAATACTCTCTTATACAAACGTTACAAGACACTAACACACATAGCATCATATCATGTCTACTTATCAAACCATCTTATTATTCTTTTCACAATTCAATATAAGTCTGTTATAAACACATAGGCAACCGCTTTTTTATCAATCTTAAGTGGTTATACTTCCCATAAAGCTAGTATAACTCTTAAGCTTCTGTTTTAAAAACCAATTAGTTCTCTTCTGTTAAAAATGATTCAGTATTCTTTTGAAATGCTTTCAGTTCTTTATTATTCAGGCTTAAGCCGTGAGGCATTGCCGTAAGTATTATTCAGGCTTAAGCCGTGAGGCATTGCCGTAGTTATTATTCAGTTAACACATGTACGTCTACCGTACTACATATATATTGTAAAATATCATGCTTTAGGAAGAATCACATACCTTCTCAGCGAAAACCACCTGCCAAGTTGGATATGTCGCGCGCAGAGAATCAGCCTATAATAGTCACAGACATCTATCAAAGTCTAGACTACTCTGAAGGTCATTCTAAACAGAGGGTTCACAATTCTATGGAAAGTTGGGCAGCACTTCCCTACCCGGTGAGCTATATAAGTCTACTGTGAAAACAGTCCTATGTAAGTACAGTTTGATTATTCTTCTTTTAAACCCTTCTACTGTGATAACAGTTCAATTCTATTCTGCAATATTCTTCTAAGTATTTAATACTTATTCTTATACTACTACAGTATGTAATCTCTAATTCAAAAGAGGGTTAGGATTATTTACCTCGGTAAGCCCAATAATATCCTAGATAAAGTCGCGCCTGAGCAAGGTTTAGCTCCTAAGTTGTACGCTCCGGTAGCTCCAAGAAACCTTAGAAGTTCTTCACAACTTCTACTAAGGACTAAGGGTTTTGGGCTTGGTTTTTTTGGGCATTATAACAATACAAGAAGGAAACTTTTCTACCAAGGGAGTGGGTAGATTTCGCTAGGCTAGGGGAGGCCTCGTCCAACTTCAAAAGTGGAGGGGGGGTAGGAGGCTTTGGACGAAAAGCTTTAGAGAGAGGGGGAGGGATTTTTCAAGACTTGAAATTGATTTGTGGATGAAGAACTCTTCATCTAAAGGGGTATTTATAGGTCAAGTGGCCAATCAATGGCCAAGATTAAGCCAAGTGCTAGGCAAGTGTAAGGCCAAGATTAGGGCAAGTGTCCTTATCCATCTACTACACAAAATATCCTACCTAATCCTTGACTTGTGCAAAGGCACAAAAACGCAACTCCATGTCCATTTCGTCCCAACGGACGATTTCAAGTCCACCAATGGAGGTGCCAAGTGTCGCCTCCCGTTGGTCCAAAATGTTTCGCCTCTGGAAAAATCCGCAAAATTTAGAAATGGCATAGCCGAATTTACCCTACGAAAGTCGTGGAAACGTTTCGCGAAAAACGATTCTTTTAGCGAGTTGTGCACAATTTTCGAACTTGGCCTAACTTTAAGGCTAAACTTTCAGACGCACGCCTACGCACATACTCCTAAATACGGGTATAACATTCTTCCTCTTAGAAACATTCGTCGAATGTTCCTTCCCAAGACGATTAACGATAAGATTCTTCATAACTTAAACGATTGCAAATGCCACACACGCCACGTAACAACACTTAGGCATAAACGATAATGAAGATTTACAAGTAGGAAAAGTGAATTACCCGGAGGTGGGAATAGGTGAGGATACCTCCGCCTCATGTCTTCCTCGGCTTCCCAAGTCATCTCCTCCCTAAGCTCGTTCCGCCACAAGACTTTGACGGAAGCCACATCCTTGGTCCGCAGACGCCTAACCTGACGATCGACTATCGCTATGGGAATCTCCTCATACGATAACCCCTGGCCACCGACATCGCCAATCGGTGTACCTTAGATGGATCCTCGATACATCTCCTCAAAGATAGATACGTGAAACACCGGATGCCGCCTCCAGACGGACGGCAGATTCAACTCAGAGTAACCTTGCCTACCTCGCGACAATCAAACGCCCAATGTACTGGGCCGAAGTTTCCCCTTCTTCCCGAATCTCATCACACCCTTCATGGGTGACACCTTCAGGAAAACCCAATCATCAACTGCGAACTCCAGATGTCGACGACGATGATCTGCATACGACTTCTGTCGACTCAGCCCAATAGCCGCCTTGATAAGCTTCACCTTATCCATCGCACGGCACCAAATCTGGTCCCACTAGCTGCACCTCGCCCACATCGAACCAACCTATAGGCGATCTGCACTTCCTCCCATACAAGGCCTCATAAGGCGTCATCTGAATACTGGAGTGGTAGTTATAATTGTATGCGAACTCAACTAGAGGCAAATGATCCTCCCAGCTACCCCTGAAGTCGATAACACAGGCTCGCAGCATATCCTCAAGAGTCTGGATAGTGCGCTCGACCGCCCGTCGCTCGTGGATGGAAAGCGATACTCGTGCTCACCGGCCCCTAAACCTCTCTCGAAAGACCTCCGTAAGTTAGCCAGAACCGGGCTCCTCGTCTGATATGATCGAAATAGGGACTCCATGCACCGACGATCTCTGATGTAAAGTTTGGCATAATCCTCGTACCAAAAGTCGCCCGACGGAAGAAAGTGGGCTGATTTCACACCGCCGACGATAACCCATATAGAATCATGTCTCCTCCGAGCGAGGTAATCCCGTGATGAAGTCCATGTTGATTACCTCCCACTTCCGTGCGGGATCTCAATCGTCAGAATAAACCACCGTGCCTCGTGCTCTACCTTCACTGCCGACAACACGACACCGAGCTACGAACTCGCAACGCCCTCTTCAAGCCATCCCACCAATACACGATCTAAGGTCGTGGTACATCTTGGTCGACCACTCGATGGATAGAGTAACGCCGCTACCGTGCTTCCCAAGAACTCGCCAAGTCCTCAAACATCCGAACACACACCGCCTCAAACCTTAGCACCCCATCAGGTGCTTCCTCACTAGGACCCGTGCACTCACGATGAGCTGTTTCACGATAACGTGTCTAAACTGGATCCTCAAATTGTTGCCTCTTCACCTCCTCGACGATGGAAGACTCGCAACCTCACGAACTCGAACCCCATCGCTATCGTAATCAATCAAGCGGACACCAAGGCTCGCTAACCGATGCAAATCACGAACCATGTCCTCCTCTCTAGCCGCACATCCGATAGGCTCCTATCGACCTACGACTAAGAGCATCCGCCACAACATCGCCTTCCCGTGGTACAGATATCAACATCGTAATCCTTAAGCAACTCTAACCACCGCCTCGCCGTAAGTTCAGCTCCTCCGTCAAGATATACCGGAGGCTTTTGTGGTGCGTAAAAATATCCACGTGAACCCCATACAAATAGTGCCTCCGATCTTCAAAGCGTGAATCACACCGCCAACTCCAAATCATGGGGGGTAGTTCTTCTCGTGTTTCTTCACCGCCGGACGCATATGCTATAACCCCGCCATGCTGCATCAACACACATCCCAACCCGATGCCCGACGATCACAATACACGACATAACCATCCGACCTCCGGAAGAGTAAGAACGGGCGGCCGCCTCTTTTCAAAGAATCGAAACCCCGCCACAAGCATCACCATCAAACTTGGCCGCTTACGAGTCACCTAGTCAATGGTGCAGAGATAGAAGAAAACTTCTCCACGAACCGATAATATCCCGCAAGGCCCGTAAAATCGCGAACCTCTGCGGAGTAGTAGGTCAGGCCAAGTCCCGATCGCTCGATTGGCCGTATCCACTCGAATGCCATCAACCCCGACAATATGCCTAAGAAACGCCACCGAAGTCAACCAAAACTCACATTTCGAAAACTTGGCGCATAACCGCTGGTCTCGAGAATCACAAGACAGCCTCAAATGCTCCGCATGCTCCTCGCCCGAGCGAATAAACCAAGATATCATCAATGAACACTATCACAAACGTGTCCAAAAATGGTTTGAACACTCGCTCATCAAATCCATGAATACCACGAGCATTGGTCAACCCAAAAGACATGACCAACTCATAATGCCCGCACGTCCGAATGCGCCCAGGGACATCCACCTCTCGACTGCACTGATGATAGCACGAACGCGATCAATCTTGAGAAACATCTCGCTACCGCAACCGGTCGAACAAATCATCAATCTCGGAAGGGGTATTCGTTTAATGGTCACCTTGTTCACCGTCAGAATCAACACACATGCGCAAAGGCCCCGCCCTTCTTCTTTACGAACAATACAAGGCGCTCCCGGGGAGAAACACTAGCCCGATGAAGCCCTTCTCCAAAGTCTCTAAGCCGATCCTTCAACTCTCTCAACTCGGCAGTGCCATTCTGTATGGCGAATGGAAATAGCCGAGTGTCCGCAATATGTCTATACAAAACTCAATCTTCCTCTCGGGAGGATACCCGAGGTCGTCCGAAACACGTGCGGGAACTCTCTCACCATCGAATCGACGGAAAATCTGGTACCGCAGCCTTGAGATCAAACACCCGAACGATGGTAGATATACCCTTCGCACCATCTTCCTAGCCTTGAGGTAGGAAATAAACCTACCCTCGCGATACCGTGCTCCTCCCACTCAACAACCGGCCTCAGAAACTGGAACCGCATTACTTCTCTCGCAGCCTACATTGGCGTAGTGAAGCTAGCCAATCCATCCCCATGATCACGTCAAGTCAATCATCTCCAACTCTATCAAGTCGCCAGTGGTCCGACGATCGTAAATGGTCACAGACAAGCTCTATATACCCGCCGAGCTACCACCGAATCACCCATCGCGTAGCTACCTCGAAGTGGTCATGGACTCAGCGCTATCCCTATCCTACTAGCAACAAGGGAGATATATAGACAGTAGAACCGGATCTATCAAGGCATAAACATCAAACCAGAAACCGATAAGGTACCGCGACGACATCGGTGAGGCCTCCCGATCCCGCTTACCGACAAAGCATAAATGCGGCTCGAGGACCGCTAGAATCGGGACCCGCGCCACGACTCGCCGCGACACCGGGTCCATGAGTACCTTGCCCTCCGTGGCGAGTAATCGTCGGGATGAAGAAGACCGCGAAAGAACTCGTAGCCGACTCCTACCACCCGCGCCACTCCTAGTCCGGGCGCCGCAAATGACCTCGCGCCAATCAAACAAGCTCCCGTAGCACCACAACTCCCGGTGGATCTACCGTGACGCCACACCGGTGGCGGGTGGTCCCGATCGCCGCACTTCGCCGCTGGATGTCTCAAGTCCGGGCCCCGTTCGCTTCGAATGTCCCGGGCCGAGGACGGTGCAGAGTGCTCGAGCCGCCGTGGTGCAAATCTCGACCGCCGCCGAGGCCGCCACCACGGTAGCCACCAAAAGACCCCGCCGCCCCGGTCTTCTTCGCTGCCGTCACAACCCGCTTGCCTCTACGCCTCACATCCAAGAGCATGAGCTCGCATGCGTAATGTCCATACGGTGAAGAGAAACACCCGCATACGACTCGCCATATAGTCATCTAGCCCTGACGTAGCGGTGCACCCTATCCTCCATATTCGCTACCAACGCTGGGACATATCGAGCCAATGAATCAAACTCGACATTGTACTCCGACGGCCCTTCTCGCCTCGCCAAAGAAAAATCTATCACCGCGCCTCCTCATCCGCGAGGCAAGAAGTGAGTGAGGAAAGCCTCGAGAACTCATCCCAAGTAGCCGGGGACGCGTGCTCTCCCGGATAACTCCCATGAATCAAACCAATCGATCGCGGTATCACGCAAATTATGTGAACCAAAGATCACGACTCGGTCTCCGACGCCGATCACTCGTAATCCTTCAGAGTCGACGATGAACTCGCGATCATCCTCCTGCCTCGACCAGAAAACTCGCGGCTACAACTCGTGAAGTCTCGTAGCCTCAAACTCTCGCCTCGGGTGAACCACGGTACGACGGGCTGGATCGAATCGCCAGATTCCACTGCCCTCGTGTTCGCCACAATCCTAGCCAATAGCCGGGCCATCTCTCTGTACTATCTCCTCCGCCTGTGCCGCGGGACGAGGTGCGTATCGTAGTCTCGCTGGGATCGGCGGCGTCGTAGAACTCGCCGCCTCGTATAGACCGCCCGAGCCTCGTGACTCTCTCAGGCCATACTAGCAGCCTCTACGCTTTGCCTTCTCGGGCCCTGTTTACGCGAGGCATAATCATATGTAAAAGGAATACGTTAGAGGGGTCCAACTTTAACACAGCTCTAAAACACGATCTCATAGTAAGAAGAGTGGAAACCAATCCTAAATATCCTATAGCCTCTCGACATTGCGTGGTGCACAACACACCGATAATCAAGACTTACTAGATACGGTCTGTAGACACTTTCCGAGGATTAACTGCTCTGATACCACTTTTGTCACGATCCATTCCGGGGCCCGTGACTGGTGCCTTACCGGGGCACCCAAGTAGTCATACATCAGAGTAATCAGCGGAAATATAAAACAAGACATGAAACAGTTGATAAAATAAGACATACGCTTTATGTGAGAAAACGCCGCTTTTCAAGATATATATATAAACATGGTTTAGCGCTACATCCGACATCGCATAATCATGACTACGCACTTAAGGAAATATACAACTATGGCGACAGTGGCCCCGCCATACCCTCGATCAGATAAAACTATCTACGATGGAGATCATACCCAAAAGTAGAGCTCCTAAAAGATGGAGCTCCCGACACCAACGTAGAGATCCTAAGAATGTGGATCTAGCACTGCCGCCTCTTACCGCAGATGAACGCAGCCCCAAGCGAGGTCAAGATAACAGTACTAAGTATATGAAATCAGAAATACTTAAATGAAAACATATCATTTTAAAATCAGTTTTGCAAGTATGTATGAAACAACCAAGGGGACCGCACATAGTGCCACATCATAAACAAGAGCAACAATAGGTAAACTGTAACAGGTCTTTTCTAGGCTGCGAATGATCGAAGCAGGGCCAATTGCCCGTAGTATCACCATGCAAGCCTAATCCTGGACTCCCGTAGTCCGCATAGGCCACCCATATAGGCCCGCATAGGGTATGTAACCCCGCATCGAGGGTAGCTACTCCTCGGCATCGTCCTGGACTCGTAGTCCGCATGGCCACATAGACCGCATGAGGTATAACCCCGCATCACAAACCTGGAACTCCCGTAGCTCCGCATAGGTCCCTTGGACCCGCATGAGGTATTCTCGAATCATGGTCCTGCATCACCGAGTCTACCCCGTGACGGAGGCGCTTAACCCCTGTAATATGTCAAGAGGTGAGTGATAGTACACTAACATAACAACTTATCTTTAAACAAATGTAAGACAACAAGAATACTCTCTTATACAAACGTTACAAGACACTAACACACATAGCATCATATCATGTCTACTTATCAAACCATCTTATTATTCTTTTCACAATTCAATATAAGTCTGTTATAAACACATAGGCAAACTGTTTCTTTTATCAATCTTAAGTGGTTATACTTCCCATAAAGCTAGTATAACTCTTAAGCTTCTGTTTTAAAAACCAATTAGTTCTCTTCATAAAAATGATTCAAGATTCTTTTGAAATGCTTTCGCTTCTTATTATTCAAAGCTTAAGCCGAGGCATTGCCGTAAGTATTATTCGTGCTTAAGCCGTGAGGCATTGCCGTAGTTATTATTCGATTAACACACGTACGCTCACCGCACTACATATTTATTGTAAAATATCATGCTTTAGGAAGAATCACATACCTTCTCAAATGAAAACCACCGCCAAGTCGATATGTCGCGCAGAGAATCACCTATAATAGTCACGCACATCTATCAAAGTCTAGACTACTCAAGGTCATTCTAAACAGAGGGTTCACAATTCTATGGAAAGTTGGGCAGCACTTCCTACCCTGAGCTATATAAGTTCATCGTGAAAACAAATTCCCATGTAAGTACAGCTTTGATTATTCTTCTTTTAAACCCTTCATCGTGATAACATTCAATTCTATTCGCAATATTCTTCTAAGTATTTAATACTTATTCTTATACTACTACAAAGATGTAATCTCTAATTCAAAAGAGGGTTAGGATTATTTACCTCGGTAAGCCCAATAATATCCTAGATAAAGTCGCACTGAGCAAGGTTTAGCTCCTAAGTTGTACGCTCCCAGAGTCTAAGAAACCTTAGAAGTTCTTCACAACTTCTACTAAGGACTAAGGGATTTGGGCTAGGGTATTTTGGGCATTATAACAATACAAGAAGGCAACTTTTCTACCAAGGGAGGGGGGTAGATTTCGGCTAGGCTAGGGGGGGGGAGGCCTCGGCCAACTTCAAAAAGGGGAGGGGGGGTAGGAGGCTTTGGACGAAAAGATTTAGAGAGAGGGGGAGGGATTTTTCAAGACTTGGAAATTGATTTGTGGATGAAGAACTCTTCATCTAAAGGGGGGTATTTATAGGTCAAGAAGTGGCCAATCAATGGCCAAGATTAAGCCAAGTGCTAGGCAAGTGTAAGGCCAAGATTAGGGCAAGTGTCCTTATCCATCTACTACACAAAATATCCTACCTAATCCTTGACTTGTGCAAAGGCACAAAAAACGTGCAACTCCATGTCCATTTCGTCCAATGGACGATTTCAAGTCCACCAATTGGAGGGTGCCAAGTGTCGCCCTCCCGTTGGTCCAAAATGTTTCGTCTCTCGGAAAAATCCGCAAAATTTAGAAATGGCATAGCCGGAATTTACCCTACGAAAGCTGTGGAAACGTTTCGTCGGAAAACGATTCTTTTAGCGAGTTGTGCACAATTTTCGAACTTGGCCTAACTTTAAGGCTAAACTTTCGTACGTACGCCCTTACATACATACTCCGGAAATATGGGGTATAACAACACTGCCCATGGAATTATCCCACAATATATATCACGCATACCAAGTACTTCGACAAAGACCAACCGTAAAATCATCCACTCAGGACGGCCTTGCATCCAAGGTCCCAACTGTTATAAATTCTAAGGCTCCCCATTTCTCGTCCCCGGACTTACCCTTTTCAACTGCCTATGTTTTTTAATCACAACTTACACAATGCTAACCAAACATAGCACTCCACATGTATCTACCATAACGACCTAAACAAGTCTCTTAAGGCTGAAGATATCTCTCAGAACTCATCGCTCACTTTCCCTTTGTCGCTCTAATCAAATCCTGCTCTATTGGGCGCACAACTACAGACGGTGATGAACCAGCCACTGATCCCGAAGGCTGAGTCGTAACATCCGCGCCACCTCTGTTCGGACAATTTCTCGCAAAATGGCCCTGCTGGCCGCAAGCCTAACAAGCTATCTAAGTAGTACGACACTCCCCATAAGAACACCTACCACAACGGCCATACCGAGGTGGGGGCGGCCTCCTCTGGCTAACACCCCTTCCTCTCCAACCCACTGAATCCGCAACTGACTTGGTAGGCTGAGTCCTCCTACTTGCATCCCTCCTACTAGGACATTCTATCCTCACATGGCCCTGACGGCCGCAGGTAAAACAAGCACTAGCAAAAAGACGACATTCCCCGGGATGATGCCTGTTACATCGTGAACACTGAGGGAAAACTGAATCTGGCTGGCTAGAACCTAAGCAAATCTGTGAACCAGAAACCCTGGAGTTCTGACCAACTCCTAAATACCCCGAACATCCTTAAGTCCGTAGAGGACCACTCTGTACTGGCGGAGGCGCATAACCAGTCTGCTGCTGAGAAGGTCCGCCTCGAAAGTTACCAAAAGACCCTGCTGTTCTGGCCCTCTTTTGCTGATCTTGGTTAATCCGTCGATCTCTACGCTCTCGCCATCGCGCAGAAGCTCAGATGCGGCAATGTCCATATCTCGATCAAGAGCTACTCTTGCATTTACTCTCTACTAGATAATCGTCATGTCCTGTGACATATCGGTGCACTCTATCCTCCATGTCTGCCACTAACGCGGGGACATAACGAGCCAATAAGTCAAACTCTATACTGTATTCCCGAACCGTCCGCCCGTTCTGCCTCAACATCATAAATCTATCTGCCCGAGCTCTCCTCATCTGCGAGGGCAAGAAGTGTGTAAGATATGCCTTTGAGGTCTTGATCACTTTCATAATCCGCTGCGACTGTAGAATAACTCCTGATGATCTTCCTCAGTTCTCCATCCATAGGACTCGGGTGGACTGCAACTCAAGAAGTCCCGAAGTCTCAAAACTATCGATCTAGGGTGAACCATCGCATCGCCGGAACCACCGGCCTCCCGTCTCATTCTCATTCCCACCACCGACTAGCTAGTAATCGCCATCTCCTTGTAACTCATATCCTTTGTTCTCGCCGTGGGACTAGAGGCTCAGTATCGTGGTCTCGGTAGGCTACCGCTCGCTCTAAACTCTCACGGGCTAGCGGCGCAGTAACTCCCCAAATGAAGCATCGTCTCGGATAATGACCGGGCGTGCCTCGTAACCCTCTCAGATTTACTCAGCCTCCTCGCCGCTTTGCCCTTCTGTGCTCTGGTTGCCTTGCGTAGAGGCATAACGGGTGAAAAGAATACGTCAGAGGGAGTCCAACTTATAACACAGCTCTAAGGCACGATCTTAGAGTGAGAAGAATCGAAACCAATCCTAAATATCCTGCAGCCTCCTGATTATAGGTGTGGTGCATAACACACCGATAATCAAGACTCTACTAGATACGGTCTGTAGACACTTTCCGAGGATTAACTGCTCTGATACCACTTTTGTCACGACCCGACCACGGGCCCGCGACTGGTGCCTTACCCCGGGCACCTAGTGATACAACATCAGAGAAAAACCAGCGGAAATAAAACATACATATATGAAACAAGATAAAGAAAACAAAGCAACCAAAACGGTTGCCTTTTGCATATATATACGTAAATTTGAACAGCTTACATCCTTTACAACCCCGCCACAACAAGATTACATGCACCTCTAAGAGTGTAATAACTATGACGGGACAGGGCCCCGCCATACCCCTGAATGTACAAGAACCTACAACTCAGGAAAACATACCAAAAGATAAGCCTCCGGAGAAACGGAGCTTCCCAATACGCTGAACTGTGATCCTATGAGTGAGGATCAACAACCGATGTACCTCTACCTGCGGCATGAACGCAGCCCCCCGAAGGAGGTCAGTACAACAGGTACCAAGTATGTGAAACTGAAAATACTGTAAATGAAATCATAGTAGTCTATATAAAACAGGAGACATATATGATAACCAAACTATAGTACATAATATGTAAGCAGTCATGTCAAGTCAGGGACTCACGCCCTCAAAGTCATCACCCAAATATAACTATGGGTCTCATGCCCGCAACATCAATCATGCCCATGGAACACCTTCCTCACTGCCGGCAGTCTACGATAACCACACCAAGGAGTACACATGAACACCAGGTCCCACCTGTGTCATAAAAATGGTACGGGGCAAGTACGAAGGCTAACTACCAGATACCAAAGCCGCATCATCAACTGACCGGGGCAAGTACGAAAGCCAACTACCAGATACCAAAGCCGTACCAACAAATCTATATAACCATACCACGGTCGACCCAGGCAAGACGAAAGCCAACTACGGATACCACTGCGCCACGAGTGGTCGGCAAGTACGAAGACTAACTACCAGATACCAAGCCGGAATCACGAGACTTCGTCACAAAACTGAACGGGGCAAGTACGAAGTCTAACTACCATATACCAAGCCGAATCAGCCACGACCTCGGGGCAAGTACGAGAGCCAACTACCATATACCAAGCCGAATCAGTAAAACCTCATGGAGAGCTAGTCCATGGAATAATAATCACGTGCGCACTGGAATGCTCCACACCGCCAGACGCCCAAGTAAGATCATAACAAATCAGCCGGCCCTCCATCGAGAGACGCGGTGATATAGGAATACAATACTAGCACGACAAGGCTATCACACGCAAACATAGGCAAGTTACACACAACTCAAGGTACTTTCATTTTATGCCAAAGTCCAGGTTTTAACTCCAAAGTACTACGTACGTTAAGTTCTTTTTTAAAAGATTCATTTCTTTTACAAAGGTCACCCGATGCCCGTATTATCAAAATAGAGTGACTAACATTTTAAGTAAACCAAAACAACTTCTATACTTTCCTTTTTAAACCAAATTAAGACAATACTATGCCTTCTTTTTAGACCAAAACACTTCTCCTTTTAAAGTCAAGTTACCATTTTAAAACTAATGATAAAACCATTCTTTTGTTTTCATAAAGTCGTTATAACTAACTTCCCATAATGATGTTATAACACTTTATGTTTTAAACCAATTTAAGACAAAATCATGTCTTTCTTTTAAACCAAAACTCTTCAATTCCTCAAGTCTCTTTTCTTTTAGAAATCAAGTTCCTTACTTTGGAAATTTAAGAAAATTAATGCTTGTTTATAATGATTCTTATTAAAGCAGACATGATCTAGGAAATGTAATACAATTTTGTCTTATCTTAGCTTCTATGCAGATGGAGGTTTCTACTGGTTTTAATAGTAATTAGTTAGTCAATACATATAATGCTGCAGTGGTTTGTTCGATACTTATTCTCATTTCCGAAATCAATATAATATTATTCCTTTTAAAACCCAAGTACCCATTTCTCATAAAAGCGGTTTCACAACTGTTTAACACAAACCAAGTCCTTAATATTTCATAACAAGTCACTTAAATTTGGAATCAAGTCAAGGACACAAAAGCAAAATCAACTTCCTTTAAACACACGTGCGTCTACCGCACTAAATATATTTCACAAATATCATGCTAGAAAGGATAGGAAGAGGTTCACATACCTCGCGACGGTTATCGACAATTTGCAAAACGCTCCAAGTACTATAACCTTGCTAGCCTTTTCCACCCTTCAAGTAGAATACGCTACTCGTAGTACTTCAACCTATAATGGCCATAAAACGTCTATCAACTTCTAGATCTCTTCGTAGAATATTCTAAATACAAGATTCCTTATTCTACGTAAAATTCAGCGGCTCCCCCCGTAACCACATAAATCTCCTCTTCTACTCAGGCCCGCTACCAGGCCAACAACTCCCAGGGGATTACACTTCTAACCGGACGTGTTCAATTCTACTCCACAATAATACTACAAGTTTATTGTAAATACAGGCCAATATAAATACAGTTCAATTCTTTATACTGATTCTTCCAATATATCTTATACTCAATTATTAACTACTACAACATGTAATTTCCAATTACAATAGGGGGATAAAGATAATTACCTCGATAAGCCCAAAATTATCCAAGATTATAAGTCGATCCTGAGCAACGTTTAGCTCCAAATCCTTACGCTCCAACCCGCTCCAAGCAACCCTTAGAAGTTTCTAAACAACTTCTCTTAATACTTCATCTAAGCTATGAAGATTTTTCTAGGGCTTCGTTTTACGACTATTGGAATAAAGTAGTATTTCCGGGCTCTTATGTTGGGATTTCTTTGGAATACCACAAGGGATTTAGGCTAAAGTATTTGGAATTTATACTACAATACTTGAAGTATTTCTACAAAGTGGGGGGGGGGGGGGGTTGGACGAAACAACTACAAAGGGAGGGAGGGGAATTTTTGCCTTGGAAACTTTCTAATGTGGATGAAATAAAGTCATGCACACAAGGGGTATTTATAGGGAAATCAATGGCCAAGATCTAGGCAAGTGGATGGTGAAGATTGGGTACATGTGTGTGGGTAGTTGGCCAACCATTTGTTCACCACAAAAATGGGACAAGTGGCCACCACAAAAATGGGCCACTTGTCCACCTAAAAACGTCCCACTTGTCCTTCTCCAATTCGGCCAACATGGCCACACGGGGGTGACACGTGTCGCCCCCCTACTCGTCCAAAATATTTCATCTTCCAAAAATATCCGTAAAGCCAAAAATCCGAAAATAAAGTGGGCCCCACAAAACCGTAAATTTCCTCCCGTGGGCCCCACATGACCAATTCCAGAAATAAAATTTCATAATTCTTAAATATTCCAAAAAGTCCGAATACCAAATCTGGGAATCCAATTCCCTTTAACGAACATTTTTCCTTCACAAAATCCGGAAACTTTTCCGTCGAAAAATCACATCTTTCTTTCTTTCCAAAATTACTGTCGTATTCTCGTACGTACGTCTTCACATACATACCCTGGAACTACGGGGTGTAACAGTCTCCCCCTCTCTTATTTATAAAATAAGTCCCCTTTTTTATCTTTTATACAATATAAAAGTTAATTGTCCAAAGGATGAAAAACCTAACCCTTCACTTTAAATGTCGATTTTTTAAAAAAGTGACAGCATATTGACTTGATTGAATTTTTGTTCCGTGCTTTTAAAATTAACAGCTTCGGTTCAACTGCATTAACAGACTGTACTAAAAATATAATTAATTAATATATGTCTAAATAATAATATATGTTGATAAATAAACCTAAGTATTAATTTATAAATTAAAACATGATTATGATATAAAAAATGAAAAAAATGACGATAAAATGCAATGTCCAAAAATACTTAAAATTGCAAGAAATAACCAAAAGATGGGTCAAAATTGAGTGTCAACAAGTGTATATTTACAATTGGTGGTGGAGCCGTGTCTTGAAAATGTTCTAAGCAAACTTGCATCGCCCGATCCACGATGGAGTCGGAGTTTATTTCTTTAGACAAAGCAAGAGAATAAGTTGAGTGGCTTCATGACTTCTTAGAGGATGTCCCGTGTTGGGATAAACCCATACCTTCTGTAATGATCCACTCTGACAGCTAGTAGGCTCTAGGAAGGGCACATAGTTCTATAGACATAAGACTGTTAGGCAGCTGATCACCACGGGTATTATTTCTATTGATTATTTAAAATCAAAGGAGAATATAGCAGACCCTTTGACAAAGGGCATACCCAGAGTCAGATGTACTGCCTGTTTAGGGGAATGTGCTTAAAACCTAAACAATGAAGACTGATACGGTGGTAACCCAACCTTACTGATTGGAGATCCCAGGAATTAGGTTCAATGAAAAAACTAAGTTGTAAAGGTTCAGTTGAGTGCTTCGATGGAAGCAAGAGCACTTTGGGTTATGATTTCTGTAAGAAATGTAAACCCAAGGCCGTTCTCGCGAAAGACATTAAGTGTTATCTGCAGTGTGGGTAGACGTTAAGTTTCCAAAACCTTTTAATCCTCAACGGTTGAGGTTAGGTTTGGGGAAACTTTTAATGGTTCCTAACACTTGTGAAGTTGGGTATAGCAGGATACCTTGTAGGAGATCACCAATTTAAGTGTGAGGACATGCCACCTCAAATGAACGCACTTAAGAATCCAAGAGTGTCCACAGCCACAACAGATAAAATATTAAAGAAGAACAGAGTAAGGAAAGTTGTTATGTTGGTAAAATTGACTTGGCTTACACTAAACACTGACGGTTCAAGACATCACGTTCACCATGAAGTAAGTAAGTCCGATGGTATTCAACTAAGGAAAGTTTAAAGCGAAAGCTACCTCTCCTGATTGTTACACCCCGTAATTCCAGGACATGTTTATAAGAACGTACGTAAGAACTAAAAAATGTTAAGATTTGAGACTAGTAAAAATTATCGGAATTATGGAAATGTCGGAAAACGAAATATTGCGACGAATGGGAGGGCGACACGTGTCACCCCCCATTGGTTGGTCTTGGTCGAATTAGACCATGGGTTTAATGGTCATTTGACCATTGTAAAGATGAGCAAGTCTTGCTAGGCTAGAGCTTGATAATATTGACTAAGTCAAAGGACCACTTGGCTTGATCTTTTAGTGAAATGCATCCAAGCCACCCATATGTTCTAATCTTGACCCTCCATAGTGTTATTTAAGCATACTACTAGCAAGACAAGTTCCCATACTTAGAAAATTTTTCAAGAATCTTGTGCTTGTCTAGAGAAGCTCTCGGGTTTGCTAGGGTTACAACAAGAAAAAATTTCGTTTGTTGTTCAATAATCCCCATACTTTAAACCAAGGTTCCTAAGGGTATTTTAAGGGTATCTCAATAGAAAGATCCCGAAAAAGTGTCGTTTTTACATTAGTCGCAAGGTGAAAACCTAAGTCGCTTTCATAGGTTTGGATTGGAAATTGAAGAAAAGTTGTTTGTGAACTTCTAAGGGCTTCAAGTGGCGGTTGGAGTGTCAAGGAGAGGCGCTAAGTTGCTAAGGAGAGAATTCGGATCTTGAAATTTGATTGAGGCTCGTAAAGGTAACAATCTTGTTCTCTTAAGTGTTATAAGATTACATATTGTTGTAGCTCTACATTTTAACAAGAATGAGATATATGTATTGAAGATTGATAAGTGTTTTGGATATTGGAAGCCTAAGATCCGAAATGGACTTGTTAGCCATTTGAAATTGAAATACAATTTGGTCGATAATTAGAATCGTCGCATGTTATCTAATTGAAGATTGTAGTTGTTATAATCGATTGCGGCTATATAACATGTTAGACTAAACAAATTGGATTGAAAAAGAATTGGAAAAGACTTTGTATTGTTGTACCTCAATTGCCGAGAATGACATTGTGTTGTGGACTAGTTTGACATCAATTGTGGGGCAGAATTTTACACGTCTTGTTAGGCGTGTAATCCCCTGTTGTTAGCTACATTGTTGAGCCTTAAATGTGGCACGTTTGGTTATTGAATTCGGGCCTTGAAAAAGGTGGAAAAGTACGTAGAAACAAAGGAAGTGTTGTCCGATTTTTCGTAGAATTTGGTGACTTTACACTTAGAATATTCTATGTTTGAAGCTAGAAGTTAATAGACGTATTATGGTCATTATAGGTTGACATACTACGTACGACACATTGGACTTAGCAAGTGGATTGAACCGAAGAGGTATGTGAAACTTTCCTATCTCTTGAGCATGAGTAGTTGTAAACATATAGTACGGTAGACGTACGGGATTTTGATGAATTTAGTTTCATTTGATATCCTTGACTTGTTTTAAGAATGTACAAGTTGGTCAAGTTAGGGAAGTAGCTCACTTGTTTTAAAGATTAAGGATATCTTAGTTTCTAAAAGTTAAGAGACTTGGTTTTTGAAAGTATAAGTCTCTTGGTTATGAAAAGAATGTAAGTGTCTAAAGCATAAAGTTAGTATAACAGCTTTATGGGAAGTTGGTTATAATAACTTTAGGGAAAGTTAAAAGAATGGTTTACTCTAGGGATGTAAATAAAGATAAAATGACTTGAAAGGAAGAAAGGTAAATTGATTTGAAGGCATCAATTGCTTAAAATTTTAAAGTAAAAAGTCACTTGATTTAGAAGCCTATAATGTAAATTCTAAAAGGTATTGTGACTTGTCTTGAAAAGTTAGAAATGACTTGATACTACGGTTGTTAGTATCTTGGAGTTTTATATGAAAAAGAGTCATTTTAAAAGAATAGAAGTACGTAGTACTTTGGGTTAAATTCCCGGATCTTTCATGATACGATAGTGCCTTAAGTTAAAAGAAATGAGAGTGTATGCTAATTAAGTCAAATGAGAAGTTAAGGGGTTTCTTAACTAGTTTATGTTATTTATAGTAGCTGGTTGTGCTTGTGATATATTGTTCATTACGGGGTCATTCCCCGGGCTTGTGACATTTGCATATTCCGTGGATTTGCTACCCATGATGCGAGGAATACCTCATGCGAGTCCGTAGGGCTCATGCAGGTGAAATAGTCCTATGCGGGGCGGACCAGTCCTATGCGAGGAAGTTACCTCATGCGGGT
The DNA here is from genome assembly GCA_029844215.1 of Przewalskia tangutica. Classification (NCBI taxonomy): domain Eukaryota; kingdom Viridiplantae; phylum Streptophyta; class Magnoliopsida; order Solanales; family Solanaceae; genus Przewalskia; species Przewalskia tangutica. Next base: position 38,635,994 of record CM056733.1, read on the forward strand.
CCATACGGCCTATGCGGGTGAAATAGTCACAGGAGTAGGATTGCATGATAATACTACGGGCGGTTGGTCTTAGGTTAATCACAGGCTTCCTATTTTTAAGAACTGGAAATGTATATTTTTCTCTCATTGTTAGTAAGGAACATTATACTGTTAATTTGATTTTCATACATGTCTCCAGCTTTATTTTAGACTTATGATGTAAATTGCAGTATTTTCCAGTTTTACATACTTGGTACATATTGTTTACTGACCCCCTTTCCTCGGGGGGCTGCGTTCATGCCGCAGGTAGGGGTAAGCAGGTGGTGGATCCTCATTCTTAGGATCACTGATCAGGTGTCAGAAGCTCCATTTCTCCGGAGGCTTGTCTTTTGGTACGGTTTCCCTGATGTTGTAGATTTATGTACATTCAGGGGTATGGCGGGGCCCTGTCCCAGTTGTTATTCTTAGAGGTCTGTAGTCATATTTGTGGATTGGGTTGTAAGAACAGAGATGTGCTGTTTTATTTTTTGGATTATGTATATTTCCCGGAAGGCGACCTTATCGGCTAGCCTGTTGATATTTGTTGTTAAGTATTTTATGAGTTTTGTATGTTCCGCTGTTATTCTCTGATGTATACCTGTAAGGGGTGCCCAGGTAGGGCACCAGTCGCGGGCCCGGGGTCGGGTCGTGACACTGATGCAACATCAGTCCTACGAAAGATTGCTAGAAAGACACCTTGTGAGTGCGCCAAAATCTCTTTCAAAAGGGGATTGTTGGAAATTTATTAATGTGGAATAAAATTTATCCCATTATTTATGACTCGAATAATTGGGGCCCCGCACATCGGAAACATAGTTTTCACACACGTGCACACGTTGTACCAATGATTGTAAATTTCCTTAGTGAAAGAGATATTGATACGTAAGTGAAATGTTTAAGATATATAATGATGGACGGTTGTTGGTCAAATTACGAGTGTTCCACGTTAATGAATGAAGGAAAAAGTGTACATAGTGTAAATCTTGGAACAGGTCGGATGTCACGACCCGATCTCGGGCCCGCAACTGGTGCCTTACCCCGGGCACCCTAGTGATACAACATCAGAGAAAATCAGCGGAAATAAAAACTTAAACATGAAATAAGATAAAATAAGAAACAGGCTAACCAAAACGGTTACCTTTCTGCATATATATATACGAACGCTTAAATCCTTTTACAAACCCCGCCACAACAAGATTACATGCACTTATGAATTTTATAACAACTATGACGGGACAGGGCCCCGCCATACCCCTGAATGTAAGCACCTACAACGATAGGGGACTATACCAAAGATAAGCCTCCGGAGAAAACGGAGCTTCCCAAACGCTGAACTGTGATCCTATGAGCGAGGATCAACAACCGGTGTACCTCTACCTGCGACATGAACGCAGCCCTCAAGGAGGTCGATAACAGTACCAAGTATGTGAAATCGAAAATATCGTAAATGAAATCATAGTAGTCTATATAAAACAGGAGACATATATGATAACCAAACTACAGTACATAATATGTAAGCAGTCATGTCAAGTCAGGGACTCACGCCCTCAAAGTCATCACTCAAATATAACAATGGGTCTCACGCCCAAAACATCAATCATGCTCGTGGAATACCTTCCTCACTGCCGGCAGTCTATGATATAACAACACTAAGAAGTACACATGAACACCGTGTACCAATGTTATAAAAACCGTGACGGCAAGACGGCTGCTAACTACCAGATACCAAAGCCGCATCATCAACTGACCGGGGAAAGTACGAAAGCCAACTACCAGATACCAAAGCCGCACTAACAATACTATACAACCAAACCACGAAGCTGATACGGGGCAAGTACGAAAGCCAACTACCAGATACCAAAGCCGTGTCACGTAGCTGACCGGGGCAAGTACGAGGGCTAACTACCAGATACCGAGGTCGTATCACGAGACTTCGCCACGAAGCTGATACGGAGCAAGTACAAAAGCCAACTACCAGATACCAAAGCCGTGTCACGAGTCGACCGAGCAAGTACGAGGCTAACTACCGGATACCAAGGTCAGATCACGAGACTTCGCCACTAAAGCGAACGGCAAGCGAAGGCTAACTACTGTGTACGAAGGCCAAATCAGCCACGAGACGACAAGCACGAAAGCCAACCACCGATACCAAGTCCGACCAAGAAACCTCGCGGAGAGCTAGTCCATGGAATAACGCTTATCAGCGAGCGCAGTGGAATCCTCCACCGCCAGACGCCCAAGTAAGATCATAACAAATCAGCCCTCCATCGAGACGCGTGGTATAGAAATACAATACTAGCACGACAAGGCTATCACACGCAAACATAGGCAAGTAACACACAACTCAAGGTACTTTCATTTTATGTCAACAATACGGGTTTCAAACCCAAAATAATACCTACTTTCATTCTTTCAAAAGACCTCTTTTACGTAAAAGATACTAATACTGTAGTATCAAAAACATATTTCCTTTTCAAACCAAATTACTTTACTTTCAGAAAACCTTTACAAGACTTTTAAAATCAAGTACTCTATACTTTTTAAACCAAGTGCCTTTCTTTTAAAACAACATCAAGTATACTCTTTAAAACTCAAATACTTACTCTTTTCAAAACAAGTAACCTATACTTAAATCAAGTTACCATTTTAAAACCAATGATAAAACCATTCTTTTGCTTTCATAAAGTCGTTATAACTAACTTCCCATAAAGTCGTTATAACACTTTATGTTTTAATCCAATTTAAGACAAAACCATGTCTCTCTTTAAACCAAAAACTCTTCGATTCCTCAAGTCTCTTTTCTTTTAGAAATCAAGTTCCTTTTAAAGACCAAATATGCATTACTCATGAATGAGGTTTCACAACTTTCTACACATTCGAGTTCTTCATATATCATATCAAGTCAAATATAAGTCAAGTCCTTTATCTTTTAAAATCAAGAAACCAACCAAATTCACTTAGAACATACGCTCACCGTACTACATAGTTCACAACAATCATGCTAGAAAAGATAGGAAGAGGTTCACATACCTCGCGACGATTATCGACAATTAGCAAAACGCTCCACGTACTCTAACCTTGCTCGCCTTTTCCACCCTTCAAGTAGAATACGCTACTCGTAGTACTTCAACCTAAAAAGGCCACAAAACATCTATCAACCTCTAGATCTCTTCGTAGAATAATTCTAGATACAAGATTCCTTATTCTACGGAAATTCGGCAAAGACCTCCCCGCAACCACATAAATATTCTCCTCTAACGAGGCCTGCTACTAAACCAACAATCCCAGTGGGGTTACACGCCTAACCTGACGTACAATTCTACTCCACAATAATACTACGCCATCAGAAATACAAATTCTATGTAAATACAGTTCAATTCTTATCCATATTCATTCTACATATAGTATACTCAACTATACATTACTACAACATGTAATATTCAATTACAATAAAGTGACAAAGATCATTACCTCGATAAGCCCAAAATTATCCAAGTTTATAAGTCGATCCCGAGCAACGTTTAGCTCCAATTCTTACGTTCCAACCCGCCCAGCAACCCTTAGAAGTTTCTAAAGAACTTCTTAACACTCCAACCAAGCTTATGAAGATTTTCTAGGGTTTCATTTTGCGACTATTGGAATAAAGTAGTATTTCTGCTCCTAGTATTGAAATAACTTTGGAATACTACTAGGATACTAGGCCAAGGTATTTGGGATTATACAATAATACCCAAAGTATTTTCTACTCAAGTGGGGGAAGGGGATGAAAACAACTACAAAGGAGGGAGTATTTTGCCTTGGAAGCTTAAGTGTGGGATGAATATTGTCTTCAACCTAAGGGGTATATATGTAAGAATCAAGGTCAAGATTAATGCAAGTGGGTGGTGAGGATGGGTACATGTGTGTGGGTAGTTGGCCAACCAAGTGTTCACCACAAAAGTGGGACAAGTGGCCACCACAAAATGGGCCACTTGTCCACCTAAAAACGCCCACTCGCTTTCTCCACCCGCCAACATGGCCACACGGGGTGACACGTGTCGCCCCTACTCGCCCAAAATATTTCATCTTCCAAAATATCCGTAATGCCAAAATCCAAAAATAAAGTGGGCCCCACAAAATCAGAATTTTCCCGTGGCCCCACGTGACCAATTTCGAAATAAAATTTCATAATACTCAAATATTCTAAAAAGTCCAAATACCAAATCTGGGAATCCAATTCCCATTAACGAACCTTTTTCCTTCACAAAATCCGGAAACTTTTCCGTCGAAAAATCACATCTTTCTTCCTTTCCAATTTTTGTGTCGTATTCTCGTACGTACGTCCTCATATACATACTCTGGAACTACGAGGTGTAACATCGGAAAAGGGCAGCGGAGCCGAGAAGGGCCACAACGCCACCTCAGAGCCGGGAGCGTCGCAGCGCCTCCAAGGCGGGCTGCGACATTAATTCGATCCCGAGCTACTGGAGACATATACTAATGTTATTTGATATTGTATTAAAAAAGTGAATTCTTAGGAGAAAGATGGCTAGTAGCCAGAGAAAATGAATTAGCAGAAAGAAAAATGGAAATTATAATGAATCTAAATAATATGAAATATCGTAAAATCAATAAATTTGTTGGAAATTTATTAATGTTGATAAATTTTATCCCATTATTTATGACTCGAACAATTGGGGCCTCGCACGTCGGAAACGTAGTTTCCACACACGTGCATACGTTGTACCAAAAATCGTAAATTTTCTTAGTGAAAGAAATATTGGTACATAAGTGAAATGTTTGAGACATAGAATGATGGACGATTATTAACCAAATGATGACTGTTCCATGTTAATGAATGAAGAATGAAGTGTGCATAGTCTAAAGATTGAAATGGGTCGGAAAAGGCGCGGAGCCGAGAAGGGTCGCGACGCCACCTTGGAGAAGGGAGTGCCGCGGCGCCACCCCCTTAAGGGCCGCAGTTCCTCCAAGGCGGGCCGCGACGCTAATTCGATCCTGAGCTACTAGAGCCGCGACATCGCGATGCCTCCAAGTCCCCGCCGCGACCTCCAAAGTCCCGCCGCGGCGCTACCCTGGCAGAAAGTTTAAAACGAAAATATGAGTTTTTGTGACATTTGTGCTGCCCTCAATGTCATTCATTCTAGCAGTTTTTAGCCATTATTTGGCTGATAAATGACTTCCATTACACAGGCAATTCATTGCCATTACATGAGTGATTCAATGCCATTACTTTGCACTTGAAGGGACTAAATCTCACACTATAAATTGAGGTCTTTGACTCAATTTTTCAAACATCTGCATTCAAAAATTCTGAATTTCTTCCTCTCTAGCATACTTCAAACACTCAAAGTTCTTCTCTAGAAACACTTGAGTTTTCTTTGCTCATTTGTTAGTTTTTGTTTTATCTTGGGAGACTATTGCCCATTAATGTAATCAGATATATACGGGACAATATTGTATTAAAGACAGAGTGTCATCACTCGATTCAGCAAATTTTTAGAAGCTTGTATTTGTTTTTGTTTCTTGTTTGTAATCTTTGTAATATTTACTTACTTCCCGTTATTTTGCAATTGTTGTACTCACATAAATTACCAGAATATACGATAAGTTTTAGTAAATTCTTTTATGAAACAAGATTTTTACCACAAGATGGTATAATATATCAACAACTTTATTATGATCACTTACCAACACCTTATAACACTGAAGTATAAAGAATATAACCAATTAGAACCAAAAGAAAATACTTTAGGTGAAAGAATAAGAGTATTAAGAGCATATTTAATGAGAAATTGTGAAGAATATAGAATACAACAAAAGGTTAAAAAAGAAAAAAAGATAGATTCCATCATGAACGCACATAGAAGTTCATGGGCACCAACTTCAAGAGATAGCAATAGAAGATGTTGTTCTTTTTTACTGTTATGGGAATGTCTCGTTTCCTTACAGAAGATCCTCCACAAGCTGGAGATGAAACGGACCCTCAGCCAAATGTGGCTGGAGGGGGCTAAGGTATCCATGTCGTTAACGACGTAAAGATGGTTTATGATGCTTGGAGTCATAGTGATGACATTTGCAAGAAATATATTATGAATTGTTTGTCTGACCCTCTTTACACAGTGTATTGCACTATTGGCACCACCAAGGATTTGTGGGATAAACTGCAGAAAAAGTATAACGCACAAGATGTTAGTACTAAGAAGTTCATCGTTGAGAAATTTCTAAAATTTCAAATGGTGGACATCAAAACTGTGATGTCCCAAGTCCAAGAATTCCAAATGATATTACATCATCTGGATTTGGAAGAAATGAAACCAAATGAGCAATTTTTGGTTGCCTCATTAATTGAGAAGTTACCTATATCGTGGAATGAGTTACTTAAAACTCAAGACAAATGAGATGACCTTTGAGAAACGTATTATCAAACTCCAGATTCAGGAGGATAATAAGAAGGTCATGCCTAAGGGGAAGCAACCCGCTGAGGCAAAGGCAAATATGGCGGAGGCCAAAGGGACCACAAGCAAGAAGCGAAAGTTTCAGAAAGATTGTAATTCCCCAACAACTAAGAAGTTTAAGGGAAAATGCCATCACTGTGGGGAACCTGGTAACATGATCAAGGATTGCCGCTGTCACGCCCCGAACCCCGGGCCCGTGACTGGTGCCCTACCTGGGCACCCTTCTACCTTAACAACTAAGCAAACTGCGGAATTTAAATAACACCTCATTTTTTTTAAAACCAACGTACGTGCAAGGGCAAATCCGACAAGGCTGCCATATAATATACATAATAAAAATACACTACACTGTACATGAGTTCAATCCCACATATGAATACAGACCTCTAAGAGTTTTACTGAAATATGACGGGACAAGGCCCCGCCATGCATCCATAACCGCATAAAAGCTCTGCATCAAGGAACTATACCAAAAAGATAAACTCGAGCAGAGGAGCTATCCAAAAACTCGAAAGGTGGTCCTACACTGCAGATCACCAAGCTGCATACCTAAATCTGCAGATTGAACGCAGCCTCAAGGAGGTCGAGGTCTGAAGAATGTACCAAGTATGTGAAATGCAGTACTGTAATGAAATCATAATCTAAACAAAGCAGAGACATGTATGATAGCCAACCTACGATACAATACATAGCGATCATATCAAGTCGTGGACGCATGCCTCAAAGTCATTACTAAAATATAACCATGGGTCTCACGCCCATAATATCAATCATGCCCGTGGAATCCTTCCTCATCGCGTGATCCATGATATAATATAACACCAATAGGCATACATGAACACCAAGTCCCACTGTGTCCTAAAATCAGACGCCAAGTAGGAAAACGAACCACGGATCCAACTCAGATTCATAAACTGACGGGGCAAGTACTAAAGCCAACTACTGATCCGGCTACGTCAATCGACGGGGGCAAGTACGAAAGCTAACTACCAGATCCAGCCTGTCGTCACGAGATATGACCGGGGCAAGTGCGCAAGCTATCTACCGGAGCCTATCGTACCAAACTGTGCAATAGCACTAACGGGGGCAAGTACGAAAGCCAACTACCGTAGCCATCCTGCGTCAGCCACCGACGGGGGCAAGTACGAAAGCTATCTACCAGAGCCATCCTACGTCACTACTCCTCATGGAGGGCTAATCCATGGAATAACAATATCCCACGTGGTCGCATGCCCCGGAATCCCACATTGTATAAGCATGACCATGGGGTAATACAAACAAATCCGGGAATCTAACCCACCTCCTGGTCACATGCCCCGTAATCCCACATCGTATAAGCATGTCCAAGGAGTAACACAAATAATGGAAGCATACCCGTGGAATCCCACATCACTGTCGGTACGTCCAAGTAAACTTACAACAAGACAGCCGACCCTCCAACCGAGAGTCGCGACAACGTAATAAAACATAATACTTGCACTCAAAAGCTATCACCAGCATACATAGGCAAGTTCATAAAATCTTTAGACTTTCATTTTATAAACTCGAGGCACTTATAGAATAATTCTCAACTAAACAAGACAAAGTACTTATCAAGGCACACATAGAATAATTCTCAATTAAACAAGCCAAAGTACTACGTACGTACATTCTTTTCAAAAGACTCCTTTTTATGTAAAACCCCAAGATACTAACACCCGTAGTATCAAGGTGTGTCTATTTTTCAAAGTAAGTTACTACACTTTTAGAAAACTCATTTCAAAGCTTGAAATCAAGTAACTTCAAATTTTCACAATCTAGGCAACTTATGCCTAATAATCAAAATAGACAACTTTCTTAACCTTCCATAAAGCCGTTATAACCAACTTCCCATAAAGCCGTTATAACCCTTTATGGTTTTAGACATATTCATTCCTGTTATAACCAAGAGACTTATACTTTTAAAACCAAGTATCACATACTTACAAATCAAGTTTCTTATCTTTCAAAATACTTCAAGTCTCTTAATCTTTAGAAATCAAGTTTCTTATCACAAACATGAGTTAGAGAGAAGTTTCTCTCACTAAGGAAAACACTCTCAACGTTTCTCCTTGGTTGCTCCTCACGGTTCTTGTTCTTCCCTCCCTTAATATTCTCTCACTCTTAATTGATTCTTCAATAATCTACGTTTTGAGTTCATGTAATGAGAAAGACAAAACGGTTCACACGTTCTAGCAATGATTCTGGTGGTTCCGGAGGTTCGTCGAAATCTAGATCCAAGAAAAAGAAAAAGAATGGTGGTAGTCCAACTATTGTTAATGAGAAATTAATACCAGCAATATCTGACCCCACAGTGTTAGTTCATGTCACTCCTGATATGCGCTTTCAACTAGAACATGTAGTGGACGATATCACGTTACAAAAGATTCATGATTGGGGAAAAAGCATTGAGGTTACTAGCCCGGACAGAAGCAAGAGTGAAGGTGAAAAAACTATGAAATATACCCCTTTCTCTGTCCACCCTCAGAATATTGACCCCTCCAAAGCTCCCGGCATTTCTGTTGAAGTTCGGACAACCATTGACACTCCATCCTCTCCTAAGAATGGCAATACTTGTGCGGGTAATTCTGTGAACTCCGGGACCATTACGGAAGAGAAGGGTAACCACGGAAGCATTAAAAACTCATCTCTTAGAAGCTTATTGCCCAGAAGAACCGGAAAGACCAGAAATTATGGGCAAGGGATTTCAACCGGCGGAACTTTGCATGAAGGTATTCTCGGGCCTAAACCGGGTCGGGTCGCGGGTCAAATGAGCAAGGCGGGTCAGGAGGGTATCCATGGGTCTACATTTAATTCTGGACCTCGAGGAACATTACATGTTGTGGATACCGAAAAGTCTTCTATTCCCAAGAAGCCTAGTAACTCACTTTTCTTTATTGACGCGGGAGTCAAAGAGTCTAATGTCTTGAATGGGCAGCCTTCCTGCGCGGATGCCAAAGAGTCACATACCTCTACAATTACTTCTGGACCTCGAGGAACATTTCACATTGAGGATACCGAAAGATCTTCTATTCCCAAGAAGCCTAGTAACTTACCTTCCTTAATTGGTGCGGGAGCCGATGAGACTAATGTCTTGAATGGGCAGCCTTCAAGTGCGGATGCCAAAGAGTCACACATCTCTATTAACCAACCTTCTTTAAACCCTCCTAGAACCACGAACCAACCCTTCTCCTCCCTTACCAATTTCCTAAACGGACTTCAACATAGGAATCCCAACATACCCTTTTCATTTACTTCTTCCTTGATCAATGAAAACGATAAGAACTTTCCACCTCTCTCCTCATCTACCTCCACAATACCTCCCAGATCTCATAAAGACACACCCCCACCCCCTTCCTTAACACCACCCTCACCCGAAATGCCCACCCTTTTCCCTACCCTCCCAAATGGCACTCGCATACTATCTCCAGATGCGGGCCCAAGCTCCACCCCCTCTAATCCATATCCTCAGTCTACATTACCTAGAAGGGCAGTTGATAACTTGTCCACTGAAAATTCCAGATTTCATAACTCACATCCATCCGGTGAGACTCCAAAAGGTGAAGTTCCTCCCCCTCAACGCAATGGCACCAATCCGCAAAAGAGAACCTATGCGGGAGTCTTTGCGGGTTCCAGACTTGAAGCAAAAGGAATGAAACTTCATTTCATTGATCAACAAGGAGAAGATGTAGAACTAGAAGCTACGGATGAGGTCCCCTTCATTGAAACCTGGGGATATTGTCTCATAGGCTGCTTCACGGGTCCTTTCCCGGGAAGAGAAGCGCTGAATTCTATTGTAAAGGGGTTGAAGGTTAAGTGTCGTATCATCCCATACGGCAAAGGATGGACAATATTCAAATTCATGACGGAAGAAGAACGCACGAATGTGCTCCACGGAGGCCCTTATATGGCCTTTGGCAAAACTATGATGTTGAAACCAATTGATAAAGGAGTTTTACTAACGGATGACCTATTCTTGGATATCCCGATTTGGGTCACTTTTCATGACATCCCCCTTTCGGTTTGGAGTGCCTCTGGTCTTAGCAAGATTGCATCACGTGTAGGGAAGCCTCTATACACGGATCAATTTACCAAGGAAAGGTCTAAGATGAACTATGCAAGAGTATTGGTGGAAGTGGATGTTAGTAAAGAACCGGTCACGGAATTTGGAGTTAAACTGCCCGACAATCGAAGGTACATTCAAAAGGTCAAATATGAAAACTACCCTAATTTTTGTTATCATTGCACCTCTTTTGGTCACAACCATTTGAAGTGTAAGATTCTGATGCAAGACAACACCTCTCATGAAGCCCGGAAAGCCGACAATCCTTTAGTACCGCCTTGCAATGGTGCCGTCTCTTCTAGCTCGACTACCTTTGGTCATGGGTCACTCTGGCCCTCCTATCACTGATCCAATGCTCCCTTATCAACCCGTGGGTGGTGCTAGCTTGATGGAAGTTGAAAATTCAGTGCAATCAGTGCCACATATCCCCGGAAGTGTTGGGGAAGCTCTAAACCTTCAAATCCCTCCCACATGGTCTTCCTGCTCTTTGAGCTTACGGGTTTCACTTGAAGGGTCCTCTGTTCAACATCCACTCTCTGCTGTTATGCATCAAGAGAGGCTAAACATAGACACCCCGCATTCTGAAAGGACCACTCCTTCTGACCCGCACACTCCTCTAGATGTGGGTTCTTGTAAGAATTCTAAAGATGAGCTGAACCTCGCAACTCGTTGCATAAACTTTGAGCGCGGTGAGCATAGCAACTTTGAGACACCTGCCTTGGCTTCTAATGACAAAGATGAAGGATGGACAGAAGTCATTCCAAAGAAAAATAGCAGTTTGGCAAGAAAAGCGAAGCGCGGGGGTGCTACTAAACCCTCCACTGTTTCCTAATGAAAATTCTTTGTTGGAATGTCCGTGGTCTTTGCGGACAGAGGGATAGGGCAGCCACACAAACTCTTGTATGTAGGATTGCAAGACAGCATGATGTGGCTTTGATTTGCCTAATAGAAACTAAATTCAACCGATTGCGGATGGACTCTTTTGCTTCTCAACGATTCTGTGCTTGGAATTCATGCTCCAACATAGATTTCATTGATGGCGGGAGATTGCTAGTACTATGGGACCCCTCCAGAGTTAGTTGTGATGTGTTTGGTATGGACTCTCAACATATCCATGTCCAAGCACGTTGCAACATTTCTCAAGTGTCCTTTATTACTACGTTTGTGTATCCGGTCTATAGCATTCCGGAACGAAGGAAACTTTGGCACCACCTCACTCACTTGGGTACGGGTATTGTCTTGCCTTGGATGATTCTTGGAGATTTTAACACTTATTGCAGCCCTCAAGACAAGGCCGGTGGCCCTCCACTCACGCCTTATGCACTTAGGGACCTCGGAGAATTCAAAATGGCTCACGGACTTGATGACACTCCTTCTAAGGGGTCGTACTACACTTGGATAAATGGCTCAATTTGGTCCAAGCTTGATAGAGTATTAATGAACCAGCATTGGAGTGACTTGAACCTTGAATGCAATGCAAGCTTTTTTCCTATGGAACCAGTCTCGGATCATTGCCCCGTGATTGCTTCGGTAATTACATCTTGTAGTATTGGGAATCGGCCTTTCAAGTTTATGAACATGTGGCTCTCACACCCCGCCTTTGAGAACATCCTATATTCATGCTGGAGGCAGAAAGTCCTTGGAACTGCGCAATTCTCATTGGTCACAAAACTGAAGTCGTTAAAGAAGCCATTGAGGGATCTAAACTCTAGTGAATTCGGGAGTATAGAACAAAGAGAAAATGCGGCCAACATGGAATTTAAGGAAGCTATAAATGAGCATATGGAGAATCCCTTTGATGAAGAGTTAAAAGCTAAGGTCAAGTCCTTAAGAGCTAAAGCCAATCACCTCCTTGAATCCGAGAGACACTTCTTAAGACAAAAGGCGAGGCAAAATGTCACGACCCGATCCCGGGCCCGTGACTGGTGCCTTACCCGGGCACCCAAGTAGTCATACATCAGAGTAATCAGCGGAATATAAAAACAAGACATGAAACAATTATAGAATGAGAACAGTTTATCCATGAAAATATCGCCTTTCGGTATGTATATATACATAAAACTTGAACCCGAACAGTTACATCCTTACAAACCCCGCCACAACAAGATTTCATGCACTTAAGAGTTTTTATACAACATGACGACAGTGGCCCGCCATACCTCGAATGTACAAGTACCTACAAAGTGATGTGGGACTATACCAAAAGATAAGCCTCCGAGAAACGGAGCTTCCTAATACGCTGAATCGTGATCCTATGAGCGAGGATCAACAATCGGTGTACCTCTACCGCAGATGAACGCAGCTTCAAGGCGAGGTCAAGATAACAGTACCAAGTATGTGAAATCAAAATATCAGAAATGAAATCATAGTAGTCTATATAAAGGGGAGACATGTATGATAACCAAACTACCCACAATAAACAAGCGATACGTAAGTCGTGACTCACGCCTCAAGGTCATCACAAAATATAACTATGGGTCTCACGCTCAACATCAATCATGCCCGTGGAATACCTTCCTCACCGCCTAGCCTATTGTCACGACTGCCCGGTTAACGGTGCCTTACCCGCACCCAAGTAGTCATACATCGAGTAATCTGGAATATAAAAACACAAGACATGAAACAATTGTAAATGACACATTTTATCGAGAAAGTGGTGCCTTTCGCATATATATATAAGAATCGCGCTTTACATCCCAACTGCATAATAGGACTACTGCACTCTAAGGAAGTAACAACTATGGCGGACAGGCCCCGCCATACCCCGAATGTACAAAACTATCTACACAACAGGAGATCATACCCAAAAGTCGAGCCTGCAGAAGATGGAGCTCCCGACACCAAAGCAAAAGATCCTAAGGATGTGGATCTAGCACCGCTTCCTTACTCGCGTAAACGCAGCCCCGGCGAGGTCGCATAACAGTACCAAGTATGTGAAATCAGAAAGTATTTAAATGAAACCATATCATTTTAAAACCAATTTTACAAATATGCACGAAACAACCAATGTAACCGCACATAGTGCCACATCATAAACAAGAGCAACAATAGGTAAACAGTAACAGGTCTTTTCTAGGCTGCGAATGATCGAAGCAGGGCCACTCGCCCATATTATCATTCTGCAAGCCTAATCTCGACTCAGAGTCCGCATAGCCACCTAGGCCCGCATGAGGTATTCTCGCATCGAGGGTAGCTACTCCCGCATCGCCCCGACTCGCAGTCCGCATGGCCACATAGACCGCATGACCATAAAGGCCGCACACTAACCTGGAACTCGCGTAGCTCCGCATAGGTCCCCTGGACCCGCATGAGGTATTCTCGAATCATGGTCCTGCATCGCTCGAGTCTACCCCGCATCGGAGGGCAGCTTAACCCCCGGTATCATGTCAAGAGGTGAGTGATATAATACTAACATAACAGCTTATCATTAAACAACATAAGCACAACAAGAATACCCTCTTATACAAATGTTACAAGACACTAACACACATAGCATCATATCATGTCTACTTATTAAACCATCTTATTATACTTTCCAGAAATCAATATAAGTCTTTTATAAACACATAAGTAAACTGTTCCTTTTATCTTTCTTAAGTCATTATACTTAACTTCCCATAAAGCTAGTATAACTCTTAAGCTTCTTTTTTTAAAAAAACAAATATTCTTCTTCTTTCAAAACTGATTTATAATTCTTTTGAAAGACTTTAAGATCTTTATTATTCAGGCTTAAGTCAAAAGACATTGCCGTAAAGCTACGTTCAGTTAACACACGTACGTCTACCGTACTATATATATACTTTAAAATATCATGCTCAAGAGTGTAGGAAGAATCACATACCTTCTCGGCGAAATCCACCTGCCAAGTCGAATATGTCGCGCGCAGAGTATCAACCTATAATAGTCAAATACGTCTATCAACGTCTAGACTATTCTGTAGGATATTCTAAACAGAGGGTTCTCTTATTCTACGGAAAATCGGGCAGCACTTCCCTACCCGGTAAGCTATACAAGTCTCATCAGAATACAAATCTATGTAAGTACAGATTCAATCTTCTTAAATCTTACATGTGATTACGCTCAATTCTTTCTCAGAATACCCTTCTAAGTAATTACAGTTCATTACTCTTCCTTTAATATCCTTCTATGTATTTTACTCATTTCTATACTTCTACAGTATGTATTCTCTAATTACAATAGAAGGATAAGATTATTTACCTCGATAAGCCCAATATTATCCAAGATATAAGTCGGTCCTGAGCAAGGTTTAGCTCCTAATCTGCACGCTCCAATCCCGCTCCAAGAAACCCTTAGAAGTTTCTACACAACTTCTACTTTCTACTTCAACCAACTATGAAGTTTCTCTTAGGGTTTCGTTTAGTGACTATAGGGATACAAGGTAGTATTTCCGGATTCTACGTATAGAGGTAACTTTGGAAATACTAAAAGATATACGGCTAGGGTATTTGAGGATAATAACAATACTTGGAGAGTATTTTCTACCAAGGGGGGAGTAGTGTTTCGGCTAGGGCTTTCTTTAGAGGGGGGGATGGTGTTTCGGCTAGGGCACTTCAAGAGGGGGGGAAGAGAAGAGATTTGGACGAAAGCTTGCTAAGGGGAGGGGGAAGTTTTTCAAGACTTGGAAAATATTTGTGGAGGAAGAACTTCTTCAACTTAGGGGGGGTATTTATAGGCCAAGCAATGGCCAAGATGAAGCCAAGTGGTAGGCAAGTGTAAGGTGGAGATTTAGGCAAGTGTCCTTATCCATCTACTACACAAATATCCTACCAACTCCTTGACTTTGTGCAAGGGCACAAAAAACGTGCCAACCTTGGCCCTCTTGCCGTCCACTTGAGGGTGACAAGTGTCACCCTCTCATTGGTCCAAAATATTTCATCTCTCGGAAAAATCCGTAAAAATACTAAATGACATAGCCGGAATTTTCCCTACGCAAAGTTTGGAAAACGTTTCGTCGGAAAACGATTCTTTTCGTGTGTTGTGCACAATATTTTCGTCCTTAAAGCCTAACTAAGGCTTAAACTTTTGTACGTACTCCCTCACGTACATACTCAGGAAATACGGGGTATAACATTCTCCCTCCTTAGAAACATTCGTCCCGAATGTTCCTTCCCAAGACAGATAACGATGAAGTCTCTCACAACATAAACAGTTTGCAAATGCCACACATGGCCACAATACAACACTTAAGCAAATATGACAATTAAAATTTATAAGTAGGAAAGTGAGTTACCTGGAGGTGTGGGGAAATAGGTGAGGATACTTCTACCTCATGTCCTCCTCAGCTTCCCACGTCATCTCCTCCCTGAGCTCGTTCCGCCACAAGACTTTGACGGCCACGCCCTCGTCCGCAGACGCTAACTCCGACGATCGATTATCGCTATGGGAATCTCCTCATACGATAACCCCTCGGTCACCTGGACATCGTCAATCGGGTGCACTCTAGATGGATCCCCGATACATCTCCTCAGCATAGAAATGTGAAAAACCGGATGCACTGCCTCCAGATCGGACGGCAGATCCAACTCGTAGGCAACCTTGCCTACCTCGCGACATCTGACACGCCCAATGTACCTTGGCCGAGTTTCCTTTCTTCCCGAATCTCATCACACCTTCATGGGTGACACCTTCAGAAAACCCAATCATCAACCTCGAACTCCGATGCCGACGACGATGATCTGCATATGACTTCGCCGACTCGAGCCGCCAAGAATCGCTCTGGATAAGTTTCACCTTATCCATCAGATCTTGTACTGTGTCCGTCCTACTAATCGCACTCGCCTACATCAAACCAGCCTATCGGCGACCGCACTTCCTCCCATACAAGGCCTCATAAGGCGCCATTCGAATACCGGAGTGGTAGCTATTATTATTCGCAAACTCAACTAGAGTCAAATGATCCTCCCAGCTACCCTCGAAGTTAACACAGCTCGCAAAGATATCCTCAAGAGTGCGGATAGTGCGCCACCGTCTGTCTGTCATGCAGTAGATGGAATGCAGACTGTGCTCACTGCATCCCTAAACCCTTCGAAAGACCTCCGAAGTTAGCCAGAACCGGGCTCCTGGCCGATATGATAGAAATAGGGACTCATGCGATCGGCGATCTCTGATATAAAGTCCGCATAATCCTCACCGGTGCGTCGCCCGACGGAAGAAAGTGGGCTGATTTCACACCGTCGACGATAACCCAAATAGAATCATGCTTCCTGAGTGCGAGGTAATCCCGTGATAAAGTCCATGTTGATCACCTCCCACTTCGGTGCCGGATCTCTATCGTCGCAACAAACCACTGTGCCTCGTGCTCTACCTTCACTGCGACAACACGCATCGAGCCACAAACTCTGAAACGTCCCTCTTCAAGCCATCCCACCAATACATAGATCTAAGGTCGTGGTACATCTTGGTCGACCCCGGATGGATAGAGTAACGCTTGCGTGTGCTTCCCTAGAACTCCTGCCAAGTCCTCAAACATCCGAACACACAACCTACCCTCAAACCTTAGCACCCCATCAGTGCTACCTCAAAAGGACCTTCCTCACGAAGAGTCAGATCACGGCAGCGTCAAAACCGGATCCTCAAACTGTTGCCTCTTCACCTCCTCGACGATGGAAGACTCGGCAACCTCTCGAACTCGAACTCCACTGCTATCAGACTCAATCAAACGGACACCAAGGCTCGCTAACTAATGCAAATCGCGAACCATGCCCCTCATCTCCGGCTGCACATCTGATAGGCTACCCATCGACCTACGACTAAGGGCATCTGCCACAACATTGGCCTTCCCGTGGTACAGATATCGACATCATAATCCTTCAAAGAACTCTAACCACCGCCTCGCCGTAAGTTCACTCCTCCGGCTGAAGATATACCGAGGCTCTTGTGGTGCGTATAAATATCCACATGAACCCCATACAAATAGTGCCTCCAGATCTTCAAGGCGTGAATCACCGCCGCTAACTCCAAATCATGCGGGTAGTTCCTCTCATGCTTCTTAAGCTGTCGGGATGCGACGCTTATAACCTTGCCTGCCGCATCAACACACATCCCAACCCGATGCTCGACGATCACAATACACGACATAGCCGTCGACCTCCGGAAGAGTAAGAACGGGCGATGCCGATCTCCTTCAAGAATCGGAAACCCCGCCACACGCATCGCCCATGAAACTTGGTTGCCTTCTCGAGTCACCTAGTCAATGGTGCAGATAAGCAAACTTCTCCACGAACCGAGCATAATAACTCGCGAGGCCCGTAAAGTCGCGCACTGGAGTAGTAGGTCTAGGCCAAGTCCCGATCGCCTCGATCTTGGCCGTATCCACCCGAATACCATCACCACAATATGCCCAAGAAAAGCCACCAAGCCAACCAAAACTCACATTTGGAAAACTTGGCGTATAATCACTGGTCTGGAGAACTCTCAGCACAGTCCTCAAATGCTCCGCATGTTCCTGCTCTGAGCGAGAATAAACCAAGATATCATCAATGAACACTATCACAAACGTGTCCAAAAATGGCTTGAACACTCGCTTCATCAAATCCATGAATACCACGAGCATTGGTCAACCGAAAGACATGACCACGAACTCATAATGCCCGGGTCGGAATGCGATCTAGGGACATCCGCCTCTCTGACTCGTACCCGATGATAGCCCGATCGCAGATCAATCTTGGAGAAATATCTCGCACCCTGCAGCTGGTCGAACAAATCATCAATCCTGGGAAGGGGGTATCTGTTCTTAATGGTCACCTTGTTCAGCTGCCTGTAATCAACACACATGCGCAGCGTCCCATCCTTCTTCTTCACGAACAATACTGGCGCTCCCCAGGGAGAAACACTAGGCCTGATGAAGCCCTTCTCCAGCAAATCTCTCAGCTGGTCCTTCAACTCTCTCAACTCGGCAGGTGCCATTATGTATGGCGGAATGGAAATAGGCCGAGTGTCTGGCAGCACATCGATACAAAACTCTATCTCCCTCTCAGGAGGGATACCCGGGAGGTCGTCTGGAAACACGTCTGGGAACTCTCGACTCATCGGCCCGATGAAAATCGCACCGCACCTCGATTATCAAACCCCCGAACCAGATGGTAGATGTACCTTCGCACTATCTTCCTAGCCTTGAGGTAGGAAATAAACCTACCCTCGGCGTCTGATGTTCCTCCCACTCAACAACCGGCTCCTCAGAACTGGAACCGTACCACTCTCTCCTGCGATAACATTGGCGTAGCAAGCTAGCCAATCCATACCCATGATCACATCGAAATCGGTCATATCCAACTCTATCAAGTCGGCTGGTCCGACGATCATATAGTCACCGGACAAGCCATATACCCGCCGAGCTACCACCGAATCACCCACTAGCGTAGCTACCTCGAAAGGGTCTATGGACTCGTGCTCTATCCCTATCCTACTAGCAATAAGGAGATATATGGGGCCAGTAGAACCCGGATCTATCAAGGCATACACATCAAATCCAGAAACTGATAAGGTACCTGTGACGACATCAGGTGAGGCCTCCTGATCCTGCCGGCTGGACAAGGCATAAATGCGGTTCTGAGGACCGCTAGAACTGGGACCCGCGCCACGACCTCTGCCGCGACCTGCTGGCCCATGAGTACCTTGCCCTCCGGGGCGAGTAACTGTAGGAGATGAAGAAGACCCGGCGAAAGAACACGTGGTGACTCCTACCACTCGCGCTGCTCCTAGTCGGACAGTCTCTCGCAAAGTGGCCCTGCTGGCCACAAGTGTAGCAACCTCCTGAAGTAGGACCACAACTCCCGAGATGGGATCTACCGCATCGGCCACACTGAGGGGGGGTGGTCTCGATCGGTTAGCACCTCTGCTACCCTGGAAGTCCGAAGTCCTGGGGCCCTGACCTGCCCCCGAATACTCTGGCTGTGCTGAAGACGGAGCAGGAGTGCTCTGAGCTGGCTGTGGTGCAAATCTAGACTGCTGCTGAGGCCGTCCACCCCGATAGCTACCAAAAGACCCTGCCGTCCTGGTCTTCTTCTGCTGCTGTCTGTCAACCCGTCGGCCTCTACGCTCCTCGCATCCAAGTGCGTGAGCCTGCATGCGGGTAATGTCCATGCCTGGCTGAAGAGCCACACCCGCACAAGACTCGGCCATATAATCATCTAGCCCGGTGACGTAGCGATGCACCCTGTCCTCCATATCTGCTACCAACGCAGGGACATATCGAGCCAACGAATCAAACTCAACGTTGTACTCCCTAACTGTGCGTCCTCTCTGTCTCAGCAACAAAAATTTGTCGGCCCGTGCCCTCCTCATCTGTGGAGGCAAGAAGTGAGTGAGAAAGGCCTCCGAGAACTCGTCCCAAGTAGCTGGGGACGCGTGCTCTCCCCGGGATAACTCCCACGAATCAAACCAATCGACTGCGGTATCACGCAGCCTATGTGAACCGAAGATCACGGACTCGGTCTCTGAAGCCTTGATCACTCGCATGATCCTCTGTAGCTGACGGATGAACTCCTGTGGATCATCCTCAGGCCTCGACCCGTAGAACTCTGGCGGGCTACAACTCAGAAAATCCCGTAGCCGCAAACCATGCGATCTCGGGTGAACGCAGTCTTCTTTGGAGGCTGGGCTGCTGCATCCACCTATCTCATGTCCGCTGCCCCGCTTGATGCGGGTCTATACGGCCTATGCGGTCTGTGAGACTATGCGAGCAGCGGTATGCTCGTGATTGATCATTCGGGTGTTTAGCCCGATGCGGGGATTCCTATGCGGTCTGCTGAGACTATGCGGTCTTTTGAGGCTATGCGAGTGCGGGAGCCTAGGCGGATCTGGGGTTAGCTGCCCCGACGCGGGAATACCTCATGCGGGTTTGTGTGTGACGTATGCGGGCTGCGGAAGTCGGGACTAGGCACGCAGAATGATACTATGGGCGATTGGCCTTGCCCGATCATTCGCGGCCTAGAATAGACCTGTTACAGTTTTTCTATTACTGTTGTTGTTTGTGATGTGGCACTATGTGCAATTGAACCGATTGTATTTGTGAAAAGGTTTTAAATACTTTGATTTCATTTCAGTTCTTTTTAGTTTCACATACTTGGTACTGTTATCGACCTCGCCGGGGCTGCGTTCATGCCGCAGTAAGGGCAAGCAGTGCTAGATCCGCATCCTTAGGATCTCTACGTTGGTGTCGGGAGCTCCATCTCTTGGAGGCTCTACTCTTTGGTATGATCTCCTGTTGTAGATAGTTTTGTCTGATCGAGGGTATGGCGGGCCTGTCCGCCATAGTTGTATTTTTCCTTAGAGGTGCGTAGTCATGTTTATGCGATTGTCGGATGTAGCGCTAAACCTTGTTTATATATATATGCCGAAAGCGACGTTTATTCACATAAAGCGTGTCTTATTTTATAAACTGTTTCATGTCTTGTTTTATATTTCCTGATTACGATGTATGACTACTTGGGTGCCGGTAAGGCACGATTCACGGGCCGGAATGGGTCGTGACAGCGTAACTATAAACTCCACCACGACCTCTACCACAATCGGCTAACATCCGAACACCACCTCGGGAACGCCTGTTGTGGAGAAGGAATCAACCATCGGCCTCATAGGTGAGCCACCTCACGGTGCACTTCTAAAAGGACATACCCTCGATATGGCCCGGACGGCCACAATAATAACAAACACTGTGCTAAGATGGCATTTCCCCAAATGACGCTTACTCCAATGGAAACACTGAGGAATAAGTGGCCTCGACTGAGAAAATCCTCTGCTCCTCTGAGAACCTCGACCTCTGGAGCTCGGACCGGCTCCTAAATACCTTGTGGGGTCCAAACTCCCACCTGTGAGCTGGGGTATGTCTTGGGTAGGTGGGACGAATATCTCACTCATTCTGGCGGCTCGTCCAAAACTCACCGGAATAACCAACCGGTCTAGCCTCTTACGCAGATCTCTGCCTGGCCTCTACCCCGCACACATGCATGCTTGGCGAGTAACCTCCTGGCGATGAAACTGTAGCACCGCTTATCTTGGTCAATAACATAATGGCTTCCTTCATGACCTAAAATCTTCCCCTAGCGAAAGCTGAGGCTCGTGCCGTGGTCTCAAAACTGGCGCAGAGAACTTCGCCATCGCGAACAACATCCGATATACCACAGGCACAAGCCCTATCAACTCTCTGAGTCTGACTAGTAGCTCCTGCTACTCCTTTGCCCTTCAGGCGTGTTGCCCTCCTTGGAGGCATAACTGTAACACAAAATTACGTCAGAGAGGAATTATCTTACTAACACAGCTCTAGGGCACGATCTTAGAGTGAGAAGAATAGAAACCAACTCCTAAATGTCCTGTAGCCTCCTGTTTATGGGTGTGGCGCGCAACACACCGATAATCAAGACTCTACTAGACACGGTCTGTAGACATTCCGAGGGCGCCATCGATACCACTCTGTCACGACCGAACCGGGCGTGGTCGGTGCCTACACAGGCACCCTTCTACCTTAACAACTAAGTAAACTGCGGAAATTAAATAACACCCCTTTTTTTTTCTTATAAAACCAATCGTACGTGCAACGGCAAAGCCGACCAGGCTGCCATATAATATACATAACAAAAGACACTACACCGTACATGAGTCCAATCCCACATATGAATACAGACCTCTAAGAGTTATACTGAACTATGACGGGACAAGGCCCCGTCGTACCCATAACTGTACAAAAGCCTGTACTGAAAGAACTTATACCAAAAAGATAAACTCGGCGAAGGAGCTATCCAAAAACTACGGCGGGGTCTACACACGCGATCACCAAACTGCGTACCTAAACCTGCGGCATGAACGCAGCCCCCCGAAGGAGGTCAGTACGAAGAATGTACCAAGTATGTGAAACAGTAAATACTGTAATGAAATCATAACAGTCTAACAAAACAGGAGACATGTATGATAGCCAACCTACAGTACACACATACGTGATCATAACAAGTCGTGGGCGCATGCCCTCAAGTCATTTCTAAAATATAACCATGGGTCTCACGCCCATAATATCAATCATGCCCGTGGAATCCTTCCTCACTGCCGGCAGTCCATGATATAATAATACACCAATAGGCATACATGAACACCAAGTCCCACCGGTGGTATAGCGTCTTGGGGGTTTACCCCTCACTTATACTCTTACCCTGGAGAAGGTGGTAAAGCAGGTGGTATAGCATCTTGGGGGTTTACCCCTCACTTATACTCTTACCCTGGAGAAGGTGGTAAAGCATCTTGGGGGTTTACCCCTCACTTATACTCTTACCCTATCTCAACCGACCATCAAACAAAACAAGCAGGGGGTATAATGTCTTGGGGGTTTACCCCTCACTTATACTCTTACCCTGGAGAAGGTGGTATAACATCTTGGGGGTTTACCCCTCACTCATACTCTTACCCTATCTCGACCGGCCGTCAAACAAAACAGAAGCACTACCATGTCTTCTATAAAAATCCGGGAATTTAACCCAAGTACTACAAATAACGGAAGCATACCCGTGGAATCCCACATCACTGTCGGTACGTCCAAGTACTTACAACAAGGCGATCGGCCTCCAAGAGTCGCGGCAACGTAATAAAACATAATACTTGCACTCAAAGGCTATCGCCAGCACACATAGGCAATTCTCAACTAATCAGGCCAAAGTACTTATCAAGGCACACATGGAATAATTCTCAATTATCAAGCCAAAATACTTATCAAGGCACACATAGAATAATTCTCAATTAACCAAGCCAAAGTACTTATCAAGGCACACATAGAATAATTCTCATTTAACAAGCCAAAGTACTTATCAGGGCACAAATAGAATAATTCTCATTTAACAAGCCAAAGTACTTATCAGGGCACAAATAGAAAAATTCTCATTTAACAAGCCAAAGTACTTATCAGGGCACAAATAGAATAATTCTCATTTAACAAGCCAAAGTACTTATCAGGGCACAAATAGAAAAATTCTCATTTAACAAGCCAAAGTACTTATCAAGGCACAAATAGAATAATTCTCATTTAACAAGCCAAAGTACTTATCAGGGCACAAATAGAATAATTCTCATTTAACAAGTCAAAGTACTTATCATGGCACAAATAGAATAATTCTCATTTAACAAGCCCAAGTACTTATCATGGCACAAATAGAATAATTCTCATTTAACAAGCCAAAGTACTTATCAGGACACAAATAGAATAATTCTCATTTAACAAGCCAAAGTACTACGTACGTACATTCTTTTCAAAAGACTCCTTTTTATGTAAAACCACAAGATACTAACACCCGTAGTATCAAGGCATGTCTATTTTTCAAAGTAAGTTACTACACGTTTAGAAAACTCATTTCAAGGCTTGAAACAAGTAACTTCAAATTTTCACAATCTAGGCAACTTATGCCCTTTAATCAAAATAGACAACTTTCTAAACCTTCCATAAAGCCGTTATAACCAACTTCCCATAAAGCCGTTATAACCCTTTATGGTTTTTAGACAATTTCATTCTTTTTATAACTAAGAGACTTATACTTAAAACCAAGTATCACAAACTTTCAAATCGAGTCTCTTAACTTTCAAAATACATCGAGTCTCTTAATATATAGAAAACAAGTTTCTTATACTTTTAAACCTCAAGTAACTCACACCTTTAAAACAAGTTACTTCTCTTAAATCATGTCATTTCTCCTCTTTTAAAACAAGTAAGTAAATCACTCATTTGAATCCCCTAAAGTCATTATAATGACCTTTAGGTTTTGGAACTAAGGAACTAGCCGAAAGATTTGGAAACCACTTCCTTTTCAAGACTCTATGTACTTTAAGTAAAATACTTTCACTTTTAAGAATCCAACTTCACTAGGGCAATGGATTATACAACTTACAATTTAAACATCAAAGTACAATCATGGAATGAATCATTTAAGGAGTAGAACTTACTTTCTTTATCTTAAGGAATCATGCTAGAAGAGGAGATAGTTCACATACCTTTTCGGCTAAATCCACAGGCTAAGCCGAATACGCGGTACGTAGAAGTGTCAACCTATAATGGTCACAACAAGACTATCAACTTCTAGTCTCTAACGTAGAATAATACTAAGTATACGGTCTCTAATTCTACGGAAAATCGGGCAGCACTTCCTTTGTTTCTACTCACTTTGCCACCTTTTTCAAGGCCGAATACAATAACCAACACGCCACATTTAAGGCTCCAAACAACAACCAAACAAAAAGGGGATTACACACCTTACAATACGTGTAAAATTCCGCCCCACAATTAATACCAACTAAGTCCATAATCAAGCCATTCTCGGCTAACAACATAACCACAATTCAAAGTCTTTTCCAACCCTTTTCAAATTCCAAGTTCTAAGGTCAAACATGTTATATAGTCATAAACAACTTCAATAACTACAATTTCCTTCTTTTTACAACATGTGACGACTTAAACTAATAATCGACTTGAATTCCAATCTTAAGGCTAAACATGCTAGTTTTCGGATTAGGGTTCCAATAGCCAATACACTAATCCAACTATATAATATATAACTCATGCTTTCTAATATCCATAGCTAAAATCAATAAGTAAACTTAATTGCTAAAACGACAAAATTTATACCTTTCCAAGCCCTTAAAATTTCCAAGATTTAAAGTCGCGCCTTAGCCATTCTTAGCTCCTTTCCTTAGGTTCCAATCCACTCCAAGCACTCCTTAGAGGCCTATGAAGAACCCATCTTCAAGTTCCAACTTCAAAGTTGAAGAACTCCTTCGGTTTCCGCCTTGCGACTAATACGAAAATGTCGTTTTTCCGAAATCTATCTATTGAGATAACCTTACAATACCCTTAGGGACATTGGGTTTAAGTCTTGTGGCTAATGGAGGAAAATTACAAAATTTTTGTGTGGACTTTAGCTCAAAGCCGAGAGCACAATGGAAGAACAAGAAATGTGTGATATTTTCTAAGTGTAAAATGAGCTTGTCTTGCACTAGCTTAGTACTTATAACACTATGGATGGCCAAGATTATAACAAATGTGAGGCTTAGATGGTTTTCACTAGGATCAAGCCCATGTGGACAAGTTGACTTTGGTCAAATATATCAAGCTTGAAGACTTATCTTCCAAGATGGTCAATGACCATTTTACCCTCACACCAATTCGTCCAAGACCACATGTGGGAGTGCCACGTGTCGCCCTCTCATTCGTCCACAAAATTCCGTAACCCTCGTGGGCCCCGCAAAACGTAAAATTCCTCGGGTGGGCCCCACGTGACCAAATCCGTAAAAATAGATTTCCATAATATTAATAAGTTCCATATTCTTCAAATAATACATTTTGAGAATCCAATTCTCAACAACGAACATTTTTCCTTTCCGGCGTTCGGAAGATTTTCCGTCGGAAAAACAATTCTTCCTTTCGTACTAATTTCCAAGTCTTGATTCCTTACGTACATTCTCTTTTACATGTCCTAGACTTACGGGGTGTAACAATACTGCCCGGCCCATTTCTGGGATGCGATAATGTCATATAGTCTGCCCATAAAGGTATACTGCCCGACTCATTTCTGGGACGCGATAATGTCATATAGTCTGCCCATAAAGGTATACTGCCCGGCCCATTTCTGGGACGCGATAATGTCATATAGTCTGCCCATAAAGGTATACTGCCCGACCCATTTCTGGGACGCGATAATGTTATATAAAATTCGGAAATTTAACCCAACTTACTACGCACCTCTACTCCTTTAGAAAGACTCTTTTTCAAATACAACTTCCTAGATACTAGTAACTATAGTATCAAGTCATATCTACCTTTCAAGACAAGTCACAATACCTTTTTAGAAATACAATTACCGGCTTCTAAATCAAGTGACTTCTTCTTAAAAACCTTAAGCAATTGGTACCTTTAAAACAATTTACCCTTCTTTATTTCAAATAATTTCTTTGCTTACCTTACTGGAGAAAACCATTCTTTTAATCTTCCATAAAGTTGTTATAACCAACTTCCCATAAAGCTGTTATAACTCTTTATGTCTTAGACAAATTCATTCCTTTTATAACCAAGAGACTTATACTTTCAAATCAAATCACATAGCTTTCAAAATACTTCAAGTCTCTTAACTTTTAAGAAAACAAGTTTCAAAGTCTTAAAAACTTCATACGTAAACTCTTTTAAATTAAGTAACATATACTTTGGTGCGTTGTGAATATACTTATTTATAACGATCTTATTCAAGTAGCCATGATATAGAAAATGTAATACAATTTTGTCTTATCTTAGCTTCTATGCAGATGGAGAATTCTACTTGTTTTAATATTATTAATTGTCATTACATTTTCCTTTATTAACGCTGCAATGGCTTGTTCGATACTTATTCTCATTCGTGCCGTAAATTAGCCAAGTCAACTCGACTTCAAATACTTCCTAACGACTCTTACCAACATCCCCCATAAGACTTGGTAAGAACTTAGGATTTCTTAGGCGTAGCTTTTACATAGAGTAAATCAACATAACTACCTCTTAACTTCTAAGAGTAGACGGAATCATGAAATACTACTACATGTATATTTCATACATAGAATCATGCCAAAGGAAGGTAGAGTTTCACATACCTCGCGACGATTATCGACAAGTAGCAAAATGCTCCAAAGTACTTCAACCTTGATAGCTATTCCATCCTCTAAGTAGGATATGCTATACTTAGTACTTCAACCTATAATGGCCATAATACGTCCATTAACTTCTTACTTAAAACGTAGAATATTTTAAGTGCTAAGTCACTAAATTCTACGGAAAATCGGACAGCACTTCCTTTGTTTCTACATACTTTGCCACCTTTTTCAAGGCTGAATTCAATAACCAAACACGGCACATTTAAGGCCCAATCAATGCAACCAACAATAGGGGATTACACGCCTACTAGACGTGTAAAATTCCGCCCCACAAACGATATCAAACTAATACAACTTACTAGGCCAATTCGGCTAACTTGAGGTACTATAACATCAATTCTTATCCAATTTCCATTTCAATCCAAGTTGTTAGCACAACATGATATCAAGTCGCAATCGATTATAACTACTATAATCTTCAAGTAAGTAACATGCGACGATTCTAATAAACGACCAAATTGTAATCCAACTTCACATGGTTTACATTACATTTCGGATTTTAAGGCTACAAGCAATCCATAATACTTATAAACTTCAACATAAAACTTCATGCTAGCAACATGTAAAGCTAACAACAAACAATATATATAATCTTGTAACACTTTTAAGAGACAAGATTATACCTCAACGAATCTTAATCCAACTCCAAATCCAAAGTCGCTCCTTAGCAACTTAGAGCCTCTTCAAGACACTTCAATCCGCTAGTTGAGACCCTTAGAATAACACCAACAAATTTCCTTCAAACTTCCAAACAAAACCTAGAAAGCAACTAGGTTTTCACCTTGCGACTAATACGAAAACTATCTTTTTCCGAGATTTTTATATTGAGATACACTTACAATACACTCAACAACCTTGGTTTAAAGTGTGGAGCTAAATGGATAACAAACAAATTTTTTTGTTGTTGAGAGTAGGCAAACCCGAGAGCTAGGCTCTTGTTGTTCTTCAATTTTCTTGAAAATTTGGCTAAGTGTTAAGCTTGTCTTGCTACTACTAGTATTATATAGCACAATGGAGGGTCAAGATGCAAACAAACGGGTGGCTTGGATGAGGTCTTACTAAATATCAAGACTTTGTGGACCCATTGACCAAGTCAATTATGTCAAGCTCTTCAAGTTGCAAGACTTGTCTTCCTAACAAGGGTCAAATGACCCTTTTGCCCATGTACAATTCGCCCAAGCTCACTTAAGGGGGGGTGACACGTGTCACCCTCCCATTCGTCACAATATTACATTTTCCGACAATTTCATAATTCCGATAAATTTTTACAAGTCTCAAATCTTAACACTTGTGAGTTCTTACGTACGTTCTTAAAACATGTCCTGTAAATACGGGGTGTAACAGTATTTACTTTGGACTGTATTTACTTTGGAATGTATTTACATTGTTGTTAAGGGGAAGATTGTTAATCGCATTTCGTTTGGGCGTGTGATCCCCTTCTTTAATTATTGTTGTTGTTAAGGGGATGATTGTTAATCGCGTTCCGTTTGGGCGTGTGATCCCCTTCTTTAATTATTGTTGTTGTTAAGGGGAAGATTGTTAATCGCGTTCCGTTTGGGCGTGTGATCCCCTTCTTTAATTATTGTTGTTGTTAAGGGGAAGATTGTTAATCGCGTTCCGTTTGGGCGTGTGATCCCCTTCTTTAAATTTCGGAATTATTGCGCCTTATTTATGGCATGTTGGTTACTATTATCGGGCCTTGAAAAAGGTGGAGAATTGAGTAGAAACGGGGGAAGTGCTGCCCAATTTTCCGTAAAATTAGAGATCTTACTTAGAAGAATTCTACGTAGAACTAGAAGTTGATAGGCGTGTTTTGACTATTATAGGTTGACACTCTGCGCGCGACATATTCGACTCGGCAAGTGGATTTAGCCGAGGAGGTATGTGATTCTTCCTATCCCTTTGAGCATGATATTTGTGAAATATATATATAGTACGGTAGACGTACGTGTGTTAAACTAAATTTGGCTTTACTTCGATGTCTTTGGACTTGAGTTCTAAATAATAAGAATCTTGAATATTTCAAAAAGAGTTATGAATCATTTTTGGAAGAAAAGTAATACTTGGTTTTAAATAAAAAGCTTAAGTGTTATACTAGCTTTATGGGAAGTTAGGTATAACGACTTAACAGAGATAAAAGGAAAGTTTTACTTATTTGTTTATAAAAGCCTTGTAATGATTTCTGAAGGTGTGGTAAGTTGGTTTGATAAATAAACATGTTATGATGCTAAGTGTGTTAGTATCTTGTGACGTTTGTGTAAGAGGGTTGTTCTTGTTGTGCTTATGTTGTTTAACGATAAGCCCATTGTGCTGATATTATATCACTTACCCCCCTGACTTGTTACTGCCGAGGTTAGCCACCCCGATGCGATGAATACCTCATGATGGTCCATGTGACCTAAGCGGAGGCTGCGGTAGTTCGGGATGATCACTCGGGTGTGTTCTGCGATGCGAGAATACCTCATGCGGTCCATGTGGCCATGCGGTGCGGGAGTCGGGGCGATGCGAGGTTAGCTACCCCGTCGAGGAATACCTCATGCGGGCCTAGGTGGCCTATGCGGACTGCGGGAGTTCCAGGATTAGGCTCGCATAATGATACTATGGGCGATTGGCCTTGCTTCGATCATTAGCGGCCTAGAAAAGACCAGTTACGTTATATCTATTTTGCTCTTGTTTATGATGTGGCACTATGTGCGGTTAACTTGGTTGTTTCGTGCATATTTGTGAATTGGTTTTAAAATATTATAGTTATATATATATATCAGTACTTTACAGTTTCACATACTTGGTACCTGTTGTACTGACCTCCTTCGGGGGGGCTGCGTTCATGTCGCAGGTAGAGGTACCCCGGTTGTTGATCCCCGCTCCTAGGATCACTATTATGCTTTTGGGAAAGCCCCGTTTCTCCGGAGGCTTGTCTTTTGGGTATGATTTCCCTGTCATTGTAGGTTTATGTACTTTCAGGGTATGGCGGGGCCCTGTCCCGTCATAGTTGTTTACTTTCTTAGAGGTCTGTAGTCCTGTTGTAATTTTGGGATGTAACTGTTCACTTTTGGTATTTATATACATGCCGAAAGGCAACCCTTTTCTTGGATAAACTGTTTCATGTTTGCAAAGTTTATATTCTGCTGGTTACTTAGGATTGGTTTCCATTCTTCTCACTCTGAGATCGTGCCTTAGAGCTGTGTTATAAGTTGGACCCCTCTGACGAATTTCTTTTGTTTACCAGTTATGCCTCCACGCAAGGCAACCCGGGCCCAGAAGGGCAAGGCAGCCGAGGGAGCTGCTAGTAGGACACAGAGGGTCACGAGGGCCCAGGCTCAGCCTTTACCCGAGGTGATACCCCAGACGGCGAGTTCCACGACGCCGCCGGCCCCAGCAGGGTTTAGAGCCGCAACAGTGGCTCACGAGACCGGCTTTGAGCCTCGATCCACACGGCTGGAGCAGAGGAGATGGGTTACAAGGAGATAGCCCAGTTATTAGCCAGGGTCGTGGCGAGGCACGAGGATAGGTGGATCGTCGATTCGATTCGAGAGTACGTGGTTCACCCGAGGTCGGATAGTTTGAGACGGGACTTTACGAGTTGCGGCCCGCGAGTTCTATGGGTCGAGGCACGAGGATGATCCGCGAGGAGTTCATCCAAGCGATTCTGACGGATCGTAGAGTGATCAAGGCTTGGAGACCGAGTCGGTGGTCTTAGGTTCACATCGGCTGCGTGATCTGCGATCGTGGTTTGATTCATGGGAGGCGTCGGGGAGCATGCGCCTCGGTATTTGGGATGAGTTCTCGAGGCATTTCTCACTCACTTCTTGCCTCCGCAGATGAGAAAGCAGTAAACAGATTTTGATCTTGAGGAAGAAGCGGGCACGATTCGAGTACAACGTGGAGTTTGGCTCGTTGGCTCGGTATGTCCTATCCACGACCGAACTTCGGGCCGTGATCGTGCCTTACCCGGCACCCAGCGGACATACATCGAGTAACGGCGGAAAATAAAACAAGACATGAAATAATATGAAGTGAGAAACAATTTATCTGAGAAAAGTTGCCTTTCGGCATATATATATATAAACTTGAACAGTTACATCCCTTTTACAAACTCTGCCCACAACAGTACTACAGACCTCTAAGAATGTTATAACAACAATGACGGGACAGGGCCCCGCCATACCCCTGAATGTAAGTACCTACAACGACAGGGGACTATACCAAAGATAAGCCTCCGGAGAAACGGAGCTTCCCAAAACGCTGAACTGTGACCCTATGAGCGAGGATCAACAACTGGTGTACCTCTACCTGCGGCATGAACGCAGCCCCCCGAAGGAGGTCAGTACAACAGGTACCAAGTATGTGAAACTGAAAATACTGTAAATGAAATCATAATAGTCTATATAAAACAGAAGACATATATGATAACCAATTTACGATACACAATATGTAAGCAGTCATGTCAAGTCAGGGACTCACGCCCTTAAAGTCATCACTCAAATATAACCATGGATCTCATGCCCACAATATCAATCATGCCCGTGGAATTCCTTCCTCACTGCCGGCAGTCCATGATATAAAAACACCCAAGGAATACACATGAACACCAGGTCCCACCTGTGTCATAATAAAACCGTACGGGGTAAGTATGAAGGCATAGCCGACTACTAGAACCCACCGTACCAACAATGCTATCAAACTGCATCACGAGGTCTTTCTAGACCGCCACATGATCGAAGCTGGCCACTCGCCCTCAGTATCAATGTGCGCGTCTAATCCTGGAACTTACCGCAGCTCCGCATAGGCCACACATAGGCCCGCATGAGGTATTCCTCACATCGGGGGCAGCTAACCCGCGACATCCTCCTGGACTCTCGTAGTCCGCATGGCCACATAGACCGCATGAGGTAATTACCCCGCACACTAACCTGGAACTCGTAGCTCGCGCATAGGTCCCTGGACCCGCATGAGGCATCCTCGCGTCGAGGGGCAGCAACCCGGTATAACATGTCAAGAGGTGAGTGGTACAATACTAACATAACAGCTTATCGTTAAACAACATAAGCACAACAAGGGAACCCCCTTTTACACAAACGTCACAAGATACTAACACACGTAGCATCATAACATGTTTACTTATCAAACCAACAAGAAAGCATTACAAGGCTATCACAAACCAACATAGTCAAGTTATTCACACAAGGTACTTTCTACTTTATGTCAACAAGTTCGGGTTTTTATCCCCAAAGTACTTCATACATTAACTCTTTAAAAACCAAGTACTCATTGCTCACGAATGAAGTTTCACACTTTTTAACAAAATTCATATCAAGTCAAATAAGTCAAGTCTCTTATCTTTTAAGATCAAGTCTCTTAACTTCTAAAATCAATAACCCATTCTTTTCCAAAAGTTCAAGTTGCATAATTTCAACTACTCAAGTCTCTTATTTTCAAAAGATTCATAGATCATAGTTTTAAACACTTAACAACGTAATCTCGTTTTTAAAACAATTTGAGTAACATATGCCTTATGTGTGAGTAGGTTATTCTTGTTTATAACAATCTTATTAAAGCAGCCATGATCTAGGAAATGTAATACAATTTTGTCTTATCTTAGCTTCTATGCAGATGGAGGTTTCTCTTGGTTTTAATAATCCTTAATTAGTCAATACATTTTTTCTTTATTAGCTGCTGATGGTTTGTTCGATACTTATTCTCATTTCCGAAATCAATATAAGGCTTTCATAAACAATTAAGTAACCCGTTCCTTTTATCTCTCTTAAGTCGTTATACCTAACTTCCCATAAAGCTAGTATAACACTTAAGCTTTTAAAACCAAGTATTACTCTTCTTTAAAAAACGATTCTTAATTCTTTTGAAATACTTCAAGATTCTTATTATTTAAAACTCAAGTCAAAAGACATCGAAGTAAAACCATTTTCAGTTAACACATGTACGTCTACCGTACTATATATATATTCTTTTAAAATATCATGCTCAAGAGGATAGGAAGAATCACATACCTCCTCGGCGAAATCCACCTGCCAAGTCGAATATGTCGCGCGCAGAGTATCAACCTATAATAGTCAAATACGTCTATCAACGTCTAGACTACTCTGTAGAATATTCTAAGCAGAAGGTGCTTATTGCTACGGAAAATCGGGCAGCACTTCCCTACCCGTCAAACTACACAAGTCTACTGTAATACAGTCCTATGTAATTACAGTTCAATTCTCTTCTTTTATACCATCCTTCTATATCTTATACTCATTTATAAACTACTATATGTAATCTCCAATTACAATAGAAGGACAAAGATATTTACCTCGATAAGCCCAAAATTATCCAAGTTTAAATGTCGATCCTGAACAACGTTTAGCTCCTAATCCGTGCGCTCCAATTCGCTCCAAGAAACCCTTAGAAGTTCTACACAACTTCTACTTAATACTTCAACCACTATGAAGATTTTTCCCTAGGGTTTCGTTTTGTGACTAAAGAAAGTATAGTAGTATTTCCGGGCTCTTAGTATTGAAATAACTTTGGAATACTACAAGGTATTAGGGCTAAGGTATTTTGGAATTGTAACAATACTTGGAGAATACTTTTCAACCAAGGGGTATTTCACGAGAACTATCAAGAGGGGGTACTTGGTAGGGCCTTCTCGAGGAGGGTGGTTTGGACGAGCTTCAAGAGGGAGGAAGGATTTTAAGACTTAGAATTTATTTAAGGGATGAAGAAATCCTTCAACTAAGGGGTATTTATAGGGCCTTGAATGGTCAAGATTCAAGCAAGTGTGTGGATGAGATTTGGACAAGTGTTGTGTGGGTCCCACCTTATCTATCTACCCATAAAATATCTAGCCAACATTGACCAAATGTTTAAGGCATTTACATTTAAAAACGTGCCACACTCCTCCACCAAACCGTCGACTTTTTCCACCTAAGGGTGACACATGTCGCCCTCTCGTTGGTCCAAAATATTTCATCTCTCGAAAAAATCCAAAATAAATAAATTCCTGAAAACGTAAAATTCCTTTACAAGGTTCGGAAAATTTTCCGCCGGAAAAACAAATCTTTTTCGCTAGTTGTGCACAATTTCGTCCCTTTGCCTAATTAAGGCTTAAACTTTTGTACGTACGTCCTCACATACATACTCTGGAAATACGGGGTATAACATTCTTCCCCCCTTAGAAACATTCGTCCCGAATGTTCCTTCTAAGTCTCAAAACATACAAGCGTCGGTATAGTCTTCACTACTATACGTACCATATTGCTGTCATTGCTTCAGTTT
Source organism: Przewalskia tangutica (assembly GCA_029844215.1). Classification (NCBI taxonomy): domain Eukaryota; kingdom Viridiplantae; phylum Streptophyta; class Magnoliopsida; order Solanales; family Solanaceae; genus Przewalskia; species Przewalskia tangutica. The sequence goes on from CM056733.1 coordinate 38,670,488, forward strand.
CCAAAATCTCAGGGCTACTAACTCTAACTTGGTCATCATTATCTTGGAACACTCTGGATGGATCTCCGATACTTTTCTGAACATAGCAAGACGAAAGACCGGACGTACTGCTTCCTACGTCGGACGACAAATGCTAACTCATAGGCAACCTGGCCTATTCTACAAACAATCTGAAAAGGCCCATAGTACCTCGGGCTAAGTTTCCCCTGCTTTCCAAATCTCGTCACGCCCTTCCGGGGTGGTACCTTCAAGAAAACCCACCGTCAATCTGAACTCCAAGTGTCGACGTCGATTATCCGCATGACTTCTGTTGACTCTGAGCTGCCAATAACCTCTCCTGGATAAGCCTCACCTTACCCATATCCTGCGGAATCAAGTATGAACCAACTATCTGAACCTTGCCAACATCGAACCAATCGACCGGCAACCTACACTTTCGCCCATACAAGGCTTCATAAGGCGACATCCGAATACTGAATATGGTAGCTATAATGATACTCACTCAACAAGAGGCACATAATCCTCACTGCACCCTTGAAATCAAAACACCGGCCCGAGGGTGAATGCAATACTGAGACTCACCTGAGTTCTAACCCCGCCTGGTAAAACCTCCAAAAAAAGAAATAGCCGTAAACTGGGCTCCACTGCCCGTCATAAAGTAAAAGTAGGAACCCTGTGCAGTCTTACAACCTTCCTGATATATAACATCTTGCATAACCCTCTGCCGAGTAAACAGTCCTGACTGAAAGACAAGATGGGCTGACCTCATCGGCCCGACTACTGGTCGAACACATCCACGAACTCGTACGATGGTTAACTAAACTTGGGCCTAACACCCTCGTGACCCTATCACAAAGCGGGTCCACCACAATTTTTCCTTACTTCAAACCGGGCTGCGGGTTGACCCGCAATCTGGCCTCAACCTGACCCATTTTTGCGCCAAGCTCTTGTTTCCCGATCCGGAACAACCTCACCATCAAGTCACGAAAACCTAGTGGTCTTCTTAGCTCAACTACCCTCTTTCATTTCACACTACTCAGGGACTTATCACACAAACATATCTCACGTATACTATGCACTCCGATAAGGGTCAAACATAAAAATAAATCTTTTACTCGAGATGGCCTCGCCTCTAAGGTCTCCACGTATAAAACTCTAAGGCTCACACTTTCCCTATCCACAATCTTACCCTTTTAACTAACCATGATTTCTAATCACAATTAACACAATGTTATCTGAACATAACACTTAAAATATACTCATCTTATCACACATACTAATCTCTAGAGGGTTAAGGAAATACCTGTATCTACTGCTTCACTCCCCTTTGTCGTTCTAACCAATCCTGCCCTATTGGGCGCATAGCTAGGGAAGGTGATGAACTAGCCACTGATCCTAAAGGCTGAGTCTCTACATCCGCGCCACCTGCAGTGGACAATTTCTCATAAAATGGCCTGCTGCCGCAGCAACAATGTCGAAGAAAGTCGACACTCCCACAATGATACCTACCACGGCCACACCGAGGTGGGGTGGCCTCTGCAGCTAACACCCCTTCCTCTCCGAACCACCGAATCATAACTAATCGCGGTGAATCCTCACTTGCATCCTCCTACTTGAACATTCTTTCGTCACATGGCCACGACGGCCGCAGTAAAACAAGCACCAACGAAAGACGACATTCCGGGATGACGCCGCCACATTGTGAACACCGAGGATAAGCGAATCCGTGTTTGGAACTCGTGTATTGTGAACCGAAGCCACGAGCTCGACCAACTCTGCATACCGAACGTCCCGAACCCCTGGAGGACCACTGCTGAGCGGAGGTGCGTATCGATCTGCTGCGAGGCGACCGCCTCGAAAGTTACCAAAGGACCTGCCGACCGCCTCTGCTGCTCTTGGTTAACCCGTCGATCCTACGTTTCGTCTGCTGCATAAGCCGTCTGTGAGCCATGCTCATGTCCGATCAAGAGCTACTCTTGCACAACCTCCTTTAGATAATCATCAAGACCGCGATAAATCGATACATAATATACTCTGGTTGCTAAATCCTAGCTAGTAATGGTCGTCTCTTTGCAATCCATACTTTCGCTCTGGTCGTGGGCGAAGGTTCAAATCTCAAGGCCACGAGGAAGGCTGTTGCCTGTGCTAAACTCTTTTGAAATTGGGCGGCGTCGCGAGAACTCCGAATGAAGCACCACCTCGGGTGATGATTGGTCCGTGCCTCGTAACCCTCTCGTGCTCTACTCGCAGCTCGCCATTTGCCTTGCCCTTACGGGCGGGTTGCCTTGCGGAGGCATAATCGGTAAGAGAAAGAATTACGTTAGAGGGTCCAACTTATAATCACGGCTCTAAGGCACGATCTCGAGTGAGAAGAATGGACACCAATCCTAAATATCCTATAGCCTCACGATTATTGGTGTGGTGCACAACACACCGATAATCAAAACTCTACTAGATACGATGCGTAGACACTTTCCGAGGATTAATCGCTCGATACCACTTTTGTCACGACCGAACTCGGGCGTGATCGTGCCTTACCGGGCACCTGCGGACATACATCGAGTAACCTAAATAAATATAAACGAGACATGAAATAATATGAAGTGAGAAACAATTTATCGAGAAAAGTTGCCTTTCGGCATATATATATATAAACTTGAACGACGATTACATCCCTTTTACAAACTCGCCACAACGATACTCTGGACCTCTAAGAATGTTATAACAACAATGGCAGGACAGGGCCCCGCCATACCCCTGAATGTAAGTACCTACAACGACAGGGGACTATACCAAAGATAAGCCTCCGGAGACACGGAGCTTCCCAAAACGCTGGAATTGTGACCCTATGAGCGAGGATCAACAACTGGTGTACCTCTACCTGCGGCATGAACGCAGCCCCCCGAAGGAGGTCAGTACAACAGGTACCAAGTATGTGAAACTGAAAATACTGTAAATGAAATCATAATAGTCTATGTAAAACAGAAGACATATATGATAACCAATTTACGATACACAATATGTAAGCAGTCATGTCAAGTCAGGGACTCACGCCCTTAAAGTCATCACTCAAATATAACCATGGATCTCATGCCCACAATATCAATCATGCCCGTGGAATTCCTTCCTCACTGCCGGCAGTCCATGATATAAAAACACCCAAGGAATACACATGAACACCAGGTCCCACCTGTGTCATAATAAAACCGTACGGGGTAAGTATGAAGGCATAGACGACTACTAGAACCCACCGTACCAACAATGCTATCAAACTGCATCACGAGGTCTTTCTAGACCACCACATGATCGAAGCTGGCCACTCGCCCTCAGTATCAATGTGCGCGTCTAATCCTGGAACTTACCGCAGCTCCGCATAGGCCACACATAGGCCCGCATGAGGTATTCCTCGCATCGGGGGCAGCTAACCCGCGGCATCCTCCTGGACTCTCGTAGTCCGCATGGCCACATAGACCTCATGAGGTAATTACCCGCACTAACACGAAACTCTCGTAGCTCGCGCATAGGTCCCTGGACCCATGAGGCATCCTCGCGACGGGGCGACTTAACCCCCGGTATAACATGTCAAGAGGTGAGTGGTACAATACTAACATAACAACTTATCGTTAAACAACATAAGAACAACAAGGGAACCCCCTTTTACATAAACGTCACAAGATACTAACACACGTAGCATCATAACATGTTTACTTATCAAACCAACAAGAAAACATTACAAGGCTATCACAAACCAACATAGTCAAGTTATTCACACAAGGTACTTTCTACTTTATGTCAACAAGTTCGGGTTTTTATCCCCAAAGTACTTCATACATTAACTCTTTAAAAACCAAGTACTCATTGCTCACGAATGAGGTTTCACACTTTTTAACAAAATTCATATCAAGTCAAATAAGTCAAGTCTCTTAACTTCTAAAATCAATAACCCATTCTTTTCCAAAAGTTCAAGTTGCATAATTTCAACTACTCAAGTCTCTTATTTTCAAAAGATTCATAGATCATAGTTTTAAACACTTAACAATGTAATCTCCTTTTTAAAACAATTTGAGTAACATATGCCTTATGTGTGAGTAGGTTATTCTTGTTTATAACAATCTTATTAAAGCAGCCATGATCTAGGAAATGTAATACAATTTTGTCTTATCTTAGCTTCTATGCAGATGGAGGTTTCTACTGGTTTTAATAATCCTTAATTAGTCAATACATTTTCCTTTATTAGCGCTGCAGTGGTTTGTTCGATACTTATTCTCATTTCCGAAATCAATATAAGGCTTTCATAAACAATTAAGTAACCCGTTCCTTTTATCTCTCTTAAGTCGTTATACCTAACTTCCCATAAAGCTAGTATAACACTTAAGCTTTTAAAACCAAGTATTACTCTTCTTTAAAAAACGATTCTTAATTCTTTTGAAATACTTCAAGATTCTTATTATTTAAAACTCAAGTCAAAAGACATCGAAGTAAAACCATGTTCAGTCAACACACGTACGTCTACCGTACTATATATATATTCTTTTAAAATATCATGCTCAAGAGGATAGGAAGAATCACATACCTCCTCGTGAAATCCACCGCCAAGTCGAATATGTCGCGCAGAGTATCAACCTATAATAGTCAAATACGCCTATCAACGTCTAGACTACTCAGTAGAATATTCTAGCGAGAAGGTGCTTATTGCTACGGAAAATCGGGCAAGACTTCCCTGCAGTCAAACTACACTAGTCTCATGTCTGATCCTATGTAATTACAGTTCAATTCTCTTCTTTTATACCATCCTTCTATATCTTATACTCATTTATAAACTACTATATGTAATCTCCAATTACAATAGAAGGACAAATATATTTACCTCGATAAGCCCAAAATTATCCAAGTTTAAATGTCGATCCTGAACAACGTTTAGCTCCTAATCCGTGTGCTCCAATTCGCTCCAAGAAACCCTTAGAAGTTCTACACAACTTCTACTTAATACTTCAACCACTATGAAGATTTTTCCCTAGGGTTTCGTTTTGTGACTAAAGAAAGTATAGTAGTATTTTCGGGCTCTTAGTATTGAAATAACTTTGGAATACTACAAGGTATTAGGGCTAAGGTATTTTGGAATTGTAACAATACTTGGAGAATACTTTTCTACCACGGGGGGGGGGGGTATTTCACGAGAACTATCAAGAGGGGTACTTGGTAGGGCCTTCTCGAGGAGGGTGGTTTGGACGAGAGCTTCAAGAGGGAGGGAGAAGGATTTTAAGACTTAGAATTTATTTAAGGGATGAAGAAATCCTTCAACTAAGGGGGGGTATATATAGGGCCTTCAATGGTCAAGATTCAAGCAAGTGTGTGGATGAGATTTGGACAAGTGTTGTGTGGGTCCCACCTTATCTATCTACCCATAAAATATCTAGCCAACATTGACCAAATGTTTAAGGCATTTTACATTTAAAAAACGTGCCACACTCTCTCTACCAAACCGTCCAACTTTTGCCACCTAAGGGTGACACATGTCGCCCTCTCGTTGGTCCAAAATATTTTATCTCTCGGAAAAATCCAAAATAAATAAATTCCTGAAAACGTAAAATTCCTTTACAAGGTTCGGAAAATTTTCCGCCGGAAAAACAAATCTTTTTCGCTAGTTGTGCACAATTTCGTCCCTTTGCCTAATTAAGGCTTAAACTTTTGTACGTACGTCCTCACATACATACTCTGGAAATACGGGGTATAACAGTCCCCGCGTTAGTGGCAGATATGGAGGACAGAGTGCACCGCTACGTCACGGGGCTTGATGACTACTTGGCAGAGTCTTGCTCGGGTGTAGCTCTTCAGCCGGGCATGGACATTGCCCGCATGCAGGCTCATGCACTTGGGTGTGAGGAGCGTAGAGGCCGACGGGTTGACAGGTATCAGCAGAAGAAGGCCAGGACGACAGGGTCTTTTGGTAGCTCTCGGGGTGGACGATCTCAGCAGCAGACTAGATTTGCACCTCAGCCAGCTCAGAGCACTCCTACACCGTCTTCAGGGCAGCCAGGGTATTTGGGCGGTCGGGGCCCGGACTTGGACTTCGGTAGCAGAGGTGCTAACCGATCGAGACCACCTTCCTCTCGGGTGTTCGATGTGGTAGATCCTATTACGGAGTTGTGGTACCATGCGGGAGCTTGTTACACTTGTGGCCGCAGGTCACTTTGCGAGAGATCGTCCACCAAGGCGCGCGCAGATGGTAGGGTTCACCACTGTGGTCTTTAGTCGGCCTTCATCTCCTACGATTACTCGCCCGAGGGCATGGTGCTCATGGGCGGCCAGGTCACGGCAGGTCGTGGCAAGGGTCCTAGTTCCGGTCCTCGAACCGCTTTATGCCATGTCCCACCGCCAGACCGGAGGCGTCACCGGATGTCATCACGGTACTTTATCGCTTTCTTATTGTGACGTATATGCCTTGATAGATCCAGGTTCTACCTTGTCCTATATATCTCCCCATATTGCTAGTAGGATAGGGATAGAGCCTGAGTCCATAGACCCTTTTGAGGTAGCTACGCCAGTGGGGGATTCGGTGGTAGCTGAGCGGGTATATAGGGCTTGCCCAGTGACTATATGCAGTCGTCAGACCCTAGCCGACTTGATAGAGTTGGATATGACCGATTTTGATGTGATCATGGGTATGGATTGGTTAGCTTCTTGCTACGCCAATGTAGACTATAGGAAGCGGTTGGTACGGTTCCAGTTTCCTGGGGAGCCAGTTATAGAGTGGGAGGGGAACACTGTGTCGCCGAGGGGTAGGTTTATTTCTTACCTCAAGGCCAGGAAGATGGTCCAGAAGGGGTATATCTACCATCTCATTCGGGTATTTGATACTGAGGCTGTGATACCAGACCTTGATCGATCCGAGTCGAGAGTTCCCGATGTGTTCCTGCACGACCTCCGGTATCCTCCCGAGAGGAGATAGAGTTTTGCATTGATATTACGCACGATACTGACCTATATTCATTCCGCCATACAGATGGCACCGCCGAGTTGAGAGAGTTGAAGGACCACCGAGAGATTTCTTTGGAGAAGGGCTTTATCAGCCTAGTGTTTCTCCCCAGGGAGCGCCTATTGTTTGTGAAGAAGAAGGATGGGATTACGCGCATGTGTCGATCTGAGCGGTGAACAAGGTGACTATTAAGAACAGATACCCCCTTCCCAGGATTGATGACTTGTTCGACCAGTTGCAGGGTGCGAGGTGTTTCTCCAAGATAGACCTGCGATCTGGTTACCATCAGGTACGAGTTAGGGAGACGGATGTCCCTAGGACTGCATTCCGGACCCGGTACGGGCACTATGAGTTCAGGGTCATGTCTTTCGGCTTGACCAATACTCCGACAGTATTTATGGATTTGATGAACCGAGTATTCAAGCCATTTTTGGATACGTTTGTGATAGTATTCATTGATGACATCTTGATTTATTCTCGCTCGGAGCAGGAGCATGCGGAGCATTTGAGGACGGTGCTGAGAGTTCTCCGGGACCAGCGGTTGTATGCCAAGTTTTCGAAGTGTGAGTTTTGGTTGGCTTCGGTGGCGTTTCTGGGGCACATTGTCGGGGCCGATGGTATTCGAGTGGATACAGCAAAGATCGAGGCAATCAGGAGTTGGCCTAGACCTACTACACCGACAGAGGTGCGCAACTTTCTGGGCCTTGCAGGGTATTATCGGAGGTTCGTGGAGAAGTTTGCTTCTATTTCAGCACCTTTGACTAAGCTGACTCAGAAGGCAGCTAAGTTTCAGTGGACGGATGCTTGTGAGGAGGGCTTCCAGTTACTGAAGGAGAGATTGACGACCGCCTCAGTTCTTACTCTTCCAGAGGGTCCAGACGGCTATGTGGTTTATTGTGATGTGTTGGGCATCGGGCTTGGATGTGTGTTGATGCAGCAGGGCAAGGTTATAGCTTACGCATCTCGACAGCTCAAGAAGCATGAGAAGAACTACCCCACACATGACTTAGAGTTGGCAGCAGTGATTCACGCCTTGAAGATCTGGAGACATTATTTGTATGGAGTTCATGTGGATATTTACACAGACCACAAGAGCCTCCAGTATATCTTCACTGCAGGAGTCGAACTTGGCGAGATGGTGGTTAGAGCTACTCAAGGATTATGATGTCGATATCCTATACCACCCAGGGAAGGCCAATGTAGTGGCAGATGCCCTTAGTCGTAGGTCGATGGGTAGTCTATCAGATGTGCAGCCAGAGAGGAGGGGCATGGTCCGCGAGTTACATCAGCTAGCGAGCCTTGGAGTCCGATTGATTGATTCTGATAGTAGTGGGGTTCGGGTTCGAGAGGTTGCCGAATCTTCCATCGTCGAGGAGGTGAAGAGGCGACAGTATGAGGATCCGATTATGGCACAATATCGAGATACGGCTCTTCGAGAGGGGAAGGGTCCATTTGAGGTGGCACCTGATGGGGTGCTAAGGTTTGAGGGCAGGTTGTGTGTTCCAGATATTGTAGGACTTCGACAACAGGTTCTAGGGGAAGCACACAGCGCTCGTTACTCTATCCATTCGGGGTCGACAAAGATTTACCACGACCTCAGATCTGTGTATTGGTGGGACGGCCTGAATAGGGACGTTGCAGAGTTTGTTGCTCAGTGCCCGAGTTGTCAGCAGGTAAAGGTAGAGCACCAGAGGCCTGGTGGGTTATTGCAGACTATAGAGATTCCGACATGGAAGTGGGAGGTGATCAATATGGACTTTATTACAGGGTTACCTCGCACTCAGAGAAAGCATGATTCTATCTGGGTTATCGTCGACAGGCTGACGAAATCAGCCCACTTTCTTCCCATCAGGACGACTTTTTCGGCTGAGGATTACGCTAGACTTTACATCCGAGAGATCGTGAGACTACATGGGGTCCCTATATCTATCATATCGGACAGAGGAGCCCAGTTTACGGCTAACTTCTTGTCACGACCCGTTCCGGGGCCCGTGACTGATGCCTTACCCGGGCACCCAAGTAGTCATAAATCAGAGTAATCAGCGGAACATAAGACAAGACAAGAAACATTATGGAAAGAGAAAACAGTTTATCTGATAAAAAGCTTGCCTTTCGGCATATATATATAACCCAAGTTTTGCAGTTACATCCCAACTGTACAATAGGACTACAGACCTCTAAGGAAGTAAACAACTATGGCGGGACAGGGCCCCGCCATACCCTGAATGTACAAAAACTATCTACAATACAGGGAGATCATACCCAAAAAGTAGAGCCTCCGGAGAAGATGGAGCTCCCGACACCAAAGCAAAGATCCTAAGGATGTGGATCTAGCACCTGCTTGCCCTGCGGCATGAACGCAGCCTCGGCGAGGTCAGTACAACAGGTACCAAGTATGTGAAACTGTAAAGTACTTAAATGAAATCAAAGTATTTAAAGCCATTTGCAAATACAATCAGTTCAATTGCACCTAGTGCCATATCACAAACAAGAACACTAATAGATATAATGTAACTGGTCTTTCCTAGGCCGCGAATGATCGAAGCAAGGCCAATCGCCCATAGTATCATTATGCGTACCTAGTCCTGGACTTCCCGCAGTCCGCATAGGTCACACACAGACCCGCATGAGGTATTCCTCGCATCGGGGGTAGCTAACCCCCGGTACCCTCCTGGACTCCCGCAGTCCGCATAGTCTCAATAGACCGCATAGTCACACAGACCGCATAGGGCATCCTCGTCGGGCTAAAACACCCGGAATGATCAATCCTGGAACTCCCGCAGTTCCGCATAGTCTCACAGACCGCATAGGCCGTATAGACCCGCATCAAGGGTGGCAAGCCCTCGGTATAACAAGTCAAGGGGGTAGGTGATATTATAACAGTACAACTGACTTACCGTTTAGCAACGTAAGCACAACAAGAATGACCCCCTTTCACAACATCACAAGACACACGTAGCATCATAATATGTCTATTTATCAATCAATCTTACTACACCTTACAGAAATCAATACAAGGTTTTTATAATCAAATAAGTAAACAGTTCTTTTTTATCTTTCTTAAGTTGTTATACCTAACTTCCCATAAAGCTAGTATAACTCTTAAGCTTTTAAAAGCCAACTGTTTCTCTTCTGTAAAAAAAATGATTCAGTATTCTTTTGAATTGCTTCAAGATCTTTTATTATTCAGGCTTAAGTCAAGAGACATTGCCGTAGTTATTATTCAGGCTTAAGTCAAAAGACATTGCCGTAATTATTATTCAGTTAACACTGCACGCGTCACCGTACTATATATATATTTAAAATATCATGCTCAAGAGTGTAGGAAGAATCACATACCTTCTCGGCGAAAACCACCTGCCAAGTTGAATATGTCGCGCACAGAGAATCAACCTATAATAGTCAGACACGTCTATCAACATCTAGACTACTCTGTAAACAGTTCTAAGCAGAGGGTCCTCTATTCTACGGAAAATCGGGCAGCACTTCCCTACCCGGTGAGCTACTCAAGTTCATCGTGAAAACAAATTCTAAGTAAGTAAAGTTCAATTATTCTTCTTTTAAACCCTTCTACTGTGATAACAATTCAATTCTATTCATTAATATTCTTTCATATCTTATACTCAAGTCGTAACTATTCTTATATGTAATATCCAATTACAATAGAAGGACAAGAGTATTTACCTCAGTAAGCCCAAAATTATCCAAGTTAAAAGTCGCTCCTGAGCAAGGTTTAGCTCCTAATTTGTACGCTCCGATAGCTCCAAGAACCCTTAGAAGTTCCCAACAACTTCTACTAAAATACTATAAGGGAATTGGGCTAGGGTATTTGGAAGACAATTATCTACCAAGGGGGGGGTAGTGTTTCGGCTAGGGCTTCTTTTAGAGGGGGGGAGGGGTATTCGGCCAAGGCTTTCTCAAGGGGGGGAGGGGGAGTGTTTGGACGAAAACACTACAAGAGAGGGGAGGGATTTTTCAAGACTTGGAGAAATGATTTGTGGATGAAGAACTCTTCATCTTAAGGGAGGTATTTATAGGTCAAGAAATGGCCAACCAATGGCCAAGATGATGCCAAGTGCAAGGCAAGTGTAGGGTGAAGATTTAGGCAAGTGTCCTTATCCATCTATTACACAAATATCCTACCAACTCCTTGACTTGTGCAAAGGCACAAAAAACGTGCCAATCAATGTCCATTTTGCCGTCCAATGAGGGTGACAAGTGTCACCCTCCCGTTGGTCCAAAATATTTCGTCTCTCGGAAAAATCCGCAAAAATTATAAATGACATAGCCGGAATTTACCCTACGCGAGTTTAGTAAAACGTTTCGTTGAAAAACAATTCTTTTCGAGTGTTGTGCACAAACTTTTTCGTCCATAGCCTAACTTTAAGACTAAACTTTTGTACGTACGCCCTCTCGTACATACTCTGGAAATACGGGGTATAACAATGACCTTTGAGGTACTTATTATCAAACTCCAGATTTAGAAAAATAATAAGAAGGCCTTGCCTAAGGGAATACGGGGTATAACATTCTCCCCCCCCCTTAGAAACATTCGTCCCGAATGTTCCTTCCCAAGACAGTTAACGATAAGGTTCCTCATAACTTAAACAGGTTGCAAATGCCACATACGGCCACAAAACAACACTTAGGCATATATGACAATGAAAATTTACAAGTAGGAAAGTGAATTACCTGGAGGTGTGGGGAATAGGTGAGGATACTTCTGCCTCATGTCCTCCTCGGCTTCCCACGTCATCTCCTCCCTGAGCTCGTTCCGCCACAAGACTTTGACGGAAGCCACGTCCTTGGTCCGCAGACGCCTAACCTGACGATCGATTATCGCTATGGGAACCTCCTCATATGATTACCCCTCGGTCACCTGGACATCGTCAATCGGATGCACTCTAGATGGATCCGCGATACATCTCCTCAGCATAGAAACATGAAACATCGGATGCACTGCCTCCAGATCGGACGACAGATCCAACTCATAGGCAACCTTGCCTACCCTGCGGACAATCTGATAGGGCCCAATGTACCTTGGGCTGAGTTTCCCTTTCCTCCCGAATCTCATCACCGCCATGGGTGACACCTTCAGAAAACCCAATCATCAACCTCGAACTCCGGATGCCGACGACGATGATCTGCATATGACTTGCGACTACGAGCCGCCAAGAATCGCTCTGGATAAGCTTCACCTTATCCATCACCGCTACACCAAATCTGGTCCCACTAATCGCACCTCGCCTACATCAAACCAACCTATCGGCGTCCGCACTTCCTCCCATACAAGGCCTCATAAGGCGCCATTCGAATCTTTGGAGTGGTAGTTATTATTGTACGCAAACTCAACTAGAGGAAAATGATCCTCCCAGCTACCCCTGAAGTCGATAACATAGGCTCGCAGCATATCCTCAAGAGTCTAGATAGTGCGCTCGGCCTGTCCGTCTGTCTGTGGATGGAATGCGTGCTCGTGCTCACTGCGTCCTAAACCCTTACGGAAAGACCTCCGGAAGTTAGTCGTAAATCCGGGCTCCTCATGCGATATGATCGAAATAGGGACTCCATGCAGTCTGACGATCTCTCGGATGTAAAGTCTGGCATAATCCTCAGCCGAAAAAGTCGTCCTGACGGGAAGAAAGTGGGCTGATTTCGTCAGCCTGTCGACGATAACCCATATATAATCATGTCTCCTCTGAGTGCGAGGTAATCCTGTGATAAAGTCCATGTTGATCACCTCCCACTTCCAGGTCCGGATCTCAATCGTCTGCAATAAACCACCAGGCCTCTGGTGCTCTACCTTCACCTGCTGACAACACGGGCCGAGCTACGAACTCGCAACGTCCTCTTCAAGCCATCCCACCAATACACGGATCTAAGGTCGTGGTACATCTTGGTCGACCACGGATGGATAGAGTAACGCTTGTATTGTGTGCTTTCCCAAGAACCTGCCGAAGTCTCAAACATCACGGAACACACAACCTGCCCTCAAACCTTAGCACCCCATCAGGTGCTACCTCAAAAGGACCCTTCCCCTCACGAAGAGCCGTATCACGATACCGAATCAAAACCGGATCCTCAAACTGTTGCCTCTTCACCTCCTCGACGATGGAAGACTCGGCAACCTCTCGAACTCGAACCCCACTGCTATCAGAATCAATCAAACGGACACCAAGGCTCGCTAACTGATGAAAATCGCGAACCATGCACCTCCTCCTGCGGATGCACATCTGATAGGCTACCCATCGATCTACGACTAAGAGCATCTGCCACAACATTGGCCTTCCCCGGGTGGTACAGGATGTCAACATCATAATCCTTGAGCAGCTCTAACCACCGTCTCTGTCGTAAGTTCAGCTCCCTCTGGCTGAAGATATACTGGAGGCTCTTGTGGTCTGTATAAATATCCACATGAACCTCATACAAATAGTGCCTCCAGATCTTGGCGTGAATCACGCGCGACTCCAAATCATGGGTGGGGTAGTTCCTCTCGTATTTCTTCGGTGTCGGGATGCATACGCTATAACCTTGCCTGCTGCATCAACACATCCCAACCCGATGCGGCGACGATCACAATACACGACATAACCGTCTGGACCTCGGAAGAGTAAGAACGGGGCGGTCGTCGATCTCTTCAAGAATCGGAAACCCCGCTCACACGCGCAGTCCATCAAACTTAGCTTACGAGTCGGCCTAGTCAATGGTGCGTAGATAGAAGCAAACTTCTCTACGAACGCCGATAATAACTGCAAGGCCCGAAAGCGTGAACCTCTGGCCGGAGTAGTAGGTCGAGGCCAACTCTGCGCCTCGATCTTGGCGTATCCACACGAATACCATCGGCCCCGACAATATGCCCAAGAAAAGCCACGAAGCTAACCAAAACTCACATTTGGAAAACTTGGCGTATAATCGCTGGTCTGGAGAATCGGCCAAGATCGCCAAATGCTCGCATGCTCTCGCTCTGGCGAGAATAAACCAAGATATCATCGATGAACACTATCACAAACGTGTCCAAAATGGTTTGAACACTCGGTTCATCAAATCCATGAATACTGTGGAGCATTGGTCAATCAAAAGACATGACCACTGAACTCATAATGCCGTCTGGTCCGGAATGCGATCCTAAGGACATCCGCCTCTCGACTCGTGCGATGATAGCGATCGCAGATCAATCGTGGAGAAACATCTCGCACCTGCGGTGGTCGAACAAATCATCAATCACGGGAAGGGGTATCATTCTTAATGGTCACCTTGTTGTTGCACGTAATCAAAACACATGCGCGGCGTCCGCCCTTCTTCTTCGAACAATACGGCGCTCCCGGGGAGAAACACTAGGTCGATGAAACCGCTTCTCCAAAGAAATCCTCGGTGGTCCTTCACTCTCTCAACTCGGCGGTGCCATTACGTATGGCGGAATGGAAATAGGCCGAGTGTCCGCAACATCAATACAAAACTCTATCTCCTCTCGGGAGGATACGGGAGGTCGTCTGAAACACGTGCGGGAACTCTCGACTCTGGGCCGGTGAAAATCTGGTACCGCGACCTCGATTATCAAACACGAACGAGATGGTAGATATACCCCTTCTGCACCATCTTCCTAGCCTTGAGGTAGGAAATAAACCTACCCCTTGGCGATACAGTGTTCCCCTCCCACTCAATAACCGGCTCCCCAGGAAACTGGAACCGTACCACTCTCTCCCTGCAATCTACATTGGCATAGCAAGAAGCTAGCCAATCCATGCCCATGATCACGTCGAAATCAGTCATGTCGGCTTATCAAGTCTGCTAAGGTCGGCGATCGCATAAAGTCCTCGGACAAGCTCTATATACCCGCCGAGCTACCACCGAACCACCCACTGGCGTAGCTACCTCGAAAGGGTCTATGGACTCAGGCTCATCCCTATCCTACTAGCAACAAGGGAGATATATAGGGCAGTAGAACCGGATCTATCAAGGCATACATATCATAATCGGAGGCGATAAGGTACTGTGGCGACATCGGTTGAGGCCTCCCAGTCTGCCCGGTGGACAAGGCATAAATGCGGTTACGAGGACCGCTAGAAGCGACCGCGCCACGACCTGCAGCGCGACTGGCCAACGAGTACCACGCCTCGGCGAGTAATCAGGGAGACGATGAGCCGCAACAGATCCTGGTGAGCCCTACCACCGCGCCCCGGTCGGACAAGCCCGCAAAATGACCTGCTGGCCACAAGTATAGCAAGCTCCGGAGTAGTACTACGACTCCACGAATGGAATCTACCACAACGGACACCGAGCGGACCTCGATCGGTTAGCACCTTTCTACCACGAAGTCCAAGTCACGCCACGACCGCCCCGAATGCTCTGGCTGTACCGAAAACGATGTAGGAGTGCTCTGAGCTGGATGGGGTGCAAATCTAGACTGCTGCTGAGGCCGTCCACCTCGAGAACCACCAAAAGAACCGGCCGTCTTGGCCTTCTTCTGATGCTGATATCTGTCGACCCGGCGGTCTCTGCGCTCCTCGCATCCCAGTGCATGAGCCTGCATGCGGGTAATATCCATGCCTGGCTGAAGAGCCACACCCGCACAAGACTCGGCCATATAATCATCTAGCCCGGTGACGTAGCGATGCACCCTATCCTCCATATCTGCTACCAACGCAGGGACATATCGAGCCAACGAATCAAACTCAATGTTGTACTCCCTAACTGTGCGTCCCCTCTGTCTCAGCAACAAAAATCTGTCGGCCCGTGCCCTCCTCATCTGTGGAGGCAAGAAGTGAGTGAGAAAAGCCTCCGAGAACTCATCCCAAGTAGCTGGGGACGCGTGCTCTCCCCGGGATAACTCCCATGAATCAAACCAATCGACTGCGGTATCACGCAGCCGATGCGAACCGAAGATCACAGACTCGGTCTCCGACGCCCTGATCACTCTCATAATCCTCTGTAGCTGACGGATGAACTCCTGCGGATCATCCTCCGGCCTCGACCCGTAAAACTCTGGCGGGCTACAACTCAGGAAGTCCCGTAGCCTCAAACTATACGCCTCGGGTGAACCACAGCGCCATCGGGCCGAACTGAATCTGCATCCACCTATCCTAGTGTCCGCCACAATCCTAGCCAAAAGTCGGGCCATCTCCTTGTACCCTAACTCTCCGCCCCTGTGCCGGGGACGGAGGTGCAGCATCGTGGTCTCTCTGGGGCCGGGCGGTGTCATGGAACTCGCCGTCTCGGTATAGGCGGGCACGAGCCCTCGTAACTCTCGGTGTCCTACTAGCGGCTCCTCGCTTTGCCCTTCTCGGGCGGGTTGCCTTATGGAGGCATAATCAGCAGTAAAAGGAATACGTTAGAGGGGTCCAACTTATAACACGACTCTAAAGCACGATCTCGAGTGAGAAGAATGGAAACCAATCCTAAATATCCTATAGCCTCACGATTATTGGTGTGGTGCACAACACACCGATAATCAAGACTCTACTAGATACGATCGTAGACATTTTCCGAGGATTAATCGCTCGATACCACTTTTGTCACGACTGTTCGGGGCCTCGATCGATGCCTTACCCGCACCTAAGTAGTCATAAATCGAGTAATCAATGAACATAAGACAAGACAAGAAACATTATGGAAAGAGAAAAGCTTTATCTAATGAAAAGCTTGCCTTTCGGCATATATATATAACCCAAGTTTTGCAGTTACATCCCAACTGTACAATAGGACTACAGACCTCTAAGGAAGTAAACAACTATGGCGGGACAGGGCCCCGCCATACCCTGAATGTACAAAAACTATCTACAATACAGGGAGATCATACCAAAAAAGTAGAGCCTCCGGAGAAGATGGAGCTCCCGACACCAAAGCAAAGATCCTAAGGATGTGGATCTAGCACCTGCTTGCCCTTACCTGCGGCATGAACGCAGCCCCCCGAAGGAGGTCAGTACAACAGGTACCAAGTATGTGAAACTGTAAAGTACTTAAATGAAATCAATGTATTTAAAGCCATTTGCAAATACAATCAGTTCAATTGCACCTAGTGCCATATCACAAACAAGAACACTAATAGATATAATGTAACTAGTCTTTCCTAGGCCGCGAATGATCGAAGCAAGACCAATCGCCCATAGTATCATTATGCGTACCTAGTCCTGGACTTCCCGCAGTCCGCATAGGTCACACACGCACCGCGTGAGGTATTCTCGCGCCGGGGTAGCTAACCCCTGCACTCCTCGACTCCCGATCCGCATAGTCTCAATAGACCGCATAGTCACATAGACCGCATAGGGCATCCCCCGCATCGGGCTAAAACACCCGGAATGATCAATCCTGGAACTCCCGCAGTTCCGCATAGTCTCACAGAACGTATAGGCCGTATAGACCCGCATCAAGGGTGGCAAGCCCTCGGTATAACAAGTCAAGGGGGTAGGTGATATTATAACAGTACAACTGACTTACCGTTTAGCAATGTAAGCACAACAAGAATGACCCCCTTTCACAACATCACAAGACACACGTAGCATCATAATATGTCTATTTATCAATCAATCTTACTACACCTTACAGAAATCAATACAAGGTTTTTATAAGCAAATAAGTAAACAGTTCTTTTTATCTTTCTTAAGTTGTTATACCTAACTTCCCATAAAGCTAGTATAACTCTTAAGCTTTTAAAAACCAACTGTTTCTTCGTAAAAAAATGATTCGAGATTCTTTGAATCGCTTTCAAGATCTTTTATTATTCAGGCTTAAGTCAAGAGACATTGCCGTAGTTATTATTCAGGCTTAAGTCAAAAGACATTGCCATAATTATTATTCAGTTAACACTCGTACGTCTACCGTACTATATATATATTTAAAATATCATGCTCAAGAGTGTAGGAAGAATCACATACCTTCTCGGCGAAAACCACCTGCCAAGTTGAATATGTCGCAGAGAATCAACCTATAATAGTCGACACGTCTATCAACGTCTAGACTACTCGTAAATGATTCTAAGCAGAGGGTCCTCTATTCTACGGAAAATCGGGCAGCACTTCCCTACCCGGTGAGCTACTCAAGTCTACTGTGAAAACAGTCCTAAGTATGTATAGTTCAATTATTCTTCTTTTAAACCCTTCTACTGTGATAACAGTTCAATTCTATTCATTAATATTCTTTCATATCTTATACTCAAGTCTTAACTATTCTTATATGTAATATCCAATTACAATAGAAGGACAAGAGTATTTACCTCGGTAAGCCCAAAATTATCCAAGTTAAAAGTCGCTCCTGAGCAAGGTTTAGCTCCTAATTTGTACGCTCCGATAGCTCCAAGAACCTTTAGAAGTTCCCAACAACTTCTACTAAAATACTATAAGGGAATTGGGCTAGGGTATTTGGAAGACAATTATCTACCAAGGGGGGGGGGGGGTAGTGTTTCGGCTAGGGCTTCTTTTAGAGGGGGGGGTATTCGGCCAAGGCTTTCTCAAGGGGGGGAGGGGGAGTGTTTGGACGAAAACACTACAAGAGAGGGGAGGGATTTTTCAAGACTTGGAGAAATGATTTGTGGATGAAGAACTCTTCATCTTAAGGGGGGTATTTATAGGTCAAGAAATGGCCAACCAATGGCCAAGATGATGCCAAGTGCAAGGCAAGTGTAGGGTGAAGATTTAGGCAAGTGTCCTTATCCATCTACTACACAAATATCCTACCAACTCCTTGACTTGTGCAAAGGCACAAAAAACGTGCCAATCAATGTCCATTTTGCCGTCCAATGAGGGTGACAAGTGTCACCCTCCCGTTGGTCCAAAATATTTCATCTCTCGGAAAAATCCGCAAAAATTATAAATGACATAGCCGGAATTTACCCTACGCGAGTTTAGTAAAACGTTTCGTCGAAAAACGATTCTTTTCGAGTGTTGTGCACAAACTTTTTCGTCCATAGCCTAACTTTAAGACTAAACTTTTGTACGTACGCCCTCTCGTACATACTCTGGAAATACGGGGTATAACACTTCTGGAGGTCTTTCTAGAAGGTATTAGGGACGCAGGTGAGCCTCAGTACTGCATTCCATCCTCAGACCGACGGACAGGCAGAGCGTACCATCCAGACACTTGAGGATATGCTGCGAGCCTGTGTTATTGATTTCAGGGGTAGCTGGGAGGATCATTTGCCTCTAGTAGAGTTTGCGTATAACAACAGCTACCACTCCAGTATCCAGATGGCGCCTTTTGAGGCCTTATATGGGAGGAAGTGCAGGTCACCGATAGGCTGGTTCGATGTGGGCGAGGTGCAGTTAGTCGGGCCAGACTTGATACAGTAGGCGGTGGATAAGGTGAAGCTTATCCAGGAGAGGTTATTGACAGCTCAGAGTCGACAGAAGTCATATGCAGATCATCGGCGTCGACATTTGGAGTTCGAGGTTGCTGATTGGGTTTTCCTGAAGGTGTCACCCATGGAGGGTGTGATGAGGTTTGGGAAGAAGGGGAAACTCAGCCCAAGGTACATCGGGCCTTATCAGATTGTCCGTAGGGTAGGCAAGGTTGCCTATGAGTTGGATCTGCCGTCCGATCTGGAGGCAGTACATCCAGTTTTTCATGTTTCTATGCTGAGGAGATGTATCGGAGATCCGTCTAGAGTGCACCCCATTGATGATGTCCAGGTGACAGAGGGGTTATCGTATGAGGAGATTACCATAGCGATACTCGATCGTCAGGTTAGGCGACTGCGGACAAAGGATGTGGCTTCCGTCAAGGTCTTATGGCGGAACGAGCATAGAGAGGAGATGACGTGGGAGGCAGAGGAGGACATGAGGCAGAAGTATCCTCACTTTCCTCCTGGTTAATTTTAATTGTCATATGTACTTAAGTGTTCTATTGTGGCCATATGTGGCATTTTGAAAATTGTTCAAGTTATGAGGGACTATGCCGTTATCTGAGTTAATTGAATCTAGAAGGAACATTCGGGATGAATGTTTCTAAGGGGGAGGTAATGTTATACCCCGTAGTTCCGGAGTATGTATGTGAGGACGTACGTACGAATGTATAAGCCCTAATTAGGTTAAGGATGAAAGAATTGTTTTCCGACAGAAAATATTCCGAACCTTGTGAAGGAAGTTTTACGTTTTCAATATTTTTTTTTCCAATTATGAAATTTTTCCGAGAGATAAAATATTTTGGACCAATAGGAGGGCGACATGTGTCACCCCAAGTGGACATGGGTGGACGTTTTTTTCAAGACTAGTGGGCAAGACAAGTGGTCAAAGTCTTGCATGGCATTTGCATGGCCATATGGACGTTTTTTTCAAGTTAGTGGGCAAGACAAGTGGTCAAAAGTCTTGCATGGCATTTGTGGGACAAGTGGACAAAGGGACCCACACAAACACATGTCCCCAATCTATACCATACACATGCTTCAATCCTAGCCCTTGGTTGTCCTATATAAACACCTCTAGTTGATGAAATCTTCCACACTTAGAACATTTCAAGACTTGAAAATATTTTTCTCTCCCTTTCCTTGAGCTCTCGTCCAAACCCCTAATTTTTGAGCAATTGTTGTTCAATACTTCTTAAACTTCTAAGTGTTCTTCCTTAATGTATTAGGAAGATTAGTAACCAAGAATTAGACAAGATTTCACACCCTAGCCTCAAAAATCCCTCCCTTGGCCGAGAGCTTGCAAGAGTGAAACCTAAGTGTTCTTCACTTTTTGGAGCTAATTCTTGAATAGAAGTTGGTTAGGAACTTCTAAAAGTGACTTGTGGTGGTTTGGAACACAAAGATTTGGAGCTAAAACTTGCTTAGGAGCGACTTTAAGTTCTTGGATATTTTTGGGCTATTTTGAGGTAATGAACCTTAACCGCTTTGTGAAGTTGATTATTATGTATATTGGATATTATACATATATTGGAAGTATATTATGGAGTATGAGATATAAGAAAAGATTTGGATCTTGTTAACTTGTTAAAAGGAGAATTGGCATGTTAGCCATTAAAATGGTAAAAATGTATCCATTACTTGCTAAGAAGTTAACAAAAAAGAAACTATAACTTATATTAAGATTGGAATATAAGTTGGAAGACTAATGAAGTAATTGGATAAGTAAAATTGTAAAAGTTGGCCAAGGACCCCAACTTAAGGACTGTATTTACTTTGGACTGTATTTACATTGTTGTTAAGGGGAAGATTGTTAATCGCGTTCTGTTTGGGCGTGTGATCCCCTTCTTTAATTATTGTTGTTGTTAAGGGGAAGATTGTTAATCGCGTTCCGTTTGGGCGTGTGAT
The DNA here is from genome assembly GCA_029844215.1 of Przewalskia tangutica. NCBI lineage: Eukaryota > Viridiplantae > Streptophyta > Magnoliopsida > Solanales > Solanaceae > Przewalskia > Przewalskia tangutica. Next base: position 38,691,700 of record CM056733.1, read on the forward strand.
CCCCTTCTTTAATTATTGTTGTTGTTAAGGGGAAGATTGTTAATCGCGTTCCATTTGGGCGTGTGATCCCCTTCTTTAATTATTGTTGTTGTTAAGGGGAAGATTGTTAATCGTGTTCCGTTTGGGTGTGTGATCCATTTCTTTAATTATTGTTGTTGTTAAGGGGAAGATTGTTAATCGCGTTCCGTTTGGGCGTGTGATCCCCTTCTTTAAATTTCGGAATAATTGCGCCTTATTTATGGCATGTTGGTTACTATTATCGGGCCTTGAAAAAGGTGGAGAATTGAGTAGAAACGGGGGAAGTGCTGCCCAATTTTCCGTAAAATTAGATATCTTACTTAGAAGAATTCTACGTAGAACTAGAAGTTGATAGGCGTGTTTTGACTATTATAGGTTGACACTCTGCGTGCGACATATTCGACTCGGCAAGTGGATTTAGCCGAGGAGGTATGTGATTCTTCCTATCCCTTTGAGCATGATATTTGTGAAATATATATATAGTACGGTAGACGTATGTTTGTTAAACTAAATTTGGCTTTACTTCGATGTCTTTGGACTTGAGTTCTAAATAATAAGAATCTTGAATATTTCAAAAAGAGTTATGAATCATTTTTGGAAGAAAAGTAATACTTGGTTTTAAATAAAAAGCTTAAGTGTTATACTAGCTTTATGGGAAGTTAGATATAACGACTTAAGAAAGATAAAAGGAAAGTTTTACTTATTTGTTTATAAAAGCCTTGTAATGATTTCTGAAGGTGTGGTAAGTTGGTTTGATAAATAAACATGTTATGATGCTACGTGTGTTAGTATCTTGTGACGTTTGTGTAAGAAGGTTGTTCTTGTTGTGCTTATGTTGTTTAACGATAAGCCCGTTGTGCTGATATTATATCACTTACCCCCCTGACTTGTTACGAGCCGAGGGTTATCCACCCCCGATGCGAGGAATACCTCATGCGGGTCCATGTGACCTAAGCGGAGCTGCGGGAGTTCCAGGATGATCACTACGGGTGTGTTACGCCGATGCGAGGAATACCTCATGCGGTCCATGTGGCCATGCAGACTGCGGGAGTCCAGGACGATGCCTAGGGTTAGCTACCCCCGATGCGAGGAATACCTCATGCGGGCCTAGGTGGCCTATGCGGACTGTGGGAGTTCCAGGATTAGGCTCGCATAATGATACTATGGGCGATTGGCCTTGCTTCGATCATTAGCGGCCTAGAAAAGACCAATTACGTTATATCTATTTTTCTCTTGTTTATGATGTGGCACTATGTGCGGTTAACTTAGTTGTTTCGTGCATATTTGTGAATTGGTTTTAAAATGGTATAGTTATATATATATCAGTATTTTCAGTTTCACATACTTGGTACATGTTGTACCGACCTCCTTCGGGGGGTTGCGTTCATGCCGCAGGTAGAGGTACATCAGTCGTTGATCCTCGCTCATAGGATCACAGTTCAACATTTTGGGAAGCTCCGTTTCTCCGGAGGATTATCTTTAGGTATGATTCCCTGAGATTGTAGGTACTTGTACATTCAGGGGATGGCGGGGCCCTGTCCCGTCATAGTTGTTATAAAAATTCTTAGAGGTATGTAGTCCTGTTGTAATTTTGGGATGTAACTGTTCACTTTTGGTATTTATATACATGCCGAAAGGCAACCCTTTTCTTGGATAAACTGTTTCATGTTTGCAAAGTTTATATTCCGCTGGTTACTCTGATGTATGTCTACTTGGGTGCCCGGGTAAGGCACCAGTCACGGGCCCGGGAACGGATCGTGACAAAATTGATGTTAGAAGTATGTAGTACGTGAATTTGAAAGATAAGAGACGGAGATAAGGACATACGATTATTGAAGGATTTTATGTTAAGTGCCCTTGGTGGTGCCTGGAGTTGTTTAGTGTGGCGGTCAGGGCCACGACTTCCCGAATAATTTCAGGAAAATGCGCAAGGCAAGAATAAGATAAGTACGAGTGCTGCCTGCGGAAGACCGATGACTTCATTGGTAGGTTTTGAGAATCTACACGATTTTTTAAGGCGGTGCTTGATGATTTGATTTACAGGACCGCAAAAGGACCCGGTGAATAGGTTGTAACTTCAAGGAAATGTTATGAAAGAGAGATAAGCTCTCTCCCTCACGTAACAGGATAGTTGTACGTATTATTGAGGGTTATGCGTACCCTTTTATTTAAGCCATAGATATGGGACTGGTAAAGTCCCCATCTTCGTTATGCAATAAGTTTCAATTTTAAATAACCTTGGAAAAAGGTATTGTGTTGGGGTAATTGAGAACGACATTAGGAAATGGTCGAGGATGTGTCTTAAGGATATAAATGCTGGTTATAAGCATAAATGGAAATGTATGACCCAGGAGCGAGGTAGAAATATTTTGGGTTAGTAATTAGTATGATGAAGGGTTATGACCAGAATAATAAGGAGAATGCAATTACTGTTATGAAGGTTTCCCAAGGCATAATTACCCAGACTAGTGTAAAGACCATTAGAAATGATGGGCAGTTAGGAACACCTCGACGATAGGTGGCAAGCCTGTAATGACGGGCCAGACCATATATATACGGGGAGGTAAGAGACCCCAGGGCAACTTGTAATGAAAAATAAAGGTAAGACGAGTAGATACTCGAACGATAAGAAATTTTGGCAAGCCATTAGACTATGTAATACCATGAATTGAGGTTGAACACCTGACTATAAGCTCTATGAGCTGGAAGAAAATAATATGATTACTACTTGATGAAATCAAGGAAGCCTCCCCCTAAATTGTGATTTGGCAGGAAGTCTTAGCCATGAGTCAAGTAAAGGAATCGAATATAAGTAGTGACAAGTTGGTTGCAACAGAGAAATGGAAACATGAATCATAATTGAGATTATATCCCCGACTATTTCGGGAGTATGAGAAAGGCTTCCAGTTATTGGAAGATAAGTTGACTATGATGTTATACCCCGTAGTTCCACGGTATGTATGTGAGGACGTACGTACGAGAATACGACAGTAATTTTGGAAAGAAAGAAAGATGTGATTTTTCGACGGAAAAGTTTCCGGTTTTTGTGAAGGAAAAAGGTTCGTTAATGGGAATTGGATTCCCAGATTTGGTATTTGGACTTCTCGGATTATATTAGAATTTTGGGATTTTATTTTCAGAAATGGTCACGTGGGACCCACGGGAGAAATTTACGGTTTTGTGGGGCCCACTTTGTTTTTGAGATTTTCGGTATTTTGGATATTTTCGGAAGACGAAATATTTTGGACGAGTAAGGGGGCGACACGTGTCACCCCCCTTGAGTGGCCATGTGGGCGGAACTTGGCACCAATTTTCGTTGGCCATGTGGTGTGGTGGGACCCACACACACATGACCCAATCTTGACCATACACTTACATTGATCTTGGCCCTTGATTCTTCTATAAATACCCCCTTAAGTTGAAGAATAATTCATCCCACACTTGAAAACTTTCCAAAGCAAATATTCCCTCCCTTTAGCCTTGTTTCGTCCCCCTCCCCCACTTGTGTAGAAAATACTTGGAGTATTATTGTATAATCCCAAATACATTGGCCTAGTATCCCTAGTAGTATTCCAAAGTTATTTCAATACTAGGAGCCCGGAAATACTACTTTATTTGAATAGTCGCAAAACGAAACCCTAGAAAAATCTTCATAGCTTGGTTGAAGTGTTAAGAGAAGTTGTTTAGAAACTTCTATGGGTTGCTTGGAGCGGGTTGGAGCGTAAGGAGTTTGGAGCTAAACGTTGCTCAGGATCGACTTATAAACTTGGATAATTTTAGGCTTATCGAGGTAATGATCTATGTCCCCCTATTGTAATTGGATATTACATGTTGTAGTAGTTATACTTGAGTATATTATATTGGAAGGATGATTATAAAGGATTGAACTGTATTTACATTGGACTGTACTTACAATAGACTTGTGTAGTATTATTGTGAAGCAGAATTGAACACGTCCGGTTAGACGTGTAATCCTCAGGAGTTGTTGGCACAGTAGCGGGCCTGTAGTGAGGAGATTTATGTGATAGCGGGGAGGTGCTGCGAATTTTACGTAGAATAAGGAATCTTGTATTTAGAATATTCTACGAAGAGAACTAGAAGTTGATAGATGTATTGTGGTTATTATAGGTGGATCTTCTATGCACGGCATACTTGACTTGGCTTGTGGTTTAAGCTAAAAAGGTATGTGATTCTTCCTATACTCTTGAGCATGATTGTTGTGAACTATATAGTACGGTAGACGTACGTGTGTGAAATGAATTTTGTTTACTTAAAACATAAAGTGTTATAATGGCTTTATGGGAAGTTAGTTATAACGACTTTATGAAGATAAAAGAAAGATTTGGTTTGTGATAAGAAACGACTTGATTTTGAAAGTTAAGAGACTTGATCTTGAAAGATAAGAGACTTGACTTATAACGACTTGTTTTCGGAAAAGGAGAAGTAACTTGCTTTAAGTATAGGTTACTTGTTTTGAAAAGAGTAAGTTAATTGGGTTTTAAAAGAGTATACTTGATGTTGTTTTAAAAGAAAAACACTTGGTTTAAAAAATATAGAGTACTTGATTTTAAAAGCCTTGTAAAGATTTTTACGAAGGTGAAGTAATTTGGTTTTAAAAGTAAAACGTGTTTTCTTTATATACTACGAGTATTAGTATCGTGTGGCTTTTACGTAACAAGAGGTCTTTTTGAAAGAAGGAAAGTACGTTGAACTTGTCTATGCTTGTTGTGATAGCTTTTGTTGTGCAAGTGTTTGATTTTGTGCTACCGTGTCTCTCGGGGAGGGACGGCTATCTGATTGATTGCTTGGACATACTGACACGTTGGATGGTCCACGAGTATGCGTCCACTTTGAGTATTATCTTGTTATTTCCTTTGGACATGCTGACGCGATGGATGATCCACGCACGTCCCGATGGGATGGTTTCATGACCATGCTTTCCGAGGTAAGATGTCGGGGCATGCGGTCATTGTGAGGGTTTTGTTATTTGTCCATGGACCGCTAATCCATGAAGCTTGCCGCGGTGACGAGCGATCACGGGCTTGATTTGTACATGTGGTTACAGGCACACTTGAGATACTTGTCCTGGTCATTTCTCGTGTATCGGCAGGTTCTGGTAGATTGCTTGAGATACTTGCCTCGGTCATATCTCGTGAGACGGTAGGATATGGTACGTTAGCTTGTGGTACTTGCCTCGGCCAGTTGCGTGGCTAGCTTTTGGATCTGGTAGTTGGCTTCCGTACTTTGCCCGTGAAGGGATATGACTAGCTTTTGGAACTGGTAGTGGGCGATTCTACTTGGCCCGATCGGTTTGATGACGCAGGCAGGATCTAGTGTTCAGGTTCACATATGGGTGTTGTTTTACATCATGTACTGCCGGCAGTGAGAAATGAGTTCCACGGGCATGAGTGATATTATGGGCGTGAGACCCATAGTTATGTGTGAGTGATTGTTCGGGGGATATGCGTCCCCTTACTTGGCATAACTGTTTACTTATCGCAAAATGGTTTTATAAAATGAATAAATGTGATTTCATTACGATTTTGATTTCACATACTGTAATTGTTAATCGACCTCCTTGGCTGCGTTCATGCCGCAGGTAGAGGTACACCAGTTGTTGATCCTCGCTCATAGGATCGCAGTTCAGCGTTGGGAAGCTCCGTTTCTCCGGAGGCTTATCTTTTGGTATAGTCCCCTGTCATTGTAGGTACTTGTACATTCAGGGGTATGGCGGGGCCCTGTCCCGTCATAGTTGTTGTTACATTCTTAGAGGTATGTAGTACTGTTGTGGGCAGGGTTGTAAAGGATTTTAACTATTCAGTTATATGTATATACATGAAGGTGACCGTTTGGTTGGCCTGTTTTCTTATGTTGTCTCTTGTTTCCTGTTTAAACTTTATTTCCGCTGATTTTCTCTGATGTTGCTATCACTAGGGTGCCCGGGGTAAGGCACCAGTCGCGGGCCCGAGATCGGTTCGTGACAAAAATGGTATTAGAGCAGTTAATCCTCGGAAAGTGTCTACAGACCGTGTCTAGTATAGTCTTGATTATCGGTGTGTTGTGCACCACATCTATAATCAGGAGGCTGCAGGACATTTAGGATTGGTTTCCATTCTTCTCATTCTGAGATCGTGCCTTAGAGCTGTGTTATAAGTTGGACCTCTCTGACGTATTTCGTTTTTACCAGCTATGCCTCCGCGCAAGGCAAACCGCCTGGCGGCAAGGCGGCGGAGCTGCTAGTGGGATACAGAGGAGTACGAGGGCGCAGGCCCGGTCATTACCTGAGATAGTGCTTCAGACGGCGAGTTTTGTGACGCCGCCAACCCCAGCAGAGTTTAGAGCGCGGCGGTGGCTCACGAGACCTTACACGAGCCTCGATCCTACACCGGAGCAGAGGAGCCGGGTACAAGGAGTTAGCCCGATTATTGGCAGATCGTGGCGACACGAGGATAGCCGGACGCAGCCTGGCGAGAGTACCGTGGTTCACCCGAGGTCGATAGTTTGAGATCGCGGACTTTACGAGCTGCAGCCCGCGAGTTTTATGGGTCGAGGCACGAGGATGATCCGCAGGAGTTCATCCGACGATTCTGGATCATGAGAGTGATCAAGGCTTCGAGACCGAGTCGGTGGTTTTAGGTTCGCATCGGCCGCGTGATAGTGCAATGATCGGTTTGATTCGTGGGAGCTGTCGGTGGGAGCATGCGCCTCGGTGTGTGGACGAGTTCTGAGGCATTTCTCGCCATTTCTTGCCTCCGCGGATGGAGAGGGCACGCCGATAGATTTTGACGCCGAGACAGAGTGGGCGACGGTTCGGGAGTACAACGTGGAGTTCGACTTCGTTGGCTCGATATGTCCCCGCGTTAGTGGCGATATGGAGGGCGAGTGCACCGCCACGCCACGGCTCGATGACTACTTGGCGCAGGCTTGCTCGGGTGTAGCTCTTCACCGCATGGACATTGCCCGCACGCAGTGGTTATGCACTGGGTGTGAGCGGAGAGGCCGACGGATTGACGAATACCGCGAAGAAGGCCAGGCGGCAGGTCGCTGGTAACTTTCAAGGCGGACCGCCGCAGCAGCAGACTAGTATGCGCCTCCGCCCGATCTGAGTGGTCCTCACGATTTTGAGAGCGTCGGGGCTCCTGTGGTTGAGTTTTGAGGAGCGGGAGTGTTGGCCGGATGAAGCCACCCCAACCTCGGTGTGGCCAGTGTGGTAAAACCCATGCGGGGGAGTGTCGCGGTTTTCAGAGAGTTTGTTTTACATGCGGCCAGCAGGGCCATTTAGAAAAAAATTGTCCGACCAGAGGTAGCGCGAATGTTGAGACTCGGCCTTCGGGATCTGTTGCGGGTTCTTCGCATTCGATAGCTAGGCAGGGTGTTCATACACCGGCAGGCCAGGGCATGGGTCGTGGTGAAAGTTCCCAGTTCTAGCGGTCCTTGGAACCGCCTATTTGATTTCAGGTATATCCTTAACACTCTAGAGACTAGTATGCTTTGATGATGTGATGATGTGCTAAGTATTATGTTCAGATAGCATTATGTTAAATTGTGATTTAGAGGCCTGGTTAGAAAGGGGGAAGTTGGGTACATAGAGATTGTGAGCCTTAGAATATTATACGTGGAGACCTTAGAGGCGAGGCCGTCTTGAGTGAAAGATTTTGTTTATGATTTTACCGTTGTGGAGTGCATAGTATACATGGGGTATAATTGTGTGATAAGTCCCTGAGTGGTGTGAATTATAAAAGGATAGTTATGATAAGAAGACCACTAGGTTTGCGTAACTTGATTAGTGAGATTGTTCCGGATCGGGGAACAAGAGCTTGGCGCGGTAAATGGGTCGGGTTGAGGCAAGGTCGCGGGTCAACCCGCAGCCCGGTTTGGGGTAGGGTCAAATTGTGGTGGTCCCGCTTTGTGATAGGGTCACGAGGGTGCTAGGCCAAAGTTTAGGTAACCATCGTACGGGTTCGTGGATGCGTTCGACCAGAATCGGATCGTGAAGGCCGGGAATGGCCTTAGGGTAAATTGAAGCTAGTGGGAGCTGTTGTGAGATTAGAAATGATTTCCTCGTTGGCTTGGATTTGAGTTTTGCGCACATGTTATATTCTGGCCATTGGTGGCATGATCGGTTTTGTAAGTATAGTAGTGGAGACTATACCGGCACACGTTTGATTAGAGACTTAGAAGGAACATTCGGGACGAATGTTTCTAAGGGGGGAAGAATGTTATACCCCGTAGTTCTGAGGTATGTATGTGAGGATGTACGTGCGAGAATACGGATAATTTTGGAAAGAAAGAAAGATGTGATTTTTAAGCGGAAAAGTTTAGGTTTTGTGAAGGAAAAAGGTTCGTTAATGGGGTGGATTCCCAGATTTGGTATTTGGACTTCTTGGATTATATTAGAATTTTGGGATTTTATTTTCAGAAATGGTCACGTGGGACCCACGGGAGAAATTTACGGTTTTGTGGGGCCCACTTTGTTTTTGAGATTTTCGGTATTTTGGATATTTTCGGAAGACGAAATATTTTGGACGAGTAAGGGGGCGACACGTGTCACCCCCCTTGAGTGGCCATGTGGGCCGAAATTGGTGGGACAAGTGGCTAGCCACTTGTCCCCTTGGCCGAAATGGCCATGGCACTTGGCACCAATTTTCGTTGGCCATGTGGTATGGTGGGACCCATACACACATGGCCCAATCTTGACCATACACTTACATTGATCTTGGCCCTTGATTCTTCTATAAATACCCCCTTAAGTTGAAGACTAATTCATCCCACACTTGAAAACTTTCCAAAGCAAATACTCCCTCCCTTTAGCCTTGTTTCGTCCCCCTCCCCCACTTGTGTAGAAAATACTTGGAGTATTATTGTATAATCCCAAATACATTGGCCTAGTATCCCTAGTAGTATTCCAAAGTTATTTCAATACTAGGAGCCCGGAAATACTACTTTATTCCAATAGTCGCAAAACGAAACCCTAGAAAAATCTTCATAGCTTGGTTGAAGTGTTAAGAGAAGTTGTTTAGAAACTTCTAAGGGTTTCTTGGAGCGGGTTGGAGCGTAAGGAGTTTGGAGCTAAACGTTGCTCAGGATCGACTTATAAACTTGGATAATTTTGGGCTTATCGAGGTAATGATCTATGTCCCCCTATTGTAATTGGATATTACATGTTGTAGTAGTTATACTTGAGTATATTATATTGGAAGGATGATTATAAAGGATTGAACTGTATTTACATTGGACTGTACTTACAGTAGACTTGTGTAGTATTATTGTGAAGCAGAATTGAACACGTCCGGTTAGACGTGTAATCCCCTAGGAGTTGTTGGCCTGGTAGCGGGCCTTGGTAGGGGAGGAGATTTATGTGATAGCGGGGGGGGGGGGGGGAGGTGCTGCCGAATTTTCTGTAGAATAAGGAATCTTGTATTTAGAATATTCTACGAAGAGAACTAGAAGTTGATAGATGTATTGTGGTTATTATATGTGGATCTTCTACGCGCGGCATACTTGACTTGGCTTGTGGTTTAAGCTAAAAAGGTATGTGATTCTTCCTATACTCTTGAGCATGATTGTTGTGAACTATATAGTACGGTAGACGTACGTGTGTGAAATGAATTTTGTTTGCTTAAAACATAAAGTGTTATAATGGCTTTATGGGAAGTTAGTTATAACGACTTTATGAAGCTAAAAGAAAGATTTGGTTTTGACAGTAAAACGACTTGATTTTGAAAGTTAAGAGACTTGATCTTGAAAGATAAGAGACTTGACTTATAACGACTTGTTTTCGGAAAAGGAGAAGTAACTTGCTTTAAGTATAGGTTACTTGTTTTGAAAAGAGTAAGTTAATTGGGTTTTAAAAGAGTATACTTGATGTTGTTTTAAAAGAAAAACACTTGGTTTAAAAAGTATAGAGTACTTGATTTTAAAAGCCTTGTAAAGATTTTTACGAAGGTGAAGTAATTTGGTTTTAAAAGTAAAACGTGTTTTCTTTATATACTAAGAGTATTAGTATCGTGTGACTTTTACGTAACAAGAGGTTTTTTTGAAAGAAGGAAAGTACGTTGAACTTGTCTATGCTTGTTGTGATAGCTTTTGTTGTGCAAGTGTTTGATTTTGTGCTACCGTGTCTCTCGGGGAGGGCCGGCTATCTGATTGATTGCTTGGACATACTGACACGTTGGATGGTCCGAGTATCGTCCACTTTGAGTATTATCTTGTTATTTCCTTTGGACATCTTGTGCGATGGATGATCCAGGCGTCGTCTGATAGGATGGTTTCATGACCATGCTTTCCGAGGTATGATGCGGGGCATGCGGTCGTGTGAGGTTTTGTTATTTGTCCATGGACCGCTAATCCATGAAGCTTGCCGCGATGACGGCGATCACGGGCTTGATTTGTACATGTGGTTCTGAGCACGCGAGATACTTGTCTGGTCATTTCGTGTATCGGCGGGTTACGGTAGATAGCTTGAGATACTTGCCTCGGTCATATCTCGTGAGGCGGTAGGATATGGTACGTTAAACGTGGTACTTGCCTCGGCGATTGCGTGGCTAGCTTTTGGATCCGTAGTTGGCTTAGTACTTTGCCGTGAAGGATATGACTAGCTTTTAGGCGGTAGTGGCGATTCTACTTGGCCCGTCGGTTTGATAGCGCGGCGAGATCTAGTGTTGAGTTCACATATGGGTGTTGTTTTACATCATGCTGCTGGCGATGAGAATGAGTTCCACGGGCATGAGTGATATTATGGGCGTGAGACCCATAGTTATGTGTGAGTGATTGTTAGGGATATCGTCCCCTTACTTGGCATCTTGTTTACTTATCGCAAAATGGTTTTATAAAATGAATAAATGTGATTTCATTCTGATATTTTGATTTCAAATACTTAGTACTGTTATGCTTGACCTCGCCCGGCTGCGTTCATGCCGCAGTAAGTACACGATTGTTGATCCTCGCTCATAGGATTGCAGTTCAGCGTTGGGAAGCTCCGTTTCTCCGGAGGCTTATCTTTTGGTATAGTCCCCTGTCATTGTAGGTACTTGTACATTCAGGGGTATGGCGGGCCACGTGTTATACCGTATTTCCAGTATATGCGTGGGGCGTGCGTAGAAAAGTTTGGACTTTAAAGTGGCTTGGCCGATTTATTTTTGTTCACAACACCCGATTAGAGTCGTTTTTCGACGAAACGTTTTAAACAACACGCGTAGGGTAAATTACGGCGATGTCATTTGTAATTTTTGCGGATTTTTCCGAGAGTCGAAACCGTTTGGACCAACAAGAGGGCGACACTTGTCACCTACAGTTGGTGGGAGTGTGATAAAGCATGGGACGAAATGGTTGGGTTTTTGTCAAGTAGTAGGTAGGATATTTTTGTGGTAGATGGATAAGGTGCACTTGGCATGATCATGGCCCTACACTTGCCTTGCACTTGGCATGATCTTGGCCATTGGTTGGCCTTTGCTAGACCTATAAATACCCCCCCTTTGAAGACTTCTTCATCCATTCTAGAAATTCAAGTGTTGAAATCTTCCTCCTCCTTGTTGGTTTCGTCCCACCCTCGCTGTGAGGCCTTGTGGCGAGAGCTCTCCCACTTGGCCGAGGGTATACACCCCCTTGTGGTGTTGTCTCGTATAAATACCCCCCTCTTGGTAGAAATACTCTCAAAAGTATTGTTACTATACCCAAATTACCTTAGCCTTATAACTTGTAGTATTCCCAGGTTACACTTATACGAAAAGCCCAGAAATACTATTATACTTCCCGTCAGTCACAAAAACGAACCCTAAGGAAAATCTCCATAGATAGTTGGAGTATTAAGTAGAAGTTGGTTAGAACTTCTAAGGGTGGTTTGGAGCGGGTTGGGCCTTGTGAGTTGGAGCTAAACGTTGCTCAGGAGCGACATTAAACTAGGATAATTTTGGGCTTATCGAGGTAATATCTTGTCCCCTTATTGTAATTGGAAATTACATGTTGTAAGATTATATAGTTGAAGTATACTATATATAGAACTGAACCTAGCTTTGCGGCAATGTCTTTTGACTTAATCCTTAATATAAAGAAAGAGAATCGAGCGTAATTACATAGATTGTATCAGACATGAGACTTGTGTAGCATTCTTGTGAAGTAGAATTGTACGTCGGTTAGATGTATAAACCCCTGGTTGGCTTGATAGCGGCCTCGATAGAGGAGGAGATTTCTGATTGCGGGGAAGTCTTTGCCGAATTTTACGTAGAATGTTCTACGATATGATCTAGATGTTAATAAGCGCGTGGCCTTATAGGTTGAAGTACCATGCGTGGCGCGATCTACTTGGCTTAAGGAGTAGCGAAGCGGTTTGAGGTACTTGGAGCGTTTTGCTATTAGTCGATAATCGTCGCGGTATGTGAACCTCTTCCTACCTTTTCTAGCATGATATGTGTATAACTATGTAGTGCGGTGACGTCGTATGTAAAATGCTTTGTGGTTTTAAAAGGTAAGCGACTTGATGTGTGATAATAAAGAAGAGTTATACTAGCTTTATGGGAAGTTAGGTATAACGTTTAAGAGAGGTAAAGAGAATGGTTTCTTGATTTTAAAAGTTAAGAGGATTAATCTTAAAGATAAGAGACTTAACTTGTTTTACTTAGTAATTAACATTTTGTTAAAAATGTTGTAAAACCTCATTCGCAGTAATGAGTACTTGATTTTAAAAGCAATAATGTTTCTTGATTTGAAATCGAGAATAAGTATCGAACAAACCACGGCGCTAATAAAGGAAATGTTTTGACTAATAATGTATTAGTAAAACCGGTAGAAACTTCCATCTGCATAGAAACTAAGATGAGACAAAATGATGTTACATTTCCTAGATCAAGGCTGCTTAAATAAGATTGTTATAAACAAGAATAACCTACTCACGTATCAGACATATGTTTCTCAAATTGCTTTTAAAGGAGAATTATATCATTAAGTGATTAAAATTATGAACTACGAAACCTTTCGAAAATGAGAAACTTGAGTAATTGAAATTAGGCAAACTGAAACATTTGGAAAAGAATGTTGTTACTTGATTTCTGAAGAGAAGTTTTTTGATTTTCTTCAATATATTATCACTCTTTTTTCATATACTTCGGGTATTGTTTGACTTTTGTAATAGTTAATTTTATTTTAAAAGATAATGTATGAAGTACTTTGGGAATAGATGCGAGCACAGTTAATCATATATTAGAATGTACCTTGTGTGTATAACTTGATTGTCTTTGGTTTGTGATAGCCTTGTAATACTTTCTTGTTGATTTGATAAGTAAACATGCTAGGATGTTACGTGTGTTAGTATCTTGTGATGTTTTGTGTAAAGGGGGTTTTCCCTCGATTGCGCTTAAAGTTGTTTAACGATCAGCCGTTATGTTGGTATTATACCACTCACCTTGACTTGTTTCGGAGGTTAAGTCGCCTCCACGCGGGTAGACTCGGCGGTCTAGTGACCTATGATTCGAGAATACCTTATGCAGTGCAGATGGCCTACGCGCGAGCTACGAGAGTTCGAGTTAGTTTGCGGCCCTTGTGGTCATGCGGTCTTTGTGGCCATGCGGACGGCGAGTCCAGTGGCGTCGGGGAGTAGCTACCTCGATGCGGGAATACCTCATGCGGGCCATTGGAGTGGCCCATGCGAGCTATGGGAAGTTCGAGGGCTGACGCGACATTAGATATCGCGCGAGTGGCCGCCTTTGATCATGTGACGATCAAGACAGATCTCGTGATCTGATTTACGACCTTGTTTGTACGGTGGGTTTTAGTAGTCGGCTATGCCTTCGTACTTACCCCGTACGGTTTTTATGATGACACAGGTGGACACGTGTTCATGTGTACTTTGGTGTGATTATATCATAGCATCGCCAAGCAGGAAGGTATGCCACGCATGATTGATGTTGTGGGCGTGAGACCCATTGTTATATTTGAGTGATGACTTGAGGCGTGAGTCACGACTTGACATGACGCTATTTATCAGGAATCGTAGTTTGGTTATCATACATGTCTCCCGCTTTATATAGACTACTATGATTTCATTTACGATTTTCGCCACATACTTGGTACTGTTATCGACCTCCTTGGGATTTGCGTTCATGCCGCAGTTGAGGTACACGATCGTTGATCCTAGCTCTCGTGGTCACATTCGGCGTTTGGGAAGCTCCGTTTCTCGGAGGCTTATCAGTGATGGTATAGTCCTCGTAGTAGGTGTTTGCATTCAGGGTTTGGCGGGGCCTGTCCCGCCATTGTTGTCGTATCATTCTTAGAGGTGCATGTAATCTTGTTGTGGCGAGTTGTAATGGGATGTAATCGTCGGTTTTAAATTGATTTATATATATATGCCGTAAGGCAAGTTTTCTCAGACTATTGTTTCATACTTCTTGTTATTTCATGTTATCGTCTTATGTTCCACTGATTACTCTGATGTTGTATCACTAGGGTGCCCGGGGTAAGGCACGATCACGCCCGGTTAGGTCGTGACAAAAGTTGTATCGAGCGATTAATCCTCGGAAAGTGTCTACGCACCGTATCCAAGAGAGTCTTGATTATCGGTGTGTTGTGCACCACACCAATAATCGTGAGGCTATAGGATATTTAGGATTTCTATTCTTCTCACTCGAGATCGTGCCTTAGAGCCGTGTTGTAAGTTGACCCTCTCACGTATTTCTTTCCCTTACCGCTATGCCTCCGCCAGAGGCAACCCGAGCCCAGAGGGCAAGGCGGCCGAGGAGCCGCGAGTAGAGTCTGAGGGTTACGAGGCACAGCCCAACCATCACCGAGTTAGGTGCTTCGTTCGGGAGTTATGCTACGTCACCACTTCAAAGAGTTTAGCATGGCGGCAGCCTCATCGCGCCATGACATTTGAACCTTCGGGCCCACGACCGAAACAGAGAATATAGATTGCGAAGAGACAACCTCACATTAGCTATGGATTTGGCTACCAGAGAGTATACCGATGTACCGCGAGTCTTGATGAATATCTTAGAAAGGGTTGTGCGAGAGTAATTCTTCAGTTAGGCTTGAGCATGGCCTGTGTACGGGCTTGTGCGCGGCAGGCCAAGAAACGTAGAGATCGACGGGTTAACGAAGGACAGCAGAAGAGGGCCAGGACAGAAAGGTCCTTTGGCAACTTTCGAGTCGAGTCACCTCACCAGCAGATTAGATTATGCACATCCACCAGTGCAGAAAGGTCCTCCACAGGTTTCAGGACGTTCGGGGTATGCAGGAGTTGGTCAGAGCTCCAGAGCTTCCGGTTCACAGCTACACGTAGGTTCCAGCCAGCCGGATTCAGTTTTTCCCCAGTGTTCACAGTGTGACAGACGTCATCCCGGGGAACGTCGTCTTTTTGTTGGTGCTCAGATACCGCGCCGTCGGCCATGTGTCGAATGGGTGACCTAGTAGGAGGGTTGTAAGTAGGAGGACTTAGCCTTCAGGATCGATGGGTAGTTCGTCACCTTCCTTAGCTATGCGCCCTACGGGGCAGGTTTGATTAGAACGACTAAGGGGAGTGAAGCAGTAAATACAGATAGATCTTTAACCCTCTAGGGATTAGTATGTGTGATAGGGTGAGTATACCTTAAGTGTTATATTCTGATAGCATTGTGTAAATTGTAATTAGAAATCTTGGTTAGTTAACCAAGTAAGATTTGGGGGATAGAGAAGGTGTGAGCCTTAGAGCTTTATACGTAGAGACCTTAGAGGTAAGGCCATCTCGAGTAAGGGTGTAGTGTTATGTTTGATCCTTATCGGAGTGCATAGTGCACGTGAGCTATGTTTGTGGGATAAGTCCCTGAGTAGTGTGAAATGAAAGAGGGTAGTTGAGCTAAGAAGACCGCTAGGTTTTCGTAACGTGATTAGTAAGATTGTTCCGGATCGGGGAGCTAGTATTGTGCGCGTTGCCGGGTCGGGTTGAGGCCACGTTACGGGTCAACCCGCGGCATGTTTGGTGGTGGGGTCAGTTTTTGGTGGTCCCGCCTTGTGATAGGGTCATAAGGGTGTTTGGCCCAAGTTTAGTTAACCAGCGTACGAGTTCGTGGATGCGTTCAACCAGTAGTCGGGCCGATGAGGTCAGCCCGTCTTATCTTTTAGTCCAAACCGTGTACTCGGTGGTATGTTGCGAGGCGTTATATCAGAAAGGTTGTAAGGCTGCACGGGATGCCTACCTTTACCTTATGACGCAGTGGAGCCCGTGTTACGATCGCTTTTTCCGAAGTTTTACCAGCAGGATTAGGAACTCGGTGAGTCTCCAGATCGTATTCGCCTCGCCGCAAGATGTGGATTTCGTGGGTAGTCTGAAGGATTGTTGTCCCTGTTGAGGAGTGTTTTAGTAGCTACCATTTCAGATTCGGATGTCGCTTTATGGCGCCTTGCGGCGGAAGTGTAAGTTCTTGGTCGATTGGTTTGATGTTGGCGCGTTGAGATAGTTGGTTGAGCTTGTTCCAACAGATCGTGGATAGTGAGGCTTACCTAGAAGAGGTTTTTGGCGCTCAGAAATCGCGGCGGATTATCGGCGACGACGCTTAGAGTTCGTGCCGACGGTCGGTCTTGAAGGTACCACCGGATAGGTGCGATGAGCCTTGGAAAACAGAGGAAACTTAGCCCGAGTTACTGGGGCCTTTTGAGTTCATGTGAGGATAGGCGGGTTGCCTATATGTTAGCATTTGCCGTCCGACTTAGGAGGCAAGACGTCCGGTCTTTCAGATCGTTATGTTCGGGAAAGTATCGGAGATCCATCGAGTGTTCCCGATAATGATGACCACGTTAGAGATATTAACCCGAGTTTTGGAAATCAAGCGAATGAAATGTGGTAAGAGTTCGAGTGTACAAGCAAGTGCGATACGTGGGAAGAAGCGAGCATGTATGGCGAGCATAGATGTGATCATTTCTTTTGTAAAGAGAAGGTGCGAAAGAAGTATATTTTAGAACCCCGAGAGAGGTATTGGTGGTGATGTTAGAGGTGTTTCCTCGTGGACTTGGATGGAGGTATTTGCGGGTGTTTTACGTGGCCAAGTGTGATTGTTCTCGTAAGTATAGTAGTGAAGACTATACTGGCGCGTGTTTGTTTTGAGACTTAGAAGGAACATTCGGGACGAATGTTTCTAAGGAGGGGAGAATGTTATACCCCGTATTTCCAGAGTATGTACGTAAGGACGTACGTAGAAAAGTTTGGACTTTAAAGTGGCTTGGCCGATTTATTTTTGTTCACAACACCCGATTAGAGTCGTTTTTCGACGAAAAGTTTTACACAACTCGCGTAGGGTAAATTACGGCTATGTCATTTCTTATTTTTGCGGATTTTTCCGAGAGACGAAACCTTTTGGACCAACAAGAGGGCGACACTTGTCACCCTCTAGTTGGTGGGAGTGGGCGGTAAAGCATGGGACGAAATGGTTGGGTTTTTGTCAAGTAGTAGGTAGGATATTTTTGTGGTAGATGGATAAGGTGCACTTGGCATGATCATGGCCCTACACTTGCCTTGCACTTGGCATGATCTTGGCCATTGGTTGGCCTTTGCTAGACCTATAAATACCCCCCCCCCCCTCCTTTGAAGACTTCTTCATCCATTCTACAAATTCCAAGTCTTAAAATCTTCCCTCCCTCCTTGTTGGTTTCGTCCCACCCTCCCCCTTTGTGAGGCATTGTGGTAGAGCTCTCCTCGCCGAGAGTACCCCCAGTGGGTAGGCCGAGGGGTATACACCCCCTTGTGGTGTTGTCTCGTATAAATACCCCCCCTCTTGGTAGAAATACTCTCAAAAGTATTGTTACTATACCCAAATTACCTTAGCCTTATACCTTGTAGTATTCCAAGGTTACACTTATACGAAAAGCCCAGAAATACTATTATACTTCCCGTCAGTCACAAAAACGAACCCTAAGGAAAATCTCCATAGATAGTTGGAGTATTAAGTAGAAGTTTGTTAGAACTTCTAAGGGTGGTTTGGAGCGGGTTGGAGCTAAACGTTGCTCAGGAGCGACATTAAACTAGGATAATTTTGGGCTTATCAAGTAATATCTTGTCCCTTATTGTAATTGGAAATTACATGTTGTAAGATTATATAGTTGAAGTATACTATATATAGAATGAACCTAGCTTTGGCAATGTCTTTTGACTTAAGCTGCATATAAAGAAAGAGAATCGAATTGTAATTACATAGGATCAGATACTGAGACTTGTGTAGCATGCGTGAAGTAGAATTGTACACGTCAGGTTAGATGTATAAACCCTCCCTGGTTGGCTTGAGAGCCGGCCTCGATAGAGGAGATTTACGCGTCATGCGGGAGAGTCTTTGCGAATTTTACGTAGAATGTTCTACGATATGATCTAGATGTTAATAAGCGCCTTGTGGCCCGATAGGTTGAAGTACCATGCGTGGCGCGATCTACTTGGCTTAAGGAGTAGCCGACGGTTTGAGGTACTGAGCGCTTTTGCTATTAGTCGATAATCGTCGCGAGGTATGTGAACCTCTTCCTACCTTTTCTAGCATGATATGTGTATAACTATGTAGTACGGTAGACGCACATGTGTAAAATGCTTTGTGGTTTTAAAAGGTAACTGACTTGATGTGTGATAATAAAGAAGAGTTATACTAGCTTTATGGGAAGTTAGGTATAACGCTTTTAAGAGAGGTAAAGAGAATGGTTTATCGATTTTAAAAGTTAAGAGGCTTAATCTTAAAGATAAGAGACTTAACTAGTTTTACTTGTTAATTAAAATTTTGTTAAAAATGTTTTAAAACCTAATTAGCGAGAAATTAGTACTTGATTTTAAAATAAATAATGTTTTATCGATTTGGAAATCGTAATAAGTATCGAACAAACCACAAAGCGCTTAATAAAGGGAAATGTTTTGACTAATAATGTATTAGTAAAACCAGTAGAAACTTCCATCTGCATAGAAACTAAGATGAGACAAAATGATGTTACATTTCCTAGATCATGGCTGCTTAAATAAGATTGTTATAAACAAGAATAACCTACTCACGTATCAGACATATGTTTCTCAAATTGCTTTTAAAGGAGAATTATATCATTAAGTGATTAAAATTATGAACTACGAAACCTTTCGAAAATGAGAAACTTGAGTAATTGAAATTAGGCAAACCTGAAACATTTGGAAAAGAATGTTGTTACTTGATTTTACGAAGAGAAGTGTTTTGATTTACTTCAAAAGATAATCACTCTATTTTCATATACTACGGGTATTGTGTGACTTTTGTAAACGTAACGTATCTTTTAAAAAATAATGTATGAAATACTTTGGGAATAGATACCCGACCTGGTTAATCATATATTAGAATGTACCTTGTGTGTATAACTTGATTGTGCTGGTTTGTTATAGCCTTGTAATACTTTCTTGTTGATTTGATAAGTAAACATGCTAGGATGCTACGTGTGTTAGTATCTTGTGATGTTTTGTGTAAAGGGGGTTTTCCCTCGATTGCGCTTAAAGTTGTTTAACGATCAGTCGTTATGTTGGTATTATACCACTCACCTTGACTTGTTTCCGGAGGTTGTCGCCATCCGACGCGGGTAGACTCAGCCGGTCTAGTGACCTATGATTCGAGAATACCTTATGCAGTTTGTATGGCCTATGCGAGCTACGAGTTCGAGTTAGTTTGCGGCCCTTGTGGTCATGCGGTCTTTGTGGCTACGCGGACGGCGAGTCCAGACGCCGGGGAGTAGCTAGCCTCGATGCGGGAATACCTCACGCGGGCCATTGGAGTGGCCCACGCGAGCTATGGGAAGTTCGGGGCTAGACGCGCGACATTAGATATCGCGCGAGTGGCGGCTTTGATCATGTGACGCCTAGACAGATCTCATGATACGCTTGATTTACGACCTTGTTTGTACGCGGTGGGTTTTAGTAGTCGGCTATGCCTTCGCATTTACCCCGCACGGTTTTTATGATGACACAGCGGACCCGATGTTCATGTGTACTTCTTGCGTGATTATATCATAGATCGCCAAGCAGGTAAGGTATGCCACGCATGATTGATGTTGTGGGCGTGAGACCCATTGTTATATTTGAGTGATGACTGAGGCGCGAGTCCTCGACTTGACATGATCGCTTATTTATTGTGAATCGTAGTTTGGTTATCATACATGTCTCCCGCTTTATATAGACTACTATGATTTCATTTACGATTTTCGCCACATACTTGGTACCGTTGTTATCGACCTCCTTGAGGCCGCGTTCATGCCGCAGTTGAGGTACACGATCGTTGATCCTAGCTCTCGTGGTCACAACAGCTGGGAAGCTCCGTTTCTCGAGGCTTATCAGTGGTATAGTCCCCGTCGTAGTAGGTGTTTGCATTCGTGGTTTGGCGGGCCTCTCCCGCCATTGTTGTCGATCATTCTTGAGGTGCAGAGTAATCGCCAGGCGTAGTTGTAATGGGATGAATCGTCGGTTTTAAATTGATTTATATATATATGTCGTAAGGCAAGTTTTCTCAGACTATTGTTTCATACTTCTTGTTATTTCATGTTATCGTCTTATGTTCCGCTGATTACTCTGATGTTGTATCACTAGGGTGCCCGGGGTAAGGCACCAGTCACGGGCCCGGGTTCGCGTCGTGACACCCTGTCCCTTCATAGTTGTTGTTACATTCTTAGAGGTCTGTAGTACTGTTGTGGGCAAGGTTGTAAAGGATTTAAACTGTTCAGTTATATGTATATACATGAAGGTGACCGTTTGGTTGGCCTGTTTTCTTATGTTGTCTCTTGTTTCCTATTTAAACTTTATTTCCGCTGATTTTCTCTGATGTTGCTATCACTAGGGTGCCCGGGGTAAGGCACCAGTCGCGGGCCCGAGATCGGGTCGTGACATATGACTACAGTTCTAACCCATCCTAAGGGACTAGATGACCTCATATGTATGTTGTTATACCCCGTATTTCCTGAGTATGTACGTAAGGGCGTACGTACGAAAGTGTAGCCTTAAAAGTTTAGGCCTAGGACATTTTTTTGGGCACAACTCACACAAAGAATCGTTTTCCGACGAAACGTTTAACAAGACTCGCGTAGGATAAATTCCGGCTATGTCATTTCTAATTTTTGCGGATTTTTCCGAGAGACGAAACACTTTGGACCAACGAGAGGGCGACACTTGTCACCCTCTCATTGATGGATGTGGGACGGCATTAGGGCCGATTGAATGGCCTTGTTTGTCAAGTAGTTGGTAGGATATTTTGTGTGCAAGTTGGCTAAGGTACACTTGCCCTAATCTTGACCTTACACTTGCCTAGCACATGGCTTAATCTTGGCCATTGGTTGGCCACTTCTTGACCTATAAATACCCCCCCTTAAGATGAAGAGTTCTTCATCCACAAATCTTTCTCCAAGTCTTGAAAATCCTCTCATATCCCTTGAGCCTTTTTCGTCCAACACACCCTCCCCCCCCTGTTACACCCCGTGTTTTCAGGACGTGTTTTAAGAACGTACGTAAGAACTCACAAGTGTTGAGAATTGAGACTTGTAAAAATTTATCGCCGGAAAACGAATATAGTGACGAATGGGAGGGTGACACGTGTCACCCCCCTTAGAATGCCTTGGACGAATTGATCATGGACTAAAGGGTCATTTGACCCTTGTTAGGAAGACAAGTCTTGCTAGCCTTAGAGCTTGACAACATTGACCAAGTCAAAGGTCCCACTAGTCTTGATATTTAATTAGACCTCATCCAAACCACCCATTTGTTTAGACCTTAACCCTCCATTACACTATATAATACTAGTAGTAGTATGACAAGCTTAACACTTAGTAAAATTTCACAAAAACTTGAAGGAAGAGCAAGAGTGCTCTCGGGTTCAACAATCAAGAAGGAGAAATTTTTTTGTTTCTTGTCCAATAATCTTCCCACTATAAACCAAGGTTCATGAGGGTATAGTAAGTGTATCTCAATAGAAAAATCTCGGAAAAAGATAGTTTTCGGGATAGTCGCAAAGTGAAAACCTAGTGGCTTTCTAGGTTTTGGATTGGAAGTTTGAAGGAAAGTTGTTGGTGTGGTTCAAAGGGTCTCAAGTAGCGGATTGAAGTATCTTGAAGAGGCTCTAGGTTGCTAAGGAGCGACTTCGGATTTGGAGTTGGATTAGGATTCGTTGAGGTATAATCTTGTTCTTTGAAAAATGTTACAAGATTATTTATATTGTTGTTAGCTATACTTGTTGCTAGCATAAGGAATATGTGTTGAAGTTTGTAAGGATTATGGATTGATTGTGGCCTTGGAAATCCGAAATGTAATGTGAGCCATGTTAAGTTAGATTACAATTGGGTCGTTATTAGAATCGTCGCATGTATTGACTTGAAGATTATAGTAGTTATAATTGGTTGCGACTTGATATCATGTTATGCTAACAACTTGGATTGAATTGGAGATTGGATAAAATTTATGTTGTAGTACCTCTATGTAGCCGAATTGGCCAAGTATGTTGTATTAAATTAATATCGTTTGTCGGGCGGAATTTTACACGTCTAGTAGGCGTGTAATCCCCTATTGTTCATTTGCATTGGACTACTTTCTAAATTATGAGCCAATTGGGGCTGTTTGGTTATTGTATTCGGCCTTGAAAAAGGTGGCAAAGTAAGTAAACACAAAGGAGGTGCTGTCCGATTTTCCGTAGAATTTAATGACTTAGCACTTAGAATATTCTACGTTTGAAGTAAGAGGTTAATGGACGTATGGTGACCATTCTAGGTGGAAGTACTAAGTATAGCGTATCCTATTTGAAGGATGGAATAGCTATCAAGGTTGAAGTACTTTGGAGCATTTTGCTAATTGTCGACAATCGTCGCGAGGTATGTGAACCTCTTCCTTCCTTGGCATGATTCTATGTATGGAATATACCTGTGGTGTCATTTCATGTTTCTATATACTCTTAGAAGTTAAGAGGTAGTTGTGTGACTTACTTTATATAGAACTTTTCCTATCCTTTGAGCATGAATAGTTGCACGTATGTAGTACGGTAGACGTACAAGACCTTGATATCCTTTACTAGTTTTATGAATAGCCAAGTTGGGTGAGTTAGGAGATTAACTCGCTTCTTTGAGAGTATTAAGGATGTCTAATGTTTATGAAAGTTAAGGGACTTGAAGAGTCTTAAAGTATTTGATACTTGTTTCGTTTTAAACGTATAAGTCCCTTGGATATAAAAGGAGTCACTTGAATTTTTTTTAAGGCATCAATTGCCTAGGGTTGTATAATAAAAGGAGTCACTTGATTTCTAAAGGTTAAGAGACTAATTGTATTTTTGAAAGTTAAGTGAATTGATTTGGAAGTATTTAATACTTGGCTTCAAAAAGTAGAAGTCTCTTGGTTAGAAAAGGAACGAGTTTTGTCTAAAACCATAAAGGGTTATAACGGCTTTATGGGAAGTTGGTTATGACGGCTTTATGGAAGGTTATGAGAATGGTTTTCTCTAATAGTATAATAAAAGAAATAACTTGTATTAAGGAAGGTCAATGTGATTTAAAGGTATCACTTGCTTAAAGCTTTTAAGTAAGAAGTCGCGTAATTTAGAAGCCGGTTATTGAATTTCTAGAAAGGTATTGTGACTTGTCCTGAAAGGTAGAGATGACTTGATACTACGGTTGTTAGTATCTGGGGAGTTTTAGTTGAAAAAAAGTCTTTCTAAAGGAGTAGAGGGGCGTAGTACGTTGGGTTAAATTCCCGGGCAGTATACCTTTACGGGCAGACTATATGACATTATCGACCCAGAGATGGGCCGCAAAGATACCTTTACGCGCACTATATGACATTATCGACCCGCAGATGGGCCGGGCGATACCTTACGCGCACTATATGACATTATCGACCCGAGATGGGCCGGCAAGATACCTTACGCGCACTATATGACATTATCGACCCGCAGACGGGCCGCAAGTATACCTACGCGCACTATAGACATTATCGACCCGAGACGGGCCGGCAAGATACCTTACGCAGACTATAGGACATTATAGCGTCCCAGAGATGGGCCGGACAGTATACCTTTAGGGGCAGACTATGTGACTTTATCGCGTCCCGTGGGCCGGCAAGATAGGTGTCCCTCCCAAAGGGCCGGACTAGGTTGTGTAAGGTAAGTAGGTTATATGGTAGTGAACTTGATGATTGTCCGAAGTAAGTACGTAAGGAAGTGACTATAACCTTTATTGAGAAATGGGAAAAGATAATAAGGTACGATTAAGTTCACGAGGGGGTAATGACATGGTAAGCTCAGGTATTTACTTTTTTTTACACTTACCCCTGTCATGCTTTTATACAGATATGTTTTAATTGTTGTACCTTATTTCCGTTCCATATTCTGCACTGTTATCGACTTCTTCGAAGTGCGTTCATGCCCGCAGGTTTTAGGTACCCAGGTTGGTGATCCTTGCTCTTAGGATCTCGGTTCAGTTTTTGGGAAAAAGCTCCATTTGCTCCGGAGGCTTATCTCTTGGTACGGTTTTTCCCTGAGGTAGTAGATGCATGTATATTCAGGGGTATGGCGGGGCCCTGTCCCGCCACAGTTGTTATGATAAAAACTCTTAGAGGTCTGTAGTCACATATTTGTGGGTCAGTTTGTAAAGAAATGAGGCAACTGCTTCGGTTGTATATATTTATGTCCAGGAAGGTAGCCCTATCGGCTAACCTGTTGTTTTACTTATGTTGTTTTATTTTATAAGTTTCATGTATGTTCCGCTGATTATCTCTGATGTATACCTGTAAGGGTGCCCAGGTAGGGCACCAGTCGCGGTCCCGGGGTCGGGTCGTGACACCCCCTTTGAGTGAAGCTTGGCCGAGGCAACCCCCCCTAGCCTAGCCGAAACTTACCCCCCTCCCTTGGTAGAAAAGTTGCCTTCTAGTATTGTTATAATGCCCAAAATACTCTAGCCCAAATCCCTTAGTACTTAGTAGAAGTTGTGAAGAACTTCTAAGGGTTCCTTGGAGCTATCGGAGCGTACAAATTAGGAGCTAAGCCTTGCTCCGGATCGACTTATATCTAGGATATTATTGGGGTTATCGAGGTAAATAAACTTGTCCTTCTTTTGTAATTAGAGAATACATACTGTAGAAGTATAGAAATAAGTATTAAATACTTAGAAGGATATTACAGAATAGAATTGAATCGTTATCACGTAGAAGGGTTTAAAAGAAGAATAATTGAACTATACTTACTTAGAATGTTTTCACAAAGAGACTTGAGTAGCTCACCGGCAGGGAAGTGCTGCCCAATTTTCCGTAGAATAGAGAACCCTCTCGCTTAGAATCAAGCAGAATAGTCTAGACGTTGATAGACGTATTTGACTATTATAGGCTGATTCTCTGCGCGCGACATATTCGACTTGGCAGGTGGATTTCTCCGAGAAGGTATGTGATTCTTCCTTAAGCATGATATTTTAAAATATATATATAGTACGGTAGACGTACATGTGTTAACTGAATAATAACTACGGCAATGTCTTTTGACTTAAGCCTGAATAATAATTACGACAATGTCTTTTGACTTAAGCCTGAATAATTAGAGTCTTGATGCATTTCAAAAGAATACTGAATCATTTTAACAGAAGAGAACTAATTGGTTTTTAAACAAAAAGCTTAAGAGTTATACTAGCTTTATGGGAAGTTAGGTATAACAACTTAAGATTTATAAAAGGAACAGTTTACTTATGTGTTTATAACAGACTTATATTGATTTATGAAAGAATAATAAAATGGTTTGATAAGTAGACATGATATGATGCTATGTGTGGTAGTGACTTGTAACGTTTGTATAAGAGGGTATTCTTGACATGTTACCGGGGGTTAAGCTGCCCTCCGATGCGGGGTAGACTCAGGCGGTCTGGGACCATGATTCGAGAATACCTCATGCGGGTCCAGGGGACCTATGCGGAGCTACGAGAGTTCCAGGTTAGTGTGCGGGTTATACCTCACGCGGTCATGTGGCCACGCGGACTACGAGTCGGGGCGATGCCGAGGAGTAGCTACCCTCGACGCGGGTTATACTCTACGCGCCTATGTGAGTGGCCTATGCGGACTACGGAGTCCGTGATTAGGCTTGCGTGGTGATACTACGCAATTGGCCCCCGCCGATCATTCGCAGCCTAGAAAAGACCTGTTACAGTTTACCTATTGTTGCTCTTGTTTATGATGTGGCACTATGTGCGGTTACATTGGTTGTTTCGTGCATATTTATAAAATTGGTTTTAAAATGATATGATTTCATTTAAGTACTTTACAGTTTCACATACTTAGTACCTGTTGCATCGAATTTCATCGGGGCCGCTCATGCCGCAGGTAAGGGCAAGCAGGTGCTAGATCCACATTCTTAGGATCTTTGCATTGGTGTCAGGAGCTCCATCTTCTCCGGAGGCTCTACTTTTGGGTATGATCTCCCTGTATTGTAGATAGTTTTGTACATTCAGGGTATGGCGGGGCCCTGTCCCGCCATAGTTGTTTACTTCCTTAGAGGTCTGTAGTCCTATTGTACAGTTGGGATGTAACTGCAAAACAATGTTTATATATATATGCCGAAAGGCAAGCTTTTCTTCAGATAAATTGTTTCTCCTTTTTAATAATGTTTCTTGTCTTGTTTTATATTTCCGCTGATTTTCTCTGATGTATGATCGCTGGGTGCGGGTAAGGCACGACCACGCCCCGAACGGCAGTCATGACAAAAGTGGTATCAAGCGATTAATCCTCGGAAAGTGTCTACGCATCAGATCAGTAGTCTTGATTATCGGTGTGTTGTGCACCACACCAATAATCGTGAGGCTATAGGATATTTAGGATTGGTTTCCATTCTTCTCACTGAGATCGTGCTTTAGAGTTGTGTTAAAGTTGGACCTCTAACGTATTCCTTTTACAGAATGATTATGCCTCCACGTAAGGCAACCCGCCTGAAGGGCAAGGCAAGAGGAGTCGCTAGTGGGACACCTAGAGTCACGAGGGCTCGTGCCCGCCGATACCCGTCACGGCGAGTTCTACGACGCCGCCGACCCTGTGAGGTTTAGGGCCCAGTGGGCCGATGAGACCACGATTTACACCTCCACCCCACACCGGAGCAGATGAGATGGGTTACTGAGAGATGGCCCGCCATCGCCAGGATCGTGGCGCATACGAGGACAGCCGATGCAGCGATTCAGCCCACCAGAGCACCCGTGGTTCACCCGAGGCGCATTTGAGGCTACGGATTTCTGAGTTGTAGCCGCGAGTTCTACGGTCGAGGCGGAGGATGATCCGCAGGAGTTCATCCGACAGCCGCAGGATCACGCGGTGATCAAGGCGTCGAGACCGAGTCTGTGACGCCGGTTCGCATCGGCTGCATGATACCGCCGTCGATTGGTTTGATTCGTGGGAGTTATCCCGGGGAGAGCACGCGTCCCCAGCTACTTGGGATGAGTTCTCGGAGGCTTTCCTCACTCACTTCTTGCCTCCACGGATGATGGCGAGGGCACGGCCGATAGATTTTTGTTCTCGAGGCGCAGAGGACGCTTGATTAGGGAGTACAATGTCGAGTTTGATTCATTGGCTCGATATGTCCCAGCGTTGGTAGCAGATATGGAGGATAGGGTGCACCGCTACGTCACCGGGCTAGATGATTATATGGCCGAATCTTGTGCGGGTGTTTCTCTTCAGCCGGGTATGGACATTACCCGCATGCAGGCTCATACTCTGGATGCGGCGAGCGTAGAGACCGACGGTTGACAGCGTGCGAAGAAGACCAGGACGGCAGGGTCTTTTGGTGGCTATCGTGGTGGGCGGCCTCAGCAGCAGTCTAGATTTGCACCACGCCACTCGAGCACTCCGCACCGCCCTCAAGACACGAGATATTCGAGGCGAACTGAGGCCCTGTGGCTTCGGACATCCAGAGCGGAGGTATCGCCGACGGACCACCCCTCGGTGGCCGATGGTAGATCCCACTTCGAGTTGTGGTGCCACATGGAGCTTGTTTGATTGTGGCCGCAGGTCACTTTGCTAGAACCGTCCACCGGCGGCGCGCAGATAGTAGGGGTCAGCCTACAGGTTCTTTTGCCGGGTCTTCTTCATCCCCGACAGTTACTCGCCCCGGAGGGCAGGGTACTCATGGACCAGCAGGTCGCGGCAGAGGTCGTGGCTCGGGTCCCAGTTCTAGCGGTCCTCAGAACCGCATTTATGCCTTGTCCAGCCGGCAGGATCAGGAGGCCTCACCTGATGTCGTCACATGTACCTTATCAGTTCGATTTGATGTGTATGCCTTGATAGATCCGGTTCTACTGGCCCTATATATCTCCCCTTGTTGCTAGTAGGATAGGGATAGAGCCTGAGTCCATAGACCCTTTCGAGGTAGCTACGCCAGTGGGTGATGCGGTGGTAGCTCGGCGGGTATTTAGAGCTTGTCCAGTGACCTTATGCAGTCGTCAGACCCTAGCAGACTTGATAGAGCTGGACATGACGGATTTCGACGTGATCATGGGCATGGATTGGCTAGCTTCTTGCTATGCCAATGTAGACTGCAGGGAGAGAGTGGTACGGTTCCAGTTTCCTGGGAGCCGTTATTGAGTGGGAGGAACATCAGACGCGAGGGGTAGGTTTATTTCTTACCTCAAGGCTAGGAAGATGGTGCAGCGGTATATCTACCATCTCGTTCGTGTTTGATACGAGGTGCGTACCAGATTTTCGATTCGCCAGAGTTAGAGAGTTCCCGACGTGTTTCCGCACGACCTTCCGGTATCACTCCTGAGAGGGAGATAGAGTTTTGTATCGATGTGCTGCCAGACACTCGGCCTATTTCCATTCCGCCGTACAGAATGGCACCTGCCGAGTTGAGAGAGTTGAAGGATCAGCTTAGAGATTTGCTGGAGAAGGGCTTCATCAGGCCTAGTGTTTCTCCCTGGGGGGCGCCGGTATTGTTCGTGAAGAAGAAGGACGGGATGCTGCGCATGTGTGTTGATTACAGGCAGCTGAACAAGGTGACCATTAAGAACAGATACCCCCTTCCCAGGATTGATGATTTGTTCGACCAGTTGCAGGGGGCGAGATGTTTCTCCAAGATTGATCTGCGATCGGGCTATCATCAGGTGCGAGTCAGAGAGGTGGATGTCCCTAGGACTGCATTCGGACGTGCAGACGCATTATGAGTTCAGGGTCATGTATTTTGGGTTGACCAATGCTCCGACGGTATTCATGGATTTGATGAACCGAGTGTTCAAACCATTTTTGGACACGTTTGTGATAGTGTTCATTGATGATATCTTGGTTTATTCTCGCTCAGAGCAGGAGCATGCGGAGCATTTGAGGACTTGGCCGATGCTTCTCCAGACCAGCGATTATACGCCAAGTTTTCCAAATGTGAGTTTTGGTTAACTTCGTGGCTTTTCTGGGCATATTGTCGGGCCGATGGCATTCGAGTGGATACGCCAAGATCGAGGCGCCAGACTTGGCCTAGACCTACTACTCCGGCTGCAGGTTCGCAGCTCGGGCCTTGCAGTTATTATCGGCGGTTCAGAGAAGTTTGCTTCTATCTTCGCACCATTGACTAGCCGACTCGGAAGGCTAAGTTTGATGGACTGATGCTTGGAGCGTGGTTTCGCCATCGGCGAGAGATCGACGATCGCCCCGTTCTTACTCTTTCAGAGGGTCCAGACGGGTATGTCGGGTAGTGTGATGAGTCAGGCATCGGGTTGGGATGTGTGTTGATGCAGCAGGGCAAGTGTATAGCGTATGCCTCCCGACAGCTTAAGAAACACGAGCGGCACTCCCCCACCCATGATATGGAGTCGCGCGGTGATTCACGCCTTGAAGATCCGAGGCACTACTTGTATGGGGTTCATGTGGATATTTATACAAACCACAAGAGCCTCCAAAGATATCTTCACCAGAGGAGCTGAACTTCACGGCGAGACGGTGGTTAGAGTTGCTTAAGGATTACGATGTTGATATCCCGTACCACCCGGGAAGGCCAATGTCAGGCAGATGCTCTTAGTCGTAGGTCGATGGGAAGTCTATCGATGTGCAGCCGCAGAGGAGGGCATGGTTCGTGATTTGCATCGATTAGCGAGCCTTGTGTCCGCTTGATTGATTACGATAGCAGTGGTTCGAGTTCGTGAGGTTGCCGAGTCTTCCATCGTCGAGGAGGTGAAGAGGCAATACCGAGGATCCGCTTTTGACATGTTATCGTGATACGACTCTTCGTGAGGAAGCGGTCCTTTTGAGGTAGCACCACGGGTGCTAAGGTTTGAGGGCGAGTTGTGTGTTCCAGATGTTTCGTGACTTGGCAGCAGAGTTCTGGGAAGCACACAGCAAGCGTTACTATCCATCCGTGGTCGACCAAGATGTACCACGACCTTAGATCCGTGTATTGGTGGGATAGCTTGAAGAGGACGTTGCGAGTTCGTAGCTCGCCCGTGTTGTCGCAGTGAAGGTAGAGCACCGCAGGCACGTGGTTTGTTACAGACGATAGAGATCCCGACCGGAAGTGGAGGTGATCAACATGGACTTCATCACAGATTACCTCGCACTCGGAGGAGACATGATTCTATATGGGTTATCTTCGACAGTCGACGAAATCAGCCCACTTTATTCCGTCAGACGACTTTTCTACCGAGGATTATGCCGACTTTACATCCGAGAGATCGTCGACCGCATGGAGTCCCTATTTCGATCATATCGCAGAGGAGCCCGATTACGGCTAACTTCGAGATATTTCCGTAAGGCTTTGGGGACGCAGTGAGCACGAGCATCGCATTCCATCCACGCAGACGACAGGCCGAGCGCACTATCCGCACTTCGAGGATATCTCGCGAGCCCGTGTTATTGACTTCGTGGGTAGCCGGGAGGATCATTTG
This sequence comes from Przewalskia tangutica, assembly GCA_029844215.1. Lineage (NCBI taxonomy): Eukaryota > Viridiplantae > Streptophyta > Magnoliopsida > Solanales > Solanaceae > Przewalskia > Przewalskia tangutica. The sequence continues at coordinate 38,722,516 of CM056733.1, forward strand.
CCTCTAGTTGAGTTTGTGTATAATAATAGCTACCACCCAGATCCGATGGCGCGCATGAGGCCTTGTATGGAGGAAGTGCAGATCGCCGATAGCTGGTTCGATGGGCGAGGTGCGATTAGTGGGACTCGATTTGCAGGAGGCGATGGATAAGGTAAAGCTTATCCAGAGAGGTTGCCGACACCGAGTCGCATGGTCATACGCAGATCATCGTCGTCGGATCCGGAGTTCGAGGTTGATGATTGGGTTTTCTGAAGGTGTCACCCATGGCGGTGTGATGAGATTCGGGAAGAAAGGGAAACTCACCTAAGGTACATTGGGTCAGACGATTTTTCGCAGGTAGACAAGGTTGCCTATGAGTTGGATCCGCCGTCCGATCCGGAGGCGCAGATCCGGTGTTTCATGTTTCGCATCGAGAGATGTATCGGGGATCCATCTAGTGGTACACCCGATTGACGATGTCCAGTGACCGAGGGGTTATCGATGAGGAGATTCCCATAGCGATAATCGATCGTCGTGTTAGCGTCTGCGACCAAGACGTGGCTTCCACAAAGTCTTGTGGCGGAACGAGCTCGGGAGGAGATGACGGGAAGCCGGCGAGGACATGAGGCGAAGTATCCTCACCTATTCCCCACACCTCCGTGTAATTCACTTTCCTACTTGTAAATCTTCATTATCGTTTATGCCTAAGTGTTGTTTTGTGGCCGTGTGTGGCATATGCAAACTGTTTAAGTTATGAGGAACCTTATCGTTAGCTATCTTGGGAAGGAACATTCGGGATGAATGTTTCTAAGGAGGGGAGAATGTTATACCCCGTATTTCCTGAGTATGTACGTAAGGGCGTACGTACGAAAGTGTAGCCTTAAAAGCTTAGGCCTAGGACGTTTTTTTGGGCACAACTCACACAAAGAATCGTTTTCCGACGAAACGTTTAACAAGACTCGCATAGGATAAATTCCGGCTATGTCATTTCTAATTTTTGCGGATTTTTCCGAGAGACGAAACACTTTGGACCTACGAGAGGGCGACACTTGTCACCCTCTCATTGATGGATGTGGGACGGCATTAGGGCCGATTGAATGGCCTTGTTTGTTAAGTAGTTGGTAGGATATTTTGTGTGCAAGTTGGCTAAGGTACACTTGCCCTAATCTTGACCTTACACTTGCCTAGCACATGGCTTAATCTTGGCCATTGGTTGGCCACTTCTTGACCTATAAATACCCCCCTTAAGATGAAGAGTTCTTCATCCACAAATCTTTCTCCAAGTCTTGAAAATCCTCTCCTCTCCTTGAGCCTTTTCGTCAACACACCCTCCCCACCCCTTCGAGTGAAGCTTGGCTGAGGCAACCCCCCTAGCCTAGCCGAAACCTACCCCCCTCCCTTGGTAGAAAAATTGCCTTCTAGTATTGTTATAATGCCCAAAATACCCTAGCCCAAATCCCTTAGTACTTAGTAGAAGTGTGAAGAACTTCTAAGGGTTCCTCGAGCTATCGGAGCGCACAAATTAGGAGCTAAGCCTTGCTCGGATCGACTTATATCTATGATATTATTGTGCTTATCGAGGTAAATAAACTTGTGATTCTTGTGTAATTAGAGAATACATACTGTAGAAGTATAGAAATAAGTGTTAAATAATTAGAAGGATATTACAGAATTGAATTGTACTGTTATCACAAAGAGAAGGGTTTAAAAGAAGAATAATTGAACTATACTTACTTAGACTGTTTTCACATGAGACTTGAGTAGCTCACCTGCAGGAAAGTGCTGCCCAATTTTCCGTAGAATAGAGAACCCTCTCGCTTAGAATCACATGAATAGTCTAGACGTTGATAGACGTATTTGACTATTATAGGCTGATTCTCTGCGCGCGACATATTCGACTTGGCAGGTGGATTTTACCGAGAAGGTATGTGATTCTTCCTAAAGCATGATATTTTAAAATATATATATAGTACGGTAGACATACATGTGTTAACTGAATAATAACTACGACAATGTCTTTTGACTTAAGCCTGAATAATAATTACGGCAATGTCTTTTGACTTAAGCCTGAATAATGAGAGTCTTGATGCATTTCAAAAGAATACTGAATCATTTTAACAGAAGAGAACTAATTGGTTTTTAAACAAAAAGCTTAAGAGTTATACTAGCTTTATGGGAAGTTAGGTATAACAACTTAAGATTTATAAAAGGAACAGTTTACTTATGTGTTTATAACAGACTTATATTGATTTATGAAAGAATAATAAAATGGTTTGATAAGTAGACATGATATGATGCTATGTGTGGTAGTGACTTGTAACGTTTGTATAAGAGGGTATTCTTGTTGTGCTTATGTTGTTTAACGATAAGTCGTTATGTTGGTATTATATCACTCACCTCTTGACATGTTACTGGGGTTAAGCCGCCTCCACGCGGGTAGACTCAGCGGTCCGGGACCATGATTCGAGAATACCTCATGCGGGTCCAGGGACCTATGCGGAGCTACGAGTTCCGTGTTAGTGTGCGGGTTATACCTCACGCGGTCTATGTGGCCATGCGACTACGAGTCGGTGATTTACGCCGAGGAGTAGCTACCCTCGATGCGGGTTATACCCTACGCGGCCTATGTGAGTGGCCTATGCGGACTACGGAGTCCAGATTAGGCTTGCGAGTGATACTACGGAAATTGGCCCCGCTCGATCATTCGCATCCTAGAAAAGACACATGCTTTACCTATTGTTGCTCTTGTTTATGATGTGGCACTATGTGCGGTTACATTGGTTGTTTCGTGCATATTTATAAAATTGGTTTTAAAATGATATGATTTCATTTAAGTACTTTACAGTTTCACATACTTAGTACCTGCTGTACTGACCCCCTTCGGGGGGCTGCGTTCATGCCGCAGGTAAGGGCAAGCAGGTGCTAGATCCACATCCTTTGGATATTTGCATTGGTGTCAGGAGCTCCATCTTCTCCGGAGGCTCTACTTTTGGGTATGATCTCCCTGTATTGTAGATAGTTTTGTACATTCAGGGTATGGCGGGGCCCTATCCCGCCATATTTGTTTACTTCCTTAGAGGTCTGTAGTCCTATTGTACAGTTGGGATGTAACTGCAAAACAATGTTTATATATATATGCCGAAAGGCAAGCTTTTCTTCAGATAAACTGTTTCTCCTTTTTAATAATGTTTCTTGTCTTGTTTTATATTTCCGCTGATTTTCTCTGATGTATGATCGCAGGTTCCTGCAGGCACTACCACGGGCCCTAACGGGTCGTGACATATGTATTGTTAAGATGGCCTGAAGAGGGACGTAGCAGAGTTGTTGCTTAGTGTCTGAATTAGTAGCAGGTCAGGGTTGAGCACCAGAAGCCAGTGGGCTATTACAGGCGATAGAGATCCCGACTTAGGAATGGGAGGTGATTGATATGGAGTTGTTCCAGGGTTGCATCGTACTCGGAGGAAGTGCGACTCCCTGAGGGTCATAGTAAGCAGGCCGACGAAATCAGCTCATGTCCTCCCGGTCAGGACGATTTACTCGGCTGAGGATTATGATAGATTATATATCAGGAAGAGTATGAGACTGCACGGGGTTCCTATATTTATAATGTTAGACGGATGAGCTCAGTTTACGGATAATTTCTGGAGGTTTTCCAGAAGGGATTAGCGACACAACTGAGTCTCAGTGTTGCATTTCACCCTCAGACCGACGGACAGGTAGAGCGTACCATCCAGGCACTTGAGGATAAGTTGCGGGTCTGTGTTATTGATTTCAGAGATAGCTGGGAGGATTATTTGCCTCTTGTTGAGTTACGTACGATAATAACTACCAATCCAATATTCTGATGGCCCTGTATGAGGCTTTGTATGAAAGGAAGTGTAGATCGCCGATTGGTTGGTTTGACATAGGCGAGGTTCAGTTAGTTGGACCAGACTTGATTCAGCGGGTTGTGGATAAGGCGGAGCTTATCCAAGAAATATGATAATAAAGCTCAGAGTCAGCAGAAGCTTTATGCAGATAACTGACGTCGACACTTGGAGTTCAGGTTGACGTTTTTAGCATAAGTATTGTTATGTGGCCATGCGTGGCAAGTGTGATTATGTTGGGTATAGTCAAGGGACTATGCCAATATCCGTTTAGATGGAACCTCGAAGGAACATTCGGGGATGAATGTTTCTAAGGAGGGGATAATGTTACACCCCGTAATTCCAGGGCATGTATAAGAGAATAGACGGGAGAACACCAGACTTAAAAGTGTGAACGAAAGAAAGAATTGTTTTCCTAGGGAAAAATCTTCCGAACCCCGGGAAGAAAAGTTGTTCGTTAAGGAGAATTGGATTCTCAAATTGTTATTTAAGACTTTTAAGAGTTTATCGGAATTATGGAATTTTATTTTCAGAGTTGGATACGTGGGGCCACCCGAGAAATTTTACGTTTTTGTGGGGCCCATGAGGTTTCTGATATTTTGACCAATTATGGAAATTTCGGGAAACGAAACATTATGGACGAATGGGAGGGTGACACGTGTCACCCCCACACTTGGGCTTGGACGAAAATGGACAAGAATGGGCCAAGTCTTGAAAGGCCAAGGCTTGACATTATTGACCAAATCAATGAGCCCACATAGCTTGATATTTAAATGAATTCATCCAAGCCACACAAATGTTCTAATCTAGACCCTTGAATGTAGTATATATCTACACTAGTAGTGCAAGACTTTGTCATTTCAACACTTAGAAAAAATTGGAAAATCTTGTTCTTGCTCTTAAGTGAGCTCTCGGCCATGAGGCCTTGTGGAGGAGAATTTTTTTTGCAATTGTTGTTCATAATTCACAATACTTCAACCCAAGGTTCCTAAGGGTATTACAAGGATATCTCAATAGAAAAATCCCGAAAAAACTATGTTTTCACGTTAGTCGCAAGGTGAAAACCTAAGGTGTTCTTCAACTTTGAAGTTGGAAATTGAAGAGAAGTTGGTTATGAGCTTCTAAGGAGTGCTTGGAGCGGATTGGAACATAAGGAGAGGAGCTAAAAGTTGTTAAGGATCGACTTGAAGTCTTGGATAATATTTGGGCTTATTTGAGGTATAAATCTCCGTCTTACTATTGTAATTGAAGATTCCATGTTATTATAAGTTAGAAATGATCATGTGATATATATTATGAAGATTGATAAGTGTTATGGAATGTTGGAAGCCTAAAATCCGAAACTAGCATGATTTGCCTTTAAGATTTGTAATTCAATTTAGTTATTAGTTTTAGTCATCGCATGTTATATAAAGAGGAGATTATAGTTGTTAAAGTTGGTTGCGACTATATAACATGTTGGAACGACACTATGGATTGAAAAAGAATTGGAATAGACTTTGCATTGTTGCTTATGTTAGCCGGGAATGGCATTGACTATTGGACTGTTTTGTATAAATTGTGGGGCAGAATTTTACACGTCATGTTAAGGCGTGTAATCCCCTTTGTTTAACTGATTATTGAGCCTTAAATGTGGCATGTTTGGTTATTGAATTCGGGCCTTGAAAAAGGTGGAAACGTACGTAGAAATAAAGGAAGTGCTGCCCGATTTTCCGTAGAATTAAGAGTCCTTATACTTAGGAATATTCTACGTTGAAAGCTAGTAGTTGATGGACGTATTATGATCATTATAGGTTGACATTCTACGTGCGGCGTATTCAACTTGGCAAGTGGATTAAGTCGAAGAGGTATGTGGAAACTTTTCTTATCTCTTGAGCATGAATCTTGTAAAAATGTATAGTACGATAGACGTATGTAAATTAAGGGAACTCGGTTCCATTTTGGTATCCTTGCCTTGATTCTTGAAAGTGTAGTAACTTGACTTTTGAAAAGTATAGGTTGCTTGATCTTATGTATAAAGACACTTTGACGTGTAAAGTATTGATTACTTTAACTATGTAAAGTTAAGAAACTTGATTTCTTAAAGTTAAGAGACTTGAAGTATTTTGAAAGTTAGGTAACTTGATTTGAAAGTAGATGATACTTGGTTATAAAAAAAAAAGAATAAGTCTCTTGGTTATAAAAAAGAATGAATTTGTCTAAAACATAAAGAGTTATAACGACTTTATGGGAAGTTAGTTATAACGGCTTTATGGAAAGTTATAAGAATGGTTTACTCTAGTAATGTAAACAAAGATAAATGACTTGAAATGAGGACAGTCAAATTGATTTAAAGGCATCAATTGGTTAAAGTTTTAAAGTAAAAAGTCACTTGATTTAGAAGCCTAAATGTATTTCTTTTTTTTTAGGTAAATGCAAATATTATTACTAATAACGAAAAGAAAAATGGCTACAATCAGTCATTGAGGGATCTCAAGCCTCAACGTAATGTAAACAAGAAATGGGGGAGGAGAAGGGTGGTCACTCAAAGGTGCCATTACAAGAGGGGATAAAATCATAGAGAACTCTATAAGATGTTGTTTTGATTCTTGCAATGACCTCTTCTGCCGGAAAGATTGTGCCTTCAAAGAGCAAAGTGTTTCTTGCCCTCCAAATCTCATAGACCACTATGCAAAAAGTAAGCAAAATAGATTTGGCTCGGATGCTTGTCCCGCGGTGATCTTTCTTAATCCACTTGAGGGAGCTTTCAACAGTTGTCATTTCTCTTCTAATGCCCAACCAATCTCTTATGCTCCTCCAAATCAAGTTTGTGTAGGGGCAAGTAAAGAAGAGGTGCTCTCTTGTTTCATTAGTTTGCTTGCAGAACCCGCAAGACTTATCCTCCAAGTTGAGATATGAAAGAGTATCCTTTGTAGCTAACCGCTTTCTGCAATTTACCCACACAGTGAAAGAGAACTTGGGTGGAATGAAGCCTTTCCAAATTTGTGACATCCAAGGCTTTTTAACTTGCGGAGTGCGCAAGATATCATACACGAGGCTGGAATCATATTTTCCGTTGGTACAACACTTTGCCAAGCCATCAATCACATCACCATGGCTACCAAAGATAGAAACAAATTTGTCGCGGATCCCACAAATCCTTTTGAATAAGGGGGAGTCCCTAGGACGTACCTCATAGTCCCAGAATGCTATACCTCTCAAATAGTGGCTATTGATCCATTGGACCCATATAGAATCTGCATCCGTGTGAGTTTGCCAAATAGTCCTGGATAGCAAGGCATGGTTCCATTCCTTGATGTTCATTAGAACCAAGCCGCCTTCAGATTGAGGCAAGCAAATGACATCCCAAGCGACTCTTGGTGGTTTCCCTCCCCATAAGAACTGAATACATGCAGACCGTACCTTGTTGATAATAGTGGTCGGGATAGGAAGTGCCCGGAACCAAAATCTCTCAACCCCTTAGACAACCGACCTGATTAGTTCCAGCTTACCCGCATAAGATAGAGTGTGATGCCCCCATTTCTGAATGTAATTCGAAATTGCGCTAGTGAATGGAGCAAATTGGTCCACCGAGACTGAAATTGGGGACAAAGGGATCCCCAAGTATCGTACCGGAAAGCTACCAATGGCGAATCCCACTCTGGACAAGATCAACTCACGAACTGTAATATGCACTCCCGCTAAGTAGACAGAGTATTTAGACGGGTTAAGAGTTAGCCCTGAGACAGCCTCCAACTCATCCAGACAATTCATAAGAATCCCAACTGAAGATATATCTCCTTTGGCAAAAAGCATGAGGTCATCCGCAAATGCAAGATGAGTAATGCCCAATCTCTTACACTTTGGATAATATGAGAAAGCTCTTGCCTCAGCCTTCATTTTAAGCAACCTTGAGAGGTATTCCATGCATAAGATAAAGAGAGAAGGGGACATAGGATCACCTTGTCTTAGGCCGCGCTTACCCTTGAAGTATCCATGTAGCTCACCGTTGATAGAAAGGGAGAAGGAGGTTGAGCTAACACATTCCATAATCCAACATATAAATATGTCTGGAAATTTGAGACTTCTTAGTACCAATTCAAGGAAACTCCAAGAGACTGTATCAAATGCTTTTCGAAGGTCCACCATAAGCATACATCTTGGTGAGACTCTAGCTCTATTAAAACCTCTCACAAGCTCCTGTGCCACATAGACATTATCCATCATGTTTCTTCCTTTCACAAAAGCCCCTTGAGATTTGTCAATGAGAGTAGGAAGAATCAATGCCATTCTGTTAGCTAGAGTCTTTGTGATGATCTTATAGACCACATTAGTCAATCCGATGGGCCTAAAATCATTTACCTTAGGATCATGATCAGTCTTCGGTAGTAGGGTAATGATGGTATGATTCACCTGCTTCAAAAGTACTCCAGTATAGAAGAACTCTTGGACACTTCTTACAACGTTATGGCCCACATCTCTCCATCTATTCTTGAAGAAGGCAGCCGAATAACCATCCGGTCCAGGTGCCTTGTCATTGCCTATATCAGAAAGAGCTTTCCAAATCTCCTTTGGGGTGATGAAATGCAAAAGATGTAATCTCTCCTCTTCACTTAGCTTCGGGCGATAGTTGAACACTTCAGGATCGAAGTTGGTAGTGGATCGGGATGTACCTAAAAGGTCCTTGTAAAATTCAACAAGCAACTTCCTAACTTCTCCTGGTGATGTAGTGATAGTACCATTGGCTTTAACAAGAAAGTTGATTGAGTTCCTGACATTACGCTTCTTGATCAGACTATGAAAGTATTTGGAGCATCTATCACTTCCAATCAAGTGTTTCTGCCTTGACTTCTGCCTTATGAAGTGTCTTTCTGCTTCCAGTAAGGTGTTTGCTCTAGCTCTTGAGGACTTAACCTTGGATTTTAGCTCCTCATCAAAGGGATTTTCTATGTGTGCATTGATAGCCTCCTTAAACTCCATGTTTGCCCCTTTTGCTCTTTGTTCAATACCCCCAAAGTCACTTATGTTCAATGCCCTTAATGGTTGCTTCAAGGCTTTCAATTTTGAGGCTAGAACGAATTGAGCAGTTCCCAATATGTCTTGTCTCCAACATGAAGTCATTATGTCCTCGAAGGCTGGGTGAGAGAGCCACATATTCATGAACTTGAAAGGACGTTTCCCAACATTAGAGGATGCAATAACCGTAGCTATCACAGGACAGTGGTCCGAGACAGGTTCCATAGGCAAGAAATTGGCCGTGCATTCTAGGGTCAAATCACTCCAATTTTGATTCATCAACACTCTATCAAGCTTGGACCAAATCGCACCATTTGTCCAAGTGTAGAAGGAACCGGAAGAAGGAGTGTCTTCTAGTCCATGAGAATTCCTGAAATCTCCAAGATCCCTAAGTGCATAAGACGTGAGATGAGGACCCCCTGCCTTATCATGTGGGTAGCAATAAGTGTTGAAATCTCCCATAATCATCCAAGGCTTAGTGATGCCAATGCCCAAGTGAGTAAGGTGATGCCAAAGCTTTCTTCTATCCGAGATGCTATAAACTGGATACACAAATGTTGCAAGGAAGGACACTTGTGTTATTTTGCAACTTGCCTGGACATGGATATGCTGAGAATCAATTCCAAGCACTTCACAACAGACCCTGGAGGGATCCCATAGTAATAGCATTCTTCCGCCATTAATGAATTCCAAATTTGAGCAAAAGTTCCAAGCTTTGAATCTTAGAGTAGAGAAAGACTCTGTCCTTGCCCGAGATAGTTTAGTTTCCAATAGACAAATCATTGCCGCATCATGATGTTTTGTGAGACTACACACTAGAGCTTGCGTGGCTGCCCTATCCCTTTGTCCGCAAAGACCACGGACATTCCAACAAAGTATTTTCATTAGGAAACAAATGAGGTTTTGTTAGCACCTCCGCGCTTTGCTGCCTTCGCCTTTCCACTGCCTTTCGGCAAATTCTTCTTTGACAATACTTCCTTCCATCCATCTTCTTTGTTGCTGGAAGCCATAACATGTGGTTCGGCCAAGCTATGTTCCCCGCGTTCAAAGTTAACGTTACGTGACACAAGTCGAGCCTTCTCCGTAGCACCCTTGTATGTTTCTCCATCCAATGAAGGTGGCGGGTTCAAAGGCACCTCAGAATCAGTCTGTTTTGACTCATAACTCATCCTATCATGTTGCGTACTGCCATGGTGAGAATTAGGCCGTGAGGACCTTTCTTGAGATTCCCGCAAATTTGAAGGGCCAGAATGACCCAAAACCGGAGGACCCGCGGCATGCGATGCATCTCCCAAACTTCCAGGACCAGGAGGTGTTGTGTGCTCACTTCTTCTATGTCCATCAAGTTATCAGCATCTGCGGGATGTTGAGAAGTTGGTGGATGAGGGGGGGGAGGGTTGGTTCCTCCCGTACCTCTGTTGGCCTCCAAACAAGTAGAATCTTCCTTATTGTTAGGGTGTACCTCAGTATTGCGTTTTTTTGGAGCTTCTTCAGTGTTGACATCATCCCTCAGCTTCTTACACTTCAAGTGGTTGTGTCCAAAAGCCGCACAATGATAGCAAAAGTCCGGGTAATTCTCATAGTTTACCCTTTGAGTATACCTTCTGTTATCGGGGAGTTTGACGACAAAATCCATTATTGGCTCTCACGACATCCACTTCCACTAGAACTCTTGCATAGTTCATTTTACCTTTCCTTAGTAAATTGGTCCGTAAAGAGGTTTTCCTACACGTGAAACAATCTTACTAAGGCAGTACACTCCAAATAGAAAGGGGAATGTCCGGAAAAGTGACCCAAATAGGAATGTCCATGAATAAATCATCTGTTATTAGAACTCCTTTATTAATAGCCTTGAGCATCATAGTTTTCCCGTAGACCATATAAGGGCCTCCGTGAAGTACATTAGTGCGCTCCTCCTCCGTCATGAATTTGAACACCGTCCAGCCTTTGCCATATGGTATAATACGGCATTTAACTCTCCATCCTTTCGCAATGGTATTCAATGCTTCTCTTCCCGGGAAAGGACCCGTGAAGCAACCTATTAGGCAATAGCCACATGTTTCTATGAATGGAACTTCATCCTCAACTTCTATATCTACTTCCGCCCCTTGTTGTTCAATAAATTGTAACTTCATACCTTTTGCCTCAATCCTAGTTCCCGCAAAGACTCCAACATAAGTCTTCTTGGGAGGGATGGTACCTTTGCCACAGTTTGGGGGAAGATTATTATGAGTTGTAGCCGTGGTTGGACCTTGATGTTGTTTAGAAGTTGCATTAGTGTGTAAATCATTGGGAGGTATTTCTGGAGGTATAGACAGAGGGGGATGGGTAGAAGGAATTGAACTTGGGCCCGCGATAGGTGAGAGGATTCGCGTGCCATTTGGGAGGGTAGGGAATTTGTGTTGGGTTTCAGGAGGAATAGAAGGAAGGGAAGATAGAAGGGGTGAGGTGTTGTGTATTTCAGAGAGTAGTGAAGAGGTATTAGATGAGAGAGGTGGTATGTTCAAGACTTTACCCGTATTTCTAAAAAGTGTAGTGACTTGTTTTGAAATGTAGACAAGCCTTGATACTATGGGCGTTAGTATCTTGGGGATTTTATACAAGAAAGAGTCATTGTTAAAAAGATAAAGGTACATAGTACTTTAGGTTAAATTCTCGGATTTTATAATGACATGTTAGTTCCTTAAGTAAACTAAAATGAGAGTGTATATAAATAAGGTTAATAAGAAGTTAGGGGATTTCTTAACTTGCTTATGTTATGTATGATAAGCCGGTAGTGCTTACGTTATGTATGATAAGCCGGTAGTGCTTATGTTATGTATGATAATCCGGTAGTGCTTATGTTATGTATGATAAGCCGGTAGTGCTTATGTTATGTATGATAGTCGGTTGTGCTACTGATATATTGTTCATTACGGGGTCATTCCCCGGGTTTGTGGCATTTTTTATATTCCGTGGATTTGCTACCCATGATGCGAGGAATACCTCATGCGAGTCTGTAGGGCTTATGCGGGTGAAATAGTCCTATTCGGGGCGGACCAGTCCTATGCGAGGAGATTACCTCATGCGGGTGAAATAGTCCTATGCGGGGCGGACCAGTCCTATGCGAGGAGATTACCTCATGCGGGTCCATACAACCTATGCGGGCGGATACAGTCTATGCGAGGAAATTACCTCATGCGGGTCCATACGTCCTATGCGGGTGAAATAGTCCCAGGAGTAGGATTGCAGAATGATACTACGGGCGGATGACCCTAAGTTAATCATGAGCTTCCTGTTTTAAAACCGACAAAGTTTATTCTTGTCCACTCTCATTATTAGTAAGGCACAGTGTACTGTTATTTGAGTTATCATACAGGTCTCCAGCTTTATTTTAGACTTTATGATTTCATTTCAGTACTTTCAGTTTTACATACTTGGTACATGTGGTACTGACCACCTTCGGGGGGCTGCGTTCATGCCGCAAGTAGAGTTATACAGTTGCTGATCCTCACTCTTAGGATCACTGTTCAGCTGTTGGGAAGCTCCATTACTCCGGAGGCTTATCCTTGGTTCAGATCCCTGGTATTATCAGTGGTTGTACATTCAGGGGTATGGTGGGGCCCTGTCCCGTCATAATTGTTATTCTTAGAGGTCTGTAGTCATGTCTTGTGGATTGGGTTATAAAAAAAAAATAGGTAACTGTTTTTTTGGGATATGTGTATCCTTTTGGAAGGTGGTCTTATCGACTAGCCTGTTATTTATTTCTTTTGAGTTGTATGTATGTTCCGCTACTATTCTCTGATGTATACCGGTAAGGGGTGCCCAGGTAGGGCACCAGTCGCGGGCCCGGGGTCGGGTCGTGACAGAAAGTAAAGTATATGCTGTCGGCATCAAGGACCACCTATTCTGCCAAGCACACGCTCGTCCCAACAAATGGACCGGACAGACAAAATATATTTTTAAAATGAGTTTGAAAAGACTTATTCAAAGCTTAAAATCTCAGTTACATTAAATTCACAATTCAAGCAGACTTTCCAATAAATCAAACTACTCTTTCGGGTCTCCAGGTCACCTCAAACTATATAAAATGGATTCAGATTAGTCAAAATCTTTAAGGGTAAACCACTTATATATTTTTAGAGGCTTAAACAGTTAAAGTCAAATTTTAAAAGATGAAAACTCCCTCAGGTCAATGGGTTCAAAACCCAACAAGACATATGTTTTCGAGAAGATCTTGATGAGACGATTCCAACGATATATAAAAGTCTAAATCTGACACTGTTTGTCCCTTCAAATCAATGATTTAGGTTGAAGAACCCTAGGACTAAACTTTCTTAATTCATCAAAATATCCCCATATTTTCACCATTAAAATTCACCCATAATTCTGTAATAAACTTAGACAAAAGATAATATTTTTCTCCCCTCTTTTCCTCTCTTTTTCTCCATTTCTTTTCTTCTTCTACACTTTTCTTTTTCTAATTCTGCTTACTGCTTTTTTTTCCCGATTATGTCTCAAGTTTGAGACTTTTAATTGATTATATTTCTTATCTTTTGGGCTTGACCAACTATATTCTTTTTGTTCCCTTTTATTTTAATCATTAATTCCTTTTTCTTTTATATCATGTAGTAGTATATTCTGTTGTTTGTGGTGGAATATATTCAAGTGTCCGAGCTAGTAGATCCATAGAAAATAGGCGGGTTATTTCATTTTTTCTCGACATCCTCGAACGGATCTAAAACATACCTATCACGTGAAATAAGTAATGATATTTATCTCGCATGTCCACCTCGGACTCGCAAGTAGCCTTCTCGGTTGGATGGTTGCGCCATAACACTTTAACCGCAACAACCTTCTTTGATCTCAATTGTCACACTTTCCTATCAAGAATATATACCAGACCTTCCTCACAAGTCAAATTCACATCAAGCTCCACATCATTTGGTTGAATCTTGTGACTATCATCACGTACATATCGTCTAAGCATTGACACGTGAAAAACGGGATGAACATCAGATCCAAAATCTCATAAGGACCAATATACCCAGGGATAAGCTTACACTTTTGACCAAATCTCATGACTCCTTTCATAGGTGAAACATTTAAGAAGATTTTTTCTCCCTTCATGAACTCTACATCACGAACTTTCTTCTATACATAGGACTTTTGTCTACTTTGTGTTGTCTTAAGTCATTCTCATATCAATGTAAATGTCTCAAAAGCTTACTGAACAAAAATGGACCTAATAGTTGTGCTTTGCTCGGTTCAAACCATCCAGCTGGTGAATAAAACCTGTGACCGTATAGAGCTTCAAATGGTGCCATCTATATACTCGTTTGGTAGCTATTATTATAAGAAAACTCTGTCAAAGGCAACTGATCATCCCAATGACCACCAAAATATATCGCACAAGCTCTAAGCATGTCCTCTAAGATCTGAATAATCTATTCCGACTGTCCATCAGCTTGCCGATGGAAAGTTGTACTCAGCTCAACCCGAGATCCCAACATCTTCTAAAAAGACTTCCAAAACTCAGCTGTAAATTGTGCACCTCAATAAGATATTATAGAAATAGAAACACCATGAAGTCAAACTATATGATGGAGGTAAATATTTGCTAAATGTTCTGCGATATGAGTAACTCAAACTAGTATGAAATGGTTGAATTTCGTGAGTCTATCCACAATCACCCAAACAGAGACTTGTTTCTTGAAAGTATTTAGCAATCCAACCACAAAATCCATAGTAATCCTTTCCACTTCCACTCTGGGATAATCAAATTTTTCATTACTCAATTGGGTTTTTGATGTTTATATTTAACCTATTGATAATTTAAGCAACTAATCATATATTTCAACATATCAGCCTTCATACCTTTCCACCAATACAATCTATGCAAGTCTTGGTACACCTTCGTAGCACCTGGGTGGATAAAGTATCGCGAGCTATGAGATTTTTCAAGAATTATCTTATTCACATCACCCACCATGGGAATATACAGTCTTCCATGTCGATGTAACACACTTTCACCATCAATAGAATATGACTTGACATCCTCATTATGCACCCAATATCATAGTCTAGGAAGACGGGGATCTTCATATTGGCGAGCCTTGACTTGTATAATTAAGGAGGATTATGCCACCGTACCTACAACTAACCTGCCCGGAAGATCAATCTGAACTCCACGGTTATGCCTGAATATCTCTAACCATAGTTCGTTCTTCAGTAGTAAACCTAGCCAAACTTCCCATAGACTTTATGTTCAAGGCGTCTGCCACCCTATTCCACTTCCCTGGATGATACAAAATAGTAAGATCATAATCTTTAAGTAACTCCAACTACCGTCATTATCTCAGATTCAAATCTCATTGCTTGAATATGTATTATAGACTCTTGTGATTAGTATAAATTTCACACGACTCCCCATAAAGATAGTGATGCCAGATCATGAGAGCAAATACGATAGTGGCCAATTATAGATCATAGGTGTTATACCCCGTATTTCCAGAGTATGTACGTGAGGGCGTACGTACAAAAGTTTTTAGCCTTAAAGTAGGCATAAGGGTCGAAATTGTGCACAACTAGCGAAAAGAGTCGTTTTCCGACGAAACGTTTTCCGGACTTTGCGAAGGGAAAAATACGGCTATGTCATTTATTATTTTTGCGGATTTTTCCGAGAGATGAAATATTTTGGACCAACGGGAGGGTGACATGTGTCACCCTCAAAGTGGACGAAACATTGGGCGTTTTTGGCCTTGTTTTTGGTCAAGGGTTAGGTAGGATATTTTGGTGGTAGATGGATAAGGTACACTTGCCCAAATCCTCACCCTACACTTTCCCACCACTTGTCTTGATCTTGGCCCTTGGTTGTCCTAGAAATACCCCCTTAGTTGAAGACTTATTCTTCATCCACACTTGTGAAATTCCAAGGAAAATACTCCCTCCCCTTTGTGTAGTTTTCGTCCTACCTTCCCCCTCCCCTGTGAAGCCCTAGCCGAGGCAAACCCCCCCTTCCTAAAGTGGTTCTCGTACAAATACCCCCCCCCCCTTGGTAGAAAAGTATTCTCCAAGTGTTGTTACTATTCCCAAATACTTTAGCCCAAATACCTTGTAGTACTTTCCAAAGTTACCTCTGTACTAAAAGCCCAGAAATACTATTATACTTCCCTTCAGTCACAAAAACGAAAACCTAAGGAAAATCTTCATAGCCGGTTGAAGTATTAAGAAGAAGTTCCGTAGAACTTCTAAGGGTTGTTTGGAGCGGGTTGGAGCACACGGAGTAGGAGCTAAACTTTGCTCAGGATCGACATTTAACTTGGATAATTTTGGGCTTATCGAGGTAAATAATCCTATCCTTCTAGTGTAATTGGAGAGTACATACTGTAGTAGTATAAAAGTGAATATAAGAGAAATAGTAGGATATTACAGAAGAGAATTGAACTGTAATAGAAGGATATTACATAAAAGGAATTGAACTGAAATCACATCAGAAGAATATTAAAGAAGAAGATTTAAAATGTACTTACATAGGACTGTATTTACAGTAGACTTGTGTAGTTTGGCGGGTAGGGAAGTGCTGCCCAATTTTCCGTAGAATAAAGGAATCTGTATCTAGAATTATTCTGCAGAGTAGTCTAGACGTTGATAGACTTATATGACCAATATAGGTTGAAGTACTGCGAGTAGCGTATTCTACTCGAAGGGTGGAAAAGGCTAGCAGGATTACAGTACGTTAGAGCTATTTGCTAATAGTCGATAAATCGTCACGAGGTATGTGATTCTTCCTATACTCTTGAGCATGATATTTTTAAAAGTATATATATATATATAGTACGGTAGACGTACGTGTGTTAACTGAACGTAGTTTTACGGCAATGTCTTTTGACTTAAGCTTGAATAATAAGAATCTTGAAGTATTTCAAAAGAATTAAGAAACCGTTTTGAAAGAAGAGTAACACTTGGTTTTGAAAGTTAAGAGTTATACTAGCTTTATGGGAAGTTGGGTATAACGACTTAAGAGTAATAAAATGAATGGTTTATTGATTTTAAAAGTTAAGAGGCTTGATCTCAAAATATAAGAGACTTGACTTAATTGATTTAATATGAATTTTGTTAAAAAGCGTGAAACCTCATTCGTGAGTAATGAGTACTTGGTTTGTAAAAGGAATAATGTTTTACTGGTTTCGGAAATGAGAATAAGTATCGAACAAACCACAGCAGCGTTAATAAAGGGAAATGTAATGACTAATAAAGTATTATTAAAACCAGTAGAAACCTCCATCTGCATAGAAGCTAAGATGAGACAAAATGATATTACATTTCCTAGATCATGGCTGCTTTAATAAGATTGTTATGAACAAGAATAACCTACTCACACATAAGGCCTATATTACTCAACTGTTTTTAAAAGAGAATTATGTTATTAAATGATTAAGACTATGAACTATGAAATCTTTCGAAAATAAGAAACGTGAATATTTGAAATTAGGCTAACTTGAACTTTTGGAAAAGAATGTTATTACTTCACTTTAAGAGGGAAAGTGCTTTGGTTTAAAAAGAAGGGCATAATATTGTCCTAATTGTTTTAAAAGGAAAACATGGTAATATCTTAATCTGTCTCAAATGAGCGTTTAAATGTTATGGCCACACGACACCGCGTTCATGGGATGAACCGGGAATGTATTTCACTCGACTACCGCGTTTATGGGATGAACCGGGAATGTATTTCACTCGACTACCGCGTTCATGGGATGAACCGGGAATGTATTTCACTCGACTACCGCGTTCATGGGATGAACCGGGAATGTATTTCACTCGACTACCGCGTTCATGGGATGAACCGGGAATGTATTTCACTCGACTACCGCGTTCATGAGATGAACCGGGAATGTATTTCACTCGACTACCGCGTTCATGAGATGAACCGGGAATGTATTTCACTCGACTACCGCGTTCATGAGATGAACCGGGAATGTATTTCACCTGATTTGATACCGAGTCCATGAGATGGACCGGGAATGTATTCCATACGATTTCACCTCGAGTCCATGAGATGGGCCGAGACATGTTACACGTATCACATAACTAATACCTAGACTGCCGGCAGTGAGGAAGGAGTTCCACGGGCATGAGGGATGACTTTGAGGGCGTGAGTCCCTGACTTGACATGACTGCTTTTATATTATGAATTGTAGTTTTGTTATCATACATGTCTCCTGCTTTATATAGACTACTATGATTTCATTTACGATTTTTTGTCACATACTTGGTACTGTTAGATCGACTCCTTCGGGGCTGCGTTCATGCCGCAGTAGAGGTACACCGGTTGTTGATCCTCGCCATAGGATCACAGTCAACAGATTGGAAGCTCCGTTTCTCCGGAGGCTTATCTTTTGGTATGTTTTCCTGAGTTGTAGGTTCTGTACATTCAGGGGTATGGCGGGGCCCTGTCCCGTCATAGGTGTTGTTACTTTATTAGAGGTCTGTAGTACTGTTGTGGGCGGGGTTTGTAAAAAAGATGTAATCGCTCAAAATTTCTCAGATATATGCAGCGAGGCAACCGTTTTGGTTGGCCTGCTTTATTATCTTATCTCTTGTTTCATATTCAGATGTTTTATATTCCCGATTTCTCCGATGTATGACTACTTGGGTGCGGGTAAGGCACGACCACGCCCCGAACGGTCGTGACAAAAGTGGTATCGAGCGATTAATCCGGAAAGTGTCTACGCATCGTGTCTAGTAGAGTCTTGATTATCGGTGTGTTGTGCACCACATCTATAATCAGGAGGCTACAGGACATTTAGGATTGGTTTCCATTCTTCTCATTCTGAGATCGTGCCTTAGAGCTGTGTTATAAGTTGGACCCCTCTGACGCATTTCGTTTTTACCAGTTATGCCTCTGCGCAAGGCAACCCGGGCCCAGATGGGCAAGACAGCCGAGGGAGCTGCTAGTATGATACAGAGGAGTACGGGGGCACAGGCCCAGTCATTACCTGAGATAGTGCTTCAGACGGCGAGTTTTGCGACGCCGCCACCAAAGAGAGTTTAGGGCGCAGCGGTGGTGCGAGACCACAAGACTGAGCCTCCACCCCACACCGGAGCAGAGGAGATGGGTTACAAAGAGATGGCCCAGTTACTGGCCAGGATCGTGGCCAGACATGAGGATAGGCTGGATGCAGCAGTTCCAGTAGTACCCATGGTTCACCCAAGATCGGATAGTTTGAGGCTACGGGACTTTCTGAGTTGTAGCCCGCCAGAGTTCTACGGGTCGAGGCCTGAGGATGATCCGCAGGAGTTCATTCGACAGTTACAGCGGATCATGAGAGTGATCAAGGCTTCAGAGACCGAGTCGGTGGTCTTAGGTTCGCATCGGCTGCGTGATCTGCAATGATCGTTTGATTCGTGGGAGCTGTCCCGGGGAGAGTATGCACTTCCAGCCGTATGGAACGAGTTCTCAGGGGCATTTCTTGCACATTTCTTGCCTCCACAGATGAGAAGGGCTCGGGCCGACAGATTTTTGACGTTGAGACAGACCGGGCGTACGGTTCGGGAGTACAATGTGGAGTTTGACTCATTAGCTCGGTACGTCCCCGCTTTGGTAGCCGACATGGAGGACAGAGTGCACCGCTACGTCACCGGGCTTGATGACTACTTAGCAGAGGCTTGTTCGGGTGTAGCTCTTCAGCCGGGCATGGACATTGCCCGCATACAGGCTTATGCACTGGGATGTGAGGAGCGGAGAGGTCGACGGAATGACCGAGATCAGCAAAAAAGGGCCAGGACAGCAGGGTCCTTTGGTAACTTTCGAGGCGGACCGCCTCAGCAGCAGGCTAGTTATGTACCTCCGCCAAGATGCAGTGGTCCTCCGCCTCTTGGGGCGTTCGGGGTATTCGGGAGCTGGTCAGAGCTCCAGGGCTTCTGGTTTACAGATATACACGGGTTCTAGCCAGCAGGATTCATGTCCCCCTCAGTGTGCACGATGTGGCAGGCGTCATCCCGGGGAATGTCGTCTTCTTACTGGTGCTTGTTTCACCTGCGGCCGTCAGGGCCATGTGACGAGAGACTGTGCTTATAGGAAGGGTGCTGGCAGAATGACGCAGCCTACCGGGTCAGTGGCAGGTTCATCGCCTTCTACAGCTATGCGCCCTGCAGGGCAGGCCTATGATTAGAGTGGAGCAGATGGTACAGGTATATTCTTACCCCTCTAGAGACTAGTATGCGTAGATGATATGATGAAGTGCTAAGTATTATGTTCAGATAGCATTATGTTAAAATTATGTTTAGAAAACATGTTTAAGGGTAAGTTTGGGGACAGGGAAAGTGTGAGCCTTAGAGTTTTATACGTAGAAACCTTAGATGCGAGGCCATCTTGAGTAAAAGATTTATGTTTGTGTTGACCTTTGTCAGAGTGCATAGTATACGTAGGGATATATTTGTGTGATAAGTCCCTGAGTGGTATGAAATGAAAGAGGGTAGTTGAGCTAAGAAGACCACTAGGTTTTCCTGACTTGATTTGTGAGATTGTTCCGGATAGAGAACCAAGAGAGTTCGGCACGACGGAGGGTCGGGTTGAGGACGTATTGCGGGTCAACCCGTAGCCCGGATTAAGGTGGGGTCAGTTCGAGGTGGTCCCGCCAGGTGGTAGGGTCACGAGGGTGCTAGGCCCAGGTTTAGGTAACCATCGTATGAGTTCGTGGATATGTTCGACCAGAATCGGATCGTGAAGGCCGGGTATGGCCTTGAAGGAGATTGAGGCTAGTAAGATGACCAAGTTTGGAGGTAGTGACTCCAGAGATTTTGGAAACCGGCGATGGATCAAGTATGGTACGTATACTAGAAAGAGTTCAAGTGTTCGAGAAGAGTACGACGAGTGAGGAAAGAAGAGGACGTGTGTTAGCAGAATAAAAAAGATCATTTTGTTGTGAAGTGAAGATGCGAAGGAAGTATCCTTTAGACTGGGGTGGAAGCTTTTGTGATGTAGGAATGATTTCTCGTGATACTTGGGTTAAGTACTTTCGCGTGTGTTATTTTATGGCCAGACGTGGCATTGGCAACTTGTTTCAGTTAAGAAGAACTTTATCGTTATCCGTCTTGAGAAAGAACATTCGGGACGAATGTTTCTAAGGAGGGGAGAATGTTATACCCCGTATTTCCAGAGTATGTACGTGAGGGCGTACGTACAAAAGTTTTTAGCCTTAAAGTAGGCATAAGGGTCGAAATTGTGCACAACTAGCGAAAAGAGTCATTTTCCGACGAAACGTTTTCCGGACTTTGCGAAGGGAAAAATACGGCTATGTCATTTATTATTTTTGCGGATTTTTCCGAGAGACGAAATATTTTGGACCAACGGGAGGGTGACATGTGTCACCCTCAAAGTGGACGAAACATTGGGCGTTTTTGGCCTTGTTTTTGGTCAAGGGTTAGGTAGGATATTTTGGTGGTAGATGGATAAGGTACACTTGCCCAAATCCTCACCCTACACTTGCCCACCACTTGTCTTGATCTTGGCCCTTGGTTGTCCTATAAATACCCCCTTAGTTGAAGACTTATTCTTCATCCACACTTGTGAAATTCCAAGGAAAATACTCCCTCCCCTTTGTGTAGTTTCGTCCTACCTTCCTCCTCCTCATGAAGCCCTAGCCGAGGCAAACCCCTTCCTAAAGTGGTTCTCGTACAAATACCCCCCCCCCCTTGGTAGAAAAGTATTCTCCAAGTGTTGTTACTATTCCCAAATACTTTAGCCCAAATACCTTGTAGTACTTTCCAAAGTTACCTCTATACTAAAAGCCCATAAATTACTATTATACTTCCCTTCAGTCACAAAAACGAAACCCTAAGGAAAATATTCATAGCCGGTTGAAGTATTAAGAAGAAGTTGTGTAGAACTTCTAAGGGTTGTTTGGAGCGGGTTGGAGCGCACAGAGTAGGAGCTAAACGTTGCTCAGGATCGACATTTAACTTGGATAATTTTGGGCTTATCGAGGTAAATAATCCTATCCTTCTATTGTAATTGGAGATTACATACTGTAGTAGTATAGAAGTGAATATAAGAGAAATAGTAGGATATTACAGAAGAGAATTGAACTGTAATAGAAGGATATTACAGAAAAGGAATTGAACTGAAATCACATCAGAAGAATATTAAAGAAGAAGATTTAAATCAGATTTACATGTGATTTGTATTTACTGAGACTTGTAGTTTGGCGGGTAGGAAGTGCTGCCCAATTTTACGTAGAATAAAGGAATCAGATCTAGAATTATTCTCGGTGTAGTCTAGACGTTGATAGACTTATATGACCAATATAGGTTGAAGTGCATCGCGAGTGGCGTATTCTACTCGAAGGGTGGAAAAGGCTAGCAGGATTACAGTACGTTGGAGCTATTTGCTAATAGTCGATAAATCGTCACGAGGTATGTGATTCTTCCTATACTCTTGAGCATGATATTTTTAAAAGTATATATATATATATATATAGTACGGTAGACGTACGTGCGTTAACTGAACGTAGTTTTACGGCAATGTCTTTTGACTTAAGCCCAATAATAAGAATCTTGAAGTATTTCAAAAGAATTAAGAAACCGTTTTGAAAGAAGAGTAACACTTGGTTTTGAAAGTTAAGAGTTATACTAGCTTTATGGGAAGTTGGGTATAACGACTTAAGAGTAATAAAATGAATGGTTTATTGATTTTAAAAGTTAAGAGGCTTGATCTCAAAAGATAAGAGACTTGACTTAATTGATTTAATATGAATTTTGTTAAAAGCGTGAAACCTCATTCGTGAGTAATGAGTACTTGGTTTGTAAAAGGAATAATGTTTCTTGGTTTGAAATGAGAATAAGTATCGAACAAACCACAAAGACGTTAATAAAGGGAAATGTAATGACTAATAAAGTATTATTAAAACCAAGAGAAACCTCCATCCGCATGAAGCTAAGATGAGACAAAATGATATTACATTTCCTAGATCATATTGCTTTAATAAGATTGTTATGAACAAGAATA
The DNA here is from genome assembly GCA_029844215.1 of Przewalskia tangutica. Classification (NCBI taxonomy): domain Eukaryota; kingdom Viridiplantae; phylum Streptophyta; class Magnoliopsida; order Solanales; family Solanaceae; genus Przewalskia; species Przewalskia tangutica. The sequence continues at coordinate 38,745,343 of CM056733.1, forward strand.
ACCTACTCACACATAAGGCATATATTACTCAACTGTTTTTAAAAGAGAATTATGTTATTAAATGATTAAGACTATGAACTATGAAATCTTTCGAAAATAAGAAACGTGAATATTTGAAATTAGGCAAACTTGAACTTTTGGAAAGGAATGTTGTTACTTGACTTTAAGAGGGAAAGTGCTTTGGTTTAAAAAGAAGGGCATAATATTGTATTAATTGTTTTAAAAGGAAAACATGGTAATATTTTAATGCTTTAAAATGAGCGTTTAAATGTTATGGCCACGACACCGCGTTCATTGGATGAACCGGGAATGTATTTCACTCGACTACCGCGTTCATGAGATGAACCGGGAATGTATTTCACTCGACTACCGCGTTCATGAGATGAACCGGGAATGTATTTCACTCGACTACCGCGTTCATGAGATGAACCGGGAATGTATTTCACTCGACTACCGCGTTCATGGGATGAACCGGGAATGTATTTCACCACGACACCGCGTTCATGGGATGAACCGGGAATGTATTTCACCACGATACCGAGTCCATGAGATGGACCGGGAATGTATTTCATGCGACACCGCGTTCATGGGATGAACCGGGAATGTATACCACCTGATTTGATACCGAGTCCATGAGATGGACCGGGAATGTATTCCATACGATTTCACCTCGAGTCCATGAGATGGGCCGAGACATGTTACACGTATCATATAACTAATACCTAGACTGCCGGCAGTGAGGAAGGAGTTCCACGGGCATGAGGGATGACTTTGAGGCCGTGAGTCCCTGACTTGACATGACTGCTTTTATATTATGAATTGTAGTTTTGTTATCATACATGTCTCCTGCTTTATATAGACTACTATGATTTCATTTACAGTATTTTTCAGTTTCACATACTTGGTACTGGATCGACCTCCTTCGGGCCGCTCATGCCGCAGGTAGAGTTACACCGGTTGTTGATCCTCGCTCATAGGATCACAGTTCAGCATATTGGGAAGCTCCGTTTCTCCGGAGGCTTATCTTTTGGTATGTTCCCTGAGTTGTAGGTTCTCAGACATTCGTGGTATGGCGGGGCCCGTCCCGTCATAGGTGTTACTTTCTTAGAGGTCTGTAGTAATGCCAGGGCGGGGTTTGTAAAAAGGATGTAATCGCTCAAAATTTCTCAGATATATGCGCGAGGCAACCGTTTTGGTTGGCCTGTTTTATTATCTTATCTCTTGTTTCATATCTGTATGTTTTATATTCCGCTGATTTCTCTGATGTATGACTACTTGGGTGCCCGGGTAAGACACCAGTCACGGGCCCCGAAACGGGTCGTGACAATAGGTCAAATACTTTTTCTCATGATTCTTCAGCTATTGAGATGCATAAGATACAACTTTGCCAATTTGCATCAAGACACAACCCAACCCCACTCGAGATGTATCACAATAAATGGTGAAACCACTCACATCAGTACGTATGGTTAAAATCGGAGTTGTAGTCAATGCAATCTTTAATTTTTGAAAACTTTCTTCACATTTATTTGACCACTGGAATACCACACCTTTCTGAGTTAAACGTATCAATGGAGCGGCTATCTTCGAGAAATCGTCTACAAACCTTCAGTAATAAATAGCTAGTCCCACGAAGCTATGTATCTCTGTAAGAGTACTAGGTCGAGGCCAATCTCGAATTGCTTCAATCTTGTTTGGTTCAAGTTGAATCCCGTCTCGTGACACCACATGTCCAAAAAATGAAATTGTGCCCAACCAAAACTCACATTTTGAGAACTGGCATAAAACTTCTATTCTTTAAGTGTCTGTAGCATAATTCATAGGACTTCTTCATGTTCAGCTTCAGTTCGAGAGTATACTTAAATATCATCAATGAACACAATTACAAAATGGTCTAAGTATGGCTTGAATACCCTGTTCATGAGGTCCATAAATATTACAGTCGCATTAGTTAGCTCAAAAGACATAACCAAGAATTGAAAGTGCCCATATTTGGTCCGAAAAGCAGTCTTGGGGTTATCCTAGATCTCTATTCTCAGTTGATTGTAACCTGATCTCAAGTCAATTTTGGAAAAATGTGTAGCACCATGTAGCTGGTCGAATAAATCATCAATACGAGGCAATGTATACTTATTCTTGATCATCACCTTATTTAGTTGCCTGTAGTCAATGCACATTCTCATCGTGCCATCTTTCTTCTTCCCAAATAATACAAGGTGCACCCCAAGGTCATACACTAGGCCTGATGAACCCCAAGTAACTCTTCGATTTGAACTTTTAGTTCTCTGAACTCAGCTAGAGCCATACAATATGAAGGAATAGAGATAGGTTGAGTCCCACCACTAGATCAATGCAGAACTCGATTTCCCTTATCGGAGGTAGGCCGAGTAAATCTTCTAGAAACACATCAGTAAATTCTCGAACAACAAGAACATTAGCGATAGTGACATTCTCCGCTCGAGTATCATGAACAGTAATAATAAAACCCAAACACCCTTGATTAACCACTCGACGCGTCTTTACATATGATATTATATTTCTTTGAGTCACATGAGTCATGTCTTTCCACACTAAATATGTCTCTCCGGGAAAAAATCAAAATGTACCAACTTAGCATAACAATCAACTGATGCATAACATGACGCCAACCAATCCATAAACATAATCACATCTAAGTCAAACATTGGTAATTATAATAGATCAAATACAGTGTCCATGCCTTCAACAAATGTCACATAATCTCTATAAGTCTATCCACTGATGTAGTCTCCCTCACTGGGTCATTACCTTATATGGTGTCTATCTGTTGGGCTGCTCCTTTGCTGAAAGAACTTTCTATTCATCTCGAGCTATATGTGATAAACAATACACACCAGTGAAATTCTTACAATAACAACTTTGCAACTTCTTCATTTCATATGAGTACATGTCCATATCAGTTATTGTTCCCACTCCTTGTAGGATTCAAAGGTATATAGAGATTATATCCACGTGCGGAAACATTATTGTTCTTCTCCACGCCACGATAATCCATGAAATCCCTAGAAATGGAAGGTTATGTCTTAGTTCATGATAAACCCTTGAAATAAGTTATATATGTTCATGGTATGTGTTGTTAAAACTAATAATGGCTCTATTATTGTATTCATGAATATCATTTTGATTATCATGAGTTCGTTCGTAATCTAGGAATATCAATGTCTTGAATTCCATGTGTTTTTAAACACAAGTCATGAACCCATATTAATCAATTCCATGACATGTTTTCTATGTTTTATGTAAATTATATTATGTATTTATATTCATGTTATATCTTATACTTATCAACCATGTTTACAAGTTATGATTATACAAATTATGGGTTTTCTAGCCAATTATATTTTATGTTCATGTTTGGGAGTTGCACAGATTACCGAGAGGACTCAGACAGTCTAAAATACGTATACCAATGTAGGATAAGGATCGTTCCACCCAGGATGATTCTTTCATATTACCCACATTGAGTTATTTGATCCATTTATGTTCATGTCTCGTACCCCATCATGGTACGATATGTCTTAGTTGATCGGGCAGAGATTAAATGTCATGTTCTATCATAGTGGTTTCATATCAGTTATACTAAAGCTCTCTCATTTTAAATAAGATATCACATTTTATTACTTTCATGTCAGATATTATACATGCTTATGCTCATGCTCATTTGAGTTTCAGTCCCTATTATTTCATGTTCCTATTTATTCTTTCAGTTGCTTTACACAAAGTACAATTCCAATGTACTTACGTCCCTTTTACCTAGGGCCTACACTTCACAATGCAGGTACATAGTTTTAGGATGAGGGATCAATTTGCAATGATCTTTACCATCTTATCTATTGGTGAACACATTCTCATTCGGTCCGGTCCGGTCCAATATATATTAAAAACCGAAAAAAAACCAGGACCGAAACGGACCGCAGATCGAATTTTCAAAAATGTAGGACTGAAGACCGGACCGAAAAATTCGGTCTAGTCTGGTCTGGTTCGGTCCAGGGGTTATTTTCGGTCCGATCCATTTTTTGTACAGCCCTAATCATACTTATTATGTTTCTCAGATATTTCTGCTATTATATTTTAGACAATGTTTATACTATTCCATTTTACATGTTTTAAACCATTGCTATTGCATGTTTTTTATGATCATGTCGACTCAACAATCCATGTGGTTTGCTCGGTCATATGAAGTTAGGCACTAAGTGTTGTGTTTCACCGATGCCATAGTTCAGGGAGTTACAAAATTTAGTATCAGAGCCTAGGTTCAAATGTCTTAGGGAGTCTATAAAATTGTATCCTGTGGGGTCACTTTTATGTGTGTGAGGCGCCCACACATGTAAATAGTTGACCACCAAGACATCTAGGATTGTTTCACTTATTTCATACTCTAGATCGTGTAGTTAGATGTCACGACCCGACCCCGGGCCAGCGACTGGTGCCCTACCTGGGCACCCCTTACATGTATACATCAGAGAATAGTAGCGGAACATACATACAACTCAAAAAGTACAAGTCATGAAATATCAACAGGCAAGCCGATAAGGCCATCTTCCAAAAATATATACATAACCCAAAAAGCAGTCACACCTTTTTTTTTATACAACCCAAACCACAAGATATGACTACAGACCTCTAAGAATTTTACATAACAACTGTGATGGGACAGGGCCCCACTATACCCCTGAATGTACATAAATCTACAACATCAGGGAAACCGTACCAAAAGACAAGCCTCCGGAGAAATGGAGCCTTCTGACAACTGATCAGTGATCCTAAGAGTGAGGATCCACAACCTGCTTACCCCTACCTACGGTATGAACGCAGCCCCCGAGGAAGGGGGTCAGTACAACAGATGTACCAAGTATGTAAAACTGAAAGTACTGAAATGAAAACATATAGTCTAAAATAAAGCTGGAGACATGTATGATAACCCAAATAACAGTACACTGTGCCTTACTAATAATGAGAGTAAACAAGAGTATACTTTACTGTGTAAAAATAGGAAGCTCATGATCAAAGTAGGGCCACCCACCCGTAGTATCATTAAGCAATCCTACTCCTGAGACTATTTCACCCGCATAGGTCCTCTGGACCCGCAATGGAGCAATTTGCTCCGCATGGGACTATTTCACCCGCATAGGACTATTTCACCCGCATAGGCCCGGTGGAGCCACAATGAGTACAAACGCCACACTCGCATCATGGGTAGCAAATCCATGGAATAAGTAGTAACCCGGGGGTTTACCCCCCAATAATAACATAACACTAGCACAACCAGCTATCAGACGTAACATAAACAAGTTAAGAAATCCCTTAACTTCTTATTAGACTTACTTATCATGCACTCTCATTTTATTTAACTTAAGACACTAACATGTCATGAAAAAATCCGGGAATTTAACCCAAAGTACTCGTTCCTTTAACCTTTCAAAAATGACTTTTTCTCGTATAAAACCCCTAAGATACTAACACCCGTAGTATCAAGGTTTGTCTACATTTCAAAACAAGTCACTACACCTTTAGAAATACATTTTTAGGCTTCTAGACCAAGTGACCATTACTTTAAAACTTTAAGCAAATGATACCTTTAAATCAAATTGCCATTCTTTATTTCAAATCCTTTATCTTTGTTTACCTTACTAGAATAAACCATTCTTTTAACTTCCCATAAAGTTGTTGTAACCAACTTCCCATAAAGCCGTTATACTAACTTTATGCTTTAGAGACTAAGACATCTTTAACCTTTAAAACAACTAGTTAATTCTCTAACTCAACCAACTTGGACATTCTTAGATTAAGTCAATAATACCAAAATGAAACTGAATTCCCTTAAAACTCGTACGTCCACCGACTATACATTTGTAAAACTCATGCTCAAAAGATAAGAAAAGTTCCACATACCTCTTCGGTTCAATCCACTTGCTAAGTCCAATATGCCGTACAGAGTATGTCAACCTATAATGACCATAATACGTCTATTAACTTCTATCTTCAAACGTAGAATATTCTAAGTGTAAAGTCACTTATTCTACGGAAAATTGGACAACACTTCCTTTGTTTCTACGTACTTTTCCACCTTTTTCAAGGCCTGAATTCAATAACCAAACATGCCACATTTAAGGCTCAACAATGTAGCTAACAAAAGGATATTACACGCCTAACAAGACGTGTAAAATTCTGCCCCACAATTGATATCAAAATAGTCCAATATTTCAATGTCATTCTCGGCTAATCAATGTACAACAACACAAAGTCTTTTCCGATTCTTGTTCAATCCAAGTTGTTTAGTCTAACATGTTATATAGCCGCAATCGATAATAACAACTACAATCCCTTCTTTATATAACATGCGATGACTAAAACTAATAACTAAATCGAATTACAATCTTAAGGTTAAACATGCAACTTTCGGATTCCATCCAAATATTCCATAACATTCAATCTCCATTATATATATCTCATTCTTGCATATATATATATATGACTACAATAATAAGTAATCTTTAATCACTTAAGAGGACAAAATTGTTACCTTGACAAGCCTTAATATAACCTCAAGATCCAAAGTCGCTCCTTAGCAACTTAACTCATTTCCTTTATGCTCCAATCCACCATTTGAAGCCCTTAGAAGTTCATAAACAACTTCCTTTTAATTCCCAACCAAAACTATGAAAACGACTTAGGTTTTCACCTTGCGACTAATGTAAAAATGTAGTTTTTCCGGGATCTTTCTATTGAGATAACCTTACAATACCTCTAGGATCCTTGGTTCAAAGTATTGTGAATTATGAACCACAAATGAAATTTTTTCTCTTCCAATTGATGCCTAACTCGAGAGCTCTTCTTCAAGTCTCAAAGTTTTCTATTTTTTTCTAAGTGTTAGAGACTTGTCTTGCTACATGGATGAATATATAATTAAATGTAGGGTCAAGATCAAAACACTTGTGTGGTCTTAGATGAAGGAATTTAAATATCTAGCCAAGTGGGCTCATTGACTTGGTCAACAATGTCAAGCCTTGGCCTTTCAAGACTTGATCATCCTTGCCTTGGTCACTTGACCATTTAACCCTTGGTCCATTTCGATCAAGACCATGCAAGGGGGGTGACACGTGTCAACCTCTCATTCGTCGTAATATTTCATTTTCCGACGTTTCCATAATTCCGATAAAATCTATAAGTCTCAAATCTTAACGTCATGATTTCTTACGTACGTTCTTATATACATGTCCTGGAATTACGGGGTGTAACATTCTTCCCCCCTTAGAAACATTCGTCCCCGAATGTTCTTTCGGAGTCAAACTAATTAGATAGTGACATAGTCTCCTTTTACAACCCCTACATACCAATTATGCCACATCTGGCCACATAACAACACTTAAACAAATACTTCAATTAAAACTAACAAGTAAGGGAAATGAATTACCTGAAGGTGTACGGAATAAGTTAGGATACTTATTCATCATATCCCCCTCGGCTTCCCAAGTCATCTCCTCTCTATTATCATTCTGCCACAAGAATTTGACGGAAGCCACATTCTTGGTCCGCAGTCGCCTGACTTGGTGATCGAGTATCGCTATGGGACTCTCCTCATACGATAGTACCTCTGTCACCTGGATATCACTAGCTGGAAAAACTCTCGATGGATCTCCGATACACTTCCGCAACATAGAAACATGGAAGACCGGATGTACTGCCTCTAAGTCGGACGACAGTTCCAACTCATAGGCAACCTTGCCTACTCTACGGATGATCTGGTAAGGACCAATGTACCTTGGGCTAAGTATCCCCTTCTTTCTGAACCTCATCAAACCCTTCATGGGTGATACCTTCAAGAAGACCCAATCGTCAACCTGAAACTCCAAGTGTCGACTGCATAAGACTTCTGCCGACTCTGAGCTGCTAACAGTCTCTCCTAGATAAGCTTCACCTTATCCACAGCCTATTGAATCAAGTCTGGGCCAACTAACTGAACCTCACCCACGTCGAACCAACCAATCGACGACCTACACTTCCGCCCATACAAAGTCTCATATGGCGCCATCTGAATACTAGAATGGTAGCTGTTGTTATAAGCAAACTCAACAAGAGGCAAATGATCCTCCCAGCTACCCCTGAAATCAATAACACAGGCCCGCAACATATCCTCAAGTGTCTGGATAGTACGCTCTGCCTGCCCGTTGGTCTGAGGATGAAATGTGGTACTGAGACTCACATGTGTCCCTAATCCCTTCTGGAAAGACCTCCAAAAGTTAGCTGTAAAATGGGATCTTCTGTCTGATATAATAGATATAGGGACTCCGTGTAGTCTCACAATCTCCCTGATATAAAGTCTAGCATAATCCTCAGTCGAATACGTAGTCCTGACTGGAAGAAAGTGGGCTGATTTCGTCAGTCTGTCTACAATAACCCAAATGGAATCACACTTCCTCTGAGTACGAGGTAACCCTATAACTAATCCATGTTGATCACCTCCCACTTCCATGTCGAAATATCAATCGCCTGCAATAGCCCACCGGGCTTTTGGTGCTCAACCTTGAGCTGCTGACAATTCGGACACTGAGCAACAAACTCTGCTACGTCCCTCTTCAGGCCATCCCACCAATACATACATCTGAGGTCATGGTACATCTTAGTCGACCCCGGATGAATAGAGTAACGGGCACTGTGTGCCTCCCCTAAAACCTGATGACAAAGTCCTGCAACATCGGGAATACACAATCTGCCCTCGTATCTTAGCACCCCATCAGACGCTACCTCAAATAAACTCTTCTCCTCTCGAAGAGCCGTATCTCGATACCGTATCAGAACTGGATCCTCATACTATCGCCTCTTCACCTCCTCAACGATGGAAGACTCGACAACCTCACGAACCCGTACCCCACTATCATCGGTATCGACCAACCGAACCTTAAGGCTAGCTAGCTGATGGATCTAACGGACCATGTCTTGTCTATCTGGCTGCACCTCTGACAGACTCCCCATAGATCTACGACTCAAAGCATCTGCAACCACGTTGGCTTTTCCCGGATGGTATAGGATATCAATATCATAATCCTTCAGCAACTCTAACCACCGTCTCTGCCGCAAGTTCAGCTCCCTCTGCCTGAAGATGTACTGGAGGCTCTTGTTGTCTGAATAAATATCCACATGAACCCCGTATAAATAATGTCTCCAAATCTTCAAGGCATGAATAACTGCGGCCAACTCTAAGTCGTGAGTATGGTAATTCCTCTCATGCTTCCGTAGCTGCCAGAAAGCATAGGCTATAACCTTGTCGTGCTGCATCAATACGCACCCTAGCTCGATACCCGAGGCATCACAATAAATCACATAGCCCTCTAATCCCTCGGGAAGAGTAAGAACTGGAGTCGTCGTCAACTTTTCCTTCAGTAACTGGAAGTACTTCTCACAAGCTTCCGTCCACTGAAACTTAGTCGTTTTCTGAGTCAGCCTAGTCAATGGAGTTGATATCGAAGCGAACTGCTCCACAAATCTACGATAATAACCTGCCAGCCCCACGAAGTTGCGCACCTCCGTTGGAGTAGTAGGTCTCAGCCAAGTCTTGACCGTCTCAATCTTTGCCGTATCAACCTGAACACCGTCAGCCCCGACAATGTGCCCCAAGAATGCCACTGAGGCCAACCAAAACTCACACTTGGAGAACTTGGCGTACAACTGCCGGCTCCGGAGGACCCCAAGTACCGTCCTCAAGTGATCTGCATGCTCCTGCTCTGTGCGAGAATAAACCAGGATGTCATCGATGAATACTATAACAAACGTATCCAAAAATGGCTTGAACACCCGGTTCATCAAATCCATAAATACTGCTGGAGCGTTAGTCAAACCGAAAGACATCACCCTGAACTCATAGTGCCCATATCGGGTCCTTAATGCAGTCTTCGGGATATCTGCCTCCCTAACTCGCACCTGATGATAACCGGACCGCAGGTCTATCTTGGAGAAACACCTCGCACCCTGTAACTGGTCAAACAAATCATCAATCCTGGGGAGGGGGTATCTATTTTTGATGGTTACCTTATTCAGCTGCCTGTAGTCAACACACATACGCAACGTCCCATCTTTCTTTTTAACAAACAAGACCGGCGCTCCCCAGGGAGAAATACTAGGCCTAATAAAGCCTTTTTCCAGCAAATCTTTCAGCTGGTCCTTCAACTCTCTCAACTCAGCAGGTGCCATCATGTACGGCGGAATATATATAGTAGAGTGTCCGCAAAGACATCAATACAAAACTCAATCTCCCTCTCTGGAGGAATACCTGGGAGATCATCTGGGAATACATCCGGAAACTCTCTAACCACCGGAACTGACTGAAGAACTGGCACCTCAGCCTCTGTATCGAATACCCGAACCAGATGATAGATGTACCCTTTCTGAACCATCTTCCTAGCCTTGAGGTAAGAAATAAACCTACCCCTCGGCGACGCTGTATTGCCCTTCCACTCGATAACCGGCTCACCGGGAAACTGGAATCGGACCAACCTGTCTCTACAGTCAACGTTGGCATAACAAGAAGCCAACCAGTCCATACCCATAATGACGTCAAAATCTGTCATCTCCAACTCTATCAAGTCTGCTAGGGTCTGACGACTGTATAAGAACACAGGGCAATCTTTATACACCCGCTCAGCTAACACCGAATCACCCACTGGCGTAGCTACCTCAAAAGGCTCTATCGACACCGGCTCTATCCCTATTCTACCAGCAATAAGAGGGGATAAATAGGACAAGGTAGAACCTGGATCTATCAAAGCATAAACGTCACATCATGAAATCAATAATGTACTTGTGACGACATCCGGTGAAGCCTCCTGATCCTACCGATTGTCTATGGAATATATGCGGTTCCGTGGACTGCTAGAACTAGGACCTCCACCAAGACCTCTGCCGCTGCCTGCCGGCCCGTGAACACCCTGCCCTCCGAGGCGCGTACTCACAGAAGATGAAGACCTGACAACTTACCCTGTAGGCTGAATCATACCACCCATGCTGCCTCTGGTCGGACAATACCTCTTCAAATGGCCCTGCTGGCCACAAGAGTAACAAGCTCCTGTAGAAATACGACACTCCCCATGATGGGACCTACCACATCGACCACACCGAGGCCCCGGTTCCCCTGGAAACCCGAAGCTCTGGAGCCTTGAACTGCTCCCAAATAACCCGGCTGATCAAACCTCCTGCCAGAAAACCGAGAAGGAGCACTCTGTGTCAGCTGAACTGTAGACCTAGCCTGCAGCTAAGGCCTTCCACCTCGAAAGTTACCCTGAAACCCTGTCGTCCTGGCCCTCTTGGGCTGGACTGGGTCTGGCTGGTCCTCTCTCTCTCTGTCTTCGATACCCTGTGCATAAGCCTACATCCTGGCAATATCCATACCTGGCTGAAGGGCCACTCCAAGGCATGCAGTAACCATATAACGGTCTAGCCCCATCACATAGCAGTGAAATTTGTCTGCCATGTTAGCCACAATAGTGAGCGCATACCTGGCCAATGAGTCAAACTCCAGGTTGTACTCTCTGATAGTCCTCCCATTCTGTCTCAATGTCAATAACCTATTAACGTAGGCTCTCCTCATCTCAGGAGGCAAAAAGTGATCAAGGAAGGCCTCTGTGAACTCATCCCAAACAGCTGGAAGAGCACCCACACCTCTAGACAGCTCCCATGACTCAAACCAGTTCAACGCAATATCGCGTAACCGGTAAGAATCTAGCACAACTAACTCTGTCTCCGAGGCCCTAAGTACCTGCATAGTCAGTTGTATTTGCCGAATGAACTCCTGAGGATCATCCTCAGATCTCAAACCATTGAACTCGGGTGGATTACAACCCAGAAAATCTCGAATCCTTAAACTGTCGGCTCTAGGGTTAGCTACCTGCTCCTGTCGGCACTGCCCTGCCACTATGCTAATCAATAACCTGATCTGCTCTCCATAATCTCTATACTCTGCCCCTGGCTGCGGAACTGGAGGCTCAGGTATCGAAACCTCTGGAGCTACGACCGCTCTCGGCTCCTCTAATACTGTCGGCGTGGCTGAACTCGCCGACCGGCCCACAAACTCAGGCATAGTCTGGGCATGAGTCTTAGTAACCCTCTGCGTACCGCTAGCAGCTCCTGCTGCTGCCTTGCCCTTCTGGGCCCTGGTCACCTTCCGTGGAGGCATAACTGATACATAAGAATAGGTCAGAAAGGATTCAACCTAATAAGACAGCTCTACGGCACGATCTCAGAGAGAGAAAGATGGAAACCAATCCTAAATGTCCTGCAGCCTCCTATTTATAGATGTGGTGCACAACACACCGATAACCAAGACTCTACTAGACAGTGCAGTAGACACTTTACGAGGACTAAGCGCTCGATAGCACTTTTGTCACGACCGACCCGGGCGTGATCGGTGCCTACAGGCACCCCTTACATGAATACATCAGAGAATAGTAGCGGAACATACATACAACTCAAAAAGTACAAGTCATGAAGTATCAATAGGCAAGCCGATAAAGCCACCTTCCAAAAATATATACATAACCCAAAAAGCAGTCACATCCCTTTTTTTTTATACAACCCAAACCACAAGATATGACTACAGACCTTTAAGAATTTTACATAACAACTGTGGTGGGACAGGGCCCCGCTATACCCCTGAATGTACATAAATCTACAACATCAGGGAAACCATACCAAAAGACAAGCCTGCGGAGAAATAGAGCTTTCTGACAACTGATCAGTGATCCTAAGAGTGAGGATCCACAACACCTTACCCTGCGGCGCAGCGCATCCCCGAGGAAGGGTCGAGACAACAGATGTACCAAGTATGTAAAACTGAAAGTACTGAAATGAAATCATATAGTCTAAAATAAAGCTGGAGACATGTATGATAACTCAAATAACAGTACATTGTGCCTTACTAATAATGTGAGTAAACAAGAGTAAACTTTACTGCGTAAAAATAGGAAGCTCATGATCAAAGTAGGGTCACCCACCCGTAGTATCATTAAGCATCCTACTCCTGGGACTATTTCACCCGCATAGGTCCTGTGGACCCGCAATGGAGCAATTTGCTCCGCATGGGACTATTTCACCCACATAGGACTATTTCACCCGCAGAGGCCCTGTGGACCCGCAATGAGTACAAACGCCGCACTCACATCATGGGTAGCAAATCCATGGAATAAGTAGTAACCCGGGGGGTTACCCCGCAAGAATAACATAACACTAGCACAACCGGCTATCATACGTAATATAAACAAGTTAAGCAATCCCTTAACTTCTTATTAGACTTACTTATCATGCACTCTCATTTTATTTAACTTAAGGCACTAACATGTCATGAAAAAATCCAGGAATTTAAACCAAAGTACTATGTACCTTTAACCTTTCAAAAATGACTCTTTCTCGTATAAAACCCCCAAGATACTAACACCCATAGTATCAAGGTTTGTCTACATTTCAAAACAAGTCACTACACCTTTAGAAATACATAGGCTTCTAAACCAAGTGACCCTTTATTATACCCCGTAGTTCCAGAGTATGTATGTGAGGACGTACGTACATTTGTATAAACCCTAATTAGGTTAAGGAGGAAATTGTGAACTTTCAACGGAAAAGATTCCGAACCTTGTGAAGGAAATTTACGTTTTTAATATTTTAACCAATTACGGATTTTTCCGAAAGATGAAATATTTTGGACCAATAGGAGGACGACATGTGTCACCCTTAGGTGGCACATGTTGGACGAAATTATGGGCAAGTGGCCAAGTCAATTAGTCAAAGTCTTGGAAGATATTTTTGTGGGCAAGTGGGGGATGCCTTGGACGGTTTTGGAGGAGCAAGTGGATGGCCACATGTCTCTTTGTTGTGGGGGACATATGTCCTAAAGTTGTGGTGGACATATGTCCCAATGTTGTGGTGGACACTTGGTGGGAGACTCCAATCACACAAGCTACCTAATCTACACCCTCCACTTGCTTGAATCTTGGCCCTTGAGTGTCCTATAAATACCCCCCCTTTAGTTGCAAGACTCTTCATCCACTTAACAATTTCCAAGTCTCCAAAAATCCCTCTCCCTTGTTGTAGTTCTCGTCCAAACTCCCTCCCCCCCTTTTCTAGTTGCTTCGTCCGAACCCCCCCCCCCCGGTAGAGAAAAATTGTCTTCTAGTATTGTTGCTATCCCAAATACCTTAGCCTAAATCCCTTGTTGTATTCCAAAGTTACCTCTATACTAAAAGCCCGGAAATACTACTTTATATCCTTTAGTCACAAAACGAAACCCTAGGAAAATCTTCATAGTTGGTTGAAGTATTAAGTAGAAGTTGTTTAGAAACTTCTAAGGGTTTCTTGGAGCTATTGGAGCGTGCAAATTAGGAGCTAAACGTTGTTTAGGATCGACATTTAATCTTGGATAATTTTGGGCTTATTGAGGTAAATATCTTTGTCCTTCTATTGTAATTAGAGATTACATAATGTAGTAGTATAGAAATGAGTATAAGATTTATAGAAGGATGGTATAAAAGAAGAGAATTGAACTACATTTACATCAATTTGTATTCTGATGAGACTTGTGTAGTTTGTGGTAGGAAATCTTGCCAATTTTCCATAGAATTAAGAACCTTCTGCTTAGAATATCCTACGAAGTAGTCTAGACGTTGATAGACGTATTTGACTATTATAGGTTGATACTCTGCGCGCGACATATTCGACTTGGCGAGTTGATTGGTAGAGGAGGTATGTGATTCTTCCTATCCTCTTGAGCATGATATTTTTGATATATATATATAGTACGGTAGACGTACGTGTGTTAACTAAAATTGGTTTTACTCTGATGTCTTTTGACTTAAGTTTTAAATAATAAGAATCTTGAAGTATTTCAAAAGAGTTATGAATCATTTTGAAAGAAAAGTAATACTTAGTTTTTCAAAAAGCTTAAGTGTTATACTAGCTTTATGGGAAGTTAGGTATAACGACTTAAGAAAGATAAGAGGAAACGGTTTACTTATTTGTTATAAAAGCCTTATAAATGATTTCTGAAGGTGTGGTAAGTTGGTTTGATAAGTAGACATATTTTGATGCTACGTGTGTTAGTGTCTTATGAACGTTTGTGTAAAGGGGGTTTCCTTGTTGTGTTTATGTTGTTTAATGATAAGCAGTTGTGCTGATATTATATCACTTACCCCCCTGACTTGTTACGAGCCAAGGGCTAGCCACCCCCGATGCGAGGAATACCTCATGCGGTGCATGTGACCTATGCGAGCTGCGGAGTTCGGGATGATCACTCGGTGTGTTACCGATGCGAGGAATACCTCACGCGGTGCGTGTGACTATGCGGACTGCGGGAATCGAGTTGATGCCGAGGTTAGCTACCCGATCACGAGAATACCTCATGCGGACCTAGGTGGTCTATGCGATGCGGGAGTCGAGAATAGGCTCGCATAATGATACTATAGGCGATTGGCCTTGCTTCGATCATTAGCGGCCTAGAAAAGACCGATTACATTATATCTATTTTGCTCTTGTTTATCTTTGTGGCACTATGTGCGGTTGAATTAGTTGTATTTGTAAGTGGTTTTAAAATGTTTTGATTTCATTTCAGATTTCTGATTTCACATACTTGGTACCTGTTGTACTGACCTCCTTCGGGGGGTTGCGTTCATGCCGCAGGTAGAGGTACTCCTGTTGTTGATCCCCGTTCCTAGGATCACCGTTTCTGCTTTTGGGAAAGCCCCGTTTCTCCGGAGGCTTATCTTTTGGGTATGATCTCCCTGCTATTGTAACTTTATGTACATTCAGGGTATGGCGGGCCCTGTCTCGCCATAGTTGTTTACATTCCTAGAGGTCTGTAGTCCTGTTGTAAAGTTGGGATGTAACTGTTCACTCTTGATGTATATATACATGCCGAAAGGCAATCTTTTCTTGGATAAACTGTGTCTCATTTTACATATGTTTCATGTCTTGTTTTTATATTCCGCTGGTTACTCTGATGTATGTCTACTTGGGTGCCCGGGTAAGGCACCAGTCACGGGCTCGGGATCGGGTTGTGACAAAAGTGGTATCAGAGCAGTTAATCCTCGGAAAGTGTCTACAGACCGTATCTAGTAGAGTCTTGATTATCGGCGTGTTGTGCACCACACCAATAATCAGGAGGCTATAGGATATTTAGGATTGGTTTCCATTCTTCTCACTCTGAGATCGTGCCTTAGAGCTGTGTTATAAGTTGGACCCCTCTAACGTATTTCTTTTACTGCCGATTATGCCTCGCCGCAGCAACCCGCGTGGCGAAGGCAAGCGGCGAGGAGCTTCAGTAGGCACGCAGGGTCACGAGGCGTGCCTGCACTTTACTGCAGGCGATACCTCGGGCGGCGAGTTCTACTACGCCACCGGCCCAGAGTTTGGAGCGCAGCGAGGCCACGAGACCACAAGAATCGCGCCTCATCCCACATCCCGGGCGGAGAGATGGGTTACAGGGAGATGGCCCAGCTACTAGCCAAGATTGTGGCCAGACATGAGGATAGGCTGGACGCAGCAGTTCGAGTAGCACCCGTGGTTCACCCCAGATCGGACAGCTTGAGACTACGGGATTTTCTGAGTTGTAGCCCGCCAGAGTTCTACGGGTCGAGGCCTGAGGATGATCCGCAGGAGTTCATCCGACGACTCTGACGGATCATGAGTGATCGTGGCTTGAGACCGAGTCAGTGGTCTTGGGTTTGCATCGGCTGCGTGATACCGCAGTCGACTGGTTTGATTTGTGGGAGCTATCCCGGGGAGAGTATGCCCTTCCAGCGGTATGGGACGAGTTCTCGGAGGCTTTCCTCAGCCACTTCTTGCCTCCGCAGATGAGGAGGGCACGGGCCGACAAATTTTGATCTTTGAGACAGAGGCGCCGCTCGGGAGTACAACGTTGAGTTCGATTCGTTGGCTCGATATGTCCCTGCGTTAGTAGCAGATATGGAGGACCGAGTGCATCGCTACGTCACCGGGCTAGATGATTATTTGGCATAGTCTTGCTCAGGTGTAGCTCTTCAGCCGGGCATGGACATTGCCCGCATGCAGGCTCATGCACTTGGGTGTGAGGAGCGTAGAGGCCGACGTCGGCGTGATATCGGCAGCAGAAGGCCGGGACAGCAGATCTTTTGGTAGCTCGTGGTGGGCGGTCTCAAAGAAGATACTAGATTTGCACCACAACGGCTCGAGCACTCCTACACCGCTGTCTTGGGGCGGCGGGGTATTCGGGCGGTCGGGGCCCGGGACTTGGACTTCGAGTAGCAGATGTGCTAACCGATCGAGACCACCCCCCTCAGTGTGGCCGATGCGGTAGATCCCATTACGGGAGTTGTGGTCCTTCTTCAGGAGTTTGTTATGCTTGCGGCTAGAAGGGTCACTTTGCGAGGGACTGTCCGACCAGAGGCAGCGCAGATGGTAGGGGTCAGCCTACAGGGTCCTTCGCCGGGTCTTCATCTCCTACAGTTACTCGCCCCGGAGGGCAGGGTACTCATGGACCAGCAGGTCGCGGCAGAGTTCGTGGCACGGGTCCCGATTAGCGGTCCTCGAATCGCATTTATGCCTGTCCGGCCCGGGACCGGGAGGCATCAGGATGTCGTCCGCAGTACTTTATCAGTTTCATGTTGTGACGTGTATGCCTTGATAGATCCGGGTTCTACTATGTCCTATATATCTCCCCTTATTGCTAGTAGGATAGGGATAGAGCCTGAGTCCATAGACCCTTTTGAGGTAGCTACGCCTGTGGGTGATTCGGTGGTAGCTCGGCGGGTATATAGGGATTGCCCAGTGTCTTTATGCAGTCGTCAGACCCTAGCCGACTTGATAGAGTTGGATATGACCGATTTTGATGTGATCATGGGTATGGATTGGTTAGCTTCTTGCTACGCCAATGTAGACTGCAGGGAGAGAGTGGTACGGTTCGATTTCTGAGGCCGGTTATTGAGTGGGAGGAACACCGTCGCCGAGGGGTAGGTTTATTTCTTACCTCAAGGTTAGGAAGATGGTGCTGAAGGGGTATATCTAACATCTCATTCGGGTGTTTGATCGAGGATGCGTACCAGATTTTCATCGATTCGATGAGTCGAGAGTTCCCGGATGTGTTTCGGATGACCTCCGCATCCTCCCGAGAGGAGATAGAGTTTTGTATCGATGTCTTTGCGGACACTCGGCCTATATCCATTCCGCCATACATAATGACACCTGCCGAGTTGAGAGATTTGAAGGACCAGCTGAGAGATTTGCTGGAGAAGGGCTTCATCGGGCCTAGTGTTTCTCCCCGGGAGCGCGGTATTGTTCGTGAAGAAGAAGGGCGGGGCCGCGCGTGTGTTGATCTGAGCGGTGAACAAGGTGACTATTAAACAGATACCCCTTCCTGTGATTGATGATTTGTTCGACCCGGTTGCGAGTGCGAGATGTTTCTCAAGATTGATCTGCGATCGGCTATCATCAGTGCAGTAGAGAGCGGATGTCCCTAGGATCGCATTCCGGACTCGATGCGCACTATGAGTTCAGGTTATGTCTTTCGATTTGACCAATGCTCGTGGTATTCATGGATTTGATGAACCGAGTGTTCAAGCCATTTTGGATACGTTTGTGATAGTATTCATTGATGACATCTTGGTTTATTCCGCTCGAGGCGGGAGCATGTGGAGCATTTGAGGATCAGAGAGTTCTCTGTGCCCAGCGGTTGTCAAAGTTTTGAAGTGTGAGTTTTGGTTGGCCGGTGGCGTTCTTAGGGCACTTTGTTGGGGGCGATGGTATTCGTGTGGATTCGGCTAAGATCGAGGCGATCGAGTTGGCCTAGACCTACTACTCCGGCAGTGCGCGACTTTACGGGCCTGCGGGTTACTATCGGAGGTTCGTGGAGAGGTTTGCTTTATTTCGCACCTTTGACTAAGCCGACTCGTAAGGCTAAGTTTGATGGACGGATGCTTGTGAGAGGTTTCCGCCATCGATGGAGAGGTTGACGACCGCCCCAGTTCTTACTCTTCCAGAGGGTCTAGACGGCTATGTCGTGTATTGTGATGCGTCAGGCATCGGGCTTGGATGTGTGTTGATGCAGCAGGGCAAGGTTATAGCATACGCATCTCGGCAGCTCAAGAAGCATGAGAAGAATTACCCCACCCATGATTTGGAGTTGGCAGCGGTGATTCACGCCTTGAAGATCTGGAGGCACTATTTGTATGGAGTTCATGTGGATATTTACACAGACCACAAGAGCCTCCAGTATATCTTCAGCCAGAGGGAGCTGAACTTACGACAGAGACGGTGGTTAGAGTTACTCAAGGATTATGATGTCGATATCCTGTACCACCCAGGGAAGGCCAAAGTTGTGGCAGATGCCCTTAGTCGTAGGTCGATGGGTAGTCTATCAGATGTACAGCCAGAGAGGAAGGGCATGGTTCGCGAGATACATCAGCTAGCGAGCCTTGGAGTCCGATTGATTGGTTCTGATAGCAGTGGGGTTCGAGTTCGAGAGGTTGTCGAGTCTTCCATCGTCGAGGAGGTGAAGAGGCAACATTTTGAGGATCCGATTTTGACACGGTATCGTGATACGACTCTTCGTGAGGGGAAAAGTCCTTTTGAGGTAGCACCTGATGGGGTGCTAAGGTTTGAGGCGAGTTGTGTGTTCGGATATTGCGGGACTTGGCAAGAGTTCTAGGGAAGCCTGCAGCGCGTTACTCTATCCATCCGGGGTCGGTAAAGATGTACCACGACCTCAGATCTGTGTATTGGTGGGATGGCCTGAAGAGGGACGTTGCAGAATCTGTTGCTCAGTGCCCTTGTTGTCAGCAGGTAAAGGTAGAGCACCAGAGGCCTGGTGGATTATTGCAGACGATAGAGATCCCGACCTGGAAGTGGGAGGTGATCAACATGGACTTTATCACAGGGTTACCTCGCACTCAGAGGAAGCATGATTCTATCTGGGTTATCGTCGACAGGCTGACGAAATCCGCCCACTTTCTTCCCGTCAGGACGACTTTTTCGGCTGAGGATTATGCTAGACTTTACATCCGAGAGATCGTGAGACTGCATGGGGTCCCTATTTCTATCATATCGGACAGGAGCCGGTTCTGGCTAACTTCTGGAGGTCTTTCCAGAAGGGATTAGGGACGCAGGTGAGCCTCAGTACTGCATTCCATCCTCAGACAGACGGACAGGCAGAGCGTACTATCCAGACTCTTGAGGATATGCTGCGAGACTGTGTTATTGATTTCAGGGGTAGCTGGGAGGATCATCTTCCGCTAGTAGAGTTTGTGTATAATAACAGCTACCATTCCAGTATCCAGATGGCGCCTTATGAGGCCTTATATGGGAGGAAGTGCAGGTCGCCGATAGGCTGGTTTGATGTGGGCGAGGTTCAGTTGGTTGGGCCGGACTTGATACAACAAGCAGTGGATAAGGTGAATCTTATCCAGGAGCGGTTATTGACAGCTCAGAGTCGACAAAATTCATATGCAGATCATCGTCGTCGGCATCTGGAGTTTGAGGTTGATGATTGGGTTTTCCTGAAGGTGTCACCCATGAAGGGTGTGATGAGGTTTGGGAAGAAAGGGAAGCTCAGCCCAAGGTACATTGGGCCTTATCAGATTGTCCGCAGGGTAGGCAAGGTTGCCTATGAGTTGGATCTGTCGTCCGATCTGGAGGCAGTGCATCCGGTTTTCCATGTTTCTATGCTGAGGAGATGTATCGGAGATCCATCTAGAGTGCACCCGATTGACGATGTCCAGGTGACCGAGGGGTTGTCGTATGAGGAGATTCCCATAGCGATACTCGATCGTCAGGTTAGGCGACTACGGACAAAGGATGTGGCTTCTGTCAAGGTCTTATGGAGGAACGAGTACAGAGAGGAGATGACGTGGGAAGCAGAGGAGGACATGAGGCAGAAGTATCCTCACTTATTCCCCACACCTCCAGGTAACTCACTTTCCTACTTGCTGGATTTAATTATCATATATGCTTAAGTGTTGTATTGTGGCCATGTGTGGCATTTGCAAATTGTTTAAGTTGTGAGGAGCTATGCCGTTATCTGTTTTAGTTGAATCTAGAAGGAACATTCGGGACGAATGTTTCTAAGGAGGGGAGAATGTTATACCCCGTAGTTCCAGAGTATGTTTGTGAGGACGTACGTACATTTGTATAAACCCTAATTAGGTTAATGAGGAAATTGTGAACTTTCAACGGAAAAGATTCCGAACCTTGTGAAGGAAATTTACGTTTTTAATATTTTAACCAATTACGGATTTTTCCGAAAGATGAAATATTTTGGACCAATAGGAGGGCGACATGTGTCACCCTTAGGTGGCACATGTTGGACGAAATTATGGGCAAGTGGCCAAGTCAATTAGTCAAAGTCTTGGAAGATATTTTTGTGGGCAAGTGGGGGATGCCTTGGACGGTTTTGGAGGAGCAAGTGGATGGCCACATGTCTCTTTGTTGTGGGGGACATATGTCCCAATGTTGTGGTGGACACTTGGTGGGAGACTCCACTCACACAAGCTACCTAATCTACACCCTCCACTTGCTTGAATCTTGGCCCTTGAGTGTCCTATAAATACCCCCCCTTTAGTTGCAAGACTCTTCATCCACTTAATAATTTCCAAGTCTCCAAAAATCCCTCTCCCTTGTTGTAGTTCTCGTCCAAACTCCCTCCCCTTTTCTAGTTGCCGTCAAACCTCCCCTTGGTAGAGAAAAATTGTCTTCTAGTATTGTTGCTATCCCAAATACCTTAGCCTAAATCCCTTGTTGTATTCCAAAGTTACCTCTATACTAAAAGCCCGAAAATACTACTTTATATCCTTTAGTCACAAAACGAAACCCTAGGAAAATCTTCATAGTTGGTTGAAGTATTAAGTAGAAGTTGTTTAGAAACTTCTAAGGGTTTCTTGGAGCTATCGGAGCGTGACAATTAGGAGCTAAACGTTGTTCAGGATCGACATTTAATCTTGGATAATTTTGGGCTTATTGAGGTAAATATCTTTGTCCTTCTATTGTAATTAGAGATTACATAATGTAGTAGTATAGAAATGAGTATAAGATTTATAGAAGGATGGTATAAAAGAATAGAATTGGTGCATTTACACTAGTTGTATTCTGATGAGACTTGTGTAGTTTGTGGTAGGGAAACGCTTGATTTTCCATAGAATTAAGAACCTTCTGCTTAGAATATCCTACGAAGTAGTCTAGACGTTGATAGACGTATTTGACTATTATAGGTTGATACTCTACGCGCGACATATTCGACTTGGCAGGTGGATTGAGCCGAGGAGGTATGTGATTCTTCCTATCCTCTTGAGCATGATATTTTTGATATATATATATATAGTACGGTAGACGTACGTGTGTTAACTAAAATTGGTTTTACTCTGATGTCTTTTGACTTAAGTTTTAAATAATAAGAATCTTGAAGTATTTCAAAAGAGTTATGAATCATTTTGAAAGAAAAGTAATACTTAGTTTTTCAAAAAGCTTAAGTGTTATACTAGCTTTATGGGAAGTTAGGTATAACGACTTAAGAAAGATAAGAGGAAACAGTTTACTTATTTGTTATAAAAGCCTTATAAATGATTTCTGAAGGTGTGGTAAGTTGGTTTGATAAGTAGACATATTATGATGCTATGTGTGTTAGTGTCTTATGAACGTTTGTGTAAAGGGGGTTTCCTTGTTGTGTTTATGTTGTTTAATGATAAGCAGTTGTGCTGATATTATATCACTTACCCCCCTGACTTGTTACGAGCCGAGGCTAGCCACCCCGTCGAGGAATACCTCATGCGGTCTGTGACCTATGCGGAGCTGCGGGAGTTCGGGATGATCACTCGGGTGTGTTACGCGAGAATACCTCACGCGATGCGTGTGACTATGCGATGCGGGAGTCGAGGTTGATGCGAGGTTAGCTACCCCGATGCGAGAATACCTCATGCGGACCTAGGTGGTCTATGCGATGCGGGAGTCCAGGAATAGGCTCGCATAATGTACTATAGGCGATTGGCCTTGCTTCGATCATTAGCGGCCTAGAAAAGACCAGTTACATTATATCTATTTTGCTCTTGTTTATGCTGTGGCACTATGTGCGGTTGAAATAGTTGCATTTGTAAGTGGTTTTAAAAAGCTTTGATTTCATTTCAGATTTTCTGCTTTCACATACTTGGTACTGTTATCGACCTCCTTCGAGTGCGTTCATGCCGCAGGTAGAGGTACTCCTGTTGTTGATCCCCGCTCCTAGGATCACCGTTTCTGCTTTTGGGAAAGCCCCGTTTCTCCGGAGGCTTATCTTTTGGGTATGATCTCCCTGTCATTGTAGCTTTATGTACATTCAGGGTATGGCGGGGCCCTGTCCCACCATAGTTGTTTACATTCCTAGAGGTATGTAGTTCTGTTGTAAAGTTGGGATGTAACTGTTCACTCTTGATGTATATATACATGCCGAAAGGCAATCTTTTCTTGGATAAACTGTGTCTCATTTTACATATGTTTCATGTCTTGTTTTTATATTCCGCTGGTTACTCTGATGTATATCTACTTGGGTGCCCGGGTAAGGCACCAGTCACGGGCTCGGGATCGGGTCGTGACACCCTTACTTTAAAACTTTAAGCAATTGATACCTTTAAATCAAATTGTCATTCTTTATTTCAAATCCTTTATCTTTGTTTACCTTACTAGAATAAACCATTCTTTTAACTTCCCATAAAGTTGTTGTAACCAACTTCCCATAAAGCCGTTATACTAACTTTATGCTTTAAAAACTAAGACATCTTTATCATTTAAAACAAGTGAGTTAATTCTCTAACTCAACCAACTTGGACATTCTTAGATTAAGTCAAGGATACCAAAATGAAACCGAATTCCCTTAAAACTAAATCGCCCACCGCATAAATATATTTGTAAAACTCATGCTCAAAAGATAAGAAAAGTTCAACATACCTCTTCGGTTCAATCCACTTGCTAAGTCCAATATGCCGTACGGAGTATGTCAACCTATAATGACCATAATACGTCTATTAACTTCTAGCTTCAAACGTAGAATATTCTAAGTGTAAAGTCACTTATTCTATGGAAAATTGGACAGCACTTCCTTTGTTTCTACGTACCTTTCCACCTTTTTCAAGGCTCGAATTCAATAACCAAACATGCCACATTTAAGGCTCAACAATGTAGCTAACTAAAGGGGATTACACGCCTAACAGGACGTGTAAAATTCTGCCCCACAATTGATATCAAAATAGTCCAATATTTCAATGCCATTCTCGGCTAATCAATGTACAACAACACAAAGTCTTTTCCAATTCTTGTTCAATCCAAGTTGTTTAGTCTAACATGTTATATATTCGCAATCGATAATAACAACTACAATCCCTTCTTTATATAACATGCGACGACTAAAACTAATAACTAAATCGAATTACAATCTTAAGGTTAAACATGCAACTTTCGGATTCCATCCAAATATTCCATAACATTCAATCTCCATTATATATATCTCATGCTTGCATATATATATATATGACTACAATAATAAGTAATCTTTAATCACTTAAGAGGACAAAATTATTACCTTGACAAGCCTTAATATAACCTCAAGATCCAAAGTCGCTCCTTAGCAACTTAGCTCCTTTCCTTCATGCTCCAATCTGCCATTTTGAAGCCTTTAGAAGTTCATAAACAACTTCCTTTCAATTCCCAACCAAAACTATGAAAACGACTTAGGTTTTCACATTGCGACTAATGTAAAAATGTAGTTTTTCCGGAATCTTTCTATTGATATAACCTTACAATACCTCTAGGAATCTTGGTTCAAAGTATTGTGAATTATGAACCACAAACGAAAATTTTTCTCTTCCAATTGATGCCTAACCCGAGAGCTCCTCTTCAAGTCTCAAAGTTTTCTAATTGTTTTCTAAGTGTTAGAGACTTGTCTTGCTACATGGATGAATATATAATTAAATGGAGGGTCAAGATCAAAACACTTGTGTTGTCTTAGATGAATGAATTTAAATATCTAGCCAAGTGGGCTCATTGACTTGGTCAACAATATCAAGCCTTGGCCTTTCAAGACTTGATCATCTTTGCCTTGGTCACTTGACCATTTAACCCTTGGTCCATTTCGATCAAGACCATGCAAGGGGGTGACACATGTTACCCTCCCATTCGTCGTAATATTTCGTATTCCGACATTTCCATAATTCCGATAAAATCTACAAGTTTCAAATTTTAACGTCCTGATTTCTTACGTACGTTCTTATATACATGTCCTGGAATTACGTGGTGTAACATTAGAGCTACACATTAATGACATTATTCTAACTCATGCAAATTGCATATTTTAGAAAATGCATGTGAAAATAAAGTGCACCAAAAGACTTCAGCTACTAGCCATAGAGCTACTGATAATGCTACTCAAGAAGATAACATTCAGGATCAAAGACCAAATGCGGAAACAACACCCCCACCTAACACTAGAAGGAATGTGAAGGTTTGTACTCTAGCTCAGACGCCAATTCCACTATCCCAGATGTTAGGGGAGCTATTTAGCTACTCACTTAGATTGTGGTTAGTCAAGCTCAACATTAGGGAATAAATCCAAGTACATGAGCTAGTGGAGAGTCATCCAGTTTTAGGTATTAAGAATTTCTATGTATGGAGCCTTCAGTATTCACAAGGTCTAGTAAAAAGGAAGATTCGCATAATTCAATTGACGGTCTTTAGAAGATCTTTTGTGTTATGCATGTTACTGAGGTAGAGGCAACAGAGTTGGGAGCTTATTAGTTGCAAGAAGTTTCTTGTTACACCCCATATTTCCAAGGCGTTAATATGAGAACGTACTTAAGGAGCTAAGGTTTGAATATTGGAAGGATAGTATGATTACATTTTTTTTATGAAAAATTCCGGAAAAATGTGAAGACGAAAATTTATTAACTCGGAGTTAGATTCCCTAATATGTATTTATGGACTTAGTGTGGATTAATTAAGTCTTGACATTGATAAAGTGGGGCCCACTGAAAATTTCACAATTTTAGGAGGGGTTCGAAATTTGGAAGACAAGTGGACAAGTGTGGGAGATATTTGTGAAGGGAACACAAATGGACAAGTGTGGGAGATATTTATGAGATAAGTGGACAAGTGGGGTCCCCCTCCACTTGTGAGATATTCATCTATATAGAAAGGTGATAGCAAGACCTACATATTCACATAATATCTCATCTTCCAAGATTTCTCTTCTCTCTTCTCTTAGCCTTGTGTCTTGATTTTCTTCAAGAAAAAAGTGAAGAACAAGAGTTGATTATTCTCCTAGATTAAGCTCTCTAATCAATTTCTAAACCAAGTTAACTCTCCAAGATTTATCAAACCTTGGTTATTGTCGAATTTGTTGGTTATTATCGTTGTTATCATCACCTATTGCATGTTAACATGAAGGAATCTTGTTGTTAAGAAGTTGATATGACTTATATAAAAGTGTTGGAATGTAAATTGGATTATAAGAAGTTATGAAAATGGCTTTGGTTGTAGTAGTTGGCCAAGAATTACTATATAACTGTTGGATATTGTTGTGCAGTTTTAGTGGACTGTTTTACATAATTAAGGGGTTGTTTTTACGTGAGAAATAGGTGTGTGAATCACCTTGGTTGTTGTTTTGTTGTGCCCTTGTGGCTTGTTTGTTGTTGAAATTGGTCTTATTGAAAGGTGGAAAAATACGTATAAACAGGGGAAGTGCTGCCCAAATTTTTGTAGGAAAAGAGAACCATTACTTGGTATTAACCTACACTAGAAACAATGAAGTTAATAGAAGTGTTATTCTCATTATAGGTTGAAGTACTACTTGTGGCGTATTCTACTTAGCGTGTGTATTAGCCGAAGAGGTATGTGGAACTCTTCCTATCTTTCTTTGAGCATGAACTTTATAAGATGAGTGTACGGTGGACGTACGTGTTTTAAATGAAATCGGATTTATTGTGGTTTATGAAGGAAGTTACTTGATTTTAAAAGTATACTTGACTTGATTTTAAAAGTATAAGTCACTTGGTTTTAAAGGTGTAAGTGCCTTGCTTTTAAAAGTGTAAACATGATTTTTAAAGAGTAAGTGACTTGATATTGCAAGGCTAGTGCCTTGGGGTTTTATAAAGGAAAGGATGTACGGCGGACGTACATGGTGCTATTGGGTTCAAGTCCCTAATATTATATGATATGATTCTTTTTATAACAAGGATGTACGGTGTACGTACATGGTGCTATTGGGTTCAAGTCCCTAATATTTCAAGGCATGGTATTGTCTTGGTTATTCTAAAAAGGAAGGCATGGTATTGTCTTGGTTTTTCTAAAAAGGAAGGCATGGTATTGCCTTGGTTTTTCTAAAGTGAAAGATGTGATAGTGCCTTGGTTTTTCTAAAATGATAGTTCATTCTATTTGTTCTAATGAGAGTCAAAGATTATTTTAACTTGCATATGTTTGCTCATATAACCATTCGTGTAAGTGTTATATTTCCACATCACCGCGTCCCTCAGTAGAGGGCCGGCAACATTATGTATATATATTTCATGAATTAGCTCCCATGATGTGAGTTGGTACACACTCATTACGGGTCTGAAGGACTCATGCGGGTTCAATTCCTAGGATATTATTCCATGGACTAGCTCTCCGTGATGCAGGTATCGTGTACAGATATCCATTGCGGGTCTACAAGATACATGCGGGTTCGAGTCCCATGCGGGTGAAATAGTCCCATGAGTAGGATTGCATAATGATTCTGAGGGAAGGTGTCCCTGATTTTGACATGACTTTCATCTTTTGAAATGGTAATGATTTCATATTTGAAAGGGGTACGGTTGATTTCATATTTTGAAATGGTATTGATTTCATAATTTGAAATGACACGGTTGATCTCACTTTTAAAAGGCATATTTTAAAAGGTACAGATGACTCTCATTACTTTCATTTTTCATAAGGCAAAGTTGTACTGATTGTTTGATTATCATACTTGTCCCCTGTTATTTTTTGGACTGTTATGATCTCATTTACAATACTTATTGTTCACATACTTGGTACATCTTTCGTACTGACCCTATTTCCTCGAGAGGCTGTGTTTCATGCCGCAGTTGTAGGTACACAGTTTGTTGTTCCTCGCTCTTAGGATCTCTACTCAGGTTTTTAGGAAGCTCCATTATTTCGGAGGCTTGTCTTTTGGTACGGATTCCTGTTATTTTAGGCTTATGTACATTCAGGGGTATGGCGGGGCCCTGTCCCGTCATAGATAGTGTCTAGACTCTTAGAGGTCTGTATTCATATGTGGGCTGGACTTGCGGGAGTTGTATATATTGTTGGCCATTTGTACTACTGTATTGTCAAGTTATTTTCCCTTTATATATAGCGGCAGTCTCATCGGCTTGCCTTGTTGCTACATATACATTTTTCATTTATTATTTGGCCTATGTCTTGTATGGAATGTGAGGGTATAAGAGGAGGTGCCCAGGTAGGGCACTAGTCGCGGGCCCGGTGTTCGGGTCGTGACATTTCTAATATCTGGTATGAGTCATATGAATAGTCTCGAGGGGAAGATGTGTCTCCTACAACTTGGAATGAGTTTGCAGATGCTTTCATTGACAACTTCCCACCAATAGAGGTCAAAGAGGCAAAGTCCATGAATTTGAGAAGCTTAAGCAGAATGATATGAGTGTGCATGAGTACTACCTTCATTTAATTTCTTTGGCTAAGTATGCTCCACACATGGTTACATGAGGTCCAGTTAGGCATTTCCTGTGGGGTCTTGATCCTCACTTATTTGATAATGCTAATATTTCTACTCATAACAAAGAAATGACTATCACCAAGATGGTTGCTCCGGTACAAGGTAATGAGAGCCAAATGAAGGAAGAATAATTGTTACAAATGGAGAAAGACAATGAGTTTAATAAGAGGGCTAAGTCTTTAGGTCAACTCAGTCTTGAGGAAGGTGGAGGCAAGCAGTTATTTAAAATAGGTCATCAGGACCCACTCCATCTTCAGCCAGTTCCCCAATCCCAAGGCTCATGAATGATCATAAGTGATGGAACTTCAGAGCATTAGGCTCTCAGTCATAGGCCAGTGTGGGTCAGAAGACCTTTGATAATCCAGTTTGCGATAAGTGTAGTAAGAGGCACCCGCAGGAGTGTCGCATGAGTATATATATATATGTTATGGGTTTGGTCAGCGAGGTCACTTTCAGAGAGACTGTCTGTCAGCCAGATAGGGTACAAGAGGTAATGTCGCTCAGTCTACAAATTCAGCAGCCCCTCATAATTCTTAGGCCCAATCAGGGCGTGGTCCAGCTAAGTCCGGTAATATAGGCAGATGTCCAAACCTCTTGTATGCACTAACAAGTCTGTTATACCCTATAGTTCCAGGGTATGTATGTGAGGACGTACGTACGAAAATACGACAAAAATTTTGGAAAGAAAGAAAGATGTGATTTTTCGACGGAAAAGTTTCCGGGTTTTGTGAAGGAAAAAGGTTCGTTAATGGGAATTGGATTCCCAGATTTGGTATTTGGACTTCTTGGATTATATTAGAATTTTGGGATTTTATTTTCAGAAATGGTCACGTGGGGCCACGGGAGAAATTTACGATTTTGTGGGTCCCTCTTTGTTTTTGAGATTTTCAGTATTTTGGATATTTTCGGAAGACGAAATATTTTGGACGAGTCGGGGGGCGACACGTGTCACCCCCATGTGGCACCTTGGCCGAATTGGAGGGACAAGTGGCTAGCCACTTGTCCCCTTGGCCGAAATGGCCCTAACACTTGGAAGCTCATTTCGTTGGCCATGTGGTGTGGTGGGACCCACACACACATGGCCCAATCTTGACCACACACTTGTATAGATCTTGACCCTTGTTTCCTCTATAAATACCCCCTTAAGTTGAAGACAAATTTCATCCCACACTTGAATCTTTCCAAAGCAAATACTCCCTCCCTTTAGCCTTATTTTCGTCCCCCTCCCCCACTTGTGTAGAAAATACTCTAAGTATTGTAGTATAATCTCAAATACCTTAGCCTAGTATCCCTAGTTGTATTCCAAAGTTATTTCAATACTAGGAGCCCGGAAATACTACTTTTTCCAATAGTCGCAAAATGAAACCCTAGAAAAATCTTCATAACTTGGTTGAAGTGTTAAGAGAAGTTGTTTAGAAACTTCTAAGGGTCGCTTGGAGCGGGTTGGAACGTAAGGAATTGGAGCTAAACGTTGCTCAGGATCAACTTATAATCTTGGATAATTTTGGGCTTATCGAGGTAATGATCTATGTCCCCCTATTGTAATTGGATATTACATACTGTAGTAGTTTAGAATTGAGTATAAGATATATTGGAAGGATGATTATAAAGAATTGAACTGTACATACATTGGACTGTATTTACAATAGACTTGTGTAGTATTATTGTGAGGCAGTATTGTACACGTCCGGTTAGACGTGTAATCCCCTTGGAGTTGTTGGCTTGGTAGCAGGCCTTGTTAGGGGGAGGTTATTTATGTGATTGCGGGGAGGTCTGCGAATTTTTCGTAGAATAGGGAATTGTTTACTTAGAATATGCTACGAAGAGAACTAGGAGTTGATAGATGTATTGTGGATATTATAGGTGGATCTTCTGCGCGCGACATACTCGACTTGGCATGTGGATTAAGACGAAGAGGTATGTGATTCTTCCTATACTCTTGAGCATGATTGTTGTGAACTATATAGTACGGTAGACGTACGTGTGTGAAATGAATCTTGTTTGTTTAAAACATAAAGTGTTATAATGGCTTTATGGGAAGTTAGTTATAACGACTTTATGAAAATAAAAGAAAGATTTGATTTTGAAAGCTATACGACTTGATTTTAAAAGATAAGAGACTTGACTTATAAACGACTTGATTTCGGAAAAGGAGAAGTAACTTGATTTAAGTATAGGTTACTTGTTTTGAAAAGAGTAAGTTATTTGAGTTTTAAAGAGTATACTTGATGTTGTTTTAAAAGAAAAGCACTTGGTTTAAAAAGTATAGAGTACTTGATTTTAAAAGTCTTGTAAAGATTTTTACGAAAGTGAAGTAATTTGGTTTGAAAAGAAAACGTGTTTTAATACTACGAGTATTAGTATCGTGTGGCTTTTACGTAAAAAGAGGTCTTTTTGAAAGAATGAAAGTATGTAGTATTTTGGGGTTGAAACCCGGATCGTTGATATAAAATGAAAGTACGTTGAACTTGCCTATGCTTGTTGTGATAGCCTTTGTTGTGAAAGTGTTTTGATTCTGTGCTACCGTGTCTCTCGGGGAGGGCCGACTATCTGATTTATTGTTTGGACATACTGACACGTTGGATGGTCCACGAGTATGCGTCCACTTTGAGTATTATCTGGTTATTTCTTTTGGACATACTGACACATTGGATGGTCCACGAGTATGCGTCCACTTTGGGTATTATCTTGTTATTTCCTTTGGACATACTGACACGATGGATGGTCGCGGGTATCGTCGATGGGATGGTTTCATGGCCATGCTTATACCGAGGTAAGATGTCGGGGCATGCGGTCATTGTGAGGTTTATGTTATTAGTCCATGGACCGCTAATCCATTAAGCTTGCTGCGGTGACGAGCGATCACGGGCTTGATTTGTACATGTGGTTACAGGCACACTTTAGATACTTGTCCTGGTCATTTCGTGTATCGGCGGGCTCACGGTAGATAGCTTAAGATACTTGCCTCGGTCATATTTCGTGAGACGGTAGGCTAGAGTGCGCTTAGCTTAAGATACTTGCCTCGGCGATTCGTGGCTAGCTTTTGGGTCGTAGTTGTCTTAGTACCTTGCGTGAAGGGATATGACTAGCTTTGGGTAGTAG
Source organism: Przewalskia tangutica (assembly GCA_029844215.1). Classification (NCBI taxonomy): domain Eukaryota; kingdom Viridiplantae; phylum Streptophyta; class Magnoliopsida; order Solanales; family Solanaceae; genus Przewalskia; species Przewalskia tangutica. Next base: position 38,777,217 of record CM056733.1, read on the forward strand.
TTGGCTATTCTACTCGCCCGTCGGTTTGATAGCAGCGAGATCTAGTGTTCGAGTTCACATACGGGTGTTGTTTTACATCATGTATGCGCGATGAGAATGGGTTCCACGGGCATGATTGATATTATGGCGTGAGACCCATAGTTATGTGAGTGATCATTTCGAGGATATCGTCCCTTACTTGACATAACTATTTACTTATCGCGAAAACGGTTTTATAAAATGATAAAATGTGATTTCATTCTGATATTTTCAGTTTCACATACTTGGTACTGTTATCGACCTCCGAGGCTGCGTTCATGACGCAGGTAGAGGTACACCAGTTGTTGATCCTCGCTCATAGGATCGCAGTTCAGCGTTGGGAAGCTCCGTTTCTCCGGAGGCTTATCTTTTTGGTATAGTCCCCTGTCATTGTAGATACTTATACATTCAGGGGTATGGCGGGGCCCTGTCCTGTCATAGTTGTTGTTACATTCTTAGAGGTCTGTAGTACTATTGTGGGCAGGGTTTGTAAATGATTATAACTGTTCGGTTTTATGTATATACATGAAGGTAACCGTTTTGGTTAGCCTGTTTTCTTATGTTGTCTCTTGTTTCCTGTTTAAATTTTATTTCCGCTGATTTTCTCTGATGTTGTTATCACTAGGGTGCCCGGGGTAAGGAACCAGTCGCGGGCCCGAGGTCGGGTCGTGACAAAGTCGTCAAGATATAAAGGCTCATGCAGATGTAGTCATATGTATATTAACCATTTTCACTTGACGTTTATGCCCATATGGATCTTGGATCCACTCTATCTTATGTAACTCCATTCATTGCTAAGAAATTAGGGATAGAACAAAACAAAGTTGTATGAACCCTTTAAAGTATTCACTCCTGGTTGTGAGTTACTTATAGCTAGACGAGTATATAGGGGTTGTTCAGTTAAAGTCTATCACCGCATTACAGTAGTCGATTTGGTAGAGTTGGAAATGGTAGACTTTGATGTAATGATGGGAATGGATTGGTTGTCTTCATGTTATGCCACAGTAGACGAACCAAAATTGTTAGTTTCGAATATCCCGGTGAATCAGTCATAGAATAAAAGGATAATGTAGTAGCACACATAGGAAAGTTTATTTCCTATATTAAATAAAAAAAGATGATATCTAAAGGGTAAATTTACCATCTAGTTCAGGTTAGGTATGAAAATACCTATACCCTAAGTCTTCAGTCCATACCAGTTGTCAGTGAGTTTTCTAAAGTCTTTCCTCAAGATCTTTCCGGAGTTCCTCCCAATAAGGAGATTGACTTTGGAATTAATTTACTTATCAACACTAAGCCAATATCTATTCCACCATACATAATAGCTCCAGCAGAGCTAAGTGAATGAAAAACCCAGTTAAAAGATCTCCTTGATAAGGAATTTATTAGGCCAAGTGTCTTACTTTTGGGTGCATTAGTCTTGTTTGTTCGAAAAAAAGTATGGATCTTTGCATATGTGCATTGACTATTGCCAGTTGAATAAGGTCACCATTACGAGCAAGTATCCTCTTTCCAGAACTGATGACTTATTTGACCAACTTCATGGTGTCCAATGTTAATCTAGGATTGACCTCAGATCAGGGTACCATCAACTTAAGGTTAAGGAAGTTGATATTCTGAAAACCGCCTTAAAAACTCATTATGGTCATTTCAAATTTTGTGTCATGTCATTCGGATTTGTGAATGCACTAGTTTATTTCATGGATCTTAAGAATAGGGTCTTCAAGACTTATCTTGATCTTTTCGTCATTGTTCATTCATGATATTCAAATCTATTCCCGTAGTGAGGCTGATCATGCAGAACATCTTAGAATAGTGTTACAGACACTTCAGGACTGCAAGCCCTATGCGAAATTTTCCAAGTGTGATTTTTTTCTAAAGTCAATAGTATTTCTTAGGCCATGTGATTTTAGGAGAAGGCGTCCAAGTTGATTTTCAGAAAATAGACGCTATAAAGAATTGGCCTAGACTCACTTTTGCTATAGAGATACGAAGTTTCCTGGGTCTGGCATGCTATTATAGGTTCTTCGTAGAAGGTTTTTCTTCTATATCAGTTTCGTTGACTAGATTAACTCAAAAGAAACTCAAATTTCTGTGGTAAGATGCTTGTGAGCATAGCTTTGAGGAATTAAAAATGAGACTGACTTATGCTTTAGTGTTAACATTGCCAAAAGGAACCGAAGGGTTCGTAGTGTATTGTGATGCGTTAGGAATTGGTCTTAAGTGTGTTTTAATGCAGCATGGTAAGGTTATAACTTATGCATACAGACAACTTAAGCCTCATGAAAAGAACTATCTGACTCCCGACTTAAAATTGGCTGCGATAATTTTCGCGCTCAAGATATGGTGCAACTATTTATGTAGTTCACATTGCATTTTAACACATCACAAGAGCATTCAGTACATTTTCAAGAAGCGGAAGTTTAATCTTAGATAGAGAAGATGGCTGGAATTGATAAAGGATTATGATATCGATGTTCTCTATCATCTGAGGAAAGAAAATGTGGTAGCACATGCTCTTAGTCGTGATCCATGGAAGCTTAGCTCATGTTGATGAAGAAAAGAGAACCATGATGAAGGAAATTCACCGACTATCAAGTCTAGGAGTTTGACTGATGGACTCCGAAGATAGTGTGTTGTTTTCCAGAACAAGTCTGAATCCTGCTTAGTAGCCAAGGTAAATGAGAAGCAATTTAATGATCCATATTTATTGTAGCTAAAAGAAGGGATTCACAAGCATAAGACTACGACTTTTGAACAAGGGGATATGACAGTACTTTGAGGTATTGAGGCAGGTAATGTGGACGAACTTAGAGAGTAAATGAATCATGGCAAAAATGTACAATTTCAGGTATTCTATCTACTCAGGTTCTACAAAGATGTATCATGATCTTAAAGAGATTTATTGGTGGAACGATATTGTCACGACCCGACCACGGGCCCGCGACTGGTGCCCTACCTGGGCACCCTTCCAGGTATACATCAGAGATATTCAGCGGAACACACATGAAACTATATAAAATAAACAGCAGAAGTAAAACAACAGGTTAGCCGATAGGGCTACCTTCCTGGACATATAATATACAACCGAAGCAGTTGCCTCCTTTCCCTTACAAACTGACCCACAACATGTGACTACAGACCTCTAAGAATTTTTAACGGAACAACTGTGGCGGGACAGGGCCCCGCCATACCCCTGAATATACATGAATCTACTACCTCAGGGAAACCGTACCAAGAGATAAGCCTCCGGAGCAAATGGAGCTTTTCTCAAAACTGAACCGAGATCCTAAGAGCAAGGATCACCAACCTGTGCACCTAACACCTGCGGGCATGAACGCAGCCCAGAAGTCGATTACAACAGTGCGAATATGGAGCAGAAATAACGTCTGATGCAGAAATGCGTACAATCAGAAAAAGAATGACAGGACAAGTATAAAAGTACATACGGATCCTCGCGTCATTACCACTTATGAACTTAATTTCACATCAATATCTTTTCCCATTTTCAATAAAGGTTATAGTCACATTCTTACGCACATGATTAGGAAAAAATCATTAAGTTCATTTCTATATAACTTACTTATCTTTCATAAGTATAATCCGGCCCTTTAAGGAGGGCACATTTACTACCCGGCCCAATCTGGGACGCGATCAAGTCACACAAATATCAAGCGTGTCCGTGGAATCCCCCATCACTGCCGACAACTATAAGTGTAAAATATAATCATGTGATGCGCCCGTGGCATCCCACCTCACTGTTGGCGTACACATACACAACATATATATATATATATATCTCCTGCCCGTGGAATCCCACATCACTGCGATCCAGTATAATAATACACCAATAGGCAAACATGAACACCAAGTCCCACCGGTGGTATAGCGTCTTGGGGGTCTACCCCTCACTTATACTCTTACCCTGGAGAAGGTGGTAAAGCAGGTGGTATAGCATCTTGGGGGTCTACCCCTCACTTATACTCTTACCCTGGAGAAGGTGGTATAACATCTTGGGGATTTACCCCTCACTCATACTCTTACCCTGGAGAAGGTGGTAAAGCAGGTGGTATAGCATCTTGGGGGTCTACCCCTCACTTATACTCTTACCCTGGAGAAGGTGGTATAACATCTTGGGGATTTACCCCTCACTTATACTCTTACCCTATCTCGACCGACCATCAAACAAAACAAGCAGGGGGTATAATGTCTTGGGGGTTTACCCCTCACTTATACTCTTACCCTGGAGAAGGTGGTTGTTATACCCCGTAGTTCCAGGGTATGTATGCGAGGACGTACGTACGAGAATACGGCATTGAAATTGGAAAGGAAGAAAGAGGTGATTTTTCCACGGAAAAGTTTCCGGTTTTTGTGAAGGAAAGAGGTTCGTTAATGGGAATTGGGTTCCCAGATTTGGTATTCGGACTTCTTGGAATATTAGAGAATTATGGAATTTTATTTTCGGAAATGGTCACGTGGGGCCCACGGGAGAAAATTCTGATTTTGTGGGGCCCACTTTGTTTTGAGATTTTGGCCATTGTGGATTTTTGGAAGATGAAATATTTTGGGCGAGTAGGAGGCGACACGTGTCAACCCCACAGGTGGCTTGGCGATTTTCACTTTGTGCACACACCCGATTAGAGTCGTTTTTCGACGAAACGTTTTACTAAACTCGCGTAGGATAAATTCCGGCTATGTCATTTCTAATTTTTGCGGATTTTTCCGAGAGACGCAACACGTTGGACCAACGAGAGGGCGACACTTGTCACCCTCTCATAGATGGATGTTACACGGCATTAGGGCCGAATGGATGGCCATCCTTGTCATGTAGTTGGTAGGATATTTTGTGTGCAAGTTGGCCAAGGACACTTGCCTAAATCCTCACCCTACACTTGCCTTGCACTTGGCATCATCTTGGCCATTGGTTGGTCATTTCTTGACCTATAAATACCCCCCTTGTTGAAGAGTTATTTCATCCTAAATTGAGCAATCTTTCTAAGTCTCAAATCCTCCTCTCCCTCTTGTTGTTTTCGTCCACCACCCTCCCTTTGAAGCTCTAGCCGAGAGCAACCCCACTAGCCTGGCGAAACCTACCCCCTTCCTTGGTAGAAATGTTGCTTTCTAGTATTGTTATAATGCCCAAATTACCCTAGCCCAAACCCTTAGTCCTTAGTAGAAGTTGTGAAGAACTTCTAAGGTTTTCTTAGAGCTCTGGAGCATACAACTTAGGAGCTAAACCTTGCTCAGTATGACTTTTATCTAGGATATTATTGGGCTTACCGAGGTAAATAATCCTAACCCTCTTTTGTAATTAGAGAATACATCTTGTAGAAGTATAGGAATAAGTATAAATACTTAGAAGGATATTAAGAATAGAATTGGCATTATCACAGTAGAAAGGGTTTAAAAGATGAATAATAGAATCAGACTTACATGGGTGTTTTCACGATGAACTTGAGTAGCTCACCGGGTAGGGAAGTGCTGCCCAAATGTCCATAGAATAACGAACCTCCGCTTAGAGCTTTGTGCGATCTGATCAGACGTTGATAGGCGTATTGGTATTATAGGTCGATTCTGCGCGCGACATATTCAACTTGGCGGTGGATTTCGCGAGAAGGTATGTGATTCTTCCTATCCTCTTGAGCATGATATTTTAAAGAATATGTATATAGTACGGTGAGCGTCGTGTGTTAGCGAATAATAATTTCGCAATGTCTTGGACTTAAGCCCGAATAATAATTACGGCAATGTCTTGGACTTAAGCTGAATAATAATTACGTGATGTCTTACGAATTAAGCTGAATAAAAAGAATCAAGTAGTTCAAAAGAATTAAGAAACCTTTTTAAGAAGAGTAACACTTGGTTTTAAAAGCTTAAGAGTTATACTAGCTTTATGGGAAGTTAGGTATAACGGCTTAAGAGTGATAAAAGAAACGATTTATTGATTTAAGGAAATAAGAGACTTGACTTAATTATACTAATGTGAAAAGTGTGAAACCTCATTCGTGAGTAAATAGTATTTTTGGTTTTCAAAAGGAATGATGTTTCACCGATCGAATGAATGTCGAACAAACCACATGCGCTTAATAAAAGGAAATGTTTTGACTAATAAAGTATTATTAAAACCAGTAGAAACTTCCATCTGCATAGGAGCTAAGATGAGACAAAATGATATTACATTTCCTAGATCATGGTCTTGTAATAAGATTGTTATGAACAATAATAACCTACTCACACATAAGGTATATGTTTCTCAAATTGTTTTAAAGGATTAAAACTATGAACTACGAAACCTTTCGAAAATGAGAAACTTGAGTAATTGAAATTAGGCAAACTTGAGCGTTGGGAAAAGAATGTTGTTACTTGATTTTACAAAGAGAAGTGTTCTGATTTACTTCAAAAGATAATCACTCTATTTTTTTATATACTACGGGTATTGTGTGACTTTTGTGAAAGAAACGGATCTTTTAAAAGAGTAATACATGAAGTACTTTGGGGCTAAAAACCCGAACTTGTTAACATAATGTAGAAAGTACCTTGTGTGAATAACTTGATTGTATTGATTTGTGATAGTCTTGTAATACTTTCTTGTTGACTTGATAAGTAAACATGTTAGGATGCTACGTGAGTTAGTATCTTGTAATGTTTGTGTAAAGGGGTTTTCCCTTGTTGTGCTTAGGTTGTTTAACGATAAGCCGTCATGTTGATATTATATCACTCATGATTAGGGGTTAAGCGCCCTCCGTCACGGGTAGACTCAGCGGGTCTAGTGACCTATGATTCGAGAATACCTTATGCAGTGCAGTATGGCCTATCGCGAGCTACGGAGTTCAGTTAGTACGGCCGCTTGTGGTCATGCGGTCTTTGTGGCGTGCAGACGGCGAGTCCAGACGGCTGCAGGAGTAGATACCCTCGATGCGTGGAATACCTCATGCAGGCCATTTGATTGGCCCATGCGGAGCTACGGGAAGTTCGAGGGCTAGCAGCGCGCATTAGATCTGCGGGTGAGTGGCGACTTTGATCATGTGATGATGCAGACAGATCTCATAATCTGATTTACGACCTTGTTTATCTTGTGGGTTTTAGTAGTCGGCTATGCCTTCGTACTTACCGTGCGGTTTTATGATGACTTTGAGGCGTGAGTCACGACTTGACATATCGCTTATTTATTGTGAGCGTAGTTTTGGTTATCATACATGTCTTACGCTTTATATAGACTACTATGATTTCATTTTCGTATTTTGATTTCACATACTTGGTACTGTTGTCTTGACCTCCTTGGAGCTGCGTTCAATCTGCAGTAAAGGTACTCCTCGTTGATCCCGTTCTTAGGATTACCGTTTGCGTTGGGAAAGCTCCGTTTCTCGGAGGCTTAGCATTTTGGTATGGTCCCTGTCGTTGTAGATATTTGTATTCAGGGTATGGCGGGGCCACTGTCCGCCATTGTTGTTTTAAACTCTTAGAGTGCTGTAGACTGTTGTAAGGTTGGGATGAATCGCTATTTCATTTTGGGGTATTTATATACATGTATGCCGAAAGGCAACTTTTTCCAGCGTGTCTTATTTATCTTGTTTCATATTTTTGCTTTATTTTCCGCGATTTCTCGATGTATGACTACTTGGGTGCGGGTAAGGCACGATCACGAGCCGGGCAGTCGTGTGATGGTATAGCATCTTGCGAGTTTACCCCTCACTTATACTCTTACCCTATCTCGAGTGATCGAACAAGCGAAGCACTACCATGTCTTACATAAAAAATCCGAATTTAACCCAAGTACTACAAATAACGAAGCATACGTGGAATCCCACATCACTGCAGTGCGTCCAAGTACTTACAACAAGGCGTGACCTCGGCCAGAGTCGCGGCAACGTAATAAAACATAATACTTGCACTCAAAGGCTATCACCATCACACATAGGCTAATTCTCAATTAACAAGCCAAAGTACTTATCAAGGCACACTTAGACTAATTCTCAATTAATCAAGCCAAAGTACTTATCAAGGCACAAATAGAATAATTCTCATTGAACAAGCCAAAGTACTAATCAAGACACACTTAGACTAATTCTCAATTAATCAAGCCAAAGTACTAATCAAGGCACACTTAGACTAATTCTTAATTAATCAAGCCAAAGTACTAATCAAGGCACACTTAGACTAATTCTCAATTAATCAAGCCAAAGTACTAATCAAGGCAAACTTAGACTAATTCTCAATTAATCAAGCCAAAGTACTAATCAAGACACACTTAGACTAATTCTCAATTAATCAAGCCAAAGTACTAATCAAGGCATCACATAGAATTATTCTCAATTAAACAGGTCAAAGTACTACGTACGTACATTCTTTTCAAGAGACTCCTTTTTGTGTAAAACCCCAAGATACTAACACCCGTAGTATCCAGGCTTGTGTACATTTCACATAAGTCACGATACTTTTAGAAATACATTTCTCGGCTTCTAAATCAAGTGACCCATACGTTAAAACTTTTAAGCAAGTGATACCTTTAAATCACATTGCCCTTCCTTAATACAAGTTAATTCTTTGAATTCTTTATTAGAGAAAACCATTCTCTTTACCTTCCATAAAGCCGTTATAACCAACTTCCCATAAAGCCGTTATAACCCTTTATAGTTTTAGACAAAACTCATTCCTTTTCTAACCAAGAGACTTCTACTTTTTGAAACCAAGTATTATATACTTTCAACTCAATTCTCTTAACTTTCAAAAATACAATTAGTCTCTTAACCTTTTGAACTCAAGTGACTCATTTTATTATAAAACCTTAGGCAATTGATGCCTTAAAATCAAGTTGCCTTTTTACTAAAATCAAGTCATTTATCTTTCCATAAAGCAAATATAACCAACTCCCCATAAAGTCGTTATATTCACTTTATGCCTTAGCCAAAAATATAATTTCCTATCCAAGGGACTTATACGTTTAAAACGAAACAAGTATCACATACTTTAAAACTCTTCAAGTCCCTTAACTTTAATAAAACTTAAGACATCCTTTATTCTTTCAAAGAAATGAGTTAATCTCCTAACTCACCTGACTTGGCTATTTATAAAACTAGTAAAGGATATCAAGGTGTTGTACGTCTACCGTACTACATACATGCAACTAGTCATGCTCAAAAGATAGGAAAAGTTCTACATAGAGCAAATCACACAACTACCTCTTAACTTCTAAGAGTAGAAGGAAACATGAAATGATACCACAGGTATATTCCATACATAGAATCATGCCAAAGGAAGGAAGAGGTTCACATACCTCGCGACGATTATCGACAAGTAGCAAAATGCTCCAAAGTACTTCAATCTTGATAGCTAATCCATCCTTCAAGTAGGATACGCTATACTTAGTACTTAAAACTATAATGGTCTGTCGTCCATTAACCTCTTACTTCAAACGTAGAATATTCTAGGTGCTAAGTTGCTAAATTCTACGGAAAATCGGACAAAGACCTCCTTTGTTTTTACTTACTTTGCCACCTTTTTCAAGGCCGAATACAATAACCAAACACGCCACATTTAAGGCCCAATCAAATGCAATTATCAATAGGGGATTACACGCCTACTAGTCGTGTAAAATTCCGCCCCACAATAGATATCAAACTAATACCAACTATATGTCCAATTCGGCTAACTTGAAATACTACAACATCAATTCTTATCCAATTTCCATTTCAATCCAAGTTATTAGCCCAACATGATATCAAGTCGCAAACGACTATAACTACTATAATCTTTAAGTCAACAACATGCGACGATTCTAATAATGACTAAATTGTAATCCAACTTAACATGGCTTACATTACACTTCGGATTTCCAAGGCTACAATCAATCCATAATTCTTATAAACTTCAACACATATACTTCATGCTAGCAACATGTAAAGATAACAACAATATAAATAATCTTGTAACACTTCTAAGAGACGAGATTATACCTCAACGAATCTTAACCCAAATTCCGAATCCGGAGTCGCTCTTAGCAACTTAGAGCCTCTCCGATCCGCTACAATCCGCTACTGAGACCGCTTTGTCACGACCGGCTGGGCGTGGCGGTGCCTACCGGGCACCCTAGTGACACAACATCAGTAATCACGGAACATAAAACAACAACGTGAGATAACGAAATATAAAACAATAATCAGTGAAAACTTGCCTTTCGGCATATATATAACCATCAACTCTTTTACAAATGAGCGGCTTAATCCTTTTTACCAACCACGCCGCGGTACTACTGGACCTCAAGAATGATCGACCACGATGGCGGGGCGGGGCCCGCCAAACCCAGATGTAAACACTTACTGACGGGGACTATACGTGATAAGCCTCGGAGAAACGGAGCTTCCCAATTGACTGTGACCACGAGCTAGGATCAACGATCGATGTACCTCAACTGCGGCATGAACGCGGCCCCGAAGGAGGTCGATCTGGCAGTGCAGTATGTGAAACTAAAAATAAATCGTAAATGAAATCATAGTAGTCTATACAAGCGGGAGACATGTATGATAACCAACTACGATTCACCATAAATAAGCGATCATGTCAAGTCGGGGACTCACACCTCAAGTCATCACTCAATTTAACAATGGGTCTCACGCCCACACATCAATCGTGCGTGGAATACCTTCCTCACCGCCAGCTGGCGATTTATGATATACAAGCACCAAGGAATACATATGAACACCGGTCCCACTGTGTCCTAATAAAGCTATGCAGGGTAAGTACGAAGGCATAGCCGACTACTAACACCAGTACCAACAAGGTCATAAAGCGTATCATAAGATCTGTCTGCAGACCGTCACATGATCAAAGGCGGCCACTTGCGCGATATCTAATGCGGCGTCTAGTCTCGGAACTTCCGCGACTCGCGTAGGCCAATCTCATCGGCCGCATGAGGTATTCCGCGTCGAGGGTAGCTACTCCCGGCATCGCCCCGGACTTTCGAGTCGCGTAGCCTGAGGACGCGTGCCCATAAAGGACGACACTAACACGGAACTCTCGTAGCTCCGCTAGGCCCCGGGACCGCGTGAGGTATTCTCGAATCATGGTCCTGCATCGCTGAGTCTACCCGCGTGGAGGCGGCTTAACCCGGAATCATCTCAAGAGATGAATGCCACAATACTATCATAATGGTGATAGTTAATAAGCACAATCAAGGAAACCCCTTACACAAACATCACAAGATACTAACACACGTAGCATCCTAACACGTTTACTTATCAAAGCAACAAGAAAGTATTACAAGGCTATCACAAACCAATACAATCAAGTTATTCACACAAGGTACTTTCTACTAACAAGTTGGTATCTATCCCCAAGTACTTCACATTAAAATCTTAAAAAAATCTGTTTCTTTCACATAAGTCACACAATACGTAGTATAAAATAGAGTAGTATCCTTTTAAGAAAACCAAAACTCTTACCTTTGTAAAATCAAGTAACAACATTATTTTCCAAACGCCCAAGTTTGCCTAATTTCAAATGTTCACGTTTCTTATTTTAGAAAGGTTTAAGTTCATAGTCTTATTCATTTAAGAATATAATTCTCTTTTAAACAATCGAGAAACATAAGCCTTATATGTGAGTAGGATATTCTTGTTTATAACAATCTTATTACAATGACCATGATCTAGGAAATATCATTTTGTCTCATCTTAGCTTACATGCGGATGGAAGTTTCTCTTGGTTTTAATAATACTTAATTATTCAAAACATTTCCTTTTAATGTATTTGCAGTGGTTTGTCGATACACATTCGATTTCGAAATCAGTAAAGCATTCTTAAGCCGTTATACCTAACTTCCCATAAAGCTAGTATAACTCTTAAGTTTTCAAACACCAAGTAGTACTTCTCTTTCAAAATGATTCAAAAATCTTTTGAAAATACTTCAAGTTCTTTCTTATCATATAACAAGCGATTATAGTTCAAATCGATTACCTTTTAAAAACCACATGTATTTTCTTACTAACATAAAGTTTATTATAACCAACTTTCCATAAAGCCGTTATAACACTTTATGTTTTAAACCACTCAAACACATTTAGCACGTATGCGTCACCGCACTACATAGTTCACACATATCATGCTAGAGAGATAGGAAGAGGTTCACATACCTCGCGACGATTATCGACTAATAGCAAAATGCTCAAGTACCTCAATGTCGGCTACTCCTTAAGCCAAGTAGAGCGCCACACGTAGTACTTCAACCTATAAGGCCACAAGCGCTTATTAACATCTAGATCTTATCGTAGAACATTCTACAGAAAATTCGCAAAGACCTCCCCCATGCAGCGTAAATCTCCTCTCTATCGGGTAGGCTACCAAGCCAACCGGGGGTTATACGTCTAATCGGACGTGCACAATTCTACCTCACGGAAAGCTACACAAGTCTTTGTACTACGATCTATGTAATTACTGATTCGATTACTCTTCTTTGAAAAGGTTTCTTATTATTGGGCTTAAGTCCAGGACATTGCCACAACATTAAGTTTAGTACTATATATATAGTATACTTCAACTATATATTCCTCTGACATGTAATATCCAATCACAATAGGGGACAAGATAATTACCTCGATAAGCCCATAATTATCCAAGTATAAATGTCGATCCTTAGCAACGCTTAGCTCGACTCGAGCGCTCGACCCGCTCTAAACCACCCTTAGAAGTTCTAACCAACTCCTACACAATACTCCAACGGACTATGGAGATTTTCCTAGGGTTTCGGTTTGTAGTGTGGGAAGTATAAAAGTATTTACGGGCTTTTGTATAGGTATAACCTTAGAATACTACAAGGTATCTGGCTAAGGTATTTGGGCATTATAACAATACTTGGAGAGTATTTCTATACCACAAAGGGGGGTATTATACGAAAGCAACTAGGCTAGGGGGTGTCTACCTCGGCCTACCCACTAGGGGACTCTCGGCCAAGGGGAGAGGGGCTCTCGGCAAGACACTACACTAAGGGAAGGAAGAAGCTTGCAAGACTTAGGCAATGTTGTGAATGAATTAGTCTTCAAAAGGGGGGGTATTTATAGGTCAAGTGAAAGCCAACCAATGGCCAAGATTACACCAAGTGTTAGGCAAGTGTAGGGCCAAGATTCACCCATGTGTACCTGTGACTTGCACACAAAATATCTACCAAAAATATCTCCCACTTGCCTTCCCAATCGTCCAGTCGCCCTTGCCCACCAATGAGAGGGTGCCAAGTGTCGCCTCTCGTTGGTCCAAAATGTTCCGTCTCTCGGAAAAATCCATAAAAATAAGAAAAGACATAGCGGAATTTTCCCTATGAAGTTATGTAAAGCGTTTAGTCGAAACGACTCTAGCAGGGTGTTGTGCACAAATGCCATTCGGCGAGCCACTGGCGGGGTGACACGTGTCACCCTCCTATTGGCCCAAAATAAAACATCTTAGAAAATATCCATAATGGCCAAAATCTCGAAAACAAAGTGGGCCCCACAAAACGTAAATTTCTCGAGTGGGCCCACGTGACCATTTTCGAAAATAAAATTCCATAATTCTCTAATATTCGGGAAGTCCGAATACCAAATCGGGAATCCAATTCCCATTAACGAACCTTTTTCCTTCACAAAACCGGAAACTTTTAGTGGAAAAATCGCCTCTTTCTTCCTTTCCAATCTTTACGTCAGATTCTCGTGCGTGCGTCGCATACATACCACGGGACTACGGGTATAACATTCTTCCCTCCTTAGAAACATTCGTCCCGAATGTTCCTTCTAAGTCTCAAAAACAAACGTGCGCCAGTATAGTCTTCACTACTATACTTACGAAACAATCTTGCCATACCTGGCCACAGAAATACCTGCGCAACATACTTATATCCAAGTCTACGAGGAAAACACCTCTATCTCACCACAAATACCTCTTCCCGGGGTCAAAGTATACTTCCTTAGTCACTGATACCACTTTTGTCACTTTGTCGCGAGCCTTGCTCCGACGACCCAACAAATGGTGCAGGTCAACTGCGATCGGAGGATCTCGTACACTCGAACTCTTACCACATTACGTCTGGCGGTTCCAAAACTCGGGTTACTATCTCTAACGTGGTCATCATTAGCGGGAACACTGATGGATCTCGATACTTTCCGATCATAACAATACGAAAGGCCGAATCGCCTCCTAAGTCGGACGGCAAAGCTAACATATAAGCAACTGGCCTATTCTTCACATGAACTAAAGGGCCCCAGTAACTCGGGCTAAGTTCCTTTGTTTCCAAAACTCGTCACACCTAACCGGGTGGTACTTTCAAGAAGACCGACCGTCAACTGAACTCTAAGCGTCGTCGCCGATTATCCGCACGATTCTCCGAGCCGCGGAACTTCTTCTAGACAAGCCGCTATCCACGATCTGCTGGAACAAGCTGAACCAACTAATCGAACCTTGCCAACATCGAACCAATCGATGCAACTTACACTTCGCCCTACAAGGCTTCAAAAGGCGACATCCGAACACCGAAATGGTAGCTTAAACACTACCTCCACAGGAGACAACAATCCCAAAACTATCCCCGAAATCCAACAACCGGCGAGGCGAATGCGGTCGAGACTTACGAGTTCTTAACACATGCCCGGCAAAACTTCGAAACAAAACAACCGCACTGGGCTCCATGCGTCATAAGGTGAAGGTAGGCACCGTGCAACCTTACAACCTTCGATAACATCAACAACTGCAGAGGCGACCGACCAGAAGAACACGATGGCTGCCCCATCGGCCCGACCACCGGTCGAACGCATCCACGAACTTGCACTGGCTAACTAAACATGGGCCTAACACCCTCATGACCCTAACACAAGAGGGACCACCACAAACTGACCCCACCACCAAACCTACCGCGGGTTGACCCGCGTAGCCTCAACCCGGCAAGGCGTAAAATACCATCTCCGAAGGAACAATCTTACTAAAAACGTTACGAAAACCTAGCGGTCTTCTTAGCTCAACTAACCTCTTTCATTTCATACTACTTAGGGACTTATCACAAACACAGCTCCCGTGCACTATGCACTCCTATAAGGGTCAAACATAAACATACGTCTCTACCCGAGATGGCCTTACCTCTAAGGTCTTTGCGTATAAAGCTCTAAGGCTCACTTTCTCTATCCTCCAAAATCTTACTCGGTTAACCCACCATGATTTCTAATCACAACTAACATCCGCTATCGTAACATAGCACTTAAGGTATACTCACCTTGAAATTTCTGAAGGACCTTGCTGCGCCCGCCCTCTTCTCGTCCTTGGTTAACCCGTCGATCTCTACGTTTCTCGGCCTGCTGCGCATAAGCCCGTACACAGGCCATGCTCAAGCCCAACTGAAGAATTACTCTTGCACAACCCTTTCTTAGGTAGTCATCAAGACCCGCGATACATGGTATACTCTCGGTAGCCAAATCCATGGCTAGTAATGCAGGTTGCCTCTTTGCAATCTATATTCTGTTCTCGATGGGCGAAGGTTCACATATCATGGCGCGATGGAGCTGCCGTCGCCGTGCTTAAACTCGCTTTGGGGCTAGTGACGTCGCGAAATCCCGAATGAAGCACTACCTAGGTAATGATTGGGCTGTGCCCTCATGACCCTCACGAACTCTACTCGCAGCCTCCGCACGCCTTGTCCTCTGGGCGGGTTTGCCTACGCGGAGGCATAACGGTAAGGAAAGAAATACGTCGGAGGTCTAACTTACAACACGACTCTAAGGCACGATCTCGGAGTGAGAAGAATAGAAACCAATCCTAAATATCCTATAGCCTCACGATTATTGATGTGGTGCACAACACACCGATAATCAAGCTCTCTTGGATCTGATGCGTAGACACTTTCAGAGGATTAATCGCTCGATACCACTTTTGTCACGACCGGCGGGCGTGTTGGTGCCTTACCGGGCACCCTAGTGACACAACATCGAGTAATCGAACATAAAACAACAACATGAGATAACGAAATATAAAACAATAATCAGTGAAAACTTGCCTTTGGCATATATATAACCATCAACTCTTTTACAAATGAACGGCAATCCTTTTTACCAACCACCGCAGCGATTACTACGGACCTCACAGAATGATCGACACGATGGCGGGGCGGGCCGCCAAACCCCGAATGTAAACACTTACTACGGGGACTATACCATGATAAGCCTCGGAGAAACGGAGCTTCCCAAACGCTGTGACCACGAGAGCTAGGATCAACGATCGATGTACCTCAACTGCGGCATGAACGCGGCCGAAGAGTCGATTAACAGTGCAGAGTATGTGAAACTAAAAATAAATCGTAAATGAAATCATAGTAGTCTATACAAGCGGGAGACATGTATGATAACCAAACTACGATTCACCATAAATAGCGATCATGTCAAGTCGTGGACTCACACCTCAAGTCATCACTCAATTTAACAATGGGTCTCACGCCCAACATCAATCGTGCGTGGAATACCTTCGCCACCGGCGGTTATGATATACAAGCACCAAGGAATACATATGAACACCGGTCCCACTGTGTCCTAATAAAGCATGCGAGGTAAATGCGAAGGCATAGCCGACTACTAACACCAGCACCAACAAGGTCATAAAGCGTATCATAAGATCTGTCTAGGCATCACATGATCAAAGGCGGCCACTTGCCCGCAGTATCTAATGTGCGCGTCTAGTCCTCGAACTTCCATGACTCCGCGTAGGCCAATCTCATCGCCCGCATGAGGTATTCCCGCATCGGTAGCTACTCCGGCATCGCCCCGGACTTTCGAGTCCGCATGGCCACAGGACCGCATGCCCATAAAGGACGACACTAACACGGAACTCTCGTAGCTCCGCATAGGCCCCGGGACCCGCGTGAGGTATTCTCGAATCATGGTCCTGCATCACCGAGTCTACCCGCGTCGGAGGGCACTTAACCGGAATCATCTCAAGAGATGAATGCCACAATACTATCATAATGACCGATAGTTAATAAGCACAATCAAGAAACCCGCACACAAACATCACAAGATACTAACACACGTAGCATCCTAACACGTTTACTTATCAAAGCAACAAGAAAGTATTACAAGGCTATCACAAACCAATACAATCAAGTTATTCACACAAGGTACTTTCTACTAACAAGTTCGCATCTATCATCCCCAAAGTACTTCACATTAAAATCTTAAAAAATCTGTTTCTTTCACATAAGTCACACAATACCGTAGTATAAAATAGAGTGGTATCCTTTTAAGAAAACCAAAACTCTTACCTTTGTAAAATCAAGTAACAACATTATTTTCCAAACGTCCAAGTTTGCCTAATTTCAAATGTTCACGTTTCTTATTTTAGAAAGGTTTCGTAGTTCATAGTCTTATTCATTTAAGAATATAATTCTCTTTTAAACAATCTGAGAAACATAAGCCTTATATGTGAGTAGGATATTCTTGTTTATAACAATCTTATTACAGCAGCCATGATCTAGGAAATATCATTTTGTCTCATCTTAGCTTACATGCGGATGGAAGTTTCTCTTGGTTTTAATAATACTTAATTATTCAAAACATTTCCTTTTAACGTATTGCGATGGTTTGTCGATACACATTCTGATTTCCGAAATCAGTAAAGCATTCTTAAGCCGTTATACCTAACTTCCCATAAAGCTAGTATAACTCTTAAGTTTTCAAACACCAAGTAGTACTTCTCTTTCAAAATGATTCAAAAATCTTTTGAAAATACTTCAAGTTCTTTCTTATCATATAACAAGCCAGTTATAGTTCAAATCAGTTACCTTTTAAAAACCACATGTATTTTCTTACTAACATAAAGCTGTTATAACCAACTTTCCATAAAGCCGTTATAACACTTTATGTTTTAAACCACTCAAACACATTTAGCACGTATGCGTCACCGCACTACATAGTTCACACATATCATGCTAGAGATAGGAAGAGGTTCACATACCTCGCGACGATTATCGACTAATAGCAAAATGCTCAGTACCTCAAGCCGGCTACTCCTGCCAAGTAGACGCGCCACGTAGTACTTCAACCTATAAGGCCACAGCGCTTATTAACATCTAGATCTTATCGTAGAACATTACAGAAAATTCGACAAAGACTCCCCGCAACAGCGTAAATCTCCTCCTCTATCGGGGGCTGCCAAGCCAACGGGGGTTATACGTCTAATCGGACGTGCACAATTCTACCTCACAGAAAGCTACACAAGTCTCATGTACTCACGATCCCATGTAATTCTGATTCGGTACTCTTCTTTGAAAAGGTTTCTTATTATTCAGCTTAAGTCGAGGACATTGCCACAACATTAAGTTCAAGACTATATATATAGTATACTTCAACTATATATTCCTCTGACATGTAATATCCAATCACAATAGGGGACAAGATAATTACCTCGATAAGCCCATAATTATCCAAGTATAAATGTCGATCCTTAGCGCTTAGCTCGACTCCGGCGCTCAACCCGCTCTAAACCACCTTAGAAGTTCTAACCAACTCCTACACAATACTCAACGGACTATGGAGATTTTCCTAGGGTTTCGGTTTTGTGGTGGGAAGTATAAAAGTATTTACGGGCTTTTCAGATAGGTATAACCTTAGAATACTACAAGGTATCTGGCTAAGGTATTTGGGCATTATAACAATACTTGGAGAGTATTTCTATACCACAGGGGTATTATACGAAGCAACTAGGCTGGGGGTGTCTACCCTGGCCTACCCCACTGGGGACTCTCGGCGAGGGGAGAGGGCTCTCGGCCAAGACACTACACTAGGGGAAGGAAGAAGAAGCTTTCAAGACTTAGGCAATTTTGTGAATGAATTAGTCTTCAAAGGGGTATTTATAGGTCAAGTGAAAGCCAACCAATGGCCAAGATTACACCAAGTGTTAGGCAAGTGTAGGGCCAAGATTCACGTGTGTACCTAGCCAACTTGCACACAAAATATCTACCAAAAATATCTCCCACTTGCCCCAAATCGTCAAGTCGCGCCCTTGCCACCATGAGAGGGTGCCAAGTGTCGCCTCTCGTTGGTCCAAAATGTTCCGTCTCTCGGAAAAATCCGCAAAAATAAGAAAAGACATAGCGGAATTTTCCTCGCAGTTATGTAAAACGTTTCGTCGAAAACGACTCTAACAGGGTGTTGTGCACAAATGCCATTCGGCGAGCCACTAGGCGGGGTGACACGTGTCACCCTCCTATTGGCCAAAATAAAACATCTTAGAAAATATCCATAATGGCCAAAATCTCGAAAACAAAGTGGGCCCACAAGCCAGTAAATTTCTCCCGTGGGCCCCACGTGACCATTTTCGAAAATAAAATTCCATAATTCTCTAATATTCCAGGAAGTCCGAATACCAAATCTGGGAATCCAATTCCCATTAACGAACCTTTTTCCTTCACAAAAACCGGAAACTTTTCCGTGGAAAAATCGCCTCTTTCTTCCTTTCCAATCTTTCTGTCGTATTCTCGTACGTACGTCCTTGCATACATACCCTGGGACTACGGGGTATAACACCCTTAGAACCAAACCAACAACTTTCCTTCAAATTCCAATCCAAAACCTAGAAAGACAACTAGGTTTTCGTTTTGCGACTAACCCGTAAACTATCTTTTTCCAAGATTTTTCTATTGAGATATGTTCACAATACACTTAAGAACCTTGGTTTAAAGTGGGGAGCTAAAAGAACAAGGAACAAAGATTTTTCTTTTTTTTTCTCTATGGAACCCGAGAGCTAAGCTTGTGCTCTTCCAATTTTTTGTGAAGTTTTCTAAGTGTTTAGCTCTCTCTTGCTACTAGTAGTAATATAAAGCACATTGGAAGGTCATGATATGAACAATTGGGTGGCTAGGATAAGGTCTTAGCAAAAAATCAAGACTTTGTGGGTCCTTTGACCAAGTCAATTTTCTCAAGCTACAAGTTGCAAGACATAGTCATCCAAGACTATGGTCAATGACCATTTTGGCCATGCCAAATTCGACCAAGGCATCAATAAGGGGGGTGACACGTGTCGCCCTCCCATTCGTCACAATAGTACGTTTTCCGACAATTTCACAATTTCGATAAATTTTTACAAGTCTCAAATCTTAACACTTGCGAGTTCTTACGCACGTTCTTAAAGCATGTCCTGTAAATACGGGGTGTAACAGATATGAAGAGGAATGTCTCTGATTTTGTATCCAAGTGTCTGAATCGTCAGCAGGTGAAAGTCGAGCACCAGAAGCCTGGTGGGTTGACTCATTAGATAATATTCCTATTTGGAAATAGAAGATGATAAAGATTGACTTCATAACAGGTCTACCTCGCTCATCCCAAAGGCATGATTCGATTTGGGTGATTGTGGAATGACTTACTAATTCAACACATTTCTTGCCAGTCAAGACCACATATTCAGTAGAAGACTATGCCAAGTTGTATATCCAATAAATTGTCAAACTTCATAGGACCCTTGTGTCTATTATTTCAGATCGTGGTGCTCAATTCACAACAAACTTTTGAAAGACTTTCCAGATAGGATTGGGTACTAAGGTAAATCTCAGCAAAACTTTTCATCCTCAGACAATTGGCCAGGCAGAGAGGACTATTTAGACCCTCAAGGATATTTTGAGGGCATGTGTTCTTGATTTTAAAGGTAATTGGGATGATCATTTACTTCTTATTGATTTTTTTTATAATAACAGTTACCATGCTAGTATCTAGATGACACCGTTTAAAGTTTTGTATGGGCGAAGGTGTAGATCGCTAATTAGTTGGTTAAACAACGGTGAATAGGATTTGTTAGGACTAGACTTAGTCCATCAGGATATGGAGAAAGTCAAGTTGATTCAGGAGCATTTGAAAATGGCTCAAAGTCGCCAGAAGTTCTATTCGGAAGTGAGGTGTAGAGGCTTGGAGTTTTAAGTTGATGACTGTGTATTTCAGAAAATTTCACGATGAAGGGTGTCATGTTATTTGTGAAGAAAGGAAACTCAGTCCCAAATATATCGGATCGTACATGATCCTACCAAGGATTTTCCAAGTGGCTTACGAGATCAAACTACAGCAAGAATGAGCTGTTGTGGACCCAGTTTACATATCTATATTGAGAAAGTGTGTGTGGGTGACCCTTCATTGGTTGTTCCTATCGAATCTATCACAGTTAAGGATGGCCTAACTTATGAAAAGGTCTATGTGGCTATTCTGGATCTTCAGATTCAAAAGTTGAGGACTAAAGAAGTTGCCTCAGTGAAAGTGTTGTGGAGAATTCAGAGAGTTGAGGAGGCTATATGGGAAGCGGAAGAGGACATGAAATCTTTATACTCGCACTTATTTGAGGAGCAATCATAAAGCGTACAATGTAAATACCTTCGGTAATCATGTCATGTCCCTTACGTATCCATGTATCATGTTTCACGTTCATGTATTCACTACTCATGTCTCATGTCCTCATATTCATGTTTTCATGTAATCATGTCTATTCATGCCCCCATGATTTGTCACGTTTCTTCATGTTCACGTACTTATTCCAAGTCTATAAGTTTTTGAGTTAACCGCATTCCTGACCATGACCCATCATTCGAGAATGAATGATCCCAAGGTAGATTGTAACACTTCGTACCTTTAGATTAAGATTGAACCCATATGATGGGAACCTAATGGAAGTAATATAAGACATATATGAAGTGTTTTGAAAACAAATCAAGTTATAAAAAGAGTCTTTGGGCAAATTATAGTCGGAAGCTACTCTATCGGTCATGTTTTCAAATGAGTTGGCACAAGTCCTTATTTCAAGCGAGTATTCAGAAAAATTTATAAGGAATTTGTAAAAACTTCATTCATCAACGTTGTATCCCTTTGAAATACCTTTCCATACATATAAGGTGGATGCGAAATGGAGATCTATGCTGGGAGTTATGACCATTTAACAGAACAATAGAAAATAGTCGTATGTGAGTCAAAAATTGATTTTACGGTATAGACGCTTATGACCTCCCCCTCTATGCCACGGGCCGAGACGCAGGCAATGCCCTGTTAGGCCAAATTTCTAAGGATTAGAAGAAAAATTGATCTCCGTCAAAGATATACTAAGAAGGACATGGTCGCGTTGTGCCACGTGACCTGGGCCGCGTTGCATCACGCGATGCACCAGGCCATTTTATGCCTGTAACAATTTTTCTGAATTGTAAATACCCCTAACTTCATAAAGATTCTCCCACTTCGTTCAAAACCCTTAGCAGCCATTTTTCCACTCCCCTCAACCCCCAACGTCAGGGTAAGATCATTACTATGATCTTTAAGTAATTCTAGTATTAGTTTCATGATTCTTAACACGATTCTTAAATAAAACATAGGATTTCCAAGGTAAATCCTTCTCAAGCGCTTAAAAGCTAGGGTTTTGGTGTTCTTCATCATGAAAACAACCTAGTTCGTTGAATTGAAGAATTCACAAGTATGTAGAGATTCTATCCACGTGTTAGAACATCGTTGTTTTTCTCCACGCCACGATAATCCATGAAATCCCTAGAAATTGAAGTTTATGTCTCAGTTCATGATAAACCCTTGAAAACAAGTTATATATGTTCATGTATGTGTTGTTAAAACTAATCATGGTTTCGTTATTATATTCATGAATATCACTTTGATTATGATGAGTTAGTCCGTAATCCATGAATACCCATGTCTTGTATTCCATGAGTTTTTTAATACAAGTCATGAACCCATATTAATCAATTCCATGCCATGTTTTCCATGTTTTCTGCAAATTATATTATGTATTTATGTTCATGTTATATCTTATACTTATTAACCATGTTTACAAGTTATGATTATACAAACCATGGACTTTCGAGTCAATTATATTTCATGTTCATGTTTAGGAGTTGCACATATTACCGAGAAGGCTCAGATAGTCTGAAAGTATGTATGCCAACGTGGGATAAGGATCGCTCCGCCAAGTACGATGATTCCTTCATGTTACCAACAACGGGTTATTGGATCAATTCATGTCATGTTCATGCCTCTGCCTCTTACCCCGACAAAGTACGAGTCGACTTAGCTGATCAGGTAGAGATCAGACGCCAAATTCTAGCGTGGTGGTTTCATGTCGGTTATACTAAAGCTCTCACATTTTAAATAAGTGTGATAATAAAACCGTACGGGGTAAGTACGAAGGCATAGCCGACTACTAAAACCCACAGTACCAACAATGCCATAAACTGTATCACGAGGTCTTTCTAGACCGCCACATGATCGAAGCTGGCCACTTTCGCGCAGATATCGATGTGCGTCTAATCCTGGAACTTCCCGCAGCTCCGCATAGGCCACACACATAGGCCCGCATGAGGTATTCCCCGCATCGAGGGTAGCTACTCCTCGGCATCGTCCTGGACTCGTAGTCCGCATGGCCACATAGACAGAATGGCCACATAGACCGCACACTAACCTGGAACTCTCGTAGCTCCACATAGGTCCCCTGGACCCGCATGAGGTATTCTCGAATCATAGTCACACAGACTGCCTGAGGTGTACCTCACATCGGGGGCAGCTTAACCCCCGGTATATCATGTCAAGAGGTGAGTGATATAATACTAACATAATGGCTTATCGTTAAACAACATAAGCACAACAAGGGAAACCCCCTTACACAACCATCACAAGACACTAACACACGTAGCATCCTAACATGTTTACTTATCAAATCAACAAGAAAGTATTACAAGTCTATCACAAACCAACATAGTCAAGTTATTCACACAAGGTACTTTCTATTTTATGCCAACAAGTTTGGGTTTTTATCCCCAAAGTACTTCATACATTATCTCTTTAAAAAGATCATGTTTCTTTCACAAGAGTCACACGATACCCGTAGTATTAAAAAAATAGAGTGACTATCTTTTTAAGTAAACCAAAACAATTTCCCTTTTTAAAGACAAGTAACAACCTTCTTTTCTAAAAGTTCAAGTTTGCCTAAGTTCAATTACTCGAGTCTCTTATTTTCGAAAGGTTTCGTAGTTCATAGTCTTAATCACTTAATAATATAATTCACGTTTAAAACAATTTGAGAAACATATGCCTTATGTGTGAGTAGGTTATTCTTGTTCATAACAATCTTATTAAAGCAGACATGATCTAGGAAATGTAATATCATTTTGTCTCATCTTAGCTTCTATGCAGATGGAGGTTTCTACTGGTTTTAATAATACTTAATTAGTCAATACATTTCCCTTTATTAGCGCTGCAGTGGTTTGTTCGATACTTATTCTCATTTCCGAAATCAATATAAGGCGTTCATAAACAATTAAGTAAACCGTTCCTTTTATCTCTCTTAAGTCGTTATAACTAACTTCCCATAAAGCTAGTATAACTCTTAAGCTTTTAAAACCAAGTATTACTCTTCTTTCAAAAACGATTCTTAATTCTTTTGAAATACTTCAAGATTCTTATTATTTAGACTCAAGTCAAAAGACATCGCAGTAAAACCACGTTCAATTAACACACGTACGTCTACCGTACTATATTCTTTTAAAATATCATGCTCAAGAGGATAGGAAGAATCACATACCTCGCGACGATTATCGACAAATAGCAAAACGCTCCACCGCTAAAACCCGGCTAGCCTTGTCCACCTTTCAAGTAGAACATGCTACTCGCAGAACTTTCAACCTATAAAGGCCATATACGTCTATCAACGTCTAGACTACTCTGTAGAATATTCTAAGCAGAGGGTTCTCTATTCTACGGAAAATCGGGCAGCACTTCCCTACCCGTTAAACTACACAAGTCTACTGTAAATACAGTCCTATGTAAGTACAGTTCAATCTTCTTCTTTAATATTCTTCTGATGTGATTTCAATTCAATTCTCTTTTTTAATATCCTTCTATATATCTTATACTCACTTCTATACTACTACAGTATGTAATTTCCAATTACAATAGAAGGACAAAAGTATTTAGCTCCTACTCTGGGCGCTCCAACCCGCTCCAAACAACCCTTAGAAGTTCTACGCAACTTCTTTTTAATACTTCAACTAATGATGAAGATTTTCCTTAGGGTTTCGTTTTGTGACTGAAGGGAAGTATAGTAGTATTTCTGGGCTTTTAGTATAGGGGTAACCTTGGAATACTATGTCCCGACCCGATCGTGGGCCCGTGACTGGTGCCTTACCCCGGGCACCCTAGTGATACAACATCAGAGAAAAACCAGCGGAAATAAAACATACAGATATGAAACAAGAGATAAGATAAATAAAACAGGCCAACCAAAACGGTTGCCTTCTTGCATATATCTGAGAAATTGAGCGATTACATCCTTTACAACCCTGCCCACAACAGTACTACAGACCTCTAAGAATGTAACAACAACTATGACGGGACATGGCCCCGCCATACCCCTGAATGTACAAGAACCTACAACTCAGGGAAACATACCAAAAGATAAGCCTCCGGAGAAACGGAGCTTCCCAATCTGTTGGCTGTGATACTATGGCGAGAATCAACAATCGATGTACCTCTACTGCGGCATGAACGGCCCGAAAAGTCGATCTGGCAGTACCAAGTATGTGAAACTGAAAAATACTGTAAATGAAATCATAACAGTCTAAAATAAAATAGGAGACATGTATGATAACAAAACTACAGTTCGCAACATAAAAACAGTCATGTCAAGTCAGGGACTCACGCCCTTAAAGTCATCCCTCATGCCCGTGGAACTCCTTCCTCACTGCCGGCAGTCTAGGTATAAGTTAGGTGATACGTGTAACATGTCTCGGCCCATCTCATGGACTCGAGGTGGAATCGTGTGGAATACATGTCTCGGCCCATCTCATGGGACTCGATAGGAATCGTATGGAATACATGTCTCGGCCCATCTCATGGGACTCGATAGAAATCGCACATGTCTCGGCCCATCTCATGGGACTCGATAGAAATCGCACATGTCTCGGCCCATCTCATGGGACTCGATAGAAATCGCACATGTCTCGGCCCATCTCATGGGACTCGATAGAAATCGCATGTCTCGGCCCATCTCATGGGACTCGATAGAAATCGCACATGTCTCGGCCCATCTCATGGGACTCGATAGAAATCGCACATGTCTCGGCCCATCTCATGGGACTCGATAGAAATCGCACATGTCTCGGCCCATCTCATGGGACTCGATAGAAATCGGATGGAATACATTCCCGGTTCATCCCATGAACGCGGTGTCGCATGAAATACATTCCTGGTCCATCTCATGGACTCGGTATCGAATCAGGTGAAATACATTCCCGGTTCATCCCATGAACGCGGTGTCGTGTGGCCCTAACATCTAAACTCTCTTTTAAGATAGATTAAGATAATACCATGTTTTCCTTTTAAATCAACTAAGGCAATATTATTCCCTCCTTTTTAAACCAACACACTTTCCTTCTTAAAGTCAAGTAACAACATTCTTTTCCAAAAGTTCAAGTTTGCCTAATTTCAAATATTCACGTTTCTTATTTTTGAAAGGTTTCATAGTTCATAGTCTTAATCATTTAATAACATAATTCTCTTTTTAAAAACAGTTGAGTAATATATGCCTTATGTGTGAGTAGGTTATTCTTGTTTATAACAATCTTATTAGAGACCATGATCTAGGAAATGTAATACAATTTTGTCTTATCTTAGCTTCATGCAGATGGAGGTTTCTCTGGTTTTAATATAATTACTTATTTGTCAATACATTTTCCTTTATTAACGCTGAGTGGTTCGCTCGATACTTATTCTCATTTCCGAATCAAGAAACATTATTCTTTTAAAAACCAAGTACTCATTACTCACGAATGAGGTTTCACACTTTTTAACAAAATCCATATCAATTTAATTAAGTCAAGCCTCTTATCTTTTGAGATCAAGTCTCTTAACTTCTAAAATCAATAACTCATTCTTTTTATTACTCTTAAGTCGTTATACCTAACTTCCCATAAAGCTAGTATAACTCTTAATCTTTTAAAACCAAGTATTACTCTTCTTTCAAAACAATTCTTAATTCTTTTTGAAATACTTCAAGATTCTTATTATTTAAAACTTAAGTCAGAAGACGTCAAGTAAAACCATGTTCAGTTAACACACGTACGTCTACCGTACTATATATACTTTAA
Organism: Przewalskia tangutica; assembly: GCA_029844215.1. NCBI lineage: Eukaryota > Viridiplantae > Streptophyta > Magnoliopsida > Solanales > Solanaceae > Przewalskia > Przewalskia tangutica. Next base: position 38,804,341 of record CM056733.1, read on the forward strand.
AATATCATGCTCAAGAGGATAGGAAGAATCACATACCTCGCGACGATTATCGACTATTAGCAACTATCTCCAAAGCATCAGTAATCACGCTAGCCTTTTCCACCGCCCGAGTAGAATACGCTACTTGCAAAGACTTCAACCTATAACGGTCATACAAGTCTATCAACGTCTAGACTACTGCGTAGAATAATTCTAGATACTGATTCCTTATTCTACGGAAAATTGGGCGCACCTCCCTACCGTCAAACTACACAATTCTACGTAAATACGGTCCATGTAAATCTGATTCGGTCTTCTTCTTTAATATTCTTCTGATGTGATTTCAGTTAAATTCTTTTCTGTAATATCCTTCTATTACAGTTCAATTTTCTTCTGTAATATCCTTCTATGCATCTTATACTCATTCTATACTACTACAGTATGTAATTCCCAATTACAATAGAAGGACAAGAGTATTTACCTCGATAAGCCCAAAATTATCCAAGTTTTAATGTCGATCCTGAGCAACGTTTAGCTCCTATTCTGAACGCTCCAACCCACTCCAAACAACCCTTAGAAGTTCTACGCAACTTCTTCTTAATACTTCAACCAACTGTGAAGATTTTCCTTAGGGTTTTGTTTTTGTAACTTAAGGGAATATAGTAGTATTTCCGGGCTCTACGTATAGAGGTAACTTTGGAAAGTACTACAAGGTATTTGGGCTAAAGTATTTGGGAATAGTAACAATACTTGGAGAATACTTTTCTACCAAGGGGGGGTGTATTTTACGAAAACAACAGGCAAGGGGGGGGGGTATACTCTCGGCGAGGGCCTACCGAGGAGGGGTGGCTTTGGACGAAAACTTTAAGAGGGAGGGAGAGGGATTTCAAGACTTGGAAATTGCTCAAGTGGGGATGAAATAAGTCTTCAACTAAGGGGGATTTATAGGCCAATCAATGGCCAAGATTAAGACAAGTGGTGGGCAAGTGTAGGGTCAAGATTTGGGCAAGTGTACCTTATCCATCTACCACCAAAATATCCTACCAACTCCTTGACTAAAAATTGTGCAAGAAACGTCCACAATATCGTCACTTGAGGTGACACTTGTCACCTCTCGTTGGTCCAAAATATTTCATCTCTCGGAAAAATCCATAAAATTATAAATGTTGCAACCGTATTTTCCCTTCGCAAAGTCCAAAAGCGTTTCGTCGGAAAGCGACTCTTTTCGCTAGTTGTGTACAAATTTCGTCTCTAATGCCTACTTAAGGCTAAAAACTTTCACGTGCGCACGCCTCACATATACTGGAAATACGGGGTATAACATTCTCCCCTCCTTAGAAACATTCGTCCTGAATGTTCCTTCTCAAGACGGATAACGATAAAGTTCCTCTAACAAGTTGCCAACGCCACACCTGGCCATACAATAACATACGCGAAAATACTTAACCCAAGTCCACGAGAAATCATTCCTACATCACAAAAGCTTCCACCCTGGTCTAAAGGATACTCCCTTCGCATCTTCACTCCACAACAAAATGATCTCCTTTATTCTGCTAACACACGTTCTCTTCTTTCCTCACTCGTCGTACTCTTCTCGAACACTTGAACTCTTTCTAGTATACGTACCATACCTCAGTCATCGCTTCTGTTTCCAAAATCTCCGGAGTCACTACCTCTAAACTTGGTCATCCTACCAGCCTCAATCTCCTTTAAGGCCATTCCCGGGCTTTACGATCCGATTTTTGGTCGAACATATCCACGAACTCATACGATGGTTACCTAAACTTGGGCCTAGCACCCTCGTGACCCTACCACCTAGCGGGACCACCCAGAACTGACCCCACCTTAATCCGGCCTACGGGTTGACCCGCAATACGTCCTCCGCCGTGCCGAACTCTCTTGTTTCTCGATCCGGAACAATCTCACAAATCAAGTCAGGAAAACCTAGTGGTCTTCTTAGCTCAACTACCCTCTTTCATTTCATACCACTCAGGGACTTATCACACAAATATATCCCACGTATACTATGCACTCTGATAAAGGTCAACACAAACATAAATCTTTTACTCAAGATGGCCTCGCATCTAAGGGTTCTACGTATAAAACTCTAAGGCTCACACTTTCCCTGTCCCCAAACTTACCCTTAACCATGTTTTCTAAACACAATTCTAACATAATGCTATCTGAACATAATACTTAGCACTTCATCATATCATCTACGCATACTAGTCTCTAGAGGGGTAAGAATATACCTGTACCATCTGCTCCACTCTAATCATAGGCACCGCCGTGCAGGCGATAATCGTATGAAGGCGATGATCCACGCCATCGACCGGTGGGTCGTGTCATTCTACCTGTATCCCTTCTTTTAGGACAGTCCCTTGTCATATGGCCCTGACGGCCGCAGGTGAAACAAGCACCAGTAAGAAGACGACACTCCCCGGGATGACGTTTGCCGCATCGTGCACACTGAGGAAAGAATGAACCCGACTGGCTGGAACCCATGTATACCTGTGAGCCAGAAGCCACGGAGCTCGACCAGCTCCGAATACCGAACGCCCCGAAGGCGCGGAGGACCACTGCATCTTGGCGGAGGTACATAACTTTCTTCTTGGCGGTCCGCCTCGAAAGTTACCAAAGGACCCTGCTGTCCTGGCCCTCTTCTGCTGATCTCGGTCATTCCGTCGACCTCTCCGCTCCTCACATCCAAGTGCATAAGCCTGTATGCGGGCAATGTCCATGCCCGGCTGAAGAGCTACACCCGAACAAGCCTCTGCCAAGTAGTCATCGAGCCCAGTGACGTAGCGGTGCACTCTGTCCTCCATGTCGGCTACCAATGCGGGGCGTCTGAGCTAATGAGTCAAACTCCACATTGTACTCCCGACCGTGCGCGATGCGCCTCAGCGTCAAAAATCGCCGTCCGAGACCTTCTCATCTGTGGAGGCATGAAATGTGCAAGAAATGCCCCTGAGAACTCGCTCCATACGGCTGGAAGTGCATACTCTCCCCGGGACAGCTCCCACGAATCAAACAAGTCGACTGCAGTATCACGCAGCCGATGCAAACCTAAGACCACCGACTCGGTCTCCGAAGCCTTGATCACTCTCATGATCCGTCAGAATCGCCGAATGAACTCCTGCGGATCATCCTCGTGCCTCGACCGTAGAACTCAAGCGGGCTACAACTCAGAAAGTCCCGTAGCCTCAAACTATCCGATCTAGAGTGAACCATGGGTACTCGAACTGAATCGCGCGATCCGGCTATCCTCGTTCGCCACGATCCCGGCGATGGCGGGCCATCTCTTTGTAACCCATCTCCTCTGCTCCAGGCTGTGGGACTGAAGGCTCAGTCGTGGTCTCAGCACCGCCTGCGCCCTAAACTCTTTGAAATGGCGGCGTCGCAAAACTCGCCGTCTGAAGCACTATCCCAGGTAATGACTGGGCCTGCGCCCCCGTACTCCGCTGTATCCTACTAGCAGCTCCCTCGGCTGCCTTGCCCATCTGGGCCCGGGTTGCCTTGCGCGGAGGCATAATTGGTAAAAACGAAATACGTCAGAGGGGTCCAACTTATAACACAGCTCTAAGGCACGATCTCAGAATGAGAAGAATGGAAACCAATCCTAAATGTCCTGCAGCCTCCTGATTATAGATGTGGTGCACAACACATCGATAATCAAGACTCTACTAGACACGGTCTGTAGACACTTTCCGAGGATTAACTGCTCTGATACCACTTTTGTCACGACCCGATCGTGGGCCCGTGACTGGTGCCTTACCCCGGGCACCCTAGTGATACAACATCAGAGAAAAACCAGCGGAAATAAAACATACAGATATGAAACAAGAGATATGATAAAAAAAACAGGCCAACCAAAACGGTTGTCTTCTTGCATATATACAGAAATTGAACAGTTACATCCTTTACAACCCTGCCCACAACAGTACTACAAACCTCTAAGAATGTAACAACAACTATGACGGGACAGGGCCCCGTCATACCCCTGAATGTACAAGAACCTACAACTCAGGGAAACATACCAAAAGATAAGTGTCACGAGCCGACCTCGGGCCCGCGACTGGTGCCTTACCCCGGGCACCCTAGTGATACAACATCAGAGAAAATCAACGGAAATAAAAACTTAAACAAGAAGTAGAATCGCCCTATACCAGTTCCAAAAGCTAGTCATAAAACTTCACGGGCAAGGTACGGAAGCTAATTACCAGATCCAAAAGCTAGCCACGCAACTGGCCGAGGCAAGTACCAAAGCTAACGTACCCTAACCAACCGTCTCACGAGATATGACCGAGGCAAGTATCTCAAGCTATCTACCAGCAGCCTGCCGATACACGAGAAATGACCAGGACAAGTATCTAAAGTGTGCCTGTAACCACATGTACAAATCAAGCCCGTGATTGTTCGTCACCGCGGCAAGCTTCATGGATTAGCGGTCCATGGACGAATAACAAAACTCTCACAATGACCGCATGCCCCAGCATCTTACCTCGGAAAGCATGGCCATGAAACCATCCTACTGGACGCATGCCCGTGGATCATCCATCGCGTCAGCATGTCCAAAGGAAATAACAAGATAATACTCAAGGTGGACGCATACTCGTGGGTCACCCAACGCGTCAATATGTCCAAAAGGAATAACGGATAATACTCGATAGTGGACGATACTCGTGGACCATCCAACGCGTCGGTATGTCCAAACAATCAATCGGATAGCCGGCCTCCCAGAGAACGCGGTAGCAGAATCAAAACACTTGCACAACAAAGCTATCACAACAAGCATAAGCAAGTTCAACGTACTTTTATTTTATGTCAACAATACGGGTTTGACCCAAAATACTACATACTTTCCTTCTTTCAAAAGACCCTCTTTATGTAAAAGCCACACAATACTAATACTCGTAGTATTAAAACACGTTTCCTTTTTAAACCAAATAACTACACCTTGGAAAATCTTTACAAGCTTTTAAAATCAAGTACTCTATACTTTTAAACCAAGTGCTTCTCTTTTAAAACAACAACAAGTGTTCTTTTAAAACCTAAACAACTTTACTCTTTTCAAAACAAGTAACCTATACTTAAATCAAGTTACTTCTCTTTTTCCAAAAACAAGTCGTTATAAGTCAAGTCTCTTATCTTTCAAGATCAAGTCTCTTAACTTTCAAAATCAAGTCGTTTCACTGTCAAAATCAAACCTTTCTTTTATCCTCATAAAGTCGTTATAACTAACTTCCCATAAATCCATTATAACACTTTATGTTTTAAACAAACAAAATTCATCTCACACACGTACGTCTACCGTACTATATAGTTTACAACAATCATGCTCAAGAGTATAGGAAGAATCACATACCTTTTTAGCTTAAACCACAAGCCAAGTCAAGTATGCCGCGCGTAGAAGATCCACCTATAACAACCACAATACATCTATCAACTTCTAGTTCTCTTCGTAGAATATTCTAAATACAAGATTCCTTATTCTACAGAAAATTCGGCAGCACCTCCCCCCCCGAAACCACATAAATCTCCTCCCCTATCAAGGCCCGCTACCAGGCCAACAACTCTCAGGGGATTACACGTCTAACCGGACGTGTTCAATTCTGCTTCACAATAATACTACACAAGTCTCTGTAAATACTGTCCAATGTAAATCTGATTCAAACCTTTATAATCATCCTTCCAATATAATATACTCAAGTATAACTACTACTGACATGTAATATCCAATTACTGATAGGGGGACATAGATTATTACCTCGATAAGCCCAAAATTTATCCAAGTTTATAAGTCGATCCTGAGCAACGTTTAGCTCCAATTCCTTACGCTCCAACCCACTCCAAGCGACCCTTAGAAGTTTCCAAACAACTTCTCTAAATACTTCAACCAAGCTAGGAAGATTTTTCTAGGGTTTCATTTTGCGATTATTGGAATAAAGTAGCATTTCTGGGCTCCTAGTATTAAAAAAACTTTGGAATACTACTAGGGATACTAGGCCAATGTATTTGGGATTATACAATAAAACTCCAAGTATTTCTACACAAGAGGGGGAGGGAAAAATGAGAACAAGCTAAGGGAGGGAGTATTTTGCTATGGAAAATCTTTAAGTGTGGAATGAATATTACTCTTACACTAAGGGGGTTTTTATAGAAGAATCAAGGGCCAAGATCCATGTAAGTGTATGGTCAAGATTGGGCCATGTGTGTGTGGGTCCCACCACACCACATGGCCAACGAAAACAAGGGCCAAGTGGCTTGCCACTTGTAAGGCCATTTCGGCGAGGACAGTGGCTAGACAACGTCCTCCCAAATCGCCAAGGTGCCACATGGGGTGACACGTGTCGCCCCGGCTAAATCAAAATATTTCGTCTTAGAAAATATCCAAAATACCGAAAATCTCAAAAACAAAGCGGGCCCCACAAAACCGTAAATTTCTCCCGTGGGTCCCACGTGACCATTTCCGAAAATAAAATCTCATAATTCTAAAATAATCTAAGAAGTCCAAATACCAAATCTGGGAATCCAATTCCCATTAACGAACCTTTCTCTTCACAAAAACCGAAAACTTTTAGTGAAAAAAATCATCTTTCTTTCTTTCCAAAATTTACGTCATATTCTCAAATGCGTGCGTCCTCACATACATACCCTGGAACTACGGGGTATAACATTCTTCCCCCCTTAGAAACATTCGTCCCGAATGTTCCTTCTAAGTCTCCAAACAAACGTGTGCCGGTATAGTCTTCACTACTATACTTACGAAACCAATCACGCCATCAATGGCCATAGTATATCATACAAATCCAAGACAACGAGGAATCACCTCTAACATCACAAAAAGCTCACACCCATGGTCTAAAGGATACTCCCTTCGCATCTTTACTTCACAAAAGAAATGATCACTTCCGTTCTCATAACACATTGTTCGCTTCCCTTCTTACTCGTCGTCCCTTTCTCGTACACCCGAACTCTCTATAGTACACGTTCCATACTTCTGTTACCCCTTCAATTTCCAAAACCTTGGAGTCACTACCTCCAAACTTGGTCATCTACAAGCCTCTCATTTCCTTAAGGCCATTCCCGGCCTTTACGATCCGATTCTAGTCGAACACATCCACGAACTCATACGATGGCTACCTAAATGTCACGACCCGAAACTGGGCCCGTGACTGGTGCCTTACCCCGGGCACCCTAGTGACACAACATCAGAGTAATCAGCGGAACATAAAACATATACATGACACAAGTGAAGTACAAACAGTAATCTGTGAAAATTGCCTTTCGGCATATATAAATAACCACTTTTACAAATGAACAGTTAAATCCTTTTTTTTACAAACCACGCCACAAAGATTTCATGCACCTCAAGAATGATACGACAACAATGGCGGGACGGGGCCCGCCAAACCCCGAATGTAAACACTTACTACGACGGGGACTATACCACCGTGATAAGCCTCGAGAAACGGAGCTTCCCAAACGCTGAATGTGACCACGAGCTAGGATCAACGATCGCGGTGTACCTCAACTCGCGCATGAACGCAGCCGAAGGAGAGGTCGATAACAGTGCAGTATGTGAAACTAAAAATACTGTAAATGAAATCATAATAGTCTATATAAAGCAGGAGACATGTATGATAACCAAACTACAGTTCACAACATAGAAGCGATGTCAAGTCGAGGACTCACGCCTAAAAGTCATCCTCATGCGTGGAACTCCTTCCGCCAGCTGCCGTGATCTAGGTACAAATCATGTGATACGTATAACAGGTCTCGGCCCATCTTATGGACCCAATATAGAAAAGGGTGGAATACATTCCCGGATGAACCGGTCCTCAAGTGAAATACATTCCCGGATGAACCGGTCCTCAAGTGAAATACATTCGGATGAACGGTCCTCAGTGATATACATTCCGGATGAACCGGTCCTCAAGTGAAATACATTCCCGGATGAACCGGTCCTCAAGTGAAATACATTCCCGGATGAACCGGTCCTCAAGTGATATGCATTCCCGGATGAACCGGTAGTCGAGTAGAACACAATACTTACACAACAAGGCTATCACACGTAACATGGTCAAGTTTCATAACAACAAGTATAAGCAAGTTACCCACGACTCAAGGTACTTTCATTTTATATCAAAGTCAGTTTTAACCTTAAAGTACTACGTCCGTTAAATTCCTTTTAAGATCCATTTCTTTTACAAAGGTCAACCGATAACAGTATTATAAAAATAGAGTGACTAACATTGTTAAGTAAACCAAAATGCTTTCCTTTGTAAAATCAAGTAACAACCTTATTTTCCAAACGTTCAAGTTTGCCTAATTTCGAATGCTCAAGTTTCTCATTTTAGAAAAAGGTTTCGTAGTTCATAGTTTTAAATCCTTTTAAAACATAATTCTCCTTTAAACGTTTTGAGAAACCTATGTCTTATAAGTGAGTAGGTATTCTTGTTTACAATCAATCTTATTAAGCAGCCATGATCTAGGAAATGTAATATCATTTTGTCTCATCTTAGCTTCTATGCGGATGGAGGTTTCTACTGGTTTTAATAATACTTCTTTAGTCAATACATTTTCCTTTTATTAATTGCGCAGTGGTTTGTCGATACATTCGATTTCCAAAATCAGTAAAACATTCTTAAGCCGTTATACCTAACTTCCCATAAAGCTAGTATAACTCTTAAGCTTTCAAAACCCAAGTAATACTCATTCTTTCAAAACGATTCATAAATCTTTTGAAATGCTTCAAGTTCTTTATTAACACATATCAAGCCGATTATTATTCAAATCGATTTACCTTTTAAAAACCACAAAGTATGTGCTTATCCACATAAAGCTATTATAACCAACTTCCCATAAAGTCGTTATAACACTTTATGTTTTACATCAATCAAATACATTTAGCACGTACGCGTCACCGTACTACATAGTTCACACATATCATGCTAGAAGAGATAGGAAGAGGTTCACATACCTCGCGACGAGTATCGACTAATAGCAAAACGCTCCAGGTACTTCCAAACGTCGGCTACTCCTTAAGCCAAGTAGATCGCGCCACACGTAGTACTTCAACCTATAAGGTCACAAGGCGCTTATTAATATCTAGATCTTATCGTAGCTCATTCTACAGAAAATTCGGCAGCACCTCCCCCCCCCGCCACAGCGTAAATCTCCTCTCTATCGAGGCTGCTCAAGCCAACCGAGGGGGGTTACTACGTCTAACCGGGCGTGTACAATTCCCACTCCACGATTACCACTACACAAGTCTCTTGTAATACGGTCTATGTAATTACGATTCGATTCAGTCTTTATTCTTCAGCTTAAGTCAAAAGACATTGCCAACTAACTATGTTGATTACATATATAGTATACTTCAACTATACATTCTAACAACATGTAATATCCAATTACAAAGGGACAAGATAATTACCTCGATAAGCCCATAATTATCCGAGTTAAAAGTCGATCCTTAGCAATGTTTTGCTCTACTCAAGTGCTCCACCCGCTCCAAATAACCCTTAGAAGTTCTACTCAACTTCTTAATAATACTCCAACCAACAATGGAGATTTTCCTTAGGGTTTCGTTTAGTAGTGAAGGAAGGTATAATAGTATTTACGGGCTTTTAGTATAGGTATAACCTTAGAATACAACAAGGTATAAGGCTAAGGTATTTTGGGCATTATAACAATACTTTTGGGAGTATTTCTACCAAGAGGGGGTGTGTATACCCTCGGCCTGCCACTAGGGGGTACTCTCGGCCAGGGGAAAGGATGCTCTCGGCTAAGCCTCACAAGGGGGAAAGCGAGAACACAACAAGGAGGAAGGGTTTTCTAACACTTAGAAAAATTTAGGATGAAGAAAGTCTTCAAAGGGGTATTTATAGTATAAGCCAAGGCGACCAATGGCCAAGATCAAGCCAAGTGTGGTGCAAGTGTAGGGCCAAGATTCACTAAACACAAATATCCTACCAACTCCTTTGACCAACAAGGCACAAAACGTGCCTTCATAGCCCAATTCGTCCAAGTTGGCGATTTCAAGCCACCAATTGGAGGTGCCAAGTGTCGCCCTCCGTTGGTCCAAAATGTTCGTCTCGGAAAAATCCGCAAAAATTAGAAATGACATAGCGGAAATTCCCTACGAAAGTGTGGAAGCGTTTCGTCGAAAAACGACCCTAATCGGGTGTTGTGCACAAAGTGAAATTCGGCCAAGCCTTAGCTACAAGTTCAAATTTTTCCTACGTACGTCCTCGCGTACATACTCTGGAAATACGGGGTATAACATTCTCCCCTCCTTAGAAACATTCGTCCCGAATGTTCCTTCTAAGTCTCAAAACAACGCGCGCCAGTATAGTCTTCACTACTATACTTACGAGAACCAACCTGCCACATCTGGCCACAGAAACATCCGCGCACATAAAAACTTACATCCAAGTCCACGAGGAAACACCTCTAACATCACCAAATGATACCACTTTGTCACTTTGTCGCGAGCCTTGCTCCGACGACCCAACAATGGTACCGGCTGCATGCGATCCCTGAGGCTGTCGTACACTCGAACTCTTACCATATTTCTGATACTGCTTCAGTATCCAAAACTCGGGGTTACTATCTCTAACGTGGTCATCATTAACTGGGAACACTCTGGATGGGTTCTCCGATACTTTTCCGATCATAACAATACGAAAGACCGGACGTATTGCCTCCTAAGTCGGACGGCAAAAGCTATCGTATAGGCAACCTGGCCTATCCTTTACATGAACTAAAAAGGGCCCAAAGTAACTCGGGCTAAGTTCCTTCTGTATTCCAAACTCGTCACACCCAACCCGGGGTGGTACTTTCAAGAAGATCGACCGTCAACCTGAACTCTAAGCGTCGTCGCCGATTATCCGCACGATATCTCTGAGCTGCCAGAACCTCTTCTAGACAAGCTCCTCACTATCCACAGTCTGCTGGAACAAGCTCGCACTAATCGCTCAACCTTGCCAACATCGAACCAATCGACCGGCAACTTACACTTCCGCCCTTACAAGGCTTCATAAGGCGACATCCGAACACTGAAATGGTAGCTTAAACGCTCCCTCTACAGGAGACAACAGTCCCCACAACTACCCCTGAAGTCCACACACTGGCCCGGGGGCGAATGCGATTCTGATACTCACCTGAGTTCTTAGCACATGCTTGGTAAAACTTCCCGAAACAAAAACAGCGTAACACGGGCTCCATGTCGCCATAAGGTAAAGGTAGGCACCGTGCAACCTTACAACCTCTTACGATAAATCAACATCGCCGAGTGAACGGTCCCGAAGAACACGATGGGCTGCCCCATCGGCCCGACCATCGGTCGAACGCATCCACGAACTTCGTCTGGTTAACTAAACTTGGGCCTAACACCCTCGTAACCTAACACAGGCGGGACCACCACAAACTGACCCTCCACTAAACCTACCGCGGGTTGACCCGCAGGGCCCAACCCGACCCGGCGGCACAATACTAGCTCCCGAAGGAACAATCTCACTAAACACGTTACGAAAACCTAGCGGTCTTAGCTCAACTACCTCTTTCATCCCACACTACTCGGGGACTTATCTCACAACCATCGTTCACGTGCACTAGGCACCCGATAAGGACCAACATACCCATACGTCTTTTACTCAGATGACCTTACCTCTAAGGTCTCTACGTAACAAAACTCTAAGGTTCACACCTTCTCTATTCCCGAATCTTACTTGGTTAACTAACCAACACACTGCTATCAGAACATAGCACTTAAGGTATACTCACCTTATCACACATACTGAACTCTAGAGGGTTAAAGATCTATCTGTAACTCATCGTTTCATTCCCTTAGTCGTTCTAATCAAACTCGCCCAGGCGATAGCAAGGAAGGTGACGAACTACCCACCTGCATCAAGGCAAAGTCCTCCTACTAGGTCACTCTCTCGACACATGGCCCCGACGGCGCAGTACAACAAGTACCAACTAAAAGACGACATTCCCGGGATGGCGTGCCATCTTAATGAGCCGGAAGCCACGGAGTTCGACCAACTCTTGCATACTCGAACGCCCTGAAATCCGTGGAAGACCACTCTGCACTGGTGGAGGTGCATAATCTAATCTGCTGGTGAGGCGACTCGCCTCGAAAGTTACCAAAGGACCTTGCTGCTCTGGCCCTCTTCTGTTGTCCTTGGTTAACCCGTCGATCTCTATGTTTCTCGCTGCATAAGCCCGCATACGTGCCATGCTCGCTTAATCGAAGGATTACTCTTGCACACCCTTCTCTTAGGTAGTCATCAAGACTCGCGATACATCGGTATACTCTCGATAGCCAAATCCATAGCTAGTAATGTGGTCGCTTTCGCGATCTAATTTCATCGTTTCGTCGTGGAACTAAAGGTTCAAATGTCATGGCGCGGTAGGAATCGCCGCCGCGGCTTAAACTCTCTTTGGGGCTAGTGACGTCGCAGAAATCCCGAATGAAGCATTACCCTAGGTAACGATTGGCACGTGCCCACGTAACCCTCGAACTCTACTCGCAGCTCCTGGTACGCCGCCTCACAGGCGGGTTGCCTTCACGCGGAGGCATAATGATAAGGGAAAGAATTTCATCAGAGGGTCCAACTTACAACTCAGCTCTAAGGCACGATCTCAGAGTGAGAAGAATAGAAACCAATCCTAAATATCCTATAGCCTCCTGATTATTGGCGTGGTGCACAACACACCGATAATCAAGACTCTACTGGACACGGTCTGTAGACACTTTCCGAGGATTAACTGCTCTGATACCACTTTTGTCACGACCCGAAACTGGGCCCGTGACTGGTGCCTTACCCCGGGCACCCTAGTGACACAACATCAGAGTAATCAGCGGAACATAAAACATATACATGACACAAGTGAAGTACAAACAGTAATCTGTGAAAATTGCCTTTCGGCATATATAAATAACCACTTTTACAAATGAACAGTTTAATCCTTTTTTTTACAAACCCTGCCCACAACAGTACTACAGACCTCTAAGAATGATACGACAACAATGGCGGGACAGGGCCCCGCCAAACCCCTGAATGTAAACACTTACTACGCGGGGACTATACCGATAAGCCTCGGAGAAACGGAGCTTCCCAATTGACGTGACCACGAGCTAGGATCAACGGCGGTGTACCTCAACTGCGGCATGAACGCAGCCGAAGAGTCAAGTCAACAGTGCAGTATGTGAAACTAAAAATACTGTAAATGAAATCATAATAGTCTATATAAAGCAGGAGACATGTATGATAACCAAACTACAGTTCACAACATAGAAGCAGTCATGTCAAGTCAGGGACTCACGCCCTAAAAGTCATCCCTCATGCCCGTGGAACTCCTTCCTCACTGCCGGCAGTCTAGGTACAAATCATGTGATACGTATAACAGGTCTCGGCCCATCTTATGGACCCAATATAGAAAAGGGTGGAATACATTCCCGGATGAACCGGTCCTCAAGTGAAATACATTCCCGGATGAACCGGTCCTCAAGTGAAATACATTCCCGGATGAACCGGTCCTCAAGTGATATACATTCCCGGATGAACCGGTCCTCAAGTGAAATACATTCCCGGATGAACCGGTCCTCAAGTGAAATACATTCCCGGATGAACCGGTCCTCAAGTGATATGCATTCCCGGATGAACCGGTAGTCGAGTAGAACACAATACTTACACAACAAGGCTATCACACGTAACATGGTCAAGTTTCATAACAACAAGTATAAGCAAGTTACCCACGACTCAAGGTACTTTCATTTTATATCAAAGTCCGGATTTTAACCTTAAAGTACTACGTCCGTTAAATTCCTTTTAAGATCCATTTCTTTTACAAAGGTCACCCGATACCCGTAGTATAAAAATAGAGTGACTAACATTGTTAAGTAAACCAAAATGCTTTCCTTTGTAAAATCAAGTAACAACCTTATTTTCCAAACGTTCAAGTTTGCCTAATTTCGAATGCTCAAGTTTCTCATTTTAGAAAAAGGTTTCGTAGTTCATAGTTTTAAATCCTTTTAAAACATAATTCTCCTTTAAACGTTTTGAGAAACCTATGTCTTATAAGTGAGTAGGTATTCTTGTTTACAATCAATCTTATTAAGCAGCCATGATCTAGGAAATGTAATATCATTTTGTCTCATCTTAGCTCCTATGCGGATGGAGGTTTCTACTGGTTTTAATAATACTTCTTTAGTCAATACATTTTCCCTTTTATTAACGCCGGTGGTTTGTCGATACACATTCGATTTCAAATCAAAAACATTCTTAAGCCGTTATACCTAACTTCCCATAAAGCTAGTATAACTCTTAAGCTTTCAAAACCCAAGTAATACTCATTCTTTCAAAACGATTCATAAATCTTTTGAAATGCTTCAAGTTCTTTATTAACACATATCAAGCCAGTTATTATTCAAATCAGTTACCTTTTAAAAACCACAAAGTATGTGCTTATCCACATAAAGCTATTATAACCAACTTCCCATAAAGTCGTTATAACACTTTATGTTTACATCAATCAAATACATTTAGCACATGACGCTCACCGTACTACATAGTTCACACATATCATGCTAGAAGAGATAGGAAGAGGTTCACATACCTCGCGACGAGTATCGACTAATAGCAAAACGCTCCAGATACTTCCAAACGTCGGCTACTCCTTAAGCCAAGTAGATCGCGCCACACGTAGTACTTCAACCTATAAGGTCACAAGGCGCTTATTAATATCTAGATCTTATCGTAGATCATTCTACAGAAAATTCGGCAGCACCTCCCCCCCCCGCCACAGCGTAAATCTCCTCCTCTATCGAGGCCGGCTATCAAGCCAACCAGGGGGGGGGTTCTACACGTCTAACCGGACGTGTACAATTCCACTCCACAGTACCACTACACAAGTCTCATGTCTGCCCTATGTAATTACTGATTCGAGTCTTTATTCTTCAGGCTTAAGTCAAAAGACATTGCCAACTAACTATGTTCAGTTCTATATATAGTATACTTCAACTATATATTCTAACAACATGTAATATCCAATTACAAAAGGGGGACAAGATAATTACCTCGATAAGCCCATAATTATCCGAGTTAAAAGTCGATCCTTAGCAATGTTTTGCTCCTACTCCGGGTGCTCCAACCCGCTCCAAATAACCCTTAGAAGTTCTACTCAACTTCTTAATAATACTCCAACCAACAATGGAGATTTTCCTTAGGGTTTCGTTTAGTGACTGAAGGAAGGTATAATAGTATTTCTGGGCTTTTCGGATAGGTATAACCTTAGAATACAACAAGGTATAAGGCTAAGGTATTTTGGGCATTATAACAATACTTTGGGAGTATTTCTACCAAGAGGGGGTGTGTATACCCTCGGCCTACCACTGGGGTACTACGGCCAAGGGGAAGGATGCTCTCGGCTAAGCCTCACAAAGGGGGGGGAAAACGAGAACACAACAAGGGAGGGAAGGGTTTTCTAACACTTAGAAAAATTTAGGATGAAGAAAGTCTTCAAAGAGGGGGGTATTTATAGTATAAGCCAAGGCCAACCAATGGCCAAGATCAAGCCAAGTGTGGTGCAAGTGTAGGGCAAGATTCACTAAACACAAATATCCTACCAACTCCTTTGACCAACAAGGCACAAAACGTGCCTTGCTAGCCCAATTGGCCCAAGTTGACGATTTGAGCCACCAATTGGAGGTGCCAAGTGTCGCCTCCGTTGGTCCAAAATGTTTCGTCTCTCGGAAAAATCCGCAAAAATTAGAAATGACATAGCCGGAAATTCCCCTACGAAAGCTGTGGAAACGTTTCGTCGAAAAACGACCCTAATCGGGTGTTGTGCACAAAGTGAAATTCGGCCAAGCCTTAGCTACAAGTTCAAATTTTTCCTACGTACGTCCTCGCGTACATACTCTGGAAATACGGGGTATAACACTAAACCTGGGCTTAGTACCCTCGTGACCCTACCACCTGGCGGGACCACCTCGAACTGACCCCACCCAAAACCGGGCTGCGGGTTGACCCGCGAATGGTCCTCAACCCGACCCATAATCGCACCAGACTCTTGTTCCCCGTTCCGGAACAATCTTACATATTCACGTCATAAAAGCTACCACTTCCATCTCACACTACCCATGGAATTTTCCCACAATATATTTTTCGCATACCAAGTACTTCGACAAAAACCAACCGTAAAATCACCCACTCAAGGCGGCCTTATATCCAAGGTCCTAACTGTTATAAATTCTAAGGCTCACAATCTCTATGTACCCAACTTCCCCCTTACTAACCAGGCCTCTAAATCACAATTTAGCATAACGCTATCTGAACATAATACTCAAAGACATCATCATATCATAAACGTATACGGTCTACAAGGGTGAAGGATATACGAAATCAAATAGGCGGTTCAAGGATGCTAGGCGGGAACTTCCACCACGACCCTCGCCGGCTGCGGTGTATGAACACCCTGCCTAGCTATCGAAGGCGAAGAACCCGCAACAGATCCCGAAGGCCGAGTTTCAACATCCGCGCTACCTCTGGTCGGACAATTCTTCGCTAAATGGCCCTGCTGGTCGCATGTAAAACAAACCCTAAGAATACTGCGACATTCCCTCGCATGGGTTTTACCACACTGGCTACACTTAGGTCGGGGTGGCTTCATCCGCCACGACACCAACTCCCGAAAACGAACCCGGAGCCACGACTGCTCACGAATACTCTGGAGGCCACAAGACTATGAGGACCACTGCATCTTGGCGCGGCGTATAACTAGTCTGCTGCTGAGGCGGTCCGCCTCGAAAGTTACCAAAGGACCCTGCCGTCCTGGCCTTCTTCTGCTGGTATTGGTCAATCCGTCGGTCTCTCCGTGCCTCACACCCTAGTGCATGAGCCTGCATGCGGGCAATATCCATGCCCGGCTGAAGCGATACACCCGAACAAGACTCTGCCAAGTAGTCATCAAGCCCTGTGACGTAGCGGTGCACTCTGTCCTCCATATTAGCTACTAACGCAGGGACATATCGAGCCAACGAGTCGAACTCTACGTTGTACTCGGCGTGCGTCCTCCCTGTCTCAAGATCGAAACTGCCGGCGTGCCCTCCTCATCTGCGGAGGCAAGAAATGGCTGAGAAATGCCTCCGAGAACTCATCCCAAACAGCTGGGGGCGTATGCTCCCCCCGGGACAGCTCCCACGAATCAAACCAGTCGACTGCGGTATCACGCAACCGATGTGAACCGAAGATCACGAAATCGGTCTCCGAAGCCTTGATCACTCGCATGATCCTCTATAACTGACGGATGAACTCCTGTGGATCATCCTCAGGCCTCGACCCGTAGAAATCTGGCGGGCTACAACTCAGAAAATCCCGTAGCCTCAAACTATCCGATCTGGGGTGGACTACGGGGCTACGAGGCGAACTGCTGCATCGGCCTATCCTCGTATGCAGCCCACGATCCGGCTAATCGGGCCCATCTCGCGTAACCCATCTCCTGCTCCGGTGTGGGACCGAGGCTCAGTCTTGTGGCCTCGATGAGACTGATGCTGCTCTACTCGCAGCTCCCTCTGCTGCCTTGCCCTTCTGGGCTCTGGTTGCCTTACGTGGAGGCATAACTGGCAGAAAAGAATACGTCAGAAGGAGTCCAACTTACAACACAATTCTAAGGCACGATCTCAGAGCGAGAAGAAATAGAAACCAATCCTAGATATCCCATAGCCTCCTGATTATAGGTGTGGTGCATAACACGCCGATAATCAAGACTCTACTAGATACGGTCTGTAGACACTTTCCGAGGATTAACTGCTCTGATACCACTTTTGTCACGACCCGACCTGGGGCCCGCGACTGGTGCCTTACCCCGGGCACCCTAGTGATACAACATCAAAGAAAATCAGCGGAAATAAAAACTTAAACAGGAAACAAGATACATCATAAGAAAATAGGCCAACCAAAACGGTTGCCTTCATGTATATATATCAAACCGAACAGTTACAATCCTTTACAACCCTGCCCACAACATTACTACAGACCTCTAAGAATGTAACAACAACTATGACAGGACAGGGCCCCGCCATACCCCTGAATGTACAAGTATCTACAATGACAGGGGCTATACCAAAAAGATAAGCCTCCGGAGAAACGGAGCTTCCCAAACGTTGAACTGCGATCCTATGAGCGAGGATCCACAACCGATGTACCTCTACCTGCGGCATACGCGCGGCCCAGAGGTCGGTGCATGTACCAAGTATGTGAAATCGAAAATCAGAATGAAATCACATTTCATCATTTTATAAAACCATTTGAAATAAGTAATTATGTCAAGTAAGGGGCGCGATATCCCGAATAATCACTCACATAACTATGGTCTCACGCCCATAATATCACTCATGCGTGGAACTCATTCTCATCGCCGTGATGCATGATGTAAAACAACACCCATATGTGAACTGAACACTAGATCTGTCTGCGTCATTAAACCGACGGGCAAGTAGAATCGCCTATACCGGTTCAAAAGCTAGTCATAAAACTTCACGGGCAAGGTACGGAAGCTAATTACCAGATCCAAAAGCTAGCCACGCAACTGGCCGAGGCAAGTACCAAAGCTAACGTACCCTAGCCAACCGTATCACGAGATATGACCGAGGCAAGTATCTCAAGCTATCTACCAGCAGCCTGCCGATACATGAGAAATGACCAGGACAAGTATCTAAAGTGTGCCTGTAACCACATGTACAAATCAAGCCCGTGATTGTTCGTCACCGCGGCAAGCTTCATGGATTAGCGGTCCATGGACTAATAACAAAACTCTCACAATGACCGCATGCCCCGGCATCTTACCTCGGAAATCATGGCCATGAAACCATCCTACTGGACGCATGCCCGTGGATCATCCATCGCGTCAGCATGTCCAAAGGAAATAAAAGATAATACTCAAGGTGGACGCATACTCGTGGGTCACCCAACGCGTCAGTATGTCCAAAAGGAATAACCAGATAATACTCAATAGTGGACGCATACTCGTGGACCATCCAACGCGTCAGTATGTCCAAACAATCAATCAGATAGCCGGCCCTCCCCGAGAGACACGGTAGCACAGAATCAAAACACTTGCACAACAAAGCTATCACAACAAGCATAGGCAAGTTCAACGTACTTTTATTTTATGTCAACAATACGGGTTTCAACACAAAATACTACATACTTTCCTTCTTTCAAAAAGACCCCTCTTTATGTAAAAGCCACACAATACTAATACTCGTAGTATTAAAATACGTTTCCTTTTTTAAACCAAATTACTACACCTTCAGAAAATCTTTACAATCTTTTAAAATCAAGTACTCTATACTTTTTAAACCAAGTGCTTCTCTTTTAAAACAACAACAAGTGTTCTTTTAAAACCTAAACAACATTACTCTTTTCAAAACAAGTAACCTATACTTAAATCAAGTTACTTCTCTTTTTCCAAAAACAAGTCGTTATAAGTCAAGTCTCTTATCTTTCAAGATCAAGTCTCTTAACTTTCAAAATCAAGTCGTTTCACTGTCAAAATCAAACCTTTCTTTTATCCTCATAAAGTCGTTATAACTAACTTCCCATAAAGCCATTATAACACTTTATGTTTTAAACAAACAAAATTCATCTCACACACGTACGCCTCTGCACTATATAGTTTACAACAATCATGCTCAAGAGTATAGGAAGAATCACATACCTTTTTAGCTTAAACCACAAGCCAAGTCAAGTATGCGCGCGTGAAGATCCACCTATAACAACCACAATACATCTATCAACTTCTAGTTCTCTTCGTAGAATATTCTAAATACAAGATTCCTTATTCTACGTAAAATTCGTGACACCCCTCGAAACCACATAAATCTCCTCCTATCAAGGCCCGCTACTGTGCCAACAACTCGTGGATTACACGCCTAACCTGGACGTGTTCAATTCGCTTCACAATAATACTACACAAGTCTCATCAGAAATACAGTCCAATGTAAATACAGTTCAAACCTTTATAATCATCCTTCCAATATAATATACTCATGTATAACTACTACAACATGTAATATCCAATTACAATAGGGGGACATAGATTATTACCTCGATAAGCCCAAAAATTATCCAAGTTTATAAGTCGATCCTGAGCAACGTTTAGCTCCAATTCCTTATGCTCCAACCCGCTCCAAGCGACCCTTAGAAGTTTCCAAACAACTTCTCTAAATACTTCAACCAAGCTAGGAAGATTTTTCTAGGGTTTCGTTTTGCGATTATTGGAATAAAGTAGCATTTCCGGGCTCCTAGTATTAAAACAACTTTGGAATACTACTAGGGATACTAGGCCAATGTATTTGGGATTATACAATAAAACTCCAAGTATTTCTACACAAGAGGGGGAGGGAAAAACGAGAACAAGCCAAGGGAGGGAGTATTTTGCTATGGAAAATCTTTAAGTGTGGAATGAATATTACTCTTGCACTAAGGGGGTATTTATAGAAGAATCAAGGGCCAAGATCCATGTAAGTGTATGGTCAAGATTGGGCCATGTGTGTGTGGGTCCCACCACACCACATGGCCAACGAAAACAAGGGCCAAGTGGCTTGCCACTTGTAAGGCCATTTCGGCCAAGGGACAAGTGGCTAGACATTTGTCCCTCCAAATCAGCCAAGGTGCCACATGGGGGTGACACGTGTCGCCCCCGACTCGTCCAAAATATTTCGTCTTCCGAAAATATCCAAAATACCGAAAATCTCAAAAACAAAGCGGGCCCCACAAAACCGTAAATTTCTCCCGTGGGTCCCACGTGACCATTTCCGAAAATAAAATCTCATAATTCTAAAATAATCTAAGAAGTCCAATTACCAAATCTGGGAATCCAATTCCCATTAACGAACCTTTTTCTTCACAAAAACCGGAAACTTTTTCGTCGAAAAATCACATCTTTCTTTCTTTCCAAAATTTCTGTCGTATTCTCGTACGTACGTCCTCACATACATACCCTGGAACTACGGGGTATAACAATAAGCCTCCGGAGAAACGGAGTTTCCCAATACGCTGAACTGTGATCCTATGAGCGAGGATCAACAACCGATGTACCTCTACCTGCGGCATGAACGCAGCCCCCCGAAGGAGGTCGACTAACAGTACCAAGTATGTTAAATCGAAAAATCAGTAAATGAAATCATAACGATCTAAAATAAAGCAGAGACATGTATGATAACAAAACTACGATTCGCAACATAAAAGCATCATGTCAAGTCGTGGACTCACGCCTTAAAGTCATCCTCGTACGTGGAACTCCTTCCTCACTGCCGGCAGTCTAGGTATAAGTTAGGTGATACGTGTAACATGTCTCGGGCCATCTCATGGACTCGAGGTGGAATCGTGTGGAATACATGTCTCGGCCCATCTCATGGGACTCGATAGGAATCGTATGGAATACATGTCTCGGCCCATCTCATGGGACTCGATAGAAATCGCACATGTCTCGGCCCATCTCATGGGACTCGATAGAAATCGCACATGTCTCGGCCCATCTCGTGGGACTCGATAGAAATCGCACATGTCTCGGCCCATCTCATGGGACTCGATAGAAATCGCACATGTCTCGGCCTATCTCATGGGACTCGATAGAAATCGCACATGTCTCGGCCCATCTCATGGGACTCGATAGAAATCGCACATATCTCAGCCCATCTCATGGGACTCGATAGAAATCGCACATGTCTCGGCCCATCTCATGGGACTCGATAGAAATCGCACATGTCTCGGCCCATCTCATGGGACTCGATAGAAATCGGATGGAATACATTCCCGGTTCATCCCATGAACGCGGTGTCGCATGAAATACATTCGGCCCATCTCGTGGACTCGGTATCGAATCCGGTGAAATACAGTCCCGGTTCATCCCATGAACCCGGTGTCGTGTTGCCCTAACATCTAAACGCTCTTTTAAGATAGATTAAGAAAATACCATGTTTTCCTTTTAAAACAACTAAGGCCATATAATTCCCTCCTTTTAAACCAACACACTTTCCTTCTTAAAGTCAAGTAACAACATTCTTTTCCAAAAGTTCAAGTTTGCCTAATTTCAAATATTCACGTTTCTTATTTTCGAAAGGTTTCATAGTTCATAGTCTTAATCATTTAATAACATAATTCTCTTTTTAAAAACAGTTGAGTAATATATGTCTTATGTGTGAGTAGGTTATTCTTGTTTATAACAATCTTATTAGAGCAGCCATGATCTAGGAAATGTAATACAATTTTGTCTTATCTTAGCTTCTATGCAGATGGAGGTTTCTACTGGTTTTAATATAATTACTTATTTGTCAATACATTTTCCTTTATTAACGCTGCAGTGGTTCGTTCGATACTTATTCTCATTTCCGAATCAGTAAAACATTATTCTTTTAAAAACCAAGTACTCATTACTCACGAATGAGGTTTCACACTTTTTAACAAAATCCATATCAATTTAATTAAGTCAAGCCTCTTATCTTTTGAGATCAAGTCTCTTAACTTCTAAAATCAATAACTCATTCTTTTTATTACTCTTAAGTCGTTATACCTAACTTCCCATAAAGCTAGTATAACTCTTAATCTTTTAAAACCAAGTATTACTCTTCTTTCAAAACAATTCTTAATTCTTTTTGAAATACTTCAAGATTCTTATTATTTAAAACTTAAGTCAGAAGACGTCAAGTAAAACCATGTTCAGTTAACACACGTCGTCTCAGTACTATATATACTTTAAAATATCATGCTCAAGAGGATAGGAAGAATCACATACCTCGCGACGATTATCGACTATTAGCAACTAGCTCCAAAGTACTGTAATCCTGCTAGCCTTTTCCACCCTTCGAGTAGAATACGCTACTTGCAGTACTTCAACCTATAACGGTCATACAAGTCTATCAACGTCTAGACTACTCAGAGAATAATTCTAGATACTGATTCCTTATTCTACACGGAAAATTGGGCAGCACCTCCTACCCAGTCAAACTACACAATTCTCAGTAAATACAATCACATGTAAAAATCTGATTCGGTCTTCTTCTTTAATATTCTTACGATGTGATTTGATTAAATTCTTTTCTGTAATATCCTTCTATTACAGTTCAATTCTCTTCTGTAATATCCTTCTATGCATCTTATACTCATTCTATACTACTACAGTATGTAATTCCCAATTACAATAGAAGGACAAGAGTATTTACCTCGATAAGCCCAAAATTATCCAAGTTTTAATGTCGATCCTGATTAACGTTTAGCTCCTATTATGAACGCTCCAACCCGCTCCAAACAACCCTTAGAAGTTCTACGCAACTTCTTCTTAATACTTCAACCAACTGTGAAGATTTTCCTTAGGGTTTTGTTTTTGTGACTTAAGGGAATATAGTAGTATTTCCGGGCTCTACGTATAGAGGTAACTTTGAAAAGTACTACAAGGTATTTGGGCTAAAGTATTTGGGAATAGTAACAATACTTGGAGAATACTTTTCTACCAAGGGGGGGGGGGTGTATTTTACGAAAACAACTAGGCAAGGGGGGGTATACTCTCGGCCAAGGGCCTTCTCGAGGGAGGGTGGCTTTGGAAAACTTTAAGAGGAGGGAGAGGATTTCAAGACTTGGAAATTGCTCAAGTGTGGATGAAATAAGTCTTCAACTAAGGGGGTATTTATAGGCCAATCAATGGCCAAGATTAAGACAAGTGGTGGGCAAGTGTAGGGTCAAGATTTGGGCAAGTGTACCTTATCCATCTACCACCAAAATATCCTACCAACTCCTTGACTAAAAATTGTGCAAGAAACGTCCACAATATCGTCACTGAGGTGACACTTGTCACCCTCTCGTTGGTCCAAAATATTTCATCTCTCGGAAAAATCCGCAAAAATTATAAATGTTGCAACCGTATTTTTCCCTTCGCAATGTCCGGAAAACGTTTCGTCGGAAAACGACTCTTTTCGCTAGTTGTGTACAAATTTCGTCTCTAATGCCTACTTAAGGCTAAAAACTTTTGTACGTACGCCCTCACGTACATACTCTGGAAATACGGGGTATAACATACTACAAGGTATTTGGGCCAAGGTATTTTGGAATAGTAACAGTACTTGGAGAATACTTTTCTACCAACGGGGGTATTTCACGAGAACAACTTAAGAGGGAAGTTTGTTTGCCAAGGCTTCACAAAGGGGGCGGGGGGTGCTCTTGGACGAGAGCCTTTCAAAGGGGGAGAGGGATTTCAAGACTTAGAAATTATTTTGTGGATGAAGAAGTCTTCAACTAAGGGGGGGTATTTATAGGCCAATCAATGGCCAAGATTAAGGCAAGTGGAGGGCAAGTGGAGGGTGGGGATTTGGGCAAGTGTACCTTATCCATCTACTACACAAATATCCTACCTAACCTTGACCAACGCTCAAGGCCTAAAACGTGCACCCAATCGTCCACTTTACCGCCCACTTGAGGGTGACACTTGTCGCCCTCTCGTTGGTCCAAAATATTTCATCTCTCGGAAAAATCCGCAAAAATAATAAATGTCGCAACCGTAATTTTCCCTTCGCAAGGTTCGGAAAACTTTTCGTCGGGAAACAATTCTTTTCGGGGGTTGTGCACAAATTTTTCGTCCCTTGCCTAACTTAAAGCTTAAACTTTTGTACGTACGCCCTCACGTACATACTCTGGAAATACGGGGTATAACAGGTTAGACTTGATTCAAATCAATATACGAATAAGGAAAGAAAGAAGGAAAAACATCTTAGATGCTAGTAGCCTCAAGGTCATAAGTATGGGGGCCTACATACCCATGAACAAGACTCTACTAAACACTGTTCCATGACCCAGGTAAGGAGTGCGTTATACGTAAACATAACCCAGTAAGATCCTTGACACGCCACTTCAAATAACCCTAGAACAAGTGCTAGAAAATACAAAGACACAACAAGCACAAAAATATTATGCACATGAATATATCATTATATAATATCAACCAAGGTCCAAACCACTATTTATCAAGTATATTATATATCTCAACATAATTTACGTGAAGGAAATGTCATAAATCACAATTAAGGAATTACAACAACACCATAAATCCATGGCAGCATACACAATATGCGAAATATATATATATATATCAAGAAACATACACAATGTTTGGGAAGCAGATGTAATTCCATAGTGAAATCAAGAAAACATACACAATGATAAGGGAAGCATACATACTGCCCCAATCTCATGGCTCACAGTCGAATCACATCATGAAAAATTTATAAAGAGAGTTGAGTATTTGCAAATAAAGTATATGCGGCCGACCTCAAGGACTACATATTCTGACAGGCACCCGCTCGTCCCAACACATGGACCCGACAAACAAAACATATTTTTAAAACGAATTTGAAAAGCAAGTATTCAAAGCTTAAAGTCTCACTTACCTCAAATTCACAATTCCAGATCACCTCAAACCACACAAAATGGATTCAAAATGGTCAACATCCTTAGGGTAAACACCTTATATATGTTTGGAGGCTTAAACGGTCAAAGTTAAATTTTAAAGGACAAAACCGCCCTCAGGTTCAATGGGTTCAAAACCCGACAAGACATATGTTTTCAAGAAGGTCTTGATGAGATGATTCCAACGATATACATAAGTCTAAAATCTGACACTGTTTCTCCCTTCAAATCAATGATTTAGGTTGAAGAACCCTAGGGCTAAACTTTCTCAATTCATCAAAATATCCCCACATTTTCACCATTGAAATTCATCCATAATTCTGTAATAAACATAGATAAAATATGGAGGAATTACCTTGATAATTAGAGTTGAAAATCCCTACTTTCTCCCCTATTTTCCTCTCCTCCCCCCCCCCCCCCTTCTTTTCTTTCTCTAATTATGTGTACTGCTTCTTATTTTTCCTATTTTGTCTCACGTTTGAGACTTTTAATTGATTAGCTTTCTTCTCTTTTGGGCTTGGCAACTATATTATTTTTGTTCCCTTTTATTTTAATCATTAATTCTTTTTCCTTTTATAACATGCAGTAGTATATTCAGTTGTTTGCTGTGGAATTGATTTGAGCATCCGGGCCAGTAGATCCACAGAAAATAGGCGGGTTATTACATTTTTCCTCACTTAAAATAATGTTCGTCCTCTAACGGATCTAAAACATACATGTCAGGTGAAATAAGTAAGGATATTTATATTGCATGTCCGCATTGGACTCCTAAGTAGCCTCATCGGTTGAATGGTTGTGTCATAACACTTTCATTGAAGCTACCTTTTTCGATCTCAATTATCACACTTGCCTATCAAGAATAGATATCAGACCTTCCTCATAAGTCAAATTCTCGTCAAGCTCCACATTCTTTGGATGAATCTTTTGACTATCATCACGTATATATCATCTTAGCATTGACATGTGAAAAATGGGATAAACAACAAATCCAAAATCTCATAAGGATCAATATACCTAGGGCTAAGCTTACCCTTCCGACCAAATCTCATGACTCCTTTCATAGGTGAAACTTCTAAGAAGACTTTTTCACCCTTCATGAACTCCGGATCACAAACTTTCTTCTCTGCATAGGACTTTTGTCTTCTTTGTGTTGTCCTAAATCATTCTCGTATCAATGTAAATGTCTCCAAACCTTGCTGAACCAAATCTAAACCTAATATTTCCTTTCTTTCTTCTTCTACACTTTTCTTTCTCTAATTCTGCTTACTGCTTCTTTTTCTCCTATTGTGTCTCACGTTTGAGACTTTTAATTGATTACATTTCTTATCTTTTGGGCTTGACCAACTATATTCTTTTTGTTCCCTTTTATTTTAATCATTAATTCAATTTTCTTTTATATCCTGAATCTTGTGACTATCATCACGTACATATCGTCTAAGCATTGACACGTGAAAAACAGGATGAACATCAGATCCAAAATCTCATAAGGACCAATATACCCAAGGCTAAGCTTACCCTTTTGACCAAATCTCACGACTCCTTTCATAGGTGAAACTTTTAAGAAGACTTTTTCACCCTTCATGAACTCCGGATCATGAACTTTCTTCTCAGCATAGGACTTTGTCTACTTTGTGTTGTCTTAAGTCATTCTCGTATCAATGTAAATGTCTCGAAAGCTTGCTGAACAAAATATGGACCTAATAGTTGTGCTTCGCTCGGTTCAAACCATCCAGCTGGTGAACAACACATGCGGTCATAAAAAGCTTAAAATGGCACCATCTATATACTCATTTGGTAGCTATTATTATAATAAAACTCTGTCAAAGGCAATTGATCATCCCAATGACCACCAAAATTAATCGCACAAGCTCTAAGCATGTACTCTAAGATCTGAATAATCCATTTTGAATGTTCGGTAGTTTGCCGATGGAAAGTTGTACTAAGCTTAACCTGAGATCCCACTGGCTTCTGAAAAGACTTCCAAATCTCAATTGTAAATTGTGCACCTCAATAAGATATTATAGAAATATAAACACCATGAAGTCAAACTATCTCATGAAGGTAAATATTTGCTAATTGTTCTGCGATATGAGTAACTCAAACTAGTATGAAATGGGCAAATTTCATGAGTATCCACAATCACCCAAACTGGGAGTTATTTCTTGAAAGTATTTGTCAATCCAACCACGAAATCCATAGTAATCCTTTTCACTTCCACTCTGGGATAATCAAGTTTTTCATTACTCAATCGGGTTTTTGATGTTTGTATTTAACCTACTGACAGTTTAAGCAACTAATCACATATTGCAACATATCAAACTTCATACCTTTCCACCAGTACAATCCACACAAGTCTTGGTACACCTTCGTAGCACCTGGGTGGATAAAGTATCGCGAGCTATGAGCTTTTTCAAGAATTAGCTTATTCACATTACCCACCATGGGAATATACAGTGTGCCATGTCGATGTAACACACCATCAATAGAAAATGACTTGACACCCTCATTATGCATCCAATCTCGTAGTCTAGCAAGACGGGAATCTTCATATTGGCGAGCCTTGAATTGTCCAATTAAGAAGGATTGTTCCACCATACCTACAACTAACCTACCAAACTGTGTGATCAATCTGAACTCCACGGTTGGCCAGTGCCTGAATATCCATAACTATAGGTCGTTCTTTAGTATTAAACCTAGACAAGCTGCCCATAAACCTTTATCTTAAGGCATTTGTGTCACGACCCGACCCCGGGCCCGCGACTGGTGCCCTACCTGGGCACCCCTTTTGGCATACATCAGAGAATAGCAGCGGAACAGTGATCCTAAGAGCGAGGATCAGCAACCTGTACTCTACCTGCGGCATGAACGCAGCCCCCCGAAGGAGGTCAGTACAACATGTACCAAATATGTGGCGAAATCTTGTAATGAAATCATAAGTCTAATAATAAAACTGGAGACATGTATGATACTCAATTAACAGTACACTGTGCCTTACTAACAATGAGAGTAAATAGGTGTATACTTACAATATAAAGTAGGAAGCTCACGATCAAAACAGGACCACTGTCCGCGATGTCGTTAAGCGATCCTATTTGGGACTATTTCACGCGTAGATCGCGTGGACCCGCATGAGGTATTCCTCGCATGGGACTATTTCACCCGCGTAAGCCCTTACGGACTCGCATGAGGTATTCCTCGCTTAGGTTTGGACCCGCGTGGGACTATTTCACCCGCATAAGCCCTACGGACTCGCATGAGGTATTCCTCGCATCGTGGGTAGCAAATCCACGGGAATATGCAATGCCACAAACCCGGGGAATGACCCCGCAATTATTTCTGAACTACTAGCACAAATCCGGATATCACACATAACATAAGCACTACCGGCTTATCATACAATATATAAGCAAGTTAAGCAATCCCCTAACTTCTTATTATTTTGTTTCATATACACTCTCATTTTAGTTTACTTAAGGCACTAACATGTTCTTTATAAAAATACGGGAATTTAACCCAAAGTACTACGTACTTCTATTCTTTCAAAATGACTCATTTCATTATAAAACTTCCAAGATACTAATAACCGTAGTATCAAGTTACAATTTCTTTTTCAAGACAAGTCACAATACTTTTAGAAATAAAATTAGGCTTCTAAATTAAGTGACTTCTTCTCTCGTAAAAGCCTTAGGCAATTGATGCCTTTAAATCAAATTGCCTTTCAAATAAATCAAGCCATTTATCTTTCCATAAAGCCAATATAACCAACTCCTCATAAAGTCGTTATATTCACTTTATACCTAAGTCAAGTACAATTTCCTATCCAAGGGACTTATACGTTTACAACGAAACAAGTGTCACATTCTTTAAAACTCTTCAAGTCCCTTAACATGCTTAAATTACTTAAGAGTAAACCATTCTCTTATTAACTTTCCATAAAGCTATTATAACCAACTTCCCATAAAGCCGTTATACTAGCTTTATACATTAGCAACTTACATACTTCTTTTTAACCAAGAGACTTAAACTTTCCAACAAAACAAGTATCAAAATACTTTCAACATACTTAAAGTCTCTTAACTTTTGAAAACCAAGATATCCTTAATAATTAAACAAGTGAGTTAATTCCCTAACTCAAACAACTTGGGCATTCTTAAAATAAGCCAAGGATATCAAATAGACTAGATTGTCAAAATCTTGTACGTCTACCGTACTATACATTTACAATTTAATCATGCTCAAGAGATAAGAAAGTTCCACATACCTCTTCGGTTTAATCCACTTGCTAAGTCCAATCGTCGTACGTAGTATGCCAACCTATAATGACCATAGTACGTCTATTAACTTCTAGTTTCAAACGTAGAATATTCCAAGTGCAAGTCACTAAATTCTACGGAAAATCGGACAGCACTTCCTTTGTTTTTACTAACTTTGCCACCTTTTTCAAGGCCGAATACAATAACCAAACAGCCCCAATTGGCTCACCACAATTTATAAGGTAGTTCAATACAAATGAATAACCAAACAGCCCCAATTGGCTCACCACAAACGATAACAAACTAGTCTAAACTATAATGTCAATTCGGCAATTAGGAAACAATACAAATCGTTTCCAATTCCTTTTTAATCCAAGTGGTTTAGTATAACATGATATCAAGCCGCAATCGATTACAACTACTACAATCCTCAAGTAGGTAAACATGCGACGATTCTAATAAACGACCAAAATTGTATTTCAATTTCAAAAGGCTAATCATGTCCTTTTCGGTTCTAGGCTTCTACAATCCATGTCACTTATCAAACTTCATAACACAAATCACATGATCACTTATAACTTATCATAACATGAAATCTTCAATTACAAAAGTAAAACGAAGATTATACCTCAATTAGCCCAATTATGATCCAAGATCACAAGTCGCTCCTTAGCAACTTTAGCTTCTCCTTTCGACGTTTCAATCCACTCCAAGCAACCCTTAGAAGCTTATAAAAGACTCATCTTCAAGTTTCAACTTCAAAGTTGAATAACCCTTTAGGTTTTCGCCTTGCGACTAATACGAAAACACCACATTTCCGGGATCTTTTTATTGAGAAACACTTACTATACCCTTAGGTACCTTGTTTTAAAGTGGGGGAATTATTGGACAACAATTGAAAAAATTTCCTTCAAACCCTAGCCCTTGGCCGAGAGCTCCCTCAAGCCTCCCTCAAATTTTCTTGAAAATTTCTAAGTGTTTAGTCTTGTCTTGCACTAGCATACAATATATAACATGATGGAGGGTTAAGATTAGCACAATTGTGTGGCTTGGATAAGTTTCACATGGATCAAGTCTAGGTGGCCTTTGACTTAGTCAACTTTGTCAAGCTTCAAGACTAGCAAGACTTGGTCATTTAATTTATGGTCAAATGACCATTCTAACCATGACAATTTCGTCAATGACCATAAGGGGGTGACACGTATGCCATAAGATTCGTCGCAATATTTCGTTTCCTACCAATTCCAAAAATTCCGACAAACTTTCTCGTCTCAAATCTTAACATTGTTGAGTTCTTACGTACGTTCTTATAAACATATCCTGAAATTCCGGGGTGTAACATTCTTCCCCCCTTAGAAACATTCGTCCCCGAATGTTCTCTCGGGAGTCAAACTTAAGATAGCGACATAGTCTCCTTACAACCCCTACGTACCAATAATGCCACACTTGGCCGCATAACAATACTCATACCAAAATATCAACTGAACCCCACGTGTCAACATCGGTTATCTGCATAAAGCTTTTGTGGACTCTAAGCTTACTACAATCTTCCCGGATAAGCCTCGCGCTTATCCATAGCCCGCGAGTCAAGTCTCGACCAAATAATCGAACCTCGCCATGTCGAACCATCCGACCGGCGATCTCCACTTTCTTACACACAAGGCCTCGTACCGGGCCACCTGAAAACTGAAAGGGTATCTGTTATCGTTACGTAACAAGACAAGAGGCAATTAACCTTCCCGGCTATTCCTGAAATCAAAAACACAGGCCCACAACCTATCCTCAAGTGCCTGGATAGTACGCTCTGCCTGACCGTCGATCTGAGGGTGTAATGCAACAGTGAGACTCACCTGTGTCCCTAATCCTTTCTGAAAAACCTCCAGAAGTTATCCGCAACTGAGCTCATCTATCTGTAATCATAAGCGTAGGAACCTCGTGCAGTCTCACAATCTCTCTGCTATACAAGCTAGTATAAACCTCAGCCGAGTAAGTGGTCCCAATCCGAAAGAACACAGCTGGTTTCGCCAGCCTAATTACCATGACCCCCAGGGAGTCGCACTTCCTCCGAGTACGATGCCACCCTGTAACAAGATCCATAATAATTACCTCTCATATCTAGGTTGGGATTTCAATCGCCTGCAATAGCCCACTGGGCTTCTGGTACACAACCATGACCTGCTACTAACTCGGACACTAAGCAGTAAGCTCCGCTATGTCTCTCTTCCGGTCATCTTACCCATACATACATCTGAGGCCACGACACGACTTCGTCGGCCCCAAACAATTAGAGCAATAAGCACTGCGTGCCTCCCCTAGAACCTGCTGACTAGTCCTGCAGCACCGGGTACACGCAATCTATCCTCATCTCATAGCACCTCATCTGGTGCTACTCAAACAGGCTCTTCTCTCCTCGGAGAGTCGTAACTCGATACCGTATCATAACTGCATCCTCATACTGTCGCCTCCTTACCTCCCCAACAACGGAAGACTCGGCAACCTCTCGGATCTAGACTTCATTAACCTTGGAAACAAATAATCGAACCCCTAGGCTCGGTAACTGAAGGATCTCACGGACCATATCCTGTCTATCTGGCTGCCCATCTGGCAGACTACCCTTAGGTCCATCACAAAGAGTATCTGTAACTGTCTTGGCTTTCCCCGGATGGTATAGGATACCAATATCACAATCCTTGAGTAACTCTAACCACCATCGGTGTCGCAAATTCTACTGCCTCAGTCTGCAGACATACCGGAGGCTTTTGTGGTCTGCACAATTATCCACATGAAGTCTGTATATACGTCATGCCCCCAAATCTTCCAGGCATGATTTAACTGCCGCCAGCTCTAAATCGTGAGTGGCGCAATTTCTTCTCCTGCTTCCCTAACTACCGGGAAAACATAGGCTCTATCCTTATCGGGTTGCGTCAGCACACAACCTAGCCCAACACCCAACGTGTTATCATAATAACCTAACCCTCTAGTCTCACAGGAGGGGTTAGAACTGTAGTCGTGGTCAACTTATCTTTCGATAACTGAAAGCCTTTCTCATTCCTGCGAAATATTCGGGTATCCTTAATCTCACTTATGGTTCCTGTTTCCCTTTCTCTGTTGCAACCCAACTTGGTCACTAAACTTAGATTTGATTCCTTTGCTTGCCTCACGGCTAAGACTTACTGTCAATCACATTTTTTTGGGGGGGGAGGTTTCCTTGATCTCGTCAAGTAGTAACCCGGTATTCCTTTCCCAGTTTGTAGAGCCTATAACTAGGTGTTACCACATTTTCTTAAAATGTTCTTACTGCCCATTATCAACTAATGGTCTTTACACTCGTCTGGGGTAATCATGACCCGTGCAACTTACATTAATATCTTTACGATACTTCCTCGACCAATTAAATGCGTCGTTCTTAATTACCCCAACACAACACTTTTCCCACGGTTATCTACAATCAGTAACCTATGGCATGGCGATATCAAGACCTTACATCTTATATCCTTCGCCTAACAACATGGGTACACGCAACCCCATAATTCGTAAAGCGTCGCTTTAATGTGGGAGAAAACTTATCTCCATTTCTTAAACTTTCCTTGAGTCACAACCCTAATCACGGGGTCCTCGCGGTCCAAGAATTATCTAATCATCACGCCCGCCTTAAAGTAGTGTAGATTTTCAAAACCTACCAAAGATGCCCTCGACTTTCCATGCGGCACCGTACTTATTTATTCATGCCTTGCACATTTTCTGAAATTATTCGGAAGGTCGTGGCCACGACGCCACACCAAACCAACTCCAAGTACCTCCAAGGGCATTTAACATAAATTCCTTCAAATTCAATTATTACTACTTTCTGCCTCAATCCACCTCAAATGAACAAATCACACAGACTTATTAAAAACAATTATGTCAAAGAAGGAAGAATAATTCACTGGTTACCACCACTTCTCCTCCTTTCCACTCGATAACCGGCTTATCGGAAAACTGGTATCGAAATCAATCTCTCTCTGTAGTCCACGTTGGAATCACAAGAGGCCAACTAGTCCGTACTCATAATGACCTCAACGTCTGTCATGACAGCTCTGCTAGGTCTGCTAAGGTCCAACGACTGTATCGTTACCGGTAATTATTATCTACTCGCTCAGCTACCACCCATCACTCACGGGTGTGATCACCCCGAAAGGTTCTCATGGATTCAGGCTTTATTTCTTTACACTTGGTTGCTCTCTTTTTCAATGGTCGTACTTTTCCCGTACTTCCAAACTTATTTTAGCGTACGTACATAGCCTTCATACTGATCCGGGTCTCCAATCTTTGGAGTTACTAAATTAAACAATAGAAGGCCCATTCCGGCTCTCGCAACCTGGTTCTGGTGGAATGCGTCCACGAACCCATAAAACGATTAACTAGACTTGGGCCTTACACCCTCGTGACCCTGTCACGTAGCGGGACTACTACCAACTAATCCCATTTCATTTCAAGCTATGGGGCGACCCTTAATAGATCCCCAACCCGACTCGGCGTCGCACTTAACTCTTACCCTCGGTCTGACTTAACTTTACTACCCGAGAAGGCCTTATATACCTAAGGTATCGACGATTATCACATTCTCAGGCTCGCAATTTCCATGCTCCAAGCCTAACTTATCAGCCCCCCGTAACCGGGTACAAAAAAAAACTTCTCGTAAAATCATAGCCGTGTTGTCTTGACCACAACAACTATACTTTCTTCGTCCGGATCTCGCCCGTACAATTTCCTTAAGCATACCACGTAGGTTAAGTTGCTAACATAGTCTTCCACTTAGTCTCTTAATTAACTTCTTAAGGGTCCATTACATTCTCACACATCTCATCATCACCTAATTATCTCAAATTAGCACGTAAAACCTTGATGAGAGTTCCTTAACTGCTCATACCTTCCCGGTATTTATTTAGTCCTTACCCAATCCTGGTAATCTAAAATCATCCTAGGCAACACACATGTGACCCCCAAACATAAATCCGTATAGTTGTATGTCACATACCAACTATACTACAAACATTACCAACCTGGATACGCAATCCACATAATCCTTCCTGGGTCACTGCTGCATTTCTCGTAGCTGCAAACAATCATAACTTGTTAGGGAAAGACGACCCTAACCATACAGCTCTATCGCACGATCTTAGAGTGAGAAGAATGGAAACCAATCCTAAATGTCCTGCAGCCTCCTGATTATAGATGTGGTGCACAACACACCGATAATCAAGACTCTACTAGACACGGTCTGTAGACACTTTCCGAGGACTAACTGCTCTGATACCACTTTTGTCACGACCCGACCCCGGGCCCGCGACTGGTGCCCTACCTGGGCACCCCTTTTGGCATACATCAGAGAATAGCAGCGGAACAGTGATCCTAAGAGCGAGGATCAGCAACCTGTACTCTACCTGCGGCATGAACGCAGCCCCCCGAAGGAGGTCAGTACAACATGTACCAAATATGTGAAACTGAAAGTACTGTAATGAAATCATAAGTCTAATAATAAAACTGGAGACATGTATGATACTCAATTAACGATTATCGTGCCTTACTAACAATGAGAGTAAATAGGTGTATACTTACAATATAAAGTAGGAAGCTCACGATCAAACAGGACCACTGTCCGCGATGTCATTAAGCAATCCTATTTCGGGACTATTTCACCCGCGTAGATCGCGTGGACCCGCATGAGGTATTCCTCGCATGGGACTATTTCACCGCGTAAGCCCTTACGGACTCGCGTGAGGTATTCCTCGCATAGGTCGGACCCGCCCGCGTGGGACTATTTCACCCGCATAAGCCCTACGGACTCGCGTGAGGTATTCCTCGTCGTGGGTAGCAAATCACGAGGAATATGCAATGCCACAAACCCGGGGAATGACCCCGCAATTATTTCTGAACTACTAGCACAAATCCGGATATCACACATAACATAAGCACTACCGGCTTATCATACAATATATAAGCAAGTTAAGCAATCCCCTAACTTCTTATTATTCTGTTTCATATACACTCTCATTTTAGTTTACTTAAGGCACTAACATGTTCTTTATAAAAATACGGGAATTTAACCCAAAGTACTACGTACTTCTATTCTTTCAAAATGACTCATTTCATTATAAAACTTCCAAGATACTAATAACCGTAGTATCAAGTTACAATTTCTTTTTCAAGACAAGTCACAATACTTTTAGAAATAAAATTAGGCTTCTAAATTAAGTGACTTCTTCTCTCGTAAAAGCCTTAGGCAATTGATGCCTTTCAAATAAATCAAGCCATTTATCTTTCCATAAAGCCAATATAACCAACTCCTCATAAAGTCGTTATATTCACTTTATACCTAAGTCAAGTACAATTTCCTATCCAAGGGACTTATACGTTTACAACGAAACAAGTGTCACATTCTTTAAAACTCTTCAAGTCCCTTAACATGCTTAAATTACTTAAGAGTAAACCATTCTCTTATTAACTTTCCATAAAGCTATTATAACCAACTTCCCATAAAGCCGTTATACTAGCTTTATATATTAGCAACTTACATACTTCTTTTTAACCAAGAGACTTAAACTTTCCAACAAAACAAGTATCAAAATACTTTCAACATACTTAAAGTCTCTTAACTTTTGAAAACCAAGATATCCTTAATAATTAAACAAGTGAGTTAATTCCTAACTCAAACAACTTGGGCATTCTTAAAATAAGCCAAGGATATCAAATAGACTAGATTGTCAAAATCAGCACGTCTACCGTACTATACATTTACAACTTAATCATGCTCGAGAGATAAGAAAGTTCCACATACCTCTTCGGTTTAATCCACTTGCTAAGTCCAATCGCGCACGTAGTATGCCAACCTATAATGACCATAGCACGCCTATTAACTTCTAGTTTCAAACGTAGAATATTCCAAGTGCAAGTCACTAAATTCTACGGAAAATCGGACAGCACTTCCTTTGTTTTTACTAACTTTGCCACCTTTTTCAAGGCCGAATACAATAACCAAACAGACCCAATTGGCTCACCACAATTTATAAGGTAGTTCAATACAAATGAATAACCAAACAGCCCCAATTGGCTCACCACAAACGATAACAAACTAGTCTAAACTATAATGTCAATTCGGCAATTAGGAAACAATACAAATCGTTTCCAATTCCTTTTTAATCCAAGTGGTTTAGTATAACATGATATCAAGCCGCAATCGATTTCAACTACTACAATCTTCAAGTAGGTAAACATGCGACGATTCTAATAAACGACCAAAATTGTATTTCAATTTCAAAAGTCTAATCATGTCCTTTTCGGTTCTAGGCTTCTACAATCCATGTCACTTATCAAACTTCATAACACAAATCACATGATCACTTATAACTTATCATAACATGAAATCTTCAATTACAAAAGTAAAACGAAGATTATACCTCAATTAGCCCAATTATGATCCAAGATCACAAGTCGCTCCTTAGCAACTTTAGCTTCTCCTTTCGACATTGCAATCCACTCCAAGCAACCCTTAGAAGCTTATAAAAGACTCATCTTCAAGTTTCAACTTCAAAGTTGAATAACCCTTTAGGTTTTCGCCTTGCGACTAATACGAAAACACCACATTTCCGGGATCTTTTTATTGAGAAACACTTACTATACCCTTAGGTACCTTGTTTTAAAGTGGGGGAATTATTGGACAACAATTGAAAATATTTCCTTCAAACCCTAGCCCTTGGCCGAGAGCTCCCTCAAGCCTCCCTCAAATTTTCTTGAAAATTTCTAAGTGTTTAGTCTTGTCTTGCACTAGCATACAATATATAACATGATGGAGGGTTAAGATTAGCACAATTGTGTGGCTTGGATAAGTTTCACATGGATCAAGTCTAGGTGGCCTTTGACTTAGTCAACTTTGTCAAGCTTCAAGACTAGCAAGACTTGGTCATTTAATTTATGGTCAAATGACCATTCTAACCATGACAATTTCGTCCATGACCATAAGGGGGGGGTGACACGTGTCGCCCTCCCGTTCGTCGCAATATTTCGTTTCCGACCAATTCCAAAAATTCCGACAAACTTTCTCGTCTCAAATCTTAACATTGTTGAGTTCTTACGTACGTTCTTATAAACATATCCTGAAATTCCGGGGTGTAACAATTTGCCACCACATTCGCATTCCCGGGATGATACAAAATAGTAAGATTATAATCTTTAAGTAACTCCAATCACCGTCGTTGTCTCAGATTTAAATCTCATTGCTTGAATATATATTACAAATTATTGTGATCAGTATAGATTTCTCATGGCTCCCCTTAAAGATAGTGATGCTAGATCTTGAGTGCAAATATGATAGCAGCCAATTCTAGGTCATGGGTCAGATAGTTTTTCTCATGATTCTTCAGCTATCGAGATGCATAAGCTACAACTTTTCCAATTTGCATCAAGACACAACCTAACCCCACTCAAGATATATCACAATAAATGATGAAATCACCCACTATAGGTAAGGTTAAAATTGGAGTTGTAGTCAATACAATCTTTTTTTCTGAAAACATTCATCTGACCACTGGAATACCACACATTTCTGAGTTAAGCGTGTCAATGGAGTAGCTATCTTTGAGAAACCCTCCACAAACCTTCAGTAATAACTAGCTAGTCCCACAAATCTACGTATCTATGTAGGAGAACTAGGTTGAGGCCGATCTCGAATTTCTTTAATCTTTTAGATCAACTTGAATCCTGTCTCGTGACACCACATGTCACAAAAATGAAATTGTGCCCAACCAGAACTCATATTTTGAGAACTTACCATGAAGTTTCCGTTCTTTAAGTGTCTATAACATAATTCTAAAGTGTTGTTCATGTTCAGTTTCATTCCGAGAGTAGACCAAAATATCATTAATGAACACAATCACAAAATGGTCTAAGTATGACTTGAATACACTGTTCATGAGGTCCATAAATGTTGTAAGAACGTTAGTCACCCCGAAAGACATAACGAATAATTCAAAGTGCCCATATCTAGTCCGAAAAACAGTCTTAGAGATATCCTCGATCTCTATTCTCAGTTGATGGTAACTTGGTCTCAAGTTAATTTTGGAAAAATCTATTACACCATGTAGTTGGTTGAATAAATTGTCATTACGAGGCAATGGATACTTATTCTTGATCATCACCTTATTCAATTGCCTATAGTTAATTCACATTATCATCATGCCATCTTTTTTCCTATCGAATAATATGAGGTGCACCCCAAGGCCATACACTAGTCCTAATGAACCCTTTATCAAGTAACTCTTCGAGTTGATCCTTTAGTTCTCTTAGTTCAGCTGGAGCCATACAATATGATAGAATAGAGATAGGTTGAGTCCCTGACACTAGATCAATGCAGAACTCAATTTCCCTCATCAGAGGTAGGTTGGGTAAATCTTCGAAAAAAACATCAGCAAATTCTCGAACAACAAGAATATTGGCGATATTAACATTCTTCGCTCGAGCATCACAAACAGTAGCAATTAAACCCAAACACCACTCGACGCACCTTTACATATGATATTATCTTTCCTTGAGTCACAAGAGTGATGTCTTTCCCCACTGAATGTGGCTCTCCAAGAAAATAAAAATGTATCAGCTTAGCATAACAACCAGCTAAGGCATAACATGAAGCCAACCAATTCATAACCATAATCACATTGAAGTCGAACATTGGTAATTCTAATAGATCAACTACAGTGTTCCTGCCTTGAACCGATGTCACACAGTCTCTATAAATGCTATCCACTGATGTAGTCTCCCCTACTGGGGTCATTACCTCATATGGTATCTATCTGCTGGGATGCTCCTTTGCTGAAAGATCTTTCTATTCATCTCGAGCCATATGTGATTAATAATACACACTAGTGAAATTCTTGCAATAACAGCTATGGGACTTATTTCTTTCATATGAGTACATGCCCATAACAGTTTTTGTTCCCACTTCATGCAGGTCCTATGTAATCCTTGACAGGCCAACACCTTGTTCCACACAGTTGATGTCCACTCACACTTGAAAATAAATAGTTGATATCTTTATTGTCACTATTACATAGTTGGCAGACTTGCTCATCGATTATGCCCCACTTCAACAACTTCTCATTGGTATGTAGTATTTGTTGGGCTGATAAAGTAAATATAAAGTTCCATTTAAGACACCCCTAATTATCGCAGCTCTAATGTTTCCAAGGAACTTTCTGATATTCCCCTCTCATCTTCTGGGACATGTCCTTAATAAAGAATACATTCAGGATTAGTAAATCATTGATGCTCATTCCAGCTTCGGTGAATGACTATTTGTTTTTCAACATTTAAATGTGCATAGTGTATTTATTCAAATATAATAAATATACAATTTAAATAAAAAAATAACTCAATATTAAAAAAATGTAAATCTAATCAAATTAAATTATTATTTGATAAAAAAATCAAATATTTGTGTTCACTAGTAATGGTGAAGATGTTTGTATCAGTGGTGGTGGTGATAGTTTTGATGGTGGAGGTGGTTGGTATTGTAGTGACTGACGCAATTGTGGTGGTTGGTAGTGGTGGTTGTGTTGGTGGAGTTGGTTGATGTTAGTAATTGACGGTGTTGGTTGAAGAATGTGTGGTGGTTGACGACGGTGTTAGTGATAGTTGGTGCTAGTGCTATTTATGATGATAAAGATGGTAGTGACTAATAGTGGTGACGGTGGCGACGACGGTAGCGGCGAGGTGATGGGTGTTGATATATGTCACGTCCAAAAATAACCTCTAGACGTGATTGATACCCAACACACACCACCCACCAGGCGAACCATATCTCATATATTTAACCATTTACGCGACCAATGAGAGAAGATAAGTGTAGGTCTAACAACCTTATTAATAATTAAATATGAAATAGTATCAACCAAATCCTAATTCGATTTATAAATGCCAACCATCACTAAGATAAAGAATATTTAGCCCAAATCTCACGCAAAGACCATGGAGTGTTTAACAGAGTTACATGAGTTTGATTGTCGGGCATGCAAATCCCAAGATAAAGAAAATAGCTAGAAACAAACTAGATAAAGCTAAAAGGACTGCCTTCATGAATAATGTGGTGGCTCACCTCAACAATAGAGTCCACTCACGAGATCTTCAGCCACATGCCTTATTCTCAACAATAATATTAGTGTTACACCCCGTAATCCATGGCTACTAAGTGAGAACGAAAGTTAGTATATAAGATTTGAACGTTGGAAGGAAAGTATATTACATTTTCTAGATGGAATAATTTCGGATATAATAAATATGACGACGAAAATTATTAACTTGTAGTTGGATTATTTCCAATAGAGATATGGACTTAGTGTGGATTAATTAAGTCTTGACATTGATAAAGTGGGACCCACCAAAAATTTCACAATTTTGAGGGGTGAGTCCATCGAAAATTTCTAAGTGTAGGAGATATTTTGTGAGGTGAAGACAAGTGGACAAACGGGGTTCAAGGGTCCCTCATCCACTTGTGCTTGTACACCTCTTATATATTACAAGTCTTGCAAGACTTAAGCTCACAAATATATATGTTCTTCAACCTCTCTTATCCTTTCCTTAGCCTTCAATTATCGAAAATCTTGAGCAAAAGTGAAGAACAAGTGTAAGTTATTTTCCAAGGTTAAGCCCCCTAATCAAGTTCTAAGCCAAGTTAACTCTCCAAGTTTAGTGATCACGGTTTTGGACCAAAAACTATCTAGAAACCCTAAGCTTGTTATGAACTTTATGAAAGAAGAACATGAAAGTAATATGGATACAAGTTTGTAGAGGGTACATGTGTGTGATTGGAACTTGAAGAAGTGGTGCAAAAAGTGAGGTGTTGGCCGAGATTAAGGGAATGTTTTGTGCCAAGATTAAGGTAAGATTTCTTCTTCCTCTGAAGTAATTGGAAGTTATATGATATTGTAATTGATAGATGAACTTGTGTTAAGTAAAAAGGAGAATAAGAAATACATGTCACAGTTTTGGCATGCTAGCCGAAAACTAGACAGTTTTGGTGTTGTCGGATTCATTGGTTATTGTTGTTGTTATCATCACTACTTGCATGTTAAAATGAAGGAAATCTAGTTATTACAAGTGGATGTGTTTTATATATAAGTGTTGGAATGTGAATTGGACTATAAGAAGTTATGGAAACGGCTTTGGTTGTAGTAGTTGGCCGAAAAACTGCATGAAACTGTGAGACGTGGTTGTGATGTTTTAGGGGCTGTTTTATACGTGTTATATGTTGGAATTTTAGCTACCATTATGCATGTTTAAATGTGGTAATTGATAAATGCATGTCCTAAAGGTATAAGAGTGTAGAAATGTGTAAAAATGCTTCATATTCTACCCTAATCGTTGATGAAGTATGGACTGATTTTAGTGGACTGTTTTGTATGAATTAAGAGGTCGGATTTACATAAGAAGTAGGTGTGTGAATCACCTTGGTTGTTGTTTTGGTTGTGCCCTTAATTGGTGCTTGGTTATTGATGTTATTGGCCTTATTTATAAGTGTCACGACCCGACCCCGGGCCCGCGACCGGTGCCCTACCTGGGCACCCTTACAGGTATACATCAGAGAATAGCAGCGGAACATACATGAAACTTATAAAATAAAATAACAAGAAATTAAACCACAGGTTAGCCGATAAGGCTACCTTCCTGGACACATATACATATACATAACAACAGCAGTCACGTCCCTTTCCTTATACAAAACGACCCACAATATGTAACTACAGACCTCTAAGAATTACAACTGCGGTGGGACAGGGCCCCGCCATACCCCTGAATGTACATAAGTCTACCATATCAGGGAAACCGTACCAAAGATAAGCCTCTGGAGTGAAAGGAGCTTCTTTCCAAAAAGCGAGCAGATCCTAAAAGCAAGTGGTCACCAACCTGGTACCTATAACTGCGGGCATGAACGCAGCCCAGAAAGTCGATAACAACAGTGCAAGTATGGAGCAAATAAAATGCAATAACCAAATCGTATTTGTATAAAAGAATGTCCTTTTAACTCCTGAAACCAATCATATATTAACCGTTCCTTTCCTTCTTTCAATAAAATTTAACAACATATTCTTACATACATACTTAAGAGTTCGATCAAGTTTTTCCACATAACTTACATATCTTACATAACATAATCCGGCCCATTATGGAGGGACTTCTTATTTGGGAGCTTACTTTGATTATCCATACGTGATAACGTAATCCGGCCCATTTGCGGGACACGGTGTACTCATAAATCATGTGGCATAATCCGGCCCGCCTGTGGGGCTCGGTGTACTGTGGAATCATGTAGCATAATCCGGCCGCTGTGGGGCTCGGTGTCTTGTGGAATCATGTAGCATAATCCGGCCCGCCTGTGGGGCTCGGTGTACTGTGGAATCATGTAGCATAATCCGGCCCGCCTGTGGGGCTCGGTGTAAGATGACGTAACCCGGCCTATGTGAAGGCTCGGGGTAATATGGCGTAATCCGGCCTATGTGTAGGCTCGGTGTATCTCATAACGTAATCCGGCCTATTCGTAGGCTCGGTGTATTTCATAACGTAATCCGGCCTATTTGTAGGCTCGGTGTATCTCATAACGTAATCCGGCCTATTCGTAGGCTCGGTGTGATTTTCCTTACATAACATTTTTAAACCATCTTTTCACTTCTTCTTAAGTCGTCATAACAACTTCCCATAAAGCTATTATAACAACCATTCATTTTAGAGAACTTATGTCACTTTTATTCTTACAACATTTAGGAAAACGGGATCCAAAGATACTACGTACATACATACTTAAAAAGAATCGTATCACTTAAAACTTCATAATCCTTAAAAGGTAATCAAAGTTCTTAGTCTTCAAACTTCATAACATACTTCCTTTAAAGCCCAATTACTTATACAAAAACATATAAAGTTCCATACCTTCCAAAACCAAGTAATTCATTCCCTTAAAATCATATAACTTCCACTTTTAAAAATCAATCCCCTTTTCACATATAAATTCAAGTCATTTTCGAACAAAAAATCCACTTACTTACTTTAAACAAATCAAGACACATAGCCCTTAAATCAAATCTCATAACTTCCTAACCGTTCTTACCAACGTCTCCCATAAGACCTAGTAAGGACTTAGGACAATTTAAACATACTCTTA
Organism: Przewalskia tangutica; assembly: GCA_029844215.1. NCBI lineage: Eukaryota > Viridiplantae > Streptophyta > Magnoliopsida > Solanales > Solanaceae > Przewalskia > Przewalskia tangutica. The sequence continues at coordinate 38,848,230 of CM056733.1, forward strand.
ACTTAGATTCAACAATGTAAATACTTTTTAACTTCTAAGAGTAGAAGGAATCTCGAAATACTATCACATGGAGATTTCATACGTAGGATCATGCCAAAGAAAGAAGAGGTTCACATACCTCGCGACGACTAGCGACAAGTTGCAAAAAGGCTCCAAAGTACTTCAACCTATAATGGCCACAATACGTCCATTAACCTCTTAATTCAAACGTAGAATATTCCAAGTGCTAAGTCGCTAAATTCTACGGAAAATTGGACAGCACCTCCTTTGTTTCTACTCACTTTGCCACCTTTTTCAAGGCCGAAATACAATAACCAAACAGCCCCAATTGGCTCACAACAAAAAAAGAAGGTAGTCCAATACAAATGAATAACTAAACAGCCCCAATTGGCTCACAATTTAGAAAGTAGTCCAAATTCGACCACCTAGAGTTCAACCATACCAATACTTATCAAATTTCCATTTCAATCCAAATTGTTAATCATAACATGATATCAAGTCGCATTTGGTTAAAACTACCACAATCTTTAAATCAATAACATGCGACGATTCTAATAACGACTAAATTGAAATCCAACTTAACATGGCTTATATTACATTCCGGATTTCCAATGCTACAATAAATCCACAATCCTTATAAACTTCTACATATCAACTTCATGCTAGCAACACGTAAAGCTAACAACAACAATATAAATATATAATCTCGTAACACATTAAAGGACAAAATTATACCTCAACGAATCTTGATCCAATTCCAATCTGAAGTCGCTCCTAGTAGTTTAGAACCTCTCCAAGACACTTCAATCCGCTCGTTGAGACCCTTAGAACCATACCAACAACTTTCCTTCAACTTCCAATCCAAAACCTAGAAAGACCCTTAGGTTTTCGTTTTGCGACTAACCCGTAAACTATTTTTTTCCAAGATTTTTCTATTGAGATACACTTACAATACACTCAAGAACCTTGGTTTAAAGTGGGGAGATTATTGGACAAGAAACAAATTTTTTTCCTCCTTTGATCAACCAAACCCGAGAGCTCTCCTATAGTGGTCTTCAAATTTTTGTGAAAAATGGCTAAGTGTTAAGCTTAGTCTTGCACTACTAGTATTATAAAGGGACATGGAGGGTCAAGATACACACAATTGGGTGGTTAGGATGTAGTCTTACAAAATATCAAGACTTGGTGGGTCCATTGACTTGGTCAAGAAACTCAAGCTCACTACTTGGAAGACTTTAGTCATACAAGACTATGGTCAATGACCATCTTAGCCATGCTATTTTTCGTCCAAGGCAACATTAAGGGGGGGTGACATATGTCGCCCTCCCATTCGACACAACATTACGTTTTCCGACAATTTCATAATTCCGTTAAAAAAATTACAGGTCTCAAATCTTAACACTTATGAGTTCTTACGTACATTCTTAAAACATGTCCTGTAATTACGGGGTGTAACATTCTTCCCCCCTTAGAAACATTCGTCCCCGAATGTTCTTTCGGAGCTCAAGCTATCTTTCCTTGGCATAGTCTCATAAGCTTGCACTTAGCAAAACCTAATTATGCCACCTATGGCCCTAATATACCGCACTTGCATATTTATCCATCACAAACCAAACGAGGAAACAATCCATAGTGTGCATCATCACTATATACTCACATTCAAGGCCTAAAAAGATTATCTTTTCGTACTTCCAACTTACTTCTAGCATACGTACATAATTTCAATATTATCCGTTCTTGATACTTAAACATAAAATAACCTTATCATGCATACAGATCTGTAAAGGGCCGAAGATATACCTGAATTCATATAGGCGGTTCAAAGGACCGCTAAAACTGGAAACTTCCACCACGACCCCTGCCACGGCTGCGCGTGGATGAACATCCCGCCTAGCATCGAAGGAGAAGAACCCGCAACTGATCCGGTAGACTTTTCTATCCCTCCTGCAACTCTCCTACTAGGACAATCCCTCAACATATGGCCCTGACGGCCACAGGCAAAATAGGCACCAGTAGCACGACGACATTCCCCATGGTGATGCCGGCCACACTGTGAACACTGAGGGAAGAGGGGCCCCGACTGTCTAGAACCCATGTGCGTATACGAATCCGAAGCCCTGGAGCTCTGACCGGCTCCCGAATTACCCGGCTGATCTAACCCTTCGCCGTAAAAAGCGGGAAGGAGCACTGCGTCGGTGAGCTGTAGACCTAGTGTTATACCGTATTTCAGTGTATGCGTGGGGCGACGTAGAAAATTTGAACTTGAGAATTAGGCTTGGCCGAAATTAATTTTGTTCACAACACCCGGTTAGAGTCGTTTTTCGACGAAACGTTTTCACAGCTTTCGTAGGGGAATTTCCGGCTATGTCATTTTTAATTTTTGCGGATTTTTCCGAGAGACGAAACATTTTGGACCAACAAGAGGGCGACACTTGTCACCCTCTCATTGGAACACCTTGGGCGGTAAAGGGAGGTTGGCCGAATGGCCATTGGTTGGTCAAGGGGTTGGTAGGATATTTTGGTGGTAGATGGATAAGGTGCACTTGGCAAGATCTTGGCCCTACACTTGCTATGCACTTGGCTAGATCTTGGCCATTGGTTGGCCTTCACTTGACCTATAAATACCCACCCCTTTGAAGACTAATTCATCCACAAATTGCCTAAGTCTTGAAAGCTTCTTCCTTCCCCCTTAGTGTAGTGTCTTGGCCGAGAGCCCCTCTCTCCCCCCCTTGGCCGAGAGTCCCCCCCCTAGTGGGGTAGGCCGAGGGGTAGACACCCCCCCTCCTTGGGGTGCTAGCCGTGGGGTACCCCCCCCTAGCCTAGTTGTTTTCGTATAATACCCCCCCTCTTGGTAGAAATACTCTCAAAAGTATTGTTATAATGCCCAAATTACCTTAGCTGTATACCTTGTAGTATTCTAAGGTTATACTTATACGAAAAGCCCAGAAATACTATTATACTTCCCTTCAGTCACAAAACCGAAACCCTAAGGAAATTCTCCATAGTTAGTTGGAGTATTAAGTAGAAGTTGGTTAGAACTTCTAAGGGTTGTTTGGAGCGGGTCGGAGCGCACGGAGTAGGAGCTAAACCTTGCTCAGGATCGACATTTAAACTCGGATAATTATGGGCTTATCGAGGTAAATATCTTGTCCCTCTATTGTAATTGGAAATTACATGTTGTTAGACTATATAGTTGAAGTATACTATATATAGAACTGAACGTTGTTATCGGCAATGTCTTTTGACTTAAGCCTGAATAATAAGAAACCTTTTCGAAAGAAAATCGAATCAGTATTTACATAGTGTATCAGATGAGACTTGTGTAGCTTTTCTGTGAGGTAGAATTGTGCACGTCCGGTTAGATGTATGAACCCCCCCCCCTGGTTGGCTTGATAGCCGGCCCCGATAGGAGAGGAGATTTACGCTGTTGCGGGGGGGGAGGTGCTGCCGAATTTTCTGTAGAATGTTCTACGAAGGGATCTAAATGTTAATAAGCGCCTTGTGGCCTTATAGGTTGAAGTACTACGTGTGGCGCGATCTACTTGGCTTATGAAGTAGCCGACGGTTGGAAGTACTTGAAGCGTTTTGCTATTAGTCGATACTCGTCGCGAGGTATGTGAACCTCTTCCTATCTCTTCTAGCATGATATGTGTGAACTATGTAGTACGGTAGACGTACATTTGCTAAATGTATTTGATTGGTTTAAAACATAAAGTGTTATAACGGCTTTATGGGAAGTTGGTTATAACAGCTTTATGTTGGTAAGAAAATACTTGTGGTTTTTAAAAGGTAATCGATCCGAACTATAAGCGCTTGTTATGTGTTAATAAAGAACTTGAAGTATTTCAAAAGATTTTTGAATCATTTGAAAGAAGAAGTAATACTTGGATTTTGAAAACTTAAGAGTTATACTAGCTTTATGGGAAGTTAGGTAATAACGGCTTAAGAATGTTTTACTGATTTCGGAAATCAGAATGTGTATCGACAAACCACTGCAGCGTTAATAAAAGGAAATGTTTTGACAGATTTAGTATTATTAAAATCAGTAGAAACTTCCATCTGCATAGAAGCTAAGATGAGACAAAATGATGTTTCCTTGATCATGGCTGCTGTAATAAGATTGCTATAAACAAGAATATCCTACTCACATATAAGACTTATGTTTCTCAGATAGTTTAAAGGAGAATTGTATTCTTAAATGAATAAGACTATGAACTACGAAACCTTTCTAAAATAAGAAACGTGAACATTTGAAATTAGGCAAACTTGGACGTTTGGATAATAATGTTGTTACTTGATTTTACAAAGATAAGTGTTTTGATTCACTTCAAAAGATAATCACTCTATTTTCATATACTACGGGTATTGTGTGACTTTTGTGAAAGTAACGTATCTTTTAAAAAAGGTTAATGTATGAAGTACTTTGGGGATAGAAACCCGAACATGTTGACATATAGTAGAAAGTACCTTTTGTGTATAACTTGATTGTGTTGGTTTGTGATAGCCTTGTAATACCTTCGTGATGCTTTGATAAGTAATCATATTAGGATGTTACGTGTGTTAGTATTCTGTGACGTTGGTGTAAAGGGGTTTCCTCGATTGTGCTTATGTTGTTTAAACGATAAACCGTTATGTTGGTATTATACCACTCACCGTGTTTCCGGGGTTAAGCCGCCCTCCGACGGGGTAGACTCAGCGACCGGGACCATGATTCGAGAATACCTCACGCGGGTCTGAGGGGCCTATCGCGAGCTACGAGAGTTCCAGTTAGTGTGCGACCTTTATGGTCATGCGGTCTATGTGGCCATGCGATCGCGAGTCCGGGCGATGCGGGAGTAGCTACCGATGCGGGGTTATACCTCACGCGGGCCTATGAGGCGGCCTATGCGGAGTGCGGGGAGTTCTAGGGCTAGACGCGCACATTTGATATTGCGGGCGGCGACGGCTTTGATCATGTGATGCAGACAGATATCATGATACATTTTATGACCTTGTTAGTACCGTAGGTGTTAGTAGTCGGCTATGCCTTCGCACTTACCCGCATCGCTTTAATTGGACACAGTGGGACCGTTGTTCATATGTATTCCTTGGTGCTTTTCTATCATTGATCGCGGCGGTGAGGAAGGTATTCCGGGCATGATTGATGTTGTGGGCGTGAGACCCATTGTTATATCGAGTGATGACTTGAGGCGTGAGTCCCGACTTGATATGATCGCTATTTGTTGTGAATCGTAGTTTGGTTATCATACATGTCTCTCGCTTTATATAGACTACTATGATTTCATTTACGATATTTTGATTTCACATACTGCACTGTTATCTTGACCTCCTTCGGGGTTGCGTTCACGCCGCAGTAAAGGTACACGATCGTTGATCCTCGCTCTTAGGGTCACGATTCAGCGTTTGGGAAAGCTCCGTTTCTCGGAGGCTTATCTTCGTATAGTCCTCGTTGTAGGTATTTACATTCGTGGTATGGCGGGGCCCCTGTCCCGCCATTGTTGTCATATCATTTCTTAGAGTGCATGTAATCTGTTGTAGGCGTGGTTTGTAAAAAGGATTAAACCGCTCATTTGTAAGAGTTGTTATTTATATATATGCGAAAGGCAAGTTTTCCTCGACATCTTGTTTTGTACTTCATTTGTTTCATGTATGTGTTTATGTTCTGATTACTCGATGTTGTATCACTAGGGTGCCCGGGTAAGGCACGATCCACGCCCAGTTCGGTCGTGACAAAAGTGGTATCGAGCGCTTAATCCTCGGAAAGTGTCTACCGTATCAGATGAAGTCTTGATTATCGGTGTGTTGTGCACCACACCAATAATCGAGGCTATAGGATATTTAGGATTGGTTTCTATTTCTTCTAACTCGAGATCGTGCCTTAGAGTCGTGTTGTAAGTTGAACCTCTAACGTATTTCTTTCCCTTACCGCTATGCCTCGCGTAGGCAACCCGCCCAGAGGGCGAGCGAGGCTGCGAGTAAATCTGAGAGGGTTACGTGGGCACAGCCCAATTACCACCTCGGTGGTGCTTCATTCGGGAGTTCTGACGTCACGGCCCAATTTCAGAGTTTAGCAGCGGCGATTCCTACTGCGGCCATGATAATTGAACCTTCAGTTCAACTACCGGGAACAGAGAATATACATTTCAAGTAGGCGACCATGTTACTAACTATTGATATGACTACCAGAGAGAATACCGATGTACCTAGATTCTTGATTACTATCTAAGAGAGGTTGTGCTAGAGTAATTCTTCATTGGGCTTGAGCATGGCACGTATGCGGGCTTATGCGCAGCCGAAAACATAGAGATCGACGGGTTAACGGGCGGCGAAGAGGGCGAGCAAAGAAGGTCCTTTAGTAACTTTTGAGGCGAGTCGCCTCACCAGATTAGATTATGCACATCCACTGCGGAAGCGGTCCTCACAGGTTCGGGGCGCTCGAGGTATGCAGAGTTGGTGAGCTCGAGCTTAGGTTCCGCGATCCTGCGAAGGTTCGGCCATCCGGATTGAGTTTTTCTCGGTGTTCAGCGATGTGGCGGCGTCTCGTGGAATGTCGTCTTTTAGTTGGTACTTGTTGTACCTATGACCGTCGTGTCGATGTCGAAAGAGTGTCCTCGCGGAAGGACTTAGCCGAGGATCGGTGGGTAGTTTGTCATCTTCCTTAGCTATGCGCCTACAGGCGAGTTTGATTAGAACGACTAAGGAGTGAAGCGGTAGATATAGATATATCCTTAACCCTCAGAGATCTCAGTATGTGTGTTAAGGTGAGTATACCTTAAGTGCTATGTTCGATAGCGGTGTGTTAGTTGTGATTAGAAATCATGGTGGGTTAACCGAGTAAGATTTTGGGGATAGAAGGTGTGAGCCTTAGAGTTTTATACGTAGAGACCTTAGAGGTAAGGCCATCTCGAGTAAAAGATGTATTGTTTATGTTTGACCCTTATAGGAGTGCATAGTGCACGTGAGTTATGTTGGTGGGATTAGTCCCTGAGTAGTGTGGAATGAAAGAGGGTAGTTGAGCTAAGAAGACCGCTAGGTTTTCGTAACGTGATTAGTGAGATTGTTCCGGTTCGGGGAGCTAGTATGATGCGCGTTGCCGGGTCGGGTTGAGGCCACGTTGCAGTCAACCCGCGGCAGGTTTGGTGGTGGGGTCAGTTTGTGGCGGTCCCGCTTTGGGTTGGGGTTACGAGGGTGTTAGGCCGAGTTTAGTTAACCAACGTCTGGTCGTGGACGATTCGACCGAGAGTCGGGCCGAGGAGGTCAGCCGTCTTGTCTTCTAGCAAAGACCGTTTACTCGACAGAGGGTTATGCGAGATGATATATCAGAAAGGTTGTAAGGCTGCACGGGGTTCCTACCTTCACCTTATGGCGCATGTGGAGCCAGTGCGGCTGTTTTTGTTTGGAAGTTTTACCAGCGGGGTTAAGAACTCAGGTGAGTCTCGAATCACATTCGCCTCGGGCGGTGTTTGGATTTCGGGGATAGTTGTAGAATTGTTATCTCTGTTGGGAAGTGTTTTATAGATACCATTTCAGTGTTCGGATATCGCCTTGTGACGCCTTGTAGGGGCGGAAGTGTAAGTTGCCGGTTGATTGGTTCGACGTTGGCAAGATTCAGATAGTTGGTTCAGGCTTGTTCCGGATGTGGATAGAGTAAAGCTTGTCTAGAAGAGGTTCTGGCAGCTCAGAGAAATCGTGCGGATAATCGGCGACGACGCTTAGAGTTCAGGTTGACGGTCGGTCTTCTTGAAAGTACCACCCCGGGGTGGGTGTGACGAGTTTTGGAATACAGAGGGAGCTTAGCCCGAGTTACTTTGGGCCTTTGAGTCCATGTGAAGAATAGGCCAGGTTGCCTATATGTTAGCTTTTGCCGTCCGACTTAGGAGGCAGTATGTCCGGTCTTTCGTATTGTTATGATCGGAAAGTACCGAGATCCATCCGCAGTGTTCCCGATTAATGATGACCACGTTAGAGATAGTAACCCGAGTTTTGGAAAGCGGAAGATTTAAATGTGGTAAGAGTTCGAGTGTACGACAGCCTCAGGGATCGCATGTAGTCCGGTAACATTTGTTGGGTCGCCGGAGTGACACTAGAACCTCGCGGCAAAGTGACAAAAGTGGTATGCTTTATGATGTTAGAGGTGTTCCTCGTGGGCTTGGATATAAGTATTTTGCGCAGTTGTGTCTGTGGCCATTGTGGCAGGATTGTTTCGTAAGTATGGTAGTGAAGACTATACTGGCGCACGTTTGTTTTGAGACTTAGAAGGAACATTCGGGACGAATGTTTCTAAGGAGGGGAGAATGTTATACCCGTATTTCAGTATGTACGTGGGACGTACGTAGAAAATTTGAACTTGAGAATTAGGCTTGGCCGAAATTAATTTTGTTCACAACACCCGGTTAGAGTCGTTTTTCGATGAAACGTTTTCACAGCTTTCGTAGGGGAATTTCCGGCTATGTCATTTTTAATTTTTGCGGATTTTTCCAAGAGACGAAACATTTTGGACCAACAAGAGGGCGACACTTGTCACCCTCTCATTGGAACACCTTGGGCGGTAAAGGGAGGTTGGCCGAATGGCCATTGGTTGGTCAAGGGGTTGGTAGGATATTTTGGTGGTAGATGGATAAGGTGCACTTGGCAAGATCTTGGCCCTACACTTGCTATGCACTTGGCTAGATCTTGGCCATTGGTTGGCCTTCACTTGACCTATAAATACCCACCCCTTTGAAGACTAATTCATCCACAAATTGCCTAAGTCTTGAAAGCTTCTTCCTTCCCCAGTGTAGTGTCTTGCCGAGAGCCCTCTCTCCCCTGGCCGAGAGTCCCCACAGTGGGGTAGGCCGAGGGTAGACACCCTCCTTGGGGTGCTAGCCGTGGGGTACCCCCCCCCCTCGCCTAGTTGTTTTCGTCTAATACCCCCGCTTGGTAGAAATACTCTCAAAAGTATTGGTATAATGCCCAAAATACCTTAGCCGTATACCTTGTAGTATTCTAAGGTTCTACTTATCTGAAAAGCCCGTAAATACTATTATACTTCCCTTGGTACAAAACCGAAACCCTAAGGAAATTCTCCATAGTTAGTTGGAGTATTAAGTAGAAGTTGGTTAGAACTTCTAAGGGTTGTTTGGAGCGGGTCGGAGCGCACGGAGTAGGAGCTAAACCTTGCTCAGGATCGACATTTAAACTCGGATAATTATGGGCTTATCGAGGTAAATATCTTGTCCCTCTATTGTAATTGGAAATTACATGTTGTTAGACTATATAGTTGAAGTATACTATATATAGAACTGAACGTTGTTATCGGCAATGTCTTTTGACTTAAGCCTGAATAATAAGAAACCTTTTCGAAAGAAGAGAATCGAAGATGTATTTACATAGGGTGTATTCAGATGAACTTTTTTAGCTTTTCTGGGCGGTAGAATTGTGCACGTCCGGTTAGATGTATGAACCCCCCCCCTGGTTGGCTTGTTAGCCGGCCCCGATAGGACTGGAGATTTACGTTGTTGCGGGGAGGTCGCCAATTTTACGTAGAATGTTTTACGAAGGGATCTAAATGTTAATAAGCGCCTTGTGGCCTTATAGGTTGAAGTACTACGTGTGGCGCGATCTACTTGGCTTATGAAGTAGCCGACGGTTGGAAGTACTTGAAGCGTTTTGCTATTAGTCGATACTCGTCGCGAGGTATGTGAACCTCTTCCTATCTCTTCTAGCATGATATGTGTGAACTATGTAGTACGGTGAGCGTCATGTGCTAAATGTATTTGATTGGTTTAAAACATAAAGTGTTATAACGGCTTTATGGGAAGTTGGTTATAACAGCTTTATGTTGGTAAGAAAATACTTGTGGTTTTTAAAAGGTAACTGATCTGAACTATAACTGGCTTGTTATGTGTTAATAAAGAACTTGAAGTATTTCAAAAGATTTTTGAATCATTTCGAAAGAAGAAGTAATACTTGGTTTTTGAAAACTTAAGAGTTATACTAGCTTTATGGGAAGTTAGGTAATAACGGCTTAAGAATGTTTCACGATTTGAAATCGAATGTGTATCGACAAACCACCGCAGCGTTAATAAAAGGAAATGTTTTGTGATTTAGTATTATTAAAATCGTGAGAAACTTCCATCTGCATAGAAGCTAAGATGAGACAAAATGATGTTTCCTAGATCATGGTCATTGTAATAAGATTGCTATAAACAAGAATATCCTACTCACATATAAGACTTATGTTTCTCAGATAGTTTAAAGGAGAATTGTATTCTTAAATGAATAAGACTATGAACTACGAAACCTTTCTAAAATAAGAAACGTGAACATTTGAAATTAGGCAAACTTGGGCGTTTGGATAATAATGTTGTTACTTGATTTTACAAAGATAAGTGTTTTGATTCACTTCAAAAGATAATCACTCTATTTTCATATACTACGGGTATTGTGTGACTTTTGTGAAAGTAACGATCTTTTAAAAAGGTTAATGTATGAAGTACTTTGGGGATAGAAACCCAACATGTTGACATATAGTAGAAAGTACCTTGTGTGTATAACTTGATTGTGTTGGTTTGTGATAGCCTTGTAATACCTTCGTGATGCTTTGATAAGTAATCATATTAGGACGCTACGTGTGTTAGTATTCGTGACGTTGGTGTAAAGGGGTTTTCCTCGATTGTGCTTATGTTGTTTAAACGATAAACCGTTATGTTGGTATTATACCACTCACCGTGTTTAGGGGTTAAGCGCCCTCCACGCGGGGTAGACTCGGTGATGCAGGACCATGATTCGAGAATACCTCATGCGGGTCCTGGGGCCTATGCGGAGCTACGAGTTCCGTGTTAGTGTGCGGCCTTTATGGTCATGCGGTGCATGTGGCCATGCGATGCGAGTCGGGGCGACGCCGGAGTAGCTACCCTCGATGCGGGGTTATACCTCATGCGGGCCTATGAGACTGGCCTATGCGGAGCTGCGGGGAGTTCCAGGGCTAGACGCGCACATTTGATATTGCGGGCGAGCGACCAGCTTTGATCATGTGACGGTCTAGACAGATATCATGATACATTTTATGACCTTGTTAGTACTGTGGGTGTTAGTAGTCGGCTATGCCTTCGTACTTACCCCGTACTGTTTTAATTGGACACAGGTGGGACTTGTTGTTCATATGTATTCCTTGGTGCTTTTCTATCATTGACTGCCGTCAGTGAGGAAGGTATTCCGCGGGCATGATTGATGTTGTGGGCGTGAGACCCATTGTTATATTGGAGTGATGACTTTCGGCGTGAGTCACGACTTGATATGATCGCTTATTTGTTGAATCGTAGTTTGGTTATCATACATGTCTCCTGCTTTATATAGACTACTATGATTTCATTTACAGTATTTTCAGTTTCACATACTTGGTACCTGTTGTACTGACCTCCTTCGGGGGGCTGCGTTCATGCCGCAGGTAAAGGTACACCAGTCGTTGATCCTCGCTCTTAGGGTCACAGTTCAGCGTTTGGGAAAGCTCCGTTTCTCCGGAGGCTTATCTTGGTATAGTCCCCTGTCGTTGTAGGTATTTACATTCAGGGGTATGGCGGGGCCCTGTCCCGCCATTGTTGTCATATCATTTCTTAGAGGTGCAGAAATCGTTGTGGCGTGGTTTGTAAAAAGATTAAACTGTTCATTTGTAAGTGTTGTTTTTTATATATACGCGAAAGGCAAGTTTTCCTCAGTTCGTTTTGTACTTCATTTGTTTCATGTATGTGTTTATGTTCCGATTACTCGATGTTGTATCACTAGGGTGCCCGGTAAGGCACGATCACGGGCCTGAGTTCGGTCGTGACACCTAGCTCTTCGAGGCTCTCGCCTTGAAAATCACCTGAACCGCTCGTCTGCCCTCTTGGTGGCCTCGGCCTGGTCGGTCCTCTCTCTCGTCCTCGATCCTCAGGCATAAGTGCATCCTGGCAATATCCATTCCTGGCTGAAGGGCTACTCCCAGGCAAGCAGTGATCATATAACGGTCTAGCCCCATAACATAGCGATGAACTCTATCAGCCATGTTAGCCACAATAGTATCGCGTATGCGGCCAGGAGTCAAACTCAAGCTATACTCTCGATAGTCCTCCTGCTCGCCTCAAGGTCAAGAATCATCTACCCGGCTCTCCTCATCTCAGGAGGCAAAAAGTGATCCATGAAGGCCTCTGTAAACTCCTCCCAAACAGCTGGAAGAGCATCATCACCTCTTGAAAGCAACCACGACTCAAACCAGTTCAACGCGATATCGCGTAACCGGTAGGAGGCTAGCGTAACAGACTCTGTCTCTGAAGCCCTAAGAACCTGCGTGGTCCGCTGTAGCTGCCGAATGAACTCCTGCGGATCCTCATCAGACCTCGAACCATAAAACTCAGGTGGATGACATCCTAGAAAATCCCTAATCCGCAAACTGTCGGCTCTAGGGTGGCTGCTGCTCTGTCATGTGCCACGACTACTATCTTGGTCAATAATCGGATCGCTCCCGTAGTCTCTATACTCGGCCAGTGCCGGCTGGAGGCTCTGGTACCGGAACCTCTGGAGCTACTGCCGCTCTCGGCTCCTCTAATACTGCCGGCGTGGCTGAACTCGCCGACCCGCCTACTACCTCAGGCATATTCTGTGCCCGACTCCTGGTAACTCTCTGCGCACTACTGGCAGCTCCTGCTGCTGCCTTGACCGGGCACAGTCGTCTTCGTGGAGGCATAGTGATTCACATACATAAGAATACGCCGAGAGGCGGATCAACCTATTAATACAAATTTCATCGCACGATCTCGAGTGAGAAGAATGGAAACCAATCCTAAATGTCCCGCAACCTCCGATTATAGATGTGGTGCACAACACACCGATAATCAAGACTTACTAGACACGGTGCGTAGACACTTTCCGAGGACTAATCGCTCGATACCACTTTTGTCACGACCGACCCGGGCGCGACCGTGCCCTACAGGCACCGCTACGTATACATCGGAGAATAGCAATGAACATACATGAAACTTATAAAATAAAATAACAAGAAATTAAACCACAGGTTAGCCGATAAGGTTACCTTCCTGGACACATATACATATACATAACAACAGCAGTCACGTCCCTTTCCTTTTACAAAACGACCCACAATATTTAACTCTGGACCTCTAAGAATTACAAGCTGCGGCGGGGACGGGGCCCGCCATACCCCTGAATGTACATAAGTCTACCATATCAGGGAAACCGTACCAAAGATAAGCCTCTGGAGTGAAAGGAGCTTCTTTCCAAAAACTGAACAGAGATCCTAAAAGCAAGGGTCACCAACCTGGGTACCTATAACCTGCGGGCATGAACGCGGCCGAAGAAATTCGATAACAAAAATTTAGTATGGAACAGAAATAAAATGCAATAACCAAATCGTATTTGTATAAAAGAATGTCCTTTTAACTCCTGAAACCAATCATATATTAACCGTTCCTTTCCTTCTTTCAATAAAATTTAACAACATATTCTTACATACATACTTAAGAGTTCGATCAAGTTTTTCCACATAACTTACATATCTTACATAACATAATCCGGCCCATTATGGAGGGACTTCTTATTTGGGAGCTTACTTTGATTATCCATACGTGATAACGTAATCCGGCCCATTTGCGGGACACGGTGTACTCATAAATCATGTGGCATAATCCGGCCCGCCTGTGGGGCTCGGTGTACTGTGGAATCATGTAGCATAATCCGGCCCGCCTGTGGGGCTCGGTGTAAGATGACGTAACCCGGCCTATGTGAAGGCTCGGGGTAATATGGCGTAATCCGGCCTATGTGTAGGCTCGGTGTATCTCATAACGTAATCCGGCCTATTCGTAGGCTCGGTGTATTTCATAACGTAATCCGACCTATTTGTAGGCTCGGTGTATCTCATAACGTAATCCGGCCTATTCGTAGGCTCGGTGTGATTTTCCTTACATAACATTTTTAAACCATCTTTTCACTTCTTCTTAAGTCGTCATAACAACTTTCCATAAAGCTATTATAACAACCATTCATTTTAGAGAACTTATGTCACTTTTATTCTTACAACATTTAGGAAAACGGGATCCAAAGATACTACGTACATACATACTTAAAAAGAATCGTATCACTTAAAACTTCATAATCCTTAAAAGACAATCAAAGTTCTTAGTCTTCAAACTTCATAACATACTTCCTTTAAAGCCCAATTACTTATACAAAAACATATAAAGTTCCATACCTTCCAAAACCAAGTAATTCATTCCCTTAAAATCATATAACTTCCACTTTTAAAAATCAATCCCCTTTTCACATATAAATTCAAGTCATTTTCGAACATAAAATCCACTTACTTACTTTAAACAAATCAAGACACATAGCCTTTAAATCAAATCTCATAACTTCCTAACCGTTCTTACCAACGTCTCCCATAAGACCTAGTAAGGACTTAGGACAATTTAAACATACTCTTAACTTAGATTCAACAATGTAAATACTTTTTAACTTCTAAGAGTAGAAGGAATCTCGAAATACTATCACATGGAGATTTCATACGTAGGATCATGCCAAAGAAAGAAGAGGTTCACATACCTCGCGACGACTAGCGACAAGTTGCAAAAAGGCTCCAAAGTACTTCAACCTATAATGGCCAACACATCCATTAACCTCTTAATTCAAACGTAGAATATTCCAAGTGCTAAGTCGCTAAATTCTACGGAAAATCGGACAGCACCTCCTTTGTTTCTACTCACTTTGCCACCTTTTTCAAGGCCGAAATACAATAACCAAACAGCCCCAATTGGCTCACAACAAAAAAGAAGGTAGTCCAATACAAATGAATAACTAAACAGCCCCAATTGGCTCACAATTTAGAAAGTAGTCCAAATTCGACCACCTAGAGTTCAACCATACCAATACTTATCAAATTTCCATTTCAATCCAAATTGTTAATCATAACATGATATCAAGTCGCATTTGGTTAAAACTACCACAATCTTTAAATCAATAACATGCGACGATTCTAATAACGACTAAATTGAAATCCAACTTAACATGGCTTATATTACATTCCGGATTTCCAATGCTACAATAAATCCACAATCCTTATAAACTTCTACATATCAACTTCATGCTAGCAACACGTAAAGCTAACAACAACAATATAAATATATAATCTCGTAACACATTAAAGGACAAAATTATACCTCAACGAATCTTGATCCAATTCCAATCTGAAGTCGCTCCTAGTAGTTTAGAACCTCTCCAAGACACTTCAATCCGCTCGTTGAGACCCTTAGAACCATACCAACAACTTTCCTTCAACTTCCAATCCAAAACCTAGAAAGACCCTTAGGTTTTCGTTTTGCGACTAACCCGTAAACTATTTTTTTCCAAGATTTTTCTATTGAGATACACTTACAATACACTCAAGAACCTTGGTTTAAAGTGGGGAGATTATTGGACAAGAAACAAATTTTTTTCCTCCTTTGATCAACCAAACCCGAGAGCTCTCCTATAGTGGTCTTCAAATTTTTGTGAAAAATGGCTAAGTGTTAAGCTTAGTCTTGCACTACTAGTATTATAAAGGGACATGGAGGGTCAAGATACACACAATTGGGTGGTTAGGATGTAGTCTTACAAAATATCAAGACTTGGTGGGTCCATTGACTTGGTCAAGAAACTCAAGCTCACTACTTGGAAGACTTTAGTCATACAAGACTATGGTCAATGACCATCTTAGCCATGCTATTTTTCGTCCAAGGCAACATTAAGGGGGGGTGACACATGTCGCCCTCCCATTCGACACAACATTACGTTTTCCGACAATTTCATAATTCCGTTAAAAAATTTACAGGTCTCAAATCTTAACACTTATGAGTTCTTACGTACATTCTTAAAACATGTCCTGTAATTATGGGGTGTAACAATAAGGTGGAAAAGTATGTATAAATAGGGGAAGTGTTGCCCAAATTTTTATAAGAAAAAAGATTCATTTTGTGGTATAAGTGTATACTAGTATCATGAAGTTGATAGACGTGTTATTGTAATTATAGGTTGAATTACTACTTGAGACATATTCTAGTTGTCAATTTGGTATAGTGTTACACCCCGTAATTCCAGGAGATGTATAGGAGAATAGACGGGAGAACACAAGACTTAAAATTTTTGAACGAAAAAAAGAATTGTTTTTCAAAGGAAAAATCTTCCGAACCTCGGGAAGGAAAATTGTTCGTTAATGAGAATTGGGTTCTCAAGTTTGTTATTTGAGACTTTTAGAATATATCGGAATTATGGAATTTTATTTTCAGAGTTGGATATGTGGGGCCCACCCGAGAAATTTTACGTTTTGTGTGGCCCACGAGGTTTCCGATATTTTGACCAATTATGGAAATTTCGGAAAACGAAATTTTATGGACCAATGGGAGGGCGAAACGTGTCACCCTCCACATGGATCATGATGGATGAAATCAAGGGCAAAGTGTAGCCAATTTTGGCCTGATAAAATTGACTAAGTCTTGTAGTCAACATAGCTTGAGATAATTGACCACATTTAGCCTTCCATTTGGATTAATCCTAGCCCTTGATTTAATTATATATACTAACTACTAATGCAAGACTAGTCTTCAAGACTTAGAAAAAATCAAGAACTTGTGTGTTCTTAGAGAGGCTCTCGGCCAAGGCTCCTTAATGGAGAGAAAATTTTGCAATCTTGCTTCATAAATCCCATTATTCAAACCTAAGATCCCTAGAGGTATTCTAAGGATATCCCAATACAAAAATCCCGGAAAAACTACGTTATTACGTTAGTCGTAACATGAAAACCTAAGGGGTTTTACATAGTTGGAACTTGAAGAGGAGTTCTTCATAAGCTTCTAAGGGTTGCTTGGAGTGATTGGAACGTTAAGAAGATGAGCTAAAGTAGCTAAGGATTGATTTGAAGTCTTGGATGATATTTGGGCTTATTGAGGTAAAACCTTCGTCTTCTTAATGTAATTGAAGATTACATGTTATAGTAGTTGATAGACGAGCATGTGTGTTACACCCCGTAAATCCAGGACATGTATAGGAGAATAGACGGGAGAACACAAGACTTAAAAATTTGAACGAAAGAAAGAATTGTCTTCCAAAGGAAAAATCTTCCGAACCCCGGGAAGGAAAATTGTTCGTTAAGGAGAATTGGATTCTCAAATTTGTTATTTAAGACTTTTAGAATTTATCGGAATTATGGAATTTTATTTTCAGAGTTGGATAAGTGGGGCCCACCCGAGAAATTTTACGTTTTTGTGGGGCCCACGAGGTTTCTGATTTTTGACCAATTATGGAAATTTCGGGAAACAAAATATTTTAGACCAATGGGAGGGCGACACGTGTCACCCTCCACATGGGCTTGTTGGATGAAGAAAAAAATTGACTAAGTCAAATAGTCAAGTTGAGCTTGATATAATTGACCACATCTTGACCACACATTTGTGTTGATCCTAGCCCTTGATTTTGTTTATTACACACTAGTGCAAGACTAGTCTTCAAGACTTAGAAAAAAATCAAGAAACTTTAGGTGCTCCATTATGAGCTCTCAGCCAAGTGAGGGAAAAGAAGAGAATTTTTTTGCAATCTTGCTTCATAAATCCCAATATTCAAATCCAAGATCCCTAAAGGTATTCTAAGGATATCTCAACACAAAAAACACGGAAAAACTACGTTTTTACGTTAGTCGCAACATGAAAACCTAAGGGGTTTTTCATAGTTGGAGTTGGAACTTGAAGAGGAGTTCTTCATAAGCTTCTAAGGATTGCTTGGAGTGGATTGAAACGTCGAAAAGAGGAGCTAAAGTTGCTAAGGATCGACTTGAATTCTTGGATTAGATTTGGACTTATTGAGGTAAAAATCTCCGTCTTACTATTGTAATTGAAGATTCCATGTTATGAAAGTAATAGATGATCATGAGATATATATATTATGAAGATTGATAAGTGTTATGGAATAAGGAAGCCTAAAAATCCGAAAAGTTCATGTTAGCCTTTAAGATTGTAATTCAATTAATTGTTAGTTACAATCGTCGCATGTTATAGAAGAAAAGAATTATAGTTGTTAGAATTGTTATTATGTATATAACATGTTGGAATAACGACTGGGACTAAAAAGGAAATTGAAAGAGAATTGATGTTGTTGTAGACGAGAATGGCCATTGAATTATTGGACTGTTTTATACAATTGTGGGGCAGAATTTTACACGTCTTGTTAGGCGTGTAATCCCCTTGATTAGTTGATTGGCTGAGCCTTAAATGTGGCATGTTAGTTATTGATTTTCGGGCCTTGAAAAAGGTGGAAAAATATGTAGAAACAAAGGAAGTGCTGCCCAATTTTCCATAGAATAGGAAGCTTTATACTTTGAATTATTCTACGATAGAATGCTAGAAGTTGATAGATGTATTATGGTCATTATAAGTTGACATTCTACGTGCGGCGTATTCAACTTGGCAAGTGGAGTAAGTCGGAGAGTTATGTGGAACTTTTCCTATCTCTTGAGCATGAAGTTTTATAAATGTATGGTATGATAGACGTACAAGCTTTAAATGAATTATGCGTCTTTTGAATTCATAGGCTTGATTTTAAATGTGCAAGTTGATTGAATCAGGAAGTTAACTCACTTGATTTTAAAGGATGTAGATGCCTTGGTTTTCAAAAAAAGACATAAAGTGTTATAATGGCTTTATGGGAAGTTAGTTATAACGACTTTATGGAAGATAAAAGAGTGGTTTACTCTATTGATTTTAAAGAAGATAAATGACTTGATTTAGAGAAAGGGCAACTTGATTTAAAGTCATAAGTTGCTTAAGTTTTGAAATATAAGTCACTTGGTTTAAAAGCTTTGAAATGAATTTCAAAAGGTGTAGTGACTTGTTATGAAAAGTAAGCGTGCCTTGATACTAAGGGTGTTAGTATCTTAGGGGTTAATATTTAAAAGAGTCATTTTAAAAGAGTATGGAGTACGTAGTACTTTGGATTAAATTCCCGGATTTTATGTGACACGAAAGTGCCTTGAGTTTATAAAATGAAATTCATTTTTGTATGTTAATGAAAGTCTAAAGATTTTATGAACTTGCCTATGCTTGCTTGCGATAGCCCTTGAGTGCAAGTATTATATTTCTACGCTGTCGTGTCTCTCAGTTTGAGGGTCGGCTGTCTTGTTTTGAATTTACTTGGACGTACCGACAGTGATGAAGGATTCCACGGGTATGCTTCCATTGTGATTATTCCATGGACATGCTTATACGATGAGGGATTCCGGGGCATGCAACCATGATTCGGGTTAAACTCCCGGATGCTATTATTATTCCATGGACTAGCTCTCCATGAAGACATGTACCCGAGATGAGGGATTCCACGGGCATGTTATGTACTATTATTATTCCATGGACTAGCTCCCCATGAAGACATGTACCCGAGATGAGGGTGTTATACCCCGTAGTTGCAGGGTATGTATGTGAGGACGTACGTACGAGAGTACGGCAGAAAATTTTGAAAAGAAAGAAAGATGTGAGTTTTCGACGGAAAAGTTTCCGGTTATTTGTGAAGAAAAAGGTTCGTTAATGGGAATTGGATTCCCAGATTTGGTATTTGGACTTCATAGATTATATTAGAATTTTGAGATTTTATTTTCGGAAATGGTCACGTGGGGCCCACGGGAGAAATTTACGGTTTTGTGGGGCCCACTTTGTTTTCGAGATTTTGGCCATTGTGGATATTTTCGGAAGACGTTTTTTTTGGGCCAATAGGAGGGTGACACGTGTCACCCCCGCCTAGGTGGCTTGGCCGAAATGACATTTGTGCACAACACCCTGGTTAAGTCGTTTTTGACGAAGCGTTTTGCGTAGCTTGCGAAGGAAAATTCGGCTATGTCATTTAGTATTTTTGCGGATTTTTCAGAGACGAAATGTTTTGGACCAACGAGAGGGCAACACTTGGCACCCTCTCATTGGTGGACTTGAGGGCGGAATTAGGGCCGAATGGATGGGCAAGTTGTGGTAGATATTTGTGTAGATATTTGTGAGGGATTTGTGGAGTAGGGTTAGGGTGCACTTGGCTTGATCTTGGCCTTACACTTGCCTTGCACATGGCTTGATCTTGGCCATTGGTTGGCTTTTGGTTTTGCTATAAATACACCCGGCAGAAGACTTCATTCATCCAAAAATGTTCCAAGTCTTGCTATCCTTCCCCTCTCCTCTTGTTTGACTCTCGTCCAAGAGCCCCCCCCTCCCTAGTAAAGGCCCTTGGCCGAGAAACCCCTCCCCCTTTGTGGTGCCTTGGCCGTGGGGTACCCCCTCCCCCTAGCCTAGTTGTTTTCGTATAATACCCCTTGTTGTGGTATAGAAATACTCCCCTAGTATTGTTATAATGCCCAAAATACCTTAGCCTTGTACCTTGTAGTATTCCAAAGATACCTCTTTACGTAGAGTCCGGAAATACTACCTTTTGTCCTTTTTAGTCTCAAACCGAAACCCTAAGGAAATCTTCATAGTTGGTTGAAGTATTTGAGTAGAAGTTGGTTAGAACTTCTAAGGGTTGTTTGGAGTGGTTTGGAGCGCACGGAGTGGAGCTAAACCTTGCTCAGGATCGACATTATAACTTGGATAATTTTGGGCTTGTCGAGGTAATTATCTTGTCCCTCTATTGTAATTGGAAATTACATGTTTGTTAGAATATATAGTTGAAGTATACTATATATGGAACTATACTTAGTATTCGGCAATGTCTTTTGACTTAAGCCTGAAGAATAAAGAACTGAACTGAACTGTATTTACATAGGACTGTATTGCAGTAGACTTGTGTAGAATTGTACACGTCCGGTTAGACGTGTAAACCCCCCCCCCCCCCTGGTTGGCTTGGTAGCCGGCCTCGATAGAGGAGGAGATTTACGCTGTTGCGGGGGGGGGAGGTGCTGCCGAATTTTCTATAGGAAGATAGAAACTTGTGTTTTGGGGTTAATAGACGTTTGTGACCTTTATAGGTGAAAGTACTAAGAGTAGCGTATTCTACTCGAGGAGTGGAAAGGGCTAGCAAGGTTGTAGTACTTGGAGCATTTTGCTTATTGTCGATAAATCGTCGCGAGGTATGTGAACCTCTTCCTATCTTTTCTAGCATGATTGTTGTGAACTATGTAGTACGGTAGACGTACATGTGCTAAGTGATTTGGTTGGTTTAAAACATAGGGTGTTATAATAGCTTTATGGGAAGTTAGTTATAACGACCTTATGTAAGTGAAAATGGTTTACTGATGTTAGAAGTTAAGAGACTTGATCTTATAAGATAAGAGACTTAACTTATTTGTTTTAATGTGGATGTTTGTGTGAAACCTCATTCGTGAGTAATGAGTACTTGGTTTTTAAAGGGATAATGTTTCTTGATTTCGGGAATCGAGAATGTGTATCGACAGGACCGCTGCGGCGTTAATAAAGGAAAATGAATTGAATAATGATGTGTTGTATTAAAACCAGTAGAAACCTCCATCTGCATAGAAGCTAAGATGAGACAAAATGATATTACATTTTCTAGATCATGGCTGCTGTAATAAGATCGTTATAAACAAGAATAAACTACTCACATATATGACATATTGTTATACCCCGTATTTTCAGAGTATGTACGTGAGGACGTACGTAGAAAATTTGAGCCTTAAGTTAGGCAAGTTTCGAAATTTGTACACAACACCCGATTAGAGTCGTTTTTAAATGAAACGTTTCCTGACTTTTGTTGGGAAAATTAGGCTATGTCATTTATAATTTTTGCGGATTTTTCGAGAGGCGAAACATTGTGGACCAACGGGAGGGTGACATGTGTCACCTCACATTGGAACAAATGGGCGGCAATGGTGGGCGAAAAAGGGCTTTAGTTGGTAGGATATTTTTGTGCAAGTTGTGTGGTAGATGGATAAGGTACACATGGTGGGAATCTAACCTACACTTGCACCACACTTGTCTTCATCTTGGCCATTGGTTGGCCATGGCTTGACCTATAAATACCCCTAAGCTTGAAGAGTTCTTCATCCAAAAATGTGCCTAAGTCTTGAAATATCCTCCTCTCCTTGTAGTAGTCGTCCGCCACACCCCTCCCTTTGAGAAGGCCCGGCGCGAAAGTACCCCTTGCCTAGTGGCTCTGGCAGAGCAACCCCTCGCCTAGTTGTGCTAGTCAAAATACTACCCCCCTTGGGAGAGATGTATTCTACACGGATCGTTATAATGCCCAAAATACTTTAGCCAAATACCTTGTAGTACTGTGCAAAGTACCACTTTATCTGGCTTGGAAAATACTATTATACTTTCCTTTAGCCACTAAACGAAACCCTAAGGAAAAATCTTCACCCGTAGTTGAAGTATTAAGTAGAAGTTGTGTAGACACTTCTAAGGGTTTCTTGGGCGTTTTGGGAGCGCACGGAGTAGGAGCTAAACCTTGTTCAGGAACGACATATAAACTCGGATAATTTTGGGCTTATCGAGGTAAACATTCTTGACCTTCTGTTGTAATTGGAAATTACATGTTGTTGGAATATATAGTTGAAGTATACTATATATAGAACTGAACATTATAACTGTGCGGCAATGTCTTGCGACTTAAGCCTGAATTTAAAGAAGAGAACTGAACTGTAATTACATAGGGTGTATTCTGAGACTTGTCTTGACATTACTATATTGTAGAATTATGCAGCGTGCAGTCGGACGTGTTAACCCCCGGTTGGCTTGGTAGCGGCCTCGATAGAGGAGGAGATTTCTGTTGTTGCGGGAGGTCTTCCAATTTTATGTAGAATATTCTACGTCGGGATCTAAAGATATTAATAGGCGTTTGTGGCCTTTATAGGTGAAAGTACTAAGAGTAGCGTATTCTACTCGAGGAGTGGAAAGGGCTAGCAAGGTTGTAGTACTTGGAGCTTTTTGCTTATTGTCGATAATCGTCGCGAGGTATGTGGACCTCTTCCTATCTCTCTAGCATGATATGTGTGAACTATGTAGTGCGGTATCGTCATGTGCTAAATGTATTTGATTGATTTAAAACATAAAGTGTTATAACGGCTTTATGGGAAGTTGGTTATAATAGCTTTATGTGGATAAGCACATACTTTGTGGTTTTAAAAGGTAATCGATTTGAATAATAACTGGCTTGATATGTGTTAATAAAGACTTGAAGCATTTCAAAAGATTTATGAATCGTTTTGAAAGAATGAGTATTCTTGGGGTTTGAAAGCTTAAGAGTTATACTAGCTTTATGGGAAGTTAGGTATAACGGCTTAAGAATGTTTCTTGATTTGAAATCGGAATGTGTATCGACAAACCAACTGCAGCGTTAATAAAAGGAAAATGTATTGACTAAAGAAGTATTATTAAAACCGGTAGAAACCTCCATCTGCATAGAAGTTAAGATGAGACAAAATGATATTACATTTACTAGATCATGGCTGCTTAATAAGATTGATTATAAACAAAGAATACCTACTCACTTATAAGACATAGGTTTCTCAAAACGTTTAAAGGAGAATTATGTTTTAAAGGATTTAAAACTATGAACTACGAAACCTTTTTCTAAAATGAGAAACTTGAGCATTCGAAATTAGGCAACTTGAACGTTTGGAAAATAAGGTTGTCACTTGATTTTACAAAGGAAAGCATTTTGGTTTACTTAACAATGTTAGTCACTCCAATTTTATACTACGGGTATCGGGTGACCTTTGTAAAAGAAATGGATCTTAAAAGGAATTTAACGGACGTAGTACTCTAAGGTTAAAATCCGGACGTTGACATAAAATGAAAGTACCTTGAGTCGTGTGTAACTTGCTTATACATTCAGGGGTATGGCGGGGCCCTGTCCCGTCATAGCTGTTGTAAAATCTTAGAGGTCTGCATGCTTTGTTGTGGCGAGTTTGTAAAAAGATAAGCGTTGGGTATTTATGTATATATGATGAAGGCAAGCTGTTTTGGTTGCTGTTTATTTATCTTTTCTCTTAATTCATGTTCATGTTTCTATCTCCGCTGATTTTCTACGATGTTATATCACTAGGTGCCCGGTAAGGCACGATCACGGGCAGGTTGGGTCGTGACAAAAGTGGTATCGAGCGATTAGTCCTCGGAAAGTGTCTACAGATCGTGTCTAGTAGAGTCTTGATTATCGGTGTGTTGTGCACCACATCTATAATCGAGGCTGCGAGACATTTAGGATTGGTTTCCATCCTTCTCATTCACGAGATCGCGCCTTAGAGGCATGTGATAAATTGGACCCCTCGGCGTATTCCTTTCCTTTACGATTATGCCTCGCGTAAGGCAACGTGCCCAGTGGGCAAAGCAATCGAGGAGTGTTAGTGAGATCTGAGAGAGAAATGTGGCGCGAGCGTCGATACACGAGCGATGCCGGACGGCGGGTTTCGCGACGCCCGGCCAGTGAGTTTAGAGCGGCGGTGGGCTGCTGAGACTCTGATACGAGCCTCGGTCCGCGGCTGAGCCGATGAGATAAGTGAGAGATGGCGATTCTGGCCGTGGTCGTGGCAGATATGAGATAGGCTGGATCTGGCGATTCCGTGATAGCACCGTAGTACACCGAAGCGAGCGGTTTGAGGCTACGTGACTTCACGAGTTGTAGCCTCCGGTGTTCTATGGATCGAGAGCGAGGCGACCCTCGAGTTTATCCAAGCGACTCTACGGATCATGAGAGTGATCGAGCCTCGAGCGCAGTCGGTGGTATTGGGTTCGCATCACCGCGTGATACTCTGATTGGTAGTTTGATTCGTAGGAGCTGTCGGGAAGAGCATGCACTTCAGCAGATTTGGGACGAGTTCTCGAGGCATTTCTTGCGCATTTCTTGCCCGCAGATGAGGAGGCTCGGGCGATGATTTTTGACGTTGAGGCGGGGCGGGCGGGCGGTTAGAGAGTACAATGTGAGTTCGACTCATTAGCTCGGTATGTTCCCCAGAGTAATGGCGGATATGGAGAGCAGTACACCGCTACGCCACGGTGGGCGATTGCGGGCGAGGCTTGCAGGTAGCTCTTCACCGGGCATGGACATTGCCGCATTCATGCACTAGGATGTGAGGCACGAGAGGTCGGCGGAATGACCGAGATCGTAGAAGAGGGCGAGCAGGTCGCTGGTAACTTTCGAGGCGGACCGCCTGTGTGATCTAGTTATGTACCTCCACCATGCAGTGGTCCCCTCGATGTGGGGCGTCCAGTATTCGGAGCTGGTGAGCTCGGGCTTCCGTTCACGGTATACGTGAGTGCTAGCGGGATTCATGTCCCCGCCGGTGTGCGATGGCAAACATCATCGGGGAATGTCGTCTTTCACGGTGCTTGTTTCACTGCGCGTCGGGCCGTGTGGCGAGAGAGGCGTGCTTATAGGAGAACGGTAGCTTGGCGCGACTCTGCGGATCGATGGCGGGTTCATCGCCTACGGTTATGCGCCTGCGGTGGACTTATGATTAGAGTGGAGCGGTAGCTTCAGGTATATCCTTAACCATCTAGAGTTTTGTTTGTTATGATAATGTGTTAAGTGTTATGTTCGGATAGCTTGGTGCTAAAATGTGATTTAGAAACATGCTTAGTGAAAGGTTAAGCCTGGGGGTGAGAAAATGATGAACCTTAGAATATTACAGTTGAGACCTTAGATGTAAGGCCGTCTTGAGTACAAGATTTTGCGAGTGATCCTTGTCAGAGTGCATTTTATGCCTAGAATGTATTGTGTGATAAGTCCCTGGGTTGGGTAAATGAAAGTGGTAGCTTTCATGATGTGTTTTAGCAAGATTGTTCCGTGTCGAGGAGCAAGAGTTGGCGCGATAGTGGGTCGGGTTGGGGCCATGTTGCGGGCCAACCCGCGTCCCGTTTCGAGGAAAGGTCAGCTCTGGGTGGTCCCGCCAGGTGGCAGGGTCACAAGGGTGCTAGGCCCAAGTTTAGATGACCATCTTATGAGTTCGTGGATACGTTCGACCAGAATCAGTTCGTGAAGGCCGAGAGTGGCCTTAGAGGAAATCGAGGTTAGTAAGATGACCAAGTTTGGAGGTAGTGACTCCAAGGGTTGGAAACAGAAGCGTTGACTGAAGTGTGGTGCGTGTACTGGGAAGAGTTCGAGTGTTGAGCGAGTGCGACGGTAGGGAGAAGTGAGCGAGTGTGATCGTTTCTTTTGTGATAACAGAGGTGATTCCTCGTGGACTTGGGATTTCGTATTTTGTGCATTTGTTATTTCATGGCCAGGTGTGGCATGATTGTTTTCGTACGTATAGCAGTGAAGACTCTACTGGCGCATGTTTGTGTTGAGACTTGAGAAGGAACATTCGGGACGAATGTTTCTAAGGGGGGAAGAATGTTATACCCCGTATTTTCAGTATGCGTGAGGGCGTCGTAGAAATTTGAGCCTTAAGTTAGGCAAGTTTCGAAATTTGTACACAACACCCGATTAGAGTCGTTTTTCGAACAAACGTTTACACAGCGTTTGTTTGGAAAATTACGGCTATGTCATTTATAATTTTTTCGGATTTTTACGAGAGAAGAAACATTTTGGACCAACCGGAGGGTGACATGTGTAACCCACACAATGGAACAAATGGGCGGCAATGGTGGACGAAAAGAGGGCTTTAGTTGGTAGGATATTTTTGTGCAAGTTGTGTGGTAGATGGATAAGGTACACATGGTGGGAATCTAACCCTACACTTGCACCACACTTGTCTTCATCTTGGCCATTGGTTGGCCATGGCTTGACCTATAAATACCCCCCTAAGCTTGAAGAGTTCTTCATCCAAAAATGTGCCTAAGTCTTGAAATCTCCCTCCCCTCTCCTTGTAGTAGTCGTCCGCCACCTCCCCCTTTGAGAAGGCCCTTGGCCGAAAGTACCCCCTTGCCTAGTGGCTCTGGCCAGAGCAACCCCACAGCCTAGTTGTGCTAGTCAAAATACTACCCCCCTTGGTAGAAATGTATTCTACAAGTATCGTTATAATGCCCAAAATACTTTAGCCAAATACCTTGTAGTACTTTCCAAAGTACCCTTTATCTGGCTGAAAAATACTATTATACTTTCCTTTAGCCACTAAACGAAACCTAAGGAAAAATCTTCACCGTAGTTGAAGTATTAAGTAGAAGTTGTGTAGACACTTCTAAGGGTTTCTTGGAGCGTTTTGGGAGCGCCGCGGGTAGGAGCTAAACCTTGTTCAGGAGCGACATATAAACTCGGATAATTTTGGGCTTATCGAGGTAAACATTCTTGACCTTACATTTGTAATTGGAAATTACATGTTGTTGGAATATATAGTTGAAGTATACTATATATAGAACTGAACATTATAAATGTGCGGCAATGTCTTGCGACTTAAGCCTGAATTTAAAGAAAGCGAGCGTAATTACATAGGGTGTATTACGATGAGACTTGTCGACATTACTATATTGTAGAATTATGCGCGTGCAGTCGGGCGTGTTAACCCCCTGGTTGGCTTGGTAGCGGCCTCGATAGAGGAGGAGATTTCTGTTATTGCGGGAGTGTTCTGAATTTTCTGTAGAATATTCTACGTCGGGATCTAAAGATATTAATAGGCGTTTGTGGCCTTTATAGGTGAAAGTACTAAGAGTAGCGTATTCTACTCGAGGAGTGGAAAGGGCTAGCAAGGTTGTAGTACTTGGAGCTTTTGCTTATTGTCGATAATCGTCGCGAGGTATGTGGACCTCTTCCTATCTCTCTAGCATGATATGTGTGAACTATGTTGTACGGTATCGTACATGTGCTAAATGTATTTGATTGATTTAAAACATAAAGTGTTATAACGGCTTTATGGGAAGTTGGTTATAATAGCTTTATGTGGATAAGCACATACTTTGTGGTTTTTAAAAAGGTAACTGATTTGAATAATAACCGGCTTGATATGTGTTAATAAAGACTTGAAGCATTTCAAAAGATTTATGAATCGTTTTGAAAGAATGAGTATTACTGGGGTTTTGAAAGCTTAAGAGTTATACTAGCTTTATGGGAAGTTAGGTATAACGGCTTAAGAATGTTTCTTGATTTGAAATCGGAATGTGTATCGACAAACCACCTGCGGCGTTAATAAAAGGAAAATGTATTGACTAAAGAAGTATTATTAAAACCAGTAGAAACCTCCATCTGCATAGAAGCTAAGATGAGACAAAATGATATTACATTTCCTAGATCATGGCTGCTTAATAAGATTGATTATAAACAAAGAATACCTACTCACTTATAAGACATAGGTTTCTCAAAACGTTTAAAGGAGAATTATGTTTTAAAGGATTTAAAACTATGAACTACGAAACCTTTTTCTAAAATGAGAAACTTGAGCATTCGAAATTAGGCAACTTGAACGTTTGGAAAATAAGGTTGTCACTTGATTTTACAAAGGAAAGCATTTTGGTTTACTTAACAATGTTAGTCACTCCAATTTTATACTACGGGTATCGGGTGACCTTTGTAAAAGAAATGGATCTTAAAAGGAATTTAACGGACGTAGTACTCTAAGGTTAAAATCCGGACGTTGACATAAAATGAAAGTACCTTGAGTCGTGTGTAACTTGCTTATACATTCAGGGGTATGGCGGGGCCCTGTCCCGTCATAGCTGTTGTAAAATCTTAGAGTGCAGAGCCTTTGTTGTGGCGGGGTTTGTAAAAAAGATAACTGTTCGGGTATTTATGTATATATGATGAAGGCAACTGTTTTGGTTGGCCTGTTTATTTATCTTTTCTCTTAATTCATGTTCATGTTTCTATCTCCGCTGATTTTCTCTGATGTTATATCACTAGGGTGCCCGGGGTAAGGCACCAGTCACGGGCCCGGGTTCGGGTCGTGACACATATGTTACTCAATTGTTCTAAAAAGGAATCAAGTGATTAAGTTTGGGAACTATGAAACCATTTGAAAATGAGAAGCTTGAGTAATTGAAACTAGGCAAACTGGAACTTAGGAAAAGAATGTTGTTACTTGATTTTGAAAAGGAAGGTGGGTTGGTCATTCTAATACTACGGGTATCGGGTGACTTTTATAAAAGTAATGGATCTCTTTTAAAAGAACTTAACGTATGTAGTACTTTGGGGTTAAAAACCCGGACTTTGGCATAAAATGAAAGTACTTTGAGTTGTGTGAAACTTGCCTATGATTGTTGTTGTGAAACTTGCCTATGCTTGTTGTTGTGAAACTTGCCTAGGCTTGTGATGATAGCCTTTATTGTACAAGCGTTGTGTTTTACGTATTCTGCGTCTCTCGATAAATTCGGTTGGTAGTTGAGAACTTACTTGGGCGTCTTGTGATGGCGGAGAAATTCCGCAGATGCGTTCTGTTGATAGTATTATTGTTGTTAATCGCTTTGGACATCGACACGATCGTGGCGCGGGTATTCTTCCATTTGGGTTAAGGTCTTGTGGTTAATCGCTTTGGATATACTGACACGATGCGTAGCGCACGGGTATGATTCCAGTTGGATTCTCGCCTTGTGATTTCCTTTTGGACATCGCGACACGATCGTGGCGCTGCGGGTATCGTCCATTTGGAAAGTTGTCTTATTGTTTCCCTTTGGACATACCGACGATCGCGTAGCGCGGGTATGCTTCCATTTGGATTCTGTCTTGTTGTTATCATATCATCATCGCCGTGATGAGGAAGGTATTCCACGGGCATGATTGATGTTGTGGGGGTGAGACCCTGACTTGATATAACTGTTATATGTGATGTGCTGTAGTTTGGCAATCATACATGTCTCCTGCTTTGTATAGACTGTTATGATTTCATTTCTGACATTATGCGACTTCACATACTTGGTACTGTTATCGACCTCGCCGGGCTGCGTTCATGCCGCAGGTAGAGGTACATCGGTCGTGGATCCTCGCTCTTAGGATCACCGTTCAGCGCATTGGGAAGCTCCGTTTCTCCGGAGGCTTACCTTTTGGTATGTGTTCCCTGAGTTGTAGGTTCTTGTACATTCAGGGGTATGGCGGGGCCCTGTCCCGTCATAGTCGTTGTAAATCTTAAGTGCATGTAATCTTGTTGTGGGCAGGGTTGTAAAAGGATTAAACTGTTCAGGTTTTATGTTTATACTGAAGGCAACTGTTTTGGTTGGCCTGTGTATTTATTATATCTCTTGTTTAATGACTCATGTTTTATGTTCCGCTGATTTTCTCTGATATTTGTATCGCTAGGGTGCCCGGGGTAAGGCACCAGTCACGGGCCCGATTTTCGGGGTGTGACATAGTGGTATCGAAGCGATTAATCCTCGGAAAGTGTCTGCACCGTGTCTAGTAAGTCTTGATTATCGATGTGTTGTGCACCACATCTATAATCGTGGAGGTGCGAGACATTTAGGATTAGTTTCCATTTCTTCTCATTACGAGATCGTGCCTTAGAGTCATGTTGTGAGTTGGACCCTCGGCGTATCTCGTTTTACCGATTATGCCTCGCGAAGCAACGAGCCAGAAGGGCAAAGCGGCGAGGAGCTGCTAGTGAGATCTGAGAGGAGTTCGGCGCAGCCCGGTCAAGACTGAGCAGTGCTTCGACGGCGAGTTTAGCGACGCCGCCAAAGACCAGCGAGTTTAAAGCGCGGCGATGGCTGCGAGACTCTGATACACGAGCCTCGGTCCCGATGCGGAAGGCGGGAGATGGGTCCTGAGAGATGGCGATTATTGGCGAGTCGTGGCGAGATATGAGATAAATGGATCAGCGATTCGATTCGATAGCACCGATGGTTCACCCCGGCGAGATAGTTTGAGGCTATGGGACTTTCGAGTTGTAGCCCGAGTTTCTGGTCGAGGCACGAGGATGATCCGAGGAGTTCATCCGGCGATTCTGCCGGATCATCACGGGTGATCAAGGCTTGAGAGACCGAGTCGTGACCTTTGGTTCGCATCGGTGCGTGATACGCAATGATCGATTGGTTTGATTCATGGGAGCTTTCGGGAGAGCATGCACCTCAGCAGTATGGGATGAGTTTTGGGGCTATCCTCACGCACTTCTTGCCTCCGCAGATGAGGAGGGCACGCCGGCGATTTTTATTCTTGAGACGAGAGGCGACCGTCGGGAGTACAATGTCGAGTTCGATTCTTTGGCTCGATATGTCCACTGCGCTAGTTGCGGATATGGAGGATAGGAGTGCATCGCCACGTCACGGGCTAGATGATTATATGGTGAGTCTTGTGCGGGTGTTTCTCTTGGTAGGGCATGGACATTGCCGCATGCAGCTCATGCACTAGGATGCGAGGCACGGAGGGTCGAAGGAATGACTGGATCGTGAGAAGAGGGCGAGGGCAGGTCCTTTGGTGACTTTCGAGGCGGACCGCCTCAGCAGCAGGCTAGTTATATACCCCCACCAGTACAGAGTGGTCCTCCACCGTCTTCAGATGCAGGTCAGGGCTCCAAGGGTTCAGATTTTCGGGAGAGCAGGGGTGTTAACCAGCTGAAGCCACCCCTACCTCGTTGTGACCGTTGTGGTAGACTCCATTTTGGAGAGTGTCGTGCTAGATTGGGAGTTTGTTTTGCATGCGGCCAGCAGGGCCATTTTGCGAGGAACTGTCCGACCAAGGGACGCGCGGATGTTACGACTCGACGCCAGATTTGTGGCTGGTTCATCACCTTCTACAGCTATGCGCCCTGCAGGGCAGGCCTATGATTAGAGTGGAGCGGTAACTTCAGGTATATCCTTAACCCTCTAGAGTTTTGGTATGCTTGTTATGATGATCTCATTATTGTGTGCTATGTACGGATAGCATTGTGATATGTGTGAGTTAGAATACATGGTTAGTTGGAAGGTTACGTATGGGGGCATGGTAAGTGTGAACCTTAGACTATTTCACGACTGAGACCTTAGAGGTAAGGTCATCTTGAGTATAAGATTCGTTTTATGTTTGACCCTTATCAGAGTAGTAGTATACGTGGGATTTATTTGTGTGATAAGTCCGTGGGTAGTGTGAGATGGAAGTGGTAGCTTTCATGATGTGAATTAGTAAGATTGTTCCGGATCGGGGAACAAGAGTTTGGCGCGGTTGGGGGTCGGGTTGAGGACCATTTGCGGGTCAACCCGTAACCCGGTTTGGGGTGGGGTCAGTTCTGGGTGGTCCCGCCAGGTGGTAGGGTCACGAGGATGCTAGGCCCAAGTTTGTATGATCATCGTATGAGTTCGTGGACGCGTTCGACGAGCGGTTCGTAAAGGCGGGAATGGCCTTAAGGAAGTTTGAGGTTAGTAAGATGACCAAGTTTGGAGGTAGTGACTCCGGAGATTTTCGGAGCGGAAGTAATGGCGAAGTATGGTGCGTCTTGGGAAAGTTCAAGTGTTCGAGAAGGGCACGACGAGTAAGGAAGGAAGATAACGTGTGATATTTCGTGGCGGTGTGGCGTTGACAACTTGTTAGAGGAACTTCATCGATATCCGTCTTGAGAAGGAACATTCGGACGAATGTTTCTAAGAGGAGAATGTTATACCGTAGTTGCAGGGTATGTATGTGAGGACGTACGTTCGATAGTTCGGCAGAAAATTTTGAAAAGAGAGAAAGATGTGAGTTTCACGGAAAAGTTTCCGGTTATTTGTGAAGAAAAGGTTCGTTAATGGGAATTGGATTCCCAGTTTGGTATTTGGACTTCATAGATTATATTAGAATTTTGAGATTTTATTTTGGAAATGGTCACGTGGGGCCCACGGGAGAAATTTACTGGTTTGTGGCCCACTTTGTTTTGAGATTTTGGCCATTGTGGATATTTTGGAAGACGTTTTTTTGGGCCAATAGGAGGTGACACGTGTCACCCGCCTAAGTGGCTTGGCGAAATGACATTTGTGCACAACACCGGTTAGAGTCGTTTTTTTGAAGCGTTTGCGTAACTGCGAAGGAAAATTCGGCTATGTCATTTAGTATTTTGCGGATTTTTAGAGACGAAATGTTTTGGACCAACGAGAGGGCAACTTGGCACCCTCGTTGGTGGACTTGAGGCGGAATTAGGGCGAATGGATGGGCAAGTTGTGGTAGATATTTGTGTAGATATTTGTGAGGATTTGTGGAGTAGGGTTAGGGTGCACTTGGCTTGATCTTGGCCTTACACTTGCCTTGCACATGGCTTGATCTTGGCCATTGGTTGGCTTTTGGTTTTGCTATAAATACCCGCTTGGCAGAAGACTTCATTCATCAAAATGTTCCAAGTCTTGCTATCCTTCCCTCTCCTCTTGTTTGACTCTCGCCCAGAGCCCACTCCTAGTAAAGGCCCTTGGCGAAACCCCTCCCCTTTGGGGTGCCTGGGCCGTGGGGTACCCCCCCCCTAGCCTAGTTGTTTTCGTATAATACCCCTTGTTGTGGTATAGAAATACTCCCCTAGTATTGTTATAATGCCCAAAATACCTTAGCCTGGTACCTTGTAGTATTCCAAAGATAGCTCTTTCGTAGAGTCCTAAATACTACCTTTTGTCCTTTTTAGTCTCAAACCGAAACCCTGAGGAAATCTTCATAGTTGGTTGAAGTATTTGAGTAGAGGTTGGTTAGAACTTCTAAGGGTTGTTTGGAGTGGAGCTAAACCTTGCTCAGGATCGACATTATAACTTGGATAATTTTGGGCTTATCGAGGTAATTATCTTGTCCCTCTATTGTAATTGGAAATTACATGTTTGTTAGAATATATAGTTGAAGTATACTATATATGGAACTATACTTAGTATTCGGCAATGTCTTTTGACTTAAGCCTGAAGAATAAAGAACTGAACTGAACTGTATTTACATAGGACTGTATTGCAGTAGACTTGTGTAGAATTGTACACGTCCGGTTAGACGTGTAAACCCCCCCCCCTGGTTGGCTTGGTAGCCGGCCTCGATAGAGGAGGAGATTTACGCTGTTGTTGCGGGGAGAGTCTTTGCCAATTTTCTATAGGAAGATAGAAACTTGTGTTTTGGGGATTAATAGACGTTTGTGACCTTTATAGGTGAAAGTACTAAGAGTAGCGTATTCTACTTGAGGAGTGGAAAGGGCTAGCAAGGTTGTAGTACTTGGAGCATTTTGCTTATTGTCGATAAATCGTCGCGAGGTATGTGAACCTCTTCCTATCTTTTCTAGCATGATTGTTGTGAACTATGTAGTACGGTGAGCGTACATGTCTTTGAGTGATTTGGTTGGTTTAAAACATAGGGTGTTATAATAGCTTTATGGGAAGTTAGTTATAACGACCTTATGTAAGTGAAAATGGTTTACTGATGTTAGAAGTTAAGAGACTTGATCTTATAAGATAAGAGACTTAACTTATTTGTTTTAATGTGGATGTTTGTGTGAAACCTCATTCGTGAGT
Organism: Przewalskia tangutica; assembly: GCA_029844215.1. Lineage (NCBI taxonomy): Eukaryota > Viridiplantae > Streptophyta > Magnoliopsida > Solanales > Solanaceae > Przewalskia > Przewalskia tangutica. Next base: position 38,882,483 of record CM056733.1, read on the forward strand.
AATGAGTACTTGGTTTTAAAGGGATAATGTTTCACGATTTCGGAATCGAATGTGTATCGACAGCACCACTGCGGCGTTAATAAAGGAAAATGTATTGAATAATGATGTGTTGTATTAAAACCGGTAGAAACCTCCATCTGCATAGAAGCTAAGATGAGACAAAATGATATTACATTTTCTAGATCATGGTTCTTTGTAATAAGATCGTTATAAACAAGAATAAACTACTCACATATATGACATATGTTACTCAATTGTTCTAAAAGGAATCAAGTGATTAAGTTTGGGAACTATGAAACCATTTGAAAATGAGAAGCTTGAGTAATTGAAACTAGGCAACCTGGAACTTAGGAAAGAATGTTGTTACTTGATTTTGAAAAGGAAGGTGGGTTGGTCATTCTAATACTACGGGTATCGGGTGACTTTTATAAAAGTAATGGATCTCTTTTAAAGAACTTAACGTATGTAGTACTTTGGGGTTAAAAACCGGACTTTGGCATAAAATGAAAGTACTTTGAGTTGTGTGAAACTTGCCTATGATTGTTGTTGTGAAACTTGCCTATGCTTGTTGTTGTGAAACTTGCCTAGGCTTGTGATGATAGCCTTTATTGTACAAGCGTTGTGTTTACGTATTCTGGCGTCTCTCGATAAGTCGGTTGGTAGTTGAGAACTTACTTGGGCGTCAGCGTGTGGCGGAGAAATTCCGCAGATGCGTTCTGTTGATAGTATTATTGTTGTTAATCGCTTTGGACATCGACCGACACGATGCGTAGCGCGCGGGTATGCTTCCATTTTGGTTAAGGTCTTGTGGTTAATCGCTTTGGATATATCGACACGATCGTAGCGCGCGGGTATGTTTCCATTTTGATTATCGCCTTGTGATTTCCTTTTGGACATCGACCGCGATCGTAGCGCGCGGGTATCGTCCATTTGGAAAGTTGTCTTATTGTTTCCCTTTGGACATACCGACACGATCGTAGCGCGCGGGTATGCTTCCATTTGGATTGCTGTCTTGTTGTTATCATATCATCATCGCCGTGATGAGGAAAGGTATTCCACGGGCATGATTGATGTTGTGGCGTGAGACCACGACTTGATATAATCGTTATATGTGATGTCTTGTAGTTTGGCTATCATACATGTCTCTGCTTTGTATAGTGTTATGATTTCATTTGACATTATGCGACTTCACATACTTGGTACTGTTATCTTGACCTCGCCCGAAGTGCGTTCACGCGCAGTAGAGGTACATTGGTCGTGGATCCTCGCTCTTAGGATCACCGTTCCGCGCATTGGGAAGCTCCGTTTCTCCGGAGGCTTACCTTTTGGTATGTGTTCCCTGAGTTGTAGGTTCTTGTACATTCAGGGTATGGCGGCCCCTGTCCCGTCATAGTCGCTGTAAATCTTAAGTGCAAAAATCTTTGTTGTGGCGGGGTTGTAAAAGGATTAAACTATTGAGTTTTATGTTTATACTTGAAATCATTTTGGTTGCTTTGTGTATTTATTATATCTCTTGTTTAATGACTCATGTTTTATGTTCCGCTGATTTTCTCTGATATTTGTATCGCTAGGTGCCCGGTAAGGCACGATCCAGGCCGATTTTGGGTGTGTGAAGGATTCGAGGCATGTTATATACTATTATTATTCCATGGATTAGCTGTCCATGAAGTCATGTACCCGAGATGAGAGATTCCACGGGCATGAGATATATATATATATTGCATATGTGTCACGCCCCGAACCCCGGGCCCGTGACTGGTGCCCTACCTGGGCACCCTTCTACCTAACTGACACAAGTAAACTGCGGAACTAAACAACACCTCATTTTTTTTAAAAAAAAACCAACGAACGTGCAAGGGAAAAGCCTATAAGGCTGCCATATAACATACATAATAAAAGGCACTACACTGTACATGAGTCCAATCCCACATATGAATACATACCTCTTAGAGTTTTACTGAAATATGACGGAACAAGGCCCCGCCGTACCCATAACTGTACAAAAGCATGTACTGAAGGATCTATACCAAAATGATAAACTCCTGAACAGATGGAGCTATCCAAAAACTCGGAGAAGGGTCCTACACCTGTAGATTGTTATACCCCGTAGTTCCAGGGTATGTATCATGTATGTGAGGATGTACGTACGAGAATACGACATAAATTTTGGAATGAAAGGAAGATGTGATTTTTTTCGACGGAAAAGTTTCCGGTTTTTGTGAAGAAAAAGGTTCGTTAATGGGAATTGGATTCCCAGATTTGGTATTTGGACTTCTTGGATTATATTAGAATTTTGAGATTTTATTTTCGGAAATGGTCACGTGGGGCCCACGGGAGAAATTTACGGTTTTGTGGGGCCCGCTTTGTTTTTGAGATTTCCGGTATTATGGATATTTTTGGAAGACGAAATATTTTGGACCAATAGGGGGGCGACACGTGTCACCCCCATGTGTCACTTGGCCGAAATTGGTGAATGATGGCCAGGCACTGTCCTCGGCGAAATGGCCCAACACTTGGCATAGTTTTCGTTTGGCCATGTGGTGTGGTGGGACCCACACACACATGGCCCAATCTTGACCACCCACTTAACTAGATCTTGACCCTTGAATCCTCTATATATACTCCCTTGGTTGAAGACCAAATTCATTCCACACTTAAGCCTTTCCAAGCAAAGAAATACTCCCTCCCTTTGTAGTCTTGTTTCGTCCCCTCCCCCTCTAGTGTAGAAATACTTGGAGTATTATTGTATAATCCCAAATACATTGGCCTAGTATCCCTAGTAGTATTCCAAAGTTGTTTTAATACTAGGAGCCCGGAAATACTACTTTATTCCAAAAGTCGAAAAATGAAACCCTAGAGAAATCTTCATAAGCTTGGTTGAAGTGTTAAGAGAAGTTGTTAGAAACTTCTAAGGGTCGCTTGGAGCGGGTTGGAGCGTAAGGAATTGGAGCTAAACGTTGCTCAGGATTGACTTTAATCTTGGATAATTTTGGGCTTATCGAGGTAAATAATCTTGTCCCCCTTTTGTAATTGGAAATTACATGTTTTAGTAATATATAGTTGAGTATACTATATATAGAATGAGTATTGAAAAGAATTGAACTGTATTTACATAGAAATGTATTCTGATGATCGTTGTATTATTGTGAAGCGATTTGAACACGTCCGGTTAGACGTGTAAATCCTCAGGAGTTGTTGGCACAGTAGCAGGCCTTGATAGGAGGAGATTTGTGTGATTGCGGGGAGGTGCTGCTGAATTTTATGTAGAAAATGGAACCATGTGTTTAGAATATTCTACGAAGAGATCTAGGATTTTATAGGCGTTTTGTGGCCTTTATAGGTTGCGATGCTTGAGTAGCGTATTCTTGAAGAGTGGAAAAGGCTAGCGATTCTGATCTTGTGGGCGTTTTGCTTATTGTCGATAATCGTCGCGAGGTATGTGAACCTCTTCCTATCTTTTCTAGCATGATTGTTGTGAACTATGTAGTGCAGTGACGCATGTGCTAAGTGTTTTGGTTGGTTTAAAACATAGGGTGTTATAATAGCTTTATGGGAAGTTAGTTATAACGACTTTATGTAGGTAAAGGAATGGTTTATTGATTGTAGAAGTTAAGAGACTTGATCTTGAAAGATAAGAGACTTGACTTATAACGACTGGTTTTTGGAAAAAGAGAAGTAACTTGATTTTAAGTATAGGTTACTTGTTTTGAAAATAGTACATTATTTGGGTTTTAAAAGAATACTTGTTGTGGTTTTAAAAGAAAAGAGACTTGTGGAATTGAAAAGTTTTCGGTTTAAAGGAAGACATTGTTTTGTCTTAAGTTGGTTTAAAACATAAAGTGTTATAACAGCTTTATGGGAAGTTAGTTATAACGACTTTATGAAAACAAAAGAATGGTTTTATCATTGGTTTTAAAGTGGTAACTTGACTTTAAAAGGAGAAGTGTTTTGGTCTAAAAATAAGGCATGGTATTGCCTTAATTTGGTTTTAAAAGGAAAGTATGGAAGTTGTTTTGGTTTACTTAAAAATGTTAGTCACTCTATTTTGATACTACGGGTATCGGGTGACTTTTGTAAAAGAAATGGATCTTCTAAAAGAATTTAACGTACGTAGTACTTTGGGGATAAAAACCTGGACTTTGTGTCACGACCCGTTCCGGGGCCCGTGACTGGTGCCTTACCCGGGCACCCAAGTAGTCATACATCAGAGAAATCAGCGGAAAATAAAACAACCAAAATATGAAACAGTATAAATAAGACACAGTTTCTGGGAAAACAATTGCCTTTCGGCATATATGTATATAAGTACCCCAAAATGAACAGTTACATCCCAACCTTACAACAGGTCTACAGACCTCTAAGAGTTTAAAACAACAATGGCGGGACAGGGCCACGCCATACCCCTGAATACAAATATCTACAACGACAGGGGACCATACCAAAATGCTAAGCTTCCGGAGAAACGGAGCTTTCCCAGCCAAGCGGTGATCCTAGAACGGGGATCAACGGTAGGAGTACCTTTACTGCGGCATGAACGCAGCCCCGAAGGAGGTCGATCTGACAGTACCAAGTATGTGGCCCGAAAATCACGTAAATGAAATCATAGTAGTCTATATAAAGCGGGAGACATGTATGATAACCAAAACTACGATTCAAGAAATAAGCGATCATGTCAAGTCAGGGACTCACGCCCTCAAAGTCATCATAAAACCGTACGGGGTAAGTACGATGGCATAGCCGACTACTAAAACCCCCAGTACAACAAGGTCGTAAACTGTATCATGAGATCTGTCTAGACCGTCACATGATCAAAGCCGCCACTCGCGCAGTATCTAATGTCGCGGCGTCTAGCCACGGAACTTTCCGTAGCTCGCGTGGGCCACTCGATGGCCCGTGAGGTATTCCGCATCGAGGGTAGCTACTCCCCGGCGTCTGGACTCGTCGTCGCGTGGCCATAAAGACCGCGTGACCACAAGGGCGCGTACTAACACGGAACTCCGTAGCTCGCGCATAGGCCATCTGAGACCAGCGTAAGGTATTCTCGAATCATAGGTCACTAGACCGCTGAGTCTACCCGCGACGGAGGCGGCTTAACCCGGAATCATGAGTGATATAATATCAACATGGCGGTTTATCGTTAAACAACCTAAGCCTGATAAGGAAAACCCTCTATACAAACATCACCAGATACTAACTCACGTAGCATCCTAACACGTTTACTTATCAAGTCAACAAGAGAGTATTACAAGACTATCACAAATCAATACAATCAAGTTATTCACACAAGGTACTTTCTACATTATGCTAACAAGTTCGGGTTTTTAGCCCCAAAGTACTTTATGTATTACTCTTTTAAAAGATCCGTTTCTTTCACAAAATTCACACAATACCCGTAGTATAAAAAATAGAGTGATTATCTTTTGAAGTAAAATCAACACATTTCTCTTTGAAAAATCAAGTAACAACATTCTTTTCCCAACGCTTAAGTTTGCCTAATTTCAATTACTCAAGTTTCTCATTTTCGAAAGGTTTCGTAGTTCATAGCTTTAATCCTTTAAAACAATTTGAGAAACATATACCCTAAGTGTGAGTAGGTTATTATTATTCGTAACAATCTTATTACAGCGGCCATGATCTAGTAAATGTAATATCATTTTGTCTCATCTTAGCTCCTATGCAGATGGAAGTTTCTACTGGTTTTAATAATACTTTATTAGTCAAAATAATTCCCTTTATTAGCGCTGTTGTGGTTTGTTCGACATTTATTCTGATCGGTAAAACATCATTCCTTTTGAAAACCAAAAATACTATTTACTCACGAATGAGGTTTCACACTTTTTAACAAAATTCATATTAGTATAATAAGTCAAGTCTCTTATTTCCTTAAATCAATAAATCGTTCTTTTTATCACTCCTAAGCCGTTATACCTAACTTCCCATAAAGCTAGTATAACTCTTAAGCTTTTAAAACCATGTATTACTCTTCTTTTAAAAAAAGTTTCTTAATTCTTTTGAACTACTTCAGATTCTTTTGATTCAGGCTTAAGTCAGAAGACATTGCCGTAATTATTATTCAGGCTTAAGTCCGAAGACATTGCCGTAATTATTATTCAGTCTTAAGTCCGAAGACATTGCCGTAATTATTATTCAGTTAACATACGTACGTCTACCGTACTATATACATATTTATTTAAAATATCATGCTCAAAGTATAGGAAGAATCACATACCTTCTCGTGAAATCCACTGCGAAGTTGAATATGTCGCGAGAGAATCGACCTATATGATCAAATACGTCTATCAGCGTCGGTATCTTGTACAAAGCTCTAGCGGAGGTTCGTTATTCTATGGACATTTGGGCAACTTCCCTACGGTGAGCTACTCAAGTCTCGTGAAAACAGTCACATGTAAATCTGATTCTATTATTCATCTTTTAAACCGCCCTACCGTGATATGATTCAATTCTATTCTTTAATATCCTTACAAGTATTTAATACTTACTCCTATACTTCTACAATATATATATTCTAATTACAAAGGAGGATAAGGTTATTTACCTCGGTAAGCCCAATAATATCCTAGATAAAAGTCGCGCTGAGCAAGGTTTAGCTCTAAGTTGTGCGCTCAGGTAGCTCCAAGAAAACCTTAGAATTTCTTCACAACCTACTAAGGACTAAGGGATTTGGGCTAGGGTAATTTGGGCATTATAACAATACTAGAAGGCAACTTTTCTACCAAGGGAGGGGGGGTAGTGTTTCGGCTAGGCTAGCTTTAGAGGGGGGGGGGGTTGCTCTCGGCTAGGGCTTCTCACTTCTCAAAGGGGAGGGGTGTATTTGGACGAAAACAAGGGAGAGGAGAGGATTTGAGACTTAGAAAGATTGCTCAATTTAGGATGAAATAACTCTTCAACAAGGGGTATTTATAGGTCAAGGATGGCCACCAATGGCCAAGATTATGCCAAGTGCAAGGCAAGTGTAGGGTGAGGATTTAGGCAAGTGTCCTTGGCCAACTTGCACACAAAATATCCTACCAACTCGAGACAAAACAAGCCAACCCGATCGGCCTATTGTAGTGTGACATCCATGATGAGAGGGTGACAAGTGTCTCCTCTCGTTGGTCCAACGTGTTGCGTCTCTCGGAAAAATCATAAAAATTAGAAATGACATAGCGGAATTTATCCTACGCGAGTTGTGTAAAGCGTTTAGTCGAAAAGCGACTCAAAGCGGGTGTTGTGTACAAAGTGGAATTCGTCCAGCCAACTAGGGGGTGACACGTGTCGCCCTCTACTCGTCCAAAATATTTCATCTTAGGAAATATCCACAATGGCCAAAATCTCGAAAACAAAGTGGGCCCACAAAGCGTAAATTTCCCAGTGGGCCCAGCGTGACCATTTCCGAAAATAAAATTCCATAATTCTCTAATATTCCAAGAAGTCCGAATACCAAATCGGGAATCAATTCCCATTAACGAACCTTTTTCCTTCACAAAACCAGGAAACTTTTAGTGGAAAAATCACCTCTTTCTTCCTTTCCAATTTCAATGTCGTATTCGTGCGTCGTCTCGTATACATACCACGAAACTACGGGGTATAACATTCTCCCCTCAGAAACATTCGTCGAATGTTCCTTCTAGTCTCAAGCAGAATGACGGACGATATAGTCCTGCTGCTTATACTTACGAAACAACCATGCCACGCTGCCACCACACAACAAGCGCATACTCGTCTCCAAGTCCACGAGGAATCACCTCTATCACGAAAGTTCCTACTAGAGGTCTAAAAGATACTTCGCCGCTTTACTCTTTACAAACGAAATGATCACACCTATGCACATGTCATGCCCGCCTTCCATACCACTTTTGTCACTTTGCCTTACTCGTCGTACTTTCTCGTACACTCGAACTCTTCCTTATCACTTACCATGTTTACGTCTGCTTCCCACCGACTCGAGCTGCCATAACCTCTTACGGATAAGCTCCACCTATCCACGCCTTTGAACAAGTCTGAACCAACTATGCGCACCTTGCTTACATCGAATCAATCGATCGGCAATCTTACACTAGCGCTTATAAAAGGCTCCAAGCGGTGACACGAATACTGAAATGGTAGCTATAATATATACTCAACAAGAGGCGAAGAGTCCTTACGACTACTCAGAAATCCAACCACTTGCAGGGTGAATCGACGAGATTCACTGAGTTCCTAACCTTGCACGTAACTCTTCCGAGAAAAGCAGTAGTAGCTTGGACTCCTGTCGGCCATAAGGTGAAGGTAGGCACCGTGCAGCCTTACAACCTTCTTGAAATAATCATCTACAACTTACTACAGAGTACGGTTTGACTAAAAGATAAGGCGGGTGACCTCATCGGCCGACCTGCGTCGAGCAACGTCCACGAACTCGCATAATGGTTAACTAAACTGGGCCTAACACCCTCGTGATCGACACAAAGCGGGACCACCACAAACGACCCATCACCAAGCAGGCGTGGGTCGACCCGCAACACGGCCTCAACCCGAACGCGCCAAACACTAGCTCCGATCCGGAACAATCTCACCAATCACGTTACGAAAACCTAGCGGTCTTCTAAGCACAACCGTCCTCTTTCGTGTCACAACACTCACGGATTCATCCAACAAAAATATCTCACGTATACTATGCACCTCGAGAAGGGTCAAACACGAAATAATTCTTTTACCAAGATGGCCTGCCTCTAAGGTCTCTACGTATAATATTCTAAGGCTCACTCTCTCTATCCCCAATCTTACGGTTAACTAAAAATAATTCTAATCACACTAACACCATGTTAAGAAAACAATACTTTAAGATATTCGCATCTTACTATACATATAAATCTCTAAAGGGTTAAGGATATACTGTATCTACGGCACTTTCCTAGGTCGTCTAGTCAATCCCGCCTGCTTTGCATTGGGAAGGTGATGAACTATCCATGACCAGAAATTTGAGTCCCTACATCCCCGCCAACTCTGGTTGGACAATTTCTCATAAAATGGCCTGCTGTCATAAACAAAACAAGCCGTCGCGAAGCACGACCTCACGCGATGGCATCGACCAGCGGCCACCGAGGTGGGGTGGCCTCCAGCTAACACCTCCTCCTCTCGAACCACTGCATCCTGGCCCGATCTGGTCTACTTGCATCCTTCCTCATAGAACATTCCCTCGCCATATGGCCTCGGCCGCAATAAAAACAAGCACCGATAAAAAGCGGCACTTCCCGGGATGACGCTGCCTGCTGTGAACAACGAGGAAAAAGCGTACCTGTGGAGGGACACTGCCTTTGGCGGGCGCATGTCTGTCTGCTGGAGGCGGTTCGCCTCGAGAGTTACCAAATGATCACGCCAAGCGGGCCTCTTCTGTGATCTTGTTTAATCATCGATCTCTACCTCTCTCGGCCCATTGCACATAATCTGAACGCAAGGCTGGCTCGTCCACGATCAAGAGCTACTCCTCACAACCCTTCTTTAGATAAGCATCAATATCCTTGGTATCTGGTACATAAAATACTCTTTGGCTGCCAAGTCCACTTGCTAATGTGAGGTTGTCTCCTTCGATCCATATTTTCGCTCCAGTCGTGGGCGAAGGTCCGGATGTCATGGCGCGATGAGGCTGCTGCATTGTGCCAAACTCTGCTTCTTTGTTGGCGGCGTCTCGAGAACTCCGCATGAAGCATCACCCGGTGATGATTGGGCTGTGCCGCTTCTAAATCTACGTACTCTACTCGCGACTCGCCCGGTGCCTTGCCTCTGGGCGAGTTACTGGCGTGGAGGCATAGCGGTAAAGGAAAGGAATACGTTAGAGGGTCCAACTTATAACACGACTCTAAAGCACGATCTCGAGTGAGAAGAATGAAACCAATCCTAAATATCCTATAGCCTCACGATTTTTGGTGTGGTGCACAACACGATAATCAAGACTCTACTAGATACGATGCGTAGACACTTTCAGAGGATTAATCGCTCACGATACCACTTTTGTCACGACCCGTTCGGGGCCGTGGTAGTGCCCAGGGCACCCAAGTAGTCATACATCAGAGAAATCAGCGGAAAATAAAACAACCAAAATATGAAACAGTATAAATAACACAGTTTCTGGGAAAAAAATTGCCTTTCGGCATATATGTATATAAGTACCCCAAAATGAGCGATTCATCCCAACCTTACAGAGTCTGGACCTCAAGAGTTTAAAACAACAATGGCGGGACGGGGCCCGCCATACCTGAATACAAATATCTACAACGACGGGGACCATACCAAAATGCTAAGCTTAGGAGAAGCGGAGCTTTCCCAGCCAAACGGTGATCCTAGAGCGGGGATCAACGGTAGGAGTACCTACTGCGGCATGAGCGGCCCAGAAAGTCGATCTACAGTACCAAGTATGTGGCCCGAAAATCGTAAATGAAATCCTAGTAGTCTATATAAAGCGGGAGACATGTATGATAACCAAAACTACGATTCGCGAAATAAGCGATCGTATGTCAAGTCGGGGACTCACGCCTCAAAGTCATCATAAAACCGTGCGGGGTAAATGCGAGGGCATAGTCGACTACTAAAACCCCGATCTAACAAGGTCGTAAAGCGTATCATGAGATCTGTCTAGGCCGTCACATGATCAAAGCGGCCACTCGCGCGATATCTAATGTGCGCGTCTAGCCACGGAACTTTCCGTAGCTCGCATGGGCCACTCAATGGCCCGCATGAGGTATTCCTCGCATCGGGTAGCTACTCCGGCGGCGTCTGGACTCGTCGTCGCGTGGCCATAAAGACGCGTGACCACAAGGGCGCGTACTAACACGGAACTCCGTAGCTCGCATAGGCCATACTGGACTGCATAAGGTATTCTCGAATCATAGGTCACTAGACCACTGAGTCTACCCTACATCGGAGGGCTTAACCGGAATCATGGTGATATAATATCAACATGGCGGTTTATCGTTAAACAACCTAAGCACTGATAAGGAAAACCTCTATACAAACATCACGGATACTAACTCACGTAGCATCCTAACACGTTTACTTATCAAGTCAACAAGAGAGTATTACAAGACTATCACAAATCAATACAATCAAGTTATTCACACAAGGTACTTTACATTATGCTAACAAGTTCGGGTTTTTAGCCCCAAAGTACTTTATGTATTACTCTTTTAAAAGATCCGTTTCTTTCACAAAGTCACACAATACAGTAGTATAAAAATAGAGTGATTATCTTTTGAAGTAAAATCAACACATTTCTCTTTGAAAAATCAAGTAACAACATTCTTTTCCCAACGCTTAAGTTTGCCTAATTTCAATTACTCAAGTTTCTCATTTTGAAAGGTTTCGTAGTTCATAGCTTTAATCCTTTAAAACAATTTGAAAAATATACCTAAGTGTGAGTAGGTTATTATTATTCGTAACAATCTTATTACAGTGACCATGATCTAGTAAATGTAATATCATTTTGTCTCATCTTAGCTCTATGCGGATGGAAGTTTCTCTTGGTTTTAATAATACTTTATTAGTCAAAATAATTCCCTTTATTAGTATTTGTTGTGGTTTGTTCGACATTTATTCTGATCGGTAAAACATCATTCCTTTTGAAAACCAAAAATACTATTTACTCACGAATGAGGTTTCACACTTTTTAACAAAATTCATATTAGTATAATAAGTCAAGTCTCTTATTTCCTTAAATCAATAAATCGTTCTTTTTATCACTCCTAAGCCGTTATACCTAACTTCCCATAAAGCTAGTATAACTCTTAAGCTTTTAAAACCAAGTATTACTCTTCTTTTAAAAAAAGTTTCTTAATTCTTTTGAACTACTTCAGATTCTTTTGATTCAGGCTTAAGTCAGAAGACATTGCCGTAATTATTATTCAGGCTTAAGTCCGAAGACATTGCCGTAATTATTATTCAGGCTTAAGTCCGAAGACATTGCCGTAATTATTATTCAGTTAACACACGTACGTCTACCGTACTATATACATATTTATTTAAAATATCATGCTCAAGAGTATAGGAAGAATCACATACCTTCTCGGCGAAATCCACCGCCAGTTGAATATGTCGGCGTCTGAAGAATCGACTATAACGATCAAATCGTCTATCAACGTCGGTATCTTGTACAAAGCTCTAAGCAGAGGGTTCGTTATTCTATGGACATTTTGGCAGTACTTCCCTACGGTGAGCTACTCAAGTCTCTGTGAAAGCGATCGTATGTAATCTGATTCTATTATTCATCTTTTAAACCGCCTGCTGTGATAACAGTTCAATTCTATTCTTTAATATCCTTCTAAGTATTTAATACTTACTCCTATACTTCTACAGTATATATATTCTAATTACAAAAGGAGGATAAGGTTATTTACCTCGGTAAGCCCAATAATATCCTAGATAAAAGTCGCGCCTGAGCACGGTTTAGCTCCTAAGTTGTGCGCTCCGGTAGCTCCAAGAAAACCTTAGAAGTTCTTCACAACTTCTACTAAGGACTAAGGGATTTGGGCTAGGGTAATTTGGGCATTATAACAATACTAGAAGGCAACTTTTCTACCAAGGGAGGGGGGTTGCTCTCGGCTAGGGCTTCTCAAAGGGGAGGGGTGTGTTTGGAAGAAAACAACAAGAGGGAGAGGGAGGGATTTGAGACTTAGAAAGATTGCTCAATTTAGGATGAAATAACTCTTCAACAAGGGGGGTATTTATAGGTCAAGGGATGGCCAACCAATGGCCAAGATTATGCCAAGTGCAAGGCAAGTGTAGGGTGAGGATTTAGGCAAGTGTCCTTGGCCAACTTGCACACAAAATATCCTACCAACTCCAAGACAAAACAAGCCAACCCAATCCCCTATTCAGTGTGACATCCACTCAATGAGAGGGTGACAAGTGGCGCCCTCTGGTTGTTCCAACGTGTTGCGTCTCTGGAAAAAATCCGCAAAAATTAGAAATGACATAGCGGAATTTATCCTCGCGAGTTGTGTAAAGCGTTTCGTCGAAAACGACTCAAAGCGGGTGTTGTGTACAAAGTGGAATTCGTCGAGCCAACTAGGGGGTGACACGTGTCGCCCTCTACTCGTCAAAATATTTCATCTTAGTAAATATCCACAATGGCCAAAATCTCGAAAACAAAGTGGGCCCAAAAACAGTAAATTTCCCGTGGGCCCACGTGACCATTCAGAAAATAAAATTCCATAATTCTCTAATATTCCAAGAAGTCCGAATACCAAATCTGGGAATCCAATTCCCATTAACGAACCTTTTTCCTTCACAAAAACCGGAAACTTTTCCGTGGAAAAATCACCTCTTTCTTCCTTTCCAATTTCAATGTCGTATTCCCGTACGTACGTCCTCGTATACATACCCTGAAACTACGGAGTATAACACTTTGTCATAAAATGAAAGTACCTTGAGTTATGTGTAAAGTGCCTATGTTTACGTGTGATAGCCTTGTTGTGCAAGTGTTGTATTCTTATGTTACCGCGTCTCTCGGTGGAGGGCCGATCGTGTTACTCTTTGTCATTTTGGACATACTGACACGATGGGTGGCCCATGGGTATACTTCCACTATGATAGTCCATGGGCATACTGACTCAATGGATGGTCCACGGGTATGCGGCCATGATGAGGGTTCGTTTCCCTGTTGATAGTGTTATTCCATGGACTAGCTCTCCATGAGGTTTTTACTGATTCGGCTTGGTATCTGGTAGTTGGCTCTCGTACTTGCCCTGAGGTCGTGGCTGTCTCGGCTTGGTATCTGGTAGTTAGCCTTCGTACTTGCCCCGTTCAGTTTTGTGACGAAGTCTCGTGATTCGGCAGGTATCGGTAGTTAGCCTTACGTGCTTGCCGTGACCGTGCATGAGCTTGGTATCTGGTAGTTGAATTTCGTACTTGCCCTGGGTCAGCTTCATGATTTGGTTATATAGTTTTGTTGGTACGACTTTGGTATCTGGTAGTTGGCTTTCGTACTTGCCCCGGTCAGTTGATGATGCGGCTTGGTATCTGGTAGTTAGCCTTCGTACTTGCCCCGTACGGTTTTTATGACTCAGGTGGGACCTGGTGTTCATGTGTACTTCTTGGTGTGATCATATCATAGACTGCCGGCAGTGAGGAAGGTATTCCACGGGCATGATTGATGTTGTGGGCGTGATACCCATTGTTATACTTGAGTAATGACTTGAGGGCGTGAGTCACGACTTGCATATTTGTTTATATATTATGGATGTAGTTTGGTTATCATACATGTCTCTGCTTTATATAGACTATTATGATTTCATTCTGATATTTCTGATTTCACATACTTGGTACTGTTATCGACCTCGCCCGGGGCTGCGTTCATCTGCATGAGTAAGTACATCGGTTGTGGATCCGCTCTTAGGATCACTGTTGACTTTTGGGAAGCTCCGTTTCTTGGAGGCTTATCTTTAGTATAGTCCACTGTCGGTGTAGTTACTTGTACATTCGGGGTATGGCGGAACCTGTCCGTCATAGTTATGGTTACATTCTTAAGTGCAGTAATCTTGTTGTGGGCAGGGTGTATAAAAGGATTTAACTGTTAAGTTGATATATATATGTATATAATCAGGAAGGTGACCGTGTTGGTTAGCCTGTTTCATATTTTAACTCTTGTTTCATGTTTAAGTTTTTATTTCCGATGATTTTCTCTGATATTGTGTCACTAGAATTGCAGGTAAGGCACGATCCACGGGCGGGATCGGGTCGTGACAAAAGTGGTATCGAAGCGATTAATCCTCGGAAAGTGTCTCTGCACCGTGTCTAGTAGAGTCTTGATTATCGGTGTGTTGTGCACCATCTATAATCGAGGAGCAAGACATTTAGGATTAGTTTCCATTCTTCTCACTCTGAGATCGTGCCTTAGAGTTGTGTTGTAAGTTGGACTCCTCCGGCGTATTCTTTTATATCGATTATGCCTCGCGCATGAGCAACGAGCCCGGAAGGGCAAAGCGGCGAAGGAGGCTGCGAGTAGAGCACGGAGGTTACGAGGGTAGAGGCCCGTTTTGTTATACCGTAGTTGCGGGGTATGTATGTGAGGGCGTCGTCACGAGTCTGTGAAATTTTGAAAAGAAAGAAAGATGTGAGTTTCGGCGGAAAAGTTTAGGTTATTTGTGAAGAAAAGGTTCGTTAATGGAATTGGATTCCCAGTTTGGTATTTGGACTTCATAGATTATATTAGAATTTTGAGATTTTATTTTGGAAATGGTCACGTGGGGCCAGGAGAAATTCTGATTTTGTGAACCGCTTTGTTTTGAGATTTCGGTATTTTGGATATTTCGGAAGGCGAAATATTGCAGGCGAATCGGGCGACACGTGTCACCCCATGTGGCACCATGGCGAATTTACCTTTGTGCACAACACGATTAAGTCGTTTTTACGAAGCGTTTTGCATAACTTGCGAGGAAAATTCCGACTATGTCGTTTTGTATTTTGCGGATTTTTAGAGCGACGGAACATCTTTGGGCCAACGAGAGGGTGACACTTGTCACCCTCAGTGACGATTTGGGTAAGCGAGGGACGTCTTCCTCCCTTGTTTTGTGCCTTGTTTTGGCCTTGTTTGGTGCATTGTTTTGTGGAGTAGGGTTTAGGGTGCACATGGCTTGATCTTGGCCATTGGTTGGCCTTTGGTTTTGCTATAAATACCCCCCTTATGTTGATGAACTCTTCATCCACAAATGAAACCTTCCAAGCCTAAAATCCTCCTCCTCTAGTGTTGAGTTCGTCCAACTCATCCCCTCTTTTGAGAGTCTTGGCGAGGCCTCCTCCTCCCCTGTGGTGCCTTGGCGTAGGGTACCCCTAGCCTAGTTGTTTCGTATAATACCCTTGTTGTGGTATAGAAATACTCCTAGTATTGTTATAATGCCCAAAATACCTTAGCCTTGTACCTTGTAGTATTCCAAAGATACCTCTTTCGTAGAGTCGGAAATACTACCTTTTGTCCTTTAGTCTCAAACCAAAACCACAGGAAATCTTCATTGTTGGTTGAAGTATTTGAGTAGAAGTTGGTTAGAACTTCTAAGGGTTGTTTGGAGCGCACGGAGTAGGAGCTAAACCTTGCTCAGGATCGACATTATAACTTGGATAATTTTGGGCTTATCGAGGTAATTATCTTGTCCCTCTATTGTAATTGGAAATTACATGTTTGTTAGAATATATAGTTGAAGTATACTATATATGGAACTACTTAGTATTCAATGATGTCTTTTGACTTAAGCACAAGAACTGAAGTGACTGTATTTACATGGGGTGTATTGCGGTAGACTTGTGTAGAATTGTACACGTCAGGTTAGGCGTGTAAACCCCACTGGTTGGCTTGGTAGCGGCCTCGATAGAGGAGGAGATTTCTGTTGTTGAGAGTCTTTGCGAATTTTCTATAGAAAGATAGAAACTTGTGTTTTGGAGTTAATAGGCGTTTGTGACCTTTATAGGTGAAAGTACTAAGAGTAGCGTATTCTACTCGAGGAGTGGAAAGGGCTAGCAAGGTTGTAGTACTTGGAGCATTTTGCTTATTGTCGATAAATCGTCGCGAGGTATGTGAACCTCTTCCTATCTTTTCTAGCATGATTGTTGTGAACTATGTAATGCGGTGAGCGTACGTGTGCTAAGTGATTTGGTTGGTTTAAAACATAGGGTGTTATAATAGCTTTATGGGAAGTTAGTTATAACGACCTTATGTAAGTGAAAATGGTTTCTTGATGTTAGAAGTTAAGAGACTTGATCTTATAAGATAAGAGACTTAACTTATTTGTTTTAATGTGGATGTTTGTGTGAAACCTCATTCGTGAGTAATGAGTACTTGGTTTTAAAGGGATAATGTTTCTTGATTTGGGAATCGAGAATGTGTATCGACAGGACCAACTGCGGCGTTAATAAAGGAAAATGTATTGAAAAATGATGTGTTGTATTAAAACCGTAGAAACCTCCATCTGCATAGAAGCTAAGATGAGACAAAATGATATTACATTTTCTAGATCATGTTTCTTTGTAATAAGATCGTTATAAACAAGAATAAACTACTCACATATATGACATATGTTACTCAATTGTTCTAAAAGGAATCAAGTGATTAAGTTTGGGAACTATGAAACCATTTGAAAATGAGAAGCTTGAGTAATTGAAACTAGGCAAACTGGAACTTAGGAAAAGAATGTTGATACTTGGTTTTGAAAAGGAAGGTGGGTTGGTCATTCTAATACTACGGGTATCGGGTGACTTTGATAAAAGTAATGGATCTCTTTTACAAAACTTAACGTATGTAGTACTTTGGGGTTAAAAACCCGGACTTTGGCATAAAATGAAAGTACTTTGAGTTGTGTGAAACTTGCCTATGCTTGTTGTTGTGAAACTTGCCTATGCTTGTTGTTGTGAAACTCGCCTATGCTTGTGATGATAGCCTTTGTTGTGCAAGTGTGGTATTTACGTATTCTGGCGTCTCTCGATGAGGCGGTCGACATTGAGAACTTACTTGGAGCGTCTTTGGTGATGGAGAATTCCACGGGTATGTTTCCATTTTGATTCTTGTCTTGTTGTTGATGTCACATGGGCATGTCTACACCGTCTGCAGTCAGGGGCATGCGGCCGTGCGGTCGGGTTGATTACGATATATTGTTATTGTGGTTACATGGACATGTCTACACGAGGTAGAATTCGGGGCATGTGGCGTGCGGCGGGGTTGATCACGATATATTATTGTTGATGTCACATGGGCGTGTCTACCGAGGTAGAATTCGGGGCATGTGGCCATGGGGCATTGGTATTATTGTTGCATCATGGACATGTCTACCGTCTGAATTCAGGGGCATGCGGCCATGATCACGAACATGATTGATGTTGTGGGCGTGAGACCCATAGTTATATTTGAGTGATGACTTGAGGCGTGAGTCCACATTTGGATATATTTGCTTTTATGTTGTGAGCTAGTTTGGTTATCATACATGTCTCTGCTTTATATAGACTAGTATGATTTCATTCTGATATTTTCTGATTTCACATACTTGGTACTGTTGTATCGACCTCCTTGGCTGCGTTCATCTGCGGTAGAGGTACATCGATCGTGGATCCGCTCTTAGGATCCGATTCGGCGTATTGGGAAGCTCCGTTTCTTGAGGCTTATCTTTTGGTATGTGTTCCACGAGTTGTAGGTTCTTGTACATTCGAGGTATGGCGGGGCCTGTCCGTCATAGTCGTTGTAAATCTTAAGTGCAGTAATCTTTGTTGTGGGCGGGGTTGTAAAGGATTAAAGCTATTCGGAGTTTTATGTATATCTTGAAAACCGTTTTGGTTGCTTTGTTTATTATTATATCTCTTGTTTCATGACTCATGTTTTATTTTTATTTGGTTTTCTACGATGTTGTATCACTAGGGTGCAGGGTAAGGCACGATGCTTGGGCGAGGCAGTCGTTACAAAAGTGGTATCGTGAGCGATTAATCCTCGGAAAGTGTCTCTGACCGTGTCTAGTAGAGTCTTGATTATCGGTGTGTTGTGCACCACATCTATGTCGAGGCTATAGGACATTTAGGATTGGTTTCCATTCTTCTCATTACGAGATCGTGCCTTAGAGGCGTGTTGTAAGTTGGACCCCTCACGTATCTCGTTTTACGATTATGCCTCGCGCAAGGCAACGAGCCAGAGGGCAAGGCGGCCGAGTCTTGCTAGTGAGATCTGAGGAGAATGCAGCGCGAGCGAGCAGTACACGAGGTTGTGCTTGAGATGGCGGGTTTTGTGCGCCGCCCGGCCCAGCGAGTTAGAGCGCGGCAATGGCTGCTGAGACCTGATACACGAGCCTCGATCCAGCGATGCAGAGGCGAGAGAGATGGGTTACAAGAGATGGCGATTCTTGGCGAGTCGTGGCAGATATGAGGATAAATTTGGATCTGGCGATTCGATTCGATGCACGATGGTTCACCCAGGCGAATAGTTTGAGGCTACGGGACTTCGAGTTGTAGCACTTGAGTTTTATGGGTCGAGGCACGAGGATGATCCGCGAGGAGTTCATCGGCGATTCTGACGGATCGTAGAGTGATCGAGGCTTGGAGACCGAGTCGGTGGTCTTAGGTGCGCATCGGTGCGCGATACGCGATCGGCCCGGTTTGATTCGTGGGAGTTGTCGGGAGAGCATGCGCTTCAGCGATATGGGGCGAGTTCTGAGGCATTCCTCACTCACTTCTTGCCTCCGCGGATGAGGAGGCGCGTCGGCAGATTTATGATCTTTGAGACGCAGCGGGCGTGCGGTTCGGGAGTACAATGTGGAGTTCGACTCATTGGCGATGCGTCAGCGTTGGTAGCTAGTATGGAGGATCGAGTGCACCGATATGTTCTGAGGCTCGATGATTACTTAACGAGGCTTGTTGGGTGTAGCTCTTGGTGGGCATGGACATTGCCGCATGCGAGCTCATGCACTAGGATGTGAGTGCGGAGAGGTCGACGGAATGACTGGATCAGCGAGAAGAGGCGAGGACATCGAGGTCTTTGGCGACTTTCGAGGCGGACCGCCTCGGCCGAACTAGTTTTGTACCCCGCATGCAGTGGTCCTCCGTCTTGAGAGCGGTCGAGCTCGAGGTTGAGTTTCGGGAAGTAAGGGTGTTGGCGGATCACGGTCACCCTACCTCGGTGTGGTCGATGTAGTAGACCGCATTTGAAGTGTCGTGGTGCGGGGAGCTTGTTATTTTTGCGGCCAGCGGGGCCATTTGCGAGGCTGTCCGACCAAGGGTATACGGATGTTACGACTCGACTCTAGGATCGATGGTGGTTCATCGCCTTCTGATTATGCGCCTGCGGAGGCCTATGATTAGAGTGGAGCGGTAGCCGGTATATCCTAACCCTCTAGAGTTTTGGTATGATTGTTATGATGGTCTCATTATTATGTGCTATATGCGAATAGCGTTGTGTTAATTATGAGTTAGAAAACATGCTTAGTTGGGAGGATACGTATGGGGGCATGGTAAGTGTGAACCTTAGACTATGTCACGGTGAGACCTTAGGGGTAAGGTCGTCTTGAGTTAAAGATTTATTTTTGACCCTTATCGGAGTAGTAGTATCGTGGGATTTATTTGTGTGATAAGTCCGTGGGTAGTGTGAGATGGAAGTGGTAGCCTTGATGTGAATTAGTAAGATTGTTAGGATCGGGAACAAGAGTTTAGCGCGATTGAGTCGGGTTGAGGACCATTTGCGGGTCAACCGTAACCGGTTTGGGGTGGAGTCAGTTCAGGTGGTCCCTCGGTGGTAGGGTCACGAGGATGCTAGGCCCAAGTTTGTGTGACCATCGTATGAGTTCGTGGGCGCGTTCGACGAAGCGGTTCGTAAAGGCGGGAATGGCCTTAAGGAAGTTTGAGGTTAGTAAGATGACCAAGTTTGGAGGTAGTGACTCGGAGATTTTGAGGCAAAGTAATGGTGAAGTATGGTACGTCTTGGGAGAGTTCAGCGTTCGAGAAGGGCACGACGAGTAAGGAAAGAAGAGGGCGTATGTTATTTCGTGGCGGTGTGGCATTGGCAACTTGTTAGAGGAACTTTATCGTTATTCGACTTGAGAAGGAACATTCGGGACGAATGTTTCTAAGGAGGAGAATGTTATACCCGTAGTTGCGGGGTATGTATGTGAGGACGTGCGTGCGAGTGCAGCGAGAAATTTTGAAAAGAAAGAAAGATGTGAGTTTTACGGAAAAGTTTCGGTTATTTGTGAAGAAAAGGTTCGTTAATGGGAATTGGATTCCCAGTTTGGTATTGGACTTCATAGATTATATTAGAATTTTGAGATTTTATTTTGGAAATGGTCACGTGGGGCCACGGGAGAAATTCTGTTTTGTGGGAGCGCTTTGTTTTGAGATTTCCGGTATTTTGGATATTTTGGAAGACGAAATATTCTGGGCGAATCGGGGGGCGACACGTGTCACCCCCATGTGGCACCCTTGGCCGAATTTACCTTTGTGCACAACACCCGATTAGAGTCGTTTTTCGGCGAAGCGTTTTGCATAACTTGCGAGGAAAATTCCGACTATGTCGTTTTGTATTTTGCGGATTTTTCCGGCGGAACATCTTTGGGCCAACGAGAGGGTGACACTTGTCACCTCAGTAACGATTTGGTAGGCAAGGGGGGGACGTCTTCCTCCCTTGTTTTGTGCCTTGTTTTGGCCTTGTTTGGTGCATTGTTTTGTGGAGTGTTTTGTGGAGTAGGGTTTAGGGTGCACATGGCTTGATCTTGGCCATTGGTTGGCCTTTGGTTTTGCTATAAATACCCCCCTTATGTTGATGAACTCTTCATCCACAAATGAAACCTTCGAGCCTAAAATCCTCCTCCTCTAGTGTTGAGTTCGTCCACTCATCCCCTCTTTTGAGAGTCTTGGCCGAGGGCCTCCTCCTCCCCTTTGTGGTGCCTTGGCGTGGTGTACCCACTAGCCTAGTTGTTTCGTATAATACCCTTGTTGTGGTATAGAAATACTCCCTAGTATTGTTATAATGCCCAAAATACCTTAGCCTTGTACCTTGTAGTATTCCAAAGATACCTCTTTCGTAGAGTCAGAAATACTACCTTTTGTCCTTTTAGTCTCAAACCGAAACCCTAAGGAAATCTGCATCGTTGGTTGAAGTATTTAATTAGACGTTGGTTAGAACTTCTAAGGGTTGTTGGGAGCGCACGGAGTAGGAGCTAAACCTGGCTTAGGATCGACATTATACCTTGGATAATTATGGGCTTAGCGAGGTAATTATCTTGTCCTCTATTGTAATTGGAAATTACATGTTTGTTAGAATATATAGTTGAAGTATACTATATATGGAACTACTTAGTATTCGGCAATGTCTTTTGACTTAAGCACAAGAATCGAAGCTGTATTTACATAGGTTTGTATTGCAGTAGAATTTTGTATAATTGTACACGTCCGGTTAGTCGTGTAAACCCCCCCCCCTGGTTGGCTTGGTAGCCGGCCTCGATAGAGGAGGAGATTTCTGTTTGTTGCGGGAGAGTCTTGCGAATTTTCTATAGAAAGATAGAAACTTGTGTTTTGGAGTTAATAGGCGTTTGTGACCTTTATAGGTGAAAGTACTAAGAGTAGCGTATTCTACTCGAGGAGTGGAAAGGGCTAGCAAGGTTGTAGTACTTGGAGCATTTTGCTTATTGTCGATAAATCGTCGCGGTATGTGAACCTCTTCCTATCTTTTCTAGCATGATTGTTGTGAACTATGTAGTACGGTGAGCGTACATGTGCTAAGTGATTTGGTTGGTTTAAAACATAGGGTGTTATAATAGCTTTATGGGAAGTTAGTTATAACGACCTTATGTAAGTGAAAATGGTTTCTTGATGTTAGAAGTTAAGAGACTTGATCTTATAAGATAAGAGACTTAACTTATTTGTTTTAATGTGGATGTTTGTGTGAAACCTCATTCGTGAGTAATGAGTACTTGGTTTTAAAGGGATAATGTTTCTGATTTGGGAATCGAGAATGTGTATCGACAGGACCAACTGCGGCGTTAATAAAGGAAAATGTATTGAAAAATGATGTGTTGTATTAAAACCGGTAGAAACCTCCATCTGCATAGAAGCTAAGATGAGACAAAATGATATTACATTTTCTAGATCATGTCTTTGTAATAAGATCGTTATAAACAGAATAAACTACTCACATATATGACATATGTTACTCGATTGTTCTAAAAGGAATCAAGTGATTAAGTTTGGGAACTATGAAACCATTTGAAAATGAGAAGCTTGAGTAATTGAAACTAGGCAAACTGGAACTTAGGAAAAGAATGTTGATACTTGATTTTGAAAAGGAAGGTGGGTTGGTCATTCTAATACTACGGGTATCGGGTGACTTTTATAAAAGTAATGGATCTCTTTTAAAAAAACTTAACGTATGTAGTACTTTGGGGTTAAAAACCCGGACTTTGGCATAAAATGAAAGTACTTTGAGTTGTGTGAAACTTGCCTATGCTTGTTGTTGTGAAACTTGCCTATGCTTGTTGTTGTGAAACTTGCCTATGCTTGTGATGATAGCCTTTGTTGTGCAAGTGTGGTATTTACGTATTCTGGCGTCTCGATAGAGGCGGTCGACTTATTGAGAACTTACTTGGGCGTCTTTGGCGGTGATGGAGAATTCCACGGGTATGTTTCCATTTTGATTATTGTCTTGTTGTTGATGTCACATGGACATGTCTGCCGTCACGAATTAGGGGCATGCGGCCGTGCGGTCGGGTTGATTACCCGATATATTGTTATTGTGGTTACATGGACATGTCTACGAGGTAGAATTAGGGGCATGTGGCCGTGCGGCGGGGTTGATCACCAGTATATTATTGTTGATGTCACATGGGCGTGTCTACAGAGGTAATTCGGGGCATGTGGCCATGGGGCATTGGTATTATTGTTGCATCATGGACATGTCTACACCGATCTGCAGAATTCGGGGCGTGCGGCCGTGATGCGAACATGATTGATGTTGTGGGCGTGAGACCCGTAGTTATATTTGAGTGATGACTTGAGGCGTGAGTCACATTTGGATATATTGCTTTTATGTTGTGAGCGTAGTTTGGTTATCATACATGTCTCTGCTTTATATAGACTAGTATGATTTCATTCTGATATTTCTGATTTCACATACTTGGTACTGTTGTCTTGACCTCCTTGAAGTGCGTTCATCTGCGAGTAGAGTACATCGATCGTGGATCCGCTCTTAGGATCACGATTCAGCGTATTGGGAAGCTCGTTTCTTGGAGGCTTATCTTTTAGTATGTGTTCCACGAGTTGTAGGTTCTTGTACATTCGAGGGTATGGCGGGGCCTGTCCGTCATAGTCGTTGTAAATCTTAAGTGCATGTAATGCTTGTTGTGGGCGGGGTTGTAAAGATTAAAGCTGTTCGAGTTTTATGTATATCTGAAGGCAACCGTTTTGGTTGCTTTGTTTATTATTATATCTCTTGTTTCATGACTCATGTTTTATTTTCCATGGTTTTCTCGATGTTGTATCACTAGGGTGCGGGTAAAGCACGATGCGGGGCGGGCAGGTCGTTCTGATTTTACGAGGTAGTGCTCTGACGGCGGATTCTACGATGCCTCGGCCCAGTGAGTTTAGAGCGCGGCGATGGCTGCTGAGACCACGATACACGAGCCTCGGCCCGCGGCGAGCAGAGGATATGGGTTGCAAGAGATGGCGATTACTAGTTAGGTTTATGGCGAGACTTGAGGAGGCGGGGCGGGGTACGATGAGTGCACCCGGGGCGATAGTTGGAGACCGGGACTTAAGTTGCGATCCACGGTGTTCTATGGATCGAGGCGAGATGACCTCGAGTTTATCCGATAATTCTGACGGATCATGAGAGTGATCAAGGCCTCAGAGGCAGAGTCGATGATATTGGGTTCGCATCGGCTGCGTGATCTGCGATCGTGGTTTGATTCATGAGGCGTCCCGGGAGCATGCGCTTCCAGCTGTATGGGACGAGTTCTCAGGGGCTTTTCTTGCACATTTCTTACCCGCGGATGAGAGGGCTCGGGCGGCGATTTTTGATGTTGAGGCAGGACGGGCGTACGGTTCGGGAGTACAACGTAGAGTTCGACTCGTTGGCCCGATATGTCCCTGCGTTAGTAGCGTATATGGAGGATAGAGTGCACCGCTACGTCACAGGGCTCGATGACTACTTAGCAGAGGCTTGCTCGGGTGTAGCTCTTCAGCCGGGCATGGATATTGCCCGCATGCAGGCTTATGCACTTGGGTGTGAGGAGCGGAGAGGTCGACGGAATGACCGGGATTAGCGAAGAGGCGAGCAGCGAGGTCTTTTGGCGACTTTGGAGGCGGACCGCCTCGATGTGAGACTAGTTATGCGCCTCCGCGATCTGAGCGGTCCTCGCGATCTTGAGGCATCGAGTATTTAGGAGCAGTCGGGGCTCGAGGATCGGCTTTCGGGAAGCGGTGGTATTGACGGATGAGGCCACCCTTACCTCAGTGTGGCCGTTGCGGTAGAATCCATAAGGGGGAGTGTCGTGCTGGTTCGGGAGGTTGTTTTACATGCGGCCAGCAGGGCCATTTTGCGAGAAATTGTCCGACTAGAGGTAGAGCGGATGTAGAGACTCGTCCTTCAGGATCTATGGCTGGTTCATCACGCCTACTGACTATGCGCCTGCCAGTGAACTATGATTAGAGTGAAGCGGTAGATACAGGTATATCCTTAACCCTCTAGAGTTTAGTATGCTTGATATGACGGTCTTCTTATTGTGTGCTATGTGCAGATAGCATTGTGTATTTTGTGATTTAGAAAACCTGGTTAGTTGAAAGGATAGGTATGGGGACATGGAAGGTGTGAACCTTAGAATATTACACGTTGAGCCCTTAGATGTAGGGCCGTCATGAGAAAGAGATTTTATGGTTAGTCTTTGTCGAAACACTTGGTATGCGTGAAATGTATTGAGGGATAATTCCTTGGGTTGTGTAGGATGAAAATGGTAGCTTTCAGGACTTGTATAGGTAAGGTTGTTCCGGATCGGGGAACGAGAGAGTTTGGGTGATAGTGGGTCGGGTTGAGGACTATTCGCGGGTCAACCCGCAGCCCGGTTTGGGGTGGGGTTAGTTCGAGGTGGTCCCGCCAGGTGGTAGGGTTATGAGGGTGCTAGGCCCAAGTTTAGGTAACCATCGTACGAGTTCGTGGATGTGTTCGACTAGAATCGGATCGTGAAGGCCAGGAATGGCCTTAGAGGAAATTGAAACTAGTAAGATGACCAAGTTTGAAGGTGGTAACTCCAGGGTTGTGGAAATCGAAGCGGTGACTGAAGTATGGTATGTGTACTAGAACGAGTTCGGGTGTACGAGAAAGGGACGACGAGTAAGAAGAGGAGCGAACAATGTGTTATGAGAACGGAAGTGATCATTTCTTTTGTGAAGTGAAGATGCGAAGGGAGTATCCTTTAGACCATGGGTATGAGCTTTTTGTGATGTTAGAGGTGATTCCTCGTTGGCTTGGAATTGTATGTTATACTATGGCCATTGATGGCATGATTGGTTTCGTAAGTATAGTAGTGAAGACTATACCGACGCTTGTGTGTTTGGAGACTTCGAAGGAACATTCGGGACGAATGTTTCTAGGGGGGGGAAGAATGTTATACCCCATAGTTCCAGGGTATGTATGTGAGGATGTACGTACGAGAATACGACAGAAATTTTGGAATGAAAGGAAGATGTGATTTTTTTCGACGGAAAAGTTTCCGGTTTTTGTGAAGAAAAAGGTTCGTTAATGGGAATTGGATTCCCAGATTTGGTATTTGGACTTCTTGGATTATATTAGAATTTTGAGATTTTATTGTCGAAAATGGTCACGTGGGGCCCACGGGAGAAATTTACGGTTTTGTGGGGCCCGCTTTGTTTTTGAGATTTCCGGTATTATGGATATTTTCGGAAGACGAAATATTTTGGACCAATCGGGGGGCGACACGTGTCACCCCCATGTGTCACTTGGCCGAAATTGGTGGACAAGTGGCTAGGCCACTTGTCCCTTGGCCGAAATGGCCCAACACTTGTCATAGTTTTCGTTTGGCCCATGTGGTGTGGTGGGACCCACACACACATGGCCCAATCTTGACCACCCACTTAACTAGATCTTGACCCTTGAATCCTCTATATATACTCCCTTGGTTGAAGACCAAATTCATTCCACACTTAAGCCTTTCCAAGCAAAGAAATACTCCTCGCTGTAGTCTTGTTTCGTCCCCTCCCCCTCTAGTGTAGAAATACTTGGAGTATTATTGTATAATCCCAAATACATTGGCCTAGTATCCCTAGTAGTATTCCAAAGTTGTTTTAATACTAGGAGCCCGGAAATACTACTTTATTCCAAAAGTCGAAAAATAAAACCCTAGAGAAATCTTCATAAGCTTGGTTGAAGTGTTAAGAGAAGTTGTTAGAAACATCTAAGGGTCGCTTGGAGCGGGTTGGAGCGTAAGGAATTGGAGCTAAACGTTGCTCAGGATCGACTTTAATCTTGGATAATTTTGGGCTTATCGAGGTAAATAATCTTGTCCCCCTATTGTAATTGGAAATTACATGTTGTAGTAATATATAGTTGAGTATACTATATATAGAATGAGTATTGAAAAGAATTGAATTGTATTTACATAGAAATTTGTATTCTGATGGTCGTTGTATTATTGTGAAGCGATTTGAACACGTCAGGTTAGGCGTGTAAATCCACTGGAGTTGTTGGCACAGTAGCGAGGCCTTGATAGGAGGAGATTTGTGTGATTGCGGGGAGGTCTTTGCGAATTTTACGTAGAATATGGAACCATGTGTTTAGAATATTCTCTGAAGAGATCTAGGAGTTGATAGGCGTTTTGTGGCCTTTATAGGTTGCGATGCCGAGTAGCGTATTCTCTTGAAGAGTGGAAAAGGCTAGCGAGTTCTGATCTTGTGGAGCGTTTTGCTTATTGTCGATAATCGTCGCGAGGTATGTGAACCTCTTCCTATCTTTTCTAGCATGATTGTTGTGAACTATGTAGTACGGTAGACGTACATGTACTAAGTGTTTTGGTTGGTTTAAAACATAGGGTGTTATAATAGCTTTATGGGAAGTTAGTTATAACGACTTTATGTAGGTAAAGGAATGGTTTATTGATTGTAGAAGTTAAGAGACTTGATCTTGAAAGATAAGAGACTTGACTTATAACGACTGGTTTTTGGAAAAAGAGAAGTAACTTGATTTTAAGTATAGGTTACTTGTTTTGAAAAGAGTACATTATTTGGGTTTTAAAAGAATACTTGTTGTGGTTTTAAAAGAAAAGAGACTTGTGGAATTGAAAAGTTTTCGGTTTAAAGGAAGGCATTGTTTTGTCTTAAGTTGGTTTAAAACATAAAGTGTTATAACAACTTTATGGGAAGTTAGTTATAACGACTTTATGAAAACAAAAGAATGGTTTTATCATTGGTTTTAAAGTGGTAACTTGACTTTAAAAGGAGAAGTGTTTTGGTCTAAAAATAAGGCATGGTATTGCCTTAATTTGGTTTTAAAAGGAAAGTATGGAAGTTGTTTTGGTTTACTTAAAAATGTTAGTCACTCTATTTTGATACTACGGGTATCGGGTGACTTTTGTAAAAGAAATGGATCTTCTAAAAGAATTTAACGTACGTAGTAATTTGGGGATAAAAACCTGGACTTTGTCATAAAATGAAAGTACCTTGAGTTGTGTGTAAAGTGCCTATGTTTACGTGTGATAGCCTTGTTGTGCAAGTGTTGTATTCTTATGTTACCGCGTCTCTCGGTGGAGGGTCGGTCGTGTTACTCTTTATCATTTTGGACATACTGACACGATGGGTGGCCCACGGGTATGCTTCCACTATGATAGTCCATGGGCATACTTACTCGATGGATGGTCCACGGGTATGCGGCCATGATGAGGGTTCGTTTCCCTGTTGATAGTATTATTCCATGGACTAGCTCTCCATGAGGTTTTACTGATTCGGCTTGGTATCTGGTAGTTGGCTCTCGTACTTGCCCTGAGGTCGTGGCTGTCTCGGCTTGGTATCTGGTAGTTAGCCTTCGTACTTGCCCCGTTCAGTTTTGTGACGAAGTCTCGTGATTCCGGCTTGGTATCTGGTAGTTAGTCTTCGTACTTGCCCCGGCCAGCTGCGTGGCGCAGGCTTGGTATCTGGTAGTTGACTTTCGTACTTGCCCTGGTCGACCGTGATTTGGTTATATAGTTTTGTTAGTGCGGCTTTGGTATCGGTAGTTGGCTTTTACTTGCCGGTCGGTGATGATGCGGCTTGGTATCGGTAGTTAGCGCCGTACTTGCCGTCACGGTTTATGACTCAGGTGGGACCTGGTGTTCATGTGTACTTCTTGGTGTGATCATATCATAGACTGCCGGCAGTGAGGAAGGTATTCCACGGGCATGATTGATGTTGTGGGCGTGAGACCCATTGTTATACTTGAGTAATAACTTGAGGGCGTGAGTCCCTGACTTGACATGACTGTTTATATATTATGGATTGTACTTTGGTTATCATACATGTCTCCTGCTTTATATAGACTATTATGATTTCATTCTGATATTTCTGATTTCACATACTTGGTACTGTTATCGACCTCGCCGGAAGTGCGTTCATCCGCAGGTGAAGTACATCGATTGTGGATCCGCGCTCTTAGGATCACTGTTCAGCTTTTTGGGAAGCTCCGTTTCTTCGGAGGCTTATCTTTGGTATAGTCCCTTGTCAGTGTAGTTACTTGTACATTCAGGGGTATGGCGGGGCCCTGTCCCGTCATAATTCTGATTACATTCTTAAGTGCATGTAATCTTGTTGTGGGCGGGGGTGTGTAAAAGGATTTAAGCGTTCAAGTTGATATATATATGTATATATTCGGAAGGTGGCCGTGTTGGTTGCTTTGTTTCATATTTTAACTCTTGTTTCATGTTTAAGTTTTTATTTCCTGATTTTCTCGATGTTGTATCACTAGGGTGCGGGGTAAGGCACGATCCACGGGCAGGATCGGGTCGTGACCTGAATCACCAAGCGCACCTAAACTGCGACATGAGCGCGATCCGAAGGAGTCGATGCGAAGAATGTACCAAGTATGTGGCGAAAATCGTAATGAAATCATAACGATCTATACAAAGCAGGAGACATGTATGATAGCCAAACTACGATTACCTGATACATAGCGATCATATCAAGTTAGGGACGCGTGCCTCAAAGTCACTACTCAAATATAAATATAGGTCTCACGCCGTAATATCAACCATGCGTGGAATCCTTCCTCAGCTGGCGATCCATGATATAATTATAACACGATAAGCATACATGAACACCAAGTCCCACTGTGTCCTAAAATTATGCGGCGAGTAGGAAAATGAACCACAAGATCGGCTGCGTCATCATAAAGCGGCGGGCAATGCGAAAACCAACTAACAGATCCAGCCTGCGTCAACAACTGACCGGAGCAAGTACGAAAGATAACTACCAGATCCAGCCTGTCGTCACGAGATATGACCGGGGCAAGTACGAAAGCTATCTAGGAGCCTCTGGTACCAAAGCGTGCAATAGAGGCGCGGGGCAAGTGCGAAAGCTATCTACGATCCATCCTCGGCGACCATCGGCCAGGGGCATGTCGAAGCTCTCTACCAGACTATCCTGCATCACTAAATCTAATGGAGGGCTAGTCCATGGAATAACAATATCCAACATGGTCGCATGCCCCGGAATCCCACATCGTATAAGCATGACCATGGGGTAATACAAACAAATCGGGGAATCTAACCAGCCTCCTGGTCACATGCCCCGGAATCCCACATCGTATAAGCATGTCCAAGGAGTAATACAAACAATCTGAGAATCTAACGCGTCACAGTCGCGTGCCGGAATCCCACATCGTATAAGCATGTCCAAGGATCAATCATAATGGAAGCATACCCGTGGAATCCCACATCACTGTCGGTACGTTCAGGTATACTCACAATAAGACAGCCGGCCCTTCAGCTGAGAGTCGCGGCAGCGTAAAAATATAATACTTGCACTCAAAGGCTATCACAAGCACACATAGACAAGTTCATAAAATCTTTAGACTTTCATTATCATACTAAAATGAATTTCATTTTATAAACTCAAGGCACTTTAGTTTTATATAAAAATCCGGGATTTTTAACTCTAAGTACTACGTACTTCCATTCTTTTCAAAAGACTCCTTTTTATATAAAACCCCAGGATACTAACACCCGTAGTATCAAGACATGTCTATTTTTCAAACTAAGTTACTACACCTTTAGAAATTCATTTCAAGACTTTGAAACCAAGTAACTTAAAATTTCACATCCTAGGAAACTCATGCCTATCAATCAAAATAGACAACTCTCTTAACCTTCCATAAGGCCGTTATAACCAACTTCCCATAAAGCCGTTATAACCCTTTATGGTTTTAGACAAATTCATTCTTTTTATATCCAAGAGACTTATACTTTTTAAAACCAAGTATCATATACTTTCAAATCAATTTTTCTAAACTTTCAAAATACTTCATGCCTCTTACTCTTTAGAAATCAAGTTTCTTAACTTTAGAAATCAAGTAACTTATACTTTTAAATCTCAAGTAACTCACACCTTTAAAACAAGTTACTTCTCTTAAATCATGTCATTTCTCCTCTTTTAAATCAATTAAGTAAATCACTCATTTGACTCCCCTAAAGTCATTATAACAACCTTTAGGTTTTGGAACTAAGGCACTATCCAAAAGATTTGGAAACTACTTCCTTTTCAAGACTCAATGTACTTCAAATAAAATACTTTCACTTTTGAAAATCCAAACTTCATCAAGGTAATGGATTATAACAACTTTCAATTTAAACATCCGAAGTACATCAAGGAAGTATATAGAACAACTTCTATGTTAGGCAATCCAAGTACAAATAAGGAAGTATATAGAACAACTTCTATATTAGGCAATCCAAGTACAAACAAGGAGTGGATCATTTAAGGAGTAGGATTTACTTACTTTATCATAAGGAATCATGCTAGAAGAAGAGGAGATAGATCACATACCTTTTCGGCTTAATCCACAAGATAAGTTGAATACGACGAACGTAGAATTGTCAACCTATAATGGCCACAACACGACCATCAACTTCTAGTTTCTAACGTAGAATAATACTAAGTATACGGTCTCTTATTCTACGGAAAATCGGACATCACCTCCTTTATTTCTTCGTACTTTTCCACCTTTTTCAAGGCCCGATAATCAATAACCAACATGCCACATTTAAGGCTCAATACAACAACCAATCAAAGGGGATTACACGTCTTACAATACGTGTAAAATTCGGCCCCACAATTCATACTAAGTAGTTCAATATCCAAAGCCACTCTCGGCTAACATAAACAACAACTCAAAGTCTTTTCCAATTCTTTTTCAATCCAAGTTCTTAGGTCTAACATGTTATATAGTCATAAACAACTTTAACAACTATAATTCCTTCTTTATATAACATGTGACGACTATACTAATAACCAAATTGAATTTCAATCTCAAAGGCTAAACATGCTAGTTTCGGATTAGGGTTCCAATAGCCAATACACTTATCAAACTTCATACTATATACCTCATGCTTGCTAATATCCATAACTACACCAATAGGTAATCTTTAATTACTAAAACGACAAGATTGTTATCTTGATATAGCCCTAATAATTTCCAAGATTCAAAGTCGCTCCTTAGCAATTCTTAGCTCCTTTCCTTTACGCTTCAATCCGCTATTTGAAGCCTCTAGAAGTTCACAACCAACTTCTCTTCCATTTCCAATCCAAGACTATGAAAACGACTTAGGTTTTCGCCTTGCGACTAACATGAAAACGTCGTTTTTCCGAAATCTTTCTATTGAGATATCCTTACAATACCCTTAGGGACCTTGGGTTAAAGTCTTGTGAATAAAGAACCACAATTGCAATTTTTTTTGTGTGGAAATATGATGAACCCGAGAGCCTATCTTTCAAGAACAAGGTTTTCTAATTTTTCTAAGTGTTGGAGACTTGGTCTTGCACTAGTGTGGTATATATAAAATAATGGAGGGCTTAGATCACAACACTTATGTGGCTTAGATGGAGGAGATTAAATGTTTAGTCAAGTGGACAAGTTGACTTAGTCAATTATCTCAAGCTAGCAAGACTTGATCTTCTACATTGGTCAATGACCATTCTACCCTTGTTAATTTTCGTCCAATACCATGTGGGGGGTGCCACGTGTCTCCCTCCCATTCGTCCATAAAGTTCCGTAACCCTCGTGGGCCCCACAAAACGTAAAATTTATTGGGTGGGCCCCACGTAACCAAATCCGTAAAAATAAATTTCCATAATCCTCAAATAATGCATTTTTTTTAGAATCCAATTCTCATCAACAAACATTTTTCCTTTCCGACGTTCGGAAGATTTTCCGTTGGAAAAACAATTCTTCCCTTCGTACCCATTTTCAAGTCTTGTGTTCTCGCGTCTATTCTCTTATACATGTCCTGGATTTACGGGGTGTAACATTCTTCCCCCCTTAGAAACATTCATCCCCGAATGTTCTTAGTCGGTTTTCAAGCTATACAAACTCCGGCATAGTCTCTTTACTATGCTTATCAATCAATACTGCACAAGACCAACGATGCCATACATGGCCACCACATAACATACGTAAACATAACAATAGACATTCCATCCGTGGTCCCTTCTCACAATACTCGAAGTTTACAGTCTTATAAAAAATGAGATCTTTAGAGGTTCCTTTCTTTTTTTCCCCCGCATAAAGGGACGGCTCTGTCGTATTCTAAGTCATGGGACTAACACTATCTGAATCCTTCATTCGGACTCCTATTCAGCTAACTGATGTGTTTCCCCCGTGTTACTTCCCTTCTCTGTCTCACTAAGTCACCCAACTAGTTGGGACATGAACCCATAATCTTCCTAGCTTAGTTTACCAACCGGTGTAAACTCTAATACTAGTAGCATCTCCATTATGAGCACCTATGGATAGTGTTACTGAATCTAAGGCGTGGGTATCATCATAATTAACCTCCACTCATGGCCTAAAATAAATTTTCTCTACGTACCTTCATTACTCATAACTATAATCACTATAGTTCTTTTAACCCTTATTTCTTCCTTTTCTTACTTGTCATACTTTCTCGTACTTCCAAACTTATTTGAGCATACGTACAAAATTTCAAATATTGCATTTGTTCTCCAATCCTTGGAGTCACTATACAAACTTGGCCATTTTGCTACTTGCATTCCCGTCAAGGCCCTTCTCGGCCCTTACGACCTGGTTCCGGTGGAACGCGTCCACAAACTCGTACAACGATTAACTAGACTTGGGCCTTGCATCCTCGTGACCCTATCACATAGCGGGACCATCTCCAACTGACATCACCCCATTCCATACTATCGGTTGACCCGAAATGAGTCCCTAACCCGACCAATCATCACACTTAACTTCTCATTCTATCCCCTTATTCAGTAGAGGTTCGTCACATAGGCCAAAGTATTTCTACTGTACATCCTTCCATATTGGTCTTTACACTGTTACGAGGTAATTACAACTTGTGAACCCTACACAACTATAATCTCAGTTCACTTTATCATTTTTGTCAACATTCTT
Source organism: Przewalskia tangutica (assembly GCA_029844215.1). NCBI lineage: Eukaryota > Viridiplantae > Streptophyta > Magnoliopsida > Solanales > Solanaceae > Przewalskia > Przewalskia tangutica. Next base: position 38,916,573 of record CM056733.1, read on the forward strand.
AACTTTTCACTTTACTAATCAAAGTATCCCTATCTCTGGGGGTACTTGTAACGACCCGTTCCGGGGCCCGTTACTGGTGCCTTATCCCGGGCACCCTAGTGATACAACATCAGAGAAAACCAGCGGAAAATAAAACATGAGTCATGAAACAAGAGATATAATAATAAACAGGCCAACCAAAACGGTTGCCTTAAGATATACATAAAACACGAGCAGTTTAATCCTTTACAACCACACTTGTGCGATACTACAGACCTCAAGATTTACAACGACTATGGCGGGACGGGGCCCGCCATACCACGAATGTACAAGAACCTACAACTCGGGGAACACATGCAAAGATAAGCCTCGAAGAAGCGGAGCTTCCCAATCTGTTGGTGTGATCCTAGGCGGGGATCCACTACTGATGTACCTCTACTGCACTGCGGCATGAGCGCGGCCGAGAGTCGATGCAACAGTACCAAGTATGTGGCGTAAAAGATCTGTAATGAAATCATACTAGTCTATATAAAGCGGGAGACATGTATGATAACCAAACTCTGATTCCTGACATAAAAGCGATCATGTCGATCGAGGACTCACGCCTCAAGTCATCACTCAAATATAACTATGGGTCTCACGCCCACAACATCAATCATGTTCGCGTCATGGCGCGTGCCGGAATTCTGCATCGGTGTAGACATGTCCATGATGCAACAATAATACCAATGCCCGTGGCGCGTGCCGGAATTCTACCTCGGTGTAGACACGTCCGTGTGACATCAATAATATCTTGGGTGATCAACCTGCGCGTAACGCGTGCCCCGAATTCTACCTCGGTGTAGACATGTCCATGTAACCACAATAACAATATATCGGGTAATCAACCCGACGCGTAACCGCGTGCCGGAATTCTGCATCGGTGTAGACATGTCCGTGTGACATCAACAACAAGGCGATAATCAAAATGGAAACATACGGTGGAATTCTACATCACCGCCAAAGACGCGTCAAGTAAGTTCTCGACAAGTCGTAGGCCCTCTATCGAGACGCGGTAACCGCAAATACCACACTTGCACGACAAAGGCTATCATCACAAGCATAGGCAAGTTTCACACAACTCAAAGTACTTTCATTTTATGCCAAGTCGGGTTTTTAACCCCAAAGTACTACATCGTTAAGTTCTTTTAAAGAGATCCATTTCTTTTATAAAAGTCACCCGATACCCATAGTATTAGAATGACCAACCCACTTCCTTTTCAAAACCAAGTAACAACATTCTTTTCCTAAGTTCGGTTTGCCTAGTTTGATTACTCGAAGCTTCTCATTTTCAAATGGTTTCATAGTTCCCAAACTTAATTACTTGATTCCTTTTTAGAACAATTGAGTAACATATGTCATATATGTGAGTAGTTTATTCTTGTTTATAACGATCTTATTACTGACCATGATCTAGAAAATGTAATATCATTTTGTCTTATCTTAGCTTACATGCGGATGGAGGTTTCTCTGGTTTTAATACAACACATCATTATTCAATACATTTTCCTTTTATTAACGCGCGGTGGTGCAGCCGATACACATTCGATTCGAAATCGGTAAAACATTATCTCTTTAAAACCAAGTACTCATTACTCACGAATGAGGTTTCACACAAACATCCACATTAAAACAAATAAGTTAAGTCTCTTATCTTATAAGATCAAGTCTCTTAACTTCTAACATCGATAAACCATTTTCACTTACATAAGGTCGTTATAACTAACTTCCCATAAAGCTATTATAACACCCTATGTTTTAAACCAACCAAATCACTTAGCACGTATGCGTCTGCCGTACTACATAGTTCACAACAATCATGCTAGAAAAGATAGGAAGAGGTCCACATACCTCGCGACGATTTATCGACAATAAGCAAAATGCTCCAGTACTACAACGCGCTAGCCCTTTCCACTCCTTGGTAGAATACGCTACTCTTAGTCTTTCACCTATAAAGGTCAAAGCGTCTATTAACCCCAAAACACAAGTTTCTATCTTTACATAGAAAATTCGGCACCTCACATGACAGCGTAAATCTCCTCTCTATCGAGGCTGGCTTGACCAACCAGTGGGGTTTACACGTCTACGGGCGTGTACAATTCTACTCGATAATACTACACAAGTCTGCTTTCTGATCCTATGTAAATCTGATTCGATTCGATTCTTTATTCTTCAGCTTAAGTCAAAGACATTGCGAATACTAAGTATAGTTCCATATATAGTATACTTCAACTATATATTCTAACAAACATGTAATTTCCAATTACAATAGAGGGACAAGATAATTACCTCGATAAGCCCAAAATTATCCAAGTTATAATGTCGATCTGAGCAAGGTTTAGCTCGCTCAGTGCGCTCAAACCACTCCAAACAACCCTTAGAAGTTCTAACCAACTTCACTCAAATACTTGACCAACTATGAAGATTTCCTTAGGGTTTCGGTTTGAGACTAAAGGACAAAAGGTAGTATTTAGGACTCTACGTAAAGAGGTATCTTTGGAATACTACAAGGTACAAGGCTAAGGTATTTTGGGCATTATAACAATACTAGGGAGTATTTCTATACCATGACAAAGGGGTATTATACGAAAACAACTAGGCTAGGGGTACCCAGCGGCAAGGCACCTGAGGGGAGGAGGAGGCCTCGGCCAAGGCTCTCAAAGAGGGGATGAGTTGGGCGAACTCAACACTAGAGGAGGGAGGATTTTAGGCTTGGAAGGTTTCGTTTGTGGATGAAGAGTTCATCAACATAAGGGGGTATTTATAGCAAAACCAAAGCCAACGATGGCCAAGATCAAGCCATGTGCAAGGCAAGTGTAAGGCCAAGATCAAGCCAAGTGCACCTAGCCCTACTCCTAAAACCCTCACAAATATCTACATAAATATCTAGCACCATGCCACGCCGATTCGGCCAAGTCGCCCCACTGTCTCCGTTGTGAGGGTGACACGTATCACCCTCCGTTGGTCCAAAATGTTTCGTCTCTCGGAAAAATCCGCATAAAAATACAAAACGACATAGCGGAATTTTCCCGCAGAAGTTATGTAAAGCGTTTAGTCGAAAACGACTCTAGCAAGGTGTTGTGCCCAAAATGTAAAATCGGCCAAGGGTGCCACATGGGGTGACACGTGTCGCCCCGGTCAGAATATTTAGTCTTAGAAAATATCCAAATTAGAAATCTCAAAAACAAAGTGGCCCCACAAAGCCAGTAAATTTCTCCGTGGGCCCAGCGTGACCATTTAGAAAATAAAATCTCAAAATTCTAATATAATCTATGAAGTCCAAATACCAAATCTGGGAATCCAATTCCCATTAACGAACCTTTTTCTTCACAAATAACGGAAACTTTTAGTCGAAAACTCACATCTTTCTTTCTTTTTCAAAATTTCTGCGTACTCGTCAAATGCGTCGCCCTCACATACATACCACGCAACTACGGGGTATAACATTCTCCCCTCGCAGAAACATTCGTCCGAATGTTCCTTCTCGAGCGGATATCGATGAAGTTCCTCTAACAAGTTGTCAGCGCCACGGCAGCGCGAAATAACACACGTTATCTTCCTTCCTTACTCGTCGTGCCGCTTCTCGAACACTTGAACTCTCGGTATGTACCATACTTGGTCATTACTTCCGTTCGAAAATCTGCGGAGTCACTACCTCCAACTTGGTCATCTTACTAACCTCAAACTTCCTTAAGGCCATTCCGGCCTTTACGAACCGCTTCGGTCGAACGCGTCCACGAACTCATCGTTGGTCGTACAAACTTGGGCCTAGCATCCTCGTGACCCTACCACGGAGGACCACCAGAGCGACCCCACCCCAAACCGGGTTCTGGTTGACCATGAAATGGTCCTCAACCCGACCCCACGCGCCAAACTCTTGTTCCCGATTGAACAATCTTACTAATTCACATCATGAAAGCTACCACTTCCATCTCACACTACCCACGGACTTATCACACAAATAAATCCCACGTATACTACTACTCGATAAGGGTCAAAAATAAATCTTTAACTCAAGACGACCTTACCCTAAGGTCTCGATCGTGACATAGTCTAAAGTTCACACTTACCATGCCCACACGTATCCTCCCAACTAAGCATGTTTTCTAACTCACAATTAACAACGCTATTCGTACATAGCACATAATAATGAGACCATCATAACAAGCATACCAAAACTCTAGAGGGTTAAGGATATACAAGCTACCGCTCACTCTAATCATAGGCACTGCGCAGTGTATGCTATGTGACGATGAACGACCAGCCACTTATCCGTAGGTGAGTCGTAACATCCGTGCTACCCTTGGTCGGACAGTTCCTCGCAAAATGGCCTGCTGTCGCAAAATAACAAGCTCCTGGCACCACGACACTCCCGAAATGCGGTCTACCACATCGACCACACGAGGTAGGGGTGACGCATCCGCCAACACCGCTTACTTCCGCGAAACACGAACCGCGGAGCCACGACTGCTCCGAATACTCTGAAGGTTGTGGAGGACCACTCTGCACTGGCGGAGGTACAAAACTAGTATGCTGCTGAGGCGGTCCGCCTCGAAAGTCACCAAAGGACCTGTTGTTACGGCCTCTTCCTGGCGATCTTGGTCATTCGTCGACCTCTCCGTGCCTCACATCGGTCATGAGCTGCGTGCGGGCAATGTCCATGCGGTGAAGGGCTACTCCTGAACATGCCTCTGACTTTTAATCATCGATCCCTGTAACATATAGGTGCACTCGATCCTCCATACTATCTACCAGCTGGGGCGTCGCAAGGCGATGAGTCGAACTCCACATTGTACTCCCGAACCGTACGCCCGCTCTGTCTAAGCATCAAAAATCTGCCGGCCCGTGCCCTCCTCATCTGCGGAGGCAAGAAGTGCGTGAGAAAGCCCGAAAACTCATCCCATCTGCTGGAGGTGCATGCTCTCCCGGAAAGCTCATGAATCAAACCAATCATTGCGGTATCACGCGGCGATGGGAACCAAAGGTCGCAGACTCGGTTTACGAAGCCTTGATCACCGCGTGATCATTCAGCTGCCGGATGAACTCCTGCGGATCATCCTCGTGCCTCGACCCATAAAACTGGCGGGCTACAACTCGGAAAGTCCGTAGCCTCAAACTATCTGCTCGGGGTGAACCATGGTGCTCTTTGGGCCGAGGCTGCTGCGTCGGCCCGATCCTCATATCGGCCCACGACCACGGCGGCCATGGGCCATCTCGCGTAACCCATCTCCTGCCCGGTGTGGGGTGGAGGCTCAGTCTGTAGTCTCATCGACCACGGCTGCGACTCTAAACTCTCTTTGAAATTTGGCGGCGTCCACAAACCCGCGTCACGAGCCTGACCTCAGTCTTGTCGGGCTGCGCCTCGTACTCCTCTGTATCTCACTAGCGGCACCCTCGGCGCCTTGCCCTTCGGGCTCTGGTTGCCTTGCGGAGGCATAAGCGGTAAAAACGAGATACGTCGGAGGGTACAACTTACAACACGACTCTAAGGCACGATCTCGGAATGAGAAGAATGAAACCAATCCTAAATGTCCTATAGCCTCACGATTATAGATGTGGTGCACACACCGATAATCAGACTACTGAACACGGTGCGTAGACACTTTCAGAGATTAGCGCTCCGATACCACTTTTGTAACGACCCGTTCGGGGCGTTCTTGGTGCCTTATCGGGCACCCTAGTGATACAACATCGAGAAAACCAGCGGAAAATAAAACATGAGTCATGAAACAAGAGATATAATAATAAGCAGGCCAGCAAGCGGTTGCCTTGGTATATACATAAAACACGAGCAGTTTAATCCTTTACAACCACGCGCAATAGTACTCTGGACCTAAGATTTACTGGCGACTATGGCGGGGCGGGGCCCATACCACGAATGTACAAGAACCTACAACTCGGGGAACACATACCAAAAGATAAGCCTCAGAAAGCGGAGCTTCCCAATCTGTTGGTTGTGATCCTAAGGCGGGGATCCACGGCCGATGTACCTCTACTGCGGCATGAACGCAGCCCGAGGAGGTCGATCTGACAGTACCAGTATGTGAAATCGTAAAAGATATTGTAATGAAATCATACTAGTCTATATAAAGCGGAGACATGTATGATAACCAAACTACTGATTCCACAACATAAAAGCGATCATGTCGATCGAGGACTCACGCCTCAAGTCATCACTCAAATATAACTATGGGTCTCACGCCCACAACATCAATCATGTTCGCGTCATGGCGCATGCCGGAGTGCGCCGGTGTAGACATGTCCATGATGCAACAATAATACCAATGCCCGTGGCCACGTGCCGGAATTCTACCTCGGTGTAGAACGCGTCCATGTGACATCAACAATAATATCTTGGGTGATCAACCGCGCGTAACACGTGCCCCGGAATTCTACCTCGGTGTAGACATGTCCATGTAACCACAATAACAATATATCGGGTAATCAACCCGCCGCAAGCCGCATGCCGGAATTACTGCGTCGGTGTAGACATGTCCGTGTGACATCAACAACAAGCGATAATCAAAATGGAAACATACGGTGGAATTCTACATCACCGCCAAAGACGCCCAAGTAAGTTCTCGACAAGTCGACCTAGGCCTATCGAGACGCGGTAACGTAAATACCACTTGCACAACAAAGGCTATCATCACAAGCATAGGCAAGTTTCACACAACTCAAAGTACTTTCATTTTATGCCAAAGTCGGGTTTTAACCCCAGTACTACATACGTTAAGTTCTTTTAAAGAGATCCATTTCTTTTATAAAAGTCACCCGATACCGTAGTATTAGAATGACCAACCACCTTCCTTTTCAAAACCAAGTAACAACATTCTTTTCCTAAGTTCGGTTTGCCTAGTTTGATTACTCAAGCTTCTCATTTTCAAATGGTTTCATAGTTCCCAAACTTAATCACTTGATTCCTTTTTAGAACAATTGAGTAACATATGTCATATATGTGAGTAGTTTATTCTTGTTTATAACGATCTTATTACTGACCATGATCTAGAAAATGTAATATCATTTTGTCTTATCTTAGCTTACATGCGGATGGAGGTTTCTCTTGGTTTTAATACAACACATCATTATTCAATACATTTTCCTTTTATTAACGCATTTGCGGTGTGCAGTCGATACGTTACGATTCGAAATCGGTAAAACATTATCCCTTTAAAAACCAAGTACTCATTACTCACGAATGAGGTTTCACACAAACATCCACATTAAAACAAATAAGTTAAGTCTCTTATCTTATAAGATCAAGTCTCTTAACTTCTAACATGATAAACCATTTTCACTTACATAAGGTCGTTATAACTAACTTCCCATAAAGCTATTATAACACCCATGTTTTAAACCAACCAAATCACTTAGCACGTATGCGTCTACCGTACTACATAGTTCACAACAATCATGCTAGAAAAGATAGGAAGAGGTCCACATACCTCGCGACGATTTATCGACAATAAGCAAAATGCTCCAAGTACTACAACGCACTTGCTAGCCCTTTCCACTCCTTGAGTAGAATACGCTACTCTTAGTACTTTCACCTATAAAGGTCAAAACGTCTATTAACCCCAAAACACAAGTTTCTATCTTTCTATAGAAAATTCGCACCTCTCCCCGCAGCGTAAATCTCCTCTCTATCAGTAGGCTACCAAGCCAACCAGGGGTTTACACGTCTACGGGCGTGTACAATTCTACTCGATATCTTACACAATCTCTGCATCTGATCTATGTAAATCTGATTGATTCGATTCTTTATTCTTCAGCTTAAGTCAAAAGACATTGCGAATACTAAGTATAGTTCCATATATAGTATACTTCAACTATATATTCTAACAAACATGTAATTTCCAATTACAATAGAGGACAAGATAATTACCTCGATAAGCCCAAAATTATCCAAGTTATAATGTCGATCTGAGCAAGGTTTAGCTCATTTCAGTGCGCTCCAAACCACTCCAAACAACCCTTAGAAGTTCTAACCAACTTCTACTCAAATACTTGATCAACTATGAAGATTTCCTTAGGGTTTCGGTTTGAGACTAAAAGGACAAAGGTAGTATTTCAGGACTCTACGTAAGAGGTATCTTTGGAATACTACAAGGTACAATGCTAAGGTATTTTGGGCATTATAACAATACTAGGGAGTATTTCTATACCACAAAAGGGTATTATACGAAAACAACTAGGCTAGGGGTACCCCACGCCAAGGCACCATGAGGGGAGGAGGAGGCCTCGGCGAGGCTCTCAAAGAGGGGATGAGTTGGACGAACTCAACACTAGAGGAGGAGGATTTTAGGCTTGGAAGGTTTCATTTGTGGATGAAGAGTTCATCAACATAAGAGGGTATTTATAGCAAAACCAAAGCCAACCCGATGGCCAAGATCAAGCCATGTGCAAGGCAAGTGTAAGGCGAGATCAAGCCAAGTGCACCCTAGCCCCTACTCCTTAAAACCCTACAAATATCTACACAAATATCTAGCACCACATGCCGCCAATTCGGCCAAGTGCGCCCCACTGTCTCCGTTGTGAGGTGACACATGTCACCCTCCGTTGGTCCAAAATGTTTCGTCTCTCGGAAAAATCCGCAAAAATACAAAACGACATAGCGGAATTTTCCTTCGCAAGTTATGTAAAGCGTTTAGTCGAACGACTCTAGCAAGGTGTTGTGCCCAAAATGTAAAATCGGCCAAGGGTGCCACATGGGGTGACACGTGTCGCCCCGATTCGCGTAATATTTCGTCTTGCGAAAATATCCAAATTAGAAATCTCAAAACAAAGCGGGCCCACAGTAAATTTCTCAGTGGGCCCACGTGACCATTTCCGAAAATAAAATCTCAAAATTCTAATATAATCTATGAAGTCCAAATACCAAATCTGGGAATCCAATTCCCATTAACGAACCTTTTTCTTCACAAATAACCGGAAACTTTTCCGTCGAAAACTCACATCTTTCTTTCTTTTTCAAAATTTCTGCCGTACTCTCGTACGTACGCCCTCACATACATACCCTGCAACTACGGGGTATAACAGTACTACACTTTACAACTGCTAGCAACAAATGGAAAACATATACGCTAGGGCGAAATTTGAATCTATCAATGTACGTATGATTCAAAAGAATCAAAATATACCTGTAATCCCATGCGATGTTGCCTCCTGATCCTGCCTAGTAGCCACGTCATCTATGCGGTTCGAAGGACCGCCAGAACTATAAACTATACCCTGACCTCTGCCACGGTGGTGGCATCTGAGCACTGCCAGGGGGCCTTGCGTTGTGGAGAAGGAACGACCACCGGCCCCATAGGATGAGCCACCTCACCGGTGCTCTTTCTAAAAGGACATACCCTCAGTATATGGCCCGGACGGCCACAATAAAAACAAACACCTGTGCTATAACGATATTTCCCCATATGACGTTTACTACGCCAGGCTCTTGAGGAAAAAGTGGCCTCGACCGAGAAAATCCTCTGCTCCCCTGAGACCCTCGATCTCTGGAGCTTGGACCGGCTCCTAAATACCTTGTGGGGTCAAATCTCCCACCTGTGAGCTGCGGGGGTATGTACTGGGTAGGCTGGGATGAATATCTCACTCGTTCTTGAAATGCTCTTCCAAAACTCACCGGGATAACCAAGGTCTAGCCTCTTCTGCCGATTCCGCGTTGGCCTATACCTCTGTACACACTGTCTGCATGGCGAATAATCTCCTGTGATGAAAGCGTAGCACCGCTATCTTGGTCAATAATGTAATCGCTTCCCTTATGACCTGTAGTCTTCCCCTGGCGAGAAAATGGAGGCTCTGGTCTTTGGGGCCTCAAAACTGCGTGAGAAGAACTTCATGGCGCGTGGCACAATATCTCGGTATACCACAGGCATGAGCCCTATCAACTCTGAGTCATTGGTAGATCCTGCTCTTTGTTTTGCCATTACAGGCATTGTTTCCCTCCTTGGAGGCATTGTTGTAACATAATAATACGTCAGAGAGGAATTATCTTAATAACACAGCTCTATGGCACGATCTCAGAGTGAGAAGAATAGAAACCAACTCCTAAATATCACGTAGCCTCTGTTTATGGGTGTGGCGCGCAACACCGATAATCAAGACTACTAGACACGGTGCAGTAGACATTCAGAGACTAGCGCTCACGATACCACTCTATCACGCCTCGAACCCCGGGCCCATGACTGGTGCCCTACCTGGTCACCCTTCTACCTAACTAACACAAGTAAACTACAGAACTAAACAACACCTCATTCTTTTTTAAAAAAAAAAACCAACGAACGTGCAAGGGAAAAGCCGACAAGGCTGTCATATAACATACATAATAAAAGGCATTACACTGTACATGAGTCCAATCCTACATATGAATACAGACCTCTAAGAGTTTTACTGAAATATGACGGGACAAGGCCCCTCCGTACCCATAACTGTACAAAAGCATGTACTGAAGGATCTATACCAAAATGATAAACTCCTGAACAGATGGAGCTATGCAAAAACTCGGAGAAGGATCCTACACTTGTAGATCACCAAACTGCGCACCTAAACCTGCGGCATGAACGCAGACCCCCGAAGGAGGTCAGTATGAATAATGTACCAAGTATGTGAAATTGAAAATACTGTAATGAAATCATAACAGTCTATACAAAACAGGTGTTACACCCCGTACTTACAGGACATGTATTAAGAACGTACGTAAGAACTCAGAAATGTTAAGATTAGAGACTTGTAAAAATTTATCAGAATTTTGGAATTGTCGGAAAACGAATATTGTGACGAATGGGAGGGCGACACATGTCACCCCCCCTTATGTTGCCTTGGACGAAATGGGACATGGCCAAAATGGTCATTGACCATAGTCTTAAGATGACAAGTCTTGCAAGTAGTGAGCTTGAGAAAATTGACTTAGTCAAAGGGTCCACATGTCTTGATATTTAATTGAAACTCATCCAAGCCTCACATTTGTACACATCTTGACCCTCCATTGTGCTATATAGTAGTACTAGTAGCAAGACTAAGCCCAACACTTAGAAAAAATTTCAAGAATTTCAAGAACACCTAGAGGTGCTCTCGGGTTCACTCCAAGAAGAAAAGAATTTTTTTTTGTTTCTTGTCCATTAAGCTCCACACTTTAAACCAAGGTTCATGAGTGTATTGTGAGTGTATCTCAATAGAAAAATTCCGGAAAAAGATAGTTTTTGTATTAGTCGCAAGGTGAAAACCTAGTTGCTTTTCTAGGTTTTGTTTGGTAGTTTGAAGGAAATTTGTTGGTGTTGTTCTAAGGGTCTCAAGTAGCGGATTGAAGTGTCTTGAAGAGGCTCTAAGTTGCTAAGGAGCGACTTCGGATTTGGAGTTGGACTAAGAATCGTTGAGGTAATAATCTTGTCTCTTAAGTGTTACAAGATTATATATTGTTGTTAGCTTTACATGTTTGCTAGCATGAAGTATATGTGTTGAAGTTTTATAAGTATTATGGATTGATTGTAGCCTTAAATCCGAAATGTCATTTAAGCCATGTGAAGTTGGATTACAATTTGGTCGTTTATTAGAATCGTCGCATGTTACTTACTTGAAGATTATAGTAGTTATAATCGATTGCGACTTGATATCATGTTATGCTAACGACTTGGATTGAAATGGAAATTGGATAAGAATTGGTGTTATTGTACTCAATGTGGCCGAATTGGACTAGTAGTTTGTATTAGTTTGATATCTTTTGTGGGGCGGAATTTTACACGTCTAGTAGTCGTGTAATCCCCTATTGATTAATTGCATTGTTGGGCCTTAAATGTGGCGTGTTTGGTTACTGAATTCGGCCTTGAAAAAGGTGGCAAAGTATGTAGAAACAAAGGAGGTGTTGTTCGGTTTTCCGTAGAATTTAGTGACTTTACACTTATAATATTCTACGTTTGAAGTAAGACGTTAATAGACGTATTGTGGACATTATAGGTTGACATACTACGGGCGGGATATTGTACTTAGCAAGTAGATTGACCCGAAGAGGTATGTAGAACTTTCCTATCTTTTAAGCATGACTAGTTGCATGTATATAGTACGGTAGACGTACAAGACCTTGATATCCTTTACTAGTTTTATGAATAGCCAAGTCGGGTGAGTTAGGAGAGTAACTCACTTCTTTGAAAGTATTAAGGATGTCTTAAGTTTTATTAAAGTTAAGGGACTTGAAGAGTTTTAAAGTATGTGATACTTGTTTCGTTTTAAACGTATAAGTCCCTTGGATAGGAAATTGTATTTGGCTAAGGTATAAAGTGATTATAACGACTTTATGGGAAGTTGGTTATATTAGCTTTATGGAAAGATAAATGACTTGATTTAATGAAAGACAATTTGATTTTAAGGCATCAATTGCCTAAGGTTTTATAAGAAAAGGAGTCACTTGATTTAGAAACCTAACTTTATTTCTAAAGGTATTGTGACTTGTCTTGAAAAGTAATTTTGACTTGATACTACGGTTAATAGTATCTTGGAAGTTTTATACGAAAAAGAGTCATTTTTAAAAGAGTGGAAGTATGTAGTACTTGGGTTAAATTTCCGGATTTTTATAAAAGATATGCTAGTGCCTTAAGTAAACTGAAATGAGAGTGTATATGAATAAGGCTAATAAGAAGTTAGGGGGATTTCTTAACTTGCTTATTTATTGTATTATAAGCCGGTAGTGCTTATGTTATGTATGATAAGCCGGTAGGGCTTATATTATGTATGATGGCCGGTTGAGATAGGGTAAGAGTATAAATGAGGGGTAAACCCCCAAGACGTTATACCACCTTCTCCAGGGTAAGAGTATAAATGAGGGGTAAATACCCAATACGTTATACCACCGCTTGGGGTAAGAGTATAAATGAGGGTGAACCCCAAGGCGTTATACCACTGTTTAGTGGATTTGCTACCCATGATGCGAGGAATACCTCATGCGAGTCCTTATGGGCTTATGCGGGTGAAATAGTCCCGTGCGGTAGTCTGACTATCACGAGGAATACCTCAATGCGGGTACCACGACTATGCGGGTGAAATAGTCTCGAGTAGGATTGCTTAATGATACTGTGGGCGGATGGTCCTGCTTTGATCGTGAGCTTCCTATTTTTATGTTGTACGTATACTATTATTTACTCTCATTGTTAGTAAGGCACTGTGTACTGTAATTTTGTTATCATACATGTCTCCGGCTTTATTTTAAACTTATGATGTAATTACAGTATTTTCCAGTTTTACATACTTAGTACATATTGTGTCGACCCTTCCTCGGGGTTGCGTTCAATCTGCGGTAGGGGGTAGCGGTGGTGGATCCTCATTCTTAGGATCACTTATCGGGCGTCGAAGCTCCATTTCTCGGAGGCTTGTCTTTTTAGTCGATCTTTCCACGATGTTGTAGATTTATGTACATTCAGGGTATGGCGAGACCTGTCCATTCTTGTTGTTATTCTAGAGGTTTGTAGTCACGTGTTGTGGTTTGGGGTATCGAGCAGGTTATCTGATTTTGCTTTTGATTATGCATATTTTATGGAAGGCGGCCTTATCGGCTAGCGTGTGATGTTATTGTCTAAATATGTTGTATGTTGTGTATGTTCATTGCTATTCTCGATGTATACACGAGCAGGTGCGGGTAGGGCACCAGTCGCGGCCCCGAGGCAGGGTCGTGACAAAAGTGGTATCAGAGCAGTTAGTCCTTGGAAAGTGTCTACAGACCGTGTCTAGTAGAGTCTTGATTATCGGTGTGTTATGCACCACATCTATAATCAGGAGGCTGAAGGACATTTAGGATTGGTTTCCATTCTTCTCTCTGTGAGATCGTGCAGTAGAGCTGTCTTATTAGGTTGAATCCTCTCTGACCTATTCTTATGAAACAGTTATACCTCCACGGAAGGCGATCAGGGCCAAGAAGGGCAAGGCAGTAGCAGGAGCTGCTAATGTTATACCCCGTAGTTCCAGGGTATGTATGCGAGGACGTACGTACGAGAATACGACAGAAAGATTGGAAAGGAAGAAAGAGGCGATTTTTCCACGGAAAAGTTTCCGGTTTTTGTGAAGGAAAAAGGTTCGTTTATGGGAATTGGATTCCCAGATTTGGTATTCGGACTTCCTGGAATATTAGAGAATTATGGAATTTTATTTTCGAAAATGGTCACGTGGGGCCAGGGAGAAATTCTGATTTTGTGGGGCCGCTTTGATTTTGAGATTTTGGCGTTTGGATATTTTCGGAAGGCGAAATATTTTGGGCCGAATCGGGGCGACACGTGTCACCCCGTGTAACCTTTGGGCGAATTATGTTTGTCATGCTTTGCGGTTAGAAGTCGTTTTTAGTGAAGCGTTTTCCACGACTTTCGTAGGGAATTTCGGCTATGTCATTTAGTATTTTTGCGGATTTTCAGAGGCGGAACATTTTGGACCAACGAGAGGCGGCACTTGGCACCTCCCGTTGGTGGGCTTTGTGGGCGGCACATGGACGATTGGGAAGGCTTTGTGGGAGATATTTTTGGTAGATATTTTGTGTGCAAGTTGGCTAGGTACACATGGGTGAATCTTGGCCTACACTTGCCTAACACTTGGTGTAATCTTGGCCATTGGTTGGCTTTCACTTGACTATAAATACCCTCCACTTTGAAGACTAATTCATTCACAAAGTGCCTAAGTCTTGAAAGCTTCTTCCTTCCCCTTTGTGTGGTGTCTTGGCGAGAGCCCCTCTCTCCCTTGGCGAGAGTTCCCCAGTGGGGTAGGGTAGCCACCCACTCCTTTGTGGTGTGGTAGTGGGGTACCACTGCCTAGTTGCTTTCGTATAATACCCCTTTGTGGTATTGAAATACTCTCAGTATTGTTATAATGCCCAAATTACCTTAGCCTTATACCTTGTTGTATTCTAAGGTTATACCTATCTGAAAAGCCAGAAAATACTATTATACTTCAGTCTGTCACAAACCGAAACCACTAGGAAAATCTCCATAGTCAGTTGGAGTATTGTGTAGAAGTTGGTTAGAACTTCTAAGGGTGGTTTAGAGCGGGTTGGGCGCTCGGAATTGGAGCTAAACGTTTGCCGGGATCGACTTTATACTTGGATAATTATGGGCTTATCGAGGTAATTATCTTGTCCCTATTGTAATTGGATATTACATGTTGTAGGAGTATATAGTGGAAGTATACTATATATAGTCTTGAGCTGTAATTACATAGGGCGTATTCTGATGAGACTTGTGTAGTAGTGCAGTGGAGTAGAATTGTACAGTTAGGGTTAGGCGTATAACCCACTGGTTGGCTTGATGGCGGCCAGATTGAGAGGAGATTTTCTGTGTTGCGGGGAGGTCTTTGTCGAATTTTGGTAGAATGTTCTACGATAAGATCTAGATGTTAATAAGCGCTTGTGGCCTTATAGGTTGAAGTACTACGTGTGGCGCGTTACTTGGCTTAAGGAGTGGCCAGGCGGCGAGGTACTCGGAGCATTTTGCTATTAGTCGATAATCGTCGCGAGGTATGTGAACCTCTTCCTATCTCTTCTAGCATGATATGTGTGAACTATGTAGTACGGTGAGCGTCATGTGCTAAATGTATTCGATTGGTTTAAAACATAAAGTGTTATAACGGCTTTATGGGAAGTTGGTTATAACGACTTTATGTAGATAAGAAAACACTTTGGGGTTTTAAAAGGTAAATGATTTGTTTATAAGCGGCTTGATGTGTGATCATAAAGAACTTGAAGTATTTCAAAAGATTTGAAATCGTTTTGAAAGAAGTAATACTTGGTTTTGAGAACTTAAGAGTTATACTAGCTTTATGGGAAGTTAGGTATAGCGGCTTAAACGTTTTCTTGATTTTGGAAATCGAGGATGTGTATCGACAAACCAACTGCGGCGTTAATAAAAGGAAATGTTTTGAATAATTAAGTATTATTAAAACCGGTAGAAACTTCCATCTGCATAGAAGCTAAGATGAGACAAAATGATATTTCTAGATCATGGTCTTTGTAATAAGATTGTTATAAACAAGAATATCCTACTCACATATAAGGCTTATGTTTCTCAGATTGTTTAAAGAGAATTATATTCTTAATTGAATAAGACTATGAACTACGAAACCTTTCTAAAATGAGAAACTTGAACATTGGAAATTAGGCAAACTTGATCATTGGAAAAGAATGTTGCTACTTGATTTTACAAAGAGAAATGTCGATTTACTTTAAAAGGATAGACACTCTATTTTATACTACGGGTATTGTGTGACATTGTGAAAGTAACGTATCTTTTAAAGAGTTGATGTATGAAGTACTTTGGGGATAAAAAAAAACCCGCTTTTGGTAATAATATAGTAGAAGGTACCTTGTGTGAACAACTTGATTGTATTGGTTTGTGATAGCCTTGTAATACTTTCTTGATTGCGTTGATAAGTAAGCGTGTTGGGATCTTCACGTGTGTTAGTATCTTGTGATGTTTGTGTGAAGGGTTTCTTGATTGTGCTTATTAACTATCGGTCGTTATGATAGTATTGTGGCATTCATCTCTTGAGATGATTAGGGGTTAAGCCCTCCGTCTGGGGTAGACTTCGGTAGTCGATGGACCTATGATTCGAGAATACCTCAATGCAGTCGAGGGCTATCTTGAACTACGAGAGTTCGAGTTAGTGTCGTCCTTTATGGGCATGCGGTCGCTTGTGGCCATGCGCTGCGAAGTCGGGGCGATCTTAGGCTTCTACCCGATGCACCATGCGGGCGATGAGATTGGCCTATGCGGGCTGCGGGAAGTTCGAGGACTAGACGCGCATTAGATCTGCGGGCAAGTGGCGGCTTTGATCATGTGATGCAAGCAGATCTTATAATCTGATTCATGACCTTGTTGATGCGTAGGTGTTAGTAGTCGGCTATGCCTTCGTACTTACCGTCACGGTGTTCTTATACGCAGGTGGGACACGGTGTTCATGTGTGATCCTTGGAACTTTTATATCATAAAGCTGCCGCGATGAGAATGTGTCCCACGCACGATTGATGTTGTGGCGTGAGACCCATGTTATGTTCTTTGGTGATGACTTGAGGCGTGAGTCACGACTTGATATATCGCTTAGTTATTGTAAAGCGTAGTTTGGTTATCATACATGTCTCTGCTTTATAGACTATTATGATTTCATTTGCGGTATTTTTTTAGTTTCACATACTAAATTTTTGTTATCTTGACCTCGCTTGAAGCTGCGTTCATCGCGAGTTGAGGTACACGATCGTTGATCCTAGCTCTCGTGGTCACGTTCAGCGTTGGGAAGCTCGTTTCTCGGAGGCTTATCGGTGGTGTAGTCCCATGCGTAGTAAGTGTTTACATTCGGGGTTTGGCGGGGCCTGTCCGCCATTGTTGTCATATCATTCTTAGAAGTGCATGTAATCTTGTTGTGGCGGGGTTTGTAAAAGGATTAAGCATTCATGTTAAAAGTTGTCATTTATATATATCGAAAGGCAAGTTTCCTGATTATTGTTTTATATACATTATCTCATATTGTTGTGTTTTGTTCGTGATTACTACGATGTATGTCTACTTGGGTGCGGGGTAAGGCACGATCCACGGGCCGGTTGGTCGTGACAAAAGTGGTATCGAGCGATTAATCCTCGGAAAGTGTCTAGGACCGTATCGATGAAGTCTTGATTATCGGTGTGTTGTGCACCACATCAATGTCGAGGAGGCTATAGGATATTTAGGATTGGTTTCTATTCTTCTCACTCTGAGATCGTGCCTTAGATTGTGTTGTAAGTTGAACCCTCGGCGAAATCCTTTCCACTTATCGTTATGCCTCGCGTGGGCAACCGAGCCCGGGAGGGCAAAGCGGCCAGGAGGCTGCGAGTAGAGTTCGGAGGGTGGCGAGGCACAGGCCCAATCTTTACCTAGGGTAGTGCTTCGTTCGGGAGTTTTGCGGCGTCACTAGCCCAGAGTTTAGCGGCGACGGCGGTTCCTCTGCGGCCATGATATTTGAACCTTGGTTCCACGGCCAGGGAGCAGAGAATATAGATTGCGAGGACAACCTGTTACTAGCTATAGATTTGGCTACGAGAGTATACCGATGTCTGCATGATGCGGAGGACTATCTAAAGAGGTTGTGCAAAGTAATTCTTGATTAGGCTTGAGCATGGCACGTATGCGGGCTTATGCGCTTGGTAGAAAGCGTAGAGATCGGCGGGTTAACGAGCGGCGTGAAGAGGGCGAGCGGCGAGTCGCCGGTAACTTTCAAGGTGAGTATACCTTAAGTGCTACGTTACGATAGCGTGTGTGAGTTGTGATTAGGAATCATGGTGGGTTAGCAGAGTAAGATTTTGGGGATAGAGAAGGTGTGAGCCTTAGAGTGTTATACGTAAAGACCTTAGAGGTAAGGCCGTCTCGAGAAAGGTGTAGTGTTATGTTTGACCCTTAGAGGAGTGCATTGTGCACGTGAGCTATGTTCGTGGGATAAGCCCACGAGTAGCGTGATTTGAAAGAAGGTAGTCGAGCTAGGAAGACCGCTAGGTTTCGTAATATGATTTGTGAAATTATTCCTTGGGGAGCTAGTGTTTTGCGCTTGCAAGGTCGGGTTGAGGCCGTGTTGCGGGTCAACCAGCGGCGGTATGGTGGTGGGGTCAGTTTTGGTGGTCCCTCTTTGTGTTAGGGTCATGAGGGTGTTAGGCCCGTGTTTAGTTAGCTTGGCGTGCAAGTTCGTGGATGCGTTCGACCCGATGTCGGGCGATGAAGCGACTATCGTGTTCTTGGTCGAGTCGTTCCTCGGCGGTGTTGATGTTATCGAAAAGGTTGTGAGGTTGCAGGTGCCTACCTTCACCTTATGTGAACGATGGAGCCAGTGCGGCTGTTTCTCTTTCAGGAGTTTGTACGAGCGGGGCTAGGAACTCGGTGAGTCTCGTGTCGCGTTCGCCCTCGGGCGATGTTTTGATTTGAGGGTAGCTGTGAGATCGTTGTCTCGGTTGAAGTGTTTAAGCTACCATTCGGTGTTCGGATGTCGTCTTGTGGCGCGCCTTGTAGAAGCGAGAAATGCAAGTTGCGGTCGATTGGTTCGATGTTGGCGGTGCGAATAGTTGGTTGAGCTTGTTCCGGTGATATGAATAGTGTGAAGCTTGTCTAGAAGAAGTTACGGCGGCTCGGAGAATCGTGCGGATAATCGGCGATGGCGCTTAGAGTTGAGTTGACGGTCGGTCTTCTTGAAAGTACCACCGGACGAGTGTGGCGAGTTTTGAAGCGAAGGAACTTAGCGAGTTACTTTGGGCCTTTGTGAGTTCATGTGAAGAATAGGCGGGTTGCCTATATGTTAGCATTTGCCGTCCGACTTAGGAGGAAGGGCGTCCGTCTTCGTATTGTTATGTTCGGGAAAGTATCGAAGATCCATCGAGAATGTTCCCGATTAATGATGACCACGTTAGAGATAGTAACCGAGTTTTGGATACTAAAGCGATGCTCGAAATGTGGTAAGAATCAAGTGTCACGGCGGCCGGTGATCGCGTGCGGCCGGTACCATTTGTTGGGTCGTCGGAGCAAGGCTCGCGACAAAGTGACAAAAGTAGTATTATTTGTGGTGATGTTAGAGGTGTTTCCTCGTGGACTTGAATGTAAGTATTTTACGTGGGTATTTCTGTGGCGGTATGTGGCGGGATTGTTTCGTAAGTATAGTAGTGAAGACTATCTTGCGCGTGTTCGTTTGAGACTTAGAAGGAACATTCGGGGCGAATGTTTCTAAGGAAGAATGTTATACCGTAGTTCGGGGTATGTATGCGAGGGCGTGCGTGCGAGAATCTGACGAAAGATTGGAAAGGAAGAAAGAGCGATTTTCCACGGAAAAGTTTCGGTTTTGTGAAGGAAAAAGGTTCGTTTATGGAATTGGATTCCCGTTTGGTATCGGACTTCTGGAATATTAGAGAATTATGGAATTTTATTTTGAAAATGGTCACGTGGGGCCACGGGAGAAATTCTGATTTTGTGGGGCCAGCTTTGATTTTGAGATTTTGGCGTTTTGGATATTTCGGAAGGCGAAATATTTTGGGCGAATCGGGGCGACACGTGTCACCCCGTGTGGCACTTTGGGCGAATTATGTTTGTGCATGCTTGGTTAAGTCGTTTTTGAAAGCGTTTTCCACGACTTTCGTAGGGAATTTCGGCTATGTCATTTAGTATTTTTGCGGATTTTTAGAGGCGGAACATTTTGGACCAACGAGAGGCGGCACTGGCACCTCCCGTTGGTGGGCTTTGTGGGCGTACACGTGGGCGATTGGGAAGGCTTTGTGGGAGATATTTTTGGTAGATATTTTGTGTGCAAGTTGGCTAGGTACACATGGGTGAATCTTGGCCTACACTTGCCTAACACTTGGTGTAATCTTGGCCGTTGGTTGGCTTTCACTTGACTATAAATACCCTCCCTTTGAAGACTAATTCATTCCAAAGTGCCTAAGTCTTGAAAGCTTCTTCCTTCCCTTTGTGTGGTGTCTTGGCGAGAGCCCTCTCTCCCCCATGGCGAGAGTTCCCCACAGTGGGGTAGGCGAGGTAGCCACCCACTCGCTGTGGTGTGGTAGTGGGGTACCCACTGCTAGTTGCTTTCGTATAATACCCCTGTGGTATTGAAATACTCTCAGTATTGTTATAATGCCCAATTACCTTAGCCTTATACCTTGTTGTATTCTAAGGTTATACTATCTGAAAAGCCAGAAAATACTATTATACTTCCGTCTGTCAAAACCGAAACCACAGGAAAATCTCCATAGTCCGTTGGAGTATTGTGTAGAAGTTGGTTAGAACTTCTAAGGGTGGTTTAGAGCGGGTTGGAGCGCTCGGAATTGGAGCTAAACGTTTGCCCAGGATCGACTTTATACTTGGTTAATTATGGGCTTATCGAGGTAATTATCTTGTCCCCCTATTGTAATTGGATATTACATGTTGTAGGAGTATATAGTGGAAGTATACTATATATAGTCTTGACTGTAATTACATGGGGCGTATTCTGATGAACTTGTGTAGTAGTGCAGTGGAGTAGAATTGTACGTTAGGGTTAGGCGTATAACCCACGGTTGGCTTGATAGCCAGCCCCGATTGAGGAGGAGATTTTCTGTTGTTGCGGGGAGGTCTTTGTCGAATTTTCGGTTGAATGTTCTTCGATAAGATCTAGATGTTAATAAGCGGCTTGTGGCCTTATAGGTTTAAGTACTACGTGTGTAGCGTTACTGCGGCTTAAGGAGTAGCCGGCGGCGAGTACTCGGAGCATTTTGCTATTAGTCGATAATCGTCGCGAGGTATGTGAACCTCTTCCTATCTCTTCTAGCATGATATGTGTGAACTATGTAGTGCGGTGAGCGTCGTGTGCTAAATGTATTCGATTGGTTTAAAACATAAAGTGTTATAACGGCTTTATGGGAAGTTGGTTATAACGACTTTATGTAGATAAGAAAACACTTTGGGGTTTTAAAAGGTAAATGATTTGTTTATAAGCGGCTTGATGTGTGATCATAAAGAACTTGAAGTATTTCAAAGATTTACGAAATCGTTTTGAAAGAGAAGTAATACTTGGTTTTGAGAACTTAAGAGTTATACTAGCTTTATGGGAAGTTAGGTATAACGGCTTAAGAACGTTTCTTGATTTTGGAAATCGGGATGTGTATCGACAAACCAACTGCGGCGTTAATAAAGGAAATGTTTTGAATAATTAAGTATTATTAAAACCGGAGAAACTTCCATCTGCATAGAAGCTAAGATGAGACAAAATGATATTTCTAGATCATGGTTCTTTGTAATAAGATTGTTATAAACAAGAATATCCTACTCACATATAAGGCTTATGTTTCTCAGATTGTTTAAAGAGAATTATATTCTTAATTGAATAAGACTATGAACTACGAAACCTTTCTAAAATGAGAAACTTGAACATTGGAAATTAGGCAAACTTGATCATTGGAAAGAATGTTGCTACTTGATTTTACAAAGAGAAGTAATCGATTTACTTTAAAAGGATAGTCACTCTATTTTATACTACGGGTATTGTGTGACATTGTGAAAGTAACGTATCTTTTAAAGAGTTGATGTATGAAGTACTTTGGGGATAAAAACCCGCTTTTGTTAATCATATAGTAGAAGGTACCTTGTGTGAACAACTTGATTGTATTGGTTTGAGATAGCCTTGTAATACTTTCTTGATTGCGTTGATAAGTAAACGTGTTGGGATGCTACGTGTGTTAGTATCTTGTGATGTTTGTGTGAAGGGTTTCCCTTGATTGTGCTTATTAACTATCGGTCGTTATGATAGTATTGTGGCATTCATCTCTTGAGATGATTAGGGAGTTAAGCGCCCTCCGTCGCGGGGTAGACTTCAGGCGTCGATGGACCTATGATTCGAGAATACCTCATGCAGTCCGGGGCTATGCGGAACTACGAGTTCGAGGTTAGTGTCGTCCTTTATGGGCATGCGGTCCTTGTGGCCATGCGGCTGCGAAGTCGGGGCGATGCGGGAGTAGCTACCGATGCGGGGATGCGCCATGCGGGCGATGAGATTGGCCTATGCGGGCTGCGGGAAGTTCGAGGACTAGCGCGCGCATTAGATCTGCGGGCAAGTGGCGGCTTTGATCATGTAATGGTCAGAGCAGATCTTATAATCTGATTCATGACCTTGTTGATGCGTAGGTGTTAGTAGTCGGCTATGCCCGTACTTACCGTGCGGTGTTCTTATGGCGCAGTGGGACACGGTGTTCATGTGTGATCCTTGGAACTTTTATATCATAAGCTGGCGGTGAGGAATGTGTCACGAGCACGATTGATGTTGTGGGCGTGAGACCCCTGTTATGTTCTTTGGTGATGACTTGAGGCGTGAGTCACGACTTGATATATTGCTTAGTTATTGTAAAACTGTAGTTTGGTTATCATACATGTCTCCTGCTTTATAGACTATTATGATTTCATTTGCAGTATTTTTTTAGTTTCACATACTTTTTTGTTATCGACCTCGCCCGAGGCTGCGTTCATGCCGCGAGTTGAGGTACACGATCGTTGATCCTAGCTCGTGGTCACGATTCGGCGTTTGGGAAGCTCGTTTCTCGGAGGCTTATCGGTGGTGTAGTCACATCGTAGTAAGTGTTTACATTCGGGGTTTGGCGGGGCCTGTCCGCCATTGTTGTCATATCATTCTTAGAAGTGCAGTAATCTTGTTGTGGCGGGGTTTGTAAAAAGGATTAAAGCTATTCATGTTAAAAGTTGTCATTTATATATATGCCGAAAGGCAAGTTTTCCTGATTATTGTTTTATATACATTTATCTCATATTGTTGTGTTTGTTCGTGATTACTCGATGTATGTCTACTTGGGTGCGGGGTAAGGCACGATCACGCCCGGTTGGTCGTGACAAAGCGGTACTCGAGAGGTTACAGACTTCGAACTGACTATGCACGAGGTAGTAAGCGGTCGGCGAGTTCACCACGCGGCGATATTAGAAGGCGAGCGGCGGTAGCTCGAGGTTCGTGCGAGCCTCGATTCCGCGGCAGTGCGAGTATAGAGACTACGAGGAAGCGGTCCGGTTATTGACCGATATAGTAGCGAGCGGCAGCGAGCGGCGGCTAACGAAGCCGATTTGCGGATTGGGATTTTACGGGTTGTCATCCGCGAGTTTTATGGTTCGAAGTGCGAGGAGGATCGCGAGGAGTTCATTCAGCTACTGACGGACTATGCGGGTTCTTAGGGCTTGGAGGCAGTGCATTATGCTAGCCTCTTCTGGGTTACGATATTGCGTTGGTGGTTTGAGTCATGGAGGCTGTCGAGAGGTGAGGATGCTCTTCCGGTGTTTGGGATGAGTTCTGAGAGGCCTTCATGGATCACTTTTGCCTCACGAGATGAGGAGATCCGTGTAGATAGATTCTTGACCTTGAGGCGAGAATGAGAGGACTATCAGAGTCTGACACAGAGTTTGACTCTTTGGCGGCATGCGCACCATTGTAGGCGACATGGCGGATAGAGTTCATCGTTATGTGATGGGACTAGGCCGTCATATGATTCTGCATGCTTGGGAGTGGCTCTTGGCCGGTATGGACATTGCGGGATGCGAGCGTATCTGCGAGGATAGAGGATAGAGAGGAGGATCAGTTGACTCGAGGCCCGGCAAGAGGGCGGGGCAGCGAGGTCTCGGGGTAGTTTTGGCGGGACGGCCTGTGGCGAAATAGGTCCACATTCCGGCCCGGCGAGTGCTCCTTCCGCGGTTTTACGGCGGGAGTGCGATCGGCCAGTCATTCGGGAGGCGGTCGGGGCTCGAGGACTTGAGGTTTCGGGAGGCGGGAAATCGCGTCGAGGCCACCCACATCTCGGTGTGCTCGATGCGGTAGGTATCACGAGCGAGTGTCGCGTAGCGAGAGCTTGTTACTCTTGTGGCGGCGAGGCCATTTGAGAGAGATTGTCCGTCTAGGCGGCATGGGTGGTCTGGTGCGGCCAGCGAGATCGATTCTTTGGGTCTTCCTCTTCTTTTGTGGTTATGCGCCCGGGCGAGGTACTCACGGGCCGGCGAGGAGCGCGAGAAGGTCGTGGTGGTGGTTCGATTCTAGCGGTCCACGAACCGCATATATTCATTAGCCACCGCCGGATCGGAGGCTTCCACGGCGTCGTCACGCGGTACATTATTGATTTCATGTTGTAGCGTTTATGCTTTGATAGATCCAGTTCTACCTTGTCCTATGTGTCCCTCTTATGCGGGTAGAATCGGGATAAGCCGGTGTCGATAGAGCCTTTTGAGGTAGCTACGCGATGGGTGATTCGGTGTTAGGCGGCGGGTGTATAGAGGTTGTCGGTGTTTATTCTGATCGTCGGACTGTCACGACCCGTTCGGGGGCGTGGTAGTGCCTTACCGGCACCCAGTAGTCATACATCGGAGAAATCGTGAATATAAAAACAAGACATGAAACAAATGTAAAATGAGACACAGTTTATCTGAGAAAAAGTCGCCTTTCGGCATATATATATACAAAGTTTGGCAGTTACATCCCAACTGTACAATAGGACTACAGACCTCTAAGAAAGTAAACAAATATGGCGGGAAAGGGCCCCGCCATACCCTGAATGTACATATATCTACAACACCAGGGAGAACCATACCAAAAAGTCGAGCCTCCGGAGAAGATGGAGCTCCTGACACCAAAGTAAAGATCCTAATGATGCGGATCTAGCACCTGCTTTCCCTTACCTGCGGCATGAGCGCGGCCCGAAGAAGTCGATTACAGGTACCAAGTATGTGAAGCGTAACGTACTTTAAATGAAATCATATCATTTTAAAACCAATTTTACAAATATATGCAAACAACCAATGTAACGCATAGTGCCACATCACAAACAAGAGCAATAATAGGTAAAGCATGCGAGTCTTTTCTAGGCCGCAAATGATCGAAGCAAGGCCAATCGCCCATAGTATCATTATGCATGCCTAATCACGACTCCGCGATCGCGCATAGGCCACCTAGGCGCGTGAGGTATTCCGCATCGAGGTAGCTACTCTCGGCATCGTCCCGGACTCCGTAGTCGCGTAGCCCACATAGACGCGTGAGGTATTCCCGCACTAACACGGAACTCGTAACTCCGCATAGGTCCCCTGGACCCGCATGAGGCATCCCTCGCATCGGGGGGGCAGCTTAACCCCCGATATAACATGTCAAGAGGTGAGTGGTATAATACTAACATAAAGGCTTATCATTAAACAACATAAGCACAATAAGAATAACCTCTTTATACAAACGTTGCAAGAGACTAACACACATAGCATCATAATATGTCTACTCATCCAAACATCTTACTATACTTTCCAGAAATCAATACAAGTCTTTCATAAACACATAAATAAACCGTTCCTTTTATCTTTCTTAAGTCGTTATACCTAACTTCCCATAAAGCTAGTATAACTCTTAAGCTTTTTGTTTAAAAACCAAGTATTACTCTTCTTTCGAAAATGATTCATAATTCTTTTGAAATTCTTCAAGATTCTTATTATTTAGACTCAAGTCAAAAGACGTCAAGTAAAACCATGTTCAGTTAACACACGTACGTCTACCGTACTATATATATATATTTTAAAATATCATGCTCAAGAGGATAGGAAGAATCACATACCTCGCCGGCGAAATCCACTGCCAAGTCGAATATGTCGCAGAGTATCAACCTATAATAGTCAAATCGTCTATCAGCGTCTAGACTACTCTGTAGAATATTCTAAGCGAAGGTTCTTAATTCTACGGAAAATTGGGCGCATTTCCCTACAGTCATACTACACAAGTCTCATTGTAAATACATCCATGTAGAAATCTGATTCAATCTTCTTTAATATCCTTCTATATCTTATACTTAAATCTAAACTACTCTTATATGTAATCTCCAATTACAATAGAAGGACAAGAGTATTTACCTCGATAAGCCCAAAATTATCCAAGTTTAAATGTCGATCCTGAGCAAGGTTTAGCTCCTAATTTGCACGCTCCGAAAGCTCCAAGAAACCCTTAGAAGTTCTACACAACTTCTACTTATATATAGTAGTATTTTCGGGCTCTAAGTATAGAGGTAACTTTGGAAATACTACAAGGGATTGGCTAAGGTATTTGGGAATAGTAACAATACTTTGGAGAGATTTTTCTACCAAGGGGGGGGGGGGTGTTTCGGCTAGAACACTCAAGAGGGGGGGAGACTTGGACGAAAAACTACTAAGAGAGGGGAGGGATTTTGAGACATGGAAAATGTTTTGTGGATGAAGAATTCTTCCAACTTAGGGGGGGTATTTATAGGCCCTTCAAAGGCCAAGATCAAAGCAAGTGGATGGTGGAGATTTGGGCAAGTGTAACCTTATCCATCTACTCCATAAATATCACAAAATATCCTAGCTAACCTTGACCAATGTTTAAGGCTTTTTTCTTGACAAAAACGTGCCAAGAATTGCCCATAATGCCGTCCACTTGAGGGTGACACTTGTCACCCTCTCATTGGTCCAAAATATTTCATCTCTCGGAAAAATCCGCAAAAATTAAATTATTGAACACGCAAAATTCCCTTACAAGGTTCGGAAAATTTTTCGTCGGAAAAACAATCTTCTTCGCTAGTTGTGCACAATTTCGTCCCTTATGTCTACTTAAGGCTTGAACTTTTATGCGTCGTCCTCACATACATACTCGGAAATACGGGTATAACATTCTCCCCTCCTTAGAAACATTCGTCCGAATGTTCCTTCCTACGACAGATAACGATAAAGTTCCTCCTAACTTAAACAGTTTACAAATGCCACACATGGCCACAATACAACACTTAAGTATATATGCCAAAGAAAATTTACAAGTAGGAAAGTGAGTTACCTGGAGGTGTGGGGAATAAGTGAGGATACCTCTGCCTCATGTCCTCCTCTGCTTCCCACGTCATCTCCTCCCTGTTCTCGTTCCGCCATAAGACTTTGACGGAAGCCACATCCTTCGTCCGCAGCCGCCTAACCTGACGATCGAGTATCGCTATGGGACTCTTCTCATATGATAACCCCTCGGTCATATGGACATCGTCAATCGGGTGTACCCTAGATGGATCCCCGATACATCTCCTCAAAGTAGAAACATGAAAAGCGGATGCGCGCCTCCGGATCGGACGGCAGATCAACTCATAGGCAACCTTGCCTACCTGCGGACAATCGATAAGGCCCAATGTACCTTGGTGAGCTTCCCTTTCCTCCCAATCTCATCACACCGCCCGTGGGTGACACCTTCAGAAAACCCGATCATCGACCTCAAACTCGGATCGGCGAGGATGATCTGCATCGACTTCGTTGACTCGGTGTCGATGGCGCACGGATAAGCTTTACCTTATCCACTTCCTGTGAACCAGTGCGGTCCACTAATCGCACCTCGCCCACATCAAACCACTTATCGGCGATCTGCACTTCCTCCCATACAAAGCCTCGTAAGGCGCCATCCGAATCTTGGAGTGGTAGCTATTATTATACGAAACTCAACTAGAGGCAAATGATTCTCGGCTACCCTAAAGTCAATAACAGGCTCGCGACATATCCTCGAGAGTGCGGATAGTGCGTTCTGCTGTCTGTCATGCGAGGATGGAATGCGATCGAGGCTCACTGCGTCCCTAATCGCCCGAAGTTAGCGTGGCGGGCTTCTCGGTCGGATATGATAGAAATAGGGACCCATGCGGTCTCACGATCTCGGATGTAAAGTGCGGCATAATCCTCGGTAGAAAAAGTCGTCTGACGGGAAGAAAGTGGGTTGATTTCGTCGACTGTCGGCGATAACGGATAGAATCATGTTTCCTCGGTGCGAGGTAACCACGTGATAAAGTCCATGTTGATCACCTCCCACTTCCGGTCGGGATCTCTATCGCTGCAACAACCCACGGGCCTGCGGTGCTCTACCTTTACTGCGGCATGGGCGAGCAACAAACTGCAGCGTCCTCTTGAGCCATCCACCAATACACGGATCGAGGTCGTGGTACATCTTTGTCGACCGGATGGATAGATGCCTTGTAGCGTGTGCTTCCCCTAGAACTCTTTGCGAAATCTGCAATATCCGGAACACAACTGCCCTCAAACCTTAGCACCCGTGGTGCTACCTCAAGGACCGCTTCCCGCGAAGAAGCGTATCACGTCTGAGTGTCAAGCGGATCCTCAATGTTGTCTCTTCACCTCGCCGGCGATGGAAGACTCGGCAACCTCTCGAACTCGAACCCCACTACTATCGAGAATCGGTCAATCGGACTCAAGGCTCGCTGGCTGATGCAACTCGCGGACCATGCCCCTCTCTGCGGCTGCGTCGATAGACTCCCGTCGACCTACGACTAAGAGCATCTGCCATAACATTGGCCTTTCCCGGGTGGTACAGGATATCGACATCATAATCCTTGAGTAACTCTAAACACCGTCTCGCCGTAAGTTCGGTTCCTACGGTGAAGATATCTTTGGAGGCTCTTGTGGTCTGTGTAAATATCCACATGAACTCCATACAAATAGTGCCTCCAGATCTTCAAGGCGTGAATCACCGCTGCCAACTCCAAATCATGGGTGGGGTAGTTACTCTCATGTTTCTTAAGCTGTCGGGATGCGTATGCTATAACCTTGCCCTGCTGCATCAACACACATCAAGCCGATGCGGCGCGTCCACAATACACCACATGGCCGTCAGACCTCGGGAAGAGTAAGAAGCGGGGCGGTCGTCGACCTCTCCTTCGATGGCGGAAACCACGCTCCTGACATCGGTCGGCTGAAACTTAGCTACCTTCTGAGTTAGCTTAGTCAAGGGTGCCGAAATAGAAGCAAATTTCTCCACGAACCTCCGATAGTAACCTGCAAGGCCCAGAAAACTGCGCACCTCTGTCGGAGTAATAGGTCTAGGCCAACTCCGGACTGCCTCGATCTTGGCCATATCCACCCGAATACCATCAGCCTGTTACACCCCGTAAATTCAAGAAGATAAGATAAGAACATACCAAGGAATATCAGATTTGGAAGTTGAAAGATAAGTTGACAAACATGTGTTAGACGGATTTTGAGTCTACCTTGGAGTGTTGTACCCCAGTTGTTAAGAATTTCGAGGTGTTTAAAAAGTCTAGTGTGTAGTCCGTTAAATCTAGTTCCCAACGCAACAAACCGTTCGTCGATAGGACATCGGAGTCAAAAGTTATGGAAGTTTCAAGTTTGGTGCTTGATCGGGCAAAGCAGCGATTTCGGTTCGAAGTGCGTCGCGGCCGCCGGAATGCAGGGCTGCGGCGCCGGTTGTACTGGGAGTCCGCAGGGGTTGCAGCACCGCGCGCGGAATGCAGGGGCGCATGGCGGCGATTGATTTTTACTGCGGTAAGGGCGAAAATCGGGGATATTTTGTTAAAAGCCTATGGGAGGGTGACCAGTGTCCCTCCCATCCTTTTGACCAGAATAGGGTCCTATTTTAGGGCCAAGTCTTGGAAGACTTGGCCATTTCATCTTGGAAACCCTCCTAAGAAACCCTCTCCCTTTTCTCTCTAGATTTTGAAGAAAACCTTGCCTTAGGAGAAATTGTTGGAGCTGCGGCAAGAAGGAAAAGTGTGGGTAAACTTGTGGGAAGCACTGGTGGACGAGTTTGACGGAAAAGAAGTGGAAGAAAGGGGCTTTTGTGGGCTTCTCCAAAGGTAAAAGTTCCCCTTCTCTTGGTTATGGGTTAAAACTGAAATGGGCATGTTAGCCTTAAGATGATAACTTCAATTTGGTTACTAATTTGGTCGTCGCATGTTGTAAGGGGGGGGGATTGTAGTTGTTGAAGATGTCTAGGGCTAGATATAATGTTAGACCTAAGAACTTGGATTGGAAAAGAGTTGAAAGGGGTTAGTATTGGTTATATTGTTGGCCAAGAATGGCATGGAAATTATTGGTTTATTTTGTATCATTGTGGGGCGGAATTTTACGCGTCCTGTAAAGGCGTGTAATCCCCTTTGTGGTTAGCTATATTGTGTGCCTTAAATGTGGCGTTGGTTATTGAAATTCGACCTTGAAAAAGGTGGCAAAGTTAGTAGAAACAAAAGAAGTTCTGTCCAAATTGCCGTAGAATTTAGGGACTTTGCACTTAGTTTATTCTACGTTCAAAGCTAGAGTTTGATAGACGTTTTATGACCTTATTAGGATTGAAGTACTACGAGTAGCGTATCCTACTTGGAGGGTATAGTACTGTGGAGCCTTTTTGCTAATTGTCGACAATCGTCGCGAGGTATGTGATTCTTCCTATCCTCTTCAGCATGATTATTTGTGAAATATATTGTGCAGTAGATGCACGTGTGTTAAAGGAATTTGATTTCCCTTGTTGTGCCCTGACTTGATATGAAGTGTAAAGGTCTTGATTGTTTGAAAAAGTAGGAAAATCTTATTCGTTAGTAATAAGTACTCGGTGGTTAAAGAATAAGCCCTCTTGGTCTCAAAAAGGGCTTATAGTTGTAATTGGTTGGTTTAAAACATAAAGTGTTATAACGGCTTTATGGGAAGTTTGTTATAACCACTTTATGTATCTAAGATAAGACAAAATTTTATTACATTTCCTAGATCATGGCTGCTCTAATAAGAATTATTGTAATCAAGTTTTGATCTTCTTAAAAATTCCAAAGTAAGGAATTCGATTTCTAAAAGAAAAGAGACTTAAGAATTTGAAGTGTTTTGTTTTAAAAGAAAGGCATGGTTTTGTCTTGTATTGTTTTAAAACATAAAGTGTTATAATAGCTTTATGGGAAGTTAGTTATAACGACTTTATGGAAAATAAAGAAATGGATTCATTATTGGATTTAGAATGGTAACTTGATTTTTGGAAAAAGAGAAGTAACTTGTTTTCAAATATTGAACTCTTGTGATGGAAAAACATAAGTGGCTTGGTTATAAAAGGTAGGAGTACCTTGATCTTAAAGGGGTTAGATACTTGGGTCTTAATGGTATACTTGACGTTGTGTTAAGGAATGTTTAAAGTACCTTGAGTTGTGTGTAACTTTCCTATGCTTGGTTGAGATAGCCTTGTTGTACAAGGGTTTGATTGTGCTATCGAGTCTCTCGATGGAGAGCCGATTATTTGTTATTTGTTTGGACATACTGACACGTTGGGTAGCCCACGGGTATGCTTCCACAGTGAGTATTATCTTGTTATTTGTATGGACATCGACACGTTGGGTAGCCGGGTATGCTTCCTGATGAGTATTATCTTGTTATTTGTATGGACATACTGACACGTTGGGTAGCCCATGGGTATGCTTCCACAGTGAGTATTATCTTGTTATTTGTTTGGACATACGGACATGTTGGGTAGCCCACGGGTATGCTTCCACAGTGATTATTATCTTGTTATTTGTTTGGACATACCGACACGTTGGGTGGCCCACGGGTATGTTTCCACAGGGATTGTTATCTTGTTATCTCCTTTGGGCATACCGACACGTTGGATGGTCCACGGGTATGGGCCCACTAGGACGGTTCCAGGGCCATGCTTATACCGAGGTGAGATGTCGGGGCATGCGGCCATTGTGCGGGTTAAATTCCCGGGTTGTATTTGAGTGATGATTTCACGGGCATGAGTCCTGCGGACATATTTGCTTATATGTTGTGTCTTGTAGTTTGGTTATCATACATGTCTCTGCTTTATATAGACTATTATGATTTCATTCTGATATTTTGATTTCACATACTTGGTATCTGTTGTCTTGACCTCGCGGGAGGCTGCGTTCATCTGCGAGTTGAGGTACATATCTTCGATCCGCACTCTTAGGATCGTTGTTCGATTCTCGGAAAGCTCCATATCTCGGAAGCTTGTCACGTAGTGCGGTTCCACAGTAGTAGACTTTTGTATATTCGGGGGCATGGCGGGGCCTGTCCGTCATTATGGTTTTAAAATTCTTAGAAGTGCATGCCTTTGTTGTGGCGGGGTTTGTAAGGGATATGCTATTCAAGTTTTCATTTATGTACAAAAGGTAACCGTTTGGGTTAGCTTTGCTTTCTTATTTCTTGTTTTCTTTCTTGAGTTTTTATTTATTGGTTTTCTCGATGTTGTATCACTAGGGTGCGGGGTAAGGCACGATCCGCGGACGAGGTCGGGTCGTGACAAAAGTGGTATCAGAGCAGTTAATCCTCGGAAAGTGTCTACATATCGTATCCAGTAGAGTCTTGATTATCGGTGTGTTGTGCACCACATCTATTGTTATACCCCGTATTTCCAGAGTATGTACGTAAGGACGTACGTAGAAAATTTGAAACTTGAGAAAGTGGCTTGGCCGAATTTTATTTGTGCCTGACACGGTTAGTCGTTTCGACGAAGCGTTTTCCACGACTTTCGTAGGGAATTTCCGGCTATGACATTTCTAATTTTTGCGGATTTTTAGAGAGGCGAAACATTTTGGACCAACAAGAGGCGACACTTGTCACCTCAATTGGTGGGAGTGGGCGGTAGTGTAGTGGGCCGAATTGGCCTTGTTGGTCAAGGGAGTTGGTAGGATATTTTGTGTGTTAGTTGGTCAAGGACACTTGGGTGAATCTTGGCCTTACACTGTGTAGCACTTGGCTCAATCTTGGCCATTGGTTGGCCTTCACTTGGCCTATAAATACCCGTCCCTTTGAAGACTTATTCATCCGTTCCTAAATAATCCTAAGTGTAAAATCCCTCCTCTCCTCTTGTTGACTCTCGTCAGAGCCCTCTCCCCTTTGAAAGGCCCCCAGCGAGAGCCTCTACCCACTCACAGTAGTGTGGCCGTGGGGTACCCACTCCTAGCCTAGTTGCTTTCGTATAATACCCCTCTCTTGGTAGAAATACTCTCAAAAGTATTGTTATAATGCCCAATTACCTTAGTAGTATACCTTGTTGTATTCTAAGGTTATACTATCTGAAAAGCCAGAAATACTATTATACTTCCGTCTGTCACAAAACCGAAACCCTAGGAAAATCTCCATAGTCAGTTGGAGTATTGTGTAGAAGTTGGTTAGAACTTCTAAGGGTGGTTTAGAAGCGGAGTTGGGCGCTCGGAGTTGGAGCTAAGCGATTGCCGGGATCGACTTTATACTTGGATAATTATGGGCTTATCGAGGTAAATATCTTGTCCTCTATTGTATTTGGAAATTTCATATTGTTAGAATATATAGTTGAAGTATACTATATATAGTCTTGAGCGTAGTTATCGGCAATGTCTTTTGACTTAAGCTGAAAAATACTTACGGCAATGTCTTGCGACTTAAGCTGAATTTAAAGAAGAATCTTGTTGTAATTACATAGGGGTGTATTACGGTGAACTTGTGTAGTAGTGCAGTGGAGTAGAATTGTACAGTTAGGGTTAGGCGTATAACCCACTGGTTGGCTTGGTAGCCGGCCTCGATAGAGGAGGAGATTTCTGTTGTTGCGGGAGAGTCTTGCGAATTTTACGTAGAATGTACTACGAGGGGATCTAAATGTTAATAAGCGCCTTGTGGCCTTATAGGTTGAAGTACTACGTGTGGCGCGATCTACTTGGCAGGAGTAGCGAAGCGTTTGGAAGTACTTGGGCGTTTTGCTATTAGTCGATACTCGTCGCGAGGTATGTGAACCTCTTCCTATATCTTCTAGCATGATATGTGTGAACTATGTAATGCGGTGAGCGTACATGTGCTAAATGTATTTGATTGGTGTAAAACATAAAGTGTTATAACGGCTTTATGGGAAGTTGGTTATAACAGCTTTATGTTGGTAGAAAATACATGTGGTTTTAAAAGGTGGCGATTAGAACTATAAGCGGCTTGTTATGTGTTAATAAAGAGCGTGAAGTATTTCAAAAGATTTTGAATCATTTTGAAAGAAGAAGTAATATTTGGTTTTGAAAACTTAAGAGTTATACTAGCTTTATGGGAAGTTAGGTATAACGGCTTAAGAATGTTTCTTGATTTGAAATCGAATGTGTATCGACAAACCAACTGCGGCGTTAATAAAAGGAAATGTTTTGAATAATTAAGTATTATTAAAACCGGTAGAAACTTCCATCTGCATAGAAGCTAAGATGAGACAAAATGATATTTCTAGATCATGTTTGCGGTAATAAGATTGTTATAAACAAGAATATCCTACTCACATATAAGACTTATGTTTCTCAGTTGTTTAAAGAGAATTATATTCTTAAATGAATAAGACTATGAACTACGGAACCTTTCTAAAATAAGAAACGTGAACATTTGAAATTAGGCAAACTTGAGCGCTTGGAAAATAATGTGTTACTTGATTTTACAAAGGTAAGTATTTTGATTTACTTAAAAGGACAGTCACTCTATTTTTATACTACGGGTATTGTGTGACTTATGTGAAAGCAACGGATCTTTTAAAGGATTTAATGTGTGAAGTACTTTAGGGATAGATACCCGAACTTGTTAGCATAAAGTACCTTGTGTGAATAACTTGATTGTGTTGGTTTGAGATAGCCTTGTAAATACTTTCTTGTTGATGTGATAAGTAAACATGTTAGGATGCTACGTGTGTTAGTATCTTGTATGATCGTGATGCTGAGGTCATTCTTGTTGGGCTTACGTTGTTAAACGTTAAGCCATTGTACTATTATTGTATCACATACCCCTTTGACTTATTATACCGAGGGCTTGCCACCCTTGATGCGGGTCTATACGGCCTATGCGGTCCTTGTGACTATGCGGAGTGCGGTAGCTCCAGGATTGATCATTCGGGTGTTTAGCACGATCACGGGGATTCCTATGCGATGCATTGAGACTATGCGGTCTTTTGAGACTATGCGGGTTGCGGGAGCCTGGCGGATCTGGGGTTAACGCCCTCGATGCGGGGTATACCTCGGTGATGCAGGACCATGATTCGAGAATACCTCATGCGGGTCCGTGTGGGACCTATGCGGGCTGCGAGTTCGAGGATAGGCGTGCACATTGATATTGCGGGCGAGTGGCGGCCGATCATGTGGTGCGGTCTAGAAAGACCTCGGGATCTGATTTGTGGTATTTTTGGTGCGTGGGTCTTAGTAGTCGGCTATGCCTTCGTACTTGCCGTGCGGTTTTATTGTGATAACTTTGAGGCGTGAGTCACGACTTGACATATTTGCTTATTTATTGTGAGCGTAGTTTGGTTATCATACATGTCTCTGCTTTATATAGACTACTATGATTTCATTTCTGATGTTATTTTGATTTCACATACTTGGTACTGTTATCTTGACCTCGCTTGAGGCTGCGTTCATGCCGCGGTAAAGGTACACGATCGTTGATCCTCGCTCTTAGGGTCCTGATTGGTTGGGAAAGCTCGTTTCTCGGAGGCTTATCTTGGTATAGTCCTGTCGTTGTAGGTATTTACATTCGAGGTATGGCGGGCCACTGTCCGCCATTGTTGTTATCGTATCTTTTCTTAGAAGTGCATGAAATCTTGTTGTGGGCGGGGTTTGTAAAAGGATTAAGCTGTTCATGTTGAAAGTTGTTATTTATATATATCTTAGAAAGGCAAGTTTTCCTCAATTTTTGTTTTATACTTCTATTATCTCATGTTGTTGTGTTTGTTCGTGATTACTCGATGTATGTCTACTTGGGTGCGGGGTAAGGCACGATCCACGAACCGGTTGGTCGTGACAAAAGTGGTATCGAAGCGATTAATCCTCGGAAAGTGTCTGAACCGTATCGATGAAGTCTTGATTATCGGTGTGTTGTGCACCACACCAATGTCGAGGAGGCTATAGGATATTTAGGATTAGTTTCTATTCTTCTCACTCACGAGATCGTGCCTTAGAATTTGTGTTGTAAGTTGGACCTCTAACGTATTTCTTTCCACTTACCGTTATGCCTCGCGTAGGCGGCCGGGCGGGAGGACAAAGCGGTGAGGAGCTCAGTAGAGTTCGAGAGGGTTACGTGGGCACAGGCCCAATTATCACCTTAGGTGGTGCTTCATTCGGGAGTTCTGCGGCGTCGCTAGCCCCGTGAGTTTGCAGGCGGCGATTCCTCTGCGGCCATGATATTTGAACGCCGATTCGCGGCCAGGGAGCAGAGAATATAGATTTCAAGGAAGGCGACCTGCTACTAGCTATAGATTTGGCTACGGAGAGTATACGATGTCTGCGAGTCTTGAGGACTATCTAAAGAGGTTGTGCAAAGTAATTCTTGATTGGGCTTGAGCATGGCACGTATGCGGGCTTATGCTTGCGGCGAGAAAGCGTGAGATCGGCGGGTTGAAGGGCGAGAGGAGGCGAGCGCAAGGTCCTGGTAACTTTCGGCGAGTCGCCTCGCGGCCATTTGATATGCACCTCGCCCGGTGCGAGTGGTCTTCCACGGATATCGGGATGTTCGGAGTATCACGAGTTGGTCGAGAACTCGAGGGCTTAGGTTCGCGATGTGGCGAGCGTCATCGGGAATGCCGTCTTTTAGTTAGTACTTGTTGTACCTACGACCGTCGAGTGCGATGTCGATAGAGTGTCCTTGTAGGAGGACTTAGCCTTGAGGATCGGTGGGTAGTTCGTCATCTTCCCTAGCTATGCGCCTGCAGGCGAGTTTGATTAAACGACTAAGGGAGGAAGCGATGAATATAGATATATCTTTAACCCTCAGAATCGTATGTGTGATAAGGTGAGTATACCTTAAGTGCTATGTTCTAATAGCGGTGTGTTAGTTGTGTTTAGAAATCATGGTGGGTTAGCAGAGTAAGATTTTGGGGATAGATCAGTGTGAGCCTTAGAATGTTTCACGTAAAGACCTTAGAGGTAAGGCCGTCTCGAGTAAAGGTGTAGTGTTATGTTTGATCCTTATAGGAGTGCATAGTGCACATGAGCTATGTTTGTGGGATAAGTCCTGAGTAGTGTGGAATGAAAGGGGTAGTTGAGCTAAGAAGACCGCTAGGTTTTAAATGCGTGATTAGTGAGAGTTTTCCTTCGGGAGCTAGTATTGTGCGCATTGCGGGGTCGGGTTGAGGCCACGTTGCGGGTCAACCAGCGGTAGGTTTGGTGGTGGGTCGAGGTTGTGGTGGTCACTTGTGTTAGGGTCACGAGGTGTTAGGCCCGAGTTTAGTTAGCTTGACGTCTGAATTCGTGGATCGTTCGACGATGGTCGGGCGAGGAGGTCGGCCGTCTTGTTTTTAGCAAAGACCGTTTACTCGGCGGTGTTGTTTTATCGAGAAAGGTTGTAAGGCTGCACGGGTGCCTACGCTTCACCTTATGGCGACAGTGGAGCCAGGTAGAAATGTTGTTGTTTTGGAAGTTTTGCCAAGCATGTGTTAAGAACTCAGTGAGTCTCGAATCACATTCGCCTCGGGCGGTGTTTGAATTTGAGGATAGTTGCGAGAATTGTTGTCTTACATTGAAGGAGTGTTTGAGCTACCATTTGATGTTCGGATGTCGCCTTATGAAGCCTTGTTGGGGCGGATGTGTGAGATCTTGGTCGATTGGTTCGATGTTGGCAAGGTTGAACAGTTGGTTGAGCTTGTTCCGGTATTTGTGGATAGTGTGAAGCTTGTCTAGAAGAAGTTACGGCGGCTCGGAGAAATCGTGCGGATAATCGGCGGCAGCTTAGAATCGAGTTGGCGGTCGGTCTTCTTGAAAGTACCACCGGATTAGGTGTGGCGAGCTTTGGAAAAGCGAGGAAACTTAGCGAGTTGTTTTGGGCCTTTTTAAGTTCATGTGAAGAATAGGCGGGTTGCCTATATGTTAGCATTTGCCGTCCGACTTGGGAGGCGGTCGTCGATCGTTAAATGTTATGTTCGAGATGGAAAGCAGATCCGTCGAGTATTCCCGGTAATGATAACCAAGTTGAAAATGATAACCAGAGTTTTGGAGAGCGATGCTCGAAATGTGGTAAGAGTTCGAGTGTCACGGCGACCTCGGGGATCGCATGTAGTCGGTACCGTGTGTTGGGTCGCGGAGTGACACTAGAACCTCGCGGCAAAGTGACAAAAGTGGTATCGGGAAGAAGCAAGCATGTATGGCGAGCATAGATGTGACCATCTCTTTTGTTTGGAAAAAGTGTGGAGGAAGTATATTTTAGACCCGGAGAGAGGTGTTTGTGATGATGTTAGAGGTGATTCCTCGTGGACTTGGATGTGGCGTTTTCTTGTGATTGTTCTTTGTGGCCATTGTGGCGGGATTGTTTCGTAAGTATGGTAGTGAAGACTATCTTGGCGCCGCGTTTGTTTTGAGACTTAGAAGGAACATTCGGGGCGAATGTTTCTAAGGAGGAGAATGTTATACCGTATTTCGAGTATGCGTGGGGCGTGCGTAGAAAATTTGAAACTTGAGAAAGTGGCTTGGCGAATTTTATTTGTGCACAACACCGGTTAGAGTCGTTTTTGGCGAAGCGTTTTCCACGACTTTCGTAGGGAATTTCCGGCTATGACATTTCTAATTTTTGCGGATTTTTAGAGGCGAAACATTTTGGACCAACAAGAGGCGACACTTGTCACCTCTAATTGGTGGGAGTGGGCGGTAGTGTAGTGGGCGAATTGGCCTTGTTGGTCAAGGGAGTTGGTAGGATATTTTGTGTGTTAGTTGGTCGAGGACACTTGGGTGAATCTTGGCCTTACAACTGTGTAGCACTTGGCTCAATCTTGGCCATTGGTTGGCCTTCACTTGGCCTATAAATACCCGTCCCTTTGAAGACTTATTCATCCATTCCTAAATAATCCTAAGTGTAAAATCCTCCTCTCCCTCTTGTTGACTCTCGTCAAGAGCCCTCTCCCCTTTGAAAGGCCATGGCGAGAGCCTCTACCACTCCTAGTAGTGTGGCCGTGGGGTACCCACTCCTAGTTGCTTTCGTATAATACCCCCTCTTGGTAGAAATACTCTCAAAAGTATTGTTATAATGCCCAAATTACCTTAGCCGTATACCTTGTTGTATTCTAAGGTTATACTATCTGAAAAGCCAGAAATACTATTATACTTCCGTCTGTCACAAAACCGAAACCACAGGAAAATCTCCATAGTCAGTTGGAGTATTGTGTAGAAGTTGGTTAGAACTTCTAAGGGTGGTTTAGAGCGGGTTGGGCGCTCGGAGTTGGAGCTAAGCGATTGCCGGATCGACTTTATACTTGGATAATTATGGGCTTATCGAGGTAAATATCTTGTCCTCTATTGTATTTGGAAATTTCATATTGTTAGAATATATAGTTGAAGTATACTATATATAGTCTTGAGCGTAGTTATCGGCAATGTCTTTTGACTTAAGCTGAAAAATACTTACGGCGATGTCTTGCGACTTAAGCTGAATTTAAAGAAGAATCTTGACTGTAATTACATGAAATTTGTATTACGATGAACTTGTGTAGTAGTGCAGTGGAGTAGAATTGTACAGTTAGGGTTAGGCGTATAACCCCACTGGTTGGCTTGGTAGCGGCCTCGATAGAGGAGGAGATTTCTGTTGTTGCGGGGAGAGTCTTCTTGAATTTTTACGTAGAATGTACTCTGAGGGGATCTAAATGTTAATAAGCGCCTTGTGGCCTTATAGGTTGAAGTACTACGTGTGGCGCGATCTACTTGGCTTAAGGAGTAGCCGGCGTTTGGAAGTACTTGGGCGTTTTGCTATTAGTCGATACTCGTCGCGAGGTATGTGAACCTCTTCCTATATCTTCTAGCATGATATGTGTGAACTATGTAATGCGGTGAGCGTACGTGTGCTAAATGTATTTGATTGGTGTAAAACATAAAGTGTTATAACGGCTTTATGGGAAGTTGGTTATAACAACTTTATGTTGGTAAGAAAATACATGTGGTTTTAAAAGGTAATGGCGATTAGAACTATAAGCGGCTTGTTATGTGTTAATAAAGAGCGTGAAGTATTTCAAAAGATTTTGAATCATTTTGAAAGAAGAAGTAATATTTGGTTTTGAAAACTTAAGAGTTATACTAGCTTTATGGGAAGTTAGGTATAACGGCTTAGAATGTTTCTTGATTTGAATCGAGAATGTGTATCGACAAACCAACTGCGGCGTTAATAAAAGGAAATGTTTTGAATAATTAAGTATTATTAAAACCGGTAGAAACTTCCATCTGCATAGAAGCTAAGATGAGACAAAATGATATTTCCTAGATCATGGTTTGCGGTAATAAGATTGTTATAAACAAGAATATCCTACTCATATAAGACTTATGTTTCTCAGTTGTTTAAAAGAGAATTATATTCTTAAATGAATAAGACTATGAACTACGGAACCTTTCTAAAATAAGAAGCGTGAACATTTGAAATTAGGCAAACTTGAGCGCTTGGAAAATAATGTGTTACTTGATTTTACAAAGGTAAGTATTTTGATTTACTTAAAAGGTGATCACTCTATTTTTATACTACGGGTATTGTGTGACTTATGTGAAAGCAACGGATCTTTTAAAGGATTTAATGTGTGAAGTACTTTAGGGATAGATGCGAACTTGTTAGCATAAAGTACCTTGTGTGAATAACTTGATTGTGTTGGTTTGAGATAGCCTTGTAAATACTTTCTTGTTGATGTGATAAGTAAACATGTTAGGATGCTACGTGTGTTAGTATCTTGTATGATCGTGATCTGAGGGGTCATTCTTGTTGGGCTTACGTTGTTAAGCGTTAAGCCATTGTACTATTATTGTATCACATACCCTTTGACTTATTATCAGGGCTTGCCACCCGATGCGGTCTATCGGCTATGCGGTCCTTGTGACTATGCGGTGCGGTAGCTCGGGATTGATCATTCGGGTGTTTAGCACGATGCGGGGATTCCGTATGCGATGCATTGAGACTATGCGGTCTTTTGAGACTATGCGGGTTGCGGGAGCCTGAGGCGGATCTGGGGTTAGGCGCGCCGATGCGGGGTATACCTCGGTGATGCAGGACCATGATTCGAGGAATACCTCATGCGGGTCCGTGTGGGACCTATGCGGGCTGCGAGTTCGAGGATAGGCGTGCACATTGATATTGCGGGCAGTGGCGAGCCCGATCATGTGGTGCGGTCTAGAAAGACCTCGGGATCTGTTTGTGGTATTTTTGGTGCTGTGGGTCTTAGTAGTCGGCTATGCCTTCGTACTTGCCGTGCGGTTTTATTGTGATAACTTTGAGGCGTGAGTCACGACTTGACATATTTGCTTATTTATTGTGAGCGTAGTTTGGTTATCATACATGTCTCTGCTTTATATAGACTACTATGATTTCATTTCTGATTTATTTTGATTTCACATACTTGGTACTGTTATCGACCTCGCCCGGGCTGCGTTAAATCTGCGAGTAAAGGTACACGATCGTTGATCCTCGCTCTTAGGGTCTGATTCGTGGTTGGGAAAGCTCCGTTTCTCGGAGGCTTATCTTGGTATAGTCCACTGTCGTTGTAGGTATTTACATTCGAGGTATGGCGGAACCTGTCCGCCATTGTTGTCGTATCTTTTCTTAAGTGCATGAAATCTTGTTGTGGCGGGGTTTGTAAAAAGGATTAAACTGTTCATGTTGAAAGTTGTTATTTATATATATCTTAGAAAGGCAAGTTTTCCTCAGATTTTGTTTTATACTTCTATTATCTCATGTTGTTGTGTTTGTTCCGCTGATTACTCTGATGTATGTCTACTTGGGTGCCCGGGGTAAGGCACCAGTCACGGGCCCCGGTTCGGGTCGTGACATCTATAATCAGGAGGCTATAGGATATTTAGGATTGGTTTCCATTCTTATCACTCTGAGATCGTGCCTTAGAGCTGTGTTATAAGTTGGACTCCCTCTGACGTATTCTTTTCACCCGTTATGCCTCTATGCAAGGCAACCAGAGCCCAGGAGGAGCAAAGCGGCGAGGAGGCTGCGAGTAGAACACGAAGGTTACGAGCGCGGGCAGTCATTATCCGAGATAGCGCTTCATTCGGGGAGTTCTACGGCGCGCTAGCCCAGAGAGTTTAGGCGTGCAATAGCTCACGAGACCACGATACTGAGCCTCTAGTCGCGGCCGAGCGAGAGGATAGGAGTTACAAGGAGATGGCCCGATTACTAGCTAGTGCG
Source organism: Przewalskia tangutica (assembly GCA_029844215.1). Taxonomy (NCBI): domain Eukaryota; kingdom Viridiplantae; phylum Streptophyta; class Magnoliopsida; order Solanales; family Solanaceae; genus Przewalskia; species Przewalskia tangutica. The sequence continues at coordinate 38,958,968 of CM056733.1, forward strand.
GTGGTGGGAATGAGACGAGCGAGTCGGTGGTTCAGCGAACCGGTGATTCACCTAATCCGATGATGCGAGACTTCGGGATTTCTTGAGTTGCAGTTCGCCAGAGTTCTATGGGTAAAGAGCTGAGGATGATCCTCAGGGTGTCGTACTAGTTTGGGAGATTGTTATACTTGCGGCCGTCAGGGCCATGTGGTGGGAGGATGTGCACGTAGGAGGGATACAGAGGGATGACTCGACCTCTGGGTCGATTCTTGAGTTGATTGTTCGGGAGAAGGGTGTTAGTCGGATGAGGTCACCCTGCCTCGTTGTGGCCATTGTAATAGACTCCATTATGGGAGTGTCATGCTGCCGGCGAACTTGTGTGCTTGCGGCCAGAGGCCATTTGGTGAGAGTTTGTTCGACCAGGTATACGGATGTAGAGACTCGACGCCGGGATCGGTGGGTGGTTCATCGCCTTATTTAGCTAGGCGCCTGCGTGGGATTATGATTAGAAGCGACAAAGGAAAGTGAGGCGATGGTTGCGGAGATATCTTTAGCCGCCAGAGACTTGTTTATGTGGTTATGGTAGATACATGCGGAGTGCCATGTTCGGATAGCTTTGTGTAAAAAAAAAAGTGATTTAGAAGCATGGGTAGTTGAAAATGGGTAAGTCTGGAGACGAGACAAGTGTGAGCTTTAGGATTTATAACAGTTAGAACCTCGGATGCAAGGCCGTCTTGAGTGGAAGATTTTACGGTGATCTTTGTCGGAGATCCATCTAGAATGTTCGATTAATGATGACCAAGTTGGAGGTAGTAACCAGAGATTTGAAGCGAAGCAATAGCGAAATGTGGTACGTATAGTAGGAAGAGTTCGAGTGTACGAGGAAATTACGACGAGTAATAAAAAGGCGAAGATGTGTTAAGAAGATGGAAGTGTCCTTGTTATAAAGTAAAGCTGTGAAGGAAGTATCCTTTGGGCCATGAGTGGAGCTATTAGTATTGTTATACGCTTTAGAGATGATTCTTCGCTGGCTTGGATGTGAGTTTTTGCGCGTACGTGGTATTATGGTCAGGTGTGGCATTATTGGCTTCGTAAGTATAGTAGTGAAGACTATACCGGCGTCTGCGTTTTGGAGACTTAGAAGGAATATTCGGGACGAATGTTTCTAAGGGGGGGAGAATGTTACACCCCGTAAATTCAAGAAGATAAGATAAGAACATACCAAGGAATATCAGATTTGGAAGTTGAAAGATAAGTTGACAAACATGTGTTGGACGGATTTTGAGTCTACCTTGGAGTGTTGTACCCCAGTTGTTAAGAATTTCGAGGTGTTTAAAAATATTAGTGTGTAGTCCGTTAAATCTAGTTCCCAACGCAACAAACCGTTCGTCGATAGGACATCGGAGTCAAAAGTTATGGTAGTTTCAAGTTTGGTGCTGTTTGTCGAGCAAAGCGATTTCGGTTCGAAGTGCAGCGTCGCGGCGCGGAATGCGAGGCGCGGCGCGGTTCTCTTGGGAGTCGCGAGGGGTTGCAGCGCCACGGCCGGAATGCGAGCGGCCGGAATCTGGAACTTTTCGGAAGTGGAGCGCCGGCGGGATTTTTTCTGCGTGGGGCGAAAATCAGGGGATATTTTGTTAAAAGCCTATGGGAGGGTGACAAGTGTCCCTCCTATCCTTTTGATCAGAATAGGGTCCTATTTTAGGGCCAAGTCTTGGAAGACTTGGCCATTTCATCTTGGAAACCCTCCTAAGAAACCCTCTCCCTTTTCTCTCTAGATTTTGAAGAAAACCTTGCCTTAGGAGAAATTGTTGGAGCGGCGGCAAGAAGGAAAAGTGTGGGTAAACTTGTGGGAAGCACTGGTGGACGAGTTTGACGGAAAAGAAGTGGAAGAAAGGGGCTTTTGTGGGCTTCTCCAAAGGTAAAAGTTCCCCTTCTCTTGGTTATGGGTTAATACTTGTTATAGTAGTTTAAAAATGAGCACAGGAAATTTTATTTATTTAAGTTGAATAGATTTAGATCTTGTTGTCTTGTTGAAAACTGAAATGGGCATGTTAGTCTTAAGATGATAACTTCAATTTGGTTACTAATTTGGTCATCGCATGTTGTAAAGGGGGGGATTGTAGTTGTTGAAGATGTCTAGGGCTAGATATCATGTTAGACCTAAGAACTTTGATTGGAAAAGAGTTGAAAGGGGTTAGTATTGGTTATATTGTTGGCCAAGAATGGCATGGAAATTATTGGTTTATTTTGTATCATTGTAGGGCGGAATTTTACGCGTCCTGTAAAGGCGTGTAATCCCCTTTGTGGTTAGCTGTATTGTGTGCCTTAAATGTGGCGTTGGTTATTGAAATTCGACCTTGAAAAAGGTGGCAAAGTTAGTAGAAACAAAGGAAGTTCTGTCCAAATTGACGTAGAATTTAGGGACTTTGCACTTAGTTTATTCTACGTTCAAAGCTAGAGTTTGATAGACGTTTTATGGCCTTATTAGGATTGAAGTACTACGAGTAGCGTATCCTACTTGGAGGGTATAGTACTGTGGAGCCTTTTTGCTATTTGTCGACAATCGTCGCGAGGTATGTGATTCTTCCTATCCTCTTCAGCATGATTATTTGTGAAATATATAGTGCAGTAGATGCACGTGTGTTAAAGGAATTTGATTTCCCTTGTTGTGCCCTGACTTGATATGAAGTGTAAAGGTCTTGATTGTTTGAAAAAGTAGGAAAATCTTATTCGTTAGTAATAAGTACTCGGTGGTTAAAGAATAAGCCCTCTTGGTCTCAAAAAGGGCTTATAGTTGTAATTGGTTGGTTTAAAACATAAAGTGTTATAACGGCTTTATGGGAAGTTTGTTATAACCACTTTATGTAGCTAAAAGAATGGTTTGTTGATTTCAAAAGATAAGAGACTTAACTTGTAATTGACTTAAATGGTGTTGAAAAGTGTGAAACCTCATTCGTGAGAAATGAGTACTTGGTTTTTAAAAGAATAATGTTACATAAATTTCGGAAATGGGAATAAGAATCGAACAAGCCAATGCAGCGTTAATAAAGGAAATAGTAATGACAATTAATCATGTTAAAACCAGTAGAAACCTCTATCTGCATAGAAGCTAAGATAAGACAAAATTGTATTACATTTCCTAGATCATGGCTGCTCTAATAAGAATTATTGTAATCAAGGTTTGATCTTCTTAAAAATTCCAAAGTAAGGAATTCGATTTCTAAAAGAAAAGAGACTTAAGAATTTGAAGTGTTTTGTTTTAAAAGAAAGGCATGGTTTTGTCTTGTATTGTTTTAAAACATAAAGTGTTATAATAGCTTTATGGGAAGTTAGTTATAACGACTTTATAGAAAATAAAGAAATGGATTCATTATTGGATTTAGAATGGTAACTTGATTTTTGGAAAAAGAGAAGTAACTTGTTTTCAAATATTGAACTCTTGTGATGGAAAAACATAAGTGGCTTGATTATAAAAGGTAGGAGTACCTTGATCTTAAAGGGGTTAGATACTTGGGTCTTAATGGTATACTTGATGTTGTGTTAAGGAGTGTTTAAAGTACCTTGAGTTGTGTGTAACTTGCCTATGCTTGATTGAGATAGCCTTGTTGTACAAGGGTTTGATTGTGCTATCGAGTCTCTCGATGGAGAGCCGGTTATTTGTTATTTGTTTGGACATCTTGACACGTTGGGTAGCCGGGTATGCTTCCTGATGAGTATTATCTTGTTATTTGTATGGACATCTTGACCGCGTTGGGTAGCCGGGTATGCTTCCATGATGAGTATTATCTTGTTATTTGTATGGACATACCGACACGTTGGGTAGCCGGGTATGCTTCCGATGAGTATTATCTTGTTATTTGTTTGGACATACCGACACGTTGGGTAGCCAGCGGGTATGCTTCCACGATGAGTATTATCTTGTTAGTTGTTTGGACATACCGACGTTGGGTGGCCGGGTATGTTTCCACGAGGATTGTTATCTTGTTATCTCCTTTGGGCATACCGACACGTTGGATGGTCCACGGGTATGGGCCCACTAGGACGGTTCCAGGGCCATGCTTATACCGAGGTGAGATGCCGGGGCATGCGGCCATTGTGCGAGTTAAATTCCCGGGTTGTATTTGAGTGATTATTTCACGGGCATGAGTCCCTAACTTGACATGACTGCTTATATATTGTGTACTATAGTTTGGTTATCATACATGTCTCCTGCTTTATATAGACTATTATGATTTCATTCTGATATTTCGATTTCACATACTTGGTACTGTTGTCTTGACCTCGCCTTGAGTGTGTTCATCTGCGAGTTGAGGTACATAACTGGCGATCCGCACTCTTAGGATCATTTGTTCGGTTCTCGGAAAGCTCCATATCTCGGAAGCTTGTCACGTGATGCAGTTCCTCAAGTAGTAGACTTTTGTATATTCGGGGGCATGGCGGGGCCTGTCCGTCATTATGGTTTTAAAATTCTTAAGTGCAGCCTTGTATTGTGGGCGGGGTTTGTAAGGGATGTAGCTATTCAAGTTTTCATTTATGTACAAAAAGGTAACCGTTTGGGTTAGCTCGCTTTCTTATTTCATTGTTTTCTTTCATGAGTTTTATTTATTTGGTTTTCTCGATGTTGTATCACTAGGGTGCGGGGTAAGGCACGATCCGCGGGCCGAGTCGGGTCGTGACAAAAGCCCTGATATGCCCGAAATGCCACGAATCCAACCAAAACTCACATTTGGAAAACTTGGCGTACAATTGCTGGTCTGGAGAACTCGGCCTGTCCTCAAATGCTCGCGTGCTCGCTCTGGCGAGAATAAACCAAGATGTCATCAATGAATACTATCACAAGCGTATCCAAAAATGGCTTGAACACTCGGTTCATCAAATCCATAAACACCACGGAGCATTGGTCAAACCGAAGACATGACCACGAACTCATAGTGCGTCTGGGTCGGAATGCGATCTAGGGACATCCGCCTCTCGACTCGCACTTTGATGATAGCCCGATCGCGGATCAATCTTGGAGAAACATCTCGCACCTGGTCGAACAAATCATCAATCACAGGAAGGGTATCTGTTCTTAATGGTCACTTTGTTCATTGCACATGTAATCAACACACGTGCGCGGCGTCGTCCTTCTTCACGAACAATACTGGCGCTCCCGGGGAGAAGCACTAGGCACGATGAAGCCGCTTCTCGACCAAATCTCTCGGTGGTCCTTGACTCTCTCAACTCGGCGGTGCCATTACGTATGGCGGAATGGAAATAAGCCGAGTGTCTGCAGCATGTCGATACAAAACTCTATCTCCTCTCGGGAGGATACGGGAGTCGTGCGGAAACACATCAGGAACTCTCGACTCTGGGCCCGGTGAAAATCAGTGCATGACCTAAGTATCAAACACTCGAATGAGATGGTAGATATACCCTTCGCACCATCTTCCTAGCCTTGATGTAGGAAATAAACCTACCGCCAGCGTCTGATGTTCCTCCCACTCAACAATGGCTCCAGAAAGCTGGAACCGTACCACTCTCTCCTGCGATCCACATTGGCGTAGCAAGAAGTTAGCCAATCCATACCCGTGATCACATCGAAATCGGTCATATCGACTCTATCAAGTCGGCTAGAGTCGGCGTGCATAAAGACAGGGCAAGCCACATATACCCGCCGAGCTACCACAGAATCACCATTGGCGTAGCTATCTCGAAAAGGGTCTATAGACTCGAGCTCTATCCCTATACTACTAGCAATAAGGGAGATATGTATGAGTAGAACCGGATCTATCAAGGCATACACGTCCAACAAGAGCGATAAGGTACCGGTGTGATATCGCGACGCCTCACGGTCTGCCGGTGGACGAGGAATAAATGCGGTTCGAGGACCACTAGGCGGGACCGCGCCACGACCTCTGCGCGACCTGGCGGCCCATGAGTACCACGCCTCGGGCGAGTAGCTGTAGGAGATGAAGACCGTGCGAGACCACATGGTGACCCACCATCTGTGGCGCCGCGGTGGACGGTTTCGCAAAAGTGACCTGTGGCGCAAGTGAAACAAACTCCGTGCGCGGTACCACAATTCTGTAATGGGATCTACGCATCGGCCACTGCGAGGGGGTGGTCCCGATCGATTAGCACCTCTGCTACTGTTACACCCCGTAAATTCAAGAAGATAAGATAAGAACATATCAAGGAATATAAGATTTGAAAGTGGAAAGATAAGTGGACAAATATGTGTTGGACGGATTTTGAGTCTACCTTGGAGTGTTGTACCCCAGTTGTTAAGAATTTCGAGGTGTTTAAAAAGCCTAGTGTGTAGTCCGTTAAATCTAGTTCCCAACGCAACAAACCGTTCGTCGATAGGACATCGGAGTCAAAAGTTATGGAAGTTTCAAGTTTGGTGCGTGATCGAGCAAAGCGATGGTTTGGTTCGAAGTGCAGCGTCGCGCCGGAATGCGGCCGGCGCCGGTTGTCTTGGGGGTTCGCGAGGTTGCAGCTGCGCTGAATCTGAGGCAGCGGAATGCGGGTAATTATTCTGGAGTGGAGCGCGCGGCCTTGTGGCGGCGCGGCGCCTGGCGGGATTTTAAAGGCGAAAATCAGGGGATATTTGTTAAAAGCCTATGGGAGGGTGACAAGTGTCCCTCCCATCCTTTTGACCAGGAAAGGGGCCTATTTTAGGGCCAAGTCTTGGAAGACTTGGCCATTTCATTTTGAAAACCCTCCCAAGAACTCCTCTCCCTTCTCTCTAGATTTTGAAGAAAACCTAGCCTAAAGGGAAAATTGTTGGAGCGGCGGCAAGAAGGCAAAGTGTGGGTGAACTTGTGGGAAGCGCTGGTGGGCGTAGTTGACGGGAAAGAAGTGGAAGAAGAAGGGCTTTTGTGGGCTATTCCGAACGGTAAAAGTTTCTCCTTCTCTTGGATATGAGTTAATACTTGTTATAGTAGTTTAGAAATGAGCCTGAGGCTGTTATATTTAAGTTTGAATAGATTTGGATCTTGTTGTCTTGTTGAGAACCGAAATGGGCATGTTAGCCTTAAGATTGTAACTTCAATTGGATTACTAATTTAGGCGTCACATGTTGTAAATGGGGATTTTAGTTGTTGAAGATGCCTAGGGCTACATATCATGTTAGACCTAAGAACTTGGATTGGAAAAGAGTTGAAAGGGGTTAGGATTGGTTATATTGTTGGCCAAGAATGGCATGGAAATTATTGGGTTATTTTGTGTTATTGTGGGGCGGAATATTACACGTATTGTTAGGCGTGTAATCCCCTTGTATTTGCTGAATTAATTGAGCCTTAAATGTGGCGTTGGTTATTGAATTTCGGCCTTGAAAAAGGTGGCATAGTAAGTAGAAACAAAGGAAGTGTCGTCCAAATTTCCGTAGAATGTAGGGACCTTGCACTTAGTTATTCTACATTCGAAGCTAGAGATTGATAGACGTTTTATGACCCTTATAGGATTGAAGTAATAAGAGTAGCATATTCTACTTAAGGAGATAGTCGTGGAGCATTTTGCTAACCGTCGATAATCGTCGCGAGGTATGTGATTCTTCCTATCCTCTTGACATGATTATTTGTGAAATATATAGTCGATAGATGCCGCGTGTGTTAAAGGAATTTGATTTCCCTTGTTGTGCCTTGACTTGATATGAAGTGTAAAGGTCTTGATTGTTTGAAAAAGTAGGAAAATCTTATTCGTTAGTAATGGGTACTCGGTGGTTAAAGAATAAGCCCTCTTGGTCTCATAAGGGCTTATAGTTGTAATTGGTTGGTTTAAAACATAAAGTGTTATAACAGCTTTATGGGAAGTTTGTTATAACCACTTTATATAGCTAAAAGAATGGTTTGTTGATTTCAAAAGATAAGAGACTTGACTTATAATTGACCTAAATGGTGTTGAAAAGTGTGAAACCTCATTCGTGAGAAATGAGTACTTGGTTTTTTTAAAAGAATAATGTTATATAAATTTCGGAAATGGGAATAAGAATCGAACAAGCCAATGCAGCGTCAATAAAGGAAAAAGTAATGACAATTAATCATATTAAAACTAGTAGAAACCTCCATCTGCATAGAAGCTAAGATAAGACAAAATTGTGTTACATTTCTTAGGCCATGGCTGCTCTAATAAGAATTATTGTAATTAAGTTTTGATCTTCTTATAAATTCCAAAGTAAGGAACTCGATTTCTAAAAGAAAAGAGACTTAAGAATTTGAAGTGTTTTGGTCTAAAAGAAAGGCATGGTTTTGTCTTGACTTATTTTAAAACATAAAGTGTTATAATAGCTTTATGGGAAGTTAGTTATAACGACTTTATGGAAAATAAAAGAATGGATTCATTATTGGATTTAAAATGGTAACTTGATTTTGGGAAAAGAGAAGTAACTTGTTTTCAAATATTGAACTCTTTGTGATGGGAAAACATAAGTGGCTTGGTTATAAAAGGTAGGAGTACCTTGATCTTAAAGGGGTTAGATACTTGGGTTTTAATGGTATACTTGACGTTGTGTTAAGAAGTGTGTAAAGTACCTTGAGTGGTGTGTAACTTGCCTATGCTTGGTTGATATAGCCTTGTTGTGCAAGGGTGTGATTTGTGCCACCGAGTCTCTCGATGGAGGGCCGGCTATCTGTTTTTTTTATTGGACATACTGACACGTTGGGTAGCCCACGGGTATGCTTCCACAGTGAGTATCCTCTTGTTATTTGTTTGGACATACTGACACGTTGGGTAGCCCACGGGTATGCTTCCACAGTGAGTATTATCTTGTTAGTTGTTTGGACATACCGACACGTTGGGTGGCCCACGGGTATGCTTCCACAGGGATTGTTATCTTGTTATCTCATTTGGGCATACCGACACTGTCACGACCCATTCCGGGGCCCGTGACTGGTGCCTTACCGGGGCACCCAAGTAGTCATACATCAGAGTAATCGGCGGAAATATAAAACAAGACATGAAACAATTTATAAAATAAGACACAGTTTATGTGAACAAACGTCGCCTTTCGGCATATATATATAAACCAGGTTTAGCAGTTACATCCGACACTGTACAACATGACTACAGACCTCTAAGGAAATATACAACTATGGCGGGACAGGGCCCCGCCATACCACTATGTCTGAACTATCTACAATACGGGAGATCATACCAAAAGTAGAGCCTCGGAGAAGATGGAGCTCGACACCAATGCAAAGAGATCCTAAGGATGCGGATCTAGCACACCTTGCCCTTACCTGCGGCATGAGCGGCCGAAAGGAGGTCGACAACAGTACTAAGTATGCGAAGCGTAAAGTACTTAAATGAAAACATATCATTTATAAAACCGGTTTACAAATATGTGTGAAACAACGAGAAACCGCACGTAGTGCTACATCACAAACAAGAGCAACAATAGGTAGCGTAAAGGTCTTGTCTAGGCTGCGAATGATCGAAAGCAGGCCACTCGCCCACATCATCATTCCGCAGCCTAATCTGAACTCGAGTCCGCATAGGCCACTCACGTGGGCGCGTGAGGTATAACCCGCATCGGTAGCTACTCCTCGGCATCGCCACGGACTCGTTGTCGCGCATGGCCACATAGACCGCGTGAGGCATAACCCGCATACTAACACGGAACTCTCGTAGCTCCGCATAGGCCCCCTGGACCCGCGTGAGGTATTCTCGAATCATGGTCCTGCACCGCTGAGTCTACCGCGTCGGAGGCGGCTTAACCTTCGGTATCATCTCAAGAGGTGAGTGATAGTACACTAACATAACAGCTTTATCTTTAAACAACATAAGCACAACAAGGATACTCTCTTATACAAACGTTACAAGATACTAACACACATAGCATCATATCATGTCTACTTATCAAACCATCTTATTATTCTATTTCACAATTCAACATAAGTCATTATAAACACATAGGCAAACTTGTTTCTTTTATCAATCTTAAGTGGTTATACTTAACTTCCCATAAAGCTAGTATAACTCTTAGCTTCTGTTTTAAAATGATTTAGTATTCTTATGAAATGCTTTCAGATCTTTATTATTCAGGCTTAAGCCGTAAGGCATTGCCGTAAGTGTTATTCAGGCTTAAGCCGTGAGGCATTGCCGTAAGTATTATTCGAGCTTAAGTCAAAAGACATTGCCGTAGTTATTATTCGATTAACACGTATACGTCTACCGTACTATATATTGTAAAATATCATGCTTTAGGAAGAATCACATACCTTACCGTGAAAACACTTTGCCAAGTTGAATATGTCGCATGAAGAATCAGCTATAATAGTCGAACCGTCTAACAATGTTGAGACTACTTGTGATTCTAAGCAGAGGGTTCTATATCCTACGGAAAATTGGGCGTCTTCCCTGCGGTGAGCTACTCGAGTCTCTGTGAAAGCAGTCTATGTAAGCAGTTTGATTATTCTTCTAAGTATTTAATACTTATTCTAATACTACAACAGTAAGTATTCTCTTATACAAAAGAGGGTTAGGATTGTTACCTCAGTAAGCCCAATAATATCCTAGATAAAGTCGCGCCTGAGCAAGGTTTAGCTCCTAAGTTGAACGCTCCGGTAGCTCCAAGAAACCTTAAAAGTTCTTCACAACTTCTACTAAGGACTAAGGGATTTGGGCTAGGGTATTTTGGGAATTATAACAATACAAGAAGACAACTTTTCTACAAAGGGAGGGGGTAGTGTTTCGGCTAGGGCTAGGGGGTATTCGGCCAGGCTTCTAAAAAGGGGTATTCGGCCAAGGCTTTCTAAAGGGGTGTGAGGCTTAGGGCGATGGCTGCAAGGAAAGAGGATTTAGACTTGGAAATTTGTGATGAATAAGTCTTCAAAGAGAGGGTATTTATAGGCTAAGACATGGCCAACCAATGGCCAAGATCAAGCCAAGTGGGGGCAAGTGGAGGGCCAAGATTTGCCCAAGTGCCCCTAACCTACTCCTCAAATCACTCCACAAACAAAGGTCCGTTCTAAGCCCCAAAGCCTCTCAACCGCCCGCAAAGGCCACAGCGTCCACTGAGGGTGACAAGTGTCACCCTCGTTGGTCAAAAGGGTTAGTCGCTCGGAAAAATCATAAAAATTAGAAATGACATAGCCAGAATTTACCTACGAGTGTGTAAAGCGTTTCGTCGGAAAGCGATTCCTTGTGTGGGTTGTGCCCAAAACGTCCTAGGCCTAAACTTTTAAGGCTACACTTTATGCGTCGTCACGTACATACTCGAGAAATACGGTATAACATTCTCCTCTCCCAGAAACATTCGTCGAATGTTCCTTCCCAAAGTTATCGATAAGGTTCTTCATAACTTAAGCGATTACAAATGCCACACACGCCACGCGAACAATACTTAGGCATAAACGATAAAAAGATTTACAAGTAGGAAAGTGAATTACACGGAGGTGTGGGAAATAGGTGAGGATACTTACGCCTCATGTCCTCCTCGACTTCCCACGTCATCTCCTCACGAGCTCGTTCGCCACAAGACTTTGACGGAAGCCACGTCCGCCGTCATGAGCGCCTAACGACGATCGATTATCGCTATGGGAATCTCCTCATCGATAACCCTCGGTCACACTGGACATCGTCAATCGGGTGTACTAGATGGATCCCCGATACATCTCGCCGGCATAGATACGTGAAAAACCGGATGCCGCCTCGGATCGGACGGCAGATCCAACTCATAGGCAACCTTGCCTACCTGCGGACAATCGAAGCGGCCCGATGTACCTTGGTGAGTTTCCCTTCTTCCCGAATCGCATCACACCGCCATGGGTGACACCTTTAGGAAAACCAATCATGAACCTCGAACTCAAGATGCCGGCGACGATGATCTGCATCGACTTACATCATTGTGGTATCGATAGCGCTCTCGGATAAGCTTCACCTTATCGGCACTGCTGCACCAAATCTGGTCCCACTAGCTGCACCTCACCCATCGAACCAACCTATAGGCGATCTGCACTTCCTCCCATACAAGGCCTCATAAGGCGCCATCCGAATCTTGGAGTGGTGGCTATTATTATCTGCGAACTCAACTAGAGGCAAATGATCCTCCCAACTACCACTGAAGTCAATAACACGGGCTCGCAACATATCCTCGAGAGTGCGGATAGTGCGCTCTGCTGTCCGATGCATGCGTGGATGAAATGCGATTACTCGTGCTCACTGCGTCCCTAAACCCTCTGGAAGGACCTCCGAAGTTAGCCGTAAGCCCGGGCTCCACATGCGATATGATCGAAGTAGGGACTCCATGCGATCGACAATCTCTCGGATGTAAAGTGCGGCATAATCCTCGTAGAAAAAGTCGATCTGACGGGAAGAAAGTGGGCTGATTTCGTCGACTGTCGGCGATAACCCATATAGAATCATGTCTCCTCTTAGTGCGAGGTAATCACGTGATGAAGTCCATGTTGATTACCTCCCACTTCCGTCGGGATCTCAATGCGTAACAAACCACCGGGCCTGCGGTGCTCTACCTTCACTGCGACAACACGGGCATTGAGCTACGAACTCTGCAACGTCCTCTTCAAGCCATCCCACCAATACGGATCTAAGGTCGTGGTACATCTTGGTCGACCCGGATGGATGAAGTAACCTTGTATTTGTGTGCTTCCCGAGAACTGCTGCGAAGTCACGAAACATCTGGAACACACAATCGCCCTCAAACCTTAGCACCCCATCGGTGCTACCTCAAAGGACCGCGCCTCACGAAGAGTTGTATCACGATATCGAATCAAAGTGGATCCTCGGCGTTGCCTCTTCACCTCGCCGACGATGGAAGACTCGGCAACCTCACGAACTCTAACCCCACCGCTATCGAGAATCAATCAAGCGGACACCAAGGCTCGCTAAGCGGTGCAAATCACGAACCATGTCCCTTCTCTCTGCTGCACATCGTTAGGCTCCCATCGACCTACGACTAAGAGCATACGCCACAACATTGGCCTTCGGGTGGTACGGGATATCAACATCGTAATCCTTAAGCAACTCTAACCACCGTCTTTGTCGTAAGTTCACTCCTCCGGTGAAGATATACTGGAGGCTCTTGTGGTCTGTAAAAATATCCACGTGAACCCCATACAAATAGTGCCTCCAGATCTTCAAAGCGTGAATCACAGCTGCCAACTCCAAATCATGGGTGGGGTAGTTCCTCTCGTGTTTCTTCAGCTGTCGGGATGCATATGCTATAACTCTGCCATGCTGCATCAACACACATCCCAACCCGATGCCTGACGCATCACAATACACAACATAACCGTCTGGACCTGCGGAAGTAAGAAGCGAGGCGGTCGTCAATCTCTCTTTCAGCAACTGGAAACCCTGCTCACAAGCATCAGTCCACTGGAACTTGGCTGCCTTCTGAGTCAGCCTAGTCAATGGTGCAGAGATAGAAGCAAACTTCTCCACGAACCGCCGATAATAACCTGCAAGGCCCAGAAAACTGCGAACCTCTGTCGGAGTAGTAGGTCTCGGCCAAGTCCTGACTGCCTCGATCTTGGCCGTATCCACTCGAATGCCATCAGCCCCGACAATATGCCCAAGAAACGCCACTGAAGTCAACCAAAACTCACATTTGGAAAACTTGGCGTACAACTGCTGGTCCTGGAAGCGTCGGCCAGTCCTCAAATGCTCGCGTGCTCTGCTCTGGCGAGAATAAACCAAGATATCATCAATGAACAGTATCACCAACGTGTCCAAATATTGTGTGAACACTCGGTTCAGCCAATCCAGGAATACCGCCGGAGCAGTGGTCAACAAAGACATGACCACGAACTCATAATGCCGTCGGGTCGGAATGCGATCTAGGGACATCCACCTCTCTGACACGAACCTGATGATAGCCCGATCGCAGATCAATCTTGGAGAAACATCTCGCGCCCTGCAACTGGTCGAACAAGTCATCAATCCTGGGAAGGGGGTATCTGTTCTTAATGGTCACCTTGTTCAGCTGCCTGTAGTCAACACACATGCGCAGCGTCCCGTCCTTCTTCTTTACGAACAATACCGGCGCCCCCCAGGGAGAAACACTAGGTCTGATAAAACCCTTCTCCAGCAAATCCCTCAGCTGGTCCTTCAACTCCCTCAACTCGGCAGGTGCCATTCTGTATGGCGGAATGGAAATAGGCCGAGTATCTGGCAACACATCTATACAAAACTCAATCTCCCTCTCAGGAGGGATACCCGGGAGGTCATCTGGAAACACGTCTGGGAACTCGCTGACTACTGGAACTGACTGAAAATCTGGTACCGCAGCTTCAGTATCAAACACCCGAACGAGATGGTAGATATACCCCTTCTGCACCATCTTCCTAGCCTTGAGGTAGGAAATAAACCTACCCCTCGGCGATACCGTGCTCCCCTCCCACTCAACAACCGGCTCCTCAGGAAACTGGAACCGTACTACTCTCTCTCTGCAGTCTACATTGGCGTAGCAAGAAGCTAGCCAATCCATCCCCATAATCACGTCGAAGTCAATCATCTCCAACTCTATCAAGTCGGCTAGGGTCTGACGACTGTAAATGGTCACAGGACAAGCTCTATATACCCGCCGAGCTACCACCGAATCACCCACTGGCGTAGCTACCTCGAAAGGGTCTATGGACTCAGGCTCTATCCCTATCCTACTAGCAACAAGGGGAGATATATAGGACAGAGTAGAACCCGGATCTATCAAAGCATACACATCAAACCCAGAAACTGATAAGGTACCTGTGACGACATCAGGTGAGGCCTCCTGATCCTGTCGGCTGGACAAAGCATAAATGCGGTTCTGAGGACCGCTAGAACTGGGACCCGAGCCACGACCTCTGCCGCGACCTGCTGACCCATGAGTACCCTGCCCTCCGGGGCGAGTAACTGTAGGAGATGATGAAGCGGCAGCGAACGAAAGGTGAGCCTACCGCTTGCCCCGGTCGGACGGTCCCGCAAAATGACCTGCGCCTGGCGTAACAAGATCCAAAAGCGATTACCACACTTCCCGTAATGGGATCTACCGCATCGGCCACAGCTGGGGTGGTCCGATCGGCGATCTTACGCTACTGCGGGCGTCGAAGCCACGGGGCCGATGCGCCCTCGAATACTCTGTCTTTGAGGGCGGTGCGAGTGCTCTGGTGGTGTGGTGCAAATCTAGGCTCTTTGCGAGGCCGCCCACCACGATAGCCACGGAGACTGTAATACCCGTATTTCGGTATATGCGTGGGGAATACGTCTAAAAGTTTGGCCTTAGTTAGCCTTGGGCGTTTTCTTTTGTACACAACTCACTAAAAGAATCGTTTCCGACGAAAGCGTTTCCACGACTTTCGTAGAGTAAATTCGGCTATGCCATTTCTTATTTTGCGGATTTTTCAGAGCGAAACATTTTGGACCAGCGGGAGGGTGGCGTGTGTCACCCTGCATTGAAACAAGTGGGGTGGCTTTGGGCGATTGGGCGTCCAAAGGGGTGTTGGCCTTGGCGATTGGTTCCATGCTAAGGCCTTGTTTTGTGCCATGTTTTGTGGAGTGTTTTGTGGAGTGTTTTGTGGAGTAGGGGTTAGGGTGCACTTGGCTTGATCTTGGCCTTACACTTGCCTTGCACTTGTCTTCATCTTGGCCATTGGTTGGCCAAGGCTTGAGCTATAAATACCCCTCTTGAGATGAAGAGTTCTTCATCCACAAAAGCTTTCAAGTCTAAAAATCCTTCCTCTCCCTTTGTAGCAATTCGTCCAACACCCCCCTCGAGAAGCTTGGCGAGGCTACCCCACTAGCCTGGCGAAACCTACCCCCTCCTTGGTAGAAAAGTTGCCTTCTTGTTTTGTTATAATGCCCAAAATACCTAGCCCACATACCTTAGTTATTAGTAGAAGTTGTGTAGCACTTCTAAGGTTTCGTTTGAGCATACAACTTAGTAGCAAAACATTGATAAGGCGCGAATTTTTCTAGGATATTATTGGGCTTTCCGAGGTAACGAATCCTAACCTCTTTTGAATTAGAGAATACTTCTGTTGTAGAATAAGAATAAGTATAAATACTTAGAAGAATAATCAAACTGACTTACATGGAATTTGTTTTCACTGATGAACTTATATAGCTCACCAGGTAGGGAAGTGCTTCCCGACTTACCGTAGAATTATGAACCCTCTGTTTAGAATGACCTTCAGAGTAGTCTTTGATAGATATCTGTGACTATTATAGGCTGACTCTCTGTGTGACATATTGACTTGGCGGTGGTTTTATTTGAGAAGGTATGTGATTCTTCCTAAAGCATGATATTTTACAATATATAGTACGGTAGACGTACATGTGTTAACTGAATAATAACTATGGCAATGCCTCACGGCTTAAGCCTGAATAATACTTACGGCAATGCCTCACGGCTTAAGCCTGAATAACAAAGAACTGAAAACATTTCAAAAGAATCTTGAATCATTTTTAACAGAAGATAAATATTTGGTTTTAAAACAAAAGCTTAAGAGTTATACTAGCTTTATGGGAAGTTAGGTATAACAACTTAAGAAGATAAAAGGCTGTTTACTTGTTTGTTTATAAAAGCCTTGTATTGATTTACTGTTAAGTGTAGTAAGATTTGTGTGATAAGTAGACATATTATGATGCTACAGGTTAGTGTCTTGAATTCTTTGTGTAAAGGGTCATTCTTCTTTGGCTTACGTTGCTAACGGTAAGTCCGTTGTCTTGTTATTGTATCACCTACCGATTGTTATCTGAGGGCTTGCCCTTGATCTTGGTCTATACGGCTATGCGGTCTGTGAGACTATGCGAGCGGCGGTATGCTCGAGATTGATCATTCGGGTGTTTAGCACGACGCGGGGATTCCTATGCGGTCTGTTGAGACTATGCGGCCTTTTGAGGCTATGCGGGTGCGAGGAGCCTAGGCGAGTGCGGAGCCTAGGCGGATGCGGGGTTGGCTGCCCCGTCACGGGGAATACCTCAATGCGGGTGCGTATGCGACCTATGCGAGTGCGGAAGTCGAGGACTAGGCACTGAGAATGATACTATGGGCGATTGGCCTTGCCGATCATTCGCGGCCTAGAATAGACACATTCTGATTTTCCTATTCTGTTGTTGTTTGTGATGTGACACTATGTGCAATTGGCGATTGTATTTGTGAAAAGGTTTTAAATACTTTGATTTTATTTCGATTCTTTATAGTTTCACATACTTGGTACTGTTATCTTGACCTCCTCGAGTGCGTTCATGCGGTAAGGGCAGCAGTGCTAGATCCACATTCTAGGATCTCTACGTTGGTGTCGGGAGCTCCATCCTTTCGGAGGCTCTACTTTTAGGTATGATCTCCTGTTGTAGATAGTTTTATGCTGATCGAGGTATGGCGGCCCTGTCCGCCATAGTTGTATATTTCCTTAAGTGCGTAGTCTGTTATGCAAAGATCGGATGTAGCGCTAAACCATGTTTTTATATATATGCAGAAAGCGATGTTTTCTCACTTAAACTGTGTTCTATTTTATAAACTGTTTCATGTCTTGCTTTATATTTCCGCTGATTACTCTGATGTATGACTACTTGGGTGCCCCGGTAAGGCACCAGTCACGGGCCCTGGAATGGGTCGTGACAAAAGTGGTATCAGAGCAGTTAATCCTCGGAAAGTGTCTCTGAACCGTATCTAGTAAGTCTTGATTATCGGTGTGTTGTGCACCACCAATAATCGAGAGGCTATAGGATATTTAGGATTGGTTTCCATTCTTCTCATTACGAGATCGTGCTTTAGAGGCGTGTTATAGGTTGGACCCCTAACGTATTCCTTTCTATGTGATTATGCCTCACGTAAGGCAACCCGGGCCCGAAGGGCAAAGCGTAGCGAGGCGCTAGCAGACACCCAGTCACGAGGCTCGGGCCCGGTCTATACGAGGCGGCGAGTTCTATGACGCCGCCCTTCAGCCGAGACCACGTACCCCACTCGTCCCCACGGCTGGGGCGGATGAGTTAGGAGTACAAGAGATGGCCCGACTTTTGGCTAAAGTTGTGGCCCGTCTGAGAGAAGGCCGGATCTGGCGGTTCGATTCGGCTCGGCTCGATCACGCGTAGTGCACAGAGGCGAGATAGTTTGAGACTACGGGTTTCCTTAGTTGTAGCCCTCGAGTTTTACTGGTCGGCGGAAGATGATCTGCAGGAGTTCATCCGTCACCGCAGAGGATTATCACGGGTGATCGGGGCTTCAGATCGAGTCTGTGACATTCGGTTCGCGTCGGTTTGCGTGATACCGCGATCGATTGGTTTGATTCATGGGAGCTTTCGGAGAGCATGCACTCGTGGTATGGGATGAGTTTTGAGGCTTTTCTCACACTTCTTGCCTCCATGAGATGAGAGGCACGGTGATAGATTCTTGTTCTTTGAGGCAGGAGGGCCTTGCAGTGAGAGTCTGATGTCGAGTTTGATTCTTTGGCTCGATATGTCCCCGGCTGTAGCGAGAGATGGAGGGCGGTGCATCGCTATGTCATCGGGCTAGATGATTACATGGCGAGTCTTGTGCGGGTGTGTCCCTTCACGAGCATGGACATAACCCGTATGCGAGCTCATGCACCGGGATGTGAGGCGTAGACCGCGGGTAGAGCGATATCAGCAGCGAAGAAGGCGAAGGCGGTTCTTTTGGTGGTCCTCGGGGTGGCGGCATCGGCGAAGTCGGTTGCACCACGGCCCGGTAGAGCGCTCCACCTCATTTTCGATGCAGCCAGAGCGATCGGGGCGGTCGAGGCGGGACTTGATTTCGAGTAGCGAGTGCTAACCGTTCGAGTCTGCTTTCGGTGTGCCCGTTGTGGCGAATACCATTAGGAGGCGTACTCAGGGAGCTGCTCGCTATACTTGGCAGCAGGGTCATTTCGCGAGTTTGTCCGGCCGGGCGGCGCTGGTAGTAGGGCGATCTACGAGTGCATTGCGCTTCTTCATCCCCGAAGCGATTACTCGCCCGGAGAAGGTACACACGTGGATCAGCGGGTCGCGAGTCGTGGCGCGAGTCGATTCTAGCGGTCCTCGAATCGCATATATGCTTTGTCGGTAAGCGGATCGGGAGGCCTCACCGATGTCGTCCACGTGTACCTTATCGGTTCTGGTTTGATGTGTATGCTTTGATAGATCCGGGCTCTACTCTGTCTATATATCTCCTTGTTGCTAGTAGGATAGGGATAGAGCACGAGTCCATAGACCGTTCGAGGTAGCTACGCGATGGGTGATTCGGTGGTAGCTCGGCGGGTATATAGAGCTTGTCTGTGACTATTCTGATCGTCGGACCTAGCCGACTTGATAGAGTTGGAGATGATTGACCGGCGTGATTATGGGGATGGATTGGCTAGCTTCTTGCTACGCCAATGTAGACTGAGAGAGAAGTAATGCAGTTCCGATTTCTGACGAGGCCGGTTGTTGAGTGGGAGAACGCGGTATCGTAGAGGTAGGTTTATTTCCTACCTCAAGGCTAGGAAAGATAATGCGAAGGGTATATCTATCATCTCGTTCGGGTGTTTGATCTGAAGGCGCGGTACCAGATTTTTGATCGATTCGAGAGTCGTGAGTTCCCAGACGTGTTTCGGATGACCTCGGGTATCCTCGAGAGAGAGATCGAGTTTTGTATAGATGTGTTGCGGATACTCGGCCTATTTCCATTCCGCCATCTGAGAACGGCACTGCCGAGTTGAGAGAGTTGAAGGATCAGCAGGGATTTGCTAGAGAAGGGCTTCATTAGGCCCGATGTTTCTCCCCAGGAAGCGCCGGTATTGTTCGTGAAGAAGAAGGGCGGGACGCTGCGCATGTGTGTTGATCTGAGCGGTGAACAAGGTGACCATTAAACGAATACCCTTCCCGGGATTGATGATTTGTTCGACCGGTTGCGAAGTGCGAGATGTTTCTCAAGATTGATCTGCGATCGGGCTATCATCAGTAGTCGAGAGAGGTGGATGTCCCTAGGATCGCATTCGGACGATGCGGGCATTATGAGTTCGGTCATGTCTTTTGGGTTGACGATGCTCGCGGTATTCATGGATTTGATGAACCGAGTGTTCAAACCATTTTGGACACGTTTGTGATAGTGTTCATTGATGATATCTTGGTTTATTCGCTCGAGCGGGAGCATGCGGAGCATTTGAGGGCTGTCTTGTGCTTCTCAGACCAGCGGTTATGCGCCAAGTTTTCCAAATGTGAGTTTTGGTTGACTTGATGGCGTTTCTTGGGCATATTGTCCGGTGATGGCATTCGAGTTGTCTGGCCAAGATCGGCGATCGAGGACTTGGCCTGAACCTCTTACTCGGCGAGGTTCGCGATTTTACGGGCCTTGCAGGATATTATCGGTTCGTAGAGAAGTTTGCTTCTATCTGCACCATTGACTAGGTGACTCGGAAGGCGGCCAAGTTCGATGGTGATGCTTGTGGCGGGGTTTCGATTCTTGAAGGAGAGATTGACGACCGCCCGTTCTTACTCTTCGGAGGTCGAGCGGTTATGTCGTGTATTGTGATGCGTCGGGCATCGGGTTGGGATGTGTGTTGATGCGGCATGGCAGGGTTATAGCATATCATCCCGGTGAAGAAACACGAGAGGAACTACCCGCATGATTTGGAGTTGGCGGCCGTAATTCACGCTTTGAAGATCCGGAGGCACTATTTGTATGGGGTTCACGTGGATATTTATACGCACCACAAGAGCCTCAGTATATCTTCGGCCAGAGGAGTGAACTTACGGCGAGGCGGTGGTTAGAGTTGCTTAAGGATTACGATGTTGATATCTGTACCACCGGGAAGGCCATGTTGTGGCGGATGCTCTTAGTCGTAGGTCGATGGGAGCCTATCGGATGTGCGGCTAGAGAGGAGGACATGGTTCGTGATTTGCATCGATTAGCGAGCCTTGGTGTCCGTTTGATTGATTACGATAGCGATGGGGTTAGAGTTCGTGAGGTTGCCCGATCTTCCATCGTCGAGGAGGTGAAGAGGCAACGATTCGAGGATCGGCTTTGATTCGATATCGTGATCTGACTCTTCGTGAGGCAAGGGTCCTTTGGTAGCACCTGATGGGGTGCTAAGGTTTGAGGCGGTGTGTGTTCGGATGTTTGAGACTTGGCGGAGTTCTTGGGGAAGCACACGGTAGCGCGTTACTCCATCCATCGGTCGACCAAGATGTACCACGACCTTAGATCGTGTATTGGTGGGATGGCTTGAAGAGACGTTGCGAGTTCGTAGCTCGGTGCGTGTTGTCGGCGGTGAAGGTAGAGCACGAGGCCCGGTGGTTTGTTCTGACAATTGAGATCCCGGCACGGAAGTGGGAGGTAATCAACATGGACTTCATCACAGGATTACCTCGCACTCGGAGGAGACATGATTCTATATGGGTTATCGTCGACGGTCGTGAAATCAGCCCACTTTCTTCCGTCGGACGACTTTTGGTGAGGATTATGCGGACTTTACATCCGAGAGATCGTCGGTCGCATGGAGTCCCTACTGATCATATCAGACGAGAGGCCCGGTTCACGGCTAACTTCCGGAGGTCCTTCGAGGGTTTAGGGGCGGTGAGCACGAGTCGCATTTCATCCACAGATGACGGACAGGCGAGCGCACTATCCGACTCTTGAGGATATCTGCGAGCTGTGTTATTGACCGATGGTAGTTGGGAGGATCATTTGCCTCTAGTTGAGTTTGCGTATAATAATAGCTACCACTCGGATTCGGATGGCGCCTTATGAGGCCTTGTATGGGAGGAAGTGCGGTCGCCTATAGGTTGGTTCGATGTGGGCGAGTGCGGCTAGTGGGACCAGATTTGGTGCGAGCGATGGATAAGGTGAAGCTTATCCGAGAGCGGCTATTAATGACTCGAGTCGGCTAAGTCGTATCGCAGATCATCGTCGTCGGCATCTTGAGTTCGAGGTTCATGATTGGGTTTTCTAAAGGTGTCACCCATGAAGGGTGTGATGAGATTTGGGAAGAAGAAACTCGGCCCTAGGTACATTGGGCGTTTGATTGTCCGAGGTAGGCAAGGTTGCCTATGAGTTGGATCTGCCGTCCGTCGGAGGCGGTGCATCCGATTTTCACGTATCTATCTTGAGAGATGTATCGGGGATCCATCTAGGGTACACCCGATTGACGATGTCGGTGTGGGGTTATCGTATGAGGAGATTCCCATAGCGATAGTCGATCGTCGAGTTAGGCGTCTGCGGACGAAGGGCGTGGCCGTCAAGTCTTGTGGCGGAACGAGCTCGAGAGGAGATGGCGTGGGAAGCCGAGGAGGACATGAGGCAGAAGTATCCTCACCTATTCCCCACACCTCCAGGTAATTCACTTTCCTACTTGTAAATTTTCGTTATCGTTTCTGCCTAAGTGTTGTTCTATGGTCGTGTGTGGCATTTGCAACTATTTAAGTTATGAAGAATCTTATCGTTAACTGTCTTGGGAAGGAACATTGGGACGAATGTTTCTAAGGAAGGAGAATGTAATACCGTATTTCCAGTATATGCGTAAGGAATACGCAAAAAAGTTTGGCCTTAGTTAGCCTTGGGCGTTTTCTTTTGTACACAACTCACTAAAAGAATCGTTTCCGCGAAACGTTTCCACTTTCGTAGAGTAAATTCGGCTATGCCATTTCTTATTTTTGCGGATTTTTAGAGACGAAACATTTTGGACCAACGGGAGGGTGGCGTGTGTCACCTCACATTGAAGCAAGTGGGGTGGCTTTGGACGATTGGGCGTCCAAAGGGGTGTTGGCCTTGGCGATTGGTTCTTGCTTAGGCCTTGTTTTGTGCCATGTTTTGTGGAGTGTTTTGTGGAGTGTTTTGTGGAGTAGGGGTTAGGGTGCACTTGGCTTGATCTTGGCCTTACACTTGCCTTGCACTTGTCTTCATCTTGGCCATTGGTTGGCAAGGCTTGAGCTATAAATACCCTCTTGAGATGAAGAGTTCTTCATCCACAAAGCTTTCAAAGTCTAAAATCCTTCCCTCTCCCTTTGTAGCAATTCGTCCAACACCCTCCCCTTGAGAAGCTTGGCCGAGGCTACCCCCTAGCCTAGCCGAAACCTACCCCCTCCCTTGGTAGAAAAGTTGCCTTCTTGTTTTGTTATAATGCCCAAAATACCTAGCCCAAATACCTTAGTACTTAGTAGAAGTTGTGAAGAACTTCTAAGGTTTCCTGGAGCATACAACTTAGGAGCAAAACCTTGCTCGGTAGCGACTTTTCTAGGATATTATTGGGCTTAACGAGGTAACTAATAATAACCCACTTTAGAATTACAGAATACTTACTGTTGTAGAATAATAATAAGTATAAATACTTATAAGAATAATCAAAGCAGACTTACATAGATTTGTTTTCACTGATGAACTTATATAGCTCACCAGGTAGGGAAGTGCTGCCCGACTTACCGTAGAATTATGAACCCTCTGTTTAGAATGACCTTCAGAGTAGTCTTTGATAGATATCTGTGACTATTATAGGCTGACTCTCTGCGCGCGACATATTCAACTTGGCAGGTGGTTTTCGCTGAGAAGGTATGTGATTCTTCCTAAAGCATGATATTTTACAATATATAGTACGGTAGACGTACATGTGTTAACTGAATAATAACTATGGCAATGCCTCACGGCTTAAGCCTGAATAATACTTACGGCAATGCCTCACGGCTTAAGCCTGAATAACAAAGAACTGACAACATTTCAAAAGAATACTGAATCATTTTTAACAGAAGATAAATATTTGGTTTTTAAAACAAAAGCTTAAGAGTTATACTAGCTTTATGGGAAGTTAGGTATAACAACTTAAGAAGATAAAAAGGAACTGTTTACTTGTTTGTTTATAAAAGCCTTGTATTGATTTCTGTTAAGTGTAGTAAGATTTGTGTGATAAGTAGACATATTATGATGCTACCTGGGTTAGTGTCTTGAATTGCTGTGTAAAAGGGTCATTCTTGCTGTGCTTACGTTGCTAACCGGTAAGTCCGTTGTACTGTTATTGTATCACCTACCCTCGAGTTATCTGAGGGCTTGCCCTTGATGCGGTCTATACGGCTATGCGGTCTGTGAGACTATGCGGGCAGCGGTATGCTCGTGATTGATCATTCGGGTGTTTAGCCCGATGCGGGATTCCTATGCGGTCTGTTGAGACTACGGCCTTTTGAGGCTATGCGGGCTGCGGAGCCTAGGCGGATCTGGGGTTAGCTGCCCCGACGCGGGAATACCTCATGCGGTGCAATGTGTGACCTATGCGGGCTGCGGAAGTCGGGACTAGGCACGAGAATGATACTATGGCGATTGGCCTTGCCGATCATTCGCGCCTAGAATAGACACATTCTGATTTTCCTATTATGTTGTTGTTTGTGATGTGACACTATGTGCAATTGAACCGATTGTATTTGTGAAAAGGTTTTAAATACTTTGATTTTATTTGATTCTTTATAGTTTCACATACTTGGTACTGTTGTCTTGACCTCCTTGGGGCTGCGTTCATGCCGCGGTAAGGCGGCAGTGCTAGATCCACATTTCTAGGATCTCTACGTTGGTGTCAGGAGCTCCATCCTTTCAGTAGGCTCTAATTTTGGGTATGATCTCCTGTTGTAGATAGTTTTGCTGATCGGTATGGCGGGCCCTGTCCGCCATAGTTGTATATTTCCTTAAGTGCAGTAGTCTGTTATGCAGATCGGATGTAGCGCTAAACCATGTTTTTATATATATGCCGAAAGCGATGTTTTCTCACTTAAAGCGTGTTCTATTTTATAAAGCTGTTTCATGTCTTGCTTTATATTTCCGATTACTCGATGTATGACTACTTGGGTGCCGGTAAGGCACGATCCACGGCCACAGAATGGGTCGTGACAATACCCTCCCGTCTGGCCTTAACCTGCTTTCATGCGTCACTCGTCGACCTGCGTTCCTCGCATCAGGCGTGAGCTGCATGCGGGTAATGTCCATACCGGTGAAGAGAAACACCGCGCATGACTTGGCCATGTAATCATCTAGCGGTGGCGTGGCGGTGCACCCTATCCTCCATATCCGCTACAATCTTTGGGACATATCGAGCCAATGAATCAAACTCGACATTGTACTCACGACAAGGTCGTCCTGCGCCTCGATGGTAAAAATCTATCGGCCGCGCCCTCCTCATCTGTGGAGGCAAGAAGTGAGTGAGAAAGCCTCGAGAACTCATCCCAGTAGGCGGGGGCGTGCTCTCCGGGATAACTCCGTGAATCAAACCAATCATCGCGGTATAACGCAGCCGATGCGAACCACAGGTAACAGACTCTGTCTACGAGGCCTTGATCACCCTCATAATTCTCTGTAGCTGACGGATGAACTACTGCGTATCATCCTCCGGCCTCGACCCGTAAAACTCTGGCGTGCTACAACTCAAGAAATCTCGTAGTCTCAAACTATTCGCCTCGGGTGCACGGAGTGCGACCGAGCCGAGCCAGGCTGAACCGCGTCGATCTCTCCTCGTATCGGGCCACAACTTTAGCCAATAGTGGGCCATCTCCTTGTACCCTAACTCCTCCGAGTTGTGGGGCGGGGAGGTGTGGGTCTTGTGGTATCTTTGAAATGGCGGCGTCATAGAACTCGCCGTCTCGGTATAGGCGGGCACGAGCCCTCGTGACTCTGGGTGTCTGCTAGCGGCTCCTACGCCTTGCCGCCTTACGGGCGGGTTGCCTTACGTGGAGGCATAATCGCTACAGAAAGGAATACGTTAGAGGGTCGACTATAACACGGCTCTAAAGCACGATCTCGTAATGAGAAGAATGGAAACCAATCCTAAGTATCCTATAGCCTCGATTATTGGTGTGGTGCACAACACACGATAATCAAGACTACTAGATACGATGCGTAGACACTTTCCGAGGATTAACTGCTCTGATACCACTTTTGTCATGACCCATTCCGGGGCCCGTGACTGGTGCCTTACCGGGGCACCCAAGTAGTCATACATCAGAGTAATCGGCGGAAATATAAAACAAGACATGAAACAGTTTATAAAATAAGACACAGTTTATGTGAACAAACGTCGCCTTTCGGCATATATATATAAACCAGTTTAGCGATTACATCCGACATCTGTACAACATGACTACATGCACCTCTGAAATATACAACTATGGCGGGACGGGGCCCGCCATACAACTGTATCTGAACTATCTACAATACAGGAGATCATACAAAAGTAGAGCCTCGGAGAAGATGGAGCTCGACACCAATGCAAAGAGATCCTAAGGATGCGGATCTAGCACACGCTTGCCACCACGAGGCATGAACGCAGCCCGAAGGAGGTCGATACAACAGTACTAAGTATGCGAAAGCAGTAAAGTACTTAAATGAAAACATATCATTTATAAAACCAGTTTACAAATATGTGTGAAACAACCAGGAAACCGCGACGTATACATCACAAACAAGAGCAACAATAGGTAATCGTAATAGGTCTTGTCTAGGCCGCGAATGATCGAAGCAGGGCTACTCGCCCATCATCATTCTCGCAAGCCTAATCTCGACTCGAGTCGCATAGGCCACTCACGTGGGCGCGTGAGGTATAACCCGCATCGAGGGTAGCTACTCCTCGGCATCGCCCCGACTCGTTGTCGCATGGCCACATAGACCGCATGAGGCATAACCCGCATACTAACACGGAACTCGTAGCTCCGCATAGGCCCTGGACCCGCATGAGGTATTCTCGAATCATGGTCCTGCATCGCTGAGTCTACCCGCGACGGAGGCGACAACCTCCGGTATCATCTCAAGAGGTGAGTGATAGTACACTAACATAACAGCTTATCTTTAAACAACATAAGCACAACAAGGATACTCTCTTATACAAACGTTACAAGATACTAACACACATAGCATCATATCATGTCTACTTATCAAACCATCTTATTATTCTATTTCACAATTCAACATAAGTCTGTTATAAACACATAGGCAAACTTGTTTCTTTTATCAATCTTAAGTGGTTATACTTAACTTCCCATAAAGCTAGTATAACTCTTAGCTTCTGTTTTAAAATGATTTAGTATTCTTATGAAATGCTTTCAGATCTTTATTATTCAGGCTTAAGCCGTAAGGCATTGCCGTAAGTGTTATTCAGGCTTAAGCCGTGAGGCATTGCCGTAAGTATTATTCAGGCTTAAGTCAAAAGACATTGCCGTAGTTATTATTCAGTTAACACATGTACGTCTACCGTACTATATATTGTAAAATATCATGCTTTAGGAAGAATCACATACCTTCTCAGCGAAAACCGCCTGCCAAGTTGAATATGTCGCGCGCAGAGAATCAACCTATAATAGTCAGACACGTGTAACAATGTTCAGACTACTTGTAAACAGTTCTAAACAGAGGGTTCTATATCCTACGGAAAATTGGCGCACTTCCTACCGGTGAGCTACTCAAGTCTCTTGTGAAAACAGTCCTATGTAGTTTTTTGATTATTCTTCTAAGTATTTAATACTTATTCTAATACTACAACAGTAAGTATTCTCTTATACAAAAGAGGGTTAGGATTGTTACCTCAGTAAGCCCAATAATATCCTAGATAAAGTCGCGCCTGAGCAAGGTTTAGCTCCTAAGTTGAACGCTCCGGTAGCTCCAAGAAACCTTAGAAGTTCTTCACAACTTCTACTAAGGACTAAGGGATTTGGGCTAGGGTATTTTGGGCATTATAACAATACAAGAAGACAACTTTTCTACCAAGGGAGGGTAGTGTTTCTTTAGGGCTAGGGGTATTCGGCCAAGGCTTCAAAAATGGGGTATTCGGCCAAGGCTTTCTAAAGGTGGGGTGTGAGGCTGAGCACGATCGCTCACCCGGGGGCAAAGAGGATTTAGACTTGGAAATTTGTGATGAATAAGTCTTCAAAGAGAGGGTATTTATAGGCTAAGACATGTGACCAATGGCCAAGATCAAGCCAAGTGGAAGCAAGTGGAGGGCGAGATTTGCCCAAGTGCCCCTAACCTACTCCTCAAATCACTCCACAAACAAAGGTCCATGTTCTAAGCCCCAAAAGCCTCTCAACCGCCCAAGGCAAAAGGCCACTTGCGTCCACTGAGGTGACAAGTGTCACCCTCGTTGGTCAAAGGGTTAGTCGCTCGGAAAAATCCGCAAAAATTAGAAATGACATTGCGGAATTTACCTACGCGAGTCGTGTAAAGCGTTTCGTCGAAAGCGATTCCTTGTGTGGGTTGTGCCCAAAACGCGTCCTAGGCCTAAACTTTTAAGGCTACACTTTTATGCGTCGTCCTCACGCACATACTCGTAAATACGGGTATAACGAACCGCGTTGGATGGTCCACGGGTATGGGCCCACTAGGACGGTTCCAGGGCCATGCTTATACCGAGGTGAGATGTCGGGGCATGCGGCCATTGTGCGGGTTAAATTCCCGGGTTGTATTTGAGTGATGATTCCACGGGCATGAGTCCCTAACTTGACATGACTATTTATATGTTGTGTACTGCAGTTTGGTTATCATACATGCCTCCTGCTTTATATAGACTATTATGATTTCATTTACTGATATTTTCGATTTCACATACTTGGTACTGTTATCGACCTCTTTCGGGGGGCTGCGTTCATACCGCAGGTTGAGGTACATAGCTTGATGATCCGCACTCTTAGGATCGTTGTTCGGTTCTCGGAAAGCTCCATATCTCCGGAAGCTTGTCCTGTGGTACGGTTCCCTGAAGTTGTATACTTTTGTATATTCAGGGGCATGGCGGGGCCCTGTCCCGTCATTATGGTTTTAAAATTCTTAGAGTGCATGCTTGTTGTGGCGAGTTTGTAAGGATGTGCTCAAGTTTTCATTTATGTACAAAAGGTAACCGTTTGGGTTAGCCTGTTTTCTTATTTCACTGTTTTCTTTTATGAGTTTTTATTTCCGTTGGTTTTTCTCTGATGTTGTATCACTAGGGTGCGGGGTAGGCACGATCACGCGGGCAGGGTCGTGACAAAAGTGGTATCAGAGCAGTTAATCATCGGAAAGTGTCTACAGACCGTGTCTAGTAGAGTCTTGATTATCGGTGTGTTGTGCACCACATCTATAATCATGTTATACCCCGTATTTCCAGAGTATGTACGTAAGGACGTACGTAGAAAATTTGAACTTGAGAATTAGGCTTGGCCGAAATTTATTTGTTCACAACACCCGATTAGAGTCGTGTTTAGACGTTTTCCACGGCTTTCGTAGGGAATTTCCGGCTATGTCATTTTTAATTTTGCGGATTTTTCGAGAGGCGAAACATTTTGGATCAACGAGGCGCCACTTGGCACCTCTCATTAGTGTGATAGATTGGATGAAATGGGCTAGTAAGGCACGTTTTTTGTGCCTTGGCTAAAGTCAAGGGTTGGTAGGATATTTGTGTGTAATAAATCCTAGCCCTACACTTGCCTAACACTTGGTTTAATCTTGGCCTTTGGTTGGCCATCCCTTGACCTATAAATACCCCTCTCCCTTTGATGAATTCTTCATCCTTTCCACAAATCTCTAAGTGTAAAATCCACTCTCTTGTTGTGGTTCTCGTCCCTCCCCTGGCGAGAGCCCTCCCTTGTGTGGCCTTGTGGCGAGACTTCACCACTCACAGTGGTGTTGTTCTCGTATAATATACCCCCCCTCTTGGTAGAAATACTCTCAAAGGTATTGTTATAATGCCCAAATTACCTTAGCCGTATACCTTGTTGTATTCTAAGGTTATACCTATACGAAAAGCCCAGAAAATACTACTATACTTCCCGTCAGTCACTAACCGAAACCCTAAGGAAAATCTTCACCCGTAGTTGAGGTCATAAGTAGAAGTTGGTTAGAACTTCTAAGGGTTGTTTGGAGCGGGTCGGAGCGCACGGAGTAGGAGCTAAACCTTGCTCAGGATCGACATTTAAACTAGGATAATTATGGGCTTATTGAGGTAATTATCTTATCCCTCTATTGTAATTGGAAATTACATGTTGTTAGATTATATAGTTGAAGTATGCTATATATAGTACTGAACATAGTTATCGGCAATGTCTTGCGACTTAAGCCTGAATAAAACTTACTGATGTCTTGCGACTTAAGCTGAATTTAAAGAAGAATCTTGTTGTAATTACATAGTGTATTACGGTAGAGACTTGTGTAGTAGTACAGTGGAGTAGAATTGTACCGTTAGGGTTAGGCGTATAACCCCGGTTGGCTTGGTAGTCGGCCTGTTAGAGGAGGAGATTTCTGTTGTTGCGGGAGAGGTCTTTGAATTTTCGTAGAATGTTCTCTGAAGGGATCTAAATGTTAATAAGCGCCTTGTGGCCTTATAGGTTGAAGTACTACGTGTGGCGCGATCTACTTGGCTTAAGGGAGTAGCGGTTGGAAGTACTTGGAACGTTTTGCTATTAGTCGATACTGTCGCGAGGTATGTGAACCTCTCTATCTCTTCTAGCATGATATGTGTGAACTATGTAGTGCGGTGAGCGTACATGTGCTAAATGTATTTGATTGGTTTAAAACATAAAGTGTTATAACGACTTTATGGGAAGTTGGTTATATGACTTTATGTTGGTAAGAAAATGTGGTTTTAAAAGGTAACTAATTTGAACTATAAGCGGCTTGTTATGTGTTAATAAAGAACTTGAAGTATTTCAAAAGATTTTGAATCATTTTGAAAGAAGAAGTAATACTTGGTTTTGAAAAACTTAAGAGTTATACTAGCTTTATGGGAAGTTAGGTATAACGGCTTAAGAATGTTTCTTGATTTGGAAATCGAGAATGTGTATCGACAAACCATCTGCGGCGTTAATAAAAGGAAATGTTTTGACTAATTAAGTATTATTAAAACCAGTAGAAACTTCCATCTGCATAGAAGCTAAGATGAGACAAAATGATATTTCCTAGATCACTTTCTTTGTAATAAGATTGTTATAAACAAGAATATCCTACACATATAAGACTTATGTTTCTCAGATTGTTTAAAGAGAATTAAATTCTTAAATGAATAAGACTATGAACTACGAAACCTTTCTAAAAGGGCAAACTTGAACATGGAAATTAGGCAAACTTGAACATTGGAAAAGAATGTTGCTAATTGATTTTACAAAGAGAAGTAATTGATTTACTTTAAAAGATAATCACTACATATACTACGGGTATTGCGTGGTTTTGTGAAACGATATCTTTTAAAGATTTAATGTATGAAGTACTTTGGGGATAGATACGAACTTGTTAGCATAAAGTACCTTGTGTGAATAGCTTGATTGTGTTGGTTTGAGATAGCCTTGTAAATACTTTCTTGTTGATGTGATGAGTAAACATGTTAGGATGCTACGTGTGTTAGTATCTTGTGTGATCGTGATGTAAGGAGGTCATTCTTGTTGTGCTTACGTTGTTAAGCGTTAAGCGGTTATCTTGTTATTGTATCACATACCCCCGACTTATTATACAGGGCTTGCCACCCTTGATGCGGGTCTATACGGCTATCGATCCTTGTGACTATCACGGTCGCGGTAGCTCGAGATTGATCATTCGGGTGTTTAGCCCGATGCGGGGATTCCATGCGATGCTGAGACTATGCGGTCTTTTGAGACTATGCGGGCTGCGGGAGCCTAGGCGGATACCGAGGGTTAGCCGCCCGACGCGGGGTATACCTCGGTGATGCAGGACCATGATTCGAGGAATACCTCATGCGGGTCGTGTGTGACCTATGCGAGCTGCGAGAGTTCGAGGATAGACGCGCATTGATATTGCGGGCGAGTGGCGGCCGATCATGTGGTGCGGTCTAGAAAGACCTCGGGATACGGTTGTGGTATTTTGATGCGTGGGTCTTAGTAGTCGGCTATGCCTTCGTACTTGCCCGTCGGTTGTATTGTGATAACTTGGAGGCGTGAGTCACGACTTGACATATCGCTTATTTATTGTGAGCGTAGTTTGGTTATCATACATGTCTCCCGCTTTATATAGACTACTATGATTTCATTCTGATGATCTATTTTCGATTTCACATACTTGGTACTGTTATCGACCTCGCCCGAAGTGCGTTCATCTGCGCAGTAAAGGTACACGATCGTTGATCCTCGCTCTTAGGGTCCGATTCGGCGTTTGGGAAAGCTCGGATTCCTCGGAGGCCTATCTTAGTATAGTCCTGTCGTTGTAGGTATTTACATTCGAGGTATGACGGGGCCTGTCCCCATTGTTATCGTGATCATTTCTTAAGTGCAGTAATCTTGTTGTGGCGGGGTTTGTAAGAAGGATTAAACTGTTCATTTGAAAGAGTTGTTATTTATATATCGAAAGGCAAGTTTTCCTCAATTCTTGTTTTGTACTTCATTTGTTTCATGTATGTGTTTTATGTTCATTGATTACTCGATGTTGTATCACGGGGTGCGGGGTAAGGCACGATCCACGGGCGAGTTGGTCGTGATAAAAAGTGGTATCGAAGCGATTAATCCTCGGAAAGTGTCTGACCGTATCGATAGAGTCTTGATTATCGGTGTGTTGTGCACCACCAATGTCGAGGAGGCTATAGGGTATTTAGGATTGGTTTCTATTCTTCTCACTCGAGATCGTGCCTTAGAGCCATGTTGTAAGTTGGACCCTCGGCGAAATTATTTCCTTATCGTTATGCCTCGCGTAGGCAACCGGGCCCAGGAGGACAAGGCGGTGAGGAGGCTGCGAGTAGAGTTGAGAGGGTTGCGTGGCACACGCCCAATCATCACTGAGGTGGTGCTTCGCCGGGAGTTTTGCGGCGTCACTAGCCGTGAGTTTAGCAGCGGCGGCGATTCCTCTGCGGCCATGATATTTGAACGCTCGGTTCCACGGCCAGGGAATAGTGAATATAGATTGCAAGGCGACCACATTACTAGCTATGGATTTGGCTACCAGAGAGTATACCGATGTCTGCGAGTCTTGATGACTATCTAAAGAGGTTGTGCAAGAGTAATTCTTGATTGGGCTTGAGCATGGCACGTATGCGGGCTTATGCGCGGCCGAAAGCGTAGAGATCGGCGAGTTAACGAAGGGCAGCGAGAGGAGGGCGAGCGGCAAGGTCCTTTGGTAACTTTCGAGGCAAGTCGCCTCGCGGCCATTTGATATGCACCTCCGCCCGGTCAGAGTGGTCTTCCACGGATATCGGGGCGTTCGGAGTATCGAGGAGTTGGTGAGAACTCGGGGCTTAGGTTCGCGATGTGTGAGCGTCGTCGGGAATGTCGTCTTTTAGTTGGTACTTGTTGTACTGCGGCCGTCGAGGGCCATGTGTCGAAGAGTGTCCTTGTAGGAGGACTTAGCCTTGAGATTGGTGGGTAGTTCGTCATCTTCCTTAGCTATCGCCTGCAGGCGTGTTTGATTTGAGCGACTAAGGGGAGTGAAGCGGTAGATATAGATATATCTTTAACCTCAGAGATCGGTATGTGTGATAAGGTGAGTATACCTTAAGTGCTATGTTACGATAACGATGTGTTAGTCGTGATTAGATCATGGTTGTTTAACAGAGTAAGATTTTGGGGATAGAGAAGGTGTGAACCTTAGAGCTTTTTACGTAGAGACCTTGAGGCGAGGCCATCTCGAGTAAAAGGTGTAGTGTTATGTTTGACCTTATCGGAAGTGCATAGTGCACGTGAGTTATGTTTGGGATAGGTCCACAGTAGTGTGGAATGAAAGGGGGTAGTTGAGCTAAGAAGGCAGCTAGGTTTTCAAACGTGATTTGTGAGATTGTTAGAATCGGGAGCTAGTATTGTGGCGTTGCGGGTCGGGTTGAGGCCCGATGCGGGTCAACCCGCGGTAGGTTTGGTGGTGGGGTCGGGTTGTGGTGGTCCCTTGTGTTAGGGTTGTGAGGGTGTTAGGCCCAAGTTTAGTTAACCAGACGAGTTCGTGGATCGTTCGACCGATGGTTGGTAGGAGGTCACCGTGTTGTCTTAGCTAAGACCGTTTACTCGTGAGAGGTTATGCGAGATGATTTATCGAGAAAAAGTGTAAGAGGCTGCACGAGGTGCCTACCTTCACCTTATGTCGAACGGTGGAGCCAGTTGCGGTTGTTTCTTTTACGGAGGTTTTACGAGCAAGGTTAGGAACTCGAGTAAGTCCCGAATCACATTCGCCTCGGGCGGTGTTTGGATTTCGAGGATAGTTGCGAGAATTGTTGTCTCTGTTGAAGGAGTGTTTAAGCTACCATTTGGTGTTCGGATGTCGCCTTTTGAAGCCTTGTAGGCGGATGTGTAGTCGCGTCGATTGGTTCGATGTTGGCGGGATTGGATAAATGGGTTGAGCTTGTTCCATGATTGTGGATAGAGTAAAGCTTGTCTAGAAGAGGTTACGGCGGCTCGGAGAAATCGTGCGGATAATCGGCGACGGCGCAGAGTTCGAGTTGACGGTCGGTCTTCTTGAAAGTACCACCGGGGTGGGTGTGGCGAGTTTTGGAAGGCAGAGGAACTTAGCCCGAGTTACTTTGGTCTTTGAGTCCATGAAGAATAGGCGGGTTGCCTATATGTTAGCTTTTGCCGTCCGACTTAGGAGGCAGTATGACCGGTCTTTCATATTGTTATGATCGGAAAAGTATTGGAGATCCATCCAGAGTGTTCCCAGTTAATGATGACCACGTTAGAGTTAGTAACCCCGAGTTTTGGAAAGCGATGTCGAAATGTGGTAAGAGTTCGAGTGAACGACAGCCTCAGGGATCGCATGTAGTCCGGTACCATTTGTTGGGTCGCCGGAGTGGCACTAGAACCTCGCGGCAAAGTGACCAAAGTGGTATCGGGAAGAAGCGAGCATGTATGGCGAGCATTGATGTGATCATTTCTTTTGTAAAGAGAAGGTGCGAAGGAAGTATATTTTAGACCCCGGAGAGAGGTGTTTGTGGTGATGTTAGAGGTGATTCCTCGTGGACTTGGATGTAAGTATTTTGCGTGATTGTTTCGTGGCCATTGTGGCGAGATTGTTTCGTAAGTATGGTAGTAAAGACTATCTTGGCGACGCGTTTGTTTGAGGCTTAGAAGGAACATTCGGACGAATGTTTCTAGGAGGAGAATGTTATACCGTATTTCGAGTATATGCGTGGGGCGTGCGTAGAAAATTTGAACTTGAGAATTAGGCTTGGCGAAATTTATTTGTTCACAACACCCGATTAGAGTCGTTTTTCGGCGAAACGTTTTCCACGACTTTCGTAGGGAATTTCCGCTATGTCATTTTTAATTTTTGCGGATTTTTAGAGAGGCGAAACATTTTGGACCAACAAGAGGCGCCACTTGGCACCCTCTCATTGGTGATAGATTGAATGAAATGGGCTAGTAAGGCACGTTTTTGTGCCTTGGCTAAAGTCGAGGTTGGTAGGATATTTGTGTGTAATAAATCCTAGCCTACACTTGCCTAACACTTGGTTTAATCTTGGCCTTTGGTTGGCCATCCCTTGACCTATAAATACCCTCTCCCTTTGATGAATTCTTCATCCTTTCCACAAATCTCTAAGTGTAAAAATCCCACTCTCTTGTTGTGGTTCTCGTCCTCCCCATGGCGAGAGCCCTCCCCTTGTGTGGCCTTGTGGCGAGACTTCACCCCTCCTAGTGGTGTTGTTCTCGTATAATATACCCACTCTTGGTAGAAATACTCTCAAAGGTATTGTTATAATGCCCAATTACCTTAGCCGTATACCTTGTTGTATTCTAAGGTTATACCTATCTGAAAAGCCAGAAAATACTACTATACTTCCGTCAGTCACTAACGAAACCCTAAGGAAAATCTTCACCGTAGTTGAGGTCATAAGTAGAAGTTGGTTAGAACTTCTAAGGGTTGTTTGGAGGCGGTCGGAGCGCGGAGTAGGAGCTAAACCTTGCTCGGGATCGACATTTAAACTAGGATAATTATGGGCTTATTGAGGTAATTATCTTATCCCGCTATTGTAATTGGAAATTACATGTTGTTAGATTATATAGTTGAAGTATGCTAGATATAGTCCTGAACATAGTGATCGGCAATGTCTTGCGACTTAAGCTGAATAAAACTTACGGCAATGTCTTGCGACTTAAGCTGAATTTAAAGAAGAATCTTGAACTGTAATTACATAGCCGTATTACGATGAGACTTGTGTAGTAGTACCGTGGAGTAGAATTGTGCAGATTAGGGTTAGGCGTATAACCCCTTGGTTGGCTTGGTGGCGGCCAGTTAGAGGAGGAGATTTCTGTTGTTGGGAGAGTCTTTGCGAATTTTACGTAGAATGTTCTACGAAGGGATCTAAATGTTAATAAGCGCCTTGTGGCCTTATAGGTTGAAGTACTTCGTGTGGCGCGATCTACTTGGCTTAAGGAGTAGCCGACGGTTAGAAGTACTTGGAACGTTTTGCTATTAGTCGATACTCGTCGCGAGGTATGTGAACCTCTCCTATCTCTTCTAGCATGATATGTGTGAACTATGTAATGCGGTGAGCGTCACGTGTGCTAAATGTATTTGATTGGTTTAAAACATAAAGTGTTATAACGACTTTATGGGAAGTTGGTTATAACGACTTTATGTTGGTAAGAAAATACATGTGGTTTTAAAAGGTAACTAATTTGAACTATAAGCGGCTTGTTATGTGTTAATAAAGAACTTGAAGTATTTCAAAAGATTTTGAATCATTTTGAAAGAAGAAGTAATACTTGGTTTTGAAAAACTTAAGAGTTATACTAGCTTTATGGGAAGTTAGGTATAACGGCTTAAGAATGTTTCTTGATTTGGAAATCGAGAATGTGTATCGACAAACCAACTGCGGCGTTAATAAAGGAAATGTTTTGACTAATTAAGTATTATTAAAACCAGAGAAACTTCCATCTGCATAGAAGCTAAGATGAGACAAAATGATATTTCTAGATCACAATTTCTTTGTAATAAGATTGTTATAAACAAGAATATCCTACACACATATAAGACTTATGTTTCTCAGTTGTTTAAAAGAATTATATTCTTAAATGAATAAGACTATGAACTACTGAAACCTTTCTAAAAGGAAAACTTGAACATGGAAATTAGGCAAACTTGAACATTGGAAAAGAATGTTGCTAATTGATTTTACAAAGAGAAGTAATTGATTTACTTTAAAAGATAATCACTCATATACTACGGGTATTGCGTGGTTTTGTGAAGTAACGTATCTTTTAAAGATTTAATGTATGAAGTACTTTGGGGATAGATACGAACTTGTTAGCATAAAGTACCTTGTGTGAATAGCTTGATTGTGTTGGTTTGAGATAGCCTTGTAAATACTTTCTTGTTGATGTGATGAGTAAACATGTTAGGATGCTACGTGTGTTAGTATCTTGTGTGATCGTGATGTAAGGAGGTCATTCTTGTTGTGCTTACGTTGTTAAGCGTTAAGCGTTATCTTGTTATTGTATCACATACCCTTGACTTATTATACAGGGCTTGCCACCGCGATGCGGTCTATACGGCTATCTGATCCTTGTGACTATGCGGTCGCGGTAGCTCGAGATTGATCATTCGGGTGTTTAGCACGATGCGGGGATTCCTATGCGATCTGTTGAGACTATGCGGTCTTTTGAGACTATGCGGCTGCGGGAGCCTAGGCGGATACCGAGGTTAGTTGCGCCCGACGCAGGGTATACCTCGGGTGATGCAGGACCATGATTCGAGGAATACCTCATGCGGGTCCGTGTGTGACCTATGCGGGCTGCGAGTTCGAGGATAGACGCGACATTGATATTGCGGGCGAGTGGCCGCCGATCATGTGGTGCGATGCAGAAAGACCTCGGGATACTGTTTGTGGTATTTTGGTACTGTGGGTCTTAGTAGTCGGCTATGCCTTCGTACTTGCCCCGTACGGTTGTATTGTGATAACTTGGAGGGCGTGAGTCACTGACTTGACATATCGCTTATTTATTGTGAGCTGTAGTTTGGTTATCATACATGTCTCTGCTTTATATAGACTACTATGATTTCATTTACGATGATCTATTTTGATTTCACATACTTGGTACTGTTATCTTGACCTCGCCCGGTGCGTTCATGCCGCAGTAAAGGTACACGATCGTTGATCCTCGCTCTTAGGGTCACGATTCAGCGTTTGGGAAAGCTCCGTTCCTCGGAGGCCTATCTTCGTATAGTCCGCCGTTGTAGGTATTTACATTCGGGGTATGACGGGCCCCGTCCGCCATTGTTGTCGCATCATTTCTTAGAAGTGCTGTAATCTTGTTGTGGCGGGGTTTGTAAGAAGGATTAAAGCATTCATTTTGAAAGAGTTGTTATTTATATATGCCGAAAGGCAAGTTTTCCCTCAGTTCTTGTTTTGTACTTCATTTGTTTCATGTATGTGTTTTATGTTCCATGATTACTCGATGTTGTATCACCAGGTGCCCGGTAAGGCACGATCACGGGCGAGTTGGTCGTGACAAATCGAGGAGGCTATAGGATATTTAGGATTGGTTTCCATTCTTCTCACTCGAGATCGTGCCTTAGAGTTGTGTTATAAGTTGGACTCCTCGGCGTATTCTTTGTATACGGTGATGCCTCAACGCGAAACCGAGCCCAAAGGCAAGGCGGCGAAGGAGGCTGCGAGTAGAAGCGATAGCGGTCTCTACGAGACCACGGCACTGAGCCTCGATCCGCGGCACAGGCGGAGGAGATGGGTTACAATGAGATGGCCCAGTTATTGGCCAGGATTGTAGCCAGGCACGAGGATAGACTGGATGCAGCAGTTCCGGTACCGGTAGCACCATAGTTCACCCGAGGTCAGATAGTTTGAGACTACGGGATTTTACGAGTCGCGACCCGAGTTCTACGGTCGAGGCACGAGGATGATCGCGAGAATTCATCAAGCGATTCTGACGGATCATGAGTGATCAAGGCTTGGAGACCGAGTCGGTGGTCTTAGGTTCGCATCGGCTGCGTGATCTGCGATCGTGGTTTGATTCGTGGGAGCTGTCGGGAGCATGCACCTCCGGTGGTTGGGCGAGTTCTCGAGGCTTTCGCTGGCCATTTCTTGCCTCGCGGATGAGAGGGCATGGGACAGATTTTGATCTTTGAGACAAAGAGGCGCGCGATTCGAGTACAATGTAGAGTTTGACTTATTGGCTCGGTATGTCCCCGCTCTGGTGGCAGATATGGAGGATAGAGTGCACAGTTATGTCACAGGACTCGATGACTACTTAGCAGAGAGTTGCACGGGAGTAGCTCTTCAGGGCATGGATATTGCCGCGTCGCAGCTTATGCGCAGGTGTGAGGAGCGTAGAAGTCGGCGAATTAACCAAGATCGGCGAAGAGGCGGGACAGCGAGTCCTCTGGTGACCTTCGAGGCGGCAGCCTCGGCGGCGAGACTAGTTATGCGCCTCCGCCCGACGCGAGTGCTCCGCCACGATCTTGGGGCGTTCGGGAGGTCGAGCGGTCGTGGCTCCAGTTTCGAGTTTTGGTGGAAGCGGGGCGTTAGTCGAGATGGGACCACCCTACCTCGTTGTGGCCGTTGTGGTAGGCTCCATGATGGGAGTGTCGTCTTTGGAATGGGAGTTTGTTTTGCATGCGGCCGCGGGCCATTTGCGAGAAATTGTCCAACCAGAGGTAGCGGATGTAGAGACTCGGCTTTCGGGATCGATGGCTGATTCATCTCTTCCTTTTGTGCGTAGTGCGAGGAAAGAACATGAGTAGAGCGACAAAAGGAAAGTGAAGCAATAGTTCTGGTATATTCTTAACCCTCAGAGACTAGTAGACTTTGATGTCATGGTGATGTGTTAAGTGTTATGTTCGGATAGCTTTGTGTTAAAAATGTGATTTAGAAGCTTGGCTAGTGAAAAAGGGAAAGTCTGGGGATGAGAAATTTTGAACCTTAGAATTTATAACAATCGAGACCTTAGAGGTAAGGCCGGCTAGAGTAAAAGATTTTACAGTGATCTTTGTCAGAGTACATAGTATACGGGGAGTATATTCGGGTGATAAGTCCATGAGTGGCATAACTGATTCTTTTGTAAGTGCAGTGGTGAAAACTATACCGGCGTATGCGTTTTGGAGACTTAGAAGGAACATTCGGGATGAATGTTTCTAAGGGGGGAAGAATGTTACACCCCGTAAATTCAAGAAGATAAGATAAGAACATACCATGGAATATAAGATTTGAAAGTGGAAAGATAAGTGGACAAACATGTGTTGGATGGATTTTGAGTCTACCTTGGAGTGTTGTACCCCAGTTGTTAAGAATTTCGAGGTGTTTAAAAAGCCTAGTGTGTAGTCCGTTAAATCTAGTTCCGAACGCAACAAACCGTTCGTCGATAGGACATCGGAGTCAAAAATTATGGAAATTTCATGTTTGGTGCGCAGTCAGGAAAAACAGTGGTTTCGGTTCGAAGTACAGCGTGGCCGAATGCAGGTCGCGGCACGGAATGCGGGTAATTATTCTGAGTGGGCGCATGGCCGTGGCGGGATTTTTCTGCGGTAAAGGGCGAAAATCAGGGGATATTTTGTTAAAAGCCTATGGGAGGGTGACAAGTGTCCCTCCCATCCTTTTGACCAGGAAAGGGGCCTATTTTAGGGTCAAGTCTTGGAAGACTTGGCCATTTCATTTTGAAAACCCTCCCAAGAACTCCTCTCCCTTCTCTCTAGATTTTGAAGAAAACCTAGCCTAAAGGGAAAATTGTTGGAGCGGCGGCAAGAAGGCAAACTGTGGGTGAACTTGTGGGAAGCGCTGGTGGGCGTAGTTGACGGGAAAGAAGTGGAAGAAGAAGGGCTTTTGTGGGCTATTCCGAAAGGTAAAAGTTTCCCCTTCTCTTGGATATGAGTTAATACTTGTTATAGTAGTTTAGAAATGAGCCTGAGGCTGTTAGATTTAAGTTTGAATAGATTTGGATCTTGTTGTCTTGTTGAGAACCGAAATGGGCATGTTATCCTTAAGATTGTAACTTCAATTGGATTACTAATTTAGGCGTCACATGTTGTAAAGGGGGATTTTAGTTGTTGAAGATGCCTAGGGCTAGATATCATGTTAGACCTAAGAACTTGGATTGGAAAAGAGTTGAAAGGGGTTAGGATTGGTTATATTGTTGGCCAAGAATGGCATGGAAATTATTGGGTTATTTTTTGTTATTGTGGTGCGGAATATTACACGTATTGTTAGGCGTGTAATCCCCTTGTATTTGCTGAATTGATTGAGCCTTAAATGTGGCGTTGGTTATTGAATTTCGGCCTTGAAAAAGGTGGAATAGTAAGTAGAAACAAAGGAAGTGCCGTCCAAATTTCCGTAGAATGTAGGGACCTTGCACTTAGTTATTCTACGTTCGAAGCTAGAGATTGATAGACGTTTTATGACCCTTATAGGATTGAAGTACTACGAGTAGCATATTCTACTTAAGGGAGATAGTACTGTGGAGCATTTTGCTAACCGTCGATAATCGTCGCGAGGTATGTGATTCTTCCTATCCTCTTCAGCATGATTATTTGTGAAATATATAGTGCAGTAGATGCATGTGTGTTAAAGGAATTTGATTTCCCTTGTTGTGCCTTGACTTGTTATGAAGTGTAAAAGTCTTGATTGTTTGAAAAAGTAGGAAAATCTTATTCGTTAGTAATGG
This sequence comes from Przewalskia tangutica, assembly GCA_029844215.1. Classification (NCBI taxonomy): domain Eukaryota; kingdom Viridiplantae; phylum Streptophyta; class Magnoliopsida; order Solanales; family Solanaceae; genus Przewalskia; species Przewalskia tangutica. Next base: position 39,000,359 of record CM056733.1, read on the forward strand.
GTACTCGGTGGTTAAAGAATATGCCCTCTTGGTCTCATAAGGGCTTATAGTTGTAATTGGTTGGTTTAAAACATAAAGTGTTATAACGGCTTTATGGGAAGTTTGTTATAACCACTTTATGTAGGTAAAAGAATGGTTTGTTGATTTCAAAAGATAAGAGACTTGACTTATAATTGACCTAAATGGTGTTGAAAAGTGTGAAACCTCATTCGTGAGAAATGAGTACTTGGTTTTTTTAAAAGAATAATGTTATATAAATTTCGGAAATGGGAATAAGAATTTAACAAGTCAATGCAGCGTTAATAAAGGAAAAAGTAATGACAATTAATCATATTAAAACCAGTAGAAACCTCCATCTGCATAGAAGCTAAGATAAGACAAAATTGTGTTACATTTCCTAGGTCATGGCTGCTCTAATAAGAATTATTGTAATCAAGTTTTGATCTTCTTATAAATTCCAAAGTAAGGAACTTGATTTCTAAAAGAAAAGAGACTTGAGAATTTGAAGTGTTTTGGTCTAAAAGAAAGGCATGGTTTTGTCTTGAATTATTTTAAAACATAAAGTATTATAATAGCTTTATGGGAAGTTAGTTATAACGACTTTATGGAAAATAAAAGAATGGATTCATTATTGGATTTAAAATGGTAACTTGATTTTGGGAAAAGAGAAGTAACTTGTTTTCAAATATTGAACTCTTTGTGATGGGAAAACATAAGTGGCTTGGTTATAAAAGGTAGGAGTACCTTGATCTTAAAGGGGTTAGATACTTGGGTTTTAATGGTATACTTGACGTTGTGTTAAGAAGTGTGTAAAGTACCTTGAGTGGTGTGTAACTTGCCTATGCTTGGTTGATATAGCCTTGTTGTGCAAGGGTGTGATTTGTGCCACCGAGTCTCTCGATGGAGGGCCGGCTATCTGTTTTTTTTTATTGGACATACTGACACGTTGGGTAGCCCACGGGTATGCTTCCACAGTGAGTATCCTCTTGTTATTTGTTTGGACATACTGACACGTTGGGTAGCCCACGGGTATGCTTCCGATGAGTATCCTCTTGTTATTTGTTTGGACATCGACACGTTGGGTAGCCCATGGGTATGCTTCCACAGTGAGTATTATCTTGTTAGTTGTTTGGACATACCGACACGTTGGGTGGCCCACGGGTATGCTTCCACAGGGATTGTTATCTTGTTATCTCCTTTGGGCATACCGACACGTTGGATGGTCCACGGGTATGGGCCCACTAGGACGGTTCCAGGGCCATGCTTATACCGAGGTGAGATGCCGGAGCATGCGGCCATTGTGCGGGTTAAATTCCCGGGTTGTATTTGAGTGATGATTTCACGGGCATGAGTCCCTAACTTGACATGACTGCTTATATGTTGTGTACTGTAGTTTGGTTATCATGCATGCCTCATGCTTTTATAGACTATTATGATTTCATTTACAGTATTTTTCAGTTTCACATACTTGGTACCTGTTGTACTGACCTCCTTCGGGGGGCTGCGTTCATGCCGCAGGTTGAGGTACATAGCTTCCTGATCCGCACTCTTAGGATCTCTGTTCGGTTCTCGGAAAGCTCCATATCTCCGGACATATATATATATACAACCGAAGCAGTTGTCTCCTTTCCTTTACAAACTGACCCACAATGTGTGACTACAGACCTCTAAGAGTTTTAACATAACAACTGTGGCGGGACAGGGCCCCGCCATACCCCTGAATATACATGAATCTACAACCTCAGGAAAAACCGTACCAAGAGATAAGCCTCCGGAGCAAATGGAGCTTTTTCCCAGCGAACGAGATCCTAGAGCAAGGATCACCAACACAGGTACCTAAAACTGCGGGCATGAACGCAGCCCCGAAGGGGTCGATACAACAGTGCGAATATGGAGCAGAAATAACGTCTGATAAACAGATCATAATCGTACAAAGAATGACAGGGACAAGTATAAAAATACATACCAGATCCTGCCGTGTCATTACCACTTATGAACTTAATCGTACCTTATTATCTTTTCCCATTTTCAATAAAAGTTATAGTAACATTCTTATGCACATGATTAGGAAAAATCATTAAGTTCATTACCATATAACTTACTTATCTTTCATAACCTAATCCGGCCCCTTATGGAGGACGATATACTACCCTACCAACTGGGACACGATCAAGTCACACAAATATCAAAGCGTGCCCGTGGAATCCCCCATCACTGCCGACAGCTATAAGTGTAAAATATAACCATGTGACGCGCCCGTGGCATCCCACCTCACTGTCGGCGTACACATACACAACATATATATATATATCTCCTGCCCGTGGAATCACATCATGCCGGCGTAGGTGTAACATATAACCATGTGACGCGCCCGTGGCATCCCACCTCACTGTCGGCGTACACATACACAACACACATATATATATATACATATATATAGCGCGGCCGCATGTCCCGGAATCCTACATCGTATAAGCATGGCCATGCGTGCCTGGCATCCTCATCGTGAGTGCGGTCTTCGTGGAGCTAGCCCATGGAGTAATAATATAACATGATCGCATGCCCCGGAATCCCACATCGTATAAGCATGGCCATGGAGTAATAAAACACGCGGGCATCTAACGCGATCTCGGCTGCATGCCCCGGCATCCCTCATCGTATAAGCATGGCCAAGATCAATCACAATGGAAGCATACCCGTGGAATCCCCCGTCACTGCCGGTACGTCCAATAAAATGTTCGGGCATCTAACCCGCATCCTGGTCACATGCCCCAGAATCCCACATCGTATAAGCATGTCCAAGGATCAATCATAATGGAAGCATACCCGTGGAATCCCACATCACTGTCGGTACGTCCAAGTAAACTTACAACCAGCCAGCCGACCCTCCAACTGAGAGACACGACAACGTAGACATATAATACTTGCACTCAAAGCTATCACAAGCAAACCTAGGCAAGTTCATTAAACCTTTAGACTTCCATTTTTATAAACTCATGGCACTTTCGTTTCACACATAAAAATCCGGGAATTTAACCCCAAGTACTACGTGCTTACATTCTTTTCAAAAGATTCCTTTTCCTATAAAACCCCAAGATACTAACCCCCGTAGTATCAAGGCTTGTGTACATTTCACATAAGTCACTATACTTTAGAAATACATTTCTCGGCTTCTAAATCAAGTGACCCTTACCTTAAAGCTTTAAGCAAGTGATACACTTAAATCAAATTGCCCTTCCTTAATTCAAGTTATTCTTTGATTACTTTATTAGAGAAAACCATTCTCTTAACCTTCCATAAAGCCGTTATAACCAACTTCCCATAAAGTCGTTATAACCCTTTATGGTTTTAGACAAACCCATTCCTTTTATAACCAAGAGACTTATACTTTTTTAAAACCAAGTATTATATATTTTCGAATCAATTCTCTTAACTTTCAAAGTACAATTAGTCTCTTAACCTTTAGAAATCAAGTGACTCCTTTTATTATAAAACCTTAGGCAATTGATGCCTAAAAATCAAGTTGCCTATTCATTAAAAAAACAAGTCATTTATCTTTCCATAAAGCAAATATAACCAACTTCCCATAAAGCCGTTATATTCACTTTATACCTTAGCCAAATACAATTTCCTATCCAAGGGACTCATACGTTTAAAACGGAACAAGTATCACATACTTTAAAACTCTTCAAGTCCCTTAACTTAATAAAACATTAGACATCCTTAATACTTTCAAAGAAGTGAGTTATTCTCCTAACTCATCCGACTTGGCTATTCATAAAACTAGTAAAGGATATCAAGGTGTTATACCCCGTATTTCCAGAGTATGTACGTGAGGACGTACGTACAAAAGTTTGAGCCTTAAATTAGGCAAGGGGCGAAAATTTTGTTCACAACCCCCGAAAAGAATTGTTTTTCGACGAAACGTTTTCCAAACTTTGCGAAGTGAAAATTACGGTTGCGACATTTATTATTTTTGCGGATTTTTCCGAGAGATGAAATATTTTGGACCAATGAGAGGGCGACACTTGTCACCCTCAAGTGGACGGATGTGGTGGCGGATTGGGTGCACGTTTTGTGCCATGTTTTGTGGCCTAAACCATGGGTCAATGTTTGGAGTGAATTGAGGAGTAGATGGCTAGGGGGCACTTGGGCAAATCCTCACCCTCCACTTGCCCACCACTTGTCTTGATCTTGTCCATTGGTTTCCCTATAAATACCCCCTTAGTTGAAGACTTCTTCATCCACTCCACACTTTTCCAAGTCTTGAAAATCCTCCCCCCTTCTTCTTGTTGCTCTCGTCCAAAGAGCACCCCTCCCCCTTTGTGAGGCCTTTTGGCCGAGAAGTACTCCCCCCCTTCCTTTGTGGTGCTAGCCGAAAGTACCCCCCCTACCTTGAGTTGTTCTCGTGAAATACACCCCCCCCTTGGTAGAAAAGTATTCTCCAAGTATTGTTACTATTCCAAAATACCTTGGCCCAAATACCTTGTAGTATTCCAAGGTTACCGCTATACTAAAAGCCCAGAAATACTATTATACTTTCCTTCAGTCACAAAACGAAACCCTTAGGAAAATCTTCATAGTTGGTTGAAGTATTAAGAAGAAGTTGTGTAGAACTTCTAAGGGTTGTTCGGAGCGGGTTGGAGCACTCAGAGTAGGAGCTAAACGTTGCTCAGGATCGACATTTAAACTTGGATAATTTTGGGCTTATCGAGGTAAATACTCTTGTCCTTATATTGTAATCGGAAATTACATACTGTAGTAGTATAGAATTGAACTGTAATAGAAGGATATTACAGAAAAGAATTGAACTGAAATCACTTCAGAAGAATATTAAAGAAGAAGATTAAACTGTACTTACATAGGATTGTATTTACAGTAGACTTGTGTAGCTTAGCGGGTAGGGAAGTGCTGCCCAATTTTTTCCGTAGAATAGAGAACCCTCTGCTTAGAATATTCTACAGAGTAGTCTAGACGTTGATAGACGTATATGCCTTTATAGGTTGAAAGTTCTGCGAGTAACATGTTATACTTGAAAGGTGGACAAGGCTAGCCGGGTTATAGCGGTGGAGCATTTTGCTATTAGTCGATAATCGTCGCGAGGTATGTGATTCTTCCTATCCTCTTGAGCATGATATTTTAAAAGAATATATATATAGTACGGTAGACGTACGTGTGTTAACTGAACGTGGTTTTACTCCGATGTCTTTTGACTTGAGTTTTAATAATAAGAATCTTGAAGTATTTCAAAAGAATTAAGAAACCTTTTTGAAAGAAGAGTAATACTTGGTTTTAAAAGCTTAAGAGTTATACTAGCTTTATGGGAAGTTAGGTATAACGACTTAAGAGAGATAAAAAGGATGGTTTATTGATTTTAGAAGTTAAGAGACTTGATCTTAAAAGATAAGAGACTTGACTTAATTGAATTAATATTAAATTTGTTAAAAAATGTGAAACCTCATTCGTGAGTAATAAGTACTTGGTTTGTAAAGGAATAATGTTTTACTGATTTCGGAAATCAGAATAAGTATCGAACAAACCACTGCAGCGTTAATAAAGGGAAATGTTTTGACTAATTAAGTATTATTAAAATCAGTAGAAACCTCCATCTGCATAGAAGCTAAGATGAGGCAAAATGATATTACATTTCCTAGATCATGGCTGCTTTATTAAGATTGTTATGAACAGGAATAACCTACTCACACCTAAGGCATATGTTCTCAGATTGTTTTAAAAGAGAATTATTTTATTAAGTGATTAAAATTATGAACTACGAAACCTTTCGAAAATGAGAAACTTGAGCATTTGAAATTAGGCAAACTTGAACGTTTGAATAATAATGTTGTTACTTGATTTTACAAAGGGAAGTGTTTTGGTTTACTTAAAAAGATAGTCACTCTATTTCTATACTACGGGTATTGTGTGACTTTTGTGAAAGAAACGGATCTTTTAAAGAGTTAATGTATGAAGTACTTTGGGGATAAAAACCCGAACTTGTTAACATAAAGTAGAAAGTACCTTGTGTGAATAACTTGATTGTGTTGGTTTGTGATAGCCTTGTAATACTTTCTTGTTGCTTTGATAGGTAAACATGTTAGGATGCTACATGTGTTAGTATCTTGTGATGTTTGTGTAAAGGGGTTTCCCATGATTGTGCTTATGTTGTTTAACGATAAGCCGTTATGATAGTATTGTACCACTCACCTCTTGACATGATACCGGGGTTAGGCGCCTCCGACGCGGGTATAGCTCAGCGATGCAGGACTATGATTCGAGAATACCTCATGCGGGTCCAGGGACCTATGCGCGAGCTACGAGTTCCGTGTTAGCGCGCCTATATGGTCACGCGGTGCATGTGGCCACGCGATCGCGAGTCGGTGATCACGCCGGAGTAGCTACCCTCGATGCGGAATACCTCACGCGGCCTATGTGAGTGGCCTATGCGAGTCGCGGAAGTTCCAGGACTAGACGCCGACATTTGATATCGGGCGAGTGGCGGCCGATCATGTGGCTTCAGACAGCACCTCGTGATACGCTTTATGACTTTGTTGCATCGTGGGTTTTAGTAGTCGGCTGCCTTCGCACTTACCCCGACGGTTTTAGTATGACACGTGGGACACGTGTTCATGTATTCCTTGGTGCTTTTATATCATAGATCACGGCGGTGAGGAAGGTATTCCACGCATGATTGATGTTGTGGGCGTGAGACCCATAGTTATATTTGAGTGATGACTTTGAGGCGTGAGTCTCTCGACTTGACATGATCGCTATTTATCAGTGAATCGTAGTTTGCTATCATATATGTCTCCCGCTTTATATAGACTACTATGATTTCGTTTCTGATTTTCACTTCACATACTTGGTACTGTTATGCGACCTCCTTCGTGAGCTGCGTCATGCCGCAGTAGAGGTACATCGCTTGTTGATCCTCGCTCTTAGGGTCACGATTAGCGTTTGGGAAGCTCCGTTTCCCGAGGCTTATTCGGGTATAGTCCCCGTTGTAGGTACTTACATTCAGGGGTATGGCGGGGCCCTGTCCCGCCATTGTTGTTATATCATTCTTAGAGGTATGTAGTACTGTTGTGGGCAGAGTTTGTAAAAAGGATGTAACTGTTCGGATTTAAGTTTTTATATATTTATGTCGAAAGGCAACTTTTCTCAGAAGACTGTTTTACACTTCATATTATTTCATGTCTTGTTTTATGTTCCGCTGATTACTGACGATATCTACTGGGTGCCTGTAGGCACGACCACAGCCCGGTTCGGTCGTGACAAAAGTGGTATCGAGCGATTAATCCTGAAAGTGTCTACAGACCGTATCTAGTAGAGTCTTGATTATCGGTGTGTTGTGCACCACACCAATAATCAGGAGGCTATAGGATATTTAGGATTGGTTTCCATTCTTCTCACTCTGAGATCGTGCTTAGAGTTGTGTTATAAGTTGGACCCCCCTAACATATTTCTTTCCCTTACCATTATGCCTCCGCGTAAGGCAACCCGCCTGAAGCGGCAAGGCAAATGGCGAGTCGCGAGTAGAGCACAGAGGGTTACTACGGCACATGCCCAATCATCACCTGAGGTGGTGCTTCATTCGGGGAGTTCTGCGACGACACCAGTCCCAGCAGAGTCTAGCGTAGCGGCAGCAATTCCATCATGCCATGATATTTGAACCTTCACCAACGATGGCGAGGAAGTATGGATTGCAAAGAGACGACCCTGTTACTAGCTATGGAGTTAGCAACCAGAGAGTATTTTATGTACCGACTTATCACGGGTCTTGATGACTATCTAAGAGAGGGTTGTGCAAGAGTAGCTCTTCATCGAGCTTGAGCATGGCTCGCAGACGCCATTACGCAAGCCGAGAAACGTAGAGATCGACGGGTTGACCAAGATCGCGAAGAGGCCGTAACAACAGTGGTCCTTGGTAACTTTCGAGGCGAATCACCTCAAAGATCGATCGATACGCCTCCGCCAATGCAGAGTGGTCCTCCGCACTTCGGGACGCTCGAGGTATGCCGAGTTGGTCGAGCCGTGGCTTCGATTCACAGATACACGAGTTCCACCACCGGATTCGATTTTCCTCGGTATTCACACTGCAGGCGCCATCCCGGAATGTCGTCTTTTGTGGACGATGTTTTACTGCGTCGCCGGCCATGTGGTCGAAAAGATGTCCTAGTAGGAAGGATGCAAGTAGGAGGACTCACCTACCAGATCGATTCATGATTCAGTGGCTCGGAGAGGAAGGGGTGTTAGCCAGAGGAGGCCACCCCCACCTCGGTGTTGCCGTTGTGGAAGATGTCATTGAGGGGAGTGTCGTACTTCTACGACAGCTTGTTATGCTTGCGGCCAGCAGGACCATTTTGCGGGGAATTGTCCGACCAGAGGTGGCGCGGATGTAGAGACTCAGCCTTCAGGATCAGTGACTAGTTCGTCACCTTCCCTAGCTATGCGCCCAGCCGGGCAGGATTGATTAGAACGACAAAGGGGAAGTGAAGCAGTAGATACATGTATATCTTTAACCCTCTAGAGATTAGTATGTGTGATAAGATGAGTATATCTTAAGTGTTATGATCAGATAGCATTGTGCTAATTGTGATTAGAAATCATGGTTAGTTAAAAAAAAAAGGTAAGATTGGGGATAGGGAAAGTGTGAGCCTTAGAGTTTTATACGTGGAGACCTTAGAGGTAAGGCCATCTTGAGTAAAAGATTTATTGTTATGTTAACCTTTATCGGAGTGCATAGTACACGTGAGATTGTTCCGGATCGGGGAACAAGTGTTTGGCACGATAGCGGGTCGGGTTGAGGACCGATCGCGGGTCAACCCGCGGCCTATATTGTGGTGGGGTCAGTTTGTGGTGGTCCCTCCAAGTTTAGTTAACCAGCGTACGAGTTCGTGGATGCGTTCGACCAGTAGTCGGGCCGATGAGGTCAGCCAATCTTGTCTTTTAGTCAAGGCCGTTTACTCGGCAGAGGGTTATGCGAAATGTTATTTCAGGGAGGTTTTAAGGCTGCACGAGGTTCCTACTTTCACCTTATGACAGGAAGTGGAGCCCAGGTTACAGTTATTTCTTTTCTGGAGGTTTTACCAAGAAGGGTTAGGAACTCAGGTGAGTCTCAGAATCGCATTCGCCCTCGGGCCAGTGTTAGGAATTCAGGGGTAGCTGTGAGGATTGTTGCCTCCTGTTGAGGGAGTGTTGTATAGCTACCATTTTAGTATTCAGATATCGCCTTATGACGCCTTGTAGGGGCGGAAGTGTAAGTTGTCGGTCGATTGGTTCGATGTTGGCAAGGTTCAGGTAGCTGGTTCATTCTTGTTTCAGCAGGATGTGGATAGGGTGAAGTCTATCCAGGAGAGGTTATCGGCAGCTCAGAGTCAACAGAAGTCGTGCGGATAATCGGCAACGACGCTTGGAGTTCAGGTTGACGGTGGGTCTTCTTGAAGGTACCACCCCGGAATGGGTGTAACGAGTTTTGGAAAACAGAGGAAAATTAGTCGAGGTACTTTGAGCGCTTTCAGATCATTTGGAAAATAGGCCAAGTTGCCTATAGGTTAGCATTGCCGTCCGACGTAGGAGGCAGTACATACGGTCTTTCATGTTGTTATGTTCGGAAAAGTATCGGAGATCCATCCAGAGTGTTCCCAGTTAATGATGACCGAGTTGGAGGTAGTAACCCCGAGATTTTGGAAAACTGAAGCAGTAGCAAAAATGTGGTAAGTTATGAGAAAGAGTTCGAGTGTACGAGAATGACGCAGTAAGAGAATAGAAGTGATCATTTCGTTTGTAAAGAGAAGGTGCGAAGGGAGTATCTTTTAGCCCTTGGGTGGGAGCTTTTGTAGTGTTGGAGGTGATTCCTCGTGGACTTGGATTAAGTATTTGCGCGTGTGTTATTTTTGTGGCCAGGTGTGGCATATTTGTTTTTGTAAGTATAGTAGTGAAGACTATATTGGCGCAAGTATGTTTTGAGACTTAGAAGGAACATTCGGGACGAATGTTATGTTTTGAGACTTAGAAGGAACATTCGGGACGAATGTTTCTAAGGAGGGGAGAATGTTATACCCCGTATTTCCAGAGTATGTACGTGAGGACGTACGTACAAAAGTTTGAGCCTTAAATTAGGCAAGGGGCGAAAATTTTGTTCACAACCCCCGAAAAGAATTGTTTTTCGACGAAACGTTTTCCAAACTTTGCGAAGTGAAAATTACGGTTGCGACATTTATTATTTTTGCAGATTTTTCCGAGAGATGAAATATTTTGGACCAACGAGAGGGCGACACTTGTCACCCTCAAGTGGACGGATGTGGTGGCCGATTGGGTGCACGTTTTGTGCCATGTTTTGTGGCCTAAACCATGGGTCAATGTTTGGAGTGAATTGAGGAGTAGATGGCTAGGGGGCACTTGGGCAAATCCGCACCCTCCACTTGCCCACCATGTCACGACCCGAATCCGGGCCCGTGACTGGTGCCTTACCTCGGGCACCCTAGTGATACAACATCAGAGAAAATCAGCGGAAATAAAACATGAACATGAAATGAGAGATATTATAAATAAACAAAGCAACCAAAACAGCTTTTCAACATATATATATAAACGTCAACAAGCCATAATCCTTACAACCCCGCCCAAAACAAAGCATGCACTTCAAGATTTTTACAACAACTATGACGGACAGGGCTCCCGCCATACCCCGAATGTACAAGAACCCATGCATCGTGGTAACATACCAAAGATAAGCCTCCGAAGGAACGGAGCTTCCCAATACGCTGAAAGGTGATCCTAAAAGCGGGGATCGACAGCCGATGTACTTCTACCTGCGGCATGAACGCAGCCCCCCGAAGGAGGTCAGTACAACAGGTACCAAGTATGTGAAACTGTAAATACTGTAAATGAAATCATAATAGTCGATATAAAGCAGGAGACATGTATGATAACCAAACTACAGTACACATATATAACAGTTATATCAAGTCAGGGTCTCACGCCCTCCGGGTCATTTACTCAAATATAATTATGGGTCTCACGCCCACAACATCAGTCATGCCCGCGGAATACCTTCCTCACTGCCGGCAGTCTATGATATGATAACATCAAGAAGTACACCTGAACACCAAGTCCTACCTGATGCCAAAGCCGTAATAACAATACAATACAACCAAACCACGAAGCTGACACGGGGCAAGTGCGAGAGCCGACTACCAGATACCAAGGCCGGTCACGTAGCTGACCGGGGCAAGTACGAGGGCTGACCACCAGGTACCAAGGCCGTATCACGAGACTTCGCCACTACACTGAACGGGGCAAGTGCGAGGGCTAACTACTGTGTACTAAGGCCGAATCAGCCACGAGACGGGCAAGACGAAAGCCACCACCGTACCAAGGCCGAACAGTAAGAAACCTCATGGAGAGCTAGTCCATGGAATAACACTATCATCAGGAGCATACCCGTGGAATTTTTCCGCCACTGCCGGTACGTCCAAGTAAGTCCTCAACGAGTTAACCGGCCCTCCATTGAGAGACGCGGTAATATAGAACACAATTCTTGCATAACAAAGGCTATCACAACAAGCATAGGCAAGTTACACAACAACAAGCATAGGCAAGTTACACAACAACTCAAGGTACTTTCATTTTATGTCAAAGTCCGGGTTTTAATCCTAAAGTACTACGTACGTTAAATTCCTTTTTTAAAGATCCATTCCCTTTTTATAAAAGTCACCCGATACCCGTAGCATAAAATAGAGTGATTTATATCTTTTAAGTAAACCAAAACAACTTCCATACTATCCTTTTTAAAACCAAATTAAGGCAATACCATGCCTTCTTTTTAGACCAAAACACTTCTCTTTTTAAAGTCAAGTTACCACATAAAAACCAGTGATAAAAACCCTTCTTTTGTTTTCATAAAGTCGTTATAACCAACTTCCCATAAGGTTGTTATAACACTTTATGTTTTAAACCATTTTAAGACAACACAATGCCTTTCTTTACCCTAAAGTTCCAGTTTGCCTAATTTCAATTACGCCAGTCTCTTTTTAGAAAAGTTTCATAGTTCAATGTCTTAATCTCTTTTTAAAACAATTGAGTAACATATGCCCTAGGCGAGTAGGTTATTCTTGTTCATAATCAATCTTATTAAGCAGCCATGATCTTGAAAATGTAATCTCATTTTGTCTCATCTTAGCTTCTATGCAGATGGAGGTTTCTACTGGTTTTAATAATACTTCATTAGTCATTACATTTTCCTTTATTAGCGCTGCAGTGGTTTGTCGATACACATTCTGATTCCCGAAATCAGTAAAACATTATTCCTTTCAACAACCAAGTACTCATTACTCATGAATGAGGTTTCACACAAAATTCATATTAATCTATTTAAGTTAAGTCTCTTATCTTATAAGATCAAGTCTCTTAACTTCTAAAATCAGTAAACCATTTTCTTTACCTCTCTTAAGACGTTATACCTACCTCCCCATAAAGCTTAGTATAACTCTTTTTAAAACCTTTTAAAACCAAGTGTTACTCTTCTTTCAAAAATGGTTCCTTAACTCTTGACATACTTCAAGTTCCTTATTATCGCACATCAAGTCAGTTATAAGTCAAATCAGTTACCTTTTAAAACCACAGCATTTTCTTACCTACATAAAGTCGTTGTAACCAATCAAATATATTTAACACATGTACGCTCACCGCATACACGCTTATACACATATCATGCCGAAAAGATAGGAAGAGGTTCACATACCGCGACGATTATCGACTAATAGCAAAACGCCCAAGTAACTCAAACCGTCGGCCCACCTTAAGCCAAGAAGATACCGCCACACGTAGTACTTCAACCTATCCCGGCCACAAGGCGCCTTTTAACAACGGGAGATCAATTTAGAAGTATTCTACGTAAAATTCTAGAAGATTTCCCGCAACAACAGAAATCTCCTCCTCTATCGAGGCCGGCTACTAAGCCAACCAGTGGGGTTTGCACGCCTAACCTGGACGTGTACAATTCTACTCACAAGAATGCTACACAAGTCCATCAGAATACAGTCCTATGTAATTACGATTCGTTCTCTTCTTTAAATTCAGGCTTAAGTCGCAAGACATTGCCGTAAGTATTATTCAGGCTTAAGTCAAAAGACATTGCCGCACAATTATAATGATCAGTTCTATATATAGTATACTTCAACTATATATTCCTACAACATGCAATTTCCAATTACAATAGAAGGTCAAGAGTGTTTACCTCGATAAGCCCAAAATTATCCGAGTTTATATGTCGATCCTGAGCAAGGTTTAGCTCCTACTCCGTGCGCTCCAACCCGCTCCAAACAACCCTTAGAAGTTCTAACCAACTTCTACTCAATTACTTCAACTATCAATGAAGATTTCCTTAGGGTTTCGTTTAGTGGCTAAAGGAAGTATAATAGTATTTTCTGGGCTTTTGTATAAGTGTAACCTTGGGAAAACTACAAGGTATTTGGACATTATAACAATACTAGGAGAGTATTTATATACCACAAAAGGGGGGTATTTATACGAAAATAACAAGGCAAGGGGGGGTGTATTTCGACTATCACAACTAGGCTAGGGGGGGTACCCCACGGCTAGACACCACAACGAGGGGTAAGGGGGAGGCTCTCGGCTAGCTCACAAAGGGGAGGGTTTCGCCAAGGGTTGGACGAGAACCACAAGAATGGGGGATTTCAAGACTTGGAACAATTTTTGGATGAATAAGTTCATCAACTTATAGGGGTATTTATAGGTCAAGAAATGGCCAACCAATGGCCAAGATTCATCCAAGTGTAAGGCAAGTGTAGGGCTATATTTCAACCATGTGTACCTTATCCATCTACCACACAACTTGCACAAAATATCCTACCTACTACATGCCACCTTTCTCGTCCAATTGTCGTCCCACTCCATCCAATGTGAGGGTGACACTTGTCACCCTCCCGTTGGTCCAAAATGTTTCGTCTCTCGGAAAAATCCGCAAAAATTAGAAATGACATAGCCGGAATTTTCCCTTCGCAAGTTTAGTAAAACGTTTCGTCGAAAAACGACTTCTTTCGGCACTTGTGCCCAAATTCGAACCTAGCCAATCCTTAAGGAATAAATTTTAATACGTACGCCCTCACGTACATACTCTGGAAATACGGGGTATAACATTCTCCCCTCCTTAGAAACATTCGTCCCGAATGTTCCTTCTCAAGAGGGATTACGATGAAGATCTTCTAACAAGTTGCCAACGCCACGCCTGGCCACGAACTAACACACGTTCTCTTCCTTCCTTACTCGTCGTGCCCTCCTCGAACACTTGAACCCTTCTAGTATACGCACCATACTTTAGTCATTGCTTCAGTTTTCAAAACCTTGGAGTCACCACCTCCAAACTTGGTCATCTACTAGCCTCATTTTTCCTTAAGGCCATTCCCGGCCTTCACCCGCTTATGGTCGAACATATCCACGAACTCATACGATGGTCATCTAAACTTGGGCCTAGCACCCTCGTGACCCTACCACCTGGCGGGACCACCTCGACCGACCCCACCTCATTCCGGCCACGGGTTGACACGCAACACGCCCTCAACCCGAGCCTCACACGCCGACTCTCTCGCTTCTCGATCCGAACAATCTTATTTATACAGTCATGAAAGCTACCACTTCCATTTACACCACCCAAGGAAATTTTTCCACAATTACACCATGCATACTTACACATTCTGACAAAGATCCCCCCGCAAAATCTTGTACTCAAGATGGCCTTACATCCAAGGTCTCAACTGTAATATTCTAAGGTTCATCACTTTCCCACTGAGCTTACCCTTTTTACCAACTGTGTTTCTAAATCACATTTTAGCACAAGGCTATCAGAACATAACACTAAACACATCATCATAACATCAATACATACAAAATTCTAGAGGGTTAAGGATATACCTGAAAATAGGCGGTTCAAAGGACCGCTAAAACTGGGAACTCCCACCGCGACCTCTACCGGGGCCTGCCGGTGTCGAACATCTGCTGGCTATGGAAGGTGTAGAACCAAGAATCGCCTAGTAGTCTGTGCTATCCTACCGCTACCCACAGTCGGACGATCTCTCGAGATGGCCCCGCTGGCGCAAGAATAACAACCTCCCAAGTCGACGACACTCTCCCTTATGAAGTTTTCCACAACGGCCACACTGAGACAAGGGCAACCTCATCCGGCGAGCACTCCTACTCCCCTGAAAATCTGAAACCTGGGAGCCCTGACCTGCTCCTGAATATCCCAAAGGTCCCGGCGTGGAGGACCACTCGAGCGGTGGAGGCGCATAATCGGCTCGCTTCTGGCGGTCCGCCTCGAAAGTCACCAAAGGACCTGCTGTTCGACCCTCGCCTGACCCTGGTCATTCCGTCGATTTATCCGCTCCTCACATCCAAGTGCATACGCCTGCATGCGGGCAATGTCCATGCCCGGCTGAAGAGCTACACCCGAACAACTCTCGGCTAGGTGATCATCGATCCCTGTAACATATCGGTGCACTCGATCCTCCATACTAGCTACCAACGCGGGGACGTACCGGGCCAATGAGTCGAACTCCACATTGTACTCCGAACTGCGACGCTCGCATGACACCAAAAATCTGCCGGCCGAGCCCTCTCATCCGCGAGGCAAGAAATGTGCAAGAAAGGCCTCGAGAACTCGTCCCATAAAGGAAGTGCATTCTCTCCCCGGGACAGCTCCCACGAATCAAACCAGTCGACTGCGGTATCACGCAGCCAATGCGAACCTAGGACCACTGACTCGGTCTCCGATGCCTTGATCACTCTCATGATCCGCTGTAACTGTCGGATGAACTCCTGCGGATCATCCTCAGGCCTCGACCCATAAAACTCGCGCCTACAAATCGAGAAAATCCCGTAGCCTCGAACTATCGATCTAGGGTGAACCACGGTGTTATCGGGCTGCTGCGTCCA
This sequence comes from Przewalskia tangutica, assembly GCA_029844215.1. NCBI lineage: Eukaryota > Viridiplantae > Streptophyta > Magnoliopsida > Solanales > Solanaceae > Przewalskia > Przewalskia tangutica. Next base: position 39,016,310 of record CM056733.1, read on the forward strand.
GCTATCTCAAGTCCGCCACAACCCGGCCATTAATCGGGCCCACTCGCGTGACTCATCTCCTCTGCTTCCGGTGCGGATGGAGGCTCGTGTATTGTGGTCTCGCCACGCTTCTACTCGCGACTCTCTCTGCCCTTGCCGCCCGGGCGGGTTGCCTTACGCGGAGGCATAACTGGTAAAAACAAAGTATGTCAGAGGGGTCCAATCTTATTACACAGCTCTAAGGCACGATCTCAGAATGAGAAGAATGGAAACCAACCCTAAATGTCCTGCAGCCTCCTGATTATAGATGTGGTGCACAACACACCGATAATCAAAACTACTAGACACGGTGCAGAGACACTTTCTGAGGACTAACTGCTCTGATACCACTTTGTCACGACCCGAATCCGGGCCCGTGACTGGTGCGTTACCTCGGGCACCCTAGTGATACAACATCAGAGAAAATCAGCGGAAATAAAACATGAACATGAAATGAGAGATATTATAAATAAACAAAGCAACCAAAGCGATTTGCCTTTCAACATATATATATAAACGTCGAGCGATAATCCTTACAACCCCGCCACAACAAGGCTGCACGGACCTCTAAGATTTTTACAACAACTATGACGGGACAGGGCCCCGCCATACCCCTGAATGTACAAGAACCTACAGACATTAGGGTAACATACCAAAGATAAGCCTCCGAAGGAACGGAGCTTCCCAATACGCTGAAAGGTGATCCTAAAAGCGGGGATAGACGGTGATGTACTTACTGCAGATGAACGCAGCCGAAGGTCAAGATAACAGTACTAAGTATGTGAAAATGTAAATACTGTAAATGAAATCATAATAGTCGATATAAAGCAGGAGACATGTATGATAACCAAACTACGATACACATATATATGATTATATCAAGTCGGTCTCACGCCTCGGTCATTTACTCAAATATAATTATGGGTCTCACGCCCACAACATCGATCATGCCCGGAATACCTTCCTCACCGCGGCAGCCTATGATATGATAACATCAAGTACACCGAACACCAAGTCCCACGATGCCAAAGTCGTAATAACAATACAATACAACCAAACCACGAAGGCGACACGGGGCAAGTGCGAGCCGACTACCAGATACCAAGGCGGTCCACGTGGACCGGGGCAAGTACGGTGACCACCGGTACCAAGGCGTATCACGAGACTTCGCCACTACTGAGCGGGGCAAGTCGCGAGGGCTAACTACTGTACCAAGGTCGAATCAGCCACGAGACGGGGCAATCTAAAGCCACCACCGGTACCAAGGCGTCAATAAGAAATCTCATGGAGAGCTAGTCCATGGAATAACACTATCATCAGGAGCATACCCGTGGAATTTTTCCGTCACTGCCGGTACGTCCAAGTAAGTCCTCAACGAGTTAACCGGCCCTCCATTGAGAGACGCGGTAATATAGAACACAATTCTTGCATAACAAAGGCTATCATAACAAGCATAGGCAAGTTACACAACAACAAGCATAGGCAAGTTACACAACAACTCAAGGTACTTTCATTTTATGTCAAAGTCCGGGTTTTAATCCTAAAGTACTACGTACGTTAAATTCCTTTTTTAAAGATCCATTCCCTTTTTATAAAAGTCACCCGATACCCGTAGCATAAAATAGAGTGACTTATATCTTTTAAGTAAACCAAAACAACTTCCATACTATCCTTTTTAAAACCAAATTAAGGCAATACCATGCCTTCTTTTTAGACCAAAACACTTCTCTTTTTAAAGTCAAGTTACCACATTAAAACCAGTGATAAAAACCCTTCTTTTGTTTTCATAAAGTCGTTATAACCAACTTCCCATAAGGCTGTTATAACACTTTATGTTTTAAACCATTTTAAGACAACACAATGCCTTTCTTTACCCTAAAGTTCCAGTTTGCCTAATTTCAATTACGCCAGTCTCTTTTTAGAAAAGTTTCATAGTTCAATGTCTTAATCTCTTTTTAAAACAATTGAGTAACATATGCCCTAGGCGAGTAGGTTATTCTTGTTCATAATCAATCTTATTAAGCAGCCATGATCTAGAAAATGTAATCTCATTTTGTCTCATCTTAGCTTCTATGCAGATGGAGGTTTCTACTGGTTTTAATAATACTTCATTAGTCATTACATTTTCCTTTATTAGCGCTGCAGTGGTTTGTCGATACACATTCTGATTCCCGAAATCAGTAAAACATTATTCCTTTCAACAACCAAGTACTCATTACTCATGAATGAGGTTTCACACAAAATTCATATTAATCTATTTAAGTTAAGTCTCTTATCTTATAAGATCAAGTCTCTTAACTTCTAAAATCAGTAAACCATTTTCTTTACCTCTCTTAAGACGTTATACCTACCTCCCCATAAAGCTTAGTATAACTCTTTTTAAAACCTTTTAAAACCAAGTGTTACTCTTCTTTCAAAAATGGTTCCTTAACTCTTGACATACTTCAAGTTCCTTATTATCGCACATCAAGTCAGTTATAAGTCAAATCAGTTACCTTTTAAAACCACAGGCATTTTCTTACCTACATAAAGCTGTTGTAACCAATCAAATATATTTAACACATGTACGTCTACCGTACTACACAGTTATACACATATCATGCTGGAAAAGATAGGAAGAGGTTCACATACCTCGCGACGATTATCGACTAATAGCAAAACGCTCCAAGTAACTCAAACCGTCGGCCCCACCTTAAGCCAAGTAGATCACGCCACACGTAGTACTTCAACCTATAGAGGCCACAAGGCGCCTATTAACATCTGGAGCTCAATTTAGAAGTATTCTACAGAAAATTCGGTAGCATTTCCCCACAACAGAAATCTCCTCCTCTATCGGTAGGCTACCAAGCCAACCAGGGTTTGCACGTCTAACCGGACGTGTACAATTCTACTCACAGTAATGCTACACAAGTCTCATGTCTGATCTATGTAATTACAGTTCAGTTCTCTTCTTTAAATTCAGGCTTAAGTCGCAAGACATTGCCGTAAGTATTATTCAGGCTTAAGTCAAAAGACATTGCCGCACAATTATAATGATCAGTTCTATATATAGTATACTTCAACTATATATTCCTACAACATGCAATTTCCAATTACAATAGAAGGTCAAGAGTGTTTACCTCGATAAGCCCAAAATTATCCGAGTTTATATGCCGATCCCGAGCAAGGTTTAGCTCCTACTCGTGGCGCTCCAACCCGCTCCAAACAACCCTTAGAAGTTCTAACCAACTTCTACTCAATTACTTCAACTATCAATGAAGATTTCCTTAGGGTTTCGTTTAGTGGCTAAAGGAAGTATAATAGTATTTTCTGGGCTTTTGTATAAGTGTAACCTTGGGAAAACTACAAGGTATTTGGGCCAAGGTATTTGGACATTATAACAATACTAGGAGAGTATTTCTATACCACAAAAGGGGGGTATTTATACGAAAATAACAAGGCAAGGGGGGGTGTATTTCGACTATCACAACTAGGCTAGGGGGGGTACCCCACGGCTAGACACCACAAAGGGGGGAAGGGGGAGGCTCTCGGCTAGCTCACAAAGGGGGAGGGGTTTCGGCCAAGGGTTGGACGAGAACCACAAGAACAAGGGGGGGGGGGGGGATTTCAAGACTTGGAACAATTTTTGGATGAATAAGTTCATCAACTTAGAGGGGTATTTATAGGTCAAGAAATGGCCAACCAATCGCCAAGATTCATCCAAGTGTAAGGCAAGTGTAGGGCTAGATTTTAACCATGTGTACCTTATCCATCTACCACACAACTTGCACAAAATATCCTACCTACTACATGCCACCTTTCTCGTCCAATTGCCGTCCCACTCCATCCAATGTGAGGGTGACACTTGTCACCCTCCCGTTGGTCCAAAATGTTTCGTCTCTCGGAAAAATCCGCAAAAATTAGAAATGACATAGCCGGAATTTTCCCTTCGCAAGTTTAGTAAAACGTTTCGTCGAAAAACGACTTCTTTCGGCACTTGTGCCCAAATTCGAACCTAGCCAATCCTTAAGGCATAAATTTTAATACGTACGCCCTCACGTACATACTCTGGAAATACGGGGTATAACACACCACTTGTCTTGATCTTGTCCATTGGTTTCCTTATAAATACCCCCCCTTAGTTGAAGACTTCTTCATCCACTCCACACTTTTCCAAGTCTTGAAAATCCTCCCCCCCTTCTTCTTGTTTCTCTCGTCCAAAGAGCACCCCTCCCCCTTTGTGAGGCCTTTTGGCCGAGAAGTACTCCCCCCCTTCCTTTGTGGTGCTAGCCGAAAGTACCCCCCCTACCTTGAGTTGTTCTCGTGAAATACACCCCTTGGTAGAAAAGTATTCTCCAAGTATCATACTATTCCAAAATACCTTGCCCAAATACCTTGTAGTATTCCAAGGTTACCGCTATACTAAAAGCCTAAATACTATTATACTTTCCTTCATACAAAACGAAACCCTTAGGAAAATCTTCATAGTTGGTTGAAGTATTAAGAAGAAGTTGCGTAGAACTTCTAAGGGTTGTTCGAGCGGGTCGAGCACTCGTGAGTGAGCTAAACGTTGCTCAGGATCGACATTTAAACTTGGATAATTTTGGGCTTATCGAGGTAAATACTCTTGTCCTTATATTGTAATCGGAAATTACATACTGTAGTAGTATAGAATTGAACTGTAATAGAAGGATATTACAGAAAAGAATTGAACCAAATCACTGTAAGAATATTAAAGAAGAAGATTAAACTGCATTTACATAGGATTGTATTTACTGAGACTTGTGTAGCTTAGCGGTGGAAGTGTCCCAATTTTTCCGTAGAATAGAACCCTCTGCTTAGAATATTCTACAGAGTAGTCTAGACGTTGATAGACGTATATGCCTTTATAGGTTGAAAGTTCTGCGAGTAGCATGTTATACTTGAAATGTGGACAAGGCTAGCCGGGTTATAGCGGTGGAGCATTTTGCTATTAGTCGATAATCGTCGCGAGGTATGTGATTCTTCCTATCCTCGTGAGCATGATATTTTAAAAGAATATATATATAGTACGGTAGACGTACGTGTGTTAACTGAACGTGGTTTTACTCCGATGTCTTTTGACTTGAGTTTTAATAATAAGAATCTTGAAGTATTTCAAAAGAATTAAGAAACCTTTTTGAAAGAAGAGTAATACTTGGTTTTAAAAGCTTAAGAGTTATACTAGCTTTATGTTATACCCCGTATTTCCAGAGTATGTACGTGAGGGCGTACATATTATAATTTGAGCCTTAAAGTTGGCTAGTTTCGAAATTTGGGCACAAGTGCCAAAAAGAATCGTTTTTCGACGAAACGTTTTACTAAACTTGCGAAGGGAAAATTCCGGCTATGTCATTTATAATTTTTGCGGATTTTTCCGAGAGACGAAACATTTTGGACCAACGGGAGGGTGACATGTGTCACCCTCACATTGGAAGGCTTGACGCAATTTGACGAGAAAGGTGGCATGTAGTTGGTAGGATATTTTGTGCAAGTTGGTGTGGTAGATGGATAAGGTGCACATGGCTTAATCCTAGCCCTACACTTGCCTAACACTTGGATGAATCTTGGCCATTGGTTGGCCATTTCTTGACCTATAAATACCCCTCTATGTTGATGAACTTCTTCATCCAAAATATTTTCTAAGTGTAAAATCCTCCCCCCTCTTAGCATGAGCTTTTCGTCCCTCTCCCCCCCCCCTCCTAGTGGTGCTTGGCCGAGAGCCACCACACCCTCCCCCTTGTGAAGCCTTGGCCGAGGGGTACCCCCCCTAGCCTAGTTGTCTCGTATAAATACCCCCCGTTTGTGGTATAGAAATACTCCAAGTATTGTTATAATGCCCAAATACCTTGGCCCAAATACCTTGTAGTATTCCCAAGGTTACACGTATACAAAGCCAGAAAATACTATTATACTTCCTCACCACAAAACGAAACCCTAAGGAAAACCTTCATAGTCGGTTGAAGTGTTAAGTAGAAGTTGCGTAGAACTTCTAAGGGTTGTTTGGAGCGGATCGAGCACTCGCAGTGAGAGCTAAACCTTGCTCAGATCGACATTTAAACTCTGATAATTTTGGGCTTATCGAGGTAAACACTCTTGACCTTCTATTGTAATTGGAAATTACATGTTGTTGGAATATATAGTTGAAGTATACTATATATATAATTGAATAATACTTACGGCAATGGCTCATGACTTAAGCCCTGAACTTTAAGAAGAGAATCGAATCAGAATTACTTAGGATCAGACATGAGACTTGTATAGCATTATCGTGAAGTAGAATTGTACACGTCCGTTAAACGTGTAAAACCCCACCGGTTGGCTTGGTAGCCGGCCTCGATAGAGAGAGAATTACGCTGCCATGTGAGGTGCGCGAATTTTCTGTAGAATTTTCTACGTCGGGATCTAAAGATATTAATAGGCGCCTTGTGGCCTCTATAGGTTGTAGTACTACATGTGGAGTGATTTGCTTGGCTTAGAGTGTAGCCGACGGTTTGAGGTGCTTGGAGCGTTTTGCTATTAGTCGATAATCGTTGCGAGGTATGTGAACCTCTTCCTATCTGTTCTAGCATGATATGTGTATAACTATGTAGTACGGTAGACGTACATGTGTTAAATGTATTTGATTGTCTTTAAACATAAAGTGTTATAACGGCTTTATGGGAAGTTGGTTATAACAGCTCTATGTAAATGAGAAATATTTTGTGGTTTTTAAAAGATAACTGATTTGACTTATAACCGACTTGATGTAAAAGAACCTTGAAGTATTCTAATAGATTAAGAAACCTTTTTGAAAGAAGTGTATACTTGGTTTGAAAACATAAGAGTTATACCAGCTTTATGAGAAGTTAGGTGTAACGTCTTAAGAAAGATAAAAAGAATGGTTTAATGGTTTAGAAGATAAGAGACTTGACTTAATATGGATGTTTGTGTGAAACCTCATTCGTGAGTAATGAGTACTTGGTTTTAAAAGGGAATAATGTTTTACTGATTTCGGAAATCAGAATGAGTATCGACAAACCCCGCAGCTAATAAAGGAAATGTATTGAATAAAGAAGTATTATTAAAACCAGAGAAACCTCCATCCGCATGTAAGCTAAGATGAGACAAAATGATATTACATTTCCTAGATCATGGTGCTTAAATAAGATTTATGAACAAGAATAACCTACTCACTATGGCATATGTTACTCAATTGGTTTAAAGGAAATTAAGACATCGAACTATGAAACTTTTCTAAAGTAAAGAGACTTGAGTAATTGAAATTAGGCAAACTGGAACTCTAGGGAAAAGAAAGGCATTGTTTTGTCTTAAATTGGTTTAAAACATAAAGTGTTATAACAGCTTTATGGGAAGTTAGTTATAACGAATTTATGAGAACAAAAGAAGGATTTTTATCATTGGTTTTAATGTGGTAAATTGACTTTAAAAAGAGAAATATTTTGGTCCAACAAAGAAGGCATGGCATTGCCTTAATTTTGGTTTTAAAAAGGAAAAGTATGGAAGTTGTATTGGTTTACTTAAAAGATGTAAGTCACTCTATTTTTATACTACGTAACGAGTGACTTTTATAAAAGGAACAGATCTCTTAAAAAGGAAATTAACGTACGTAGCACTTTAGGGTTAAAACCCGGACTTTGGCATAAAATGAAAGTACTTTGAGTTGTGTATAACTTGCCTATGCTTGTTGTTGTGAAACTTGCCTATGCTTGTTGATGTGAAACTTGCCTATGCTTGTTGTTGTGAAACTTGCCTATGCTTGTTGTGATAGCCTTTGTTGTGCAAAAATTGTGTTTCTATACTACCGCGTCTCGATGGAGGTCGGTTGACTTGTTGAGAACTTACTCGACGCGTCAGCGACGAGAAATTCCACGCACGCTCCTCGCTGATAGTGTTACTTTTGCTAATCGCCGGACATACCGACACGATGCGTAGCGCACGCATGCTTCCATTTTGATTGCCGCTTTGTTGTTTCCTTTCGACATACCGACACGACGCGTGCAGAGCACGTATGCTTCTATTTGGAATGTTGTCTTATTGTTTCTTGGACATACCGACACGACGCGTAGCGCACGTATGCTTCCATTTGGAATGTTGTCTTAGTGTTTCTTTTTGACATATCGACACGATGCGTAGCGCACGTATGCTCCTTTGGATTGTCGTCTTATTGTTATCATATCATAGATCGCCGGCGTGAGGCAGGAACTCCACGCGCACGAGTGATGATTTGGAGCGTAGTTCTCGACTTGATATGACTATTTATATGTTGGTAATCGTAGTTTGGTTATCATACATGTCTCCCGCTTTATATAGATCGCTATGATTTCATTTACTGATTTTACGCTTTCACATACTTGGTACTGCCAGATCGACCTCCTTCGGGCTGCTCACGCCGCAGTAGAGGTACATCGGCCGCCGATCCCCGCTTAGGATCACCTTTCAACAGATTGGGAAGCTCCGTTCCTTGGAGGCTTATCTTTGGTATGTTACCCCGAGTCCAGAGGTCCTTGTACATTCAGGGTGGGCGGACCTGTCCCGTCATAGTTGTTGTATAAATCTTAGAGGTCCAGAACATCACAGTGGCGAGTTTGTAAAAAGGATAACTCGTCGTATTTATGTATATATGATGAAGGCAAATCGCTGGTTGGCCTGTTTATTTATTTTGTCTCTTAATTCATGTTCATGTTTTTATTTCCGCTGATTTTCTCTGATGATTGTATCACTAGGGTGCCCGGGGTAAGGCACCAGTCACGGGCCCGGGTTCGGGTCTTGACACTTTATGGGAAGTTAGGTATAACGACTTAAGAGAGATAAAAATGATGGTTTATTGATTTTAGAAGTTAAGAGACTTGATCTTAAAAGATAAGAGACCTGACTTAATTGAATTAATATGAAATTTGTTAAAAAATGTGAAACCTCATTCGTGAGTAATGAGTACTTGGTTTGTAAAGGAATAATGTTTTACTGATTTCGGAAATCAGAATAAGTATCGAACAAACCACTGCAGCGTTAATAAAGGGAAATGTTTTGACTAATTAAGTATTATTAAAACCAGTAGAAACCTCCATCTGCATAGAAGCTAAGATGAGGCAAAATGATATTACATTTCCTAGATCATGGCTGCTTTATTAAGATTGTTATGAACAGGAATAACCTACTCACACCTAAGGCATATGTTCTCAGATAGTTTTAAAAGAGAATTATTTTATTAAGTGATTAAAATTATGAACTACGAAACCTTTCGAAAATGAGAAACTTGAGCATTTGAAATTAGGCAAACTTGAACGTTTGAATAATAATGTTGTTACTTGATTTTACAAAGGGAAGTGTTTTGGTTTACTTAAAAAGATAGTCACTCTATTTCTATACTACGGGTATTGTGTGACTTTTGTGAAAGAAATGGATCTTTTAAAGAGTTAATGTATGAAGTACTTTGGGGATAAAAACCCGAACTTGTTAACATAAAGTAGAAAGTACCTTGTGTGAATAACTTGATTGTGTTGGTTTGTGATAGCCTTGTTGTCACGACTTCAACCTCGCCCGTGGATCGTGCCTCATCGTATACCGTATTTCAGCAGTATGCACGTAAAGGAATACGCATAAAAAGTTTGGTCTTAAAGTTAGGCCTTGACGATTTTTAGGCACAACTCACAAAGCGACAGCTTTTCCGACGAAACGCTTCCACACTTTCGTAGGATAAATTCGCTATGTCATTTCTAATTTTTGCGGATTTTTCCGAGAGACGAACACTTTGGACCAACGAGAGGCGACACTTGCCACCCTCTCATTGGTGGACTTGTCACGCAATAGGCCGAATGGATGACCATCCTTGTCATAAAGTTGGTTAGATATTTTGTGTGCAAGTTGGCAGGTACACTTGCCCTAATCTTGACCTTACACTTGCCTAGCACTTGGCAAATCTTGGCCATTGGTTGGCCATGTCTTGACCTATAAATACCCTCTTGAGATGAAGAGTTCTTCATCCACAAAAGCTTTCCAAGTCTAAAAATCCTTCCATCTCCCTTTGTAAGCAATTCCCAACACACCCTCCTCGGTAAGCTCGGCCGAGGCTACCCCACCCCTAGCCTAGCCAAACCTACCCTCCCTTGGTAGAAAAGTTGCCTTCTTGTATTGTTATAATGCCCAAAATACCCTAGCCCAAATACCTTAGTACTTAGTAGAAGTTGTGAAGAACTTCTAAGGTTTCTGGAGCATACAACTTAGAGCAAAACCTGCTCAGCGACTTTTCTAGGATATTATCAGCTTACCGAGGTAACTAATCCTAACCTCTTTTGAATTAGAGAATACTTCATCGTTGTAGAATAAGAATAAGTATAAATACTTAGAAGGTTATTAAGGAATAGAATTGAACGTAACACCTTAGAAGGGTATAAAAGAAGAATATACGAATCAGATTTTACATAGGACTGCTTTCACAAGAGACTTATATAGCTCACCGGTAGGGTTGTGCTGCCCGACTTTCCGTAGAATCGAGGACCCTCTGCTTAGAATGACCTACTGAATAGTCTAGACTTTGATAGATATCTGTGACTATTATAGGTCGATTCTTCATACGCGACATACTCGACTTGGCGGTGGATTTCGCCGGTAAGGTATGTGATTCTTCCTAAAGCATGATATTTTACAATATGTATATAGTACGTAGACGCATACGTGTTAATCGAATAATAACTAACGGCAATGTCTTTGACTTAAGCTCGAATAATACTTACGGAATGCCTCACGCTTAAGCTCGATAATACGCACGAATGCCTCACGCTTAAGCTCAATAATAAAGAATCGAAAACATTTCAAAAGGACTCTCGAACCATTTTTTACGTAAGAGAATTAATTGGTTTCTCAAATGAAGCTTAAGAGTTATACTAGCTTTATGGGAAGTTAAGTATAACCACTTAAGATTGATAAAAGAAACAAGTTGCCTATGTATTTCTAACAGACTTATATGAAATTGTGAAAAGAATAATAAGATGGTTTGATAAGTAGACACGACATGTTGCTATGTGTTAGTACCTTGTAACGCTTGTATGTGAGTATCCTTGTTGTACTTATGTTGTTTAAAGATAAGTCGTTATGTTAGTGTACTATCACTCACCTCTTGAGATGATACCGAGGTTGTCGCCTCCACGCGGGTAGACTCAGCGTCCAGGACCATGATTCGAGAATACCTCACGCGGTCCGGGGGCCTATGCGAGCTACGAGAGTTCCGGTGTTAGTATGCGGGTTATGCCTCACGCGGTCTATGTGGCCGCGGAAATGAGTCCAGACGACGCCGAGGAGTAGCTACCGATGCGGGTTATACCTCACGCGCCCACGCGAAGGGCTATGCGACCTGCGAGTCCAGGATTAGGCTTGCAGAATGAGGATGTGGGCGAGTGGCCTGCTTTCGATCATTCGCAGCCTAGACAAGACGACATGCTTACCTATTGTTGCTCTTGTTTGTGATGTGGCACTATGTGCGTTTCTGGTTGTTTCACACATATTTGTAAACCGGTTTTAAAATGATATGTTTTCATTTAAGTACTTTACGCTTTCGCATACTTAGTACTGTTGTATCGACCTCCTTCGGGGCCGCGCTCATGCCGCAGTAAGGGCAAGCAGTGCTAGATCCGCATCCCAGGATCTCTACGTTGGTGTCGAGCTCCATCTCTTCCTGAGGCTCTACTTTTGGTATGATCTCCCTGTTGTAGCTAGTTTTTTGTAGCCAGAAGAGGGCCCCGCCCGCCATAGTTGTATATTTCAGAGGTCTGTAGTCATGTTGTACAGGTGTCGGATGTAATCGCTAAACCATGATTATATATATGCCGAAAGGCGATGTTTTCTCACAAAATCGTGGTCTTATTTTATAAATCGTTTACGTTCTTGCTTCATTTCGATTACTCGATGTATGACTACTGGTGCCCTGAAGGCACGAACACTGCCCTAACGGGTCGTGACACTTACCCCTGCACCCTAGTGATACAACATCGAGAAATCAATGAACATAAAACACATACATGAAACAAATGAAGTACAAAACAAGAATGAGGAAAACTTGCCTTTCAAGATATATATAAATAACAACTCTTACAAATGAACAGCTTTAATCCTTTTACAAACCCCGCCCACAACAAAGATTACTGCACTTAAGAAATGATATGATAACAATGGCGGATGGACAGGTTCCGCCATACCCCGAATGTAAATACCTACAACGACAGTGGACTATACTAAGATAAGCCTCCGAGAAACGGAGCTTTCCCAAACGCCGAATCGTGACCCTAAGAGCGAGGATCAACGATCGCGTACCTTTACTCGCGGATGAACGCAGCTTCAAGGAGGTCAAGATAACAGTACCAAGTATGTGAAACATGAAGATATCAGAAATGAAATCATAGTAGTCTATAGAAAGCAGAGACATGTATGATAACCAAACTACGATCACAATAAATAAGCAAATATGTCTAGTCGTGACTCACGCCCTCAAAGTCATCACTCCAATATAACAATGGGTCTCACGCCCACAACATCAATCATGCTCGTGGAATACCTTCCTCACTGCCGGCAGTCAATGATGGAAAAGCACCAAGGAATACATATGAACAGCAGGTCCCACCTGTGTCCAAATAAAACAGTACAGGGTAAGTACGAAGGCATAGCCGACTACTAACACCTACGATTAACAAGGTCATAAATCGTATCATGATATCCGCTTCAGACCACATGATCAAAGCCGGTCGCCGCCCGCAATATCAAATGTGCGCCTAGCCTCGAACTCCCCGCAGCCCGCATAGGCCAATCTCATAGGCCCGCATGAGGTATAACCCCGCATCGAGGGCGCTTACTCCCAAGATCGCCCCGACTCGCAATCCGCATGGTCACATAGACCGCATGACCATAAAGGCCGCACACTAACACGAACTCTCAGAGCTCGCATAGGCCCCGTGACCCGCATGAGGTATTCTCGAATCACGGTCCTGCATCACCGAGTCTACCCCCGCATCGAGGCGCTTAACCCGGAAACATGGTGAGTGGTATAATACCAACATAACAGCTTTATCGCTTAAACAACATAAGCACAATCAAGGGAAAACCCTTTACACAAACATCACGTATCACTAACACACGTAGCATCCTAATATGATTACTTATCAAATCAACACGAAGGTATTACAAGGCTATCACAAACCAATACAATCAAGTTATTCACACATAAGGTACTTTCTACTATATGATTAACTAGATCGGTTTTTATCCCCAAAGTACTTTATACAATAACTTTAAAGATATGTTACTTTCACAAAAGTCACACAATACCCGTAGTATATAACAATAGAGTGATTATCTTTCAAGTAAATCAAAACACTTCTCTTTGTAAAACCAAGTAACAACATTCTTTTTCAAACGTCCAAGTTTGCCAAATTTCAAATGTTCACGTTTCTTATTTTAGAAAGGTTTCGTAGTTCCTAGCCTTATTCATTTAAGAATATAATTCTCTTTTAAACTATCTGAGAAACATAAGCCTTATGTGAGTAGGATATTCTTGTTTATAACAATCTTATTACAAAGACCATGACCTACGAAATATCATTTTGTCTCATCTTAGCTTCTATGCAGATGGAAGTTTCTCTCGTTTTAATAATACTTAATCACAAAACATTTCCTTTATTAACGCCGCAGTTGGTTTGTCGATACACATTCCGATTTCCAAATCAAGAAACCTTTCTTAAGCCGTTATACCTAACTTCCCATAAAGCTAGTATAACTCTTAAGTTTTCAAAACCAAGTATTACTCTTCTTTCAAAATGATTCAAAATCTTTGAAATACTTCAAGTTCTTTATTATCACAAAACCCGCCGATTATAGTTCAAATCGCTTACCTTTAAAAACCACAAGTATTTTCTTACCTACATAAAGTCATTATAACCAACTTCCCATAAAGCCGTTATAACACTTTATGTTTTAGACCAACCAAATACATTTAACACATGACGCCTCACCGTACTACATAGTTACACACATATCATGCTAGAAGAGATAGGAAGAGGTTCACATACCTCGCGACGAGTATCGACTAATAGCAAAACGCCCAAGTACCTCAAGCCGTCGGCTACTCCTAAGCCAAGTAGATCGCGCCACACGTAGTACTTCAACCTATAAGGCCACAAGGCGCTTATTAACATCTAGATCTTATCAGAACATTCTACGTAAAATTCGCAAAGACCTCCCCGCCACAACAGAAATCTCCTCCTCTATCGAGACCGGCTACCAAGCCAACCAGGGGGGGGGGGGGGTTCTACACGTCTAACCGGATGTGTACAATACTACTCTACAGTAATACAACACAAGTCTCAAATACACCCCTATGTAATTACAGCTTCTTATTCTTCGTGCTTAAGTCAAAAGACATTGCCGATGCACTACGCTGATTCTATATATAGTATACTCCAACTATATATTCTAACAACATGTAATTTCCAATTACAATAGGGGGACAAGATAAATACCTCGATAAGCCCATAATTATCCAAGTATAAAGTCGATCCTGGGCAATCGTTTAGCTCCAACTCCGCGCCCAACCCGCTCTAAACTACCCTTAGAAGTTCTAACCAACTTCTACATACTACTCCAACTAACTATGGAGATTTTCCTTGGTTTCGGTTTTGGATCAAGGGAAGTATAATAGTATTTCTGGCTTTTCAGATAAGTATAACCTTGAATACTACAAGGTATACTGGCTAAGGTAATTTGGGCATAAGAACAATACTTTGAGAGTATTTCTACCAAGAGGGGTATTTATACGAGACAACACCACAAGTGGGGTGTATACCCTCGCCTACCCCACTGTGGGGTACTCGGCCACGAGGAGAAGGCCTCTCGGCCAAGGCCTCACAAGGGGGAGGGGGACGAGAACTATACTACAAGGGAGGGAGGGATTTTAGACTTAGGAAATTATTTGGATGAAGAAGTCTTCAAAGGGAGAGGGTATTTATAGGACAAGCCAAGACCAACCAATGGCCAAGATCTTGCCAAGTGCATAGCAAGTGTAGGGCCAAGATCTTGCCAAGTGCACCCTAACCAACTAACACACAAAATATCCTACCAACCCTTGACCACAATGGCCTCACTTTCGGCCACCTTTACCGCCCACACTTCACCAATGAGAGGGTGCCAAGTGGCGCCCTCTTGTTGGTCCAACACGTTTCGTCTCTCGGAAAAATCCGCAAAAAATATAAATGACATAGCCGGAATTTTCCTACGAAGCCGTGGAAAACGTTTCGTCGAAAAACGAATCTAACCGGGGGTTGTGCACAAAAATAAATCGGCCAAGCCAAATCTTCAAGTTCAAATTTTCTACGTACGTCCTTACGTACATACTCTGAAAATACGGGGTATAACATTCTCCCCTCCTTAGAAACATTCATCCCGAATGTTCCTTCTAAGTCTCAAAAACCAACGTGCGCCAGTATAGTCTTCACTACTATACTTACGAACAATCCTTGCCACACATGGCCACATAAACAACTTGCGCAAAAATACTTACATTCAAGTCCACGAGGAAACACCTCTAACATCACCACAAACACCTCTCTCCGGGGTCTAAAATATACTTCCTTCGCACCTTCTCTTTACAAAAGAAATGATCACATCAATGCTCGCCATACATGCTTGCTTCTTCCGATACCATTTTTGTCACTTTGCCGCGAGGTTCTAGTGTCACTCGGCGACCCAACAAATGGTACCGACTACATGCGATCCTCGAGGATGTCGTGACACTTCTTGTACACTCGAACTCTTACCACATTTACATCGCTTGCTTCCAAAACTCGGTTACTATCTCTAACGTGGTCATCACATCGAACACTGATGGATCTCCGATCTCCTTCTCGAACATAACAATACGAAAAGACCGGACGACGCCTCCTAAGTCGGACAAGAATTGCTAACATATAGGCAACCCGCCTATTATCCACATGAACTCAAAAGGCCCAAAGTAACACGCTAAGTTTCCTCGCTTTCGAATCTCGTCACACTTAACCGGGTTGTACCTTCAAGAAGACCGATCCAACTCGAACTCTAAGCCGCCGCCGATCATCCGCACGATTTCTCCGAGCGCCGAACCCTTCTAGACAAGCTTCATCCCATCCACGATCACCGGAACAAGCTCAACCAACTATCCGAACCTTGCCAACATCGAACCAATCGACCAAGAACTTACACTTCCGCCCCTACAAGGCTTCAAAAGGTGACATCCGAACATTGAAATGGTAGCTTAAACGTTCCCTCCACAGGAGACAACAATCCCCACGACTACCCCTGAAATCCAAACACTGGCCCGAGGATGAATACGATACGGAGACTCACCTGAGTTCCTAACCCTGCCTGGTAAAACTTTCAGAACAAAAGCGATGCACTGGCTCCATCTGTCATAAGGGGAAGGTAGGCACCCCGTGCAGCCTTACAACCTTTCAGATAACTCAATACACTGAGTAAACGGTCCCGACTAAAACACGATGGGTCGCTTCATCGCCCGACCATCGTCGAACGCACCCACGAACTCAGACTGGTTAACTAAACTTGGGCCTAACACCTCGTGACCTACCACAAGGCGGACCACCACCACAACCACCACCACCAAACATGCCGCGGGTTGACCCGCAACGTGGCCTCAACCCGACCCGGCAAGGCGCAAAAATACTATCTCCCCGAAGGAACAATCTCACTAAATACGTTATGAAAACCTAGCGGTCTTCTTAGCTCAACTACCCTCTTTCATTTCACACTACTTAGGGACCTATCCCAAACATAGCTCACGTGCACTATGCACTCCTATAAGGTTAAACACAAACATACGCTTTCTACCCGAGATGGCCTTACCTCTAAGGTCTTCGCAGATAAAGCTCTAAGGCTCACACTTTCTCTATCCCCAACATCTTACTCCTGTTAACCTACCATGATTTCTAATCACAACTAACACACCGCTAACAACATAGCACTTAAGGTATACTCACCTTATCACACATACCGATCTCTGAGGGTTAAAGATATACCGCAACCATCGCTTTCATTCCCTTAGTCGTTCTAATCAAACTCGCCTCAGGCATAAATGAGGAGATGACAAACTACCCACCGATCCTAAAGGCTAAGTCCTCCTACAAGGACACTCTTCGACACTGCACTCGACGGTCATAGGTACAACAAGTACCAACTAGAAGACGACATTCCGGGATGACGTGCTCACATCATGAACGGAAGCCCCGGAGTTCTAACCAACTCTGCATACCCCGAACGCCCCGAAATCCGCGAAGACCACTGCGACCGTGGATGTGCATAATCAAATCTGCCGTGAGGTGACTCGCCTCGAAAGTTACCAAAGGACCTTGCCGCTCGCCCTCTTCTCGTTGTCCTTCGTTAACCCGCCGATCTTCACGCTTTCGCTGCCGCGCATAAGCCCGCATACGTGCCATGCTCAAGCCGAATCAAGGATTACTCTTGCACAACCTTCTCTTAGGTAGTCATCAAGACTCGCGATACATCGGTATACTCTCCGTAGCCAAATCCATAGCTAGTAACAGGTCGCTTCTTGCAATCTAAATTCATCGTTCTGGCCGTGGAACCGGGTTCAAATATCATGGCCGCAGAGGAATCGCCGCCGCCGTGCTTAACTCACTTGGGCTAGCGACGCCGCAGAACTCTCCAAATGAAATACCACCCCAGTGATGATTGGGCTCGCCCTCGTAACCCTCTCAGACTAACTCGCAGCCTCCGCCGCTTGCCTCCCTGGTCCGGGTTGCCCTACGCGAGGCATAACGGTGGAAAGAAATACGTGAGAGGTCCAACTTACAACACAACTCTAAGGCACGATCTCGAGTGAGAAGAATAGAAATCAATCCTAAATATCCTATAGCCTCACGATTATTGGTGGTGCACAACACACCGATAATCAAGACTTCATCGATACGGTCAGACACCTTCCGAGGATTAATCGCCTGATACCACTTTTGTCACGACCAACTGGCTCCGAGATCGTGCCTTACCCGGCACCCTAGTGATACAACATCGAGAAATCACGAACATAAAACACATACAAGAAACAAATGAAGTACAAAACAAGAACTGAGAAAACTTGCCTTTCAAGATATATATAAATAACAACTCTTACAAATGAACAGTTTAATCCTTTTTACAAACCCTGCCCACAACAGTATTACAAACCTCTAAGAAATGATATGACAACAATGGTGGGACAGGGCCCCGCCATACCCCTGAATGTAAATACCTACAACGACAGGGGACTATACCAAGATAAGCCTCCGGAGAAACGGAGCTTTCCCAAACGCTGAACTGTGACCCTAAGAGCGAGGATCAACGATCGTGTACCTTTACCGCAGATGAACGCACCCGGGCGAGGTCAAGATAACAGTACCAAGTATGTGAAACATGAAGATATCAGAATGAAATCATAGTAGTCTATGTAAAGCGTGAGACATGTATGATAACCAAACTACGATCACAATAAATAAGCCATGTCTAGTCGTGACTCACGCCTCAAAGTCATCACTCCAATATAACAATGGGTCTCACGCCCACAACATCAATCATGCTCGTGGAATACCTTCCTCACTGCCGGCAGTCAATGATGGAAAAGCACCAAGGAATACATATGAACAGCAGGTCCCACCTGTGTCCAAATAAAACAAAGACAGGTAAGACGTAAGGCATAGCCGACTACTAACACCCACGCATTAACAAGGTCATAAATCGTATCATGATATCCGCTTCAGACCGTCACATGATCAAAGCTGGTCGCCGCCCGCAATATCAAATGTGGCCTAGTCAGAACGACCTGCCCGGCCCGCATCGTGCCTTATCCTGCACCCTAGTGATACAATCATCGAGAAAACCAGCGGAAAATAAAACTTTAAACAAGAAACAAGATATATGAACATAAACAAAGCAACCCAACGGTTACCTTTCCAATAACATAAATAAATACAACTCTTTCAAAACGAATAGCTTTAATCCTTTTACAACCCCGCCCACAACAAGATTTCTGCACTTCTAAGATTTACAACAACTATGACTAACAGGCCTTCGCCATACCCCGAATGTACAAGAACCTACAACTCAGTGGAACACATACCAAAAGATAAGCCTCCGAGAAACGGAGCTTCCCAAAACGCTGAATCGAGATCCTAAGAGCGAGGATCCACGCCGATGTACCTCTACTGCAGATGAACGCACTTCAAGCGAGGTCGATAACAGTACCAAGTATGTGAAATCAGAAATATCAGAATGAAATCATACTAGTCTATATAAAGCAGAGACATGTATGATAACCAAACTACGCTCACAACATAAAAGCGATCATGTCGATCCGTGACTCACGCCTCAAGTCATCACTCAAATATAACTATGGGTCTCACGCCCACAACATCAATCATGTTCGCATCACGGCCGCATGCCCCCGACTGCAGACGGTAGACATGTCCATGATGCAACAATAATACCAATGCCCCACGGCCACATGCCCCGAATTCTACCTCGCAGACACGCCCATGTGACATCAACAATAATATCTGGGTGATCAACCACGCCGCACGCCACATGCCCCGAATTCTACCTCGGTGTAGACATGTCCATGTAACCACAATAACAATATATCGGTAATCAACCCGCCGCACGGCCGCATGCCCCTAACATCGTGACGGTGTAGACATGTCCATGTGACATCAACAACAAGACAAGAATCAAAATGGAAACATACCCGTGGAATTCTCCATCACCGCCAAAGACGCCCAAGTAAGTTCTCAACAAGTCGACCGCCTCTATCGAGACGCCAGAATACGTAAATACCACACTTGCACAACAAAGGCTATCATCACAAGCATAGGCAAGTTGCACAACAACAAGCATAGGCAAGTTTCACAACAACAAGCATAGGCAAGTTTCACACAACTCAAAGTACTTTCATTTTATGCCAAAGTCCGGTTTTTTAATCCCAAGTACTACATACGTTAAGTTCTTTTAAAAGAGAGCCATTACTTTTATAAAGTCACCCGATACCGTAGTATTAGAATGACCAACCCACATTCCTTTTCAAAATCAAGTAGCAACATTCTTTTCCTAAGTTCCGCTTGCCTAGTTTCAATTACTCAAGCTTCTCATTTTCAAATGATTTCATAGTTCCCAAACTTAATCACTTGATTCCTTTTAGAACAATTGAGTAACATATGTCATATATGTGAGTAGTTTATTCTTGTTTATAACGATCTTATTACAAAGAAATGATCTAGAAAATGTAATATCATTTTGTCTCATCTTAGCTTCTACGCAGATGGAGGTTTCTATCGGGTTTTAATACAACACATCATTATTCAATACATTTTCCTTTATTAACGCCGCAGTGGTGCTGTCGATACACATTCGATTTCCAAATCAAGAAACATTATCCCTTTAAAAACCAAGTACTCATTACTCACGAATGAGGTTTCACACAACATCCACATTAAAACAAATAAGTTAAGTCTCTTATCTTATAAGATCAAGTCTCTTAACTTCTAACATCAAGAAACCATTCTTTTACCTACATAAAGTCGTTATAACTAACTTCCCATAAAGCTATTATAACACCCTATGTTTTAAACCAACCAAATCACTTAGCACACGTACGCTCACCGCACTACATAGTTCACAACAATCATGCTAGAAAAGATAGGAAGAGGTTCACATACCTCGCGACGATTATCGATAATAAGCAAAATGCCCCACAAGATCAGAATCACGGCTAGCCGCTTTCCACTCTTCAAGTAGAATACGCTACTCGTAGTACTTCCACCTATAAGGCCACAAACGCCTATTAACTTCTAACCGCGGTTCCATGTTCTACGTAAAATTCAAAGACTTCCCCGCACAACAGAAATCTCCTCCTCTATCGAGGCCGCTACCAAGCCAACCGTGGGGTTTACACGCCTAACCTGGACGTGTACCATTCTAATACAAAACAATGCTACACAAGTCTCTCGCAATACTTCTATGTAAATACTGCTCAATTCTTTTCTTTATTCTTCAGCTTAAGTCAAAAGACATTGCATAAAGATTAAGCTTAGTTCTATATATAGTATACTTCAACTATATATTCTAATAACATGTAATATCCAATTACAAATAGAGGGACAAGATAATTACCTCGATAAGCCCATAATTATCCAAGTTATAATGTCGATCCTGAGCAAGGTTTAGCTCCACTCCGTGCGCTCCAAACCACTCCAAACAACCCTTAGAAGTTCTAACCAACTTCTACTCAAATACTTCAACCAACTATGAAGATTTCCTTATGGTTTTGGTTTGAGACTAAATGGACCACAGGTAGTATTTCCGGGCTCTACGTATCGAGGTCACTTTTGAAATACTACTAGGTAAAGGCTAATGTATTTTGGGCATTATAACAATACTAGAGAGTATTTCTAAACCACAAAAAGTGGTATTATACGAAAACAACTAGCAGTGGGTACCCCACGGCTAGCACCTCAAAGGGGGGAGGGGTTTCTCGGCCAAGGGCCTTTACTAGGGAGGGGGGGCTCTTGGACGAGAGTCAAACAAGAGGAGAGGGGAAGGATAGCAAGACTTGGAACATATTTGGATGAATGAAGTCTTCAAGCCAAGGGGGGTATTTATAGCAAAACCAAAAGCCAACCAATGGCCAAGATCAAGCCATGTGCAAGGCAAGTGTAAGGCCAAGATCAAGCCAAGTGCACCCTAACCCCTACTCCACAAAACATGCCACAAAACAATGCACCAAACAAGGCCAAAACAAGGCACAAAACAAGGGAGGAAGACGTCCCCCCCTTGCCTACCCAAACCGTCACTTGAGGGTGACAAGTGTCACCCTCTCGTTGGCCCAAAGATGTTCCGTCGCTCGGAAAAATCCGCAAAAATACAAAACGACATAGTCGGAATTTTCCCCTCGCAAGTTATGCAAAACGTTTCGTCGAAAAACGACTCTAATCGAGTGTTGTGCACAAAGGTAAATTCGCTGGTGCCACATGGGGTGACACGTGTCGCCCCGATTCGCCAGAATATTTCGTCTTCCAAAAATATCCAAAATACCGAAATCTCAAAAACAAAGCGGGCCCACAAAATCAGAATTTCTCGTGGCCCCACGTGACCATTTCCGAAAATAAAATCTCAAAATTCTAATATAATTTAAGAAGCCCATATACCAAATCTGGGAATCCAATTCTCATTAACGAACCTTTTTCTTCACAAATTACCGGAAACTTTTCCGTCGAAAACTCACATCTTTCTTTCTTTTCAAAATTTCTGCCGTACGTCCTCACAAACATACCCTGCAACTACGGGGTATAACACTAGCCCTGGAACTCCCCGCAGCTCCGCATAGGCCAATCTCATAGGCCCGCATGAGGTATAACCCCGCATCGAGGGCAGCTACTCCCAAGATCGCCCCGACTCGCACCGCACGCCACATGCATCGCGTGACCATAAAGGCCGCACACTAACTCGAACTCTCGTAGCTCCGCATAGGCCCTCAGACCCGCATGAGGTATTCTCGAATCATGGTCCTGCATCGCCTAAGTCTACCCCAGATCGGAGGGCGCTTAACCCCGAACACGGTGAGTGGTATAATACCAACATAACTTTATCGTTTAAACAACATAAGCACAATCAAGGGAAAACCCCTTTACACAAACACCACAGAATACTAACACACGTAGCATCCTAATATGATTACTTATCAAATCAACACGAAGGTATTACAAGGCTATCATAAACCAATACAATCAAGTTATTCACACATAAGGTACTTTCTACTATATGATTAACGAGATCGGGTTTTTATCCCCAATGTACTTTATACAATAACTCTTTAAAGATATGTTACTTTCACAAAAGTCACACAATACCCGTAGTATATAACAATAGAGTGATTATCTTTTTAAGTAAACCAAAACACTTCCTTTTGTAAAATCAAGTAACAACATTCTTTTCAAACGCCCAAGTTTGCCAAATTTCAAATGTTCACGTTTCTTATTTTAGAAAGGTTTCGTAGTTCCTAGCCTTATTCATTTAAGAATATAATTCTCTTTTAAACCATCTGAGAAACATAAGCCTTATGTGTGAGTAGGATATTCTTGTTTATAACAATCTTATTACAGCAGCCATGACCTAGGAAATATCATTTTGTCTCATCTTAGCTTCATGCAGATGGAAGTTTCTACCGGTTTTAATAATACTTAATCACAAAACATTTCCTTTATTAACGCCGCAGTTGGTTTGTCGATACACATTCGATTTCCAAATCAAGAAACCTTTCTTAAGCCGTTATACCTAACTTCCCATAAAGCTAGTATAACTCTTAAGTTTTCAAAACCAAGTATTACTCTTCTTTCAAAATGATTCAAAAATCTTTTGAAATACTTCAAGTTCTTTATTATCACAAACCCGCCAGCTTATAGTTCAAATCGATTACCTTTTAAAAACCACAAGTATTTTCTTACCTACATAAAGTTATAACCAACTTCCCATAAAGCCGTTATAACACTTTATGTTTTAGACCAACCAAATACATTTAACACATGACGTCACCGCACTACATAGTTACACACATATCATGCTAGAAGAGATAGGAAGAGGTTCACATACCTCGCGACGAGTATCGACTAATAGCAAAACGCCCAAGTACCTTCGCCAATGGCTACTCCTGCCAAGTAGATCGCGCCACACGTAGTACTTCAACCTATAAGGCCACAAGGCGCTTTATTAACATCTAGATCTTATCGTAGAACATTCTACGCAAAGACTTCGCCACAACAGCGTAAATCTCCTCGCTTCTATCGAGGCCGGCCACCAAGCCAACCGGGGTTCTACACGTCTGGCGGACGTGTACAATACTACTCTACAAGAATACAACACAAGTCTCATCGCAATACACCCATGTAATTACAGTTCGCTTTATTCTTCAGCTTAAGTCAAAAGACATTGCCGATGACTACGTTGATTCTATATATAGTATACTCCAACTATATATTCTAACAACATGTAATTTCCAATTACAATAGGGGGACAAGATAATTACCTCGATAAGCCCATAATTATCCAAGTATAAAGTCGATCCTGGGCAATCGTTTAGCTCCAACTCCGTGCGCTCCAACCCGCTCTAAACCACCCTTAGAAGTTCTAACCAACTTCTACATACTACTCCAACTAACTATGGAGATTTTCCTTAGGGTTTCGGTTTTGGATCAAGGGAAGTATAATAGTATTTCGGGCTTTCAGATAAGTATAACCTTGGAATACTACAAGGTATACGGCTAAGGTAATTTGGGCATAGTAACAATACTTTTGAGAGTATTTCTACCAAGAGGGGGGTATTTATACGAGACAACACCACAAGGGGGGGGTGTATACCCCTCGGCCTACCCCACTAGGGGGGGGTACTCTCGGCCAAGGGGGGGGAGAAGGGCTCTCGGCCAAGGCCTCACAAGGGGGAGGGGGACGAGAACTATACTACAAGGGAGGGAGGGATTTTAGACTTAGGAAATTATTTGGATGAAGAAGTCTTCAAAGGGAGAGGGTATTTATAGGACAAGCCAAGACCAACCAATTGCCAAGATCTTGCCAAGTGCATAGCAAGTGTAGGGCCAAGATCTTGCCAAGTGCACCCTAACCAACTAACACACAAAATATCCTACCAACCCTTGACCACAATGGCCTCACTTTCGGCCACCTTTACCTCCCACACTCCACCAATGAGAGGGTGCCAAGTGGCGCCCTCTTGTTGGTCCAACACGTTTCGTCTCTCGGAAAAATCCACAAAAAATATAAATGACATAGCCGGAATTTTCCCTACGAAAGCTGTGAAAACGTTTCGTCGAAAAACGACTCTAACCGGGGGTTGTGCACAAAAATAAATCGGCCAAGCCAAATCTTCAAGTTCAAATTTTCTACGTACGTCCTTACGTACATACTCTGAAAATACGGGGTATAACACTTGTAATACTTTCTTGTTGCTTTGATAGGTAAACAAGTTAGGATGCTACGTGTGTTAGTATCTTGTGATGTTTGTGTAAAGGGGTTTCCCCTGATTGTGCTTATGTTGTTTAACGATAAGCCGTTATGATAGTATTGTACCACTCACCTCTTGACATGATACCGGGGTTAAGTCGCCTCCGATGCGGTATAGCTCGAGCGATGGGACTATGATTCGAGAATACCTACGCGGGTCCAGGGACCTATGCGAGCTACGAGTTCCGTGTTAGCGCGCCTATATGGTCATGCGGTCTATGTGGCTACGCGATCGCGAGTCGGGGCGACGCCGGGAGTAGCTACCGACGCGGAATACCTCATGCGCCTATGTGAGTGGCCTATGCGGAGTGCGGAAGTTCCAGACTAGACGCGACATTTGATATCGCGCGAGTGGCGGCCGATCATGTGGCGGCTGACAGGCACTCGTGATACGATTTATGACTTTGTTGGTACTGTGGTTTTAGTAGTCGGCTATGCCTTCGCATTACCCCGCACGATTTTAGTATGACACGTGGGACACGGTGTTCATGTGTATTACTTGGTGCTTTTATATCATAGATCACAGAGAGGAATGTATTCCACGCATGATTGATGTGGGCGTGAGACCCATAGTTATATTTGAGTGATGACTTTGAGGGCGTGAGTCCCTGACTTGACATGACTGCTTATTTATTGTGAACTGTAGTTTGGTTATCATATATGTCTCCTGCTTTATATAGACTACTATGATTTCGTTTACAGTATTTTCAGTTTCACATACTTGGTACCTGTTGTACTGACCTCCTTCGGGGGGTTGCGTTCTTGCCGCAGGTAGAGGTACATCAGTTGTTGATCCTCGCTCTTAGGGTCACAGTTCAACATTTGGGAAGCTCCGTTTCTCCGGAGGCTTATCTTGGGTATAGTCCCCTGTCGTTGTAGGTACTTACATTCAGGGGTATGGCGGGGCCCTGTCCCGCCATTCTTGTTATATCATTCTTAGAAGTCTGTAGTACTGTTGTGGGCAGAGTTTGTAAAAAGGATGTAACTGTTCGGATTTAAGTTTTTATATATTTATGCCGAAAGGCAACTTTTCTCAGAAGACTGTTTTACACTTCATATTATTTCATGTCTTGTTTTATGTTCCGCTGATTACTCTGATGTATGTCTACTGTGCCGGGTAAGGCACGACCACGGCCCGGTTCGGTCGACACAAGGTCTTGTACGTCTACCGTACTATATACGTGCAACTAGTCATGCTCAAAAGATAGGAGAAGTTCTACATAGAGTAAATCACACAACTACCTCTTAACTTCTAAGAGTAGAAGGAAACATGAAATGATGCCACCGGTATATTTCATACATAGAATCATGCCAAAGGAAGGAAGAGGTTCACATACCTCACGACGATTATCAACAAGTAGCAAAATGCTCCAAAGTACTTCAACCTTGAGCTATTCCATTATTCAAGTAGGATACGCTATACTTAGTACTTCAACCTATAATGGTCACAATACGTCCATTAACCTCTTACTTCAAACGTAGAATATTCCAAGTGCTAAGTCACTAAATTCTACGGAAAATCGGACAGCACCTCCTTTGTTTCTACTTACTTTGCCACCTTTTTCAAGGCCGAATACAATAACCAAACACGCCACATTTAAGGCCCAATCAATGCAATCAACAATAGGGGATTACACGCCTACTAGACGTGTAAAATTCCGCCCCACAATAGATATCAAACTAAAACAACTACTAGTCCAATTTCGGCCATATAGAGTACCATAACACCAATTCTTATCCAATTTCCATTTCAATCCAAGTTGTTAGTATAACATGGTATCAAGTCGCAATCGATTATACTACTATAATATTCAAGTATGTAACATGTGACGATTCTAATAAACGACTAAATTGTAATCCAACTTCACAAGGCTTACATTACATTTAGGATTTTAAGGCTACAAGCAATCGATAATACTTATAAACTTCAACACATATACTTCATGCTAGCAACATGTAAAGCTAACAACAAAATAAATAATCTTGTAACACTTTTAAGGGTCAAGATTATACCTTAACGAATCTTAATCCAACTCCAAATCCGAAGTTGCTTCTTAGCAACTTAGAGCCTCTTCAAGACACTTCAATCCGCTACTTGAGACCCTTAGAACAATACCAACAACTTTCCTTCAAACTTCCAATCCAAAACCTAGAAAGCAACTAGGTTTTCACTTTGCGACTAATACGAAAACTCTCTTTTTCCGGGATTTTTCTATTGAGATACACTTACAATACACTCATGAATCTTGGTTTAAAGTGTGAAGCTTAAAGAACAAGAAACGAAATTTTTTCTTTCTTTCCCTTAGTGAACCCGAGAGCTAGTAGCTCTTGTTCTTCATTTTCTTGAAAATTTTACTAAGTGTTAAGCTTGTCATACTACTACTAGTATTATATAGTAACATGGAGGGTCAAGAAGCAACCAAATGGGTGGTTTGGATGAGCACTTATCAAATATCAAGCGTTGTGGGTCCTTTGACTTAGTCAAGAATATCAAGCTACTACTTGCAAGACTTAGTCATCCAAGACTATGGTCAATGTTATACCCCGTATTTTCAGAGTATGTACGTGAGGGCGTACGTACGAAAGTTTAGCCTTAAAGTAGGCAATGGGACGTTTTTTTGGGCACAACTCATTAAAAGAATCGTTTTCCGACGAAACGTTTTACACAACTCGCGTAGGATAAATTCCGGCTATGCCATTTCTATTTTTTGCGGATTTTTCCGAGAGACGAAACACTTTGGGCCAACGGGAGGGCGACACTTGTCACCCTCCAATTGGTGGACGTGAGGCGTCAATATGGCCGAATGGAGTGCCTATTTTGTCAAGTAATTGGTAGGATATTTTTGTGTAGTGGATGGATAAGGACACTTGGGCAAATCCTCACCCTACACTTGCCTTGCACTTGGCATCATCTTGGCCATTGGTTGGCCATGGCTTGACCTATAAATACCCCCTTAAGATGATGAGTTCTTCATTCACAAATTCCTTTCCAAGTCTTGAAAATCCTCCCCTCTCCCTTGAGCTTGTTTCGTCCAAAGCCCACTCCCTGAGTGAAGTTGGCCGAGGCCCCCTCTAGCCTAGCCGAAATCTACCTCCCTTGGTAGAAAAGTTGCCTTCTAGTATTGTTATAATGCCCAAATACCCTAGCCCAAATCCCTTAGTACTTAGTTGAAGTTGTGAAGAACTTCTAAGGGTTCTTGAGCTATCTGAGCGCATAACTTAGAGCTAAACCTTGCTCAGATCGACGTATTATCTAGGATATTATTGGGCTTATCGAGGTAAATAAACTTATCCTTCTTTTGTAATTAGAGAATACATACTGTAGAAGTATAGGAATAAGTATAAATACTTAGAAGGATATTAAATAATAGAATTGAACTGTTATCACAATAGAAGGGTTTAAAAGAGGAATAATAGAACTGAACTCACCTAGGGCTGTTTTTACAGTAGACTGTATAACTTACCCGGTAGGGAAGTGCTGCCAAAATTTCCATAGAATAGAGAACCCTCTGCTTAGAATCACATAATACGCCTAGACGTTGATAGACGATTTGGTATTATAGTCGATTCTTCACGCGACATATTCAACTTGGCGGAGGTTTTCACGGTAAGGTATGTGATTCTTCCTAAGCATGATATTTTAACATATATATATATAGTACGGTAGACGTACATGTGTTAACTGAATAACAACTACGGCAATGTCTTTTGACTTAAGCCTGAATAACAACTACGGCAATGTCTTTTGACTTAAGCCTGAATAATAAGAACCCTGATGCATTTCAAAAGAATACTGAATCATTTTTAACAGAAGAGAAATATCTGGTTTTTAAAACAAAAGCTTAAGAGTTATACTAGCTTTATGGGAAGTTAGGTATAACAACTTAAGAAAGATAAAAGGAACCGTTTACTTGTTTGTTTATAAAAGCCTTGTATTGATTTCTAAGTATAGTAAGATTGTTTGATAAGTAGACATATTATGATGCTACCTGTGTTAGTGTCTTGTAATGCTGTGAAAGGGGGTCATTCTTGCTGTGCTTACGTTGCTAAACGGTAAGTCTGTTGTACTGTTATTATATCACCTACCCCCTTGACTTATTATACCGAGGGCTTGCCACCCTTGATGCGGGTCTATACGGCCTATGCAGTCTATGTGACTACGCGAGTCGCGGAGTTCGAGGATTGATCATTCCGGTGTTTTAGCCCGACGCGGGATGCCTATGCGCGGTCCGTGGTGACTATGCGGTCTATTGAGACTATGCGATCGCGGAGTCCAGCGGTACCGGGTTAGCTACCCCGACGCGAGGAATACCTCATGCAGTGCGTGTGTGACTATGCGATCTGCGGAGTCCGTGATTAGGCATGCATAATGATACTATGGGCGCTTGGCCTTGCTTCCATCATTCGCGCCTAGAAATGCACTGCTGATTTACCTATTATTGTTCTTGTTTGTGATATGGCACTATGTGCAATTGAACCGATTTGCAAATGGTTTTAAATACTTGATTTCATTTAAGTACTTTACGCTTCACATACTTGGTACTGTTATCGACCTCTTCGGGCCGCGTTCATGCCGCAGGTAAGGGCAAGCAGGTGCTAGATCCACATTCTTAGGATCTCTACGTTGGTGTCGGGAGCTCCATCTTCTCCGGAGGCTCTACTTTTTGGGTATGATATCCCTGTTGTAGTTAGTTTTGTACAGTCAGGGTATGGCGGGGCCCTGTCCCGCCATAGTTGTTTACTTTCTTAGAGGTCTGTAGTCCTGCTGTACATTTGGGATGTAACTGCAAAAACTATGTTTATGTATATATGCCGAAAGGCGACATTTTCTCACATAAAACTGTGTCTCTTTTTACAACTGTTTCATGTATTGTTTTTATATTCCGCTGATTACTCTGATGTATGACTACTTGGGTGCCCGGGTAAGGCACCAGTCACGGGCCCCGGAACGGGTCGTGACAAAAGTGGTATCAGAGCAGTTAATCCTCGGAAAGTGTCTACAGACCGTATCTAATAGAGTCTTGATTATCGGTGTGTTGTGCACCACACCAATAATCAGGAGGCTATAAGATATTTAGGATTGGTTTCCATTCTTCTCACTCTGAGATCGTGCTTTAGAGCTGTGTTAAAGTTGGACCCCTCTAACGTATTCCTTTTCAGAATGATTATGCCTCCACGTAAGGCAACCCGCCCGAAGGCAAGGCAGCCGAGGGAGCTGCTAGTAGGACACCGAGAGTTACGAGGGCTCAGGCCCAGTCTACACCTCAGACGGCGAGTTCTATGACGCCGCCGGCCCCAGCAGAGACCACAGTACCCACACCTCCTGTCCCACAGCCTGGGGCGGAGGAGTTAGGGTACAAGGAGATGGCCCAGCTATTGGCCAGGATCGTGGCCAGACATGAGGACAGGCTGGATGCAGCCTGGCGATTCTAGCCCAGCGTCCGTGGTTCACCCAGGCCGAGAGTTTGAGGCTACGAGATTTCCGAGTCAGAGCCCGCGAGTTTTACTGGTCGAGGCGGCAGGATGATCCGCAGGAGTTTATCCGTCACCACAGAGGATTATGAGTGATCGGGCGCCGAGACCGAGTCCGTGATCTTTGGTGACGCTTTGCGTGATACCGCAGTCGATTGGTGTGATTCGGGGGAGTTATCCCGGGGAGAGCACGCAGCCCCAGCTACTTGGGACGAGTTCTCGGAGGCCTTGCTTACTCACTTATTGCCTCCACAGATGAGGAGGGCGCGGTCGATGATTTTTATCACGAGACAATGAGGACGCACGCCAGGAGTACAATGTCAAGTTCGATTCTTTGGCTCGATACGTCCCAGCGTTGGTAGCAGATATGGAGGATAGGGTGCACCGCTACGTCACCGGGCTAGATGATTATATGGCCGAATCTTGTGCGGGTGTTTCTCTTCACCGGTATGGACATTACCCGCATGCGTGCTCAAGCACTTGGATGCGGCGAGCGCAGACCGACGAGTCGATAGATATCAACATCGAAGGCGCCAGACGGCGGTTCTTTTGGTAGTTCTCGGTGGGCGGCCTCAGTAGCCTAGATTTGCACCCCACCACCGAGCACTCCCACATCATTGTCGATTCGGCCCGAGTATTCGGGGCGGTCGTGGCCCAGGACTTGGATTTCCGTGGTAGCGGGTGCTAACCGATCGAGGTCCGCCAGGTGTCCGCTGTGGCGTTCCATTCGTGGGTTGCAGATTACTCCGAGCTTGCTACACTGTGGCAGCAGGTCATTTTGCGAGTCCGTCCGAGCGAGGCAGCCGATGGTAGGAGTCACTGCAGGTCGATTGTCGATTCTTCATCCCCGACAGCTACTCGCCCCGAGGCAAGGTACTCATGGGCCAGCCAGGTCGCGGCAGAGGTCGTGGGCGCGGTCGATTCTAGCGGTCCTCGTAATCGCATTTATGCCTTGTCCACCGACAGACGGGAGGCCTCACCGATGTCGTCCACGGTACCTTATCGCCTCCGATATTGATGTGTATGCCTTGATAGATCCGGTTCTACTGCCCTATATATCTCCCTTGTTGCTAGTAGGATAGGGATGAGCACGAGTCCATAGACCTTTCGAGGTAGCTACGCGATGGGTGATTCGTGGTAGCTCGGCGGGTATATAGGCTTGTCCATGGACCATTTACGTCAGACCCTAGCCGACTTGATAGAGTTGGATATGATTGATTTCGACGTGATAATGGGTATGGATTGGCTAGCTTCTTGCTACGCCAATGTAGACTGCAGAGAGAGGGTAGTGCGGTTCCAGTTTCCAGAGGAGCCGGTTGTTGAGTGGGAGGAGCTTCAGATCGCCGAGGGTAGGTTTATTTCTACCTCAAGGCTAGGAAGATGGTGCGAGAAGTACATTTACCATCTCGTCGTGTTTGATAATCAAGGCTGCGTACCAGATTTTGATCGATTCCGAGTCGAGAGTTCCTAGGCGTGTTTCGCACGACCTCGGGTATCCTCCCGAGAGGAGATCGAGTTTTGTATAGATGTGATGCGGACACTCCTATTTCCATTTCGCCATACGAATGGCACTGCCGAGTTGAGAGAGTCAAGGACCACCGAGAGATTTCTTTGGAGAAGCGGCTTCATCGCACCTAGTGTTTCTCCCCGGCGCCAGGTATTGTTCGTGAAGAAGGAAGGGACGCTGCGCATGTGTGTTGATTACATGCAGCTGAACAAGGTGACCATTAAGAACAGATACCCCCTTCCCAGGATTGATGATTTGTTCGACCAGTTGCAGGGTGCGAGATGTTTCTCCAAGATTGATCTACGGTCGGGCTATCATCAGGTGCGAGTCAGAGAGGTGGATGTCCCTAGGACTGCATTCCGGACCCAGACGCATTATGAGTTCGTGGTCATGTCTTTGGTTGACCAATGCTCGTGGATTCATGGATTTGATGAACCGAGTGTTCAAACCATTTTTGGACACGTTTGTGATAGTGTTCATTGATGATATCTTGGTTTATTCTCGCTCAGAGCAGGAGCATGCGGAGCATTTGAGGACTGTGCTGACAGTTCTCCGGGACCAGCAGTTATACGCCAAGTTTTCCAAATATGAGTTTTGGTTAACTTCGGTGGCTTTTCTTGGGCATATTGTCGGGGCTGATGGCATTCGAGTGGATACGGCCAAGATCGAGGCAGTCAGGACTTGGCCTAGACCTACTACTCCGACAGAGGTTCGCAGCTCGGGCCTTGCAGTTATTATCGGTTCGTAGAGAAGTTTGCTTCTATCTACGCACCATTGACTAGCCGACTCGAGGCGGCTAAGTTTGATGGTGATGCTTGTGGCGTGGTTTCGATTCTTTGAAGGATCGACGATCGCCTCGTTCTTACTTCTTCCGCAGGTCCAGACGGTTATGTTGTGTATTGTGATGCGTCAGGTATCGGGCTGGGATGTGTGTTGATGCAGCAGGGTAGAGTTATATCATACACATCCCGACAGCTTAAGAAACACGAGAGAAACTACCCCACCCATGATTTGGAGTTGGCAGCAGTGATTCACGCTTTGAAGATCTGGAGGCACTATTTGTATGGGGTTCACGTGGATATTTATACAGACCACAAGAGACTCCAGTATATCTTCAACGGAGGAGCCGAACTTACGCGAGACGGTGGTTAGAGTTGCTTAAGGATTATGGCGTCGATATCTGTACCACCCGGGAAGGCCAATGTTGTGGCGATGTCCTTAGTCGTAGTCCGTGGTGTTATACCGTATTTCGAGTATGCGTGGGGCGTGCGTAGAAAAGTTTGGACTTTAAAGTGGCTTGGCGATTTATTTTTGTTCACAACACGGTTAGAGTCGTTTTTAAACGTTTTATACAACTTGCGAAGGGAAAATTCGGCTATATCATTTTTAATTTTTGCGGATTTTTCCGAGAGGCGAAATGTTTTGGACCAACGAGAGGGCAACACTTGGCACCCTCTCATTGCGGGCATGTGGGCGCTTGACGAAATGGGTGAGTGGGAGTAGGTAGGATATTTTGTGATATTTGTGTGGTAGATGGATAAGGTACACATGGAGGAATCTTGGCCCTACACTTGCATAGCACTTGGCTAGATCTTGTCCATTGGTTGGCCTTTGCTTAGCCTATAAATACCCTCCCTCCTTTGAAGACTTCTTCATCCAAAAACTTTCCTAAGTCTAAAATCCGCCCCTCTCCTTGTAGTGTTTCGTCCCTCCCCTCTCCCTTTGGGAAGGCCTTTGGCCGAGAGCACCCTTTTCCCCCCTTGGCCGAGAGTCCCCCCCCTCCTAGTAGGGTTGGCCAAGGGGTATACCCCCCCCTTGTGGTGTTGTCTCGTATAAATACCCCCCCTCTCTTGGTAGAAATACTCTCAAAAGTATTGTTATAATGCCCAAATTACCTTAGCCGTATACCTTGTAGTATTCTAAGGTTATACCTTTACAAAAAGCCCAGTTATACTATTATACTTCCCGTCAGTCACCAAACCGAAACCCTAAGGAAAATCTCCATGGTTAGTTGGAGTAGTATGTAGAAGTTGGTTAGAACTTCTAAGGGTAGTTTGGAGCGGGTTGGAGCGCACGGAGTTGGAGCTAAACGTTGCCCAGGATCGACTTTATACTTGGATAATTATGGGCTTATCGAGGTAAATATCTTGTCCCTCTATTGTAATTGGAAATGACATGATTGTTAGACTATATAGTTGAAGTATACTATATATAGAATCGAACGTTGTTATCGCAATGTCTTTGGACTTAAGCTCAATAATAAGAAACCTTTCGAAAGAAGAGTCCGAATTGTAATTACATGGATCAGACATAAAGAGACTTGTGTAGCTTTTACGTGAGGTAGAATTGTGCACGTCCGATTAGGCGTATAACCCCCTGGTTGGCTTGGTAGCCGCCCGATAGAGAGGAGATTTACGTCATGGGGAGGTCTTGCCAATTTTCGTAGAATGTTCTAAGAAGAGATCTAAATATTAAAAAGCGCCTTGTGGCCTTATAGGTTGAAATCGCGTGGCGCGATCTACTTGGCTTAAGGAGTAGCCGACGGTTTGAGGTACTTGAGCGCTTTTGCTATTAGTCGATAATCGTCGCGAGGTATGTGAACCTCTTCCTATCTCTTCTAGCATGATATGTGTGTAACTATGTAGTACGGAGACGCATACGTGTTAAATGTATTTGATTGGTCTAAAACATAAAGTGTTATAGCGGCTTTATGGGAAGTTGGTTAAAACAAATTTTATGTATGTAAGAAAATACTTGTGGTTTTAAAAAGGTAACCGATTTGAACTATAACCGTTGGTTATGTGATAATAAAGAACTTGAAGTATTTCAAAAGGTTTTGAATCATTTTGAAAGAAGAGTAATACTTGGTTTTGAAAAACTTGAGTTATACTAGCTTTATGGGAAGTTAGGTATAACTATGAAGAATGTTTCTTCGATTTGAAATCGAATGTGTATCGACAAACCAACGCAGCGTTAATAAAAGGAAATGTTTTGTGATTAAGTATTATTAAAACCAGAGAAACTTCCATCCGCATAAGCTAAGATAAGACAAAATGATATTTCCTAGATCATGGCTGCTGTAATAAAATTGTTATAAACAAGAATATCCTACTCACATATAAGGCTTATGTTTCTCAGATGGTTTAAAAGAGAATTATATTCTTAAATGAATAAGACTATGAACTACGAAACCTTTCTAAAATAATAACCGTGAACATTTGAAATTAGGCAAACTTGAGCGTTGGGAAAAGAATGTTGTTACTTGATTTTACAAAGAGAAGTGTTCTGATTTACTTCAAAAGATAATCACTCTATTTTTATACTACGGTATTGTGTGACTTTGTGAAAGAAACAGATCTTTAAAAGAGTAATACATGAAGTACTTTGGGGCTTAAAACCCGAACTTGTTAACATAATGTAGAAAGTACCTTGTGTGAATAACTTGATTGTATTGATTTGTGATAGTCTTGTAATACTTTCTTGTTGACTTGATAAGTAAACATGTTAGGATGCTACGTGAGTTAGTATCTTGTGATGTTTGTGTAAAGGGGTTTTCCCTTGTTGTGCTTAGGTTGTTTAACGATAAGCTGTCATGTTGATATTATATCACTCATGATTCCGGGGGTTAAGCTGCCTCCCACGCGGTAGACTCAAAGTCTAGTGACCTATGATTCGAGAATACCTTATGCAGTGCAGATGGCCTATGCGGAACTACGGAGTTCTGGTTAGTATGCGCCTGTGGTCATGCGGTCTACGCGACGGCGAGTCCAGGACGCCGGGAGTAGCTACCGATGCGGGAATACCTCATGCGGGCCATTGAGTGGCCCGCGAGCTACGGAAGTTCCAGGGCTAGACGCGCACATTAGATATCGCGAGTGGCGGCTTGATCATGTGATGGTCAGACGATCTCATGATTCACAGATCTTGTCTTTGTAGGTTTTAGTAGTCGGCTATGCCCTCGTACTTACCCCGTACGGTTTTATGATGACTTTGAGGGCGTGAAACGAGAACTAAAGTTCGAGTGAGCGGCTAAGTAAGCAGAGCTCGTAACATCGAGTTATGTCTGCTTATTTATTGTGAACTGTAGTTTTGGTTATCATACATGTCTCCTGCTTTATATAGACTACTATGATTTCATTTACAGTATTTTCAGTTTCACATACTTGGTACCTGTTGTACTGACCTCCTTCGGGGGACTGCGTTCATGCCGCAGGTTGAGGTACACCAGTCGTTGATCCTCGCTCTTAGGGTCACAGTTCAGCGTTTGGGAAAGCTCCGTTTCTCCGGAGGCTTATTCGTATAGTCCCTGTTGTTGTAGGTGCTTACATTCGTGGTATGACGGCCCCCGCCGTCGTTGTTGTCATATCATTCGTAGAGTGCAGTAATCGTTGTTGTGGTTTGTAAAAGGGATTAAACTGTTCTTTTTGATATATATATATATGCCGTAAGGCAAGTTTTCTCAGACTATTGTTTCATACTTCTTGTTATTTCATGTTATCGTCTTATGTTCCGCTGATTACTCTGATGTTGTATCACTAGGGTGCCCGGGGTAAGGCACCAGTCACGGACCCGGGTTCGGGTCATGACAAAAGTGGTATCAGAGCAGTTAATCCTCGGAAAGTGTCTACGTATCGATCCAGTAGAGTCTTGATTATCGGTATGTTGTGCACCACACCAATAATCAGGAGGCTATAGGATATTTAGGATTGGTTTCTATTCTTCTCACTCTGAGATCGTGCCTTAGAGCTGTGTTGTAAGTTGGACCCTCTAACGTATTTCTTTCCCTTACCGTTATGCCTCCGCGTAGGGCAAACCCGGGCCCAAGAGGGCAAGGCAGCCGAGGGAGCTGCGAGTAGAGTATAGAGGGTTACGAGGGCACAGGCCCAACCATCACCTGAGTTAGGTGCTTCGTTCGGGGAGTTATGCTACGTCACCACTTCAGCAGGTTTAGCACTACGAAGCAGCTCATCGCCATGACATTTGAACCTTCAGTTCCACGACCGGGAACAGAGAATAGAGATTTCAAAGAAGCGACCCTGTTACTAGCTATGGATTTGGCTGCCAGAGTGTATACCGATGTACCGCGAGTCAAGATGACTATCTAAGAGAGGGTTGTACAAGAGTAATTCTTCAGTTAGGCTTGAGCATGGCCTGTGTACGGGCTTGTGCGTATGAGCCAAGAAACGAGAGATCGGCGTTAACGAGGACGCAGTAAGAGGCCGCAAACAGGTCCTTTGATAACTTTCGAGGCGACTCGCCTCACCAGCAGATTGAATATGCACATCCACCAGTGCAGAGTGGTCCTCCACAGGGTTCAGGACGTTCGGGGTATGCAGGAGTTGGTCAGAACTCCAGAGTTTCCGGTTCACAGCTACACGTAGGTTCCAGCCAGCCGGATTCGATTTCCCGGTGTTCATACATGTGCACGTCATCCCGGGGAATGTCGTCTTTTTAGTTGGTACTTGTTTTACCGGCGGCCGTCAGGGCCATGTGTCGAATGGGTGACCTAGTAGGAGGGTTGTAAGTAGGAGGACTTAGCCTTCAGGATCGATGGGTAGTTCGTCACCTTCCTTAGCTATGCGCCCTACGGGGCAGGTTTGATTAGAACGACTAAGGGGAGTGAAGCAGTAAATACAGATAGATCTTTAACCCCCTAGAAATTAGTATGTATGATAAGATGGGTATATCATAAGTGTTATGTTCAGATAGCATGGTGTAAATTGTGATTAGGCAATCATGGTTAGTTAACCAAGTAAGATTTGGGGGATAGAGAAGGTGTGAGCCTTAGAGCATTATACGTGAAGACCTTAGAGGTAAGGCCATCTCGAGTAAAGGTGTAGTGTTATGTTTGATCCTTATCGGAGTGCATAGTGCACGTAAGCTATGTTTGTGGGATAAGTCCCTGAGTAGTGTGGAATGAAAGAGGGTAGTTGAGCTAAGAAGACCGCTAGGTTTTCGTAACGTGATTAGTGAGAGTTTTCCTTCGGGGAGCTAATGTCTTGCGCGTTGCCGGGTCGGGTTGAGGCCACGTTGCGGGTCAACCCGCGGCCTGTATGGTGGTGGGGTCA
This sequence comes from Przewalskia tangutica, assembly GCA_029844215.1. NCBI lineage: Eukaryota > Viridiplantae > Streptophyta > Magnoliopsida > Solanales > Solanaceae > Przewalskia > Przewalskia tangutica. The sequence goes on from CM056733.1 coordinate 39,054,455, forward strand.
GTTTGTGGTGGTCCCGCTTTGGGTTAGGGTTATGAGGGTGTTAGGCCCAAGTTTAGTTAACCAACAGACGAGTTCTTGGACGATTCGACCATGAGTCGCCGGCGAGGTCACCGTCTTGTCTTCTAGCAAAGACCGTTTACTCGGCAGTGTTGATTTATCAGAAAGGTTGTAAGGCTGCACGGGGTGCCTACCTTCACCTTATGACAGACAGTGGAGCCCAGGGTACGGCTGTTTTTGTTTCCGGAAGTTTTACCAGGCAGGGTTAAGGACTCAGGTGAGTCTCGACCGCATTCGCGCCGGGCGGTGTGTGGATTTGGGGTAGTTGTAGGGATTGTTGTCTCTGTGGAGGAGTGTTTAAGCTACCATTTCGTGTTCGGATGTCGCCTTATGAAGCCTTGTAGGCGGATGTGTAAGTCGCCGGTCGATTGGTTCGATGTTGGCAAGATTCGGATAGTTGGTTCAGCTTGTTCCGCAGACCGGATAGGTAAAGCTTGTCTAGAAGAGGTTACGCAGCTCGGAGAAATCGTGCGGATAATCGGCGACGCCAGAGTTCGTGTTAACGGTCGGTCTTCTTGAAAGTACCACCCGGTCAGTGACGAGTTTTGGAAAACAGAGGAACTTAGCCCGAGTTACTTTGGGCCCTTTGTGTTCATGTGAAGAATAGGCCGTTGCCTATGTTAGCTTTTGCCGTCCGACTTAGGAGGCAATACGTCCTTTTCGTATTGTTATGATCGGAAAGAATCGGAGATCCATCAGTGTTCCCGATTAATGATGACCACGTTAGAGATAGTAACCAAGTTTTGGAACCGGCAAGATTTAAATGTGATAAGAGTTCGAGTGTACGACCTCGGGGATCGCATGCAGCCCGGTACCATTTGTTAGGTCGCCGGAGTGACACTAGAACCTCGCGGCAAAGTGACAAAAGTGGTATCACGACGAGTAAAGGGAGAAGCGAGCATGTATTGCGAGCAGAGATGTGACCATTTCTTTTGTATGGAGAAAGTGCGAAGGAATTATATTTTAGACCCTTGGATGGGAGCGTTTGTGATGTTAGAGGTGTTTCCTCGTGGACTTGGATGTAAGTATTTTGCGCAGGTGTTGTTGTGGCCAGTTGTGGCAGGATTGTTCAGGTAAGTATAGTAGTGAAGACTATACTGGCGCACGTTTGGTTTGAGACTTAGAAGGAACATTCGGGACGAATGTTTCTAAGGAGGGGAGAATGTTATACCCCGTATTTCCAGAGTATGTACGTAGGGACGTACGTAGAAAAGTTTGGACTTTAAAGTGGCTTGGCCGATTTATTTTTGTTCACAACACCCGGTTAGAGTCGTTTTTCGACGAAACGTTTTATACAACTTGCGAAGGGAAAATTCCGGCTATATCATTTTTAATTTTTGCGGATTTTTCCGAGAGACGAAATGTTTTGGACCAACGAGAGGGCAACACTTGGCACCCTCTCATTGGTGGGCATGTGGGGCGGCTTGGACGAAATGGGTGAGTGGGAGTAGGTAGGATATTTTGTGATATTTGTGTGGTAGATGGATAAGGTACATGGAGGAATCTTGGCCCTACACTTGCATAGCACTTGGCTAGATCTTGGCCATTGGTTGGCCTTTGCTTAGCCTATAAATACCCTCCCTCCTTTGAAGACTTCTTCATCCAAAAACTTTCCTAAGTCTAAAATCCTCCCCCCCTCTCCTTGTAGTGTTTCGTCCCTCCCCTCTCCCTTTGGGAAGGCCTTTGGCCGAGAGCACCCTTGTCCCTCGCCGAGAGTCCCCTCCTAGTAGGGTTGGCGGGGTATACCCCCTCGTGGTGTTGTCTCGTATAAATACCCCCTCTTGTAGAAATACTCCCAAAAGTATTGTTATAATGCCCAAATTACCTTAGCCATATACCTTGTAGTATTCTAAGGTTATACCTTTACAAAAAGCCCAGTTATACTATTATACTTCCCGTCAGTCACCAAACCGAAACCCTAAGGAAAATCTCCATGGTTAGTTGGAGTAGTATGTAGAAGTTGGTTAGAACTTCTAAGGGTAATTTGGAGCGGTTGAGCGCACGAGTTGGAGCTAAACGTTGCCCAGGATCGACTTTATACTTGGATAATTATGGGCTTATCGAGGTAAATATCTTGTCCCTCTATTGTAATTGGAAATTACATGATTGTTAGACTATATAGTTGAAGTATACTATATATAGAACTGAACGTTGTTATCGGCAATGTATTTTCGAAAGAAGAGTCTTTGAATCAGAATTACATGGGAGATCTGATGAGACTTGTGTAGCTTTTACGTGAGGTAGAATTGTGCACGTCCGGATTAGGCGTATAACCCCAGGTTGGCTTGGTAGCTACCAGATAGAGAGAGATTTACGCCATTGGGAGGTCGCCGAATTTTACGTAGAATGTTCTAAGAAGAGATCTAAATATTAATAAGCGCCTTGTGGCCTTATAGGTCAATCTTTGCGTGTGGCGCGATCTACTTGGCTTAAGGAGTGGCCAAGCGGTTTGAGGTACTTGAGCGTTTTGCTATTAGTCGATAATCGTCGCGAGGTATGTGAACCTCTTCCTATCTCTTCTAGCATGATATGTGTGTAACTATGTAGTACGGTGACGCATACGTGTTAAATGTATTTGATTGGTCTAAAACATAAAGTGTTATAACGGCTTTATGGGAAGTTGTTATAACGACTTTATGTATGTAAGAAAATACTTGTGGTTTTAAAAAGGTAACTGCTTTGAACTATAACTGGCTGGTTATGTGATAATAAAGAACTTGAAGTATTTCAAAAGGTTTTTGAATCATTTTGAAAGAAGTGTAATACTTGGTTTTTGAAAAACTTCAGAGTTATACTAGCTTTATGGGAAGTTAGGTATAACGGCTTAAGAATGTTTCTTGATTTGGAAATCGAATGTATCGACAAACCACCGCGGCGTTAATAAAAGGAAATGTTTTGTGATTATGTCACGACATTCGCCCGGTTCGTGGATCGTGCCTTACCGGGGCACCCAAGTAGTCCTACATCAGAGTAATCAGCGGAAATATAAAGCAAGACATGAAACAGTTTAAAAAAAATAAACACAGTTTATGTGAGAAAACATCGCCTTTCGGCATATATATATAAAATCATGGTTTAGCAGTTACATCCGACACTGTACAACATGACTACGCACTTAAGGAAATATACAACTATGGCGACAGGCCGCCATACCTCGATCATACAAAACTATCTACAACAGGGAGATCATACCAAAAGTAGAGCCTCCGGAAGAGATGGAGCTCCCGACACCAACGTAGAGATCCTAAGGATGCGGATCTAGCACCTGCTTGCCCTTACCTGCGGCATGAACGCAGCCCCCCGAAGGAGGTCAGTACAACAGGTACCAAGTATGTGAAACTATAAAGTACTTTAAAATGAAATCAAAGTATTTAAAACCTTTTCACAAATACAATCAGTTCAATTGCACATAGTGCCACATCACAAACAACAACAGTAATAGGAAAACTATAAAAGGTCTATTCTATGCATCGAATTATCGAAGCAAGGCCAATCTCCCATATTATCATTCTGCGTGCCTAGTCTCGACTTCCGCAGCATAGTCCCACATGCACCGCATGAGATATTTCGCATCGGGGCAGCAACCCCAAGATCCGCCTAGGCTCCCGCAGCCCGCATAGCCTCAAAAGACCGCATAGTCTCAGCAGACCGCGTGAGTCCCCGCATCAGGCTAAACGCCGGAATGATCAATCTCGAGCATACCGCTGCTCGCATAGTCTCACAGACCGCATAGCCGTATAGACCAGATCAGTGGCAAGCCGCGTATAATCGAGGGTAGGTGATACAATAACGATACAATGGACTTACGGTTAGCAACGTAAGCACGGCAAGAACGACCCTTTACACGATTACAAGACACTAACACGGTAGCATCATAACATGTCTACTTATCAAACAATCTTACTACACTTAATGTAAATCAATACAAGGCTTTTATAAACAAACAAGTAAACAGCCTTTTTATCTTCTTAAGTTGTTATACCTAACTTCCCATAAAGTGGTATAACTCTTAAGCTTTTGTTTTAAAACCAAATATTTATCTTACGTTAAAAATGATCGATATTCTTTTGAAATGTTTTGATTCTTTGTTATTGAGCTTAAAGTGAGGCATTCCGTAAGTATTATTCGAGCTTAAGCGTGAGGCATTGCCATAAGTATTATTCGGGCTTAAGTCAAAGACATTGCCGTAGTTATTATTCGATTAACACTGCACGTCTACCGTACTATATATTGTAAAATATCATGCTTTAGGAAGAATCACATACCTTCTCAAATAAAACCACCGCCAAGTTGAATATGTCGCAGAGTCACCTATAATAGTCACAGATATCTATCAAAGACTACTCGAGGGTCATTCTAAGCAGGGGTTCATAATTCTACGGAAAGTCGGGCAGACAACCCTACCGGTGAGCTATGTAAGTCTCTTGTGAAAACAGTCTATGTGAGTACTGATTCAATTATTCTTCTTTAAACCCTTCTATCGTGATAACAATTCAATTCTATACGTGATATTCTTCTAAGTATCTAATACTTATTCTAATACTACAACATGAAGTATTCTCTAATTCAAAAGAGGGTTAGGATTAGTTACCTCGGTAAGCCCAATAATATCCTAGATAAAGTCGCTGAGCAAGGTTTAGCTCCTAAGTTGTACGCTCAGTGGCTAAGAAACCTTAGAAGTTCTTCACAACTTCTACTAAGGACTAAGGGATTTTGGGCTGGTATTTTGGGCATTATAACGATACTAGAAGACAACTTTTCTACCAAGGGAGGGGGGTAGATTTCGGCTAGGCTAGGGGGGGTAGGCCCTCGGCCAAACTCACTCAAGGGGGGGGGGGGGGAGTGTTGGACGAAAGGCTAAGGGAGAGGAGAGGATTTTTTAGACTTGGAAGATAACTTTGTGGATGAAGAACTCTTCATCTTTAAGGGGTATTTATAGGTCAAGAAGTGGCCAACCAATGGCCAAGATTAAGACAAGTGCAAGGCAAGTGTAGGGTGAGGATTAACTATACACAAATATCCTACCAACTCCTTGACTTGTGCACAAGGCACAAAAAACGTGCCAAGGCTCTTCAATTCGTCCAAATGGACGATTCAAGTCCACCAATGGGAGGGTGCCAAGTGTTGCCCTCCCGTTGGTCCAAAATGTTTCGTCTCTCGGAAAAATCCGCAAAAATTAGTAATGGCATAGCCGGAATTTTCCCTACGAAAGCTGTGGAAACGTTTCGTCGGAAAACGATTCTTTAAGCGAGTTGTGTACAAAAAAACGTCCAAGGCTAACTTTAAAGCCAAACTTTTTGTACGTATTCCTCACGTACATACTCGGAAATACGGGTATAACATTCTCCTCCTTAGAAACATTCGTCCGAATGTTCCTTCTCAAGACGATTATCGAAGAAGCTTAAACAGTTAGCAAATGCCACACACGCCACAAAACAACACTTAGACATAAATGATAATGGAAATTTACAAGTAGGAAAGTGAATTACGGAGGTGTGGGAATAGGTGAGGATACTTCGCCTCATGTCCTCCTCGGCTTCCCACGTCATCTCCTCCCTGAGCTCGTTCCGCCACAAGACTTTGACGGAAGCCACGTCCTTCATCCGCAGACGCCTAACCTGACGATCGAGTATCGCTATGGGAATCTCCTCATACGATAACCCCTCGGTCACCGACATCGTCAATCGGTGTACCCTAGATGGATCCCGATACATCTCTCAAAGATAGATACGTGAAACACGATGCACCGCCTCCAGTCGGACGGCAGATCCAACTCGTAGCAACCTTGCCTACCTGCGACAATCGAAGCGCCCGATGTACCTTGGCCGAAGTTTCCTTCTTCGAATCTCATCACACCCTTCATGGGTGACACCTTTAGGAAAACCCAATCATCTACTGCGAACTCCAGATGCCGACGACGATGATCTGCATACGACTTCTGTCGACTCTGAGCTGTCAATAGCCGCTCTCGGATAAGCTTCACCTTATCCACTGCTCTGTACCAAATCTGGTCCCACTAGCTGCCCCTCGCCCACATCGAACCAACATATAGGCGATCGCACTTCCTCCCATACAAGGCCTCATAAGGCGTCATCTCGAATCTTTGGAGTGGTAGCTATTATTATACGCGAACTCAACTAGAGGCAAATGATCCTCCCAACTACCATCGGTCAATAACACAGGCTCGCAGCATATCCTCAAGAGTCTGGATAGTGCGCTCTTCCTGTCCGTCTGTCTGTGGATGAAATGCAGTACTCAGGCTCAACTGCGTCCCTAAACCCCTCTGGAAGGACCTCCAGAAGTTAGCCGTAAACTGGGCTCCTGCATGCGATATGATCGAGGTAGGGACTCCATGCGATCGACGATCTCTCGGATGTAAAGTCCGCATAATCCTCAGAAAAGTCGTCCCGACGGAAGAAAGTGGGCTGATTTCACGACTGTCGACGATAACCCATATAGAATCATGTCTCCTCTGAGTGCGAGGTAATCCTGTGATGAAGTCCATGTTGATTACCTCCCACTTCCAGGTCGGGATCTCAATCGTCTGTAACAAACCACCAGGCCTCTGGTGCTCTACCTTCACCTGCTGACAACACGAGCACTGAGCTACGAACTCTGCAACGTCCCTCTTCAAGCCATCCCACCAATACACAGATCTAAGGTCGTGGTACATCTTGGTCGACCCCGGATGGATAGAGTAACGCGCGCTGTGTGCTTCCCAAGAACTGCCGAAGTCACGAAACATCCGAACACACGATGCCGCTCAAACCTTAGCACCCCATCAGGTGCTACCTCAAAAGGACCCTTGCCCTCACGAAGAGCTGTATCACGATATCCAATCAAAGCGGGATCCTCGAACTATTGCCTCTTCACCTCCTCAACGATGGAAGACTCGGCAACCTCACGAACTCTAACCCCACTGCTATCAGAATCAATCAAACGGACACCAAGGCTCGCTAACTGATGCAAATCACGAACCATGTCCCTCCTCTCTAGTTGCACATCTGATAGGCTCCCATCGACCTACGACTAAGAGCATACGCACAACATTGGCCTTCCCGTGGTACAGATATCAACATCGTAATCCTTAAGCAACTCTAACCACCGTCTCGCCGTAAGTTCAGCTCCTGCGGTGAAGATATACTTGGAGGCTCTTGTGGTGCGTAAAAATATCCACGTGAACCCCATACAAATAGTGCCTCGGATCTTCAAAGCGTGAATCACTACGCTAACTCCAAATCATGGGTGGGGTAGTTCCTCCGTGTTCTTCACCGTCGGGATGCATATGCTATAACCCCGCCATGCTGCATCAACACACATCCCAACCCGATGCCCGACGCATCACAATACGACATAACCATCCGACCCTCCGGAAGAGTAAGAACGGGCGGCGTCGGTCTCTTTCAAGAATCGAAACCCCGCCACAAGCATCACCATCAAACTTGGCCGCCTTCCGAGTCACCTAGTCAATGGTGCAGATAGAAGCAAACTTCTCCACGAATCGCCGATAATATCTGCAAGGCCTAAAATGCGAACCTCTGCCGAGTAAGAGGTCAGGCCAAGTCCCGATCGCCTCGATCTTGGCGTATCCACTCGAATGCCATCACCCACAATATGCCCAAGAAACGCCATCAAGTCAACCAAAACTCACATTTGGAAAACTTGGCGTAAAGCTGGTCTCGAGAATCGCAAGACAGCCTCAAATGCTCGCATGCTCCTCGCTCTGGCGAGAATAAACCAAGATATCATCAATGAACACTATCACAAACGTGTCCAAAATGGCTTGAACACTCGGTCATCAAATCCATGAATACCGCCGAGCATTGGTCAACCCAAAAGACATGACTCGAACTCATAATGCCCGCATCGTCCGAATGCATCCTAGGGACATCCACCTCTCGACACGAACTCGATGATAGCCCAACGCAGATCAATCTTGGAGAAACATCTCGCGCCCGCAATCGTCGAACAAATCATCAATCACGGAAGGGGTATTCGTTTAATGGTAACCTTGTTCACCGTCAGAATCAACACACATGCGCAGCGCCCCGCCCTTCTTTTTCACGAACAATACCGCGCTCCCGGGAGAAACACTAGGCCCGATGAAGCCCTTTCTCCAAAGAAATCCCTAAGCCGATCCTTCAACTCTCTCAACTCGGCAGTGCCATTCGTATGGCGGAATGGAAATAGCCGAGTATCCGCAAAGACATCTATGCAAAACTCGATCTCCTCTCGGAGGATACCCGAGGTCATCCGAAACACGCCCGGGAACTCACGACCATCGAATCGATCGAAATCGTACCGCGGACCTCGATCAAACACTCGAACGAGATGGTAGATATACCCTTCGCACCATCTTCCTAGCCTTGAGGTAAGAAATAAACTTACCCTCGGCGATACCGCGTGCTCTCCCACTCAACAACCGGCCTCGGAAACCGAACCGCACTACTTTCTCTGCGGTCTACATTGGCATAGCAAGAAGCTAGCCAATCCATCCCCATGATCACGTCGAAATCAATCATCTCCAACTCTATCAAGTCGGCTATGGTCCGACGATCGTAAATAGTCACAGACAAGCTCTATATACCCGCCGAGCTACCACCGAATCACCCATGGCGTAGCTACCTCGAAAGTGGTCTATGGACTCGTGCTCTATCCCTATCCTACTAGCAACAAGGGGAGATATATAGATGAGTAGAACCGGATCTATCAAAGCATACACATCAAACCCAGAACCGATAAGGTACTGTGACGACATCGGTGAGGCCTCACGATCTGTCGCTTACCGACAAAGCATAAATGCGGTTACGAGGACCGCTAGAATCGGGACTGCGCCACGACCTGCCGCGACCCGCTGATCCATGTGTACCTTGCCCTCCGGGCGAGTAATCGCTGGGATGAAGAAGCGCAATGCACTCGAGGCCGAGCCCTACCACCGCCGCGCCGGCCGGACAAACTCGCAAAGTGACCTGCCGCCACAAGTATAGCAAGCTCTGAGTACGGCTCGAATGGTATTCGCCACAACGGGCACACCGAGCGGACCTCGAGCAGTTAGCACCTCGCTACTCGAAATCAAGTCCCGGGCCCCGACCGCCTCGATCGCTCGCCGTGCTGAAAATGAGGTAGGAGCGCTCTACCGGCCGTGGTGCAAATCCGGACTTCACGATGCCGCCACCCCGAGGACCACCAAAAGAACCGCCCTCGCCTTCTTCTGCTGCGATATCGCTCTACCCGGCGTCTCTCGCGCCTCGCATCCTAGTGCATGAGCTCGCATGCGGTAATGTCCATACCAGTGAAGAGAAACACCCGCATACGACTCGGCCATATAATCATCTAGCCGGTGGCGTAGCGGTGTACCCTATCCTCCATATCTGCTACCAACTTTGGGACATATCTAGCCAAAGAATCAAACTCGACATTGTATTCTCGACGGCAAGGCCCCTGTCTCGAAGAAGAATCTATCACTCGTGCCCTCCTCATCCGCGAGGCAAGAAGTGTGTGAGAAAAGCCTCAAAACTCATCCCATACTTTGGAGGTGCATGCTCTCCCGAAAGCTCCTATGAATCAAACCAATCGATCGGTGTCACGCACCGACGCGAACCGAATGTCACGCCTCGGTCTCAAGCCACGATCACCCGCATAATCCTCTGCGGTGACGGATGAACTCCTGCGATCATCCTCGGCCTCGACCAGTAAAACTCTGGCGGGCTACAACTCAAGAAATCTCGCGACCTCAAACTATTCGCCTCGTGTACTACGGTGCGACCGAGCCGAGCCGAACTGCCGATCCAGTCTCTCTCGATCGGCCACAACTTTAGCCAATAGTTGGGCTATCTCCTTGTACCCTAACTCCTCCGCCTGTGCCGTGGGACATGAGGTGTGGTACTGTGGTCTCGCTGGGCCGCGGCGTCATAGAACTCGCTGCCTCGTATAGACTGGCCTGAGCCTCGTGACTCGGGTGTCTGCTAGAAGCTCCTACGCCTTGCCCTTACGGGCCCGGTTGCCTTACGTGGAGGCATAATCAGCATAGAAAGGAATACGTTAGAGGGGTCCAACCTATAACACAGCTCTAAAGCACGATCTCAGAATGAGAAGAATGGAAACCAATCCTAAATATCCTATAGCCTCCTGATTATTGGTGTGGTGCACAACACACCGATAATCAAGACTCTACTAGATACGGTCTGTAGACACTTTCCGAGGATTAACTGCTCTGATACCACTTTGTCACGACCCGTTCCGGGGCCCGTGACTGGTGCCTTACCGGGGCACCCAAGTAGTCCTACATCAGAGTAATCAGCGGAAATATAAAGCAAGACATGAAACAGTTTAAAAAAAATAAACACAGTTTATGTGAGAAAACATCGCCTTTCGGCATATATATATAAAATCATGGTTTAGCAGTTACATCCGACAATCGCATAAACATGACTACGCACCTCTAAGGAAATATACAACTATGGCGGACAGGCCCGCCATACCTCGATCGCATAAAACTATCTACAACAGGGAGATCATACCAAAAGTAGAGCCTCCGGAAGAGATGGAGCTCCCGACACCAACGTAGAGATCCTAAGGATGCGGATCTAGCACCTGCTTGCCCTTACCTGCGGCATGAACGCAGCCCCCCGAAGGAGGTCAGTACAACAGGTACCAAGTATGTGAAACTATAAAGTACTTTAAAATGAAATCAAAGTATTTAAAACCTTTTCACAAATACAATCGCTCAATTGCACATAGTGCCACATCACAAACAACAACAAGAATAGGAAAAGCAGAATGTGTCTATTCTAGGCCGCGAATGATCGGCAAGGCCAATCGCCCATAGTATCATTCTGCGTGCCTAGTCCCGGACTTCCGCACCCGCATAGGTCCCACTGCACGCATGAGATATTTCGATCGGGGCAGCTAACCCCAAGATCCGCCTAGGCTCCCGCAGCTCGCATAGCCTCAAAAGACCGCATAGTCTCAACAGACCGCATAGTGAGTCCCCGATCAGGCAAACGCCGGAATGATCAATCTGGAGCATACCGCTGCTCGCATAGTCTCACAGACCGCATAGCCGTATAGACCGCATCAGGGGCAAGCCCTCGTATAACGATCGAGGGTAGGTGATACAATAACGACAATGGACTTACCGTTAGCAACGTAAGCACAAGAAGAACGACCCTTTACACAAAGATTACAAGACACTAACACAGTAGCATCATAACATGTCTACTTATCAAACAATCTTACTACACTTAATGTAAATCAATACAAGGCTTTTATAAACAAACAAGTAAACAGCCTTTTTATCTTCTTAAGTTGTTATACCTAACTTCCCATAAATGGTATAACTCTTAAGCTTTTGTTTTAAAACCAAATATTTATCTTCTGTTAAAAATGATTCGATATTCTTTTGAAATGTTTTGATTCTTTGTTATTCAGCTTAAGCCACAGGCATTGCCGTAAGTATTATTCAGCTTAAGCCGTGAGGCATTGCCATAAGTATTATTCAGCTTAAGTCAAAGACATTGCCGTAGTTATTATTCGATTAACACTGCACATCTACCGTACTATATATTGTAAAATATCATGCTTTAGGAAGAATCACATACCTTCTCAAATAAAACCACCGCCAAGTCAATATGTCGCACAGAGTCACCTATAATAGTCACAGATATCTATTAAAGACTACTCTGAAGGTCATTCTAAACAGGGGGTTCATAATTCTACTGAAAGTCGGGCAGCACAACCCTACCCGGTGAGCTATGTAAGTCTACTGTGAAAACAGTCCTATGTGAGTACAGTTCAATTATTATTCTTTTAAACCCTTCATCGTGATAACAGTTCAATTCTATTCGTGATATTCTTCTAAGTATCTAATACTTATTCTAATACTACAACAAGAAGTATTCTCTAATTCAAAAGAGGGTTAGGATTAGTTACCTCGGTAAGCCCAATAATATCCTAGATAAAGTCGCGCCTGAGCAAGGTTTAGCTCCTAAGTTGTACGCTCCGGTAGCTCCAAGAAACCTTAGAAGTTCTTCACAACTTCTACTAAGGACTAAGGGATTTTGGGCTAGGGTATTTTGGGCATTATAACGATACTAGAAGACAACTTTTCTACCAAGGGAGGGGGGTAGATTTCGGCTAGGCTAGGGGGGGTAGGCCCTCGGCTAAACTCACTGGCTGGGAGTGTTGGACGAAAGGCTAAGGGAGAGGAGAGGATTTTTAGACTTGGAAGATAACTTTGTGGATGAAGAACTCTTCATCTTTAAGGGGGTATTTATAGGTCAAGAAGTGGCCAACCAATGGCCAAGATTAAGACAAGTGCAAGGCAAGTGTAGGGTGAGGATTAACTATACACAAATATCCTACCAACTCCTTGACTTGTGCACAAGGCACAAAAACGTGCCAAGGCTCTTCTTCAATTCGTCCAAATGGACGATTCAAGTCCACCAATGGGAGGTGCCAAGTGTTGCCCTCCCGTTGGTCCAAAATGTTTCGCCTCTCGGAAAAATCCGCAAAATTAGTAATGGCATAGCCGGAATTTTCCTACGAAGTCGTGGAAACGCTTTCGTGAAACGATTCTTTAAGCGAGTTGTGTACAAAAAAAACGTCCAAGGCTAACTTTAAAGCCAAACTTTTTGTACGTATTCCCTTACGTACATACTCTGGAAATACGGGGTATAACAGATTAAGTATTATTAAAACCAGTAGAAACTTCCATCTGCATAGAAGCTAAGATAAGACAAAATGATATTTCCTAGATCATGGCTGCTGTAATAAAATTGTTATAAACAAGAATATCCTACTCACATATAAGGCTTATGTTTCTCAGATGGTTTAAAAGAGAATTATATTCTTAAATGAATAAGACTATGAACTACGAAACCTTTCTAAAATAATAACCGTGAACATTTGAAATTAGGCAAACTTGAGCGTTGGGAAAAGAATGTTGTTACTTGATTTTACAAAGAGAAGTGTTCTGATTTACTTCAAAAGATAATCACTCTATTTTTATACTACGGGTATTGTGTGACTTTTGTGAAAGAAACGGATCTTTTAAAAGAGTAATACATGAAGTACTTTGGGGCTAAAAACCCGAACTTGTTAACATAATGTAGAAAGTACCTTGTGTGAATAACTTGATTGTATTGATTTGTGATAGTCTTGTAATACTTTCTTGTTGACTTGATAAGTAAACATGTTAGGATGCTACGTGAGTTAGTATCTTGTGATGTTTGTGTAAAGGGGTTTTCCCTTGTTGTGCTTAGGTTGTTTAACGATAAGCTGTCATGTTGATATTATATCACTCATGATTCCGGGTTAAGTCGCCTCCGACGCGGTAGACTCAGCGGTCTAGTGACCTATGATTCGAGAATAACTTATGCAGTGCAGATGGCCTATGCGAACTACGGAGTTCCGGAGTTAGTATGCGCCCTTGTGGTCACGCGGTCTTTGGCTGCGGACGGGCGAGTCCAGGACGCTGCCGGGGAGTAATTACCCTCGATGCGGGGAATACCTCATGCGGGCCATTGGAGTGGCCCATGCGGAGCTACGGGAAGTTCCAGGGCTAGACGCGCACATTAGATACTGCGGGCGAGTGGCCAGCTTTGATCATGTGACGGTCTAGACAGATCTCATGATACAGTTTACGACCTTGTTGTACTGTGGGTTTTAGTAGTCGGCTATGCCCTCGTACTTACCCCGTACGGTTTTATGATGACTTTGAGGGCGTGAAACGAGAACTAAAGTTCGAGTGAGCGGCTAAGTAAGCAGAGCTCGTAACATCGAGTTATGTCTGCTTATTTATTGTGAACTGTAGTTTTGGTTATCATACATGTCTCCTGCTTTATATAGACTACTATGATTTCATTTACAGTATTTTCAGTTTCACATACTTGGTACCTGTTGTACTGACCTCCTTCGGGGGGCTGCGTTCATGCCGCAGGTTGAGGTACACCAGTCGTTGATCCTCGCTCTTAGGGTCACAGTTCAGCGTTTGGGAAAGCTCCGTTTCTCCGGAGGCTTATCTTGGTATAGTCCCCTGTTGTTGTAGGTGCTTACATTCAGGGGTATGACGGGGCCCTGTCCCGTCGTTGTTGCCATATCATTCGTAGAGGTTTGTAGTACTGTTGTGGGCAGGGTTTGTAAAAGGGATTAAACTGTTCTTTTTGATATATATATATATGCCGTAAGGCAAGTTTTCTCAGACTATTGTTTCATACTTCTTGTTATTTCATGTTATCGTCTTATGTTCCGATTACTCGATGTTGTATCACTAGGTGCCCGGTAGGCACGATCCACGCCCGTTCGGTCGTGACATACGGGTAGCCTATCGAGTGCGGTGGGAGAGGAGGGCATGGTTCGTGATTTGCATCAGTTAGCGAGCCTTGGTGTCCGTTTGATTGATTCTGATAGCAATGGGGTTCGAGTTCGTGAGGTTGCCGAGTCTTCCATCGTCGAGGAGGTGAAGAGGCAGCAGTTCGAGGATCCATTGTTGACACGTTATCGTGATCGACTCTTCGTGAGGAAGGGTCGCGAGGTAGACCGATGGGGTGCTAAGGTTTGAGGGCGGGTTGTGTTCCGGATGTTTGAGGACTTCGCAACACGTTCTGGGGAAGCACACGTAGCGCGTTCAGTATGCATCCGGGGTCGACCAAGATGTACAACGACCTTAGATCTGTTTATTGGTGGGATGGCTTGAAGAGGGACGTTGCGAGTTCGTAGCTCGGTTCCGTGTTGTCGGCAGTGTAGGTAGAGCACCGTGAGGCCCGTGGTTTGTTACTGACGATAGAGATCCCGACCTGGAAGTGGGAGGTGATCAACATGGACTTCATTACAGGATTACCTCGCACTCAGAGGAGACATGATTCTATATGGGTTATCGTCGACAGGTTGACAAAATCATCCCACTTTCTTCCCGTTAGGACGACTTTTTCGGCTGAGGATTATGCCAGACTTTACATCCGAGAGATCGTCAGACTGCATGGAGTCCCTATTTCGATCATATCGCAGCAGGAGCCCGCCACGCTAACTTCGAGGTCTTTCCGAATGGTTTAGGACGCAGTGAGCTCGAGTAATCGCATTCCATCCACGCATGACGGACAGGCAGAGCGCACTATCCAGACTCTTGACGATATGTTGCGAGCCTGTGTTATTGACTTCAGGGGTAGCTGGGAGGATCATTTGCCTCTAGTTGAGTTTGCATACAATAATAGCTACCACCCAAAGATTCGATGGCGCCTTATGAGGCCTTGTATGGGAGGAAGTGCAGATCGCCTATAGGTTGGTTCGATGTGGGCGAGGTGCATTTAGTGGGACCAGATTTGGTGCAGCAGGCAGTGGATAAGGTGAAGCTTATCTAGGAGAGGTTGCTGACAGCTCAGAGTCGACATAAGTCATATGCAGATCATCGTCGTCGGCATCTGGAGTTCGAGGTTCATGATTGGGTTTTCCTAAAGGTGTCACCCATGAAGGGTGTGATAAGATTCGGGAAGAAGGGGAAACTTAGCCCAAGGTACATTGGGCCGTTTCAGATTGTCGCAGGTAGGCAAGGTTGCCTATGAGTTGATCTGCCGTCCGATCCGAGGCGGTGCATCCGTGTTCCATGTTTCTATCTTGAGAGATGTATCGGGATCCATCTAGTGGTACACCCGATTGGCGATGTCCAGTGACCAGGGGTTATCGTATGAGGAGATTCCCATAGCGATAGTCGATCGTCGTTAGGCGTCTGCGGACCAGGGCGTGGCTTCCACAAAGTCTTGTGGCGAACGAGCTCGGAGGAGATGACGTGGGAAGGCGAGGACATGAGGCGAGATATCCTCACCTATTCCCCACACCTCCGGTAATTCACTTTCCTACTTGTAAATTTTCGTTATCGTTTATGCCTAAGTGTTGTTCGTGGCGTCGTGTTCGCTTTTGCAATCTGTTTAAGTTATGAAGAATCTTATCGTTAATCGTCTTGGGAAGGAACATTCGACGAATGTTTCTGGCGAGGAGAATGTTATACCGTATTTCCGAGTATGTACGCGAGGCGCACGACGAAAGTTTAGCCTTAAAGTAGGCAATGGACGCGTTTTTGGGCACAACTCATTAAAAGAATCGTTTTCCGACGAAACGTTTTACACAACTCGCGTAGGATAAATTCCGGCTATGCCATTTCTATTTTTTGCGGATTTTTCCGAGAGACGAAACACTTAAGACCAACGGGAGGGCGACACTTGTCACCCTCCAATTGGTGGACGTGAGGCGTCAATATGGCCGAATGGAGTGCCTATTTTGTCAAGTAGTTGGTAGGATATTTTTGTGTAGTGGATGGATAAGGACACTTGGGCAAATCCTCACCCTACACTTGCCTTGCACTTGGCATCATCTTGGCCATTGGTTGGCCATGGCTTGACCTATAAATACCCCCTTAAGATGAAGAGTTCTTCATTCACAAATTCCTTTCCAAGTCTTGAAAATCCTCCCCTCTCCCTTGAGCTTGTTTCGTCCAAAGCCTACTCCCCCCCCCCCCCCCTTGAGTGAAGTTGGCCGAGGCCCCCCCCTCTAGCCTAGCCGAAATCTACCCCATCCCTTGGTAGAAAAGTTGCCTTCTAGTATTGTTATAATGCCCAAAATACCCTAGCCCAAATCCCTTAGTACTTAGTTGAAGTTGTGAAGAACTTCTAAGGGTTCTCGAGCTATCGGAGCGCATAACTTAGAGCTAAACCTTGCTCAGATCGACGTATTATCTAGGATATTATTGGGCTTATCGAGGTAAATAAACTTATCCTTCTTTTGTAATTAGAGAATGCATCGTAGAAGTATAGGAATAAGTATAAATACTTAGAAGGATATTAAAGAATAGAATTGAATCGTATCACAGTAGGCGGTTTAAAAGAAGAATAATAGAACCGAACTCACATAGGCTGTTTTACAATGAGATGTATAACTTACCGTAGGGAAGTCGCCCAAATTTCCATAGAATAGAGAACCTCTCGCTTAGAATCACATAATACGCTTCAGACGTTGATAGACGTATTTGACTGTTATAGGCTGATTCTCTGCGCGCGACATATTCAACTTGGCAGGAGGTTTTCGCCGAGAAGGTATGTGATTCTTCCTAAGCATGATATTTTAACATATATATATAGTACGGTAGACGTACATGTGTTAACTGAATAACAACTACGGCAATGTCTTTTGACTTAAGCCTGAATAACAACTACGGCAATGTCTTTTGACTTAAGCCTGAATAATAAGAACCCTGATGCATTTCAAAAGAATACTGAATCATTTTTAACAGAAGAGAAATATCTGGTTTTTAAAACAAAAGCTTAAGAGTTATACTAGCTTTATGGGAAGTTAGGTATAACAACTTAAGAAAGATAAAAGGAACTGTTTACTTGTTTGTTTATAAAAGCCTTGTATTGATTTCTGTTAAGTATAGTAAGATTGTTTGATAAGTAGACATATTATGATGCTACCTGTGTTAGTGTCTTGTAATGCTGTGAAAGGGGGTCATTCTTGTTGTGCTTACGTTGCTAAACGGTAAGTCTGTTATCGTTATTATATCACCTACCCTCGACTTATTATATCGAGGGCTTGCCACCTCGATGCGGGTCTATACGGCCTATGCGATCATGTGACTATGCAGAGTCGCGAGTTCCGTGATTGATCATTCCAGTGTTTTAGCCCGACGCGGGATGCCTATGCGGTCCGTGGTGACTATGCGGTCTATTGAGACTATGCGATCGCGGAGTCCAGCGGTACCGGGTTAGCTACCCCGATGCGAGGAATACCTCACGCAGTGCGTGTGACTTATGCGGATGCGAGAGTCGTGATTAGGCATGCATAATGATACTATGGGCGCTGGCCTTGCTTTCGATCATTCACGCCTAGAAACGCACTGCATGGGCTTTACCTATTATTGTTCTTGTTTGTGATATGGCACTATGTGCAATTGAACCGATTTGCAAATGGTTTTAAATACTTGATTTCATTTAAGTACTTTACGCTTCACATACTTGGTACTGTTAGATCGACCTCCTTCGGGGCCGCTGCTCATGCCGCAGTGGGCAAGCAGTGCTAGATCCACATCCTTAGGATCGCTACGTTGGTGTCGGAGCTCCATCTTCTCCGAGGCTCTACTTTTGGGTATGATCTCCCGTTGTAGTTAGTTTTGTACAGGTATGGCGGGGCCCCGTCCCGCCATAGTTGTTTACTTTCAGAGGTCCAGTAGTCTGTTATGCAGTTGGGATGTAATCGCAAAAACTATGTTTATGTATATATGCGAAAGGCGACATTTTCTCACATAAAGCGTGTTCTTTTACAACTGTTTCATGTCTTGTTTTTATATTCCGCTGATTACTCTGATGTATGACTACTTGGGTGCCCGGGTAAGGCACCAGTCACGGGCCCCGGAACGGGTCGTGACAGTCAATGACCATTTTGGCCATGACATTTTCGTCCAAGGCAACAATAAGGGGGGTGACACGTGTCGCCCTCCCATTCGTCACAATATTACATTTTCCGACAATTCCATAATTCCGATAAATTTTTACTAGTCTCAAATCTTAACACTTGTGAGTTCTTACATACGTTCTTAAAACATGTCCTGCAAATACGGGGTGTAACATTCTTCCCTCCTTAGAAATATTCGTCCCCGAATGTTCTTTCGGAGTCAAACTTATAATTAGCGACATAGTTTCCTTTCACAACCCCTATATACCAACAATGCCACACATAGCCCTAATACCTCGCACACACATATCTGTCCATCATAAGCCCAAAAGGGATTATCTTTTCGTACTTCCAACTCCTTCTAACTTATACATAGTGTTACACCCCGTAAGTCCAAGACATGTATAAGAGAATGTACGAAAGGAAACAAGACTTGGAAATTGGTACGAAAGGAAGAATTGTTTTTCCGACGGAAAATCGTCCGGACGTCTGAAAGGAAAAATGTTCGTTGTTGAGAATTGAATTCTCAAAATGCATTATTTGAAGAGTATGGAACTCTTAACATTTTGGAAATTTATTTTTACGGATTTGGTCACGTGGGGCCCACCCGAGGAATTTTACATTTTTGTGGGGCCCACGAGGGTTACGGAATTTTATGGACGAATGAGAGGGCGACACGTGGCACCCCCACATGGCTTGGTCGAAATTTATACAAGGGTATAATGGTCATTGACCATGGTTGAAGATAAGTCTTCCAAAGCTTGACATTGTTGACAAGTCAACTTGTCCACCTAGGCTTGATCCAAGTGAAACTCATCCTAGCCTCACATTTGTTTAAGTCTAAGCCCTCCATTGTGTGTTATAAGGTTACTACTAGTGCAAGACTTGCCATTTAACACTTAGAAAAAAATCACACTAGTTGTTCTTCATGAACATGCTCTCGGCTTAGGTGCCATTCCCACACAAAAATTTTTAGTTTGTGATCCATTAGCCACAAGACTTTAAACCAAGGTTCCTAAGAGTATTGTAAGGTTATCTCAATAGAAAGATTTCGGAAAAAACGTATTTTTACGTTAGTCGCAAGGCGGAAACTAAGGGAGTTCTTCAACTTTGAAGTTGGAACTTGAAGATGGGTTCTTCATAGGCCTCTAAGGAGTGCTTGGAGCGGATTGGAACCTAAGGAAAGGAGCTAAGAATTGCTAAGGCGCGACTTTGAATCTTGGAAATTTTAAGGGCTTGGAAAGGTATAATTTTTGTCGTTTTAGTAGTTAAGACTTACTTATTGTTGTAGCTATGGATTTTAGCAAGCATGAGTTATATAGTATGAAGTTTGATATGTTTATTGGCTATTGGAACCCTAATCCGAAAACTTGCATGTTTAGCCTTAAGATTACATTTCAAGTTGATTATTAGTTAAGTCGTCGCATGTTGTATAAAGAAGGAAATTGTAGTTGTTGAAGTTGTTTATGACTATATAACATGTTAGACCTTAGAACTTGGAATTGGAAGAGGATTGGAAAAGGCGTAGTGTTATTGGTTATATGTTGGCCGAGAATGGCTAGTGAAGTATTAAACTATTTGGTATGAATTGTGGGGCGGAATTTTACACGTATTGTAAGGCGTGTAATCCCCTTTGTTTGGTTGTTGTTTGGAGCCTTAAATGTGGCGTGTTGGTTATTGTATTCGACCTTGAAAAAGGTGGCAAAGTAAGTAGAAACAAAGGAAGTGCTGCCCGATTTTCCGTAGAATTAGCTTAATCGTATACTTAGTATTATTCTACGTTGAGACTAGAAGTTGATAGTCTTGTTGTGACCATTATAGGTTGACACTTCTACGTACGGCGTATTCGGCTTAGCTTGTGGACATTAGCCGAAAAGGTATGTGAACTATCTCCTCTTCTAGCATGATTCCTTAAGATAAAGAAAGTAAGTTCTACTCCTCAAATGATCCATTCCTTGGTTGTACTTGGATTGCCTAATATAGAATATGTTCTATGAACTTCCTTGATTGTACTTTGATGTGTAAATTGTAAGTTGTATAATCCATTTCCTTAGTGAAGTTGGATTCTTAAAAGTGAAAGTATTTTACTTAAAGTACATGGAGTCTTGAAAAAGAAGTGGTTTCCAAACCTTTTGGCTAGTGCCTTAGTTCCAAAACCTAAGGGTTGTTGTAATGACTTTAGGGGAGTTAAAGGAGTGATTTACTTAATTGTTTTAAGAGAGGAGAAGTGACATGATTTAAGAGAAGTAACTTGTTTTAAAGGTGTGAGTTACTTGAGGTTTAAAGGTAGAAGAAACTTGTTTTCTAAATGTTAAGAGACTTGAAGTATTTTGAAAGTTAAGAACTTGATTTGTAAGTATGTGATACTTGGTTTTAAAAGTATAAGTCTCTTGGTTATAAAAGGAATGAAATTGTCTAAAAACCATAAAGGGTTATAACGGCTTTATGGGAAGTTGGTTATAACGGCTTTATGGAAGGTTTAGAAAGTTGTCTATTTTGATTAAAGGGCATAAGTTGCCTAGATTGTGAAAATTTGAAGTTACTTGATTTCAAGCCTTGAAATGAGTTTTCTAAACGTGTAGTAACTTACTTTGAAAAATAGACATGCCTTGATACTACGGGTGTTAGTATCTTGGGGTTTTATATAAAAAGAAGTCTTTTGAAAAGAATGTACGTACGTAGTACTTTGACTTGTTAATTGAGAATAATTCTATGTGATGCCTTGATTAGTACTTTGGCTTGATTAATTGAGAATTAGTCTAAGTGTGCCTTGATAAGTACTTTGGCTTGTTAAATGAGAATTATTCTATTTGCGCCCTGATAAGTACTTTGGCTTGTTAAATGAGAATTATTATATTTGTGCCCTGATAAGTACTTTGGCTTGTTAAATGAGAATTATTCTATTTGTGCCCTGATAAGTACTTTGGCTTGTTAAATGAGAATTATTCTATGTGTGCCTTGATAAGTACTTTGGCTTGATTAATTGAGAATTAGTCTAAGTGCGCCTTGATAAGTACTTTGGCTTGTTAAATGAGAATTATTCTATTTGCGCCCTGATAAGTACTTTGGCTTGTTAAATGAGAATTATTCTATTTGTGCCCTGATAAGTACTTTGGCTTGGTTAATTGAGAATTTTTCCATGGTGCCTTGATAAGTGCTTTGGCCTGTTTAGTTGAGAATTGCCTATGTGTGCTGGAAATAGCCGGTTGTGTGCTATTGGTATATCAGTCGTTTCGGGGTCATTCCCCGGGTTTGTGGCATTTGGATATTCCGTGGATTTGCTACCCACGATGCGAGGAATACCTCATGCGGGTCCGTAAGGACTTATGCGGTGAAATAGTCCCACGCGGGCGGTCCACTATGCGCGAGGAATACCTCACGCGAGTCCGTAAGGGCTTACGCGGTGAAATAGTCCCATGCGAGGAATACCTCACGCGGGTCCACGCGCCTATGCGGGTGAAATAGTCCCGCGAGTAGGATGGTTAAATGATACCGCGCGGATGGTCCTGCTTTGATCATGAGCTTCCTATTTTATATTGTAAGGATACTATCGTTTACTCTCATTGTTAGTAAGGCACAATGTGTTGTAATTTGATTATCCTATATGTCCCCGATTTGTTTGTGTTACCCTATGGTCATGCTTTACGATGTGGGATTCCGGCAGACCACGTGGTATTTAGGACACGGGGACTTGGTGTTCATGTATCCTTATTGGTGTTATTACATCATGGATCGCCATGAGGAAGGATTCCACGCATGATTGATATTATGGGCGAGACCCATAGTTATATTTGAGTAGTGACTTTGAGGGCTGCCCCCGACTTGATATGACCGCTTATGTGTTATGCATCGTAGTTGGATATCATACATGTCTCTGCTTTGTTTAGATCATATGATTTTATTACAAGATTTCATCGCTCACATACTTGGTACATTCTTCGCATCGACCTCCTTTCGGCCGTTCATGCCGCAGTATAGGTACGTTGTTTGGTGATCGGCAGTGTAGGATCCTCGCCGTGGTTTTGGATAGCTCCTCTGCCCGTGAGTTTATCTTTTGGTATATATCCTTCAAGATGTGCTTTGTGCAGCTTTTGGGTACGGCGGCCTTGTCCGTCATATTTCGCTTTAACTCCTGCAGGTCCGTATTCATATGTGGATTGGACTCATGTACAGTAGTGTCTTTTGTTTATGTATATTATAGGAAGCCTTGTCGCTTTGCCTTGCACGCATCTGATTGCTTTAAAAGAAAAAAAAAGAGGTGTTATTAAATTTCCGCAGTTTACTTAGTTGTTAAGGGATAAGGGTGCCCAGGTAGGGCACCAGTCACGGGCCCGGGGTTCGGGGTGTGACACATAGTCTCAATATAATCTGTTCATGACACTTAAACATACGACAACTTTATCATGCATACAAGTTTCTAAAGGGCCAAAGACATACCTGAAATCATATAGGCGGTTCAAAGGACCGCTAAAGCTGAACTCCCACCATGGCCTCGCCACACCGCCGGCATAAACATCCCGCTTAGCTATGGAAGGCGAAGAACCTGCGAATCGATCCAAAGAGATCGCGCTTATCCCACGGTGCCACTGCCTGGACAGCTCTCACGAAATGGCCCGCTAGCCGCAAGCATAACAAGTCGCCAAGAGTACGACACTCCCAAAATGGAATCTACTACGGTGACCACACCGGCAAAGGTGGCTTCCCGCTACTATTCTCGGACATGCGTGAACTCGTAGCCCGGGTCTGACCGCTCCCGAATATCCCCGAGATCAAACCTCCGCCGTAAGATCGGAAGGAGCACTCGCGGCCGAGATGTAGACCCAGTCTGCTGTTGAGGTTGTCCGCCTCGAAAGTTACCGTGGAACCCTGCCGTCCTGGCCCTCTTGGGCTGGCCTGAGTCTAGCTGACCCTCTCTCTCGCCCTCTATCCCTGCGCATAAGCTTGTATCTCCGGCAATATCCATACGGCCGGGCGGCCACTCCTGTGCATGTAGTAATCATATAATGGTCTAGTCCCATCACATAATGGTGAACTCGTCCGCCATATCACCACAATAGCGCGATACCGCCAACGAGTCAAACCTGTGTTGTATTCACGATGGTCCTCATTCTCGCCTCAATGACAAGAACCTATCAACACGGGCTCTCCTCATTTCGTGAGGCAAAAGTGATCAAGAAAGGCCTCCGTGAACTCATCCCAAACCGCTTGACGAGCACCCACACCTCTCGGCGGCCTCCCAAGACTCAAACCAGTTCAACGCAATATCGCAGAACCGGTAAGAAGCTAACACAACCGACTCGCTCCGAGGCCCTAAGCACTGCATAGTCCGTCAGAGGCGCCGAACGAACTCTTGAGGATCATCCTCGATCTCGAACCATAAAACTGGGTGGACTACAACCTAGAAAATCCCGAATCCTCAAACCGCTCTGGGTTAGCTACCGCTTCTGTCGGCGTTGCCTACCACTATGCTAGTCAATAGCCCGACCGCTTCTCCATAATCTCTAAACTCGCCTGGCCGCGGATCGAGGCTCTGCAGGAACCTCGAGCTACCGCCGCTTGGCTCTCTAATACCGCCGCGTGGCCGAGCTCGCCAATCCGCCTACTACCTCGGGCATAGTGCGTGCCCGAGTCCTCGTAACCTCTGCGTGCCACTAGCGCCTCGCCGCCGCTTGCCCTTCTGGGCCCTGGTCGCCTTCCGTGGAGGCATAACTGTTACATAAGAAGGGGTCAGAGAGGATTCAACCTACTAGGACAGCTCTACTGCACGATCTCAAAAAGAGAAAAATGGAAACCAATCCTAAATGTCCTGTAGCCTGCTGATTATCGATGTGGTGCACAACACACCGATAATCAAGACTCTACTAGACACGGCCTCAGAAACTTTCCGAGGAATAATCGCTCGATACCACTTTTGTCACGACCACCCTGCTCACGATCGTGCCCTACCGGGCACCCTTACGTATATACATCGAGATAATCAGCAGAACATACATGAAACTTATAAAATAGAACAATGTAAAACAACAAAGTTAGCCGATGGCTACCTTTCGGACATATATATATACAACCGAAGCAGTTGCCTCCTTTCCTTTACAAACTGACCCACAATGTGTGACTACAGACCTCTAAGAGTTTTAACATAACAATTGTGGCTGGACAGGGCCCCGCCATACCCCTGAATATACATGAATCTACAACCTCAGGGAAAACCGTACCAAGAGATAAGCCTCCGGAGCAAATGGAGCTTTTTCCCAAAAACTGAACCGAGATCCTAAGAGCAAGGATCACCAACCTGGTACCTAAACTGCGGCATGAACGCAGCCCGGCGGGGTCGCATAACAAAATTGCGAATATGGAACAGAAATAACGTGATAAGAAAGATCATAATCAGACAAAAGAATGACAGGACAAGTATAAAAATACATACGGATCCTCGCCGTGTCATTACCACTTATGAACTTAATCGCAGCTTATTATCTTTTCCCATTTTCAATAAAAGTTATAGTCACATTCTTATGCACATGATTAGGAAAATCATTAAGTTCATTACCATATAACTTACTTATCTTTCATAACCTAATCCGCCCCTTATGGAGGACGATATACCACCCTACCAACTGGGACGCGATCAAGTCACACAAATATCAAAGCATGCCCGTGGAATCCCCATCATCGCCGATACCTATAAGTGTAAAATATAACCACGTGACGCGCGTGGCATCCCACCTCACCGCTGCATACATACACAACACATATATATATATCTCCCGCCGTGGAATCCTACATCACCGCCACTGTAAGTGTAAAATATAACCATGTGACGCGCCCGTGGCATCCCACCTCACTGTCGACGTACACATACACAACATATATATATATATATATATATATAACGCGGCCGCATGCCCCGGAATCCCACATCGTATAAGCATGGCCATAACGTGCCCTGCATCCTCATCGTAGCGCAGTCTTCGGGAGCTAGCCCATGGAGTAATAATATAACATGGTCCCATGCCCCTAATCCCACATCGTATAAGCATGGCCATGGAGTAATAAAACACGCGGCATCTAACCCGCATCCCGCATGCCGCATCCTCATCGATAAGCATGGCCAAGATCAATCACAATGGAAGCATACCTGGAATCCCCGTCACCGCCAGACGTCCAATAAAATGTCCGGCATCTAACCCGCATCTCGTCACATGCCCCTAATCCCACATCGATATAAGCATGTCCAAGGATCAATCATAATGGAAGCATACCGTGGAATCCCACATCACCGCTTGCAGACGCTCCAAGTAAACTTACAACCAGCCAGCCGGCCCTCCAACTGAGAGACACGACAACGTAGACATATAATGCTTGCACTCAAAGCTATCACAAGCAAACCTAGGCAAGTTAATTAAACCTTTAGACTTCCATTTTTTTATAAACTCATGGCACTTTCGTTTCACACATAAAAATCCGAGAATTTAACCCCAAGTACTACGTGCTTACATTCTTTTCAAAAGATTCCTTTTCATATAAAACCCCAAGATACTAACCCCCGTAGTATCAAGGCTTGTGTACATTTCACATAAGTCACTATACTTTAGAAATACATTTCTCGGCTTCTAAATCAAGTGACCCTTACCTTAAAGCTTTAAGCAAGTGATACACTTAAATCAAATTGCCCTTCCTCAATTCAAGTTATTCTTTGATTACTTTATTAGAGAAAACCATTCTCTTAACCTTCCATAAAGCCGTTATAACCAACTTCCCATAAAGCCGTTATAACCCTTTATGGTTTTAGACAAACCCATTCCTTTTATAACCAAGAGACTTATACTTTTTTAAAACCAAGTATTATATATTTTCGAATCAATTCTCTTAACTTTCAAAGTACAATTAGTCTCTTAACCTTTATAAATCAAGTGACTCATTTTATTATAAAACCTTAGGCAATTGATGCCTAAAAATCAAGTTGCCTATTCATTAAAAAAACAAGTCATTTATCTTTCCATAAAGCAAATATAACCAACTTCCCATAAAGCCGTTATATTCACTTTATACCTTAGCCAAATACAATTTCCTATCCAAGGGACTCATACGTTTAAAACGGAACAAGTATCACATACTTTAAAACTCTTCCAGTCTCTTAACTTAATAAAACATTAGACATCCTTAATACTTTCAAAGAAATGAGTTATTCTCCTAACTCACCCGACTTGGCTATTCATAAAACTAGTAAAGGATATCAAGGTCTTGTACGTCTACCGTACTATATACGTGCAACTAGTCATGCTAAAAAGATAGGAAAAGTTCTACATAGTGTAAATCACACAACTACCTCTTAACTTCTAAGAGTAGAAGGAAACATGAAATGATGCCACCGGTATATTCCATACATAGAATCATGCCAAAGGAAGGAAGAGGTTCACATACCTCGCGACGATTATCGACAAGTAGCAAAATGCTCAAAAGTACTTCAACCTTGAGCTATTCCATTCTTCAAGTAGGATACGCTATACTTAGTACTTCAACCTATAATGGTCACAATACGTCCATTAACCTCTTACTTCAAACGTAGAATATTACAAGTGCTAAGTCACTAAATTCTACGGAAAATCGGACAGCACCTCCTTTGTTTGTACTTACTTTGCCACCTTTTTCAAGGCCGAATACAATAACCAAACACGCCACATTTAAGGCCCAATCAATGCAATCAACACAGGATTACACGCCTACTAGACGTGTAAAATTCCGCCCCACAATAGATATCAAACTAATACAACTACTAGTCCAATTTCGGCCATATAGAGTACCATAACACCAATTCTTATCCAATTTCCATTTCAATCCAAGTTGTTAGTATAACATGGTATCAAGTCGGAATCGATTATACTACTATAATCTTCAAGTATGTAACATGTGACGATTCTAATAAACGACTAAATTGTAATCCAACTTCACAAGGCTTACATTACATTTCGGTTTTTAAGGCTACAAGCAATCCATAATACTTATAAACTTCAACACATATACTTCATGCTAGAAACATGTAAAGCTAACAACAAAATAAATAATCTTGTAACACTTTTAAGGGTCAAGATTATACCTTAACGAATCTTAATCCAACTCCAAATCCGAAGTTGTTCCTTAGCAACTTAGAGCCTCTTCAAGACACTTCAATCCGCTACTTGAGACCCTTAGAACAATACCAACAACTTTCCTTCAAACTTCCAATCCAAAACCTAGAAAGCAACTAGGTTTTCACTTTGCGACTAATACGAAAACTCTCTTTTTCCCAGATTTTTCTATTGAGATACACTTACAATACACTCATGAACCTTGGTTTAATGTGTGAAGCTTAAAGAACAAGAAACAATTTTTTTTCTTTCTTTCCCTTAGTGAACCCGAGAGCTAGTAGCTCTTGTTCTTCATTTTCTTGAAAATTTTACTAAGTGTTAAGCTTGTCATACTACTACTAGTATTATATAGTAACATGGAGGGTCAAGATGCAACCAAATGGGTGGTTTGGATGAGCTCTTATCAAATATCAAGCCTTGTGGGTCCTTTGACTTAGTTAAGAATATCAAGCTACTACTTGCAAGACTTAGTCATCCAAGACTATGGTCAATGACCATTTTGGCCATGACATTTTCGTCCAAGGCAACAATAAGGGGGGTGACACGTGTCGCCCTCCCATTCGTCACAATATTACGTTTTCCGACAATTCCGATAAATTTTTACTAGTCTCAAATCTTAACACTCAGGAGTTCTTACGACGCTTTAAAACATGTCCCGCAAATACGGGGTAACAGGTGGATACGACAAAGATCGAGGCGATCAAGTCTTGCCGAGACCTACTACTCCGACCGAGGCGCAGTTTCTTAGTGGTCACAAGTTATTATCGAGGTTTGTGAAGCGATTTGTTTCAATTTCAAAGACCGCTGACTAGATCGACTCGAGCGCAGCCAAGTTCCGGTGGGATGAGGCTTGCAGAAGGGTTTCGATTCTTTGAAGGAAAGGTTGACTACGACTCGATTCTTACTCTTCCCGGCGGGTTGACGCATGCGTGATCTATTGTGATGCCTGTATCGGGCTAGGTGTGTTTTGATGTAGCACGGCAAGGTTATAGCCTATGCTTCCCGACGACGTTTAAGCATGAGAGGAATTACCCTACCCACGACTTAGAGTTGGCAGATTATTCATGCCTCAAGATTTGGAGACACTATTTGTATGGGGTTCATGTGGATATTTATACAGACCACAAGAACCTCCAGTATATCTTCAGGCAGAGGGAGCTAAACTTGCGACAGAGACGGTGGTTGGAGTTGTTGAAAGATTATGATGTTGATATTCTATACCATCCGGGGAAAGCCAACGTAGTTGCTGATGCTTTGAGTCGTAGATCGATGGGAGCCCGCTGAGGTGCGGCAGAGAGCAGGACATGGTCCGTCAGATCCACCAGCTAGCGAGCCTTGGGGTTCGATTGATCGATACCGACGATAGTGGGGTACGGGTTCGTGAGGTTGCCGAGTCTTCCATCGTTGATGAGGTGAAGAGGCGACAGTTTGAGGACCCAGTGTTGTACGGATCGAGATGCCTCTTCGGAGGAGGAGAGTCTATTCGAGTGGCGCTGGGTGCTAAGATTTGAGGGCCGGTGTGTGTTCTCGATGTGACAGACTTCTCGCCAGATTCGGGAGGCACACGCTCGTTATTCTATTCATCCGGTCGCGACTAATATGTACCATGACCTCAGATGTTTGTATTGGTGGGATGGCCTGAAGAGGGACGTGGCAGGTTTTGTTGCACAGTGTCCTAATTGCCAGCAGGTCAATGTCGAGCACCAGAGGCCCAGTGGATTATTGCAGGCTATTGAGATTCCGACTTGGAAGTGGGAGGTGATCAACATGGACTTTGTTACAGGGTTACCTCGTACTCAGAGGAAGTACAACTCCATTTGGGTTATTGTTGACAGGCTGACGAAATCAGCCCATTTCCTTCCAGTCAGGACGACGTTTTCGGCTGAGGACTATGCCAGATTGTACATCAGAGAGATTGTTAGGCTGCACGGTGTCCCGGTGTCGATTATATCTGATAGGAGCCCGATTTACGCTAACTCGGAGGTCTTTCCAGAAGGGATTAGGGACACAGGTGAGTCTCAGTACAACATTTCATCCTCAGACTGACGGACAGACAGAGCGTACTATCCAGACACTTGAGGATATGCTGCGAGCCTACGTGATTGATTTCAGGGGTAGCTGGGAGGATCATTTGCCTCTTGTGGAGTTTTCTTATAACAACAGCTACCATTCCAGTATACAAATGGCGCCATACGAGGCTTTATATGGGCGGAAATGTAGATCGTCGATTGGTTGGTTCGACGTGGGCGAGGTGCAGTTATGTCACGACCCGACCTCGGGCCCGCGACTGGTGCCTTACCCCGGGCACCCTAGTGATACTACATCAGAGAAAATCAGCGGAAATAAAAACTTAAACAGGAAACAAGATACAACCTAAGAAAGCAAAGCAACCAAAATCACACCTTCACGTATATACATACAACCGAATCAGCCATAATCCTTTACACCCGCGCCACAACAAGCATTCTGCACTTCTAAGATTTTTACAACAACTATGACGGGACAGGGCCTCGCCATACCCCTGAATGTACAAAAACTTACAAACTCGGGGAAAACATACCAAAAGATAAGCCTCCGGAGAAACGAAGCTTCCCAATACACTGAACTGTGATCCTAAGAACTAGGATCAACAACCAATGTACCTCTACCTGCGGCATGAACGCAGCCCCCCGAAGGAGGTCAGTACAACAAGTACCAAGTATGTGAAACTTAAATTACTGTAAACGAAATCATAACAGTCTAAATAAAACAGGAGACATGTATGATAACCAAACTACAGTTCACGACATAAAAGCAGTCATGTCAAAGTAGGGACTCACGCCCTCAAAGTCATCACTCAAATATAACCAAGGGTCTCACGCCCACAATATCAATCATGCCCGCATCATGGCCACATGCCCCCGGAATTCTCCCTCGGTGTAGACATGTTCAGGATGCAATAACAGTATACCGGGTAATCAACCCTGCCGCATGGCCACATGCCCCCGGAATTCATCATCGGTGCAGACATGTCCATGTAACAACGATAAAAATATATCGGGTAATCAACTCTGCCGCATGGCCACATGCCCCCGGAATTCTTCATCGGTGCAGACATGTCCATGTAACAACAATAACAATATACCGGGTGATTAACCCGCCGCATGGCCGCATGCCCCCAGAATTCTTCATCGGTGCAGACATGTCCATGTAACAACAATAACAATATACCGGGTGATTAACGTCGACGGCCGCGTGCCGGAATTCTTCATCGGTGCGTATGTCCATGTAACAACAATAACAATATATCGGGTGATTACCGCGCGCAGCGCATGCCCTAATTCTTCATCGGTGCGAGACATGTCCATGTAACAACAATAACAATATACCGGTGATTAACCCGCGATGGCCGCATGCCGGAATTCTTCATCGGTGCGCATACGTCCATGTAACAACACAACAATATACCGCCCTCCATCGAGAGACGCCAGTAGCATAGGAATACAACTTTTACACAACAAGGCTATCACAAGCAAGCACAAGCAAATTACCATACTTCAATTCTCTTACAAATATCCATTCTTTCACAAGAAGTCACACGATACCAACACTGTAGTATCCAAAGCAGAGTAACTATTATTTTAAGTAAACCAAAATAATTTCCTTTTTTTAAAGACAAGTAACAACATTCTTTCCCAAAAGTTCAAGTTTGCCTAATTTCAAATACTCAAGTCTCTTATTTTGAAAGGTTTCAGTTCAAAATCTTAATCACTTAATAACATAATTCTCTTTTAAAACAATTTGAGTAACATATCTTTGTCACGACCGATCCGGCCGTGGATCGTGCCTTACCCGCACCCAAGTTGACATACATCGAGTAATCGGAATATAAAAACAAGACATGAAACAATTATAGAATGAGAACAGCTTTATCGAGAGAAGATTGCCTTTCGCATGTATATATATAAAAGCTTGAACGATACATCCTTTACAACTCGCCACAACGATTTCATGCACCTCTAAGATTTTTACAACAACTATGACGGACAGGCCCCGCCATACCTCGAATGTACAAGAACTTAGAAACTCGGGAAAACATACCAAAAGATAAGCCTCCGAGAAAGCGGAGCTTCCTAATACGTGAATCGTGATCCTAAGAGTGAGGATCAACCGATGTACCTCTACTGCGGCATGAACGCGGCCCCGGGCGAGGTCGATAACAGTACCAAGTATGTGAAATCGAAATATCAGAAACGAAATCATAATCTAAAATAAAACAGAGACATGTATGATAACAAACTACGATTCACAACATAAAAGCGATGTCAAGTCGTGACTCACGCCCTCAAGTCATCCCTCATGCCCGTGGAACTCCTTCCTCACAGCCGGCAGTCTAGGTATAAATCGTGTGAACATATAACATGTCTCGGCCCATCCCATGGGACTCGAGGTGGAATCGCATGGTCACATTCCCGGTCCATCTCATGGACTCGGTGCCGGACATTATGGAATACATTCCCGGTCCATCTCATGGACTCGGTATCAAATCGGGTGGAATACATTCCCGGTCCATCCCATGGACTCGGTATCAAAACGTGTGGAATACATTCCCGGTCCATCCCATGGACTCGGTATCAAATCGGGTGGAATACAATCCCGGTCCATCCCATGGACTCGGTATCAAATCGGGTGGAATATATTCCCGGTCCATCCCATGGACTCGGTATCAAAACGTGTGGAATACATTCCCAGTCCATCCCATGGACTCGGTATCAAAATGTGTGGAATACATTCCCGGTCCATCCCATGGACTCGGTATCAAATCGGGTGGAATACATTCCCGGTCCATCCCATGGACTCGGTATCAAATCGTGTGGAATACATTCCCGGTCCATCCCATGGACTCGGTGTCAAATTGGCCATAACATTTAAACTCTCTTTTAAGACAAATTAAGATAATACCATACTTTTCTTTTAAATCACAAACCCTTTCCTTTTTTTTTTAAAATCAAGTAACAACATTCTTTTCCAAAAGTTCAAGTTGCCTAATTAAAATATACTCAAGTCTTTTACTTCCGAAAGATTTCATAGTTCATAGTCTTTATAAAATAATGCAATCTCTTTTTAAAACAATTGAGTAGCATATACCTTATGTGTGAGTAGTTACTCTTGTTTATAACAATCTTATTAAAGCAGCCATGATCTAGAAAATGTAATACAATTTTGTCTTATCTTAGCTTCTATGCAGATGGAGGTTTCTACTGGTTTTAATAATAATTACTTAGTCAATACATTTTCCTTTATTAACGCTGCAGTGGTTTGTTCGATACTTGTTCTCATTTCCGAAATCAATATAACATTATTCCTTTTAAAACCCAATTACCCATTTCTCATTAAAGAGGTTTCACAACTTTTTAACACAACCCAAGTCCTTATTATTTCACATCAAGTCTTTTATCTTTTAAAAACCACAAACCATTTTTCTGCCCACATAAAGTTGTTATAACAAACTTCCCATAAAGCCGTTATAACACTTTATGTTTTAAATCAACCAAATTCATTTAACACATGTACGTCTACCGTACTACATAGTTCACAACATATCATGCTAGAAAAGATAGGAAGAGATTCGCATACCTCGCGACGATTATCGACAATTAGCAAAATGCTCCAAGTACTACAACCTTGCTAGCCTTTTCCACCCTTCAAGTAGAATACGCTACTCGTAGTACTTCCACCTATAATGGCCATAAAACGCCTATTAACCTCTAGTTCTCTTGGTAGAATATCCCGACGGAAAATTCGCAAAGACTCCCCGCTATCACATAAATCTCCTCCCCTACCAAGGCCCGCTACCAGGCCAACAACTCCCAGGGGATTACACGTCTAACCGGACATGCAATTCTACTTCACAGGAATACAAGTTCATCAGAATACAAATCCTATGTAATTACTGATTCAATCTTCTTCTTTAATATCCATTCTATATATAGTATACTCAACTATACATTACAACATGTAATTTCCAATTCTGATAGGGGATAAAGATCATTACCTCGATAAGCCCAAAATTATCCAAGATTAAAGTCGATCCTGAGCAACGTTTAGCTCCTACTCCGTGCGCTCCAACCCGCTCCAAGCAACCCTTATACGCTCCTAACCAACTCATCTTTAAGAACCACCCTAAACAAGTGAAGAACACTAAGGTTCTTGTCCTCACAACTCTCGGCCAAGGTGAGGCTTTAGGGGCTAGGGTGTGAAATCTTTTCTAACTTTTGGTTAACAATCTTCCTAATAAACTAAGGAAGAACACTTAAGAGTTTAGGAATTTTTGGACAAAGTTTGGTTAAGGGAGAGGGGTGTTTCGGATGAAGGCTTTCAAGGAAGGGGGAGGGGAAGTTTGGACGAGAACTTCAACTAAAGGGGGAGAGGGATTTTGATACTTGGAAATTGTTCAAGTGATGAAGAAGTCTTGCTATCAAGGGGGGGTATTTATAGAACCACCAAGGGCCAAGATTAAAACAAATGGAGGGTGAAGATTTGGATCCATGTGAAGAATGAGGTCTTCCACCCAAGTGTCCACCACAATGTTGGGACATATGTCCACCACAACCTTGGGACATATATCCCCCACAACAATGAGCCATGTGGCCTTTCACTAGCACCAAAAAACGTCCACCACCTACTCCCACTCACCCAAAGAAATATCTTCCAAGACTTGACCATTTGACTTGTCCACTAGCCCAACATTTTCGTCCAACCTATGCCAACTAAGGGTGACACATGTCGCCCTCCTATTGGTCCAAAATATTTCGTCTCTCGGAAAAAAAATCCGTAATGCCAAAAATCCGAAAATAAAGTGGGCCTCACAAAACCGTAAGTTCTCTCGTGGGCCCCACGTGACCAATTCCGGAAATTAAAATTTCAATACTTCTAAAATATTCCAAAAAGTCCGAATATCAAATCTGGGAATCCAATTCCCATTAACGAACCTTTTTACTTCACAAAAACCGGAAACTTTTCCGTCGAAAAATCACATCTTTCTTTCTTTCCAAAATTACTGTCGTATTCTCGTACGTACGTCTTCACATACATACCCTGGAACTACGGGGTGTAACATTCTTCCCCCCTTAGAAACATTCGTTATGAATGTTCCTTCTAAGTCTCCAAACGTACATGCGCCGGTATAGTCTTCACTACTATAATTACGAAACCAACTATGCCCCATATTGCCATAATAAAATCATATGCGCGAAACCCAAATCCAAGCCAACGAGGAATCACCTCGAAGGTGTAAAACAACACCAACTCTCGCTCTTGGTCCAAAGGATACTCCTGTCGCACATTCACTTCACAAAAATGATCACTTCTATCTCTCAGCACATGTTCACTTCTTTCCTTACTCGTCGTACTCTTCTCGAACACTCGAACTCTTTCTAGTACACGTACCATACTTCAGTCATCACTTCAGTTTCCAAAATCTTTGGAGTCACTACCTCCAAACTTGGTCATCTTACTAGCCTCGAATTTCTTCAAGGCCATTCCCGGCCTTCACGATCCGATTCTGGTCGAACACGTCCACGAACTCATACAGTGGTTACCTAAACTTGGGCCTTGCACCCTCGTGATCCTACCACCTGGCGGGACCACCTCGAACTGACCCCACCTCATGCCGGGCTACGGGTTGACCCGCGAATGGTCCTCAACCCGACCCATAATCGCGCCAAACTCTTGTTCCCCGATACAGAACAATCTTACTAATTCACGTCATGAAAGCTACCACTTCCATCTCACACTACCCATGGACTTATCACACTAATTCACCCTATGCATATAATGCACTCCGACAAGGATCATTTGCAAAATCCTTTACTCAAGACGGCCTTACATCTAAGGTCTCAACGTGAAATATTCTAAGGTTCACACTTTCCATGTCCCCATACTTATCCTATCAACTAACCATGTTCTCTAGATCACAATTTTACACAATGCTATCCAAACATAACACTCAACATAAAATCATCATATCACGCATACAAATCTCTAGAGGGTTAAGGATATACCTGTAACTACCGCTTTACTCTAATCACACCCGCCTGCAGGCGATAGTGAAGGTGATGAACCAGCCATCGATCCGAAGGTGAGTCGTAACATCCGTACCCCACAGTCGGACAGTTTCGCAAAATGGCTCGACGGCCGCAAATATAACGAGCTCCTCGGCAAAGACGACACTCCCAAAATGGGGTCTACCACATTGACCGCACCGAGGTCGGGTGGCTTCATCCGCGACCCCAACTCCTCCAAAACTCGAACCTCGAGCCACGACCGCTCCTCGAATATCCCGAAGCTCAAGGCGCGGAGGACCACTGCATCGGGCGAAGGTGCATAACTAGCCTGCTGCTGAGGCGGTCCTCCTCGAAAGTCACCAAAGGACCCTGCTGTTCTGGCCCTCTTCTGCTGATCTCGGTCATTCCGTCGACCTCTCCGCTCCTCACATCCAAGTGCATAAGCCTGCATGCGGGCAATGTCCATGCCCGGCTGAAGAGCTACACCCAAACAAGCCTCTGCCAAGTAGTCATCGAGCCCTGTAATGTAGCGGTGCACTCTGTCCTCCATGTCGGATACTAACGCGGGGACGTACCGAGCTAGTGAGTCAAACTCCACATTGAACTCCCGAACCGTACGCCTCGTCTCAAAGATCATAAACCTCGTTTACCCGTGCCCTCCTCATCTGCGGAGGTAAGAAGTGAGTGAGGAATGCCTCTGAGAACTCGTCCCATACTGCTGGAAGTGCATGCTCTCCCCGGGACAGCTCCCACGAATCAAACCACGATCCGCGGATCACGCACCGATGCGAACCTAAGACCACCGACTCGGTCTCGAAGCCTTGATCACTCTACGATCCGTCAGAATCGCTCGGATGAACTCTGCGGATCATCCTCGGGCCTCGACCGTAGAACTCGGGCGGCTGCAACTCGTAAAATCTCGTAGCCTCAAACTATCCGATCTCGGGTGAACCACGGTGCTCTTTGAACCGCCGCGTCCACCTATCTCTCATATCCGCCATAATCACGCCAATAATCGGGTCATCTCCTTGTAACCCATCTCCTCTCGCTTGTGTGGGGACCGAGGCTCGTGTATCGTGGCCTCGGTAGCTACCGTTGCCGCTTCTAAACTCGCTGGGCCGGCGATCGTAGAATCCGCCGTCAGTAGCACCACCCTGTAAATACTAGCCTCGGCCCGTAACCTCCGTGCTCTACTCGCAGCCTCCTCGCTTCCTCGCCTTCGGGCTGGTTGCCTGCGTAGAGGCATAACTGGTACAAAAGAATACGTCAGAGGGAGTCCAACTTACGACACAGCTCTAAGGCACGATCTCAGAGTGAGAAGAATAGAAACCAATCCTAAATGTCCTGCAGCCTCCTGATTATAGATGTGGTGCACAACACACCGATAATCAAGACTCTACTAGACACGATGCGTAGACACTTTCCGAGGACTAACTGCTCTGATACCACTTTTGTCACGACCCGACCTCGGGCCCGCGACTGGTGCCTTACCCCGGGCACCCTAGTGATAATACATCAGAGAAAATCAGCGGAAATAAAAACTTAAACAGGAAACAAGATACAACATAAGAAAACAGGTTAACCAAAACGGTCACCTTCATGTATATACATACAACCGAACGCTATAACTTTACACCGCCCACAACAAGATTACTGCACCTCTAAGATTTTTACAACAACTATGACGGGACAGGGCCCCGCCATACCCCTGAATGTACAAAAACTTACAAACTCGGGGAAAACATACCAAAAGATAAGCCTCCGGAGAAACGGAGCTTCCCAATACGCTGAACTGTGATCTTAAGAACGAGGATCAATAACCAATGTACTTACCGCGGATGAACGCAGCCCAAGGAGGTCGATAACAGGTACCAAGTATGTGAAACTGAAAATACTGTAAACGAAATCATAACAGTCTAAATAAAACAGGAGACATGTATGATAACCAAACTACAGTTCACGACATAAAAACAGTCATGTCAAAGCAGGGACTCACGCCCTCAAAGTCATCACTCAAATATAACCAAGGGTCTCACGCCCACAATATCAATCATGCCCGCATCATGGCCACATGCCCCCGGAATTCTCCATCGGTGTAGACATGTTCGTGATGCACAACGATATCGGGTAATCAACCCTGCCGCATGGCCACATGCCCCCGGAATTCTTCATCGGTGCAGACATGTCCATGTAACAACGATAACAATATATCGGGTAATCAACCCTGCCGCATGGCCACATGCCCCCAAAATTCTTCATCGGTGCAGACATGTCCATGTAACAACAATAACAATATACCGGGTGATTAACCCGCCGCATGCCCCCGGAATTCTTCATCTGCGTATAGCATGTACATGTAACAACAATAACAATATACGGGTGATTAACCCGCCAGACGGGCCGCATGCCCCGAATTCTTCATCTGCGGACATGTCCATGTAACAATAACAATAATATACCGTGATTAACCCGCCGCATGGCCGCATGCCCCCGGAATTCTTCATCGGTGCAGACATGTCCATGTAACAACAATAACAATATACCGAACCTCCATCGAAAGACGCGGTAGCATATGAATACAACTTTTACACAACAAGGCTATCACAAGCAAGCACAACCAAATTACCATACTTCAATTCTCTTACAAATATCCATTCTTTCACAAGAAGTCACCTGATACCAACACTCGTAGTATCCAAAACAGAGTAACTATTATTTTAAGTAAACCAAAATAATTTCCCTTTTTTTAAAGACAAGTAACAACATTCTTTTCCAAAAGTTCAAGTTTGCCTAATTTCAAATACTCAAGTCTCTTATTTTCGAAAGGTTTCGTAGTTCAAAGTCTTAATCACTTAATAACATAATTCTCTTTTAAAACAATTTGAGTAACATATGCTGTCACGACCCGATCCCGGGCCCGTGACTGGTGCCTTACCCGGGCACCCAAGTTGACATACATCAGAGTAATCAGCGGAATATAAAAACAAGACATGAAACAATTATAGAATGAGAACAGTTTATCGAGAGAAGATTGCCTTTCGGCATGTATATATATAAAAGCTTGAACAGTTACATCCCTTTTACAACTCGCCACAACAAGATTTACATGCACCTCTAAGATTTTTACAACAACTATGACGGGACAGGGCCCCGCCATACCCCTGAATGTACAAGAACTTACAAACTCGGGGAAAACATACCAAAAGATAAGCCTCCGGAGAAAACGGAGCTTCCCAATACGCTGAACTGTGATCCTAAGAGTGAGGATCAACCGATGTACCTCTACCTGCGGCATGAACGCAGCCAAGGCGAGGTCGATAACAGGTACCAAGTATGTGAAACTGGAAATACTGTAAACGAAATCATAACAGTCTAAAATAAAACAGGAGACATGTATGATAACAAACTACAGTTCACAACATAAAAGCAGTCATGTCAAGTCAGGGACTCACGCCCTCAAGTCATCCCTCATGCCCGTGGAACTCCTTCCTCACGGCTAGCGATCTAGGTATAAATCGTGGATACGTATAACATGTCTCGCCTATCCTATGGGACTCGAGGTGGAATCGCGTGGTCACATTCGGCCCATCTCATGGACTCGGTCCGATCGTATGGAATACATTCCCGGTCCATCTCATGGACTCGGTATCAAATCGGGTGGAATACATTCCCGGTCCATCCCATAGACTCGGTATCAAAACGTGTGGAATACATTCCCGGTCCATCCCATGGACTCGGTATCAAATCAGGTGGAATACATTCCCGGTCCATCCCATGGACTCGGTATCAAATCGGATGGAATACATTCCCGGTCCATCCCATGGACTCGGTATCAAAATGTGTGGAATAAATTCCCGGTCCATCCCATGGACTCGGTATCAAAACGTGTGGAATACATTCCCGGTCCATCCCATGGACTCGGTATCAAATCGGGTGGAATACATTCCCGGTCTATCCCATGGACTCGGTATCAAATCGTGTGGAATACATTCCCGGTCCATCCCATGGACTCGGTGTCAAATTGGCCATAACATTTAAACTCTCTTTTAAGACAGATTAAGATAATACCATACTTTTCTTTTAAATCACAAACCCTTTCCTTTTTTTTTAAATCAAGTAACAACATTCTTTTCCAAAAGTTCAAGTTGCCTAATTAAAATATACTCAAGTCTTTTACTTCTGAAAGATTTCATAGTTCATAGTCTTAATCAAATAACGCAATCTCTTTTTAAAAAATTGAGTAGCATATACCTTATGTGTGAGTAATTACTCTTGTTTATAACAATCTTATTAAAGCAGCCATGATCTAGAAAATGTAATACAATTTTGTCTTATCTTAGCTTCTATGCAGATGGAGGTTTCTACTGGTTTTAATATAGTTAATTAGTCAATACATTTTCCTTTATTAACGCCGATGGTTTGTTCGATACTTATTCTCATTTCCAAATCAAGAAACATTATTCTTTAAAAGCCAAGTACTCATTACTCACGAATGAGGTTTCACAACTTTTTAACAAAATTCATAGTCCTTAACATTTCATAAAACGTCATTTATAAGTTAAGTCTCTTATCTTTTAAGATCAAGTCTCTTAACTTCTTAAATCAATAAACCATTCTTTTACCTACATAAAGTCGTTATAACTAACTTCCCATAAAGCTATTATAATACCTTATGTTTTAAACCAACCAAAACTCATTTAGCACATGTACGTCTACCGTACTACATAGTTTACAAAACATCATGCTAGAAAGGATAGGAAGAGGTTCACATACCTCGCGACGATTATCGACAAATAGCAAAACGCTCCACCGTACTATAACCCTGCTAGCCTTGTCCACCCTTCAAGTAGAACACGCTACTCGCAGAACTTCAACCTATAATGGCCATATACGTCTATCAACGTCTAGATTACT
Organism: Przewalskia tangutica; assembly: GCA_029844215.1. NCBI lineage: Eukaryota > Viridiplantae > Streptophyta > Magnoliopsida > Solanales > Solanaceae > Przewalskia > Przewalskia tangutica. The sequence continues at coordinate 39,095,034 of CM056733.1, forward strand.
CTGTAGAAAATACTAAGCAGAAGGTTCTCTATTCTACGGAAAATTGGGCAGCATTTCCCTACCCGTCAACTATACAAGTCTACTGTAAATACAGTCCTATGTAAGTACAGTTCAATACTCTTCTCTTATACCATCCTTCTATATATCTTATACTCATTTCTATACTACTACAGTATGTAATTTCCAATTATAATAGAAGGACAAAGATATTTACCTCGATAAGCCCAAAATTATCCTAGATTAAAGTTGATCCTGAGCAAGGTTTAGCTCCTAATCTGTACGCTCCAATTCGCTCCAAGAAACCCTTAGAAGTTCTATCCAACTTCTACTTAATACTTCAGCCAACAATGAAGATTTTCCCTAGGGTTTCGTTTTGTGACTAATGGATATAAAGTAGTATTTCTGGGCTTTTAGTATAGAGGTAACTTTGGAATACTACAAGTTATTAGGCTAAGGTATTTTGGCATAGTAACAATACTAGAAGACAATTTTTCTACCAAGGGGTATTTTGACGAGACACCTAGGAAGGGGTGTTTTAGGAGGCTTTACAAAGGGGGAGGGGGAGTTTGGACGAGAGCTTTCAAGAGGGGGAGAGGGATTTTGAGACTTGGAAAATGTTTAAGGGATGAAGATTTAGTGTTGCACTTGATGGGTATTTATAGGCCAATCAATGGCCAAGATCAAAGCAAGTGGAGGGTGAAGATTGGATAACTTGTGTGAGTGGAGTCTTCCACCAAGTGTCCACCATAACTGTCACGACCCGTTCCGGGGCCTGTGACTGGTGCCTTACCCGGGCACCCAAGTAGTCATACATCAGAGAAATCAGCGGAATATAAAAACAAGACATGAAACAAATGTAAATTGAGACACAGTTTATATCTGAGAAATTGTCGCCTTTCGGCATATATATAAAGAGTGAACAGTTACATCCCAACTTTACAACATGACTACAGACCTCTAGGAATGTAAACAACTACGGCGGGACCTACATATATCTACAACATCAGGGAGAACCATACCAAAAGTCGAGCCTCCGGAGAAGATGGAGCTCCTGACACCAAAGAAAAGATCCTAAGGATGCGGATCTAGCACCTGCTTGCCGTTACCTGCGGCATGAACGCAGCCCCCCGAAGGAGGTCAGTACAACAGGTACAAAGTATGTGAAATCAGAAATGCAAGTAAAATCAAAGTATTTAAAACCATTTGCAAATACAACGGTTCAATCGCATAGTGCCACAACATAAACAAGAGCAAAATAGAAATAATGTAACTGGTCTTATCTAGGCCGCGAATGATCGAAGCAAGGCCAATCGCCCATAGTATCATTATGCGTGCCTAATCTGGACTTCCCGCAGTCCGCATAAAGTCACACACTGCACCGCATGAGGTATTCCTCGTGATCGGATAGCTAACCCTGCATTCTCCTCGACTCGCGATCCGCATAGTCTCAACAGACCGCATAGTCACGCATCGCATAGGGCATCCCCGTGACGGATAAAACACCTGGAATGATCCATCCTGGAACTCCCGCAGCTCCGCATAGTCACACAGACCGCATAGGCCGTATAGACCCGCATCAAGGGTGGCAAGCCCTCGGTAATACAGTCCTATGTAAGTACAGTTCAACCTTGTTTATTATTCTTCTGATGTGATTTCAGTTCAATTCTTTCTTTACTAACCTTCTAAGTATCTTATACTCAAGTCTTAACTATTCTTATATGTAATATCCAATTACAATAGAAGGACAATAGTATTTACCTCGATAAGCCCAAAATTATCCAAGTTAAAAGTCGATCCCGAGCAAGGTTTAGCTCCCAATTGCACGCTCCGATAGCTCCAAGAAACCCTTAGAAGTTCTACACAACTTCTACTTAAATACTATAAGGGATTTGGGCTAGGGTATTTAGGAATAGTAACTATACTTGGAAGACAACTTTCTACCAAGGGGGGGGGGGGTTTCGGCTAGAGCAACTAGGCTAGAGGGGGAAGATGTTTCGGCCAAGGGCCTTCTCAAGGGGGAGGGGGAGTGTTGGGCGAAACACTACAAGAGAGGGGGGAGGATTTTCAAGACTTGGAGAAATGATTTGTGGATGAAGAAAACCTTCAAGTTAGGGGGGTATTTATAGGGCTTTCAAGGGCCAAGATGAAGCCAAGTGGTAGGCAAGTGTAGGGTGTGGATTCACCCATGTGTCCTTATCCATCTACTACACAAAAATATCCTACCTAACCTTGACCAAAGTTTGGCCACAAAATCGTCCAAGAAACGTCCCCAATTCCGCCAACTTGAGGGTGACAAGTGTCACCCTCTCGTTGGTCCAAAATGTTTCATCTCTCAGAAAAATCCGCAAAAATAAAAAATGACATAGCCGTAATTTTCCCTACGCAAGTTTTGTAAAACGTTTCGTCGGAAAACGATTCTTTTAGTGGGTTGTGCACAAGTTTTTCGTCCAATGCCTAACTTTAAGGCTAAACTTTCAGACGCACGCCTCACGCATATACTGAAATACGGTATAACATTCTCCTCTTAGAAACATTCGTCCCGAATGTTCCTTCCCAAGACAGATAATGATAAAGTTCTTGATAACTTAAACAGTTTGCAAATGCCACACATGGCCACAATTCAGCACTTAATCAAATATGACAATGAAAATTTACAAGTAGGAAAGTGAGTTACCTGGAGGTGTGGGGAATAGGTGAGGATACCTCTGCCTCATGTCCTCCTCAGCTTCCCATGTCATCTCCTCCCTGAGCTCGTTCCGCCACAAGACTTTGACGGAAGCCACGTCCTTGGTCCGCAGACGCCTAACCTGACGATCAATTATCGCTATGGGAATCTCCTCATACGATAACCCCTCGGTCACCTGGACATCGTCAATCGGGTGTACTCTAGATGGATCCCCGATACATCTCCTCAGCATAGAAACGTGAAAAACCGGATGCACTGCCTCCAGATCGGACGGCAGATCCAACTCATAGGCAACCTTGCCTACCCTGCGGACAATCTGATAGGGCCCAATGTACCTTGGGCTGAGTTTCCCCTTCTTCCCGAACCTCATCACACCCTTCATGGGTGACACCTTCAGGAAAACCCAATCATCAACCTCGAACTCCAGATGCCGACGACGATGATCTGCATATGACTTCTGTCGACTCTGAGCTGTCAGTAACCGCTCCTGGATAAGCTTCACCTTATCCACTGCCTGCTGCACCAAATCTGGTCCCACTAACTGCACCTCGCCCACATCGAACCAGCCTATCGGCGATCTGCACTTCCTCCCGTACAAGGCCTCATAAGGCGCCATCTGAATACTGGAGTGGTAGCTATTATTATATGCAAACTCAACTAGAGGCAAATGATCCTCCCTACCCTCGGTCAATAACACAGCTCGCACATATCCTCAAGAGTGCGATAGTGCGCCACCGCCCGTCGATGCGTGGATGGAATGCAGACTGAGCTCACTGCGTCCCCTAAACCCTTCCGAAAGACCTCCGGAAGTTAGCCGAACCGGGCTCCTCATGCGATATGATCGAAATAGGGACTCCGTGCGATCGACTATCTCTGATGTAAAGTCCGCATAATCCTCACCAAAAGTCGCCCCGACGGAAGAAAGTGGGCTGATTTAGTCACCGTCGACGATAACCGAGATAGAATCATGCTCTCCGAGTGCGAGGTAATCCCGTGATATAGTCCATGTTGATCACCTCCCACTTCCGTGTCGGGATCTCTATCGTCGCAACAAACCACCGGCCTCTCGTGCTCTATCTTCACTGCGACAACACGCATCGAGCCACAAACTCGCAACGCCCTCTTCAAGCCATCCCACCAATACACGATTCGAGGTCGTGGTACATCCCGTCGACCGGATGGATAGAGTAACGTCGCCGTGTGTGCTTCTAGAACTCCGCCGGAAATGCGCAATATCCGGAACATACAACCTGCCCTCGAACCTTAGCACCCCATCAGGTGCTACCTCAAAAGGACCCTTCCCCTCACGAAGAGCCGTATCACGGTACCACGTCAAAACCGGATCCTCAAACTGTTGCCTCTTCACCTCCTCGACGATGGAAGACTCGGCAACCTCTCGAACTCGAACCCCACCGCTATCGTAATCAATCAAGCGGACACCAAGGCTCGCTAATCGATGCAAATCGCGAACCATGCCCCTCCTCTCCGGCTGCACATCTGATAGGCTACCCATCGACCTACGACTAAGGGCATCTGCCACAATATTGGCCTTCCCCGGGTGGTACAGGATATCAACATCGTAATCCTTGAGCAGCCCTAACCACCGTCTCTGCCGTAAGTTCAGCTCTCTCCTCCGTGAAGATATATTGGAGGCTCTTATGGTGCGTATAAATATCCACATGAACCCCATACAAATAGTGCCTCCAGATCTTGGCGTGAATCACCGCTAACTCCAAATCATGGGTGGGGTAGTTCCTCTCATGCTTCTTAAGCCGCTTGATGCGTGACGCTATAACCTTGCCTTCTGCATCAACACACATCCCAACCCGATGCCCGACGTATCACAATACACGACATAGCCGCTCGACCTCTCGAAGAGTAAGAACGGGGCGGCCGTCGATCCTCCTTCAAGAATCGAAACCCCGCCACACGCATCGCCCATGAAACTTAGTTGCCTTTCTCGAGTCACCTAGTCAATGGTGCGTAGATAGAAGCAAACTTCTACGAACCGATAATAACTCGCAAGGCCCGTAAAATGCGAACCTCTGTTGAGTAAGAGGTCTAGCCAACTCCTCGATCGCTTCGATCTTGGCGTATCCACTGAATACCATCGCCCCACTATATGCCCAAGAAAAGCCACCAAGTCAACTAACTCACATTTCAAAACTTGGCGATAACGATGGTCTGGAGAACTCTCAAAGATACCTCAAATGCCCGCATGCTCCTCGCTCGAGCGAGAATAAACCAAGATATCATCAATGAACACTATCACAAACGTGTACAAAAATGGCTTGAACACTCGCTCATCAAATCCATGAATACCGCGAGCATCGGTCAACCAAAGACATGACCACGAACTCATAATGCCCGCACGTCCGAATGCGCCCTAGGGACATCCGCTCTCGACTGCACTGATGATAGCCCGATCGCAGATCAATCTTGGAGAAACATCTCGCACCCTACAGCTGGTCGAACAAATCATCAATCCTGGGAAGGGGGTATCTGTTTAATAGTCACCTTGTTCACCGCTCAGAATCAACACACGCGCAGCTGGCCCCATCCTTCTTCTTCACGAACAATACCGGCCTCCCGTGAGAAATACTAGGCCTGAAGCCCTTTCTCCAAAGAAATCTCTCACTGGTCCTTCAACTCTCTCAACTCGGCGGTGCCATTCGTATGGCGGAATGGAAATAAAGCCGAGTGTCCGCAAAGACATCGATACAAAACTCTATCTCCTCTCGTGAGGGATATCCGGAGGTCATCCGAAACACATCTAGAACTCTCGATAATCGAATCGATTGAAAGTCCGTACCGCGACCTCGTATCAAACACCGAATGAGATAGTAGATATACCCTTCTCGCACCATCTTTCTAGCCTTGAGGTAAGAAATAAACTTACCCTCGGCACGTTGTTCCTCCCACTCAATAACCGGCTCAGAAATCGAACCGTATCTCCTCGCAATCTACACCGGCGTAGCGAAGCTAACCAATCCATGCCCATGATCACATCGAAATCAGTCATGTCCAGCTCTATCAAGTCGGCTAGGGTCTGACGACTGCATAAAGTCACTGGACAAGCCCTATATACACGCCGAGCTACCACCGAATCACCCACTGGCGTAGCTACCTCAAAAGGGTCTATGGACACAGGCTCTATCCCTATCCTACTAGCAATAAGGGGAGATATATAGATGCAGTAGAACCCGATCTATCAAGGCATACACATCACAACCAGAACCGATAAAGTACTGCGGATTTACGCCAGCGACGCCTCCTGATCCTGCTGGCTGGACAAGGCATAAATGCGGTTCTGAGGACCGCTAGAACTAGGACCCGCGCCATGACCTCTGTCGCGACCTGCTGGTCCATGAGTACCCTGCCCCCCGGGGCGTGTCACTGTAGGGGATGAAGACCCGGCAATGCACTCGGCGTCGACCCACCCTGCGCTCGCTCGCCTGACAGCTCGATAATGACCCCGCTGCCACAAGTATAGCAAGCTCCCGGTAGTACCACACCGAATGGAATCTACCACAACGACACACCGAAAGCGCACTCGGTCGGTTAGCACCTTGCTACCTTGGTAGTCCAAGTCCCGGGCCCCGACCGCCCCGAATACTCGGTTGTACCGACAATGATGCTGGAGTGCTCGAGCTGGCCGGGTGCAAATCTAGACGTCACGAGGCCGCCCACCCCGTGAGCTACCAAAAGATCCGCCGTCTCGCCTTCTTCTCGCCGATATTCGCCTACTCGCCGCCTCTACGCCTCGCATCCAAGTGCATGAGCTCGCGTGCGGTAATGTCCATACCCGGTGAAGAGCAACACCCGCACAAGACTCGCCATATAATCATCTAGCCCGTGGCGTAGCGGTGCACCGCCCTCCATATCCGCTACCAACGCAGGGACATATCGAGCCAACGAATCGAACTCAACGTTGTACTCCCTAATCGCGGCGCTTCTCGCCGCAACAAAACTTGTCGCCCGCGTGCTCTCATTCGCGGAGGCAAGAAGTGATCGAGAAAAGCCTTCGAGAACTCGCCCCATATCGCTGGAGGCGCGTGATCTCCCGAAAGCTCCCACGAATCAAACCAATCGATCGCGTATCACGCGGCCGACGCGAACCAAGATCACGGACTCGCCTTCAAGCCTTGATCACCCGCATGATCCTTCAGAATCGACGGATGAACTCCTGCGGATCATCCTCGTGCCTCGACCAGTAGAACTGCGGGCTACAACTCGTAAAATCCCGTAGCCTCAAATCGCTCGATCTCGGGTGAACCATGTGCACCAGGCTGAATCGAATCGCCAGATCCACTTATCCTCATGTTCGCCACAATCCCGCCAATAGCCATCTCTTGTACTTAACCTCCGCCTGTGCCGCGGGATGCGAGGCGCGGTACTGTGGTTCGCTGGGCCGGGCGGCGTCATGGAACTCGCTGCCTCGGGTATAGATCGGCTCGAGCCTCGTGACTCTCGGTGTCCGACTAGCGCCTCCGCCGCCGTGTTCTTCTCGGGGCCCGGGTTGCCTTACGTGGAGGCATAACTGTTATAGAAAAGGGATACGTTAGAAGGGTCCAACTTATAACACAGCTCTAAGGCACGATCTCAGAATGAGAAAAATGGAAACCAATCCTAAATATCCTATAGCCTCCTGATTATTGGTATGGTGCACAACATACCGATAATCAAGACTCTACTAGATACGGTCTGTAGACACTTTCCGAGGATTAACTGCTCTGATACCACTTTTGTCACGACTGCCCGGCTCGTGGATCGTGTATTACCCGCACCCAAGTAGTCATACATCGAGAAATCGCGGAATATAAAAACAAGACATGAAACAAATGTAAATTGAGACACGCTTATATTCGAGAAAATGTCGCTTTCGATATATATAAAGAGTGAGCAGTTATATCCCAACTTTACAACATGACTATGCACTTAGAATGTAAACAACTATGGAGGACAGGGCCCCGCCATACCCTCGAATGTACATATATCTACAACATCGGGAGAACCATACCAAAAGTCGAGACTGCGGATAAGATGGAGCTCCTGACACCAACGCAAAGATACTATGGATGCGGATCTAGCACCTGCTTGCCTTACTGCGGATGAACGCACTTCAAGGCGAGGTCGATAACAGTACTAAGTATGTGAAATCAGAAAGTATGTATAAAATCGAGTATTTAAAACCATTTGCAAATACAACTTCAATCGCATAGTGCCACAACATAAACAAGAGCAAAATAGAAATAATGTAATCGGGTCTTATCTAGGCCGCGAATGATCGGGCAAGGTCAATCGCCTAGTATCATTATGCGTGCATAATTCGGGACTTTCCGCACCGCATAGTCACACATGCACTCGCATGAGGTATTCTCGTGACGGATAGCTAACCCTGCATTCTCCCGACTCGCAGTCCGCATAGTCTCAATAGACCGCATAGTCACACAGACCGCATAGGGCATCCCCCGCATCGGGATAAAACACCCGGAATGATCCATCCTGGAACTCCCGCAGCTCCGCATAGTCACACAGACCGCATAGGCCGTATAGACCCGCATCAAGGGTGGCAAACCCTCGGTATAACAAGTCAAGGGGGTATATGATATAATAACAGTACAACGGTCTTAATGTTTAACAACGTAAGCGCAACAAGAATAACATCACAAGACACTAACACACGTAGTATCATAACATGTTTACTTATCAAACCATCTTTCTATACTTTTGAAGAAGTCAATACAAGATTTTCATAAACAAACAAGTAAAACCGTTCCTTTTATCTTTCTTAAGTCGTTATACCTAACTTCCCATAAAGCTAGTATAACTCTTAAGCTTTTTGTTTTAAAAACAATATTCTTCTTCTTTCAAAAATGATTTATAGTTCTTTTGAAAGACTTCAAGATTCTTATTATTCAGGCTTAAGTCAAAAGACATTGCCGTAAGTGTCACGACCCGTTCCGGGGCCCGTGACTGGTGCCTTACCCCGGGCACCCTAGTGATACAACATCAGAGAAAAACCAGCGGAAATAAAAACTTAAACATTTAAATAGACATGGATCAAGATAAAGAAAATAGGCCAACCAAAACGGTTGCCTTTCAACATATATATATGTATAGACATTTGAACGAGCATAATCCTTACCACCGCCCACAACAAAGCATGCACTTCTAAGATTTTTACAACAACTATGACGGACAGGGCCCGCCATACCCCGAATGTACAAGAACCTCTGCACTGTGTGGTAACATACCAAAGATAAGCCTCCAAGGAACGGAGCTTCCCAATATGCCAAAGGTGATCCTATAAGCGGATCGACAACCGATGTAACTCTACTGCGCAGATTTAACGCACTTCGGCGGGCCGCATAACAGTACCAAGTATGTGAAATCGAAATATCAGAATGAAATCATAATAGTCCATATAAAGCAGAGACATGTATGATAACCAAACTACATACACAACATAAAAATAATATATCAAGTCGTGGACTCACGCCCAAATCATCACTGCGTGCGTGGAATTCCTTCCTCACCGGCAGCCTATGATATAACAACACCAAGGAGTATACATGAACACCGTGTCTCACTCGGTCAATAAAACCGCACGGCAAGTATAATTACTGATCCGACCGCACGTCACGGCTCCATCCAAACACCGACTCGCGGGCGACACGTGGCAAGTGCACTAGCCTCCACCAGATCCACCTGCGTCACGTAGCTGACGGGGGCAAGTGAATCGGCTACGCACCCGATCACAACCGTAAGTCACGATACTTCGCCGCGAAGCTGACACGTGGCAAGTGCAATAACCTGTACCAGATCCACCTGCGTCACGTAGCTGACGGGGGCAAGTAAACAGGCTACGCACCCGATCACAACCGTAAGTCACGATACTTCGCCATAACCAAAATGGTCACATGTCCACAGAATCCATCAACGGTGTAGACATGCCCATGTAACAATGCTAATGGAAGCATACCCGTGGAATCTCCCGTCACTGCCGGTACGTCCAAGTAAGTTCTCCACAAGTCAACCGGCCCTCCATCGAGAGACGCGGTAGTATAGAAACACAATTCTTGCACAACAAAGACTATCACCATAAGCATAGGCAAGTTACACAACAACAAACATAGGCAAGTTACATAACAACAAACATAGGCAAGTTACATAACAACAAACATAGGCAAGTTATACATAACTCAAGGTACTTTCATTTTATGACAAAGTCCGGGTTTTAACCCTAAAGTACTACGTTCGTTAAATTCCTTTTAAAGAGATCCATTCCTTTTATAAAAGTCACCCGGTACCCGTAGTATAAAATAGAGTGACTCACATTTTTAGGTAAACCAAAACACTTTCTTTTTCAACAACATTCTTTTCCTTAAAGTTCCAGTTTGCCTTCAATTACTCAAGTCTCTTTATTTTAGAAAGTTTCATAGTTCAATGTCTTAATCTCTTTTAAAACAATTGAGTAACATATGCCATATGTGTGAGTAGTTTATTCTTGTTTATAACCGTCTTATTAAAGCAGCCATGATCTAGGAAATGTAATATTATTTTCTCTCATCTTAGCTTCTATGCAGATGGAGGTTTCTACTGGTTTTAATAATACTTCATTATTCATTACATTTTCCTTTATTAACGCTGCAGTGGTTTGTCGATACTCATTCTGATTTCCGAAATCAAGAAACATTTCTTCTTTTAAAACCAAGTACTCATTAGTCACGATTGAGTTTTCACAAAAAATTCATATTTATTCAAGTCAAGTCTCTTATCTTTTAAGATCAAGTCTCTTAACTTCTAAAAATCAAGAACCATTCTCTTTATCTCTCTTAAGACGTTATACCTAACTTCCCATAAAGCTAGTATAACTCTTATGTTTTCAAAACCAAGTATTACTCTTCTTTCAAAACGGTTTATAAATCTTTTGAAATACTTCAAGATTCTTTATTATTCAGGCTTAAGTCGAAAGACATTGCAGTAACACTACATTCAGTTAACACACGTACGTCTACCGTACTATATCTATATTCCTTTTAAAAATATTTCAAGGTTCTTATTATTCAGGCTTAAGTCAAAAGACATTGCCGTACAACTATATTCAGTTAGCACACGTACATCTACCATATTATATATACATATTATTCAGGCTTAAGTCAAAAGACATTGCCACACGTACGTCTACCGTACTATATGTATTCTTTTAAAATACTTCATGCTCAAGAGTATAGGAAGAATCACATACCTTGCGACGATTATCGACTATAAGCAAAACGCTCCACGGCTATAACCCGGCTAGCCTTGTCCACCTTCCAAGTAGTTCATGCTCGATAAGCCCCAAAATTATCCAAGTTTAAAGTCGATCCTGAGCAACGTTAAGCTCCTATTCCGTGCGCTCCAACCCGCTCCAAACAACCCTTAGAAGTTCTACGCAACCTCTACTTAACACTTCAACCGACTATGAAGGTTTTCCTTAGGGTTTCGTTTTTGGATCGAGGAAAGTATAATAGTATTTCCGGGCTCTACGTATAGAGGTAACTTTGGAAAGTACTACAAGGTATTTGGGCAAGAGTATTTTGGCATTATAACAATACTTGGAGAGTATTTCTATACCACAAAAAGGGGGTATTTATACGAGACAACTAGGCAAGGGGGGGGGTACCCTCTCGGCCAAGCCTCACTCAAGGGAGAGAGGGGGAGGCTCTCGGCCAAGGCTTCTCAAAAGAGAGGGGGGGGGGGGGTTTGGACGAACTCAACTCACAAAAGGGGGAGGGATTTCAAGACTTGGAAAGTGATTTTAGGATGAAGAAGTTCATCAACTTAGAGGGGTATTTATAGGTCAAGGAATGGCCAAGATCCATCCAAGTGTTAGGCAAGTGTAAGGCTAGGATTAAGCCATGTGCACCTTATCCATCTACCACACCAACTTGCACAAATATCCTACCTAACCAATGCCACTTTTTCGTCCATTTGCCGCCCCACTTCCTTCTAATGTGAGGGTGACACATGTCACCCTCCCGTTGGTCCAAAATGTTTCGTCTCTCGGAAAAATCTGCAAAAATAATAAATGTCATAGCCGGAATTGTCCCTTCGCAAGTCTTGTAAAACGTTTCGTCGAAAAACGACTCTTATCGGCACTTGTGTACAATTTTCGAAACTTGTCAAATCTTTAAGGCTCAAATTTTTATACGTACGCCCTCACATACATACTCTGGAAATACGGGGTATAACATTCTCCCCTCCTTAGAAACATTCGTCCCGAATGTTCCTTCTCAAGACGGACAACGGTGAAGTTCTTCTTAACAAGTTGCCAATGCCACACCTGGCCACAAAATAACACACGTTCTCTTTCTTCCTTACTTGTCGTACCCTTCTCGAACACTTGAACTCTTTTAGTATACGTACCACACTTTAGTCATCGCTTTAGTTTCCAAAACTTTGGAGTCACCACCTCCAAACTTGGTCCTCTTACTAGCCTCAATCTCCCTTAAGGCTATTCCCGGCCTTCACGATCCGCTTCTGGTCGAACATATCCACGAACTCATATGATGGTCATCTAAACTTGGGCCAAGCACCCTCGTGACCCTACCACCTGGCGGGACCACCCAGAGCTGACCCCACCTCGAAATAGGCCGCGGGTTGGCCCACAACATGGCCCCAACCCGACCCACTTAACGCATCAAGCTCTTGTTCCCCGATCCGGAACAATCTTACCTATACAGGTCATGAAAGCTACCACTTCCATTTTACACTACCCAAGGAATTTTCCCACAATTACTCCACTTATACCTATACGTTCTGACAAGGATCACTCGTAAGAACTTGTACTCAAGACGGCCTTACATCTAAGGTCTCAACTGTAATATTCTAAGGTTCATCATTTTCTCACCCCCCAGGCTTACCCTCTCTCACTAACCAGGTTTCTAAATCACATTTTAGCACAAGATATCCGAACATAACACTAAACACATCATCAATACATACAAAACTCTAGAGGGTTAAGGATATACCTGATAATAGGCGGTTCAGAGGACCGCTAAAACTGGGAACTTCCACCGCGACCTCTACCGTGGCCCGCCGGTGTATGAACATCCTGCCTAGCTATGGAAGGTGAAGAACCCGCAATCGCCTAGTAGTTCAGGCTATCCCACCGCTACCCGCCTGGACAATCCATCAAATGGCCCCGTCGGCCGCAAGTATAGCAATCTCCCAAACCAAGACGACATTCCCCACATGGGCTTTACCACAATGGTCACACCGAGATACGGTGGCCTCATCCGCGAGCACTTACTCCTCAAAATCGACACTGGAGCCCCGACCGCTCCCGAATATCCCGGCGTCCCGGCGCCGCGAGGACCACTGCATCGGGCGGAGGTACATAACTATCACTGGCCGAGGCGGTCCGCCTCGAAAGTCACCAAAGGACCTCGCTGTTACGCCTCTTCACGATTCGTCATTCCGTCGATTTCTCCGCCTCACATCCAAGTGCATAAGCTCAGATGCGCAATGTCCATGCCCACCAAGAGCTACACCAACAACTTTCGCTAGGTAATCATCGAGCCCTCAGAACATATCGGTGCACTCGATCCTCTATACTAGCTACTAATGCGAGGATGTACCGCCAATGAGTCGAACTCACATTGTACTCCCGACCGCACGCCTGCTCGGGCCGCAACACCAAAAATTTGTCGGCCGAACCTCCTCATCCGGGAGGCAAGAAATGTGCAAGAAAGGCCTCACGAGAACTTCGTTCCATACACTGGAAGTGCATGCCCTCCCGACAGCTCCACGAATCAAACTACCGATCGTGCGGTATCACGCGCGATACGAACCTAGACCACCGACTCGGTCTCCGATGCCTTGATCACTCTCATGATCCGTCAGAATCGCCGGATGAACTCCTCGCGATCATCCTCGTGCCTCGACCCATAAAACTCGCAGTTACATCTCGTAAAATCCCGTAGCCTCAAACTATCTCGATGCGGGTGAACCATCGGTGCATCGAATCGGCCGCTGGCCCAAATTTATCCTCAAGTCTGCCACAACCCCGCCATTAATCGCCTACTCTTGTAACTCATCTCTTCTCGCCTGCATCGGGACCGAGGCTCGTGTATTGTGGTCTCAGAGACTGCCGCCGCTCTACTCGCAGCCTCCTCTCGCCGCTTTGCCCTTCCGGGCCCGGTTGCTTCGCGCGAGGCATAATCGTAAAAACGGCACGTCGGAGGGTCCAACTTATCACACGCCTCTAAGGCACGATCTCGTAATGAGAAGAACGGAAACCAATCCTAAATGTCTCAGCCTCACGATTATAGATGTGGTGCACAACACATCGATAATCAAGACTCTACTGACACGATGCGTAGGCACTTTCCGAGGACTAATCGCTCGATACCACTTTTGTCACGACCCGCCCGGGGCGTGGATCGTGCCTTACCCCGCACCCTAGTGATACAACATCGAGAAAACCAATGGAAATAAAAACTTAAACATTTAAATAGACATGGATCAAGATAAAGAAAATAGGCCAACCAAAGCGGTTGCCTTTTCAACATATATATATGTATAGACATTTGAACAAGCATAATCCTTACCACCCCGCCCACAACAAAGCATGCACTTAAGATTTTTACAACAACTATGACGGACAGGGCCCCGCCATACCCCGAATGTACAAGAACCCTGCACTGTGTGGTAACATACCAAAGATAAGCCTCGAAGGAACGGAGCTTCCCAATATCTGAAAGGTGATCCTATAAGCGGATCGGCAACATGTAACTCTACTGGCGATTTAACGCAGCCTCGAGGGGTCACAACAGTACCAAGTATGTGAACTGAAATATCAGAAATGAAATCATAATAGTCTATATAAAGCAGGAGACATGTATGATAACCAAACTACAGTACACAACATAAAAACAGTCATATCAAGTCAGGGACTCACGCCCTCCAAATCATCACTCGTGCCCGTGGAATTCCTTCCTCACTGCCGGCAGTCTATGATATAACAACACCAAGGAGTATACATGAACACCAGGTCTCACCTGTGTCAATAAAACCGTACGGGGCAAGTATAATTACCAGATCCGACCATACGTCACGAAGCTCCATTCAAACACTGACTCGCGAAGCTGACACGTGGCAAGTGCACTAGCCTCCACCAGATCCACCTGCGTCACGTAGCTGACGGGGGCAAGTGAATCGGCTACGCACCCGATCACAACCGTAAGTCACGATACTTCGCCGCGAAGCTGACACGTGGCAAGTGCAATAACACACTGCAGATCCACTGCGCCACGTGGCGACGGGGCAAGTAAACAGGCTACGCACCCGATCACAACCGTAAGTCACGATACTTCGCCATAACCAAAATGGTCACATGTCCACAGAATCCATCAACGGTGTAGATATGCCCATGTAACAATGCTAATGGAAGCATACCCGTGGAATCTCCCACACCGCAGACGCCCAAGTAAGTTCTCCACAAGTCAACCTACCTTCATCGAGAGACGCGGAGTATAAACACAATTCTTGCACAACAAA
Organism: Przewalskia tangutica; assembly: GCA_029844215.1. Taxonomy (NCBI): domain Eukaryota; kingdom Viridiplantae; phylum Streptophyta; class Magnoliopsida; order Solanales; family Solanaceae; genus Przewalskia; species Przewalskia tangutica. The sequence goes on from CM056733.1 coordinate 39,110,266, forward strand.
GACTATCACCATAAGCATAGGCAAGTTACACAACAACAAACATAGGCAAGTTACATAACAACAAACATAGGCAAGTTACATAACAACAAACATAGGCAAGTTATACATAACTCAAGGTACTTTCATTTTTTGACAAAGTCCGGGTTTTAACCCTAAAGTACTACGTTCGTTAAATTCCTTTTAAAGAGATCCATTCCTTTTATAAAAGTCACCCGGTACCCGTAGTATAAAATGGAGTGACTCACATTTTTAGGTAAACCAAAACACTTTCTTTTTCAACAACATTCTTTTCCTTAAAGTTCCAGTTTGCCTAATTTCAATTACTCAAGTCTCTTTATTTTAGAAAGTTTCATAGTTCAATGTCTTAATCTCTTTTAAAACAATTGAGTAACATATGTCATATGTGTGAGTAGTTTATTCTTGTTTATAACCGTCTTATTAAAGCAACCATGATCTAGGAAATGTAATATTATTTTGTCTCATCTTAGCTTCTATGCAGATGGAGGTTTCTACTGGTTTTAATAATACTTCATTATTCATTACATTTTCCTTTATTAACGCTGCAGTGGTTTGTCGATACTCATTCTGATTTCCGAAATCAGTAAAACATTTCTTCTTTTAAAAACCAAGTACTCATTACTCACGAATGAGGTTTCACACAAAATTCATATTTATTCAAGTCAAGTCTCTTATCTTTTAAGATCAAGTCTCTTAACTTCTAAAAATCAGTAAACCATTCTCTTTATCTCTCTTAAGACGTTTTACCTAACTTCCCATAAAGCTAGTATAACTCTTATGTTTTCAAAACCAAGTATTACTCTTCTTTCAAAACGATTTATAAATCTTTTGAAATACTTCAAGATTCTTTATTATTCAGGATTAAGTCGAAAGACATTGCCGTAACACTACATTCAGTTAACACACGTACGTCTACCGTACTATATCTATATTCCTTTTAAAAATATTTCAAGGTTCTTATTATTCAGGCTTAAGTCAAAAGACATTGTTGTACAACTATATTCAGTTAGCACACGTACATCTACCATATTATATATACATATTATTCAGGCTTAAGTCAAAAGACATTGTCACACGTACGTCTACCGTACTATATGTATTCTTTTAAAATACTTCATGCTCAAGAGTATAGGAAGAATCACATACCTTGCGACGATTATCGACTATAAGCAAAACGCTCCACGGCTATAACCCGGCTAGCCTTGTCCACCTTCCAAGTAGTTCATGCTCGATAAGCCCCAAAATTATCCAAGTTGTCGATCCTGAGCAGCGTTAAGCTCCTATTCCGTGCGCTCCAACCCGCTCCAAACAACCCTTAGAAGTTCTACGCAACCTCTACTTAACACTTCAATCGACTATGAAGGTTTTCCTTAGGGTTTCGTTTTTGTGACTGAGGGAAAGTATAATAGTATTTCCGGGCTCTACGTATAGAGGTTACTTTGGAAAGTACTACAAGGTATTTGGGCTAGAGTATTTTGGCATCATAACAATACTTGGAGAGTATTTCTATACCACAAAAAGGGGGGTATTTATACGAGACAACTAGGCAAGGGGGGGGGGGGTACCCTCTCGGCCAAGCCTCACTCAAGGGGGGGGGGAGGCTCTCGGCCAAGGCTTCTCAAAAGAGGGGGGGTTTGGACGAACTCAACTCACAAAAGGGGGAGGGATTTCAAGACTTGGAAAATGATTTTAGGATGAAGAAGTTCATCAACTTAGAGGGGTATTTATAGGTCAAGGAATGGCCAACCAATGGCAAAGATCCATCCAAGTGTTAGGCAAGTGTAAGGCTAGGATTAAGCCATGTGCACCTTATCCATCTACCACACCAACTTGCACAAATATCCTACCTAACCAATGCCACCTTTTCGTCCATTTGCCGCCCCACTTCCTTCCAATGTGAGGGTGACACATGTCACCCTCCCGTTGGTCCAAAATGTTTCATCTCTCGGAAAAATCCGCAAAAATAATAAATGTCATAGCCGGAAATTTGCCCTTCGCAAGTCTTGTAAAATGTTTCGTCGAAAAACGACTTTTTCGGCACTTGTGTACAATTTTCGAAACTTGCCAAATCTTTAAGGCTCAAATTTTTATACGTACGCCCTCACATACATACTCTGGAAATACGGGGTATAACAGTAAGACTACGTCCAGTTAACACACGTACGTCTACCGTACTATATATATATTTTAAAATATCATGCTCAAGAGTATAGGAAGAATCACATACCTTCTCGGCGAAAACCACCTGCCAAGTCGAATATGTCGCGCGCAGAGTATCGACCTATAATACCAACACGTCTATCAACGTCTAGACTATACTGTATAAAGTTCTAAGCAGAGGGTTCTCTATTCTACGGAAAATTGGGCAGCACTTCCCTACCCGTCAAGCTACTCAAGTCTACTGTGAATACAGTCCTATGTAAGTACAGTTCAACCTTCTTTATTATTTTTCTGATGTGATTTCAGTTCAATTCTTTCTTTACTAACCTTCTAAGTATCCTATACTCAAGTCTTAACTATTCTTATATGTAATATCCAATTACAATAGAAGGACAATAGTATTTACCTCGATAAGTCCAAAATTATCCAAGTTAAAAGTCGATCCTGAGCAAGGTTTAGCTCCCAATTGCACGCTCCGATAGCTCCAAGAAACCCTTAGAAGTTCTACACAACTTCTACTTAAATACTATAAGGGATTTGGGCTAGGGTATTTAGGAATAGTAACTATACTTGGAAGACAACTTTCTACCAAGGGGGGGGGTTTCGGCTAGAGCAACTAGGCTAGAGGGGGAAGATGTTTCGGCCAAGGGCCTTCTCAAGGGGGAGGGGGAGTGTTGGACGAAACACTACAAGAGAGAGGGGGGGATTTTCAAGACTTGGAGAAGTGATTTGTGGATGAAGAAAACCTTCAAGTTAGGGGGGTATTTATAGGGCTTTCAAGGGCCAAGATGAAGCCAAGTGGTAGGCAAGTGTAGGGTGTGGATTCACCCATGTGTCCTTATCCATCTACTACACAAAAATATCCTACCTAACCTTGACCAAAGTTTGGCCACAAAATCGTCCAAGAAACGTCCCCAATTCCGCCAACTTGAGGGTGACAAGTGTCGCACTCTCGTTGGTCCAAAATGTTTCATCTCTCGGAAAAATCCACAAAAATAATAAATGACATAGCCGTAATTTTCCCTACGCAAGTTTTGTAAAACGTTTCGTCGGAAAGCGATTCTTTTAGTGGGTTGTGCACAAGTTTTTCGTCCAATGCCTAACTTTAAGGATAAACTTTTGTACGTACGCCCTCACGTACATACTCTGGAAATACGGGGTATAACAACAACCTTGGGACATATGTCCACCACAACATTGGGACATATGTCCCCCACAACAAAGAGCCATGTGGCCTTCCACTAGGCACAAAAAAACGCCCAAGGCAAGCCCCCCACTTGCCCACAAAATCGTCCAAATACCTACTCCCACTCACCAAAAGAAAATATCTTCCAAGACTTTGACCACTTGACCATGTCCACTTGGCCAACATTTTCGTCCAACCCATGCCAACTAAGGGTGACACATGTTGCCGTCCTATTGGTCCAAAATATTTCGTCTCTCGAAAAAATCCGTAATCGGTTAAAATATTAAAAACGTAGAATTTCCTTCACAAGGTTCGGAATCTTTTCCGTTGAAAGTTCACAATTCCATCCTTAACCTAATTAGGGTTTGTACAAATGTACGTACGTCCTCACATACATACTCTGGAAATACGGGGTATAACATTCTCCCCTCCTTAGAAACATTCGTCCCGAATGTTCCTTCTCAAGACAGATAACGATAAAGTTCCTCATAACTTAAACAGTTTGCAAATGCCACACATGGCCACAATACAACACGCGCAAATACTTAAATCCAAGTCCACAAGGAATCACCTCTATCATCACAAAAGCTCCCACCGTCAACCTGAACTCCAAGTGTCGACGCCGACTATCCGCACGACTTCTGTTGACTCTGAGCTGCCAATAACTTCTTCTGGATAAGCTCCACCTTATCCACACCCTGCTGGATCAAGTTTGGACCAACTATCTGAACCTTGCCAACATCGAACCAATCGACCGGCAACCTACACATCCGCCCATACAAGGCTTCATAAGGCGACATCCGAATACTGAAATGGTAGCTATTATAATACTCACTCAACAAGAGGCGAATAATCCTTACAGCTACCTCTGAAATCAAAACACCGGCCCGAGGGTGAATGCAATACTGAGACTCACCTGAGTTCCTAACCTTGCCTGGTAAGACCTCCATAAAAAGAAATAGCCGCAAACTGGGCTCCACTGCCTGTCATAAAGTAAAAGTAGGAACCCCGTGCAGTCTTACAACCTTCCTGATATATAACATCTCGCATAACCCTCTGCCGAGTAAACAGTTCTGACTGAAAGACAAGATGGGCTGACCTCATCGGCCCGACTACTGGTCGAATGCATCCACGAACTCGTACTATGGTTAACTAAACTTGGGCCTAACACCCTCGTGACCCTATCACAAAGCGGGACCACCACAATTTTTCCTTACTTCAAACCGGGCTGCGGGTTGACCCGCAATCTGGCCTCAACCCGACCCATTTATCGCGCCAAGCTCTTGTTTCCCGATCCGGAACAATTTCACCATCGAGTCACGAAAACCTAGTGGTCTTCTTAGCTCAACTATCCTCTTACATTTCACACTACTCAGGGACTTATCACACAAATATATCTCACGTATACTATGCACTCCGATAAGGGTCAAACATAAAAATAAATCTTTTACTCAAGATGGCCTCGCCTGTAAGGTTTCCACGTAAAAAAATCTAAGGCTTACAATTGCCCTGTCCCCAATCTTACCCTTTTAACTAACCTTGTCTTCTAAACGCAATTAACACAATGCTATCTGAACATAACACTTAATCAAGATCATCATATCAAGCATACTAATCTCTAGAGGGGTAAGAATATACCTGTATTAACTGCCTCATTTTCCCTTCGTCGCTCTAATCATAATCCTGCCCTGCCGGGCGCATAGCTATAGAAGGCGATGAACACGCATCGACCGTAGAGTCGCTGCCATTTTTCCTGCACTCTCCTATGCGACAGCTCACATGGCTCGACGGCCGCAGTGAAACAAGCACCGCAAGAAAGACGACATTCCCGACGACGCCGCCACATCGCACACCGAGGGGACATGAATCTCGCTGTAACCCATGTATATCTCAGAAACTGAAGCTCGGAGCCCTACCAGCCTCCCGAATACCCGAACGCCCCAAGATCGCGGAGGACCACTCAGATCGGGCGGAGGTGCATAACTAACACGGCCTTGGCGGTTCGCCTCGAAAGTTACCAAAGGACCTCGCTGCTCGCCTCTTCGCGATCTCGGCCATTCCGTCGCCCTCCGCCTCACATCCAAGTGCATAAGCTCGCACGCGGCAATGTCCATGCCTACCGGGCGGCTACACCAACAAGCTCGCCAAATAGTCATCGAGGCCGTGATGTAGCGGTACTCGGCCCTCCATATCGCCTACCAACGCGGGACATACCGAGCCAATGAGTCGAACTCCACGTTGTACTCCCAACCGACGCCTCTCGCCTCAAGATCGTAAATCTGCCGCGTGCCCTCCTCATCTGCGGAGGCAAGAAATGTGCAAGAAATGCCTCGAGAACTTCGTCCCATACTACCGGAAGTGCATACTCTCCGACAGCTCATGAATCAAACCATTGATCGCAGTATCACGCACCGATGCGAACCTAAGACCACCGACTCGGTCTCCAAGGCCTTGATCACTCTCATGATCCAGAATCGCTTCGGATGAACTCCTCGCGATCGCCCCGCCTCGACCCATAAAACTCTAGCGCTACAACTCAGAAAATACCGTAGTCTCAAACGGTCCGATCTCGAGTGAACCATGGGTGCTACCGAATCCGCCGTGATCCACTTATCCTCATGTTCGCCACGATCACGCCGAGAATCGCCATCTCTTTGTACCTAACCTCCGCCTGTGCCAGCCGGACCTGAGGCTCAGTATCGTGGTCTCAGCAGCCCACCGCCGCGCTCTAAACTCGCTGGCCGGGCGGCGCCGCAAAACTCGCCGTCAAGCACTATCTCGTAATGACTGCTTGCGCCTCGTACTTCTCAGATCCTACTAGCAGCTCTCGATCGCTTTGCCCATCTGGGCCCGGTTGCTCATGGGAGGCATAATCGTAAAAACGAAATACGTTAGAGGGTCCAACTTATAACACGCCTTCTAAGGCACGATCTCGTAATGAGAAGAATGGAAACCAATCCTAAATATCCTATAGCCTCGATTATTGCGGTGCACAACACACCGATAATCAAGACTCTACTAGATACGGCTCAGACACTTTCCAAGGATTAATCGCTCGATACCACTTTTGTCACGACCGATCCGGGCGGATCGTGCCTTACCCGCACCCAAGTTGACATACATCGAGTAATCTGGAATATAAAAACAAGACATGAAACAATTATAGAATGAGAACAGCTTTATCGAGAGAAGATTGCCTTTCGCACGTATATATATAAAAGCTTGAATACTACATCCCTTTACAACTCGCCCACAACGATTACATGCACTCTAAGATTTTTACAACAACTATGACGACAGTGGCCCCGCTATACCCTTTAATGTACAAGAAATTACAAACTCTGGGAAAACATACCAAAAGATAAGCCTCCGAGAAAACGAGCTTCCTAATACGTGAATCGTGATCCTAAGAGTGAGGATCAACCGATGTACCTTCTACCGCGGCATGAACGCAGCCCCAAGGAGGTCAAGACAACAGTACCAAGTATGTGAAATCTGGAAATCAGAACGAAATCATAACAAAGATAAAATAAAACAGAGACATGTATGATAACAAACTACGATTCACAACATAAAAGCCATGTCAAGTCGTGACTCACGCCTCAAGTCATCCTCACGCCCGTGGAACTCCTTCCTCACCGGCAGCTTCAGGTATAAATCATGTGATACGTATAACATGTCTCGCCATCCCATGGGACTCGAGGTGGAATCACATGGTCACATTCGGCCCATCTCACGGACTCTGCCGGATCGTATGGAATACATTCGGTCCATCTCATGGACTCGGTATCAAATCGGTGGAATACATTCCGGTCCATCCCATGGACTCGGTATCAAAACGTGTGGAATACATTCGGTCCATCCCATGGACTCGGTATCAAATCGGTAGAATACATTCTGGCCCATCCCATGGACTCGGATTCTAATCGGTGGAATACATTCCCGGTCCATCCCATGGACTCGGTATCAAAACGTGTGGAATACATTCCCGGTCCATCCCATGGACTCGGTATCAAAACGTGTGGAATACATTCCCGGTCCATCCCATGGACTCGGTATCAAATCGGGTGGAATACATTCCCGGTCCATCCTATGGACTCAGTATCAAATCGTGTGGAATACATTCCCGGTCCATCCCATGGACTCGGTGTCAAATTGGCCATAACATTTAAACTCTCTTTTAAGACAGATTAAGATAATACCATACTTTTCTTTTAAATCACAAACCCTTTCCTTTTTCTTTTTTTAAAATCATGTAACAACATTCTTTTCCAAAAGTTCAAGTTGCCTAATTAAAATATACTCAAGTCTTTTACTTCCGAAAGATTTCATAGTTCATAGTCTTAATCAAATAACGCAATTTCTTTTTAAAACAATTGAGTAGCATATACCTCATGTGTGAGTAGTTACTCTTGTTTATAACAATCTTATTAAAGCAGCCATGATCTAGAAAATGTAATACAATTTTGTCTTATCTTAGCTTCTATGCAGATGGAGGTTTCTACTGGTTTTAATATAGTTAATTAGTCAATACATTTTCCTTTATTAACGCTGCAGTGGTTTGTTCGATACTTATTCTCATTTCCGAAATCAGTAAAACATTATTCTTTAAAAGCCAAGTACTCATTACTCACGAATGAGGTTTCACAACTTTTTAACAAAATTCATAGTCCTTAACATTTCATAAAACGTCATTTATAAGTTAAGTCTCTTATCTTTTAAGATCAAGTCTCTTAACTTCTAAAATCAATAAACCATTCTTTTACCTACATAAAGTCGTTATAACTAACTTCCCATAAAGCTATTATAACACCTTATGTTTTAAACCAACCAAAACTCATTTAGCACATGTACGTCTACCGTACTACATAGTTTACAAAACATCATGCTAGAAAGGATAGGAAGAGGTTCACATACCTCGCGACGATTATCGACAAATAGCAAAACGCTCCACCGTACTATAACCCTGCTAGCCTTGTCCACCCTTCAAGTAGAACACGCTACTCGCAGAACTTCAACCTATAATGGCCATATACGTCTATCAACGTCTAGACTACTCTGTAGAATATTCAAAGCAGAAGGTTCTCTATTCTACGGAAAATTGGGCAGCATTTCCCTACCCGTCAACTACACAAGTCTACTGTAAATACAGTCCTATGTAAGTACAGTTCAATACTCTTCTCTTATACCATCCTTCTATATATCTTATACTCATTTCTATACTACTACAGTATGTAATTTCCAATTACAATAGAAGGACAAAGATATTTACCTCGATAAGCCCAAAATTATCCTAGATTAAAGTCGATCCTGAGCAAGGTTTAGCTCCTAATCTGTACGCTCCAATTCACTCCAAGAAACCCTTAGAAGTTCTATCCAACTTCTACTTAATACTTCAGCCAACAATGAAGATTTTCCCTAGGGTTTCGTTTTGTGACTAATGGATATAAAGTAGTATTTCTGGGCTTTTAGTATAGAGGTAACTTTGGAATACTACAAGGTATTAGGCTAAGGTATTTTGGCATAGTAACAATACTAGAAGACAACTTTTCTACCAAGGGGGGGGGGGGTATTTTGACGAGACAACTAGGAAGGGGGTGTTTTATGAGGCTTCACAAAGGGGAGGGAGTTTGGACGAGAGCTTTCAAGAGGGGGGGAGGGATTTTGAGACTTGGAAAATGTTTAAGGGATGAAGATTTAGTCTTGCACTTGTGGGGTATTTATAGGCCAATCAATGGCCAAGATCAAAGCAAGTTGAGGGTGAAGATTGGATAGCTTGTGTGAGTGGAGTCTTCCACCAAGTGTCCACCACAACCTTGGGACATATGTCCACCACAACATTGGGACATATGTCCCCCACAACAAAGAGCCATGTGGCCTTCCACTAGGCACAAAAAAATGCCCAAGGCAAGCCCCCCACTTGCCCACAAACTCGTCCAAATACCTACTCCCACTCACCAAAAGAAAATATCTTCCAAGACTTTGACCACTTGACCATGTACACTTGGCCAACATTTTCGTCCAACCCATGCCAACTAAGGGTGACACATGTCGCCCTCCTATTGGTCCAAAATATTTCGTCTCTCAGAAAAATCTGTAATCGGTTAAAATATTAAAAACGAAGAATTTCCTTCACAAGGTTCGGAATCTTTTCCGTTGAAAGTTCACAATTCCATCCTTAACCTAATTAGGGTTTGTACAAATATACGTATGTCCTCACATACATACTCTGGAATTACGGGGTATAACATATGCCTTATGTGTGAGTAGGTTATTCTTGTTTATATCAATCTTATTAAAGCAGCCATGATCTAGAAAATGTAATACAATTTTGTCTTATCTTAACTTCTATGCAGATGGAGGTTTCTACTGGTTTTAATAATAATTACTTAGTCAATACATTTTCCTTTATTAACGCTGCAATGGTTTGTTCGATACTTGTTCTCATTTCCGAAATCAATATAACATTATTCCTTTTAAAACCCAATTACCCATTTCTCATTAAAGCGGTTTCACAACTTTTTAACACAACCCAAGTCCTTATTATTTCACATCAAGTCTTTTATCTTTTAAAAACCACAAACCATTTCTTTGCCCACATAAAGTTGTTATAACAAACTTCCCATAAAGCCGTTATAACACTTTATATTTTAAATCAACCAAATTCATTTAACACATGTACGTCTACCGTACTACATAGTTCACAACATATCATGCTAGAAAAGATAGGAAGAGGTTCACATACCTCGCGACGATTATCGACAATTAGCAAAATGCTCCAAGTACTACAACCTTGCTAGCCTTTTCCACACTTCAAGTAGAATACGCTACTCGTAGTACTTCCACCTATAATGGCCATAAAATGCCTATTAACCTCTAGTTCTCTTCGTAGAACATTTCTACGGAAAATTAAAGACCTCCCCGCTATCACATAAATCTCCTCCTACCAAGGCCCGCTACTGTGCCAACAACTCCTGGTGGATTACACGCCTAACCTGACGTGCAATTCTACTTCACAGAATACAAAGTCTATCAGAATACAAATTCTATGTAATTACAGTTCAATCTTCTTCTTTAATATCCATTCTATGTATAGTATACTCAACTATACATTACTACAACATGTAATTTTCAATTACAATAGGGGGATAAAGATCATTACCTCGATAAGCCCAAAATTATCCAAGATTAAAGTCGATCTTGAGCAACGTTTAGCTCCTACTCCGTGCGCTCCAACCCGCTCCAAGCAACCCTTATACCCTCCTAACCAACTCGTCTTTAAGAACCACCCTAAACAAGTGAAGAACACTAAGGTTCTTGTCCTCACAACTCTCGGCCAAGGTGAGGCTTTAGGGGCTAGGGTGTGAAATCTTTTCTAACTTTTGGTTAACAATCTTCCTAATATACTAAGGAAGAACACTTAAGAGTTTAGGAATTTTTGGACAAAGTTTGGTTAAGAGAGGGTGTTTCGCATTTAAGGCTTTCAAGTGAGGGAAGTTTGGACGAGAACTTCAACTAAAGGGGGAGAGGGATTTTGATACTTGGAAATTGTTCAAGTGATGAAGAAGTCTTGCTATCAAGGGGGGGGGGGGTATTTATAGAACCACCAAGGGCCAAGATTAAAACAAATGGACGGTGAAGATTTGGATCCATGTGAAGAATGAGGTCTTCCACCCAAGTGTCCACCACAATGTTGGGACATATGTCCACCACAACCTTGGGAAATATGTTCCCCACAACAATGAGCCATGTGGCCTTCCACTAGCACCAAAAATAGTCCACCACCTACTCCCACTCACCCAAAGAAATATCTTCCAAGACTTGACCATTTGACTTGTCCACTAGCCCAACATTTTCGTCCAACCCATGCCAACTAAGGGTGACACATGTCGCCATCCTATTGGTCCAAAATATTTCGTCTCTCGGAAAAAAAATCCGTAATGCCAAAAATCCGAAAATAAAGTGGGCCTCAGAAAACCGTAAGTTCTCTCGTGGGCCCCACGTGACCAATTCCGGAAATTAAAATTTCAATACTTCTAAAATATTCCAAAAAGTCCGAATACCAAATCTGGGAATCCAATTCCCATTAACGAACCTTTTTACTTCACAAAAACCGGAAACTTTTTCGTCGAAAAATCACATCTTTCTTTCTTTCCAAAATTATTGTCGTATTCTCGTACGTACGTCTTCACATACATACCCTGGAACTACGGGGTGTAATAAGTTAGTTGGTCCAGACTTGGTTCAGCAGGCTGTGGATAAGGTGAAGCTTATCCAGGAGAGATTGTTAGCAGCTCAGAGTCGGCAGAAGTCATATGCGGATAATCGGCGTCGGCATTTGGAGTTTCAGGTAGACGATTGGGTCTTCTTGAAGGTGTCACCCATGAAGGGTGTGATGAGATTCGGAAAGAAGGGGAAACTCAGCCCAAGGTACATTGGGCCCTACCAGATCGTCCGTCGAGTAGGCAAGGTTGCCTATGAGTTGGATCTGCCATCAGAGTTAGAGGCGGTACATCCGGTCTTCCATGTTTCTATGTTGCGGAAGTGTATCGGAGATCCAGCGAGAGTTTTCCCTGCTAGTGAGGTCCAGGTGACAGAGGGGTTATCGTATGAGGAGAGTCCCATAGCGATACTCGATCGCCAGGTCAGGCGACTGCGGACCAAGGATATGGCTTCCGTCAAAGTCTTGTGGAGGAATGATAACCGGGAGGAGATGACTTGGGAAGCGGAGGAGGACATGTTGAGGAAGTATCCTCACTTATTCCCTACACCTTCAGGTAATTCGTTTTCCCTTACTTGTCAAGTTTTAATTGAAGTATTTATTTTGCTTAAATGCTATTATGTGGCCATGTGTGGCATTATTGGTATGTCGGGGTTGTGAAAGGAAACTATGTAGCTAATTATAAGTTTGACTCCGAAAGAACATTCGGGGACGAATGTTTCTAAGGGGGGAAGAATGTTACACCCCGTATTTACAGGACATGTATTAAGAACGTACGTAAGAACTCAGAAATGTTAAGATTAGAGACTTGTAAAAATTTATCGGAATTTTGGAATTGTCGGAAAACGAATATTGTGACGAATGGGAGGGAGACACGTGTCACCCCCCCTTATGTTGCCTTGGACGAAATGGGACATGGCCAAAATGGTCATTGACCATAGTCTTAAGATGACAAGTCTTGCAAGTAGTGAGCTTGAGAAAATTGACTTAGTCAAAGGGTCCACAAGTCTTGATATTTAATTGAAACTCATCCAAGCCTCACATTTGTACACATCTTGACCCTCCATTGTGCTATATAGTAGTACTAGTAGCAAGACTAAGCCCAACACTTAGAAAAAATTTCAAGAATTTCAAGAACACCTAGAGGTGCTCTCGGGTTCACTCCAAGAAGAAAAGAATTTTTTTTGTTTCTTGTCCATTAAGCTCCACACTTTAAACCAAGGTTCATGAGTGTATTGTGAGTGTATCTCAATAGAAAAATTCCGGAAAAAGATAGTTTTCGTATTAGTCGCAAGGTGAAAACCTAGTTGCTTTTCTAGGTTTTGTTTGGAAGTTTGAAGGAAATTTGTTGGTGTTGTTCTAAGGGTCTCAAGTAGCGGATTGAAGTGTCTTGAAGAGGCTCTAAGTTGCTAAGGAGCGACTTCGGATTTGGAGTTGGACTAAGAATCGTTGAGGTAATAATCTTGTCTCTGAAGTGTTACAAGATTATATATTGTTGTTAGCTTTACATATTTGCTAGCATGAAGTATATGTGTTGAAGTTTTATAAGTATTATGGATTGATTGTAGCCTTAAATCCGAAATGTCATTTAAGCCATGTGAAGTTGGATTACAATTTGGTCGTTTATTAGAATCGTCGCATGTTACTTACTTGAAGATTATAGTAGTTATAATCGATTGCGACTTGATATCATGTTATGCTAACGACTTGGATTGAAATGGAAATTGGATAAGAATTGGTGTTATTGTACTCAATGTGGCCGAATTGGACTAGTAGTTTGTATTAGTTTGATATCTTTTGTGGGGTGGAATTTTACACGTCTAGTAGGCGTGTAATCCCCTATTGATTAATTGCATTGTTGGGCCTTAAATGTGGCGTGTTTGGTTATTGAATTCGGCCTTGAAAAAGGTGGCAAAGTATGTAGAAACAAAGGAGGTGTTGTCCGATTTTTCGTAGAATTTAGTGACTTTACACTTATAATATTCTACGTTTGAAGTAAGACGTTAATAGACGTATTGTGGACATTATAGGTTGACATACTACGGGTGGGATATTGTACTTAGCAAGTGGATTGACCCGAAGAGGTATGTAGAACTTTCCTATCTTTTGAGCATGACTAGTTGCACGTATATAGTACGGTAGACGTACAAGACCTTGATATCCTTTACTAGTTTTATGAATAGCCAAGTCGGGTGAGTTAGGGGAGTAACTCACTTCTTTGAAAGTATTAAGGATGTCTTAAGTTTTATTAAAGTTAAGGGACTTGAAGAGTTTTAAAGTATGTGATACTTGTTTCGTTTTAAACGTATAAGTCCCTTGGATAGGAAATTGTATTTGGCTAAGGTATAAAGTGATTATAACGACTTTATGGGAAGTTGGTTATATTAGCTTTATGGAAAGATAAATGACTTGATTTAATGAAAGGCAATTTGATTTTAAGGCATCAATTGCCTAAGGTTTTATAAGAAAAGGAGTCACTTGATTTAGAAACCTAACTTTATTTCTAAAGGTATTGTGACTTGTCTTGAAAAGTAATTTTGACTTGATACTACGGTTAATAGTATCTTGGAAGTTTTATACGAAAAATAGTCATTTTTAAAAGAGTGGAAGTATGTAGTACTTGGGTTAAATTCCCGGATTTTTATAAAAGATATGCTAGTGCCTTAAGTAAACTGAAATGAGAGTGTATATGAATAAGGCTAATAAGAAGTTAGGGGGATTTCTTAACTTGCTTATTTATTGTATTATAAGCCGGTAGTGCTTATGTTATGTATGATAAGCCAGTTGAGATAGGGTAAGAGTATAAATGAGGGGTAAACCCCCAAGACGTTATACCACCTTCTCCAGGGTAAGAGTATAAATGAGGGGTAAATCCCCAAGACGTTATACCATCTGCTTCAGGGTAAGAGTATAAATGAGGGGTGAACCCCCAAGACGTTATACCACCTGTTTCCGTGGATTTGCTACCCATGATGCGAGGAATACCTCATGCGAGTCCTTATGGGCTTATGCGGGTGAAATAGTCCCATGCGGGCGGGTACAACCTATGCGAGGAATACCTCATGCGGGTACACACGACCTATGCGGGTGAAATAGTCCCAGGAGTAGGATTGCTTAATGATACTGTGGGCGGATGGTCCTGCTTTGATCGTGAGCTTCCTATTTTTATGTTGTACGTATACTATTAGTTACTCTCATTGTTAGTAAGGCACTGTGTACTGTAATTTTGTTATCATACATGTCTCCGTCTTTGTTTTAAACTTATGATGTAATTATAGTATTTTCCAGTTTTACATACTTAGTACATATGTGTCGAATTCTTCCTGGGCTGCGTTCATGCCGCAGTAGAGTAAGGTGTGGTGGATCCTCATTCTTAGGATCACTTATCAGACGTCAGAAGCTCCATTTCTCCGGAGGCTTGTCTTTTTGGTACAATCTTTCCCTGATGTTGTAGATTTATGTACATTCAGGGGTATGGCGGGGCCCTGTCCCGCCACTGTTGTTATTCCTAGAGGTCTGTAGTCACATGTTGTGGTTTGGGGCTGTAAGAACCGAGTTGTACAGTTTTGCTTTTGATTATGCATATTTTATGGAAGGCGGTCTTATCGGCTAGCCTGTGATGTTATTGTCTAAATATGTTGTATGTTGTGTATGTTATGCTGCTATTCTCTGATGTATACCTGAACGGGGTGCCCAGGTAGGGCACCAGTCGCGGCCCCGGGGTCGGGTCATGACAATAGGAGACATGTATAGTCACACCCCGAACCCCGGGCCCATGACTGGTGCCCTACCTGGGCACCCTGCTACCTTAACAACACAAGTAAACTGCGGAAATTAATAACAGCTCTTTTTTTTTTTAAAACCAACGTACGTGTAAGGCAAAGCCGACTAGGCTGCCATATAATATACATAAACAAAAGACACTACTCTGCACACGAGTCCAATCCCACATATGAATACAGACCTCTAGGAGTTAAACTGATCTATGACGGGACAAGGCCCCGCCGTACCCATAAATATACAAAAGCCTGTACTGAAGGAACTATACCAAAATGATAAACTCCTGAACAAAGGGAGCTATCCAAAAACCCTGAGCAGGATCCTACACCTGCCGATCACCAAACAGCGTACCTACACCTGCGGCATGAACGCAGCCCGGGCGAGGTCAAGAAGAATGTACCAAGTATGTGAGCGATGCGTCGTAATAAAATCATAACAGTCTAAACAAAACAGGAGACATGTATGATAGCCAACCTACAGTACATAACACATAAGCAGTCATATCAAGTCAGGGACGCAGGCCCTCAAAGTCATTACTCGAATATAACCATGGGTCTCACGCCCATAATATCAATCATGCCCGTGGAATCCTTCCTCACTGCCGGCAGTCCCTGATGTAACAACACCCATAAGGATACATGAACACCAAGTCCCACCTGTGTCCGAAATACCTCGTGGTCTCATGCCCCGGAATCCTACCTCGTAAAAGCATGAACATAGGGTAACACAAACAATTCCGGGGACATATATGATACTCAAAATACAACACCTTGTGCCTTACTACAATGAGAGTAAACAGTAGTATCCTTACAATATAAAATAGGAAGCTCATGATCAAAGCAGGACCATCCGCCCGCAGTATTATTCAACAATCCTATTCCTGGGACTATTTCACCCGCATAGGTCGCGTGGACCCGCATGAGGTATTCCTCGCATAGGCTGGACCCGCCCGCATGTGACTATTTCACCCGCATAAGCCCTTTCGGACTAGCATGAGGTATTCCTCGCATAGGACTATTTCACCCGCATAAGCCCTTACGGACTCGCATGAGGTATTCCTCGCATAGGCTGGACCCGCCCGCATGGGACTATTTCACCCGCATAAGCCCTACGGACTCGCATGAGGTATTCCTCGCATCGTGGGTAGCAAATCCACGGAATTATGCAAATGCCACAAACCCGGATCGACTCAAACAACTGATATACCAATAGCACACAACCGGCTATTTCCAGCACACATAGGCAAATCCTCAATTAACAAGCCAAAGTCCTTACCAAGGCACACTTAGAATGATTCACAATCAATCAAGCCAAAGTACTTATCCAGGCACACTTAGACTAATTCTCAATTAATCAAGCCAAAGTACTTATCCAGGCACACTTAGACTAATTCTCAATTAATCAAGCCAAAGTACTTATCAAGGCATACATAGAATAATTCTCTTTTAGCAAGCCAAAGTAATTATCAAGGCACACTTAGACAAATTCTCAATTTATCAAGCCAAAGTACTAATCAAGGCATACATAGAATAATTCTCTTTTAACAAGTCAAAGTACTTATCAAGGCATACTTAGAATAATTCTCTTTTAACAAGTCAAAGTACTTATCAAGGCACACTTAGACAAATTCTCAATTTATCAAGCCAAAGTACTAATCAAGGCATACATAGAATAATTCTCTTTTAACAAGTCAAAGTACTTATCAAGGCATACTTAGAATAATTCTCTTTTAACAAGTCAAAGTACTTATCAAGGCACGCTTAGACAAATTCTCAATTTATCAAGCCAAAGTACTAATCAAGGCATACATAGAATAATTCTCTTTTAACAAGTCAAAGTACTACGACGCATTCTTTTATAAAAGACTCCTTTCTATGTAAAGCCCCAAGATACTAACACCCGTAGTATCAAGGCGTGTCTATTTTTTTCAAAGTAAGTTACTACACGTTTAGAAAACTCATTTCAAGGCTTGAAATCAAGTAACTTCAAATTTTCACAATCTTGGCAACTTATGCCCTTTTATCAAAATAGACAACTTTCTAAATCTTCCATAAAGCCGTTATAACCAACTTCCCATAAAGCCGTTATAACCCTTTATGGTTTTAGACATATCCATTCCTTCAATAACCAAGAGACTTATACTATTAAAACCAAGTATCACATACTTACAAATCAAGTTCTTAACTTTCAAAATACTTCAAGTCTCGTTATAGTTAGAAAACAATTTTTCTTCTACTTTTTAAACCTCAAGTAACTTCACCCTTAACGCAAGTTACTTCTCTTAAATCATGTCATTTCTCCTCTTTTAAATCAAATAAGTAAATCACTCCTTTGACTCCCCTAAAGTCATTATAATGACCTTTAGGTTTTAGAACTAAGGCACTAGCCAAAAGATTTGGAAACCACTTCCTTTTCAAGTCTCTATGTACTTTAAGAAAAATACCTTCACTTTTAAGAATCCAAACTTCCCTAAGGAAATGGATTATACTACTTACAATTTAAAAATCAAAGTACACTCAAGGAAGTACATAGAACAAATTCTATTTTAGGCAATCCAAATACAAGCAAGGAATGGATCATTCAAGGAGTAGAACTTACTTTCTTTATTCTAAGGAATCATGCTAGAAGAGGAGATAGTTCACATACCTTTTCGGCTAATATCCACAAGCTAAGCCGAATACTCCGTACGTAGAAGTGTCAACCTATAATGGTCACAACAAGACTATCAACTTCTAGTCTCTACGTAGAATAATACTAAGTATACGGTCTCTAATTCTACGGAAAATCGGGCAGCACCTCCTTTGTTTCTACTTACTTTGCCACCTTTTTCAAGGCAGAATACAATAACCAACAAGCCACATTTAAGGCTCCAAACAACAACCAAACAAAGGGGATTACACGCCTTACAATACGTTTAAAATTCCGCCCCAAAATTCATACGAAATAGTGAAAATGCCAAAAGCCATTCTCGGCCAACCTCTAGAACAACACTAAGTCTTTTCCAACCCTTTTCAAATTCCAAGTTCCAAGGTCTAACATGTTATATAGTTATAAACTACTTCAACAACTACAATTTCCTTCTTTATACAACATGCGACGCTTAGACTAATAATCGACTAGAATTGAAATCTTAAAGCTAAACATGCTAGTTTTCGGATTAGGGTTCCAATTGCCAATAAACATATCAAACTTCATACTATATAACACATGCTTTCTAAAATCCATAGCTACAATCAATAAGCAATCTTAACTACTAAAACGACAAGATTATACCTTTATAAGCCCTTAAAATTTCCAAGATTCCAAAGTCGCGCCTTAGCAATTCTTAGCTCCTTTCCTTAGGTTCCAATCCGCTCCAAGCACTCCTTAGAGGCCTATGAAAAACCCATCTTCAAGTTCCAACTTCAAAGTTGAAGAACTCTCTTAGTTTCCGCCTTGCGACTAAGGTGAAAATGCGTTTTTTCCGAAATATTTCTATTGAGATATCCTTATAATACCCTTGGGGACATTGGGTTAAAGTATTGTGGCTAATGGATCAAAACTATAAAAAATTTGTGTGGGACTTAGGGCAAACCCGAGAGCTCATCTCCTCTCTCTAAGGGTTCTAATTTTTTCTAAGGGTAGAAAATGCCAAGTCTTGCACTAGCTATGCATATATAACACATTGGAGGGTTTAGATGTCCACAAATGTGAGGTTAGGATTAAAATCACATGGATCAAGCCTAAGTGGCAAGTTGACTAGTCAATTATGTCAAGCTTTGAAGACTTATCTTCCAAGAGGTTCAATGACCAAACTACCCCTCCTCTAATTCGACCAAGACCACTTATGGGGGTGCCACGTGTCGCCCTCTCATTCGTCCATAAAATTCCGTAACCCTCGTGGGCCCCACAAAACGTAAAATTCCTCGGGTGGGCCCCACGTGACCAAATCCGTAAAAATAAATTTCCATAATATTAATAAGTTCCATACTCTTCAAATAATGCATTTTGAGAATCCAATTCTCAATAACGAACATTTTTCCTTTCCGATGTTCGGAACATTTTCCGTCGGAAAAACCATTCTTCCTTTCGTATCAATTTCCAAGTCTTGTTTCCTTTCGTACATTCTCTTATACCTGTCCTGGACTTACGAGGTGTAACATTCTTCCCCCCTTAGAAACATTCGTCCCCGAATGTTCTTAGTCGGTTTTCAAGCTATACAAACTCCGGCATAAACTCTATACTATGCCTCTCAATCAAAACTGCACAAGATCAACGATGTCACACATGACCACCACATAACATACGTAAACATATCAATGGACCTTCCGTCCGCGACCCCTTCTCACAAAACTCGAAGGTTACAGCCTTCTAGAACACGGGATCCCTAGAGGTTCTTTTCTTTCCTTACTTGTCATACTTTCTCGTACTTTCAAACTCATCTAGTACACGTACAAAATCTCAAATTTTGTTTCTCTTCTCCAATCCTTGGAGTTACTATCCAAACTTGACCATATAGTTACTTACATTCCCGTTAAGGCTCTTCTCGGTCCTTACGACCTAGTTCCGGTGGAACGCATCCACGAACTCGTACAACGATCAACTAGACCTGGGCCTAGCACCCTCGTGACCCTATCACATAGCGGGACCATTTCTAACTGACATCACCCCATTCCATACCATCGGCTGACCCGAAATGAGTCCATAACCCGACTCATCGTCACACTTAACTTGTCATTCTTAGTCTGAAATAAATCTTTCTCTTATCTCAAGGTACTTCTTACCCTATCCTCCCATTCACTAGAGGTTCGCCACATAGGCCAAAGTATTTCTACTGTACAATCTTCCCTATCGGTCTTACACTTATACGGGGTAATTACAACTTGTGAACTTTATACAACTATAGTCTCAGTTCACCTATCATTCTTGTCAACATTCTTACTTCTCACTTTACTAATCAAAGTATCCCTACCTCTGGGGTACTATCACTTACAACTGCTAGCACCGCTATCTTGGTCAATAACATAATCGCTTCCTCATGACCCTATAGTCTCTCCTAACCGAAACCGAGGCTCGTGCTGGGGCTCAAACTGGCGCAGAAGAACTCGCCGATCGCGAACAACATCCGGCACTCGGGCATAAGCCCTATCAACTCTCCGAGTCCGACTAGTAGCTCTCGCTACTCCTTTGCCCTCTGGGTGGCCGCCCTCCTCGAGGCACAACAAGAACACAACAATACGTCAGAGAGGAATTATCTTACTAACACAACTCTGTGGCACGATCTTAGAGTGAGAAGAATAGAAACCAACTCCTAAATGTCTCGTAGCCTCTTGTTTATGGGTGTGGCGCAACACACCGATAATCAAGACTCTACTAGACACGGTCAGTAAACATTCCGAGGATCGATCGCTCGATACCACTCACCACACCCCAACCGGGCGTGGATGGTGCCCTACACGGGCACCCGCTACCTTAACAACACAAGTAAATGCGAAATTAATAACAACTCATTTTTTTAAAACCAACGACGTGTAAGGCAAAGCCGACTAGGCGCCATATAATATACATAAACAAAAGACACTACTCGCACGAGTCCAATCCCACATATGAATACGGACTTCAGGAGTTAAATCGATCTATGACGGACAAGGCCCCGCCGCACCCATAAATATACAAAAGCACATCAAGGAACTATACCAAAATGATAAACTCACGAACAAAGGGAGCTATCCAAAACCCCGAGCAGGATCCTACACTGCCGATCACCAAACAACAGACCTACACTGCGGATGAACGCAGCCCCGGGCGAGGTCAAGACGAAGAATGTACCAAGTATGTGAACGATGAAATCGTAATAAAATCATAACAGTCTAAACAAAACAGAGACATGTATGATAGCCAACCTACGATATAACACATAAGTAGCCATATCAAGTCGTGGACGCAGCCCTCAAAGTCATTACTCGAATATAACCACGGGTCTCACGCCATAATATCAATCATGCCCGTGGAATCCTTCTCACCGGCAATCCCTCGATGTAACAACACCCATAAGGATACATGAACACCAAGTCCCACGTGTCCGAAATACCTCGTGTCTCATGCCGGAATCCTACCTC
This sequence comes from Przewalskia tangutica, assembly GCA_029844215.1. Classification (NCBI taxonomy): domain Eukaryota; kingdom Viridiplantae; phylum Streptophyta; class Magnoliopsida; order Solanales; family Solanaceae; genus Przewalskia; species Przewalskia tangutica. Next base: position 39,131,729 of record CM056733.1, read on the forward strand.
GTAAAAGCATGAACATAGGGTAACACAAACAATTCCGGGGACATATATGATACTCAAAATACAACACTTTGTGCCTTACTACAATGAGAGTAAACAGTAGTATCCTTACAATATAAAATAGGAAGCTCATGATCAAAGCAAGACAATCCGCCCGCAGTATTATTCGGAATCCTATTCACGGACTATTTCACCCGCATAGGTCGCGTGGACCGCATGAGGTATTCCTCGCATAAATCGGACCCGCGCGCACGGGACTATTTCACCCGCGTAAGCCCATTCGACTCGCGTGAGGTATTCCTCGATAGGACTATTTCACCCGCATAAGCCCTTACGACTCGCATGAGGTATTTCGCATAGGTGGACCCGCCCGCACGGGACTATTTCACCCGCATAAGCCCTACGGACTCGCGTGAGGTATTCCTCGTGATCGTGGGTAGAAAATCCACTAATTATGCAAATGCCACAAACCCGGACCGACTCAAACAAGCGATATACCAATAGCACACAACCGGCTATTTCCAGCACACATAGGCAAATCCTAAATTAACAAGCCAAAGTCCTTACCAAGGCACACTTAGAATGATTCACAATCAATCAAGCCAAAGTACTTATCCAGGCACACTTAGACTAATTCTCAATTAATCAAGACAAAGTACTTATCCAGGCACACTTAGACTAATTCTCAATTAATCAAGCCAAAGTACTTATCAAGGCATACATAGAATAATTCTCTTTTAGCAAGCCAAAGTACTTATCAAGGCACACTTAGACAAATTCTCAATTTATCAAGCCAAAGTACTAATCAAGGCATACATAGAATAATTCTCTTTTAACAAGTCAAAGTACTTATCAAGGCATACTTAGAATAATTCTCTTTTAACAAGTCAAAGTACTTATCAAGGCACACTTAGACAAATTCTCAATTTATCAAGCCAAAGTACTAATCAAGGCATACATAGAATAATTCTCTTTTAACAAGTCAAAGTACTTATCAAGGCATACTTAGAATAATTCTCTTTTAACAAGTCAAAGTACTTATCAAGGCACACTTAGACAAATTCTCAATTTATCAAGCCAAAGTACTAATCAAGGCATACATAGAATAATTCTCTTTTAACAAGTCAAAGTACTACGTACGTACATTCTTTTATAAAAGACTCTTTTCTATGTAAAGCCCCAAGATACTAACACCCGTAGTATCAAGGCGTGTCTATTTTTTTAAAAGTAAGTTACTACACGTTTAGAAAACTCATTTCAAGGCTTGAAATCAAGTAACTTCAAATTTTCACAATCTTGGCAACTTATGCCCTTTTATCAAAATAGACAACTTTCTAAATCTTCCATAAAGCCGTTATAACCAACTTCCCATAAAGCCGTTATAACCCTTTATGGTTTTAGACATATCCAATCCTTCAATAACCAAGAGACTTATACTATTAAAACCAAGTATCACATACTTACAAATCAAGTTCTTAACTTTCAAAATACTTCAAGTCTCGTTATAGTTAGAAAACAAGTTTTCTTCTACTTTTTAAACCTCAAGTAACTTCACCCTTAACGCAAGTTACTTCTCTTAAATCATGTCATTTCTCCTCTTTTAAATCAAATAAGTAAATCACCTTTGACTTCTAAAGTCATTATAATGACCTTTAGGTTTTAGAACTAAGGCACTAGCCAAAAGATTTGGAAACCACTTCCTTTTCAAGTCTCTATGTACTTTAAGAAAAATACCTTCACTTTTAAGAATCCAAACTTCCCTAAGGAAATGGATTATACTACTTACAATTTAAACATCAAAGTACACTCAAGGAAGTACATAGAACAAATTCTATTTTAGGCAATCCAAATACAAGCAAGGAATGGATCATTGAGAGTAGAACTTACTTTCTTTATTCTAAGGAATCATGCTAGAAGAGATAGTTCACATACCTTTTCGCTAATATCCACAAGCTAAGCCGAATACGCGTGCACGTAGAAGTGTCAACCTATAATGGTCACAACAAGACTATCAACTTCTAGTCTCTACGAGAATAATACTAAGTATACGATCTCTAATTCTACGGAAAATCGGGCAAAGACCTCCTTTGTTTCTACTTACTTTGCCACCTTTTCAAGGAATACAATAACCAAGCCACATTTAAGGCTCCAAACAACAACCAAACAAAGGGGATTACACGCCTTACAATACGTGTAAAATTCCGCCCCACAATTCATACGAAATAGTGAAAATGCCAAAAGCCATTCTCGGCCAACCTCTAGAACAACACTAAGTCTTTTCCAACCCTTTTCAAATTCCAAGTTCCAAGGTCTAACATTTTATATAGTTATAAACTACTTCAACAACTACAATTTCCTTCTTTATACAACATGCGACGCTTAGACTAATAATCGACTAGAATTGAAATCTTAAAGCTAAACATGCTAGTTTTCGGATTAGGGTTCCAATTGCCAATAAACATATCAAACTTCATACTATATAACACATGCTTTCTAAAATCCATAGCTACAATCAATAAGCAATCTTAACTACTAAAACGACAAGATTATACCTTTATAAGCCCTTAAAATTTCCAAGATTCCAAAGTCGCGCCTTAGCAATTCTTAGCTCCTTTCCTTAGGTTTCAATCCGCTCCAAGCACTCCTTAGAGGCCTATGTAGAACCCATCTTCAAGTTCCAACTTCAAAGTTGAAGAACTCTCTTAGTTTCCGCCTTGCGACTAACGTGAAAATGCGTTTTTTCCGAAATATTTCTATTGAGATATCCTTATAATACCCTTGGGGACATTGGGTTAAAGTATTGTGGCTAATGGATCAAAACTATAAAAATTTTGTGTGGGACTTAGGGCAAACCCGAGAGCTCATCTCCTCTCTCTAAGGGTTCTAATTTTTTCTAAGTGTAGAAAATGTCAAGTCTTGCACTAGCTATGCATATATAACACATTGGAGGGTTTAGATGTCCACAAATGTGAGGTTAGGATTAAAATCACATGGATCAAGCCTAAGTGGCAAGTTGACTAGTCAATTATGTCAAGCTTTGAAGACTTATCTTCCAAGAGGTTCAATGACTAAACTACCCCTCCTCTAATTCGACCAAGACCACTTATGGGGGTGCCACGTGTCGCCCTCTCATTCGTCCATAAAATTCCGTAACCCTCGTGGGCCCCACAAAACGTAAAATTCCTCGGGTGGGCCCCACGTGACCAAATCCGTAAAAAATAAATTTCCATAATATTAATAAGTTCCATACTCTTCAAATAATGCATTTTGAGAATCCAATTCTCAATAACGAACATTTTTCCTTTCCGATGTTCGGAACATTTTCCGTCGGAAAAACCATTCTTCCTTTCGTATCAATTTCCAAGTCTTGTTTCCTTTCGTACATTCTCTTATACCTGTCCTGGACTTACGGGGTGTAACATGTATGATAGCCAAACTACAGTACACAATACATAAGCAGTCATATCAAGTCAGGGACGCATGCCCTCAAAGTCACTACTCAAATATAACTATGGGTCTCACGCCCATAATATCAACCATGCCCGTGGAATCCTTCTTCACTGCCGGCAGTCCATGATATAATTATAACACCAATAAGCATACATGAACACCAAGTCCCACCTGTGTCCTAAAAACTGTACGGGCCAAGTAGGAAAATGAACCACGGATCCGGCTGCATCATAAACCGGCCGGGCGTACAAAGCCAACTACCAGATCCAGCCTGCGTTGTCACGACCTGTCCCCGGGGCCGCGACTGATGCCCTACCTGGGCACCCCATTCAGGTATACATCATAGAATAGCAGCGGAACATACACAACACATAACCATACTTAGAAAATAAACATCAACAGGCTAGCCGATAAGGTCACCTTCTGTGAAATGTACATAAACCAAAAATACATCAGTACAACTCTGTTCTTTAAAACCCAATCCACAAATATGACTATAGACCTCTAAGAATAACAACTGTGGCGGGACAGGGCCCCGCCATACCCCTGAATGTACATAAATCTACAACATCAGGGAAAACCGTACCAAAAGACAAGCCTCCAGAGAAATGGAGCTTCTGACACCTGATCAGTGATCCTAAGAATGAGGATCCACCACCTGCTTACCCCTACCTGCGACATGAACGCAGCCCCCGGGTAAAGGGGGTCAGTACAACATATGTACCTAGTATGTAAAACTGAAAATACTGTAAATACATCATAAGTCTAAAATAAAGCTGGAGACATGTATGATAATCAAATTACAGTACACTGTGCCTTACTAACAATTAGAGTGTCACGACCCGATCCCGGGCCCCTGCGACTGGTGCCCTACCTGGGCACCCCTTTCGGTATACATCAGAGAATAGCAGCGGAACATACACAACTTATAAAGTGCTTGAACATAAAAATAGCAACAGGCTAGCCGATAAGGCCACCTTCCGTACAATATACGCAATAAAACAGTACATTTTTTTTTCTTTACAACCCAATCCACAAATGTGACTACAGACCTCTAACAATAAAAACTCTGGCGGGACAGGGCCCCGCCATACCCCTGAATGTACAACGACCGACAATACCAGGGATAAGCATCCGGAATAAAAGAGTTTCTCGACAGCTGAACAGTGATCCTAAGAGCGAGGATCAAGAACTGTACTTCCACTGCGGCGTGAACGCACTCAAGAGGTCGATACAACATGTACCAAATATGTGAAACGAAATCATCAGAATGAAATCATAAGTCAATAATAAAACTGGAGACAGGTATGATAACTCAATTAACAGTACACAGTGCCTTACTGACAATTAGAGTAATCAAAAGTATAGGTATCAAATCCACGGAAATAGGTGGTAAAGCAGGTGGTATAACTATCTTGGGGATCTACCCCTCAGATATACTCTTACCCTGGAGAAGCTGGTAAAGCAGGTGGTATAACTATCTTGGGGATTTACCCCTCAGATATACTCTTACCCTGGAGAAGTCGTAAAGCGGTGGTATAACTATCTTGGGATCTACCCTCGATATACTCTTACCACGAGAAGTTTGGTAAAGCAGGTGGTATAACTATCTTGGGGATCTACCCCTCAGATATACTCTTACCCTGGAGAAGCTGGTAAAGCAGGTGGTATAACTATCTTGGGGATCTACCCCTCAGATATACTCTTACCCTGGAGAAGCTGGTAAAGCATGTGGTATAACTATCTTGGGGATCTACCCCTCAGATATACTCTTACCCTGGAGAAGCTGGTAAAGCAGGTGGTATAACTATTTTGGGGGTCTACCCCTCAGATATACTCTTACCCTGTCTCAACAGACCATCAAACAAAACATAAGCACTACCGGCCTATCATACAATAAGTAAGCAAGTTAAGAAATCCCCCTAACTTCTTATTAGTCTTATTCATATACACTCTCATTTTAGTTTACCTAAGACACTAACATGTCATTATAAATCCGGGAGTTTAACCCAAAGTACTGCGTACTTCTATTCTTTTAAACTGACTCATTTTCATATAAACTTCCAAGATACTAATAACTGTAGTATCAAGTCATAACTACATTTTAAGACAAGTCACAATACCTTTTTAGAAAATACATTTTCGGGCTTCTAAATCAAGTGACTTCTTTCTTTTAAAAACCTTAAGCAATTGATGCCTTTAAATCAATTTGCCTTTCGTTATTTCAAGTCATTTAACATACTTAAACTACTTAGAGTAAACCACTCTTTTATTAACTTTCCATAAAGCTATTATAACCAACTTCCCATAAAGCCGTTATACTAGCTTTATACATTAGCAACTTACATACTTCTTTATAACCAAGAGACTTAAAATTTCCAACAAAACAAGTATCAATAATACTTTCAACACACTTAAAGTCTCTTAACTTTTGAAAACCAAGATATCCTTAATATTTAAACAAGTGAGTTAACTCCCTAACTCAACCAACTTGGACTTTCTTAAAATAAGCCAAGGATATCAAATAGACTAGATTGTAAAAATCTTGTACGTCTACCGTACTATACATTTACAACTTATTCATGCTCAAGAGATAAGAAAGTTCCACATACCTCTTCGGTTTAATCCACTTGCTAAGTCCAATTCGCCGTACGTAGTATGTCAATCTATAATGACCATAGTACGTCTATTAACATCTAGTTTCAAACGTAGAATATTCCAAGTGCAAAGCTACTAAATTCTACGGAAAATCGGACAGCACTTCCTTTGTTTCTACATACTTTGCCACCTTTTTCAAGGCCGAATTCAATAACCAAATACGCCACATTTAAGGCCCAACAATGCAAATAATCAATAGGGGATTACACGCCTACTAGACGTGTAAAATTCCGCCCCACAAACGATATCAAACTAATACAATCTACTAGTCTAGTTCGGCCACATTGAGACACAATAACACCAATTCTTATCCAATTTCCATTTCAATCCAAGTTGTTAGCATAACATGATATCAAGTCGCAATCGATTATAACTACTATAATCTTCAAGTAAGTAACATGCGACGATTCTAATAAACGACCAAATTGTAATTCAATTTAAAATGACTCAACATGTCATTTTCGGATTTGAGCTTCCAAATTTCCATAACACTTATCAAACTTCATAACACATATCACATGATCACTTATAACTCATCATAACATGAAATCTTCAATTACAAAAGTAAAATGAAGGTTATACCTCAATTAGCCCAAATATGATCCAAGATCACAAGTCGATCCTTAGCAACTTTAGCTCCTCCTTTCGACGTTCCAATCCACTCCAAGAAACCCTTAGAAGCTTATGAATAACTCATCTTCAAGTTCCAACTTCAAAGTTGAATAACCCCTTAGGTTTTCGCTTTGCGACTAATACGAAAACACCATTTTTCCGGGATCTTTCTATTGAGATAACCTTACAATACTCTTAGGAACCTTGGTTTAAAGTGGGGAGATTATTGGACAAAAATTGAAAAAATTTCTTGTCCCAAGAACCTCAAACCCGAGAGAACCCCTTGTGTTCTTCAAGATTTTTGTAAAATTTGTCTAAGTGTTGAAGCTTGTCTTGCACTAGTATACATATATAACAAGATGGAGGGTCAAGATTAGAACAAATGGGTGGTTAGGATGCTTTTCACAAGGATCAAGCCAAGTGGCATTGACTTAGTCAACAATGTCAAGCTCTTGCCTTTGCAAGACTTGGTCTTTTAAATTATGGTCAAATGACCATTCTAACCATGACAATTTCGTCCAAGTCCACAAAGGGGGGTGACACGTGTCGCCCTCCCATTCATCGCAATATTTCGTTTTCCGACAATTCCATAATTCCGATAAATTTTTACTCGTCTCCAATTCTTAACAGTTTGAGTTCTTACATATGTTCTTATAAACATATCCGGAAATACGGGGTGTAACATTCTTCCCCCCTTAGAAACATTCGTCCCCGAATGTTCTTTCGGGAGTCATACTTAAAGATAGTGACATAGTCTTCTTTTACAACCTCTAAATACCAATAGTACCACACGAGGCCACATAACGATACTCATACTAAAATGTCAAGCTGAACCCCACGTGTCTAACGTCGGTTATCTGCATAAAGCTTCTGCTGACTCTAAGCTTACTAATAAACTTTTCTGGATAAGCTTCGCCTTATCCACACTTCGAATCAAGTCCGATCAAATAATCAACCTCGCCTATGTCGAACCATCCAACCGACGATCTACACTTTCTTACATACAAGGCCTCATACAGGGCCATCTAAATACTGGAAGGGTATCTGTTATCGTACGCAACACAACAAGAGGCAATTAACCCTCCCGGCTATTTCTGAAATCAAGAACACAGGCCCGCCACCTATCCTCAAGTGCCTAGATAGTACGCTCGCTCGACCGCTTGGCCCGAGGGTGTAATGCAACACCGAGACTCACTGTGTCCCTAATCCTTCTCAAAAACCTCCGGTTATCCGTAACCGAGCTCATCTGTCTGTCATCATAAACGTAGGAACCCCGTGCAGTCTCACAATCTCTCTGCTATACAATCTAGTATAAACCTCAGCCGAGTAAGTGGTCCCAACCGGAAGAACACGGCTGGTTTCGCCAGCCCATGTACCATGACCCCCAGGGAGTCGCACTTCCTCCGAGTACGATGCCACCCTGTAACAAGATCCATATTAATTACCTCTCATAACTAGGTTGGGATTTCAATCGCCTGCAATAGCCCACTGGGCTTCTGGTGCTCAACCATGACCTGCTACTAACTCGGACACTAAGCAGTAAACTCTGCTATGTCCCTTTTCCGGTCATCTTACCCATACATACATCTGAGGTCACGACACAACTTAGTAGACCCTGTACAATTAGAACAATAAGCACTGCGTGCCTCCCCTAAGACCTGCTGACTAGTCCTGCAGTACCGGGTACATGCAATCTATCCTCATCTCACAACACCCCATCCGGTGCTACCCAAACAGGCTCTTCTCTTCTTGGAGAGCCGTATCTCGATACCGCATCATAGCTGGATCCTCATACAGTCGCCTCTTTACCTCTTCAACGACGGAAGACTCGGCAACCTCTCGGATCTAAACTTCATTAACCTTGGAAACAAATAATCGAACCCCTTAGGCTAGGTAACAGAAGAATCTCACTTATGGTTCATGTTTCCCTTTCTCTGTTGCAACCTGTTACACCCCGTAAGTCCAGGACATGTATAAGAGAATGTACGTAAGGAATCAAGACTTGGAAATTGGTACGAAAGGAAGAATTGTTTTTCCGACGAAAATCTTCCGAACGTCGGAAAGGAAAAATGTTCGTTGTTGAGAATTGGATTCTCAAAATGTATTATTTGAAGAATATGGAACTTTTAACATTATGGAAATTTATTTTTACGGATTTGGTAACGTGGGGCCCACCCGGAGAATTTTACGTTTTGCGGGGCCCACGAGGGTTACAGAATTTTATGGATGAATGAGAGGGCGACACGTGGCACCCCCCACATATGGTCTTGGACGAAATTTAGTAAGGGTATAATGGTCATTTACCATGGTGGAAGATAAGTCTTGCTAAGCTTGATATTGTTGACCAAGTCAACTTGCCACTTGTGCTTAATCCATGTGATCTTCATCTTAGCCACCCATTTGTTTAAGTCTAAGCCTTCTATTGTGTTATATAAGCATACCACTAGTGCAAGACTAGTCTTGAACACTTAGAAAAAATTAGAGAAGCTTTGTTCTTGCAAGAGTGCTCTCGGGTTTGGTCCATAATCCACAAGAAAATTTTGTAGTTTTGATACATTAGCCACAAGACTTAAACCCAAGGTCCCTTAGGGTATTGTAAGGATATCTCAATAGAAAGATTTCGGAAAAACGACATTTTCGTATTAGTCGCAAGGCGGAAACTTAAGGAGTTCTTCAACTTTGGAGTTGGAACTTGAAGATGAGTTCTTCATAGGCTTCTAAGGAGTGCTTGGAGCGGATTGGAACTTAAGGAAATGAGCTAAGAATTGCTAAGGCGCGACTTTGAATCTTGGAAATTTTAAGGGCTTATAAAGGTATAAATCTTGTCGTTTTAGCAATTAAGATTTACTTATTGTTGTAGCTATGGATATTAGCAAGCATGAGTTATATAGTATGAAGTTTGATAAGTATATTGGCTATTGGAGCCCTAATCCAAAAACTAGCATGTTTAGCCTTAAGATTACAATTCGAGTTGATTATTCGTTTAAGTCGTCGCATGTTGTATAAAGAAAGAAATTGTAGTTGTTTATGACTATATAACATGTTTTACCTTAGAACTTGGAATTGGAAAAGGATTGGAAAAGACTTTGAATTGTTGGTTATGTAGTTGGCCGAGAATGGCTTTAAATATGGAACTACTTTGTATGAATTGTGGGGCGGAATTTTACACGTATTGTAAGGCGTGTAATCCCCTTTGGTTGGTTGTTTTTTTGAGCCTTAAAAGTGGCGTGTTGGTTATTGTATTCGGCCTTGAAAAAGGTGGAAAAGTGAGTAGAAACAAAGGAAGTGCTGCCCGATTTTCCGTAGAATTAGAGACCATATACTTAGTATTATTCTACGTTAGAGACTAGAAGTTGATAGTCATGTTGTGACCATTATAGGTTGACACTTCTACGTGCGGCGTATTCGGCTTAGCTTGTGGATTTAGCTTAAAGGTATGTGAACTATCTCCTCTTCTAGCATGATTCCTTAAGATAAAGAAAGTATGTCCTACTCCTTAAATGATCCATTCCTCGTTGTATTTGGATTGCCTAAAATAGAATTTGTTCTATGTACTTCCTTGATTGTACTTTGATGTTTAAATTGTAAGTTGTATAATCCATTTCATCTGAAGTTGGATTCTTATAAGTGAAAGTATTTTTCTTAAAGTACATGTAGTCTTGAAAAGGAAGGGTTTCCAAATCTTTTGGCTAGTGCCTTAGTTCCAAAACCTAAGGGTTGTTATAATGACTTTAGGGGAGTCAAAGGAGTGATTTACTTAATTGTTTTAAGAGAGGAGAAATGACATGATTTAAGAGAAGTAACTTGTTTTAAAGGTGTGAGTTACTTGAGGTTTAAAAGTAGAAGAAACTTGTTTTCTAAATATTAAGAGACTTGAAGTATTTTGGAAAGTTAAGAACTTGATTTGTAAGTATGTGATACTTGGTTTTAAGTATAAGTCTCTTGGTTATAAAAAGGAATGAATATGTCTAAAACCATAAAGGGTTATAACGGCTTTATGGGAAGTTGGTTATAACTTTTTATGGAAGGTTAAGAAAGTTGTCTATTTTGATTATTAGGCATAAGTTGCCTAGATTGTGAAAATTTGAAGTTACTTGATTCCAAGCTTTGAAATGAGTTTTCTAAAGGTGTAGTAACTTACTTTGAAAAATAGACACACATTGATACTACGTGTGTTAGTATCTTGGGGTTTTACATAAAAAGGAGTCTTTTGAAAAGAATGCACGTACGAAGTACTTTGGCCTGTTTAATTGAGAATTATTCTATGTGTGCCTTGATAAGTACTTTGGCTTGTTTAATTGAGAATTATTCTATGTGTGCCTTGATAAGTACTTTGGCCTGTTTAATTGAGAATTATTCTATGTGTGCCTTGATAAGTACTTTGGCCTGTTTAATTGAGAATTATTCTATGTGTGCCTTGATAAGTATTTTGGCCTATTTAATTGAGAATTATTCTATGTGTGCCTTGATAAGTACTTTGGCCTGTTTAATTGAGAATTATTTTATGTGTGCCTTGATAAGTACTTTGGCTTGTTTAATTGAGAATTGCCAATGTGTGCTGGTGATAGCATTTGAGTACAAGTATTATGTTTTATTACGTTGTCGCGACTCTCGGTTGGAGGGTCATTGCGCTCATTGTAAGTTTACTTGGACGTACCGACAGTGAGGTGGGATTCCACGGGTATGCTTCCATTATTTGTATTACCCCATGGTCATGCTTATACGATGTGGGATTCCGGGGCATGCGACCACGAGGGATACTCCTTGGACATGCTTATACGATGTGGGATTCCGGGGCATGTGACCAGGAGCGGGTGAGATTCCCGGATTTGTTTGTATTACCCCATGTTCATGCTTATACGATGTGGGATTCCGGGGCATGCGACCACGTGGGATATTGTTACTCCTTCGACATGCTTATACGATGTGGGATTCCGGCATGTGACTGCGAGGCGTTAGAATCCGATTGTGTATTACCCTATGGTCATGCTTATACGATGTGGGATTCCGGGGCGTGCGACCACGTCGTATATTGTTACTCCTTGGACATGCTTATACGATGTGGGATTCCGGGGCATGTGACCAGGAGGTGGGTTAGACTCCCGGATTTGTTTGTATTACCCCATGGTCATGCTTATACGATGTGGGATTCCGGGGCATGCGACCACGAGGGATACTGTTATTATGACTTGGTGTTATATTATATCATGGACTGCCGGCAGTGAGAAAGGATTCCACGGGCATGATTGATATTATGGGCGCGAGACCCATGGTTATTGTCACGACCCGATTCCGGGCCCGTGACTGGTGCCTTACCCCGGGCACCCTAGTGATACAACATCAGAGTAATCAGCGGAACATAAAACGATACAAGACATATTATGAAATATGAAACAATAATCTGATAAAAACTTGCCTTTCGGCATATATATAAACAACAGCTTTTTCAACATGAACAGTTTAATCCTTTTTACAAACCCCGCCACAACAAGATTACTGCACTTACGAATGATATGACAACAACGACGGGACAGGGCCCCGTCATACCCCTGAATGTAAGAACCTACAACAACAGGGGACTATACCAAGATAAGCCTCCGGAGAAACGGAGCTTTCCCAAACGCTGAACTGTGACCCTAAGAGCGAGGATCAACGACTGGTGTACCTTTACCTGCGGCATGAACGCAGCCCTCGGGCGAGGTCAAGACAAAAATTTACCGAGTATGTGAAACTCAAAATAAATCAGAAATGAAATCATAGTAGTCTATACAAAGCAGAGACATGTATGATAACCAAACTACGCTTTACAATAAATAAGCGAATATGTCAAGTTAGGGACTCACGCCTTAAGTCATCACAATAAAACCGTGACGGTAAGTACGAAGGCATAGCCGACTACTAAGACCTCGCATCGCGAAATGCCATAAATCGTATCACGAGGTCTTTCTAGACCGCACCATGATCGGCCGCCATTTGCCCGCAGATCAATGTGCGTGTCTATCCTCGAACTCTCGCACCCGCATAGGTCACACACGCACCCGCATAAGGTATTCCTCGAATCATGGTCCTAGACCGCTCGAGGTACACCCCGCATCGGCGCAATTTAACCTTCGTATCCGCCAGGCTCCCGCAACCCGCATAGTCTCAAAAGACCGCATAGTCTCAACATACCGCATAGGGAATCCCCGCATCGCTAAACACCCGAATGATCAATCTCGAGCTCTCGTGACTGCGATAGTCACAAGGACCGCATAGCCGATAGACCGCATCAAGGGTGGCAAGCCCTCGTATAATAAGTCGGGGGTAGGTGATATAATAATAGTACAATGGACTTACCGCTTAGCAACGTAAGTACAAAGAAGAATGACTCCCCTTACATAACAACCACAAGATACTAACACACGTAGCATCCTAACATGTTTACTTATCAAAGCAACAAGAAAATATTACAAGACTATCACAAACCAATACAATCAAGTTATTCACACAAGGTACTTTCTACTAACAAGTTTGGGTATCTATCCCCAAAGTACTTCACACATTAAATCTTTAAAAGATCCGCTTCTTTCCCATAAGTCACGCAATACGTAGTATAAAATAGAGTGGTATTTTTTTTAAGTAAACCAAAACACTTACCTTTGTAAAATCAAGTAACAACATTATTTTCCAAACGCTCAAGTTTGCCTAATTTCAAATGTTCACGTTTCTTATTTTAGAAAGGTTTCGCTGCTCATAGTCTTATTCATTTAAGAATATAATTCTCTTTAAACCATCTAAGAAACATAAGCCTTATGTGTGATTAGGATATTCTTGTTTATAACTATCTTATTACAAAGACCATGATCTAGGAAATATCATTTTGTCTCATCTTAGCTTCATGCAGATGGAAGTTTCTCTCGGTTTTATTAATACTTCATTAATCAAAACATTTCCCTATATTAACGCTGCAGTGGTTTGTCGATACACATTCTGATTTCTGAAATCAGTAAAACATTATCCCTTTTAAAAATCAAGTACTCATTACTCACGAATGAGGTTTCACACAAAACTCATTGATTAAGTTAAGTCTCTTATCTTACAAGATCAAGTCTCTTAACTTCTAAAATAAATCATTCGATTTATCTCTCTTAAGCCGTTATACCTAACTTCCCATAAAGCTAGTATAACTCTTAAGTTTTTAAAACCAAGTATTACTCTTCTTTTAAAAACAGTTCTTAATTCTCTTGAACTATTTCAAGATTATTATTATTCGGGCTTAAGTCAAAAGACATTGCCGTACAACTACGTTCAATTAACACACGTACGTCTACCGTACTACATAGTTATACACATATCATGCTAGAAGAGATAGGAAGAGGTTCACATACCTCGCGACGATTATCGACTATTAGCAAATCGCTCCACGCCATAACCCGCTAGCACGGTCCACCTTCTCAAGAGCACATGCTACTCACGTAACATTCAACCTATACAGTTATACAAGTCTATCAAAGTCTAGACTACTCGGTAGAATAAATCTAGATACAAGATCCTACGGAAATTGGGCAGCCCTTCCCTACCCACAAACTACAAGTTCATCTGTAATACCTCCCACGTAATTACAGTTCAGTTCTCTTCTTTAAATTCAGGCTTAAGTCCAAAGACATTGCCACAAGCTATGTTCAGTTATATATATAGTATACTTCAACTATATATTCCTACAACATGTAATATACAATTAAAATAGGGGGACAAGATAATTACCTCGATAAGCCCATAATTATCCAAGTAGAAATGTCGATCCTGGGCAACGTTTAGCTCCAACTCCGAGCGCTCCAACCCGCTCTAAACCACCCTTAGAAGTTCTAACCAACTTCTACACAATACTCCAACTGACTATGGAGATTTCCCTAGGGTTTCGGTTTGAGACCAAAGGACATACTGTAGAGTATTTCCTGACTCTACGTATAGAGGTTTCTTTGGAATACTACAAGGTATACGGCTAAGGTAATTTGGGTATAGTAACAATACTTTTGAGAGTATTTCTACAAAGAGGGAGGGGGGGGGGTTCTCGGCTAAGGCTCACAAAGGGAGAGGGTTTCGGCCAAAGGCCTTCACAAGGGGGAGAGGGGCTCTTGGACGAGAGTCAACAAGAGGGAGGAGAGGGGTTTTCAAGACTTAGACAAGTGAGGAGTGGATGAAGAAGTCTTCACTTCAAGGGGTATTTATAGGCTAAGCAAAGGCCAGCCAATGGCCAAGATCAAGCCATGTGCAAGGCAAGTGTAAGGCCTTGATCAAGCCATGTGCACCCTAAACCTACTCCACAAAACACTCCACAAAACAAGGCACAAAACAAGGCACAAAACAAGGCCAAAAGATCAAGCCAAAATCGTCCCACTTGGACGCCCAAATCGTCCAAAGCCGCCCCACTTGCTTCCAATGTGAGGGTGACACATGTCACCCTCCCGTTGGTCCAAAATGTTTCGTCTCTCGGAAAAATCCGCAAAAATTAAAAATGACATAGCCGGAATTTTCCCTACGAAAGTCGTGGAAAACGCTTTCGAAAAACGACTCTAACCGGGTGTTGTGCACAAAAATTAATTCGGCCAAGCCTTATTAAAAAGTTCAAATTTTCTACGCACGCCCCACGCATACTACTGAAATACGGTATAACATTCTCCTTCCTTAGAAACATTCGTCCGAATGTTCCTTCTAAGTCTCAAAACAAACGCGCAGATAGTCTTCACTACTATACTTACGAAAACAATCCTGCCACACCTGGCCACAGAACACCCGCGCAAATACCTCCATCCAAGTCCACGAGGAAACACCTCTAACATCACCACAAATACCTCTCCCCGGGGTCAAAAAAAATACTTCTTTAGTCACTGATACCACTTTTGTCACTTTGTCGCGAGACTTGCTCCGCCGACCCAACAAATGGTACCGGGCTGCATGCGATCCCTGAGGCATGCCCTTCGGCCCTTCTCAGGATGTGCAATACGGAGAGCCACGGTTCGGGTCTGTTCCCGTGGTAGAGGCTCTGGCCTCTTTATACGCCACTTCCGAACATAACAATACGAAAACCCGGACGCACTGCCTCCTAAGTCGGACGGCAAAAGCTAACATATAGGCAACCTGGCCTATTCTTCACATGAACTCAAAAAGGCCCAAAGCAACTCGGGCTAAGTTTCCTCTGTTTTCCAAAACTCGTCACACCCTATCCGGGGTGGTACCTTCAAGAAGACCGATCCAACTCGAACTCTAAGCGCCGCCGATTATCCGCACGATTTTCTCCGAGCCGCGTAACCTCTTCTAGACAAGCTTCACCCCATCCACAATTACTGGAACAAGCTGAACCAACTATCCGAACTTGCCAACATCGAACCAATCGGCCGCAAGAACTTACACTTCCGCCCCTACAAGGCTTCAAAAGGCGACATCCGAACATTGAAATGGTAGCTTAAACGCTCCCTCCACAGGAGACAACAATCCCCACGACTACCCCAGAAATCCACACACTGGCCCGAGGGCGAATGCGATTCTGAGACTCACCTGAGTTCTTAACCTTGCCTGGTAAAACTTCCAGAAACAAAAACAGCCGTACCCTGGGCTCCATTGTCTGTCATAAGGTGAAGGTAGGCACCCCGTGCAGCCTTACAACCTTTCAGATAACTCATCACAGCCGAGTAAACGGTCCTGACCGAAGAACACGATGGGCTGCCCCCATCGGCCCGACCACTGGTCGAACGCATCCACGAACTCGTACGCTGGTTAACTAAACTTGAGCCTAACACCCTCGTGACCCTACCACAAGGCGGGACCACCACAACCAGACCCCACCACCAAACATGCCGCGGGTTGACCCGCAACGTGGCCTCAACCCGACCCGGCAAGGCGCAAAATACTATCTCCCCGAAGGAACAATCTCACTAAACACGTTACGAAAACCTAGCGGTCTTCTTAGCTCAACTACCCTCTTTCATTTCATACTACTTAGGGACCTATCCCAAACATAGCTCACGTGCACTATGCACTCCGATAAGGATCAAACATAACACTACACCTTTACTCGAGATGGCCTTACCTCTAAGGTCTCTACGTATAACACTCTAAGGCTCACACCTTCTCTATCCCCCAAAATCTTACTCGGTTAACCCACCATGATTCTAATCACAACTAACACACTGCTATCAGAACATAGCACTTAAGGTATACTCACCTTATCACATAAACAAAACTCTAGGGGGTTAAAGATATGCCTGCTACTACTGCTTCACTCCCCTAGTCGTTCTTATCAAACCTGCCCCGTAGGGCGCATAGCTAAGGAAGGTGACGAACTACCCACCGATCCTGAAGGCTAAGTCCTCCTACAAGGACATTCTTTCGACATCAGACCCTGACGGTCATAGGTACAACAAGTACCAACTAAAAGACGACATTCCCGATGGCGTCGCCACTAATGAACGGAAGCCCTGGAGTTCTGACCAACTCCTGCATACCCCGAACGTCCTGAAATCCGTGGAGAACCTCTCTGCACTGGTGGGTGTGCAAATCTAATCCGCTGGCGAGGTGACTCGCCTCGAAAGTTACCAAAGGACCTTGGCTGCTCGCCCTCTTCGCCCTCGTTAACCCGTCGATCTCTACGCTTTCTACCGCCGTGTATAAGCTCGCATACGTGCCATGCTCGCTAATCGAAGAACTACTCTTGCACAACCTTCTCGTTGATATTCATCAAGAATCGCGTACATCGGTATACTCTCCGTAGTCAAATCCATAGTTAGTAACAGGTCGCCTCCTGAAATCTATATTCGCCGTTTCGTGGCCGCGAAGGTTCAAATATCATGGCCGCAGTAGGAACTGCTGCCGCCGTGCTAAACTCTGCTGGGGCTAGTGACGTCGCAGAAATCCCCGAATGAAGCATTACCCTTGGTAATGAGTGAGCCTGTGCCCACGTAACCCTCTGAACTCTACTCGCAGCTCCCTCGGCTGCCTTGCCCTCCTGGGCCCGGGTTGCCCTACGCGGAGGCATAACGGTAAGGGAAAGAAATACGTTTAGAGGGTCCAACTTACAACACAGCTCTAAGGCACGATCTCAGAGTGAGAAGAATAGAAACCAATCCTAAATATCCTATAGCCTCCTGATTATTGGTGTGGTGCACAACACACCGATAATCAAGACTCTACTGGATATGGTCTGTAGACACTTTCCGAGGATTAACTGCTCTGATACCACTTTTGTCACGACCCGATTCCGGGCCCGTGACTGGTGCCTTACCCCGGGCACCCTAGTGATACAACATCAGAGTAATCAGCGGAACATAAAACGATACAAGACATATTATGAAATATGAAACAATAATCTGATAAAAACTTGCCTTTCGGCATATATATAAACAACAGCTTTTTCAACATGAACAATTTAATCCTTTTTACAAACCCCGCCACAACAAGATTACTGCACTCTACGAATGATATGACAACAACGACGGGACAGGGCCCCGTCACACCCCTGAATGTAAGCACCTACAACAACAGGGGACTATACCAAGATAAGCCTCCGGAGAAACGGAGCTTTTCCAAACGCTGAACTGTGACCCTAAGAGCGAGGATCAACGACTGGTGTACCTTTACCTGCGGCATGAACGCAGCTTCAAGGAGGTCGATAACAAAAATTTGAGTATGTGAAATCAAAATAAATCAGAAATGAAATCATAGTAGTCTATACAAAGCAGGAGACATGTATGATAACCAAACTACAGTTTACAATAAATAAGCAGTCATGTCAAGTTAGGGACTCACGCCCTTAAGTCATCACAATAAAACCGTACGGGGTAAGTACGAAGGCATAGCCGACTACTAAGACCTCGCATCGCAAATGCCATAAAGCGTATCACGAGATCTTTCTGCACCGCACCACGTGATCGGCCGCCATTTGCCCGCAGATCAATGCGCGTGTCTATCCTCGAACTCTCGCAGCCCGCATAGGTCACACATGCACCCGCATAAGGTATTCTCGAATCATGGTCCTAGACCGCTCGAGGTACACCCCGCATCGGCGCAAATTTAACCTTCGTATCCGCCAGGCTCCCGCAACCCGCATAGTCTCAAAAGACCGCATAGTCTCAACAGACCGCATAGGGAATCCCCGCATCGGGCTAAACACCCGAATGATCAATCACGAGCTCTCGTGACCGCGTAGTCACAAGGACCGCATAGGCCGTATAGACCCGCATCAAGGGTGGCAAGCCCGGTATAATAAGTCGAGGGTAGGTGATATAATAATAGTACAATGGACTTACCGTTTAGCAACGTAAAGACAAAGAAGAATGACTCCTTACATAACAACCACAAGATACTAACACACGTAGCATCCTAACATGTTTACTTATCAAATCAACAAGAAAATATTACAAGACTATCACAAACCAATACAATCAAGTTATTCACACAAGGTACTTTCTACTAACAAGTTTGGGTATCTATCCCCAAAGTACTTCACACATTAAATCTTTAAAAGATCCGCTTCTTTCCCATAAGTCACGCAATACCCGTAGTATAAAATAGAGTGATTGTCTTTTTAAGTAAACCAAAACACTTACCTTTGTAAAATCAAGTAACAACATTATTTTCCAAACGTTCAAGTTTGCCTAATTTCAAATGTTCACGTTTCTTATTTTAGAAAGGTTTCGTCGTTCATAGTCTTATTCATTTAAGAATATAATTCTCTTTTAAACCATATAAGAAACATAAGCCTTATGTGTGAGTAGGATATTCTTGTTTATAACTATCTTATTACAGCAGCCATGATCTAGGAAATATCATTTTGTCTCATCTTAGCTTTTATGCAGATGGAAGTTTCTACTGGTTTTATTAATACTTCATTAATCAAAACATTTCCCTTTATTAACGCTGCAGTGGTTTGTCGATACACATTCTGATTTCTGAAATCAGTAAAACATTATCCCTTTTAAAAGTCAAGTACTCATTACTCACGAATGAGGTTTCACACAAAATTCATTGATTAAGTTAAGTCTCTTATCTTACAAGATCAAGTCTCTTAACTTCTAAAATAAATCATTCGATTTATCTCTCTTAAGCCGTTATACCTAACTTCCCATAAAGCTAGTATAACTCTTAAGTTTTTAAAACCAAGTATTACTCTTCTTTTAAAAACAGTTCTTAATTCTCTTGAACTATTTCAAGATTATTATTATTCGCTTAAGTCAAAAGACATTGCTGCATAACCACGTTCAATTAACACACGACGTCACCGTACTACATAGTTATACACATATCATGCTAGAAGAGATAGGAAGAGGTTCACATACCTCACGCACGATTATCGACTATTAGCAAATCGCTCCACGGCTATAACCCTGCACTTGGTCCACCTTCTCAAGAGCACATGCTACTCACGTAACATTCAACCTATACAGTTATACAAGTCTATCAAAGTCTAGACTACTCGGTAGAATAAATCTACATACAAGATCCTACGGAAATTGGGCAGCCCTTCCCTACCCACAAACTACACAAGTTCATCTGAATACACCCCTACGTAATTACGATTCGATTCTCTTCTTTAAATTCAGCTTAAGTCCAAAGACATTGCCACAAGCTATGTTGATTATATATAGTATACCTCAACTATATATTCCTACAACATGTAATATCCAATTACAATAGGGGGACAAGATAATTACCTCGATAAGCCCATAATTATCCAAGTAGAAATGTCGATCCTGGGCAACGTTTAGCTCCAACTCCGAGCGCTCCAACCCGCTCTAAACCACCCTTAGAAGTTCTAACCAACTTCTACACAATACTCCAACTGACTATGGAGATTTCCCTAGGGTTTCGGTTTGAGACAAAAAGGACATACGGTAGTATTTCCGGGCTCTACGTATAGAGGTTTCTTTGGAATACTACAAGGTATACGGCTAAGGTAATTTGGGTATAGTAACAATACTTTTGAGAGTATTTCTACAAAGAGGGGGGGTTCTCGGCTAAGGCTCACAAAGGGAGAGGGTTTCGGCCAAAGGCCTTCACAAGGGGGAGAGGGGCTCTTGGACGAGAGTCAACAAGAGGGAGGAGAGGGGTTTTCAAGACTTAGACAAGTGAGGAGTGGATGAAGAAGTCTTCACTTCAAGGGGTATTTATAGGCTAAGCAAAGGCCAACCAATGGCCAAGATCAAGCCATGTGCAAGGCAAGTGTAAGGCCTTGATCAAGCCATGTGCACCCTAAACCTACTCCACAAAACACTCCACAAAACAAGGCACAAAACAAGGCACAAAACAAGGCCAAAAGATCAAGCCAAAATCGTCCCACTTGGACGCCCAAATCGTCCAAAGCCGCCCCACTTGCTTCCAATGTGAGGGTGACACATGTCACCCTCCCGTTGGTCCAAAATGTTTCGTCTCTCGGAAAAATACGCAAAAATTAAAAATGACATAGCCGGAATTTTCCCTACGAAAGCTGTGAAAACGTTTCGTCGAAAAACGACTCTAACCGGGTGTTGTGCACAAAAATTAATTCGGCCAAGCCTTATTAAAAAGTTCAAATTTTCTACGTACGTCCTTACGTACATACTCTGTAAATACGGGGTATAACATTTATATTTGAGTAGTGACTTTGAGGGCATGCGTCCCTGACTTGATATAACTGCTTATGTATTGTGTACTGTAGGTTGGCTATCATACATGTCTACTGTTTTGTTTATACTGTTATGATTTCATTACGATTTCATCGCTCACATACTTGGTACATTCTTCATCGACCTCCTTCGGGGCTGCGTTCATGCCGCAGAGTTTAGGTCGCAGCTTGGTGATCCGCAGTGTAGGACCGCCGTAGTTTTGGATAGCTCCTTCGTTCGGAGTTTATCTTTTGGTATAGTTCCTTCCGCATGTGCTTTTGCGGTTATGGGTACGACGGCCTTGTCCGTCATGTTTCAGTAAACTCTTAGGTGCGTATTCATATGTGGGATTGGACTCATGTACGGTGTAGTGTCTTTTGATCATGTATATTATGGCAGCCTTGTCGGCTTTGCCCTTGTACGTATGTTGGTTTTAAAAAAGAAAAAAAATGAAGTGTTATTTAATTTCTGCAGTTTACTTAGTTGTTAAGGTAGAAGGGTGCCTGTGTAGGCACGATCCACGCCCGGGTTCGGGCGTGACATAGTGGTATCGAGCGATCGATCCTGAATGTCTCATGACCGTGTCTAGTAGAGTCTTGATTATCGGTGTGTTGCGCGCCACACCCATAAACAGGAGGCTACAAGACTTTTAGGAGTTGGTTTCTAATCTTCTCACTCTAAGAGCGTGCCATAGAGCTGTGTTAGTAAGATAATTCCTCTCTGACGTAATTTTGTGTTACAGTTATGCCTCGGAGAGGGAAACAGCGCTAGAAGGGCAAAGGAGTAGCAGGAGCTACTAGTCGGACTCGAGAGAGTTGATAGGGCTTATTCGTGGTATACCGGATGTTGTGCCGCAGTCGGCGAGTTCTTCTGCGCCAGGTTTTGAGACCCCAGCACCAGAGCCTCCAGTTTCTCAGTTAGGAGAAGATTTTAGGGTCATGAAGGAAGCCATTGTGTTATTGACCAAGATAGTGGTGCTACAGTTTCATCAGCAGGAAGTTATTCGGCCAGTACAGGCAGGTGTACAGAGGGTAGAGGGCCAACGCGGAGATCGGCAGAAGAGGCTAGACCGGTTGGTTATCCGGTGAGTTTTTGGACGAGCGGCCTTCAAGAATGAGTGAGATATTCGTCCCATCCTACCCAGTACATACCCCCGCAGTTCACAGGTGGGATATTGGACCCCACAAGGTATTTAGGAGCCGGTCCAAGCTCCAGGGATCGAGGTTCTCAGAGGAGCAGAGGACTTTCTCGGTCGAGGCCACCTATTCCTCAGTGTTTCAGATGTGGTAAGCGTCATTCGGGGAAATGCCGTTATGGCACAGGTGTTTGTTTTTGTTTTGGTCGTCCGGGCCATATAAGGAGGGTATGTCCTTTTAGAAAGAGCACCGGCGAGGTGGCTCAGCCTATGAGGCCGATGGTTGATTCCCTTTCCTCCGCAGCGGTGCGTCCCCCAGGGCAGGGTGTTCAGATGTCAGCCAACCGTGGTAGAGGTCAGGGTGGAGTTTATAGTTCTGGCGGTCCTTCGAACCGCAGAGATGACGTGACTACGGGACAGGATCAGGAGGCGACATCGCATGGGGTTACAGGTATATGTCGATTCTTTG
Source organism: Przewalskia tangutica (assembly GCA_029844215.1). NCBI lineage: Eukaryota > Viridiplantae > Streptophyta > Magnoliopsida > Solanales > Solanaceae > Przewalskia > Przewalskia tangutica. The sequence goes on from CM056733.1 coordinate 39,154,665, forward strand.
AATCATACGAGCATTGTTAGATTCAGATTTCGCCCTAGCGTATATGTTTTCCCTTTGTTGCTAGCAGTTGTAAGTGATAGTACCCCAGAGGTAGGAATACTTTGATTAGTAAAGTGAAAAGTTAAGAATGTTGACAAGAATGGTAAGTGAACTGAGACTATAGTTGTGTAGAGTTCACAAGTTGTAATTGCCCCATAACAGTGTAAGACCAATAGGGAAGAATGTACGGTAGAAATACTTTGGCCTATGTGACTGTCACGACCCGAACTCGGGCCCGTGACTGGTGCCTTACCCCGGGCACCTAAGTAGACATACATCAGAGTAATCAGCGGAACATAAAACCAGACATGAAATAATAGGAAGTGTAAAACAGTTTTTCTGCGAAAAGTTGCCTTTCGGCGTATATATATATAAAACTTAAATCTGAACAGTTACATCCTTTTACAAACTCGCCCACAACGATACTGCACCTCTAAGAATGATATAACAACAATGGCGGGACAGGGCCCCGCCATACCCCTGAATGTAAGTACCTACAACGACAGGGGACTATACCACTGATAAGCCTCCGGAGAAACGGAGCTTCCCAGAACGCTGAACTGTGATCCTAAGAGCGAGGATCAACACTGGTGTACCTTTACCTGCGGCATGAACGCAGCCCCCCGAAGGAGGTCAGTACAACAGGTACCAAGTATGTGAAATCAAAATATCAGAATGAAATCATAGTAGTCTATATAAAGCAGGAGACATGTATGATAACCAAACTACAGTTCACAATAAATAAGCAGACATGTCAAGTCAGGGACTCATGCCCTCAAAGTCATCACTCAAATACAACTATGGGTCTCACGCCCACCACATCAATCATGCCCGTGGAATACCTTCCTCACTGCCGGCAGTCTATGATATAAAAGCACCAAGGAATACACATGAACACCAGGTCCCACCTGTGTCATAATAAAACCGTACGGGGTAAGTACGAAGGCATAGCCGACTACTAAAACCCACAGTACCAACAAGGTCATAAACTGTATCATGAGATCTGTCTAGACCGTCACATGATCGGCCGCCACTCGCCGCGAAGTATCTAATGCGCGTCTAGTCTCGAACTTCCCGCAGCTCCGCATAGCCACTCCAATGGCCCGCATGAGGTATTCCCGCATCGAGGGTAGCTACTCCCTAACGCCCCGACTCGCGATCGCGTGGCCACATAGACCGCATGAGGTATAACCCCGCACACTAACCTGGAACTCTCGTAGCTCCGCATAGGTAACACAGACCCGTATGAGGTATTCTCGAATCATAGGTCACACAGACCCGCCTGAGTCTACCCCGCATCGAAGGGCAGCTTAACCCCCGGAATCATGTCAAGAGGTGAGTGATACTAACATAATAGCTTATTGTTAAACAACATAAGCACAACAAGGGAAACCCCTTTACACAAACATCACAAGATACTAACACACGTAGCATCCTAACATGTTTACTTATCAAATCAACAAGAAAGTATTACAAGGCTTATTACAAACCAACACAATCAAGTTATTCACACAAGGTACTCTCTACTTTATGTTAGCAAGTTCGGGTTTTTATCCCCAAAGTACTTCATACAATAACTCTTTTAAAAGATCCGTTTCGTTCACAAAAGTCACACAATACCCGTAGTATAAAAATAGAGTGACTATCTTTTTAAGTAAACCAAAACACTTCCCTTTGTAAAATCAAGTAACAACATTATTTCCCAAACTTTCAAGTTTGCCTAATTTCAAATGCTCAAGTTTCTCATTTTCGAAAGGTTTCGTAGTTCATAGTTTTAATCACTTAATGATATAATTCTCCTTTAAAACGATTTGAGAAACATATGCCTTATGTGTGAGTAGGTTATTCTTGTTTATAACAATCTTATTAAAGCAGCCATGATCTAGGAAATGTAATATCATTTTGTCTCATCTTAGCTTCTATGCAGATGGAGGTTTCTACTGGTTTTCATAATACTTTATTAGTCAATACATTTCCCTTTATTAGCGTTGCTGTGGTTTGTTCGATACTTATTCTGATTTCCGAAATCAGTAAAACATTATTCCTTTTAAAAACGAAGTGCTCATTACTCACGAATGAGGTTTCACACTTATTAACAAAATTCATATTAATTCAATTAAGTCAAGTCTCTTATCTTTTAAGATCAAGTCTCTTAACTTCTAAAATCAATAAACCATTCTTTTTATTTCTCTTAAGTCGTTATACCTAACTTCTCATAAAGCTAGTATAACTCTTAAGCTTTTAAAACCAAGTATTACTCTTCTTTTAAAAACGGTTCTTAATTCTCTTGAAATACTTCAAGATTCTTATTATTCAGGCTTAAGTCAAAAGACATTGCCGTAAAACTACGTTCAGTTAACGCACGTACGTCTACCGTACTAAATATATTCCTTTTAAAATATCATGCTCAAGAGGATAGGGAGAATCACATACCTCGTGACGATTTATCGACTATTAGCAAATAGCTCCAAAGTACTGTAAACTTTCTAGCCTTTTCCATCCTTCGAGTAGAATACGCTACTCGCAGTACTTCAACCTATAACGGTTATACAAGTCCATCAATGTCTAGACTACTCGGTAGAATAAATCTAGATACAAGATTCTACGGAAAATTGGGCAGCACTTCCCTACCCGTCAAACTTCACAAGTCTCATCAGAAATACAGTCCTATGTAAGTACAGTTCAATTCCCTTCTTATATACCTTCCTTGTATATAACTTATACTTAATTCTTATACTTCAACATTATGTAAACTCTAATTACAATAGGGGGACAAGATATTTACCTCGATAAGCCCATAATTATCCAGGTTTAAATGTCGATCCTGAACAACGTTTAGCTCCTACTCTGGGCGCTCCAACCCTCTCCAAACAACCCTTAGAAGTTCTACGCAACTTCTACTTAATACTTCAACCGGCTATGAAGATTTTCCTTAGGGTTTCGGTTTGAGACTAAAAGGACATAAGGTAGTATTTTCGGGCTCTACGTATAGAGGTAACTTTGGAATACTACAAGGTATAAGGCTACGGTATTTTGGTATAGTAACGATACTTGGAGAGTATTTTCTACCAAGAGGGGGGGTCTTTTACGAGAACCACTAGGCAAAAAGGGGGGGTGTGTCTCGGCCACACCACTAGGAGGGTGTGTACCTCGCCAAGGGCCTTCTCAAAGGGGGAGGGGGGGAAGGCTTGGACGAAACCATAGAGAGGGAGGGGGAGGGATTTCAAGACTTAGAGATTTGTGGAGTGGATGAAGAAGTCTTCAAAGGGGGGAGGGGTATTTATAGGGAAACCAATGGCCATGATCAAGCCAAGTGGGGGGGCAAGTGGAGGGCCAAGATTTGCCCAAGTGCCCCCTATCCCTACTCAACAATTCCCTCACAAACATTGACCCATGGATTAGGCCACAAGACATGGCACAAAACGTGCAACCAATCGGCCATCAAGACCGCCCACTTGAGGGTGACAAGTGTCGCCCTCTCGTTGGTCCAAAATATTTCATCTCTCGAAAAAATCCGCAAAAATAATAAATGACATAGCCGTAATTTTCCCTTCGCAAGTTTTGTAAAACTTTTCGTCGAAAAACGATTCTTTTCGGTAGTTGTGAACAAATATTTTCGGTCCTTGCCTAACTTAAGGCTTAAACTTTTATACGTACGCCCTCACGTACATACTCTGGAAATACGGGGTATAACAGTGACGAACCTCTAGTGAATAGGGGGATAGGGTGAGAAGTACCTTGAGATAAGAGAGAGATTTACTTCAGATTAAGAATGAGAAGTTAAGTGTGATGATGGGTCGGGTTATGGACTCATTTCGGGTCAACTGATAGTATGGAATGAGGTGATGTCAGTTAGAAATGGTCCCGTTATGTGATAGGGTCCCGAGGATGCAAGGCCAAAGTCTAGTTGATCGTTGTACGAGTTCGTGGATGCGTTCCACCGGAACTAGGTCGTAAGGACCGAGAAGAGCCTTAGCGGAAATTCAAGTGACATAATGGCCAAGTTTGGATAGTAAATCCAAGGATTGGGTGTCACGACCCGAACCCGGGCCCGTGACTGGTGCCTTACCCCGGGCACCCAAGTAGACATACATCAGAGTAATCAGCGGAATATAAAACATGACATGAAATAATATGAAGTGTAAAACAGTTTATCTGAGAAAACTTGCCTTACGGCATATATATATAACTTGAATCCGAACAGTTACATCCCTATTACAAACTCTGCCCACAACAGTACTACATACCTCTAAGAATGATATGACAACAATGGCGGGACAGGGCCCCGCCATACCCCTGAATGTAAGTACCTACAACGACAGGGGACTATACCACTGATAAGCCTCCGGAGAAACGGAGCTTCCCAAAACGCTGAACTGTGATCCTAAGAGCGAGGATCGACGACTGGTGTACCTCTACCTGCGGCATGAACGCAGCCCCCCGAAGGAGGTCAGTACAACAGGTACTAAGTATGTGAAACTGAAAATACTGTAAATGAAATCATAGTAGTCTATATAAAGCAGGAGACATGTATGATAACCAAACTACAGTTCACAATAAATAAGCAGTCATGTCAAGTCAGGGACTCACGCCCTCAAAGTCATCACTCAAATACAACTATGGGTCTCACGCCCACAACATCAATCATGCCCGTGGAATACCTTCCTCACTGTCGGCAGTCTACGATATAAAAACACCAAGGAATACACATGAACACCAGGTCCCACCTGTGTCATAATAAAACCGTACGGGGTAAGTACGAAGCCATAGCCGACTACTAAAACCCACAGTACCAACAAGGTCATAAACTGTATCATGAGATCTGTCTAGACCGCCACATGATCGGCCGCCACTCGCTGCAGATCTAATGTCGCGCGTCTAGTCTCGAACTTCCCGCACCCGCATAGGCCACTCCAATGGCCCGCATGAGGTATTCCCGCATCGAGGGTAGCTACTCCGACAACGCCCCGACTCGCAGTCCGCATGGCCACATAGACCGCATGAGGTATAACCCCGCACACTAACCTGGAACTCTCGTAGCTCCGCATAGGTCACACAGACCCGCATGAGGTATTCTCGAATCATAGGTCACATAGACCCGCATGAGGTATACCCCGAATCGGAGGGCAGCTTAACCCCCGGTATCATGTCAAGAGGTGAGTGATATAATACTAACATAACGGCTTACCGTTAAACAACATAAGCACAACAAGGGAAACCCCTTTTCACAAACATCATAAGACACTTAACACACGTAGCATCCTAACATGTTTACTTATCAAATCAACAAGAAAGTATTACAAGGCTATCACAAACCAACACAATCAAGTTATTCACACAAGGTACTCTCTACTTTATGTTAGCAAGTTCGGGTTTTTATCCCCAAAGTACTTCATACAATAACTCTTTAAAAGATCCGTTTCTTTCACAAAAGTCACACAATACCCGTAGTATAAAAAAATAGAGTGACTATCTTTTTAAGTAAACCAAAACACTTCCCTTTGTAAAATCAAGTAACAACATTATTTTCCAAACGTTCAAGTTTGCCTAATTTCAAATGCTCAAGTTTCTCATTTTCGAAAGGTTTCGTAGTTCATGTTTTAATCACTTAATGATATAATTCTCCTTTAAAACAATTTGAGAAACATATGCCTTATATGTGTGAGTAGGTTATTCTTGTTTATAACAATCTTATTAAAGCAGCCATGATATAGGAAATGTAATATCATTTTGTCTCATCTCTTCTATGCAGATGGAGGTTTCTACTGGTTTTCACAATACTTTATAAGTCAATACATTTCCCTTTATTAGCGCTGCTGTGGTTTGTTCGATACTTATTCTGATTTCCGAAATCAGTAAAACATTATTCCTTTTAAAAACCAAGTACTCATTACTCACGAATGAGGTTTCACACTTTTTTAACAAAATTCATATTAATTCAATTAAGTCAAGTCTCTTATCTTTTAAGATCAAGTCTCTTAACTTCTAAAATCAATAAACCATTCTTTTTATTTCTCTTAAGTCGTCATACCTAACTTCCCATAGAGCTAGTATAACTCTTAAGCTTTTAAAACTTTTAAAACCAAGGGTTACTCTTCTTTCAAAAAGGTTTCTTAACTCTCTTGAAATACTTCAAGATTCTTATTATTCAGGCTTAAGTCAAAAGACATTGCCGTAAACTACGTTCAGTTAACACACGTACGTCTACCGTACTAAATATATTCCTTTTAAAATATCATGCTCAAGAGGATAGGAAGAATCACATACCTCGCGACGATTATCGACTAATAGCAAATAGCTCCAAAGTACTGTAATCTTGCTAGCCTTTTCCACCCTTCGAGTAGAATACGCTACTCGCAGTACTCCAACTTATAACGGTTAAACAAGTCTATCAATGTCTAGACTACTTGGTAGAATAAATCTAGATACAAGATTCTACGGAAAATTGGGCAAAGACTTCCTACCCACAAACTTCACAAGTTCATCAGAATACCCCATGTAAATCTGATTCAATTTTCTACTTTAATATTCTTACGATGTGATTTGATTGAGTCTTATCTGTAATATCCTTCTATTACAGTTCAATTCTCTTCTATGAATCTTATATTCGTTTCTATACTACTACAGTATGTAATTTCCAATTACAATATAAGGACAAGAGTATTTACCTCGATAAGCCCAAAATTATCCAAGATTTAATGTCTATCCTGAGCAACGTTTAACTCCTACTCCGGGTGCTCCAACCCGCTCCAAACAACCCTTAGAAGTTCTACGCAACTTCTTCTTAATACTTCAACCAACTGTGAAGATTTTCCTTAGGGTTTCGTTTTGTGACTGAAGGGAAGTATAGTAGTATTTCTGGGCTTTTAGTATAGGGGTAACCTTGGAATACTACAAGGTATTTGGGCCAAGGTATTTTGGAATAGTAACAATACTTGGAGAATACCTTTCTACCAAGGGGGGGGGGTGTATTTACGAGACAACACTCAAGGTGGGGGGGTACTCTCGGCCAAAAGGCCTCACAAAGGGGGAGAGGGGGAGCTCTTTGGACGAGAGCTTCACTACAAGGGAGGGAGGATTTTCAAGACTTGGAAATGTTTTTAGGATGAAGAAGTCTTCAACAAAGTGGTGGGCAAGTGGAGGGTCAAGATTTGGACAAGTGTTTGTGGGTCCCACTTGCTCATCAACTACACAAAATATCTACAAATATCCTACCAACTCCTTGACCAAAGTCTCAACACAAAAAACGTGCCAAGACCTCCCCTAGCTTTGCCGTCCACTTGAGGGCCAAGTGTCGCCCTCTCTTTGGTCCAAAATATTTCATCTCTCGGAAAAATCCGCAAAAATAATAAATGACATAGCCGTAATTTTCCCTTCGCAAAGTCCGGAAAATGTTTCGTCGGAAAATGATTCTTTTTGGTAGTTGTGCACAAAATTTCGTCTCTAGCCTAACTTAAGGCTTAAACTTTTATATGTACGCCCTCACGTACATACTCTGGAAATACGGGGTATAACATTGGGGAACAAGAAACAATATTGATATTTTGTACGTATGTTATGTGGTGGCCATGTGTGGCATCGTTGGTCTTGTGCAGTTTTGATTGATAGGCATAGTATAGAGTTTATGCCGGAGTTTGTATAGATTGAAAACCGACTAAGAACATTCGGGGACGAATGTTTCTAAGGGGGGAAGAATGTTACACCCCGTAAGTCCAGGACATGTATAAGAGAGTGTATGTAAGGAATCAAGACTTGGAAATTGGTACGAAAGGAAGAATTGTTTTTCCGACGGAAAATCTTCCGAACGTCGAAAGGAAAAATGTTCGTTGTTGAGAATTAGATTCTCCAAATGTATTATTTGAGGAATATGGAACTTTTAACATTATGGAAATTTATTTTTACGGATTTGGTCACGTGGGGCCCACCCGGGGAATTTTACGTTTTGCGGGGCCCACGAGGGTTACAGAATTTTATGGACGAATGAGAGGGCGACACGTGTCACCCCCACATATGGTCTTGGACGAAATTTAGTAAGGGTAGAATGGTCATTTACCATGGTGGAAGATAAGTCTTGCTAAGCTTGATATTGTTGACCAAGTCAACTTGCCACTTGTGCTTAATCCATGTGATCTTCATCTTAGCCACCCATTTGTTTAAGTCTAAGCCTTCTATTGTGTTATATAAGCATACCACTAGTGCAAGACTAGTCTTGAACACTTAGAAAAAATTAGAGAAGCTTTGTTCTTGCAAGAGTGCTCTCGGGTTTGGTCCATAATCCACAAGAAAATTTTGTAGTTTAGATCCATTAGCCACAAGACTTAAACCCAAGGTCCCTTAGGGTATTGTAAGGATATCTCAATAGAAAGATTTCGGAAAAACGACATTTTTGTATTAGTCGCAAGGCGGAAACTTAAGGAGTTCTTCAACTTTGGAGTTGGAACTTGAAGATGAGTTCTTCATAGGCTTTTAAGGAGTGCTTGGAGCGGATTGGAACTTAAGGAAAGGAGCTAAGAATTGCTAAGGCGCGACTTTGAATCTTGGAAATTTTAAGGGCTTATAAAGGTATAAATCTTGTCGTTTTAGAAATTAAGATTTACTTATTGTTGTAGCTATGGATATTAGCAAGAATGAGTTATATAGTATGAAGTTTGATAAGTATATTGGCTATTGGAACCCTAGTCCGAAAACTAGCATGTTTAGCCTTAAGATTACAATTCGAGTTGATTATTAGTTTAAGTCGTCGCATGTTGTATAAAGAAGGAAATTGTAGTTGTTTATGACTATATAACATGTTTGACCTTAGAACTTGGAATTGTAAAAGGATTGGAAAAGACTTTGAATTGTTGGTTATGTAGTTGGCCGAGAATGGCTTTAAATATGGAACTACTTTGTATGAATTGTGGGGTGGAATTTTACACGTATTGTAAGGCGTGTAATCCCCTTTGGTTGGTTGTTGTTTTGAGCCTTAAAAGTGGCGTGTTGGTTATTGTATTCGGCCTTGAAAAAGGTGGCAAAGTGAGTAGAAACAAAGGAAGTGCTGCCCGATTTTCCGTAGAATTAGAGACCGTATACTTAATATTATTCTACGTTAGAGACTAGAAGTTGATAGTCATGTTGTGACCATTATAGGTTGACACTTCTACGTGCGGCGTATTCGGCTTAGCTTGTGGATTTAGCCGGAAAGGTATGTGAACTATCTCCTCTTCTAACATGATTCCTTGAGATAAAGAAAGTATGTCCTACTCCTTAAATGATCCATTCCTTGGTTGTATTTGGATTGCCTAAAATAGAATTTGTTCTATGTACTTCCTTGATTGTACTTTGATGTTTAAATTGTAAGTTGTATAATCCATTTCCTTAGTGAAGTTGGATTCTTATAAGTGAAAGTATTTTTCTTAAAGTACATAGAGTCTTGAAAAGGAAGGGGTTTCCAAATCTTTTGGCTAGTGCCTTAGTTCCAAAACCTAAGGGTTGTTATAATGACTTTAGGGGAGTCAAAGGAGTGATTTACTTAATTGTTTTAAGAGAGGAGAAATGACATGATTTAAGAGAAGTAACTTGTTTTAAAGGTGTGAGTTACTTGAGGTTTAAAAGTAGAAGAAACTTATTTTCTATATATTAAGAGACTTGAAGTATTTTGGAAAGTTAAGAACTTGATTTGTAAGTATGTGATACTTGGTTTTAAGTATAAGTCTCTTGGTTATAAAAAGGAATGATTATGTCTAAAACCATAAAGGGTTATAACGGCTTTATGGGAAGTTGGTTATAACAACTTTATGGAAGGTTAAGAAAGTTGTCTATTTTAATTATTAGGCATAAGTTGCCTAGATTGTGAAAATTTGAAGTTACTTGATTCCAAGCTTTGAAATGAGTTTTCTAAAGGTGTAGTAACTTACTTTGAAAAATAGACACACCTTGATACTACGGGTGTTAGTATCTTGGGGTTTTACATAAAAAGGAGTCTTTTGAAAAGAATGCACGTACGAAGTACTTTGGCCTGTTTAATTGAGAATTATTCTATGTGTGCCTTGATAAGTACTTTGGCCTGTTTAATTGAGAATTATTCTATGTGTGCCTTGATAAGTACTTTGGCCTGTTTAATTGAGAATTATTCTATGTGTGCCTTGATAAGTACTTTGGCATGTTTAATTGAGAATTATTCTATGTGTGCCTTGATAAGTACTTTGGCCTGTTTAATTGAGAATTATTCTATGTGTGCCTTGATAAGTACTTTGGCTTGTTTAGTTGAGAATTGCCAATGTGTGCTGGTGATAGCATTTGAGTACACGTATTATGTTTTATTACGTTGCCGCGACTCTCGGTTGGAGGGTCGGCTGCCTTGTTGTAAGTTTACTTGGACGTACCGATAGTGAGGTGGTATTCCACGGGTATGCTTCCCTTATTTGTATTACCCCATGGTCATGCTTATACGATGTGGGATTCCGGGGCATGCGACCACGAGGGATACTCCTTGGACATGCTTATACGATGTGGGATTCCGGCATGTGACCGTGAGCGTGAGATTCCTGATTTGTTTGTATTACCCCATGGTCATGCTTATACGATGTGGGATTCCGGGGCATGCGACCACGTGGGATATTGTTACTCCTTCGACATGCTTATACGATGTGGGATTCCGGGGCATGTGACCAGGAGATGGGTTAGAATCCCGGATTTGTGTGTATTACCCTATGGTCATGCTTATACGATGTGGGATTCCGGGGCGTGCGACCACGTGGGATATTGTTACTCCTTGGACATGCTTATACGATGTGGGATTCCGAGGCATGTGACCAGGAGGCGGGTTAGACTCCCGGATTTGTTTGTATTACTCCATGGTCATGCTTATACGATGTGGGATTCCGGGGCATGCGACCACGAGGGATACTGTTATTATGACTTGGTGTTAAATTATATCATGGACTGCCGGCAGTGAGAAAGGATTCCACGGGCATGATTGATATTATGGGCGTGAGACCCATGGTTATATTTGAGTAGTGACTTTGAGGCACGCCCACGACTTAATATAATCGCTTATGTATTATGTAATCAGAGGTTAGCTATCATACATGTCTCTCGCTTTGTTTATACTTGTTATGATTTCATTACGATTTCATCGCTCACATACTTGGTACATTCTTCGCATCGACCTCCTTCGGGCCGATTCACGCCGCAGTTTAGGTACGCAGCTTGGTGATCTGCAGTGTAGGACCGCTCGAGTTTTGGATAGCTCCTTCATTCGGAGTTTATCTTTTGGTATAGTTCCTTCAAGATGTGCTTTGTATTGCATGGTACGGCGGGCCTTGTCCGTCATGTTTCGTAAACTCTTAGAGGTCCGTATTCATATGCTGGATTGGACTCATATACGGTGTAGTGTCTTTTGATCATGTATATTATGGCGACCTTTCGGCTTTGGCCTCTTATACGTATGTTGGTTTTAAAAAGAAAAAAATGAAGTGTTATTTAATTTCCGCAGATTTACTTAGTTGTTAAGGTAGAAGGGTGCCTGTAGTAGGCACCACCACGCCCGGTTCGGGCGTGACAGAGTGGTATCGTGAGCGATACCCTGAATGTCTACAGATCGTGTCTAGTAGAGTCTTGATTATCGGTGTGTTGCGCGCCACACCCATAAACAGGAGGCTACAGGACTTTTAGGAGTTGGTTTCTATTCTTTTCACTCTAAGATCGTGCCATGAGTCGTGTTAGTAAGATAATTCCTCTCTGACGTAATTTTGTGTTACAGTTATGCCTCCAAGGAGGGCAACAGCCGCCTAGAAGGGCAAAGGAGTAGCAGGAGCTACTAGTCAGACTCAGAGAATTGATAGGGCTTATGCCCAGGGTATACCAGATGTTGTTCCGCAGTCGGCGAGTTCTTCTGCGCCAGGTTTTGAGACCCCAGCACTGAGCCTCCAGCTTCGCTAGAGAAGATTTTAGGTCATGGGCGAAGCCATTGTGTTATTGACCAAGATAGTGGTGCTACGGTTTCATCGCAGGAAGTTATTCGCCAAGACAGTGTACAGAGGGTAGAGGCCAACGCGAGATCAGAAGAGGCTAGACCGGTTGGTTATCGGTGAGTTTTTGGACGAGCAACCTTCAAGAATGAGTGAGATATTCGTCCCCACTACCCAAGACATACCCCATAGCTCACAGGTGGGATATTGGACCCCACAAGGTATTTAGGAGTGTCACACCCCGAAAATCGGGCCCGTGACTGGTGCGTTACCCCGGGCACCCTAGCGATACATACATCAGAGAAAATCAGCGGAACATAAAACATGAGTCATTGAACAAGAGATATAATAAATAAACAGGCCAACCAAAACAGTTGCCTTCAGTATAAACATAAAACTCGAACAGCTTTAATCCTTTTACAACCCCGCCACAACAAGATTACATGCACTTAAGATTTACAATGACTATGACGGACAGGCCCCGCCATACCCCTGAATGTACAAGAACCTACAACTCATGGAACACATACCAAATGATAAGCCTCCGGATAAACGGAGCTTCCCAACGCTACGAATCGTGATCCTATGAGCGAGGATCCACGATCGATGTACTTCTACCGCGGATGAACGCAGCCCAAGGAGGTCAAGATAACAGTACCAAGTATGTGAATCGCATAATGTCAGAATGAAATCATAACTTATACAAAGCAGAGACATGTATGATAGCCAAACTACAAAGACACCACATATAACGCTTATATCAAGTCGTGGTCTAACGCCCACAACATCAATCATGCGTGGAATACCTTCCTCATCGCGGCAATCGATGATATGATAACAACAAGACAACAATCCAAATGGAAGCATACCCGCGCGCTACGATCGTGTCAGGTATGTCCAAAGGGAAACAATAAGACAACATTCCAAATGGACGATACCCGCGTGCGCTACGCATCGTGTCGGTATGTCCAAAGGGAAACAATAGACAAAGATTCCAAATGGACGATACCCGCAGCGCCACGATCGTGTCGATGTCCAAAAGCGAATTAACAAGGCGATAATCAAATGGAAACATACCCGCGCGCCACGATCGCGGTCAAGATATCCAAAGCGATTAACCACAAGACCTCAACCAAAATGGAAGCATACCCGCGCGCCACGATCGTGTCGGTATGTCCAAAGCGATTAACAACAATAATACTATCAACAGAACGCACTGCGGAATTTCTCCACATCGCCGCAAGACGCCCCAAGAAGTTCTCAACTACCAACCGACTCCATCGAGACGCCAGAACACGTAAATACAACGCTTTGCACAACAAAGGCTATCACAACAAGCATAGGCAAATTATACACCACTCAAAGTACTTTCATTTTATGACAAAATCCGGGTTTTAACCCTAAAGTACTACGTACGTTAAATTCTTTAAAAGAGATCCATTACTTTTATCAAAGTCACCCGATACCCGTAGTATTAGAATGACCAACCCACATTCCTTTTCAAAACCAAGTAACAACATTCTTTTCCTAAGTTCCAGTTTGCCTAGTTTCAATTACTCAAGCTTCTCATTTTCAAATGGTTTCATAGTTCATAAACTTAATCACTTGATTCTTTTTTTTTTGAACAATTGAGTAATATATGTCTCACGTGAGAGTAGGTTATTCTTGTTTACAACATTCTTATTACAAAGACCATGATCTAGAAAATGTAATATCATTTTGTCTCATCTTAGTTTCTATGCAGATGGAGGTTTCTACTGGTTTTAATACGATACATCATTATTCAATACTTTTTCCTTTATTAACGCCGCAAATGTCCTGTCGATACACATTCGATTTCCAAATCAAGAAACATTATCCCTTTAAATAAAACCAAGTACTCATTACTCACGAATGAGGTTTCACACAAACATCCACATTAAAACAAATAAGTTAAGTCTCTTATCTTATAAGATCAAGTCTCTTAACTTCCAACATCAGTAAACCATTTAAAACCACAAAGTATTTTCTTACCTACATAAAGCTGTTATAACCAACTTCCCATAAAGCCGTTATAACACTTTATGTTTCAAACCAATCAAATACATTAAACACGTACGCTCACCGCACTACATAGTTACACACATATCATGCCGTAACAGATAGGAAGAGGTTCACATACCTCGCGCAGTATCGACAATAAGCAAAATGCTCCAAGTACTACAACCTTGCTAGCCATTTCCACTCCTCGCTGCACACGCTACTCTTAGTACTTTTCACCTAAAAGGCCACAACTTCTATTAACCTCAAAACACAAGGTTCCATTTCTCTACGTAAAATTCACAAAGACTCTCCCCGCAACAACAGAAATCTCCTCCTCTATCGAGGCCGCTACCAAGCCAACCAGTGGGGTTTACACGCCTAACCGACGTGTACAATTCTACTCAAGAACTACACAAGTCTCATCGCAATACACCCCATGTAAATACGATTCTGGGCTTTATTCTTCAGCTTAAGTCAAAAGACATTGCCGAATACTAAGTATAGTTCCATATATAGTATACTTCAACTATATATTCTAACAAACATGTAATTTCCAATTACAATAGAGGACAAGATAATTACCTCGACAAGCCCAAAATTATCCAAGTTATAATGTCGATCCCGAGCAAGGTTTAGCTCCACCGTGCGCCCAAACCACTCCAAACAACCCTTAGAAGTTCTAACCAACTTCTACCAAATACTTCAACCAACTATGAAGATTTCCTTGTGGTTTTGGTTGAGACTAAAAGGACAAAAGGTAGTATTTCCTGACTCTACGTGAAAGAGGTATCTTTGGAATACTACAAGGTACAAGGCTAAGGTATTTTGGGCATTATAACAATACTAGAGAAGTATTTCAATACCACGAGGAGGGTATTATATGAAACAACTAGGCTAGTGGGTACCCCACTACTAGCACCACAAGGGGGACCTTCTCGCCAAAGGCCACAAGGAGGAGGAGGGGAGCGGCTTAGGACGAGAGCTTTTAGAGGGAGGGGAGGGATGTCAAGACTTAGACAAAGTGAGGAGTGAATGAATAAGTCTTCACAAGGAGTGGTATTTATAAGAAAACCAAAGGCCAACCAATGGCCAAGATCAAGCCATGTGCAAGGCAAGTGTAAGGCCAAGATCAAGCCAAGTGCACCCTAGACCCTACCCTTAAAACCTCACAAATATCTACACAAATATCTAGCACAACTCGCTTCCACGGCCAAGTCACGCCCCACATGTTCATCAGGGTGACACATGTCACCCTCCCGTTGGTCCAGAATGTTTCGTCTCTCGGAAAAATCCGCAAAAATACAAAACGACATAGCCGGAATTTTCCCTTCGCAAGCTACGCAAAACGTTTCGTCGAAAAACGACTCCAACCGGGTGTTGTGCACAAAGGTAAGATCGGCCAAGGGTGCCACATGGGGGTGACACGTGTCGCCCCCCGATTCGCCCAGAATATTTCGTCTTCCGAAAATATCCAAATTACCGGAAATCTCAAAAACAGAGCGGGCCCCACAAAACCGTAAATTTCTCCCGTGGGCCCCACGTGACCATTTCCGAAAATAAAATCTCAAAATTTTAATATAATCTATGAAGTCCAAATACCAAATCTGGGAATCCAATTCCCATTAACGAACCTTTTTCTTCACAAATAACCGCAACTTTTCCGTCGAAAACTCACATCCTTCTTTCTTTTCAAAATTTCTCGCTGACTCGCACGCACGTCCTCACATACATACCCCGCAACTACGGGTATAACATTCTCCTCTTAGAAACATTCGTCCGAATGTTCCTTCTCAAGTCGAATAACGATAAAGTTCCTCTAACAAGTTGCCAATGCCACGGCAGCCACGAAATAACATACGCCCTCTTCTTTCCTTACTCGTCGTGCCCTTCTCGAACGCTTGAACTCTCCCAAGACGTACCATACTTCACCATTACTCGCTCTCGAAAATCTCCGGAGTCACTACCTCCAAACTTGGTCATCTTACTAACCTCAACTTCCTTAAGGCCATTCCCGCCTTTACGAACCGCTCGGTCGAACGCGCCCACGAACTCATACGATGATCATACAAACTTGGGCCTAGCATCCTCGTGACCCTACCACCGGCGACCACCCAGAACTGACCCCACCACAAAACGGGTTACGGGTTGACCCGCAAATGGTCCTCAACCCGACCCCCAACCGCGCCAAACTCTTGTTCCCCGATCTGGAACAATCATACCAATTCACATCATGAAAGCTACCACTTCCATCTCACACTACCCATGGACTCATCACACAGATAAATCCCACGTATACTACTCACCCTTATAAAGGTCAAACATAAAACGAATCTTATACTCAAGATGACCTTACCTCTAAGGTCTCAGTCGTGAAATAGTCTAAGGTTCACACTTACCATGCCCCCATACGTAACCTTCCAACTAACCATGTATTCTAACTCACACATATCACAATGCTATCCGTACATAGCACACAATAATGAGATCATCATAACAAGCATACCAAAACTCTAGAGGGTTAAGGATATACCTGAAGTTACCGCTCCACTCTAATCATAGGCCTGCCCTGCAGGGCGCATAGCTGTAGAAGGTGATGAACCAGCCACAAACTCGGGCGTCGAGTCGTAACATCCGCGCCCCTTGGTCGGACAGCCTCGCAAATGGCCTGCTGGCCGCATGCAAAACAAACTCCCAATCTAGCACGACACTCTCCAAAATGGAGTCTACCACAACGGCCACAACGAGGTAGGGTGGCTTCACCGTTAACACCCCGCTTCTCCGAAAATCTGAACCTCGAGCCACGACTGCTCTCAAGACGGTGGAGGACCACTCAGATCTTGGCGGGGTATATAGCTAGCTCGGCCGAGGCGGTCCGCCTCGAAAGTCACCAAAGGACCCGCCGCCCGGCCCTCTTCACGATCCAGTCATTCCTTCGACCCTACGTGCCTCACATCCTAGTGCATGAGCTCGCATGCGGCAATGTCCATGCCCTACCAAGAGAAACACCCGCACAAGACTCATATAATCATCTAGCCCGTGACGTAGCGATGCACCCTATCCTCCATATCCGCAACTAGCGCAGGGACATATCGAGCCAAAGAATCGAACTCGACATTGTACTCCCGACGGGCGCCTCTGCCTCAAGAATAAAAATCGCCGGCCCGCGTGCCTCCTCATCCGCGGAGGCAAGAAGTGCGTGAGAAAGCCCCAAAACTCATCCCATACTGCTGAGGTGCATGCTCTCCCGAAAGCTCCCATGAATCAAACCAATCGATCGCGGTATCACGCGGCCGATGCGAACAAAAGGTCACGCACTTCGGTCTCAAGCCTTGACACCGCATGATCCGTCAGAATCGCCGGATGAACTCCTCGCGATCATCCTCGTGCCTCGACCCGTAAAACTCGCGCTACAACTCGTAAAGTCCCGTAGCCTCAAACTATCTCGCCGGGGTGAACCATCGTGCTATCGAATCGAACCGCTGATTCCAAATTTATCTCATATCCGCCACGACTTCGCCAATAATCGGGCCATCTCGCATGACCCATCTCCCCGCCTGCATCGCGGACGAGGCTCGTGTATCAGAGTCTCGCAGCCCATCGCTGCGCTTTAAACTCGCTGCATCGGGCGGCGTCGCAAACTCGCCGTGGAAGCACTGCTCTCATCGACCGCTCGCGCCTCGAACTCCTTCAGATCTCACTAGCAGCCTCCTCGCCGCCTTGCCCTTCCGGGCTCGCTGCCTTGCGCGAGGCATAATCGGTAAAACGAGATACGTCGGAGGGTCCAACTCACAACACTGACTCTAAGGCACGATCTCGTAATGAGAAGAAATGGAAACCAATCCTAAATGTCTTATAGCCTCACGATTATAGATGTGGTGCACAACACACCGATAATCAAGACTTACTAGACACGGTCAGACACTTTCCGAGGATTAATCGCTCGATACCACTATGTCACACCCCAAAATCGCCCGTGGATCGTGCCTTACCGGGCACTAGCGATACATACATCGTAGAAAATCAGCGGAACATAAAACATGAGTCATTGAACAAGAGATATAATAAATAAACAAAGCAACCAAAACGATTGTTTCAAGATAAACATAAAACCCGAGCGCTTTAATCCAATTACAACCCCGCCACAACAAGATTACATGCACTTAAGATTTACACGACTATGACGGACAGGGCCCCGCCATACCACGAATGTACAAGAACCTACAACTCAGTGGAACACATACCAAAAGATAAGCCTCCGAGAAACGGAGCTTCCTAACGCGTTGAATCGTGATCCTATGGCGAGGATCCACGGCCGATGTACTCTACCGCGCAGATGAACGCAGCTTCGGGCGAGGTCGATAACAGTACCAAGTATGTGAAATCGCATAATGTCAGAATGAAATCATAACGCTTCATACAAAGCGTGAGACATGTATGATAGCCAAACTACAAAGACACCACATATAACTAGCTTATATCAAGTCGTGGTCTAACGCCCACAACATCAATCATGCGTGGAATACCTTCCTCACCGGCAATGATGATATGATAACAACAAGACAAAGAATCCAAATGGAAGCATACCCGCGCGCTTACGATCGTGTCGGTATGTCCAAAGGGAAACAATAAGACAACATTCCAAATGGACGATACCCGCGCGCTACGATCGCGGTCAAGATGTCCAAAGGGAAACAATAGACAAAGATTCCAAATGGACGATACCCGCAGCGCCACGATCGTGTCAGTATGTCCAAAAGCGAATTAACAAGGCGATAATCAAAATGGAAACATACCCGTGCGCTACGCATCGTGTCAGTATATCCAAAGCGATTAACCACAAGACCTCAACCAAAATGGAAGCATACCCGTGCGCTACGCATCGTGTCGATGTCCAAAGCGATTAACAACAATAATACTATCAGCGAGAACGCACTGCGGAATTTCTCCGCCACCGCAAGACGCTCCAAGTAAGTTCTCAACTACCAACCGACCTCTATTGAGAGACGCGTAACACGTAAAACACAACGCTTGTACAATAAAGGCTATCATCACAAGCATAGGCAAGTTTCACACAACTCGAAGTACTTTCACATAAGTCACACAATACCCGTAGTATAAAAATCGTGACTATCTTTTTAAGTAAACAAGACACTTCCCTTTTCGTAAAATCAAGTAACAACATTATTTTCCAAACGTTCAAGTTTGCCTAATTTCAAATGCTCAAGTCACTTATTTTGGAAAGGTTTCATAACTCATAGTCTTAATCTCTTTTAAAACAATTGAGTAACATATGTCATATATGTGAGTAGTTTATTCTTGTTTATAATGATCTTATTACAGCAGCCATGATCTAGAAAATGAAATATCATTTTGTCTCATCTTAGCTTCTATGCAGATGGAGGTTTCTACTGGTTTTAATACGATACATCATTATTCAATACTTTTTCCTTTATTAACGCTGCAGTGGTCTGTCGATACACATTCTGATTTCCGAATCAAGAAACATTATCCCTTTAAATAAAACCAAGTACTCATTACTCACGAATGAGGTTTCACACAAACATCCATATTAAAACAAATAAGTTAAGTCTCTTATCTTATAAGATCAAGTCTCTTAACTTCTAACATCAGTAAACCATTTAAAACCACAAAGTATTTTCTTACCTACATAAAGCTGTTATAACCAACTTCCCATAAAGCCGTTATAACACTTTATGTTTAAACCAAACAAATACACCTAGCACCTGTACGTCCACCGTACTACATAGTTACACACAAATCATGCTAGAACAGATAGGAAGAGGTTCACATACCTCGCGACGAGTATCGACAATAAGCAAAATGCTCCAAGTACTACAACCTTGCTAGCCCTTTCCACTCCTCAAGCAGAATACGCTACTCTTAGTACTTTTCACCTAAAAAGGCCACAACTTCTATTAACCTCAAAACACAAGTTTCAATTTCTCTACGTAAAATTCAAGAAGACTTCCCCGCAACAACAGCGTAAATCTCCTCCTCTAGCGAGGCGGGATCCCAAGCAAACCCGGGGGGGGGTTTACACGTCTAACCGGACGTTTACAATTCTACTCAAGAACTACACAAGTCCATCGCAATACCCTATGTAAATACGATTCAGTTCTTTATTCTTCAGGCTTAAGTCAAAAGACATTGCCGAATACTAAGTATAGTTCCATATATAGTATACTTCAACTATATATTCTAACAAACATGTAATTTCCAATTACAATAGAAGGACAAGATAATTACCTCGACAAGCCCAAAATTATCCAAGTTATAATGTCGATCCTGAGCAAGGTTTAGCTCCACTCCGTGCGCTCCAAACCACTCCAAACAACCCTTAGAAGTTCTAACCAACTTCTACCAAATACTTCAACCAACTATGAAGATTTCCTTAGGGTTTCGGTTTGAGACTAAAAAGGACAAAAGGTAGTATTTCCGGACTCTACGTAAAGAGGTATCTTTGGAATACTACAAGGTACAAGGCTAAGGTATTTTGGGCATTATAACAATACTAGGAGAAGGATTTCAATACCACGAGGAGGGTATTGTATGAAAACAACTAGGCTAGTGGGTACCCTACTAGCACCACAAGTGGGACCTTCTCGGCCAAAGGCCACAAGGAGGAGGGAGGGGGAGAGGCTTAGGACGAGAGCTAGTAGAGGGAGGGGAGGGATTTCAAGACTTAGACAAAGTGAGGAGTGAATGAATAAGTCTTCACAAGGGAGGGGTATTTATAGCAAAACCAAAGGCCAACCAATGGCCAAGATCAAGCCATGTGCAAGGCAAGTGTAAGGCCAAGATCAAGCCAAGTGCACCCTAGACCCTACTCCTTAAAACCCTCACAAATATCTACACAAATATCTAGCACAACTTGCCCCCCCAATTCGGCCAAGTGCCGCCCCACATGCTTCCATTGTGAGGGTGACACATGTCACCCTCCCGTTGGTCCAGAATGTTTCGTCTCTCGGAAAAATCCGCAAAAATACAAAACGACATAGCCGGAATTTTCCCTTCGCAAGCTACGCAAAACGTTTCGTCGAAAAACGACTCCAACCGGGTGTTGTGCACAAAGGTAAGATCGGCCAAGGGTGCCACATGGGGGTGACACGTGTCTCCCCCCGATTCGCCCAGAATATTTCGTCTTCCGAAAATATCCAAATTAATGGAATCTCAAAACAGAGCGGGCTACAAAATCAGTAAATTTCTCGTGGCCCCACGTGACCATTTCCGAAAATAAAATCTCAAAATTTTAATATAATCTATGAAGTCCAAATACCAAATCTGGGAATCCAATTCCCATTAACGAACCTTTTTCTTCACAAATAACCGCAACTTTTCCGTCGAAAACTCACATCCTTCTTTCTTTTCAAAATTTCTGCCGTACTCTCGTACGTACGTCCTCACATACATACCCTGCAACTACGGGGTATAACAAGGAGCCGGTCCAAGCTCCAGGGATCGAGGTTCTCAGAGGAGCAGAGGACTTTCTCGGTCGAGGCCACATATTCCTCAGTGTTTCAGATGTGGTAAGCGTCATTCGGGGAAATGCCGTTATGGTACAGGTGTTTGTTTTTGTTGTGGCCGTCCGGGCCATATACGGAGGGTATGTCCTTTTAGAAAGAGCACCGGCGAGGTGGCTCAGCCTATGAGGCTGATGGTTGATTCCCTTTCCTCCGCAGACTATCGTCCCTGGCAGTGGTGTTCGATGTCACCAACCGTGGTAGAGGTCGAGTGGAGTTTATAGTTCGGTCCTTGAACCGCAGAGATGACGTGACTACGGACGAGATCGGAGGCGACATCGCATGGGGTTACAGGTATATGTCGATTCTTTGAATCATACGAGCATTGTTAGATTCAGATTTTGCCCTAGCGTATATGTTTTCCCTTTGTTGCTAGCAGTTGTAAGTGATAGTACCCCAGAGGTAGGAATATTTTGATTAGTAAAGTGAAAAGTTAAGAATGTTGACAAGAATGGTAAGTGAACTGAGACTATAGTTGTGTAGAGTTCACAAGTTGTAATTGCCCCATAACAGTGTAAGACCAATAGGGAAGAATGTACGGTAGAAATACGTTGGCCTATGTGACGAACCTCTAGTGAATAGGGGGATATGGTGAGAAGTACCTTGAGATAAGAGAGAGATTTACTTCAGATTAAGAATGAGAAGTTAAGTGTGACGATGGGTCGGGTTATGGACTCATTTCGGGTCAACTGATAGTATGGAATGGGGTGATGTTAGTTAGAAATGGTCCCGTTATGTGATAGGGTCCCGAGGATGCAAGGCCCAAGTCTAGTTGATCGTTGTACGAGTTCGTGGATGCGTTCCACCGGAACTAGGTCGTAAGGACCGAGAAGAGCCTTAGCGGAAATTCAAGTGACATAATGGCCAAGTTTGGATAGTAAATCCAAGGATTGGGGAACAAGAAACAATATTGAGATTTTGTACGTATGTTATGTGGTGGCCATATGTGGCATCGTTGGTCTTGTGCAGTTTTGATTGATAGGCATAGTATAGAGTTTATGCCGGAGTTTGTATAGATTGAAAACCGACTAAGAACATTCGGGGACGAATGTTTCTAAGGGGGGAAGAATGTTACACCCCGTAAGTCCAGGACATGTATAAGAGAATGTACGTAAGGAATCAAGACTTCGAAATTGGTACGAAAGGAAGAATTGTTTTTCCGACGGAAAATCTTGCGAACATCGGAAAGGAAAAATGTTCGTTGTTGAGAATTGGATTCTCAAAATGTATTATTTGAGGAATATGGAACTTTTAACATTATGGAAATTTATTTTTACGGATTTGGTCACGTGGGGCCCACCCGGGGAATTTTACGTTTTGCGGGGCCCACGAGGGTTACGAAATTTTATGGACGAATGAGAGGGCGACACGTGGCACCCCCACATATGGTCTTGGACGAAATTTAGTAAGGGTAGAATGGTCATTTACCATGGTGGAAGATAAGTCTTGCTAAGCTTGATATTGTTGACCAAGTCAACTTGCCACTTGTGCTTAATCCATGTGATCTTCATCTTAGCCACCCATTTGTTTAAGTCTAAGCCTTCTATTGTGTTATATAAGCATACCACTAGTGCAAGACTAGTCTTGAACACTTAGAAAAAATTAGAGAAGCTTTGTTCTTGCAAGAGTGCTCTCGGGTTTGGTCCATAATCCACAAGAAAATTTTGTAGTTTTGATCCATTAGCCACAAGACTTAAACCCAAGGTCCCTTAGGGTATTGTAAGGATATCTCAATAGAAAGATTTCGGAAAAAGGACATTTTCGTATTAGTCGCAAGGCGGAAACTTAAGGAGTTCTTCAACTTTGGAGTTGGAACTTGAAGATGAGTTCTTCATAGGCTTCTAAGGAGTGCTTGGAGCAGATTGGAACTTAAGGAAAGGAGCTAAGAATTGCTAAGGCGCGACTTTGAATCTTGGAAATTTTAAGGGCTTATAAAGGTATAAATCTTGTCGTTTTAGCAATTAAGATTTACTTATTGTTGTAGCTATGGATATTAGCAAGCATGAGTTATATAGTATGAAGTTTGATAAGTATATTGGCTATTGGAACCCTAATCCGAAAACTAGCATGTTTAGCCTTAAGATTACAATTCGAGTTGATTATTAGTTTAAGTCGTCGCATGTTGTATAAAGAAGGAAATTGTAGTTGTTTATGACTATATAACATGTTTGACCTTAGAACTTGGAATTGGAAAAGGATTGGAAAAGACTTTGAATTGTTGGTTATGTAGTTGGCCGAGAATGGCTTTAAATATGGAACTACTTTGTATGAATTGTGGGGCGGAATTTTACACGTATTGTAAGGCGTGTAATCCCCTTTGGTTGGTTGTTGTTTTGAGCCTTAAAAGTGGCGTGTTGGTTATTGTATTCGGTATTGAAAAAGGTGGCAAAGTGAGTAGAAACAAAGGAAGTGCTGCCTGATTTTCCGTAGAATTAGAGACCGTATACTTAGTATTATTCTACGTTAGAGACTAGAAGTTTATAGTCATGTTGTGACCATTATAGGTTGACACTTCTGCGTGCGGCGTATTCGGCTTAGCTTGTGGATTTAGCCGGAAAGGTATGTGAACTATCTCCTCTTCTAGTATGATTCCTTAAGATAAAGAAAGTATGTCCTACTCCTTAAATGATCCATTCCTTGGTTGTATTTGGATTTCCTAAAATAGAATTTGTTTTATGTACTTCCTTGATTGTACTTTGATGTTTAAATTGTAAGTTGTATAATCCATTTCCTTAGTGAAGTTGGATTCTTATAAGTGAAAGTATTTTTCTTAAAGTACATAGAGTCTTGAAAAGGAAGGGGTTTCCAAATCTTTTGGCTAGTGCCTTATTTCCAAAACCTAAGGGTTGTTATAATGACTTTAGGGGAGTCAAAGGAGTGATTTACTTAATTGTTTTAAGAGAGGAGAAATGACATGATTTAAGAGAAGTAACTTGTTTTAAAGGTCTGAGTTACTTGAGGTTTAAAAGTAGAAGAAACTTGTTTTCTAAATATTAAGAGACTTGAAGTATTTTGGAAAGTTAAGAACTTGATTTGTAAGTATGTGATACTTGGTTTTAAGTATAAGTCTCTTGGTTATAAAAAGGAATGAATATGTCTAAAACCATAAAGGGTTATAACGGCTTTATGGGAAGTTGGTTATAACAGTTTTATGGAATGTTAAGAAAGTTGTCTATTTTGATTATTAGGCATAAGTTGCCTAGATTGTGAAAATTTGAAGTTACTTGATTCCAAGCTTTGAAATGAGTTTTGAAAAGGTGTAGTAACTTACTTTGAAAAATAGACACACCTTGATACTACGGGTGTTAGTATCTTGGGGTTTTACATAAAAAAAAGTCTTTTGAAAAGAATGCACGTACGAAGTACTTTGGCCTGTTTAATTGAGAATTATTCTATGTGTGCCTTGATAAGTACTTTGGCCTGTTTAATTGAGAATTATTCTATGTGTGCCTTGATAAGTACTTTGGCCTGTTTAATTGAGAATTATTCTTTGTGTGCCTTGATAAGTACTTTGGCCTGTTTAATTGAGAATTATTCTGTCACGACCCGACCCCGGGTCACGACTGGTGCCCTACCTGGGCACCCTGTTTAGGTATACATCAGAGAATAGCAGCGGAACATACACAACATAAACACATGTGTAACAATAAAACATCCCAGACTAGCCGATAAGGCCGCCTTCCAATATATATAACAAAATCAAAAGTACAATCAGACAACATCGATTCTACCAACCACATATGTGAATACAGACCTCTAGGAATAGTAACTGTGGCGGGACAGGGCCCCGCCATACCCCTGAATGTACACAAAATCTACAACACCAGGGAAAAGACTGTACCCAAAAGAGACAAGCCTCCGGATAAATGGAGCTTCTGACGTCTGATAAGTGATCCTAAGAATGTGGACCCGCCACCTGCTTACCCTTTCCTGCGGCATGAACGCAGCCCCCGAGGAAGGGGGTCAGTACACAATATGTACCAAGTATGTAAAACTGGAAAATACTGTAATTACATCATAAGTCTAAATCAAAGCCGGAGACATGTATGGTAGTCAAATTACAGTACTCTGTGCCTTACTAACAATGAGAGTAAAAATAGGGGTGTACTTACAACGAAAAATAGGATTGAAATCCTACTCCTGGGACTATTTCACCCGCATAGGTCCAGTGGACCCGCGTGAGGTATTCCTCGCATGGGACTATTTCACCCGCATAAGCCCTTTCGGACTCGCATGAGGTATTCCTCGCATAGGCTGGACCCGCCCGCATGGGACTATTTCACCCGCATAAGCCCTTACGGACTCGCATGAGGTATTCCTCGCATCGTGGGTAGCAAATCCACGGAAATATGCAATGCCACAATCCCGGGGAATGACCCCGCAACAAATAATACATCACTAGCACAAATCCGGCTATCACACATAACATAAGCACTACTGGCTTATCATACAATATATAAGCAAGTCAAGAAATCCCTTAACTTCTTACTATTCTTGTTTATATACACTCTCATTTTAGTTTACCTAAGGCACTAACATGTCTTTTATAAAAATCCGGGAATTTAACCCAAGTACTACGTACTTCTACTCCTTAAAACAAATGACTCTTTTTAATAGAAAACTTCCAAGATACTATTAATCTTAGTATCAAGTCCAAATTACATTTCAAGGTAAGCCACAACACCCTTAGAAATAAAGTTAAGTTTCTAAATCAAGTGACTCCTTTTCTTATAAAACCTTAGGCAATTGATGCCTTAAAATCGAATTTCCTTCCATAAATCAAGTCATTTATCTTTCCATAAAGTCAATATAACCAACTCCCCATAAAGTCGTTATATTCACTTTATACCTTAGTCAAATACAATTTCCTATCCAAGGACTTATACGTTTAAAACGAAACAAGTATCACATACTTTAAAACTCTTCAAGTCCCTTAACTTTAATAAAACTTTAAGACATCCTTAATATTTTCAAAGAAGTGAGTTAATCTCCTAACTCACCCGACTTGGCATTTCATAAAGCTAGTAAAGAATGTCAAAGTCTTGTATGTCTACCGTACTATATACGTGAAACTAGTCATGCTCAAAAGATAGGAAAAGTTCTACATACCTCGCCGGGTCAAATCACTTGCCAAGTACAAAGTCCCGCCCGAGTACGTCAACCTATAATATTCACAATCGTCCATTAACGCCTTACTTCAAACGTAGAATATTATAAGTGTCAAGTCGCTAAATCCTACGGAAAATCGGACAAAGACCTCCTTTGTTTTTACTAACTTTGCCACCTTTTTCAAGGCGAATACAATAACCAAACACGCCATATTTAAGGCACAATCAAAGCAATTAATCAATAGGATTACACGTCTAGTAGGCGTGTAAAATTCCGCCCCACGAACGATAACAAACTAACACAAACTACAAGTCCAAATTCGGCCATATTGAGTTCAACAATACCAATTCTTATCCAATTTCCATTTCAATCCAAATTGGTAGCATACATGATATCAAGTCGCATTTGATTATAACAACCATAATCTTCAAGTAAGTAACATGCGACGATTTCAAATAAACGACCAATTAGTAATCCAATTTTCAAGTGGCTTGTATTACATTTCGGATTTAAGCTACAAGCAATCCATAATACTTATAAACTTCAACATATCAACTTTATGCTAACAACATGTAGAGCTAACAACAACAATATAAACATATAATCTTGTAACACCTTTAAAAGACAAGATTATACCTCAATGAACCTTAATCCAACTCCAATCCGAAGTCTCTCCTTAGTAGTTTAGAGCCTCTCCAAGACACTTCAATCCGCTTGTTGAGACCCTTCGAACAACACCAACAAATATCCTTCAAATCTCCAACCAAAACCTAGAAAGACAACTAGGTTTTCGCTTGCGACTAACCCGAAAACTATCTTTTTCCAAGATGTTTCTATTGAGACATGCTTACAATACACATAAGAACCTTGGTTTAAAGTGGGGAGCTAAATGGATCACAAACAAAGATTTTTTATTTATTTTTTATAGAACCCGAGAGCTTAACTCTATGTTCATCCAATTTTTAGTGAAAATTTTCTAAGTGTTGGCTTTCTCTAGCACTACTAGTATTATATAGTGCAATGGGTGGTCAAGATATAAACAAATGTGAGGCTTGGATGTAGTCTTACAAAATATCAAGACTAATTGACCATTTGACTTAGTCAAACTTCTCATGCTCACAAGTTGCAAGACTTGTCTTGCAACAAAGGTCCAATGACCTTCTTGCCCTTGCATAAATCGACCAAGGTATCACATAAGGGGGGTGACACGTGTCGTCCTCCCATTCGACACAATAATACGTTTTCCGACAATTCCATAATTTCCGATAAATTTTTACAAGTCTCAAATCTTAACACTTGTGAGTTCTTACTTACGTTCTTAAAACATGTCCTGTAATTACGGGGTGTAACATTCTTCCCCCCTTAGAAACATTCGTCCCCGAATGTTCTTTCGGAGTCAAACTTATAATTAGCGACATAGTTTCCTTTCACAACCCCGACATACCAAGAATGTCACACATGGCCACATAATAGCATTTAAGCAAAAGAAATACTCCAATTAGAACTTGAAAAGTAAGGGAAGATGAATTACCTGAAGGTATAGGAAATAAGTGAGGATACTTCCTCAACATGTCCTCCTCCGCTTCCCAAGTCATCTCCTCCCGGTTATCATTCCTCCACAGGACTTTGACGGAAGCTACATCCTTGGTCCGCAGTCGCCTGACCTGGCGATCGAGTATCGCTATGGGACTCTCCACATACGATAACCCCTCTGTCACCTGGACCTCACTAGTAGGGAAAACTCTCGCTGGATCTCCGATACACTTCCGCAACATAGAAACATGGAAGACCGGATGTACTGCCTCTAACTCTGATGGCAGATCCAACTCGTAGGAAACTTTTCCCACTCTACGAACGATCTGGTAGGGCCCAATGTACCTTGGGCTGAGTTTCCCCTTCTTACCGAATCTCATCACACCCTTCATGGGTGACACCTTCAAGAAGACCCAATCGTCTACCTGAAACTCCAAATGCCGACGCCGATTATCCGCATAAGACTTCGCGACTACGAGCCGCACGCCTTCTCTCGGATAAGCTTCACCTTATCCACAACTCCGCCACCCAAGTGCGGGCCAACTAACTGTACCTCGCCCACGTCGAACCAACGAATCGGCGATCTACATTTCCGCCCATATAAAGCCTCGTATGGCGCCATCTGTATACTGGAATGGTAGCTGTTGTTGTAGTCAAACTCCACAAGGGGCAAATGATCCTCCCAGCTATCACTGAAATCAATCACGCAGGCTCGCAGCATATCCTCAAGCGTCTGGATAGTACGCTCTGCCGTCGACCGAGGATGAAATCTTGTCTTGAGACTCACTGTGTCCTAAACCCTTCGAAAGACCTCGAAGTTAGCGAAATCGGGATCCTATCGAAATAATCGACACCGACACCGCAGCCTCACAATCTCTCGATGTACAATCGCATAGTCCTCAGTGGCAAAACGTCGCCCGATCGAAGGAAATGGGCTGATTTCGTCACCATCAACAATAACCCAAATGGAGTCATACTTCCTCCGAGTGCGAGGTAACCACAGAACAAAGTCCATGTTGATCACCTCCCACTTCCAAGTCGGAATCTCAATAGCCTGCAATAATCCACTGGGCCTCTGGTGCTCGACCTTGACCTGCTGGCAATTAGGACACTGTGCAACGAAACCTGCCACGTCCCACTTCAGGCCATCCCACCAATACAAACATCTGAGGTCATGGTACATCTTGGTCGACCCCGGATGAATGGAATAACGAGCACTGTGTGCCTCTCCCAGAATCTGCTGACGAAGTCCTGACACATCGGGAACACACAACCGACCCTCAAATCTCAGCACCCCATCAGGCGCTACCTCTAATAGACTTTTCTCCTCCCGAAGAGCTACATCCCGATACCGTACCAACACTGGGTCCTCAAAATGTCGCCTCTTCACCTCATCAATGATGGAAGACTCGGCAACCTCACGAACCCGTACCCCACTATCGTCGGTATCGATCAATCGAACCCCAAGGCTCGCTAACTGGTGGATGTGACGGACCATGTCCTGTCTCTCTGGCCGCATCACGATGTGCTCCCCATCGATCTACGACTCAAGACATCAGCAACTACGTTGGCCTTCCCCGGATGGTATAGAATATCAACATCATAATCTTTCAAAGAACTCTAACCACCGCTCTGCCTCAAGTTCACTCCTCTCGCTCGAAGATATACTGGAGGCTCTTGTGGTCTGTATAAATATCCACATGAACCCCATACAAATAATGTCTCCAAATCTTCAAGGCATGAATAACTGCGGCCAACTCTAAGTCATGGGTAGGGTAATTCATCTCATGCTTCCAGAATCGCGGAAGCATAGGCTATAACCTTGCCGTCTTTGCATCAAAACACACCCTAGCCCGATACCCGAGGCATCACAATAGATCACGTGCCTAACCCCTCGGAAGAGTAAGCGGGTCAGAGTCAACCTCTCCTTCAAGAATCGAAACCCTTCTCGCAAGCCTCGCCCATCGGAACTTGGCCGCTTTCGAGTCACCCTAGTCAATCTGAAATCGAAGCAACCGCTCCACAAACTGCGATAATAACTCGCCATTCAAGAAATTGCGCACCTCAGTCGGAGTAGTAGGTCTCGGCCAAGACTTGACTGCCTCAATCTTTGTCGTATCCACCCGAACACCATCAACCCAATAATATGCCCCAGGAATGCCACTGAGGCCAACCAAAACTCACACTTGGAGAACTTGGCGAATAACTGTCGGCTCCGGAGAACCCCAAGTACCGTCCTCAAGTGATCTGCATGCTCCTGCTCTGTCCGCGAATAAACCAGGATGTCATCGATGAATACTATCACAAATGTATCCAAAAACGGCTTGAACACCCGGTTCATCAACTCCATAAATACCGCTGGAGCGTTGGTCAGACCGAAAGACATAACCCTGAACTCATAGTGCCCATACCGGGTCCTGAATGCAGTCTTTGGGATGTCTGCCTCTCGAACTCGAACCTGATGATAACCAGACCGCAGGTCTATCTTTGAGAAACACCTCGCACCCTGCAACTGGTCAAACAAATCATCAATCCTGGGGAGGGGGTACCTATTCTTGATGGTTACCTTATTCAGCTGCCTGTAATCAACACACATACGCAGCGTCCCATCCTTCTTCTTCACGAACAAAACCGGCGCTCCCCAGGGAGATACACTAGGCCTGATAAAGCCTTTCTCCAAAGAAATCTTTCACCGGTCCTTCACTCCTCAACTCAAGAGTGCCATCTTGTATGGCGGAATGGAAATAGGTCGAGTGTCTGGCAACGTGTCAATACAAAACTCAATCTCCATCTCGGAGGATACGGGAAGATCATGCGGGAACACATCCGAAACTCCTAACCATCGGATCGATCAAGAACGCATCTCGGCCTGTATCAATACGAACGGATGATAGATGTACTTCTCGCACCATCTTCCTAACCTTGAGGTAAGAAATAAACCTACCCTCTAGCGTCTTTGTGTTGCCTCCACTCGATAAGCGCTCGCCAGAAATCGAACCGAACCATCTCGCTTCTACGATCAGCGTTGGCATAACAAGAAGCCAACCAGTCCATACCCATAATGACATCAAAATTTGTCATCTCCAGCTCTATCAAGTCTGCAAGGGTCTGACGACTGTAAATATAAACCGAACAACCTCTATACACCCGCTCAGCTAACACCGAATCTCCCATAGGCGTAGCTACCTCAAAAGGCTCTATCGACTCCGGCTCTATCCCGATTCTACCTGCAATAAGAGGGGACACATAGGACAAGGTAGAACCTGGATCTATCAAAGCATAAACATCACACCAAATCGGTAATGTACTGCGACATCGTGGAAGCCTCACGATCCCGGCGGTGGCTAATGAATATATGCGGTTCTGAGGACCGCTAGAACTAGAACCACCACCTCGACCTCTACCGCGGCCTGCCTGTCCGTGAGTACCATGCCATCCGGGGCGCATAACCACAGAAGGAGAAGAAGACCCAAAGAATCGATCCGTCGCCGTGTCTTTGTACCACCCATGCCGCCTCTGAGACGACAATCTCTCTCAAATGGCCCACCGCCACAAGAGTAACAACCTCCTGCAGAACACGACACTCGCCGGGTGCGATCTATCAGATCGAGCACACCGAGGTGGGTGGTCTCGATCGGCGAGAATCTCGCCTCCATGAAACCCGAAGTCCCGGAGCCACGACCGCTCTGAATGACCTTGCCGATCAGACCTCCCGCCGTAAAACCGTGGCGGAGCACTCTGTCCGGCCGGAAAGTGGACCAGTCACTTGAGTGTCGCCCGCCGAACCGCCCCGAGACCACGATGTCACGCCCTCTTGGGCTGGCTCACAACTGGTCCTCCCTCTCTCTATCCTCTATCCCCTGTGCATAGGCCTGCATCCTAGCAATGTCCATACCGGGCTGAAGAGCCACCCCCAAGCATGCTGTAATCATATGACGGTCTAGCCCCATCACATATCGATGAACTCTATCCGCCATGTCAGCTACAATAGTGTGCGCATACCTGGCCAAGGAGTCAAACTCCAGGCTGTACTCCCTAACAGTCCTCCCGTTCTGCCTCAAGGTCAAGAATCTGTCTACCCGGGCTCTCCTCATCTCGGGAGGCAAAAAGTGATCCATGAAGGCCTCTGTAAACTCCTCCCAAACAGCTGGAAGAGCATCATCACCTCTCGAAAGCAACCACTGTTACACCCCGTAGTTCCAGGGTATGTATACGAGGACGTACGTACGAGAATACGACAGTAAAATTGGAAAGGAAGAAAGATGTGATTTTTCGATGGAAAAGTTTCCGGATTTTGTGAAGGAAAAATGTTCGTTAAAGGGAATTGGATTCCCAGATTTGGTATTTGGACTTTTTGGAATATTTGAGAATTATGAAATTTTATTTCCGAAATTGGTCACGTGGGGCCCACGGGAAAATTTACGGTTTTGTGGGGCACACTTTATTTTCGGATTTTTGGCATTACGGATATTTTCGGAAGATGAAATATTTTGGACGAGTAGGGGGGCGACACGTGTCACCCCCGTGTGGCCATGTTGGCCGAATTGGAAAAGGAAAAGTGGGACGTTTTTTTGGTGGACAAGTGGCCCATTTTTGTGGTGGCCATTTGTCCCATTTTTGTGGTAGCCAAATGGTTGGCCAACTACCCACACACATGTACCCCATCCTCACCATCCACTTTCCTAGATCTTGGCCATTGATTTCCCTATAAATACCCCTAGTGTGCAAGACTTTATTTCATCCACATTAGAAAGTTTCCAAGGCAAAAAGAAATTCCCCTCCCTCCCTTAGTGAGTTCTCGTCCAAACACCCCCCCCCCCACCTTGAGTAGAATTCTTCAAGTATTGTTGTTATTCCAAATACTTTAGCCTAAATCCCTTGTGGTATTCCAAAGAAATCCCAACATAAGAGCCCGGAAATACTACTTTATTCCATAGTCGCAAAATGAAGCCCTAGAAAAATCTTCATAGCTTAGATGAAGTGTTAAGAGAAGTTGTTTAGAAACTTCTAAGGGTTGCTTGGAGCGGGTTGGAGCGTAAGGAATTGGAGCTAAACGTTGCTCAGGATCGACTTATATCTTGGATAATTTTGGGCTTATCGAGGTAATTATCTTTGTCCCCATATTGTAATTGGAGATTACATTTTTAGTAGTTTAGAATTGAGTATAAGATATATTGGAAGGATGATTATAAAGAATTGAACTGTATTTACATTGGACTGTATTTACAGTAGACTTGTAGTATTATTGTGGAGTAGAATTGTATACGTACGGTTAGACGTGTAACCCCCCTTGGAATTGTTGGCTTGGTAGCAGGCCTTGTTAGAGGAGGAGATTTATGAGGTTGCGGGGGGGGGGGGGGGAGGTGCTGCCGAATTTTCCGTAGAACATGGAGCCTTGTTCTTAGAAATATTCCACGAAGGGATCTAGAAGTTGATAAGCGTTTTATGACCATTATAGATTGAAGTGCTACGAGTAGCATATTCTACCTGATGGGTGGAAAGGAGAGCAAGGTTAGAGTACTTTGGAGCGTTTTGCTAATTGTCGATAATCGTCGCGAGGTATGTGAACCTCTTCCTATCCTTTCTAGCATGATATTTGTGAAATATATTTAGTGCGGTAGACGCACGTGTGTTTAAAGGAATTTGATTTTCCTTTTGTGTCCTTGACTTGATTCCAAAGTTAAGTGACTTGTTATGAAATATTAAGGACTTGAATTATGTTAAAAGTTGTAAAACCTCACTCATGAGTAATGGGTGTGTGGTCTTTTAATGAATAAAGTTATCTTGATTTCGAAAATAAGAATAGTTGTCCTCGGTTGGTTTAAAACATAAAGTGTCATAATAGCTTTATGGGAGGTTATTTATAACGACTTTATGAAAACAAACGAATGGTTTTATCATTGGATTTAAAATGATAACTTGACATTTTAAAGGTTGGAAGTTGGTTTCCTTAAAAGATATGATTTAAAGATTAAGAGCCTGATTTTTGAAAGTAAAGAGACTTGACTTATAAACAACTTGATTTTGGGAAAGGAGGAGTAACTTGATTTAAAGGTATACGTTACTTGTTTTTAAAAGAGTAAGACACTTGGTTTAAAAAGTATATTGCTACTTGACTTTAAAAAGGAAAAAATGTCTTTGTTTAAAAAGGAAGGCATGCTTTTGTCTTAAGATTGGTTTATAAAGAAGGTATGGAAATTGTTTTGGTTTTACTTTGATGTCTTTTGACTTGAGTTTTAAATAATAAGAATCTTGAAGTATTTCAAAAGAGTTATGAATCATTTTTGAAAGAAAATAAATACTTGGTTTTAAAAGCTTAAGTGTTATACTAGCTTTATGGGAAGTTAGGTATAACGACTTAAGGAAGATAGAAGGAACGGTTTACTTGAAAGTCTTGTAATGATTTCTGGAAAGTGTAGTAAGATGGTTTGATAAGTAAACATGTTACGATGCTACGTGTGTTAGTGTCCTGTGATGTTTGTGTGAGGGGGTTATTCTTGTTGTGCTTACGTTGTTAAACGATAAGCTGTTATCGCTATTATATCACATACCCCGACTTGTTATGATGCCGAGGACTTGCCACTCGATGCGAGGTATACCTCACGCGATGCGTGACTATGATTCGAGGAATACCTCACGCGATGCGTGTGACCATGCGAGTCGCGGAGTTCGGGATGATCACTCGTGTGTTACCCGACGCGAGGTATACCTCATGCGGTGCGTGACTATGATTTGAGAATACCTCATGCGGTGCGTGTGACTATGCGATCGCGAGTCCAGGAGGACGTCGCGGGTTAGCTACCCCCGATGCGAGGAATACCTCATGCGGGTCTGTGTGACATATGCGGACTGCGGGAGTTCCAGGATTAGGCACGCATAATGATACTATGGGCGATTGGCCTTGCTTCGATCATTAGCGGCCAAGAAAAGACCAGTTACATTATATCTATTTTGCTCTTGTTTAGGCTGTGGCACTATGTGTGGTTGAATTGGTTGTATTTGTAATTGGTTTTAAAATGTTATGATTTGATTTCAGTACTTTACAGTTTCACATACTTGATACCTGTTGTACTGACCTCCGGGCCGCGTCATGCCGCGGTAGGGTACACGATCGTCGATCCTCGCCATATGATCACATAGCGTTTTGGGAAGCTCCGTTTCTCGAGGCTTATCTTTGGTATAGTCCTCGTTGTAGGTACTTACATTCGTGGGTATGGCGGCCCCGTCGTCGTTGTTGTTATAACATTCGTAGAGTGCAGTAAATCAAGGCGAGTTTGTAAAAGGGATGTAACTGTTCGGGTTCAAGTTTATTTATATATTCAGAAAGGTAACCGTTTTGGTTAGCCTGTTTTCTTATTTCATTATTGTATATCTTGTTTCATGTGTATGTTTTTATATTCCGCTGATTTTCTCTGATGTTGTATCACTAGGGTGCCCGGGTAAGACACCAGTCACGGGCCCGGGTTCGGGTCGTGACAAAAGTGGTATCAGAGCAGTTAATCCTCGGAAAGTGTCTACAGACCGTATCTAGTAGAGTCTTGATTATCGGTGTGTTGTGCACCACACCTATAATCAGGAGGCTGCAGGATATTTAGGATTGGTTTCCATTCTTCTCACTCTGAGATCGTGCCTTAGAGCTGTGTTATAAGTTGGACTCCCTCTGACGTATTCTTTTCACCCGTTATGCCTCTACGTAAAGCAACCAGAACCCAGAAGGGCAAGGCAGCAGAGGGAGCTGCGAGTCGAGAACAGGGGGTTACCAGGGCACGGGCCCTGTCATTATCTGAGAAAGTGCTTCATTCGGGGAGTTCTGCGACGCCGCTAGCCCCAAGAGAGTTTAGAGCAGTAACAGTAGCTACTTAGACCACGATACCTGAGCCTCTAGTTCCACGGCCAGGAGCCGAGGATATGGTTACTAGGAGATGGCCAGTTACTAGCTAGGCTTGTAGCGGCATGAGGACAGACGAGAGTCAGAGGTTTCGGTAGTATCAGTAGTTCACCCTAGATCCGATAGTTGAGATTTCGGGACTTCTTGAGTTGCAATCCACCCGAGTCCTATGGATTGAGGACTGAGGAAGATCATCAGGAGTTTATTCGACAGTTGCAGCAGATCATGAAAGTGATCAAGACCTCAAAGGCATTTCTTACACACTTCTTGCCCTCGCAGATGAGGAGAGCTCGGGCAGATAGATTTATGAGGTTGAGGCAGAACGGGAGGACGGTTCGGGAATACAGTATAGAGTTTGACTTATTGGCTCGTTATGTCCCCGCGTTAGTGGCAGACATGGAGGATAGAGTGCACCAATATGTCACAGGACATGACGATTATCTAGCAGGGAGTTGTACAAGAGTAGCTCTTCAGTCAGACATGGACATTGCCCGCGTACAGGCTTACGCGCAGCAGACCGAGGAACGTAGAGATCGGCGGAGTAACCAAGATCAGCAGAAGAGGGCCAAGATAGCAGGGTCCTTTGGTAACTTTTGAGGCGGACCTTCTCAGCAGCAGACTGGTCATGCGCCTCCGCCAGTACAGAGTGGTCCTCCACAGACTTCAGGACGTTCGGGGTATTTAGGAGTTGGTCAAAACTCCAAGGTTTCTGGTTCACAGATTTGCATAGGTTCTAGCCAGCCAGATTCAGTTTTCCCTCAGTGTTCACTATGTGGTAGACGTCATCCCGAGGAAATGTCGTCTTTCTTACTAATGCTTGTTTTACCAACGACCGTCAGGGCCATGTGAGGAGAGAATGTCCTAGTAGGAGGGATACAGGTGGGATGACTTAGCCTACCAGGTCAGTTGCGGATTCAGTGGATCGGAGAGGAAGGGGTGTTAGCCAGAGGAGGCCACCCCCACCTCGGTATGGTCGTTGTGGTAGGGGTTCTTATGGGGAGTGTCGTACTACTTAGATAGCTTGTTAGGCTTGCGGCCAGCAGGGCCATTTTGCGAGAAATTGTCCGAACAGAGGTGGCGCGGATGTTACGACTCAGCCTTCGGGATCAGTGGCTGGTTCATCACCTTCTGTAGTTATGCGCCCAACAGAGCAAGATTTGATTAGAGCGGTAAAGGGAAAGTGAGGCAGTAGTTACAGGGAGATCTTCAGCCTTAAGAGACTTGTTTAGGTCGTTATGGTAGATACATGTGGAGTGCTATGTTCGGTTAGCATGGTGTAAGTTGTGATAAATCCATGGGTAGTGTGAGATGGAAGTAGTAGCTTTCATGACGTGAACTGGTAAGATTGTTCCGGATCGGGGAACGAGAGTTTAGTACGAAGTGGGTCGGGTTGAGGCCATTTCGCGAGTCAACCCGGCCGAATGGTGGGGTCATTTGAGGTGGTCCCGCTAGATGATAGGTCACGAGGGTGTTAAGCCCAAGTTTAGGTAACCATCGTGCGAGTTTGTGAATGCGTTCGACCGAAGTAGGGCCGATGGGTCACCCATCTTGTCTTTTAGTCGACTGCATTTACTGGCGGAGGTTATGTGAGATATTGTATATCGGGAAGTTTGTAAGGTCGCACGGTTCCTACTTTTATTTTTATGGCGGCGGTGGAGCCCGCTTTATGGCTATTTCTTTTCGGGAGGTTTTACCAGCGGGTTAGGAACTCGGTGAGTCTCGATGTGCATTCACCCTCGGGCCGACGGACGAACAGCGCATTTTATCCAGACATTTGAGGATAGGTTACGGGTCGGTGTTTTGATTTCAGGGGTAGCTGTGAGGATTATTTGCCTCTTGTTGAGTGAGTATTATACTAGCTACCATTTCAGTATTCGGATGGTGCCTTATGAAGCCTTGTATGGGCGGAAGTGTAAGTTGCCGGTCGATTGGTTCGATGTCGGCAAGGTTCAGATAGTTGGTCCCTATTTGATTCAGCAGGATGTGGGTAGGGTGAAGCTTATCCAGAAGAGGTTTTTAGCACTCGAGTCAGCGAGTCGATGCGTATCGGCATCGACACTTGGAGTTCAGGTTGACGGTGGGTCTCCTTGAAGGTACCACCCCGGAAAGGGTGTGACGAGATTTGGAAAGCAGGGGAAACTTAGCCGAGGTACTTTGGGCATTTTCAGATCGTTGTAGAATAGGCCAGGTTGCCTATAAGTTAGCACTGTCGTCCGACTTAGGAGACAGTACGTCCGGTCTCCCAGGTTGCTATGTTTCGAAAGAGTATCGGAGATCCCTCCAGAGTGTTCCCAGTTAATGATGACCAAGTTGGAGATAGTAACCCCGAGATTTTGGAAACTGAAGCAATGACAGAAATGTGGTAAGTATATGAGGAAGAGTTTGAGTGTACGAGGAGGGTACGACAAGTAAGAAAAGAGGCGAAGATGTGAAGTGTCCTTTTTATAACTATAGATGTGAAGAAAGTATCCTTTGGACCATGGGTGGAAGTTTTTGTGTTGTTATACACGTTAGGGGTGATTCCTCGTTGGCTTGGATTGAGTTTTGCGCGTATGTTATATTATGGCCATGTGTGGCATAATTGGTTTTGTAAGTATAGTAGTGAAGACTATACCGACGCTTGTATGATTAGAGGCTTAGAAGGAACATTCGGGACGAATGTTTCTAAGGGGGGAATAATGTTACACCCCGTAGTTCCAGGGTATGTATACGAGGACGTACGTACGAGAATACGACAGTAAAATTGGAAAGGAAGAAAGATGTGATTTTTCGACGGAAAAGTTTCCGGATTTTGTGAAGGAAAAATGTTCGTTAAAGGGAATTGGATTCCCAGATTTGGTATTTGGACTTTTTGGAATATTTGAGAATTATGAAATTTTATTTCCGAAATTGGTCACGTGGGGCCCACGGGAAAATTCTGATTTTGTGGCCCACTTTATTTTTGGATTTTGGCATTACGGATATTTTCGGAAGATGAAATATTTTGATTTAGTAGGGGCGACACGTGTCACCCCCGTGTGGCCATGTTGGCCGAATTGGAAAAGG
This sequence comes from Przewalskia tangutica, assembly GCA_029844215.1. Taxonomy (NCBI): domain Eukaryota; kingdom Viridiplantae; phylum Streptophyta; class Magnoliopsida; order Solanales; family Solanaceae; genus Przewalskia; species Przewalskia tangutica. Next base: position 39,193,793 of record CM056733.1, read on the forward strand.
ACAAGTGGGACGTTTTTTTGGTGGACAAGTGACCCATTTTTGTGGTGGCCACTTGTCCCATTTTTGTGGTAGCCAAATGGTTGGCCAACTACCCACACACATGTACGCCATCCTCACCATCCACTTTCCTAGATCTTGGCCATTGATTTCCCTATAAATACCCCTTGTGTGCAAGACTTTATTTCATCCACATTAGAAAGTTTCCAAGGCAAAAAGAAATTCCCCTCCCTTAGTGAGTTCTCGTCCAAACACCCCCCCCCCCCACCTTGAGTAGAATTCTTCAAGTATTGTTGTTATTCCAAATACTTTAGCCTAAATCCCTTGTGGTATTCCAAAGAAATCCCAACATAAGAGCCCGGAAATACTACTTTATTCCATAGTCGCAAAATGAAGCCCTAGAAAAATCTTCATAGTGTCACGACCCGATCCCGGGCCCGTGACTGGTGCCTTACCCCGGGCACCCTAGTGATACAACATCAGAGAAAACCAGCGGAAAATAAAGCATAAACATGAAACAAGATATATGATCATAAAACAGGCCAACCAAAAACAGTTGCCTTCTGTATATATACATAAAACCCGAATAGTTTAATCCTTTTTACAACCCTGCCCACAACAGTACTACAGACCTCTAAGATTTACAACAACCATGACGGGACAGGGCCCCGCCATACCCCTGAATGTACAAGAACCTACAACTCAGGGAACACATACCAAAGAATAAGCCTCCGGAGAAACGGAGCTTTCCAATACGCTGAATTGTGATCCTATGGCGAGGATCCACTACCGATGTACTCCTACTGCAGATGAACGCACCCAAGGAGGTCGAGATAACAGTACCAAGTATGTGAAAAACAAAAATACTGTAAATGAAATCATACTAGTCTAAATAAAGAAGGAGACATGTATGATAACCAAACTCTGATTCACTACATAAAGCGATCATGTCGATCGTGACTCACGCCCTCAAGTCATCACTTAAATATAACTATGGGTCTCACGCCCACAACATCAATCATGTTCGCATCATGGCCGCATGCCCCCGGAATTCTGCATCGGTGTAGATATGTCCATGATGCAACAATAATAACAATGCCCCATGCCCGAATGCAGACGGTAGACACGCCCACGTGACATTAACAACAATATCTTGGGTGATCAACCCGCCGCACGGCCACACGCCCGACCAGCCGGTGTAGACATGTCCATGTAACCACAATAACAATATATCGTAATCAACCACGCCGCATGACCACATGCCCCGAATGCAGATCGGTGTAGACATGTCCATGTGACATCAACAACAATATACCGCACAACGTGCTATCACAAACAAGCTCAAGCAAATTACCATACTTCTAGACTTTTATAAAAAGATCCACTCCTTCCCAAGAAGTCACCTGATATCAACACTTGCACAACAAAGGCTATCACAACAAGCATAGGCGAGTTACACAACAACAAGCATAGGCAAGTTACACACAACTCAAGGTACTTCCATTTCGTATCAAAGTCTGGGTTTTAACCCTAAAGTACTACGTACATTAACTCTTTTTAAAGGATCCGTTTCTTTCACAAAAGTCACATAATACCCGTAGCAAAAAAATAGAGTGACTATCTTTTTAAGTAAACCAAAATACTTCCCTTTGTAAAATCAAGTAACAACATTATTTTCCAAACGTTCAAGTTTGCCTAATTTCAAATGCTCAAGTTTCTCATTTTAGAAAGGTTTCATAACTCATAGTCTTAATCTCTTTTAAAACAATTGAGTAACATATGTCTTGTACGTGAGCCGTTTATTCTTGTTTACAACAATCTTGTTACAGCAGCCATGATCTAGGAAATGTAATACAATTTTGTCTTATCTTAGCTTCTATGCAGATGGAGGTTTCTACTGGTTTTAATAATAATTTGTTATTTGTCAATACACTTTCCTTTATTAGCGCTGCTGTGGTTTGTTCGACACTTATTCTCATTTCCGAAATCAATAAAACATTATTCTTTTTAAAACCAAGTACTCATTACTCGCGAATGAGGTTTCACAACACTTTTAACAAAATGTTAATTACCAAGTAAAACAAGTTAAGTCTCTTATCTTTCAAGATCAAGTCTCTTAACTTCTACAATCAATAAACCAATCTTTTACCTACATAGAGTCGTCATAACTAACTTCCCATAAATCTATTATAACACCCTATGTTTCAAACCAACCAACTCATTTAGCACATGTACGTCTACCGTACTACATAGTTTACAAAGCATCATGCTAGAAGGATAGGAAGAGGTTCACATACCTCGCGACGATTATCGACAATAAGCAAAACGCCCACGATCAGAATCCGCCAGCCGTTTCCACTCTTCAAGTAGAATACGCTACTCGTAGTACTTCCACCTATAAGGCCACAAACGTCTATTAACTTCTAACCGCACGGTTCCATATTCTACAGAAAATTCGCGACTTCGCAACAACAGAAACTCCTCCTCTATCGAGGCCGGTTACCAAGCCAACCAGGGGGGGTTCATACGTCTAACCGGACGTATACAATTCTACTATACAGTAATACCACAAGTCTACTGTCATACCGCCCTATGTAATTACAGTTCAGTTCTCTTCTTTACATTCAGGCTTAAGTCAAAAGACATTGCCGCAAAGCTATGTTCAGTTATATATATAGTATACCTCAACTATATAATCCTACAACATGTAATTTCCAATTACAATAAGGGGACAAGAATATTTACCTCGATAAGCCCAAAATTATCCAAGTTATAATGTCGGTCCTGAGCAAGGTTTAGCTCCTACTCCGTGCGCTCCAAACAACCCTTAGAAGTTCTAACCAACTTCTACTTAAATACTTCAACCAACTATGAAGATTTCCTTAGGGTTTCGGTTTGAGACTAAAAGGACAAAAGGTAGTATTTCCGGGCTCTACGTATAGAGGTAACTTTTGGAATACTACAAGGTAAAGGCTAAGGTATTTTGGGCATTATAACAATACTTGGAGGAGTATTTCAATACCACAAAAAGGGGGGTATATAATACGAAACAACTAGGCTAGGGGGGGGGTACCCCTCGGCAAGACACCACAAGGGGGGGAGGGGAACCTCTCGGCCAAAGGCCACTAGAAGGGGGAGGGGGAGAGGCTTTGGACGAGAGCCACAAGAGGGAGAGGGGAAGGATTGCAAGACTTAGAACACATTTTGGATGATGAAGTCTTCAACAAAGGGAGGGGTATTTATAGGGAAGCCAAGGGCCAACCAAAGGACAAGATCAAGCCATGTGCAAGGCAAGTGTAAGGCCAAGATCAAGCCAAGTGCACCCTAACCCCTACTCCACAAAACATGGCACAAAACAAGGCACAAAACAAGGCCAAAACAAGGCACAAAATAAGGGAGGAAGACGTCCCCCTTTTGCCTACCCAAACCGTCACTTGAGGGTGACAAGTGTCACCCTCTCGTTGGCCCAAAAATGTTCCGTCGCTCGGAAAAATCCGCAAAAATACTAAACGACATAGCCGGAATTTTCCCTTCGCAAGTTCAGTAAAACGTTTCGTCGAAAAACGACTCTAATCGGGTGTTGTGCACAAATTTCGAACCTATGCCAAACTTTAAGTCTCAAATTGTCGCACGTACGTCCTTACGTATATACTCTGGAAATACAGGGTATAACACATAGCTTAGATTAAGTGTTAAGAGAAGTTGTTTAGAAACTTCTAAGGGTTGCTTGGAGCGGGTTGGAGCGTAAGGAATTGGAGCTAAACGTTGCTCAGGATCGACTTATATCTTGGATAATTTTGGGCTTATCGAGGTAATTATCTTTGTCCCCATATTGTAATTGGAGATTACATTTTTAGTAGTTTAGAATTGAGTATAAGATATATTGGAAGGATGATTATAAAGAATTGAACTGTATTTACATTGGACTGTATTTACAGTAGACTTGTAGTATTATTGTGGAGTAGAATTGTATACGTACGGTTAGACGTGTAACCCCCCTTGGAATTGTTGGCTTGGTAGCAGGCCTTGTTAGAGGAGGAGATTTATGAGGTTGCGGGGGGGGTGCTTCCGAATTTTCCGTAGAACATGGAGCCTTGTTCTTAGAAATATTCCACGAAGGGATCTAGAAGTTGATAAGCGTTTTATGACCATTATAGATTGAAGTGCTACGAGTAGCATATTCTACCTGATGGGTGGAAAGCAGCAAGGTTAGAGTACTTTGGAGCGTTTTGCTAATTGTCGATAATCGTCGCGAGGTATGTGAACCTCTTCCTATCCTTTCTAGCATGATATTTGTGAAATATGTTTAGTGCGGTAGACGCACGTGTGTTTAAAGGAATTTGATTTTCCTTTTGTGTCCTTGACTTGATTCCAAAGTTAAGTGACTTGTTATGAAATATTAAGGACTTGAATTATGTTAAAAGTTGTAAAACCTCACTCATGAGTAATGGGTGTGTGGTCTTTTAAAGAATAAAGTTATCTTGATTTCGAAAATAAGAATAGTTGTCCTCGGTTGGTTTAAAACATAAAGTGTCATAATAGCTTTATGGGAGGTTATTTATAACGACTTTATGAAAACAAAAGAATGGTTTTATCATTGGATTTAAAATGATAACTTGACATTTTAAAGGTTGGAAGTTGGTTTCCTTAAAAGATATGATTTAAAGATTAAAAGCCTGATTTTTGAAAGTAAAGAGACTTGACTTATCAACAACTTGATTTTGGGAAAGGAGGAGTAACTTGATTTAAAGGTATACGTTGCTTGTTTTTAAAAGAGTAAGACACTTGGTTTAAAAAGTATATTGCTACTTGACTTTAAAAAGGAAAAAGTGTCTTTGTTTAAAAAGGAAGGCATGCTTTTGTCTTAAGATTGGTTTAAAAAGAAGGTATGGAAATTGTTTTGGTTTTACTTTGATGTCTTTTGACTTGAGTTTTAAATAATAAGAATCTTGAAGTATTTCAAAAGAGTTATGAATCATTTTTGAAAGAAAAGAAATACTTGGTTTTAAAAGCTTAAGTGTTATACTAGCTTTATGGGAAGTTAGGTATAACGACTTAAGGAAGATAGAAGGAACGGTTTACTTGAAAGTCTTGTAATGATTTCTGGAAAGTGTAGTAAGATGGTTTGATAAGTAAACATGTTACGATGCTACGTGTGTTAGTGTCCTGTGATGTTTGTGTGAGGGGGTTATTCTTGTTGTGCTTACGTTGTTAAACGATAAGCCTGTTGTACTGCTATTATATCACATACCCCCCTGACTTGTTATGATGCCGAGGACTTGCCACCCTCGATGCGAGGTATACCTCATGCGGTCTGTGTGACTATGATTCGAGGAATACCTCATGCGGTCTGTGTGACCACGCGAGTGCGGAGTTCGGGATGATCACTCCGGGTGTGTTACCCGATGCGAGGTATACCTCATGCGGTCTGTGTGACTATGATTTGAGGAATACCTCATGCAGTCTGTGTGACTATGCGGACTGCGGGTGTTATACCCCGTATTTCCAGAGTATGTACGTAAGGACGTACGTATAAAATTTGAGCCTTAAGATAGGCAAGATTCGAAATTTGTACACAACACCCGGTTAGAGTCGTTTTTCGACGAAACGTTTCCACAGCTTTAGTAGGGAAAAATACGGGTCTGTCATTTATAATTTTTGTTGATTTTTGCGAGATACGTAACAATTTGGACCAACGAGGCGATACGTGTCACCTCACATTGGAAGAGGTCGACGGCAAACGGGCTAAGCTTGCACGTTTTTGGTGTTGAATTTGTGGTCAAGGGTTAGGTAGGATATTTTGTGTAGATGGATAAGGTTGCACATGGCTTAATCTTGGCCTTACACTTGTCTTGCACTTGGCACCATCTTGGCCATTGGTTGGCCTTCACTTGACCTATAAATACCCCCTTAGTTGATGAACTTTCTTCATCCAAAAATTGAGCAATCTATCTAAGTCTCAAACTACTCCCTCTTAGCTTGAGCTTTTCGTCCCTCTCCCCCCTCCTAGTTGAGCTTGGCCGAGAGCCACCACACCCTCCCCTCAAGCTCGCCGAGGGGTACCCACGCCTAGTTGTCTCGTATAAATACCCCCCTTTGTGATATAGAAATACTCTCCTAGTATTGTTATAATGCCCAAAATACTCTAGCCCTTATACCTTATAGTACTTTCCAAAGTACCCTTTATACGAAAAACCCGGAAAATACGATTATACCTCCTTTAGCCACTAAACGAAACCCTAAAGGAAATATTCACCCGTAGTTGAAGTATTAAGTAGAAGTTGTGTAGACACTTCTAAGGGTTTCGAGCGCTTTTGGAGCACAATGAGTAGAGCTAAACCTTGTTCAGAGCGACATTTAACTCAGATAATTTTGGGCTTATCGAGGTAAATATCTTGTCCCCCTATTGTAATTGGAAATTACATGATTGTTAGAATATATAGTTGAAGTATACTATATATAGAATGAATATTGAATAGAACTGAACGTAGCTCGCTACAATGTCTTTTGACTTAAGCCCGAATAAGAATTGAACAAGAAACACATAGAAGGATAAATAAGAGAATCGAATCGTAATTACATAGGATCAGACAAAGAGACTTGTGTAGTATTATCGTGAGTAGAATTATACACGCCGGTTAGGCGTAAAACCCTCGGTTGGCTTGTAGCGGCCTCGGTAGAGGAGATTAACGCTGTTGGGGGAGGTGCCAATTTTCAGAGAATATGGAGCAATGAGATCTAGATGTTAATAAGCGCTTGTGGCCTTATAGGTTGAAGTACTACGTGTGGTGCGATCTACGTGGCTTAAGGAGTAGCCGACGGTTTGAAGTACTTGAGCATTTTGCTATTAGTCGATACTGCCGCGAGGTATGTGAACCTCTTCCTATCTCTTCTAGCATGATATGTGTGTAACTATGTAGTACGGTAGACGCATACGTGTTTAATGTATTTGATTGGTTTGAAACATAAAGTGTTATAACGCTTTATGGGAAGTTAGTTATAATGACTTTATGTAGGTAAGAAAATGCTTTGTGGTTTCAAAGGGTAACTGATTTGACTTATAAAACGGATTTGATGTGTAGCAATACTTGGTTTTGAGAACTTAAGAGTTATACTAGCTTTATGGGAAGTTAGGTATAACGTCTAAAAGAGATAAAAAAGAATGGCTATTTAATCTTAGGAGTTAAGAGACTTGATCTTATAAGACAAGAGACTCAACTTAATTAAATTGATTTGAATGTTGTAAGATGTGTGAAACCTCATTCGTGAGTAATGAGTACTTGGTTTTTGAAAGGAATAATGTTTTACTGATTTCGGAAATCAGAATGTGTATCGACAAACCACTGCAGCGTTAATAAAGGAAAATGTATTGAATAATTAAGTATTATTAAAACCAGTAGAAACCTCCATCTGCATAGAAGCTAAGATGAGACAAAATGATATTACATTTTCTAGATCATGGCTGCTCAATAAGGTTGATTATGAACAAGAATAACCTACTCGCCTATGGCATATGTTACTCAATTGTTTTAAAAGAGATTAAGACATTGAACTATGAAACTTTCCCAAAAAAAGAGACTTGTGTAATTGAAATTAGGCAAACTGGAACTTTAGGGAAAAGAAAGACATTGTGTTGTCTTAAAATGGTTTAAAACATAAAGTGTTATAACAGCTTTATGGGAAGTTGGTTATAACGACTTTATGAAAACAAAGAAGGGTTTTTATCATTGGTTTTAATGTGGTAACTTGACTTTAAAAGGAAAAGTGTTTTGGTCTAAAAATAAGGCATAGTGTTGCCTTAATTTGATTTTTAAAAAGGAAAGTATGGAAGTTGTTTTGGTTTACTTAAAAGATGTAAGTCACTCTATTTTATACTACGGGTATCGGGTGACTTTTATAAAAAGAATGAATCTCTTAAAAGGAATTTAACGTACGTAGTACTTTAGGGTTAAAACCCGGACCTTGGCATAAAATGAAAGTACTTTGAGTTGTTGTGAAACTTGCCTATGCTTCTTGTTGTGAAACTTGCCTATGTTTGTCGTGATAGCCTTTGTTGTGCAAGAATTGTGTTTCTATACTACCGCGCCTCTCGATGGAGGGTCGGTTGACTTGTTGAGAACTTACCTGGACGTGCCGGCAGTGACGAAGAAATTCCACGGGTACGTTCCTGTTGATTGTGTTACTTTTGCTAATCGCTTTGGACATACTGACACGATGCGTAGCGCTCGGTATGCTTCCATTTTGATATCGCTTTATTGTTTCTTTGGGCATATCGACACGATGCGTAGCGCACGTATGTTTCCATTTGGAATGCCGCTTTATTGTTTCCCTGGGCATATCGACACGACGCGTAGCGCACGTATGTTTCCATTTGGAAAGTTGTCTTATTGTTTCCTTGGACATACCGACACGACGCGTAGCGCACGTATGCTCCCATTTGGATTGCTGTCTTGTTGATATCATATCATAGATCGCCACGCGGTGAGAAGGAATTCCACGCACGAGTGATGATTTGGAGGCGTGAGTCCCCGACCTAATATGATTGTTTATATGTCAGATATCGTAGTTTGGTTATCATACATGTCTCACCGCTTTATATAGATCGCTATGATTTCATTTACTGATTTTACGATTCACATACTTGGTACTTGCCAGATCGACCTCCTTCGGCCGCTCACGCCGCAGTAAGTACATCCGTATCGATCCCCGCTTAGGATCACCTTTCAGCGTATTGAAGCTCCGTTCCTTGGAGGCTTATCTTTTGGTATGTGTTCCTCGAGTTGTAGGTTCTTGTACATTCGTGGTATGGCGCCCCGTCCCGTCATAGTTGTTGTAAATCTTAAGGTGCAGAGTAATCGCTGGTGTGGTTTGTAAAAAGGATAACTGTCGGGTTTTATGTATATATACCAAGGCAAGCTGGGTTGGCCTGTTTATTTATTATGTCTCTCATTTCATGTGTAAAGTTTTTATTTCCGCTGGTTTTCTCGATGTTGTATCACTAGGTGCCCGGTAGGCACGACCACGGCCCGGATTCGGTCGTGACAAAAGTGGTATCGAGCGATTAGTCCTCGGAAAGTGTCTACGCACCGTGTCTAGTAGTAGTCTTGATTATCGGTGTGTTGTGCACCACATCTATAATCGTGAGGCTATAGGACATTTAGGATTGGTTTCATTCTTCTCATTCCGAGATCGTGCCTTAGAGCCATGTGATAAGTTGGACCCTCTCGACGTATTCCTTTCCTTTACCGTTATGCCTCCGCGTAAGGCAACCCGCCCGTGGCGGCAAGGCAGCAGAGGAGTCATGAGTAGAGCGTGCAGCCTCTACAGAGACCACAAGACTGAGCCTCCACCCCACACCGGGAGCAGGAGATGGGTTACAGAGATGGCCCGCCATCGCCGTGATCGTGGCGCATACGAGATAGATCGACGCAGCAGTTCCAGCCCCAATAGCACCCGTAGTTCACCCCCGAGCAGACAGTTTGAGACTACGGGATTTTCTGAGGTGTAACCCTCCAGAGTTTTATGGGTCGAGGCCTGAGGATGATCCGCAGGAGTTCATCCGGCAGTTATAGCGGATCATGAGAGTGATCAAGGCATCGGAAACTGAGTCGGTGGTCCTAGGTTCGCATCGGCTGCGTGATACCGCAATGATCGGTTTGATTCGCGAGCTGTCCCGGGAGAGCATGCACTTCCGCCTTTATGGGCGAGTTCTCGAGGCCTTTCTTGCACATTTCTTACCTCCACGGATGAGGGCTCGCGCATGATTTTTGGTGTTGCGAATCCGCGCACGGTTCGAGAGTACAATGTGGAGTTCGACTCATTAGCCCAGACGTCCCGCTGGTAGCTAGTATGGAGGATCGAGTGCACCGATATGTTACAGGCTCGATGATTACCTAGCAGAGTTGTTCGGTGTAGCTCTTCACCGGCACGGATATTGCCCGCATGCGCAGCTTATGCACTTGGAAGTGAGGAGCGAGGAATCGACGAAATGACCAAGGTCGCAGAAGAGGCCGCAACAGCAGGTCCTTTGGTGACTTTCGAGGCGGACCGCCAAAGAGCAGACTAGTTATGCGCTCCGCCAAGATCTGAGTGGTCCTCCACAATCTTGAGCATCCAGAGTATTCGGAGCGGTCGTGGCTCCAAGGGTTCAGATTTTCGAGAAAGGTGGTGTTAGCCACCAAGCCACCCCTACCTCGTCAGGACTGGCCGTGGTAGACTCCACGGTGGGAGTGTCGTGCTAGTCCGGTAGTTTGTTTTACATGCGACGCAGGCCATTTTGGGAGAAACTGTCCACCAGTGGGTAAGACCGGTAGGATAGCACGAATACGAGATCGGGCCAGTGGTTCTTCACCTTCCAGAGCCAGCAGATGTTCATACACGCAGCCACTAGAGAGGTCGCGGAAGTTCCCGATTTTAGCGGTCCTCCAACCACCTACTTTCGTATATCCTTAACCCTCTAGAGTTTTGTATGTATTGATGTTGTGATTAGTGTTATGTTCGGATAGCTTTGTGCTAAAATGTGATGTAGAACCTGGTTAGTGAGAAGCGGTAAGCTTGAGGTGAGGAAATGATGAACCCTAGAATATTACATTGAGACCTTAGATGTGCGCCGTCTTGAGTACAAGTTTTTGCAAGTGATCCTTGCTGAGTGCATTTTTATGCCTAGAATGTATTGTGTGATAAGTCCTCGGTAGTGTGAAATGGAAGTGGTGGCTTTCATGACTGTAGAGGTAAGATTGTTCGGATCGAGAAACGAGAGGTCGGCATGATGCTTCTGCCGAGGACGTGTTGCGTATCAACCCGTGAGTCGGATTGAGGTAGGGTCAGCCGGTGGTCCCGCCAGTGGTAGGTCACGAGGGTGCTAGGCCCAAGTTTAGTTGACCATCGATGAGTTCGTGGGTGTGTTCGACCGTATAGATCGTGAAGGCCGGGGATGGCCTTAAGGAAGATTGAGGCTAGTAAGATGACCAAGTTTGGAGGTAGTGACTCCAAGGGTTGGAAACAGAAGCGTTGACTAAAGTATGATACGTATACTAGAAGAGTTCAAGTGTTCGAGAAGAGTACGACGAGTAAGGGTAGAGGCGAGCATGTATTGCGAGCATAGATATGATCATTTCTTGTGAAGGGAGAAGGTGCGAAGGATGTATATTTTAGACCTCAGGAATCGCATGCAACCGGTACCATTTGTTGGTCGCCGGAGTGACACTAGAACCTCGCGGCAAAGTGACAAAGTTTGTGATGTTAGAGGTGTTTCCTCGTGGACTTGGATGTAAGTATTTATGCGGGTGTTTCGTGGCCAATTGTGGCGTTGGCAACTTATTAGAAGAACTCTATCGTTATCCGTCTTGAGAAGGAACATTCGGGACGAATGTTTCTAAGGAGGGGAGAATGTTATACCCCGTATTTCCAGAGTATGTACGTAAGGACGTACGTATAAAATTTGAGCCTTAAGATAGGCAAGATTCGAAATTTGTACACAACACCCTTAGAGTCGTTTTCGACTAAACGCTTTCCAGACTTCGTAGGGAAAATTCGGCTATGTCATTTATAATTTTGCGGATTTTTCCGAGAGACGTAACATTTTGGACAACGGAGGTGACATGTGTCACCTCACATTGGAAGAGGTTGACGGCAAATGGGCTAAGCTTGCACGCTTTTTGGTGTTGAATTTGTGGTCAAGGGTTAGGTAGGATATTTTGTGTAGATGGATAAGGTTGCACATGGCTTAATCTTGGCCTTACACTTGTCTTGCACTTGGCACCATCTTGGCCATTGGTTGGCCTTCACTTGACCTATAAATACCCCTTAGTTGATGAACTTTCTTCATCCAAAAATTGAGCAATCTATCTAAGTCTCAAACTACTCCTCTTAGCTTGAGCTTTTCGTCCCTCTCCCCTCCTAGTTGAGCTTGGCCGAGAGCCACCACACCTCCCCTCATGGCTTGCCGGTGGGTACCCCTAGCCTAGTTGTCTCGTATAAATACCCCCCTTTGTGATATAGAAATACTCTCCTAGTATTGTTATAATGCCCAAAATACTCTAGCCCTTATACCTTATAGTACTTTCCAAAGTACCCTTTATACGAAACCCGGAAAATACGATTATACCTCCTTTAGCCACTAAACGAAACCCTAAAGGAAATATTCACCCGTAGTTGAAGTATTAAGTAGAAGTTGTGTAGACACTTCTAAGGGTTTCGAGCGCTTTGGAGCACACGGAGTAGGAGCTAAACCTTGTTCAGGAGCGACATTTAACTCGGATAATTTTGGGCTTATCGAGGTAAATATCTTGTCCCCCTATTGTAATTGGAAATTACATGATTGTTAGAATATATAGTTGAAGTATACTATATATAGAATGAATATTGAATAGAACTGAACGTAGTTCGTCGGCAATGTCTTTTGACTTAAGCCTGAATAAGAATTGAACAGTAAACACATAGAAGGATAAATAAGATGTTAAACCCCGTATTTTCAGAGTATGTACGTAAGGACGTACGTAGAAAATTTGAAACTTGTACTAAGGCTTGGCCGAATTAATTTTGTTCACAACACCCGTTTAGAGTCGTTTTTCGACGAAACGTTTTCACAGCTTTCGTATGGGAATTTACGGCTATGTCATTTTTAATTTTTTCGGATTTTTACGAGAGACGAACGTGTTGCAACAAGAGGGCGCCACTTGGCACCCTCCCATTGGCGGACGTGAGAGCTCGGTTTGGACGAAATGGAGAGGTGTAGTTGGTAGGATATTTTGTGTGTTAGTTGGTCAAGGACACATGGGTGAATCTTGGCCCTACACTTGCCTTGCACTTGGCAAGATCTTGGCCATTGGTTGGCCTTCACTTGACCTATAAATACCCCTTCCCTTTGAAGACTTCTTCATCCAAAAAAATCTCTAAGTCTTGAGAGCTCCTCCCATTTCGTGAGCCCTCGCCGAGAGTACGCCTCCTAGTAGTGTGGCAAGTACCCCTTTGTGGTGTAGAAATACTCAAAAGTATTGTTATCATGCCCAAATTACCTTAGCCAGATACCTTGTTGTATTCTAAGGTTATACCTATACGAAAATGCCCGTAAATACTATTATACTTCCACTACCACAAACCGAAACCCTAGGAAAATCTCCATAGTCCGTTGGAGTATTGTGTAGAAGTTAGTTAGAACTTCTAAGGGTGGTTTAGAGCGGTTGGAGCGCTCGAGTTGAGCTAAACGATTGCCCAGATCGACTTTAACTAGGATAATTATGGGATTATCGAGGTAATTATCTTGTCCTCTATTGTAATTGGAAATTACATATTGTTAGAATATATAGTTGAAGTATACTATATATAGAACTGAACGTAGTTATCGCAATGTCTTTTGACTTAAGCTGAATAATACTTACGCAATGTCTTGCGACTTAAGCCCGAATTTAAAAGAAGAATACCGAACCGTAATTACATAGGGTCTGTATTACAAGAGACTTGTGTAGTAGTACCGTGGAGTAGAATTGTACCGGTAGGTTAGACGTATAACCCCTCGGTTGGCTTGCAGCGGCCTCGATAGAGGAGGAAATTTACGCCATGGGAGGTGTCACGAATTTTGTGAGAATGTTCTGCGATGAGATCTAAATGTTAATAAGCGCCTTGTGGCCTTATAGGTCAAGTACTACGTGTGGCGCGATCTACTTGGCTTAAGGAGTAGCCGACGGTTGGAAGTACTGAGCGCTTTGCTATTAGTCGATACCGTCGCGAGGTATGTGAACCTCTTCCTATCTCTTCTAGCATGATATGTGTGAACTATGTAGTGCGGTAGACGCATACGTGTGCTAAATGTATTTGATTGATTTAAAACATAAAGTGTTATAACGCTTTATGAGAAGTTGGTTATAATACTTTATGTTGGTAAGAAAATACTTGTGGTCTTTAAAAGGTAAATCGATTTGAACTATAAGCGCTTGTTATGTGTTAGTAAAGAACTTGAAGTATTTCAAAAGATTTTTGAATCATTTTGAAAGAAGAAGTAATACTTGGTTTTTGCAAAACTTAAGAGTTATACTAGCTTTATGGGAAGTTAGGTATAACGGCTTAAGAATGTTTTACTGATTTCGGAAATCAGAATGTGTATCGACAAACCACTGCAGCGTTAATAAAAGGAAATGTTTTGACTAATTAAGTATTATTAAAACCAGTAGAAACTTCCATCTGCATAGAAACTAAGATGAGACAAAATGATATTTCCTAGATCATGGCTGCTGTAATAAGATTGTTATAAACAAGAATATCCTACTCACATATAAGACTTATGTTTCTCAGATAGTTAAAAGAGAATTATATTCTTAACTGAATAAGACTATGAACTACGAAACCCTTCTAAAATAAGAAACTTGAACATTGGAAAAGAAGGTTGCTACTTGATTTTACAAAGAGAAGTAATTGATTTACTTTAAAAAGATAATCACTCTATTTTCATATACTACAGGTATTGTGTGGTTTTGTGAAGTAACGTATCTTTTAAAGATTTAATGTATGAAGTACTTTGGGGATAGGTACCCGAACTTGTTAGTAGAAAGTACCTTGTGTGAATAACTTGATTGTATTGGTTTGTGATAGCCTTGTAATACTTTCTTGTTGATTTGATAAGTAAGCATGTTAGGATGCTACGTGTGTTAGTATCTTGTGATTATTGTGTAAGGGGGTCACTCTTGTTGTGCTTACGTTGTCAAACGTTAAGCCCGTTGTACTGTTATTGTATCACATACCCCCTTGACTTGTTATACCGAGGGCTTGCCACCCTTGATGCGGGTCTATACGGCCTATGCAGTCCTTGTGACTATGCGGAGTGCGGTAGCTCCAGGATTGATCATTCCGGGTGTTTAGCCTGATGCGGGGGATTCCCTATGCGGTCTTTTGAGACTATGCGGGCTGCGGGAGCCTAGGCGGATACCGAGGGTTGGCTGCCTTCGATGCGGGGTATACCTCGGTGATGCAGGACCATGATTCGAGGAATACCTCACGCGGTCCGTGGGTGACCTATGCGAGTCGCGAGAGTTCCAGTGGATAGACGCGCACATTGATATTGCGGGCGAGTGACCGCCGATCGTGGTGCGGTCTAGAAAGACCTCGAGATACGCCAGGGTATTTTTGGTACGTGGTCTTAGTAGTCGGCTATGCCTTCGCACTTGCCCCGCACGGTTTTATTGTGATAACTTTGAGGCGTGAGTCACGACTTGACATGATCGCTATTTATCAGGAACTGTATTTTGGTTATCATACATGTCTCCCGCTTTATATAGACTACTATGAATTCATTTACGATTTATTTTCGCCACATACTGTACTGTCAGATCGACTCTTCGGGCCGCTCATGCCGCAGTAAAGGTACACCGCCGTTGATCCTAGCTCGTGGTCACGCCAGCGTTTGGGAAGCTCCGCTTTCTCGGAGGCTTATCACGTATAGTCCTCGCCGCCGTAAGTGTTTACATTCGTGGTTTGGCGGGCCCCGTCCCCGCCATTGTTGTCGTATCATTCTTGAGGTCCGTAGTAATCGTTGTGGAAGGGTTGTAAAAGGATTAAACTGCTCATGTTGAAAGAGTTGTTATTTATATATATACCGAAGGTAACCGCTTTTGGTTAGCCTGCTCGCTTATTTCACCGTCTTATTTCACTGGTTTCATGTATTGTCTTTATGTTCACGACACTCGATGTATGGCTACTGGGTGCCCGGTAGGCACGACCACGCCCGGTTCGGTCGTGACAAAAGTGGTATCGAGCGATTAATCCTGAAAGTGTCTACGCATCCGTATCCAAGAAGTCTTGATTATCGGTGTGTTGTGCACCACACCAATAATCGTGAGGCTATAGGTATTTAGGATTGGTTTCTATTCTTCTCACTCGAGATCGTGCCTTAGAGATGTGTTGTAAGTTGGACCCTCCGACGTATTTCTTTCCTTACCGCTATGCCTCCGCGTAGGCAACCCGCCCAGAGGTCAAGGCACCGGCGAGCCGCGAGTAGAGTTCAGAGGTGGCGAGGGCACAGCCCAATCATTACCTAGGGTAGTGCTTCATTCGGGAGTTTTATGACGCCACTAGCCCCAAAGCAGAGTTTGGCACGGCGTGGCGGTTCCCACTACGCCATGATATTTGAACCTTCGCCCACGACCGGGAACAGTGAATATAGAGTGCAAAGAAGACGACCCTGTTACTAGCTATGGATGTGGCTACCAGAGAGTATACCGATGTACCATGGTCTTGATGACTATCTAAGAGAGGGTTGTGCAAGAGTAATTCTTGATTAGGCTTGAGCATGGCTCGTACGCTTATGCGCAGCAGGCCATGAAACGTAGAGATTTACGGGTTAACAAAGGACAGCAGGAGAGGGCCAGAGCAGCAAGGTCCATTAGTAACTGTCGAGGCGAAGTCGCCACCAAAGATTAGATATGCACCTCCGCCAGCGCAGTGGTCTTCCGCGATTTCGTGACGCTCGGGTGTGCAGAGTTGGTCGAACCTGTGGCTTCCTGCTCATGGCAGATGCACGCCATTCCGGGAATGTCGTCTTTAGTCGGGTACTTGTTGCACCACGACCGTCCGGTCCGATGTCGATGGGTGTCCTCAGGAGGACTTAGCCTTCAGATCGGTGGGTAGTTCGTCATCTTCCTTAGCTATGAGCCCTACGTGGCAGTTTGATTAGAACGACTAAGGAGTGAAGAAGATATATAGATATATCTTTAACCTCTAGAGATCAAGATGTGTGATAAGGTGAGTATACCTTAAGTGCTATGTTCGATAGCAGTGTGTTAGTCGTGATTAGATCATGGTTGTTTAACCGAGTAAGATTTTGGGGATAGAGAAGGTGTGAGCCTTAGAGCTTTTACGAAAGACCTTAGAGGTGAGGCCATCTCGAGAAAAGGTGTAGTGTTATGTTTGACCTTATCGGAAGTGCATAGTGCACGTGAGTTATATTGGGATAGGTCCCTAGTAGTGTGGAATGAAAGGGGTAGTTGAGCTAAGAAGACCGCCAGGTTTTCAAACGTGATTAGTGAGATTGTTCGGATCGGGAGCTAGTATTGTGCGCGTTGCCGCCTGCCGAGGCCACGTTGCGGGTCAACCCGCGGTAGGTTTGGTGCGCGGGTCAGGTTGTGGTGGTCCCGCTTGTGTTAGGTTGTGAGGATGTTAGGCCCAAGTCTAGTTAACCAAACAACGAGTTCGTGCTGCGTTCGACCGATGGTCGGGCCGATGGGGCAGCCCATCGTGTTCTTGGTCGACCGTTTACTCTACCGTGTTGAGTTATCGAAAAGGTTGTAGGCTGCACGAGGTGCCTACCTACACCTTAAGACGCATGGAGCCCGTGTTACTACCGCTTTTTCTCGAGGTTTTGCCGTGCAAGGTTAGGAACTCGGTGAATCTCGATCGCATTCGCCTGCCGGTGTGTGTATCTCGAGAGGTAGTCGTGGGATTGTTGTCTCTGTGGAGGAAGTGTTTAAGCTACCATTTCGTTGTTCGGATATCGCCTTATGAAGCCTTGTAAGGGCGGAAGTGTAAGTTGCCTGGCCGATTGGTTCGATGTTGGCGCGTTCAGATACTGGTTCAGCTTGTTCACAGATCGTGGTTAGGGTGACGAGTTTTGGTATGACAGAGGAACTTAGCCCGTGTTACTGGGCCCTTTGAGTTCATGTGAAGGATAGGCCGTTGCCTATATGATAGCTTTGCCGTCCGACTTAGGAGGCAAGACGTCCGCCTTTTCATTGTTATGATCGGAAAGTATCGAGAATCCATCCAGTGTTCCCGATTAATGATGACCACGTTAGAGATAGTAACCCAGTCTTGGAAACCAAGCCGATCGAACGTGGTAAGAGTTCGAGTGTACGACACCTCGTGGTCGCAAGCAGCCGGTACCATTTGTTGGGTCGTCGAGCAAGGCTCGCGACAAAGTGACAAAAGTAGTACCATTTGTTGGGTCGCCGAGAAGGTTAATGCCTCGTGCAAAGTGACAAAGTGGTATCTACGACGAGTAAAGAGAAGCGAGCATGTATGGCGGGCATAGATGTGATCATTTCTTTGTAAAGAGAAGGTGTGAAGGAAGTATATTTTAGACCCAGGTGAGTGTTTTGTGGTGATGATTAGAGGTGTTTCTCGTGGACTTTGATGTAAGTATTTACGCAGCAAATTGCGGCAGGATTGTTCTCGTAAGTATAGTAGTGAAGACTATCTTGCGGCGCTTGTTTTGAGACTTATAAGGAACATTCGGGACGAATGTTTCTAAGGAGGGGAGAATGTTATACCCCGTATTTTCAGAGTATGTACGTAAGGACGTACGTAGAAAATTTGAAACTTGTACTAAGGCTTGGCCGAATTAATTTTGTTCACAACACCCGTTTAGAGTCGTGTTTCGACGAAACCTTTTAACAGCTTTGGTAGGGGAATTTACGGCGATGTGATTTTTAATTTTTTGGGATTTTTACGAGAGACGAAAAGTGTTGGGCCAACAAGAGGGCGCCACATGGCACCCACCCATCATGGACGTGAGAGCTCGGTTTGGACGAAATGGAGAGGTGTAGTTGGTAGGATATTTTGTGTGTTAGTTGGTCAAGGACACATGGGTGAATCTTGGCCCTACACTTGCCTTGCACTTGGCAAGATCTTGGCCATTGGTTGGCCTTCACTTGACCTATAAATACCCCTTCCCTTTGAAGACTTCTTCATCCAAAAAAATCTCTAAGTCTTGAGAGCTCCCTCTCCCCATTTTGTGAGGCACCCTTGGCAGAGTAGCGCCTCCTAGTAGTGTGGCTGGGTACCCCTTTGTGGTGTAGAAATACTCTCAAAAGTATTGTTATAATGCCCAAATTACCTTAGCCGTATACCTTGTTGTATTCTAAGGTTATACCTATACGAAAATGCCCAGAAATACTATTATACTTCCGTCAGTCACAAAACCGAAACCCTAGGAAAATCTCCATAGTCCGTTGGAGTATTGTGTAGAAGTTAGTTAGAACTTCTAAGGGTGGTTTAGAGCAGGTTGAGCGCTCGAGTTGAGCTAAACGATTGCCCAGATCGACTTTAACTAGGATAATTATGGGATTATCGAGGTAATTATCTTGTCCTCTATTGTAATTGAAATTACATATTGTTAGAATATATAGTTGAAGTATACTATATATAGAACTGAACGTAGTTATCGGCAATGTCTTTTGACTTAAGCCCGAATAATACTTACGCAATGTCTTCGCGACTTAAGCCCAATTTAAAAGAAGAATACCGAATCGTAATTACATAGGGCTGTATTACAGTAGACTTGTGTAGTAGTACCGTGGAGTAGAATTGTACCCGTTAGGGTTAGACGTATAACCCCCCCTGGTTGGCTTGGTAGCCGGCCTCGATAGAGGAGGAAATTTACGCTGTTGCGGGGGGGAGGTGCTGCCGAATTTTCGGTAGAATGTTCTGCGATGAGATCTAAATGTTAATAAGCGCCTTGTGGCCTTATAGGTTGAAGTACTACGTGTGGCGCGATCTACTTGGCTTAAGGAGTAGCCGACGGTTGGAAGTACTTGGAGCGTTTTGCTATTAGTCGATACTCGTCGCGAGGTATGTGAACCTCTTCCTATCTCTTCTAGCATGATATGTGTGAACTATGTAGTACGGTAGACGTACATGTGCTAAATGTATTTGATTGATTTAAAACATAAAGTGTTATAACGGCTTTATGAGAAGTTGGTTATAACAGCTTTATGTTGGTAAGAAAATACTTGTGGTCTTTAAAAGGTAACTGATTTGAACTATAACTGGCTTGTTATGTGTTAGTAAAGAACTTGAAGTATTTCAAAAGATTTTTGAATCATTTTGAAAGAAGAAGTAATACTTGGTTTTTGCAAAACTTAAGAGTTATACTAGCTTTATGGGAAGTTAGGTATAACGGCTTAAGAATGTTTTACTGATTTCGGAAATCAGAATGTGTATCGACAAACCACTGCAGCGTTAATAAAAGGAAATGTTTTGACTAATTAAGTATTATTAAAACCAGTAGAAACTTCCATCTGCATAGAAACTAAGATGAGACAAAATGATATTTCCTAGATCATGGCTGCTGTAATAAGATTGTTATAAACAAGAATATCCTACTCACATATAAGACTTATGTTTCTCAGATAGTTAAAAGAGAATTATATTCTTAACTGAATAAGACTATGAACTACGAAACCCTTCTAAAATAAGAAACTTGAACATTGGAAAAGAAGGTTGCTACTTGATTTTACAAAGAGAAGTAATTGATTTACTTTAAAAAGATAATCACTCTATTTTCATATACTACAGGTATTGTGTGGTTTTTGTGAAGTAACGTATCTTTTAAAGATTTAATGTATGAAGTACTTTGGGGATAGGTACCCGAACTTGTTAGTAGAAAGTACCTTGTGTGAATAACTTGATTGTATTGGTTTGTGATAGCCTTGTAATACTTTCTTGTTGATTTGATAAGTAAGCATGTTAGATGCTACGTGTTAGTATCTTGTGATTATTGTGTAAGGGTCACTCTTGTTGTGCTTACGTTGTCAAACGTTAAGCCCGTTATCGTTATTGTATCACATACCCTCGACTTGTTATACCGAGGGCTTGCCACCCGATGCGGTCTATACGGCCTATGCGATCCTTGTGACTACGCGGAGCGCGGTAGCTCGGGATTGATCATTCCGGTGTTTAGCCCGACGCGGGGATTCCTAGCGCGGTCCGGCTGAGACTATGCGGTCTTTTGAGACTATGCGAGTGCGGGAGCCTGGCGGATACCGAGGGTTGGCCGCGCCCGACGCGGGTATACCTCGGCGATGGGGACCATGATTCGAGGAATACCTCACGCGGTCTGGTGACCTATGCGGAGTGCGAGAGTTCCGTGGATAGACGCGCACATTGATATTGCGGGCGAGTGGCCGCCGATCATGTGTGCGGTCTAGAAAGACCTCGAGATACGCTTTGTGGTATTTTTGGTATCGTGGGTCTTAGTAGTCGGCTATGCCTTCGTACTTGCCCCGTACGGTTTTATTGTGATAACTTTGAGGGCGTGAGTCCCTGACTTGACATGACTGCTGATTTATTGTGAACTGTAGTTTGGTTATCATACATGTCTCCTGCTTTATATAGACTACTATGAATTCATATACAGTATTTATTTTCGCTTCACATACTGTACTGTTGCCAGATCGACCTTCGGGGCTGCGTCATGCCGCAGTAAAGGTACACCGCCGTTGATCCTAGCTCGTGGTCACGATTTCAGCTTTGGGAAGCTCCGCTTCTCGAGGCTTATCGATGGTATAGTCCTCGCCGCCGTAAGTGTTTACATTCGGGGTTTCATGGCCCCGCCCCGCCATTGTTGTCGTATCATTCTTAGAGGTCTGTAGTCTGTGGGCGTGGTTGTAAAAGGATTAAACCGTTCATGTTGAAAGAGTTGTTATTTATATATATACCGAAGGTAACCGTTTTGGTTAGCTTTCGCTTATTTCATCGTCTTATTTCACCGTTTCATGTATTGTCTTTATGTTCCGATTACTGATGTATGGCTACTTGGGTGCCCGGTAGGCACCACGCCCGTTCGGTCGTGACATAAGAGAATCGAATCAGAATTACATGGATCAGACATGATGAGACTTGTAGTATTACTGTGAGTAGAATTATACACGCCCGGTTAGGCGTGCAAACCCCCCCTGGTTGGCTTGGTAGCCGGCCTCGGTAGAGGAGGAGATTAACGCTGTTGCGGGGGGGAGGTGCTGCCGAATTTTCTGTAGAATATGGAGCAATGAGATCTAGATGTTAATAAGCGCCTTGTGGCCTTATAGGTTGAAGTACTACGTGTGGTGCGATCTACGTGGCTTAAGGAGTAGCCGACGGTTTGAAGTACTTGGAGCATTTTGCTATTAGTCGATACTCGTCGCGAGGTATGTGAACCTCTTCCTATCTCTTCTAGCATGATATGTGTGTAACTATGTAGTACGGTAGACGTACATGTGTTTAATGTATTTGATTGGTTTGAAACATAAAGTGTTATAACGGCTTTATGGGAAGTTGGTTATAACAGCTTTATGTAGGTAAGAAAATGCTTTGTGGTTTCAAAGGGTAACTGATTTGACTTATAAAACGGATTTGATGTGTAGCAATACTTGGTTTTGAGAACTTAAGAGTTATACTAGCTTTATGGGAAGTTAGGTATAACGTCTAAAAGAGATAAAAAAAGAATGGCTATTTAATCTTAGGAGTTAAGAGACTTGATCTTATAAGACAAGAGACTCAACTTAATTAAATTGATTTGAATGTTGTAAGATGTGTGAAACCTCATTCGTGAGTAATGAGTACTTGGTTTTTGAAAGGAATAATGTTTTACTGATTTCGGAAATCAGAATGTGTATCGACAAACCACCGTGCGTTAATAAAGGAAAATGTATTGAATAATTAAGTATTATTAAAACCAGTAGAAACCTCCATCTGCATAGAAGCTAAGATGAGACAAAATGATATTACATTTTCTAGATCATGGCTGCTCAATAAGGTTGATTAATAAAAAGAATAACCTACTCGCCTATGGCATATGTTACTCAATTGTTTTAAAAGAGATTAAGACATTGAACTATGAAACTTTCCCAAAAAAAGAGACTTGTGTAATTGAAATTAGGCAAACTGGAACTTTAGGGAAAAGAAAGGCATTGTGTTGTCTTAAAATGGTTTAAAACATAAAGTGTTATAACAGCTTTATGGGAAGTTGGTTATAACGACTTTATGAAAACAAAAGAAGGGTTTTTATCATTGGTTTTAATGTGGTAACTTGACTTTAAAAGGAAAAGTGTTTTGGTCTAAAAATAAGGCATAGTGTTGCCTTAATTTGGTTTGTAAAAAGGAAAGTATGGAAGTTGTTTTGGTTTACTTAAAAGATGTAAGTCACTCTATTTTATACTACGTATCGGGTGACTTTTATAAAAGAATGAATCTCTTAAAAGGAATTTAACGACGTAGTACTTTAGGTTAAAACCCGGACCTTGGCATAAAATGAAAGTACTTTGAGTTGTTGTGAAACTTGCCTATGCTTCTTGTTGTGAAACTTGCCTATGTTTGTCGTGATAGCCTTTGTTGTGCAAGAATTGTGTTTCTATACTACCGCGCTCGATGGAGGTCGGTTGACTTGTTGAGAACTTACTTGACATGCCGTGACGTGAAGAAATTCCACGCGCACGCCTCGCTGATTGTGTTACTTTTGCTAATCGCTTTGGACATACTGACACGATGCGTAGCGCACTGGTATGCTTCCATTTTGATACTGCTTTATTGTTTCCCTTTGGGCATACTGACACGATGCGTAGCGCACGGTATGTTTCCATTTGGAATGCCGCTTTATTGTTTCCGCTGGGCATATCGACACGATCGTAGCGCACGGGTATGTTTCCATTTGGAAAGTCGTCTTATTGTTTCCTTTGGACATACCGACACGATGCGTAGCGCACGGTATGCTCCCATTTGGATTCTTGTCTTGTTGATATCATATCATGCATCGCCACGTGAGGAAGGAATTCCACGCACGAGTGATGATTTGGAGGCGTGAGTCCCGACCTAATATGATTGTTATATGTCAGATATCGTAGTTTGGTTATCATACATGTCTCCCGCTTTATATAGATCGCTATGATTTCATTTACGATATTTTACGATTTCACATACTTGGTACTGTTGATCGACCTCCTCGGGCCGCGTTCACGCCGCAGTAAGTACATCGTCGCCGATCCCCGCTTAGATCACCTTTCGGCGTATTGGAAGCTCCGTTCCTTCGAGGCTTATCTTTTGTATGTGTTCTCGAGTTGTAGGTTCTTGTACATTGAGGGTATGGCGGCCCCGTCCGTCATAGTTGTTGTAAATCTTAAGGTGCAGCCTTTGTTGTAAGCGTGGTTTGTAAAAGGATAATCGTTCGGGTTTTATGATATATATCAAGGCAACCGCTGGGTTGGCCTGTTTATTTATTATGTCTCTCATTTCATGTGTAAAGTTTTTATTTCCGCTGGTTTTCTCGATGTTGTATCACCAGGGTGCCCGGTAGGCACGGCCACGCCCGATTCGGTCGCGACAATGAGTCCGTGAGACGTCGCGTTAGCTACCCCGATGCGAGGAATACCTCATGCGGTGCATGTGACATATGCGGTGCGGAGTTCGAGGATTAGGCACGATAATGATACTATGGGCGATTGGCCTTGCTTCGATCATTAGCGCCAAGAAAAGACCGTTACATTATATCTATTTTGCTCTTGTTTAGCCGCGCACTATGTGTGGTTGAATTGGTTGTATTTGTAATTGGTTTTAAAATGTTATGATTTGATTTGATTTTTACGCTTCACATACTTGATACTGTTATCGACCTCTTCGGGCCGTTCACGCCGCAGGTAGAAGTACACCGCCGTCGATCCTCTCATAGGATCACAGTTCGCGTTTTAGGAAGCTTCGCTTTCTCGGAGGCTTATTCGTATAGTCCCGTTGTTGTAGTACTTACATTCGGGGTATGGCGGGGCCTGTCCGTCGTTGTTGTTATAACATTCGTAGAGGTGCGTAGTAATCTTGTTGTGGCGAGTTTGTAAAAGGGATGAATCGTTTCGTTCAAGTTTATTTATATATTCCGCTGATTTTCTCTGATGTTGTATCACTAGGGTGCCCGGGTAAGACACCAGTCACGAGCCCGGGTTCGGGTCGTGACAACCACGACTCAAACCAGTTCAACGCAATATCGCGCAACCGGTAAGAGGCTAGCGTAACAGACTCTGTCTCTGAAGCCCTAAGAACTCGCAGGTCCGTAGTTGCCGAATGAACTCCTCGCGATCCTCATCAGACCTCGAACCATAAAACTCGTGGATGACATCCCAAAAATCCCTAATACGCAAATCGCCGGCCTAGCTGGGTCGCTCGCTCTGTCGCCGCCCGACTACTATACCGTCAATAATCGACCGCTCTCGTAGTTCTATACTCGCACCGGTGCGAATCGAGGCTCGCACGGAACCTTCGAGCTACGCCGCCTCGGCCTTCTAACATCGCCGGGCGTGGCTGAACTTCGCCGACCGCCTACTACCTACGATAGTGCGTGCTCGAGCCCGTAACCCTTCGAGTACCGCTAGCGCCTCGCCGCTTCCTTGCCCTTCGCCCCGGCCGCTCCGCGAGGCATATCTGTTTCATAAGACTAGGTTAGAGAGGATTCAACCTAATAGGACAGTTCTATTGCACGATCTCAGAGAGAGAAGAATGGAAACCAATCCTAAATGTCCTGCAGCCTCCTGATTATAGATTTGGTGCACAACACACCGATAATCAAGACTCTACTAGACACGGTCTGTAGACACTTTCCGAGGACTAACTGCTCTGATACCACTTTTGTCACGACCCGACCCCGGGTCACGACTGGTGCCCTACCTGGGCACCCTGTTCAGGTATACATCAGAGAATAGTAGCGGAACATACACAACATAAACACATGTGTAACAATAAAACATCCCAGGCTAGCCGATAAGGCCGCCTTCCAATATATATAACAAAATCAAAAGTACAACTGTACAACATCAGTTCTTACAGCCCAACCACATATGTGAATACAAACCTCTAGGAATAGTAACTTTGGCGGGACAGGGCCCCGCCATACCCCTGAATGTACACAAAATCTACAACACCAGGGAAAAGACTGTACCCAAAAGAGACAAGCCTCCGGATAAATGGAGCTTCTGACGTCTGATAAGTGATCCTAAGAATGTGGACCCGCCACCTGCTTACCCTTTCCTGCGGCATGAACGCAGCCCCCGAGGAAGGGGGTCAGTACACAATATGTACCAAGTATGTAAAACTGGAAAATACTGTAATTACATCATAAGTCTAAATCAAAGCCGGAGACATGTATGGTAGTCAAATTACTGATTGCGGCCTTACTAACAATGAGAGTAAAAATAGGGGTGTACTTACAACGAAAAATAGGATTGAAATCCTACTCCTGGGACTATTTCACCCGCATAGGTCCAGTGGACCCGCGTGAGGTATTCCTCGCATGGGACTATTTCACCCGCATAAGCCCTTTCGGACTCGCATGAGGTATTCCTCGCATAGGCTGGACCCGCCCGCATGGGACTATTTCACCCGCATAAGCCCTTACGAACTCGCATGAGGTATTCCTCGCATCGTGGGTAGAAAATCCACAGAAATATGCAATGCCACAATCCCGGGGAATGACCCCGCAACAAATAATACATCACTAGCACAAATTCGGCTATCACACATAACATAAGCACTACTGGCTTATCATACAATATATAAGCAAGTCAAGAAATCCCTTAACTTCATACTATTCTTGTTTATATACACTCTCATTTTAGTTTACCTAAGGCACTAACATGTCTTTTATAAAAATCCGGGAATTTAACCCAAGTACTACGTACTTCTACTCCTTAAAACAAATGACTCTTTTTAATAGAAAACTTCCAAGATACTATTAATCTTAGTTATCAAGTCCAAATTACATTTCAAGGTAAGTGTCACGACCCGACCCCGGGGCCACGACTGGTGCCCTACCTGGGCACCCCGTTCAGGTATACATCAGAGAATAGCAGCGGAATATACACAACATAAACACATGAGTAAGTAAAAACGTCACAGGCTAGCCGATCAGGCCGCCTTCCATAGTAAAAACATAATCAAAAGTACATCTCAGTTCTTACAGCCCAACCACATATGTGAATACTGCACTCTAGAATAACAATCGAACAATCGTGGACAGGCCCCGCCATACCCCTGAAGATACATGAATCTACTACCTGAGGGAAACCGTACCAAGAGATAAGCCTCCGGAGGAAATGGAGCTTTTCTCAAAACTGAACCGAGATCCTATGAGCAAGGATCACCAACCTGGGTACCTAAACTGCGGCATGAACGCAGCCCGAAGGGTCGATAACAGTACCGAATATAGAACATAAATAACGCAAGAAATGATCATGACTGCATAAAAGAATGTCATTTTAACTCCGAAATCAATCGTATATTAACTGCCTTTCCTTCTTTCAATAAGAATTAACCTCATATTCTTACATACATACTTAAGAGTTTAATCCAGTCTTTTCACATAACTTACATATCTTACATAACATAATCCGCCGTTTGCGGGACACGGTGTCTTGATGAATCATGTGACATAATCCGCCCGCTGTGGGGCTTGCATCGTGGAATCATGTAGCATAATCCGCCCGCCTGGGCTCGGTGTCTTGTGGAATCATGTAGCATAATCCGCCGCTGTTAGGGCTCGGTGTACGATGACGTAATCCGCCTATGTGTAGGCTCGGTAATATGGCGTATCCGGCCTATGTGTAGGCTCGGTGTATCTCATAACGTAATCCGGCCTATTTGTAGGCTCGGTGTATTTTCATAACATAATCCAGCCTATTTGTAGGCTCGGTGTATTTTCATAACATAATCCGGCCTATTGGTAGGATCGGTGTGATTTTTCCTTACATAACATTTTAAAACCATCTTTTCACTTCTTATTAAGTCGTCATAACAACTTCCCATAAAGCTATTATAACAACCTTTCATTTTAGAGAACTTATGACACTTTCATTCTTACAACATTAGGGAAACTAGGCCCAAAAATACTACGTACATACATACTTAAAAAGAATCAGAAACTCCTTCTCTTTAAATCAATAAACATATACTTTTAAAACTCAAGTCACATACTCTTTCGAAATCAAGCCTCTTAACTTTAGAAGTAAATCAAGTAACCCATATCTTGAAAAATAACGTCTCCTAACTTGTAAAATAAAGTCTCATAATCCTTTAAAGAAAATCAAAGTTCATAGTCTTAAAACTTCATAACATACATTCTTTAAAGTCCATTTACTTACACTTATAAAATCATGTCATCTACACTTTAGAAATCAAGTAGCTTATTCTCTTTAACATCATATAACTTCCACTTTTTAAAATCAACCTCCTTTTCACAAATAAATTCAACTTACTTACTTACTTATAAAACAAGGCACAAAGCTTTAAATCCAATCTCAAAATTTCCTAACCATTCTTACCAACGTCTCCCATAAGACCTAGTAAGGACTTAGGACAATTTAACATACTTTTAACTTAGGATCAACAATGTGAATACTTCTTAACTTCTAAGAGTAGAAGGAATCATGAAATACTATCACATGGATATTTCATACGTAGGATCATGCCAAAGAAATAAGGGGTTCACATACCTCGCGACGATTATCGACACGTAGCAAAATGCTCCAAAGTACTTCAATCTTGATAGCTAATCCATCCTTCAAGTAGGATACGCTATACTTAGTACTTCAACCTATAATGGTCACAATACGTCCATTAACCTCTTACTTCAAACGTAGAATATTCTAGGTGCTTAGTCGCTAAATTCTACGGAAAATCGGACAGCACCTCCTTTGTTTCTATTCACTTTGCCACCTTTTCAAGGCCGAATACAATAACCAAACAGCCCCAATTGGCTCACAACAATATAGAAGGTAGTCCAATACAAATGAATAACAAACTAATACAAACTACAAGTCCAAATTCGGCCACCTTGAGTTCAACAATACTAATTCTTATCCAATTTCCATTTCAATCCAACTTGGTAGCATAACATGATATCTAGTCGCAACCAAATATAACTACTATAATCTTCAAGTCAATTACATGCGACGATTCTAGTAACGATCAAATTGTATTCCAACTTAACATGACTTACTTTTCATTTCGAACATAAGCTACAAGTAATCCATAATACTTATTAACTTCAACTTAACAACTTCATGCTAGCAACATGTAAAGCTAACAACAACAATATAAATAATCTTGTAACACTTTCAAAGAACAAGATTATACCTCAACGAATTGTAATCCAATCTTCAAAACCGAAGTTTCTTCTTAGCAACCTAGAGCCTCATCAAGACACCTCATTCCGCTCCTTGAGACCCTTAGAACCACACCAACAACTTTCCTTCAAACCTCCAATCCAAAACCTAGAAAGCCACTAGGTTTTCGCTTAGCGACTAACCCGAAAACTATTTTTTTCCGAGATTTTTCTATTGAGATATGCCTACAATACACATAGGAACCTTGGTTTAAAGTGTGGGGCTTATTGGACAAGAAACAAAAATTCTTTTTGTGAAGAGAGGGGCAAACCCGAGAGCTCTACTATGGGTTCTTCCAATTTTTGTGAAATTTGGCTAAGTGTTTAAGCTTGTCTACTACTACTAGTATTATATAGTGTAATGTAGGGTCAAGATGCAAACAATTGGGTGGTTTGGATGATCTCTTATTAAAGATCAAGACTTGAGAGACCTTTGACTTTGGTCAATTTTCTCAAGCTCACCTTTGCAAGACTTTGTCATCTTATTACTATGGTCAATGACCATTTTGGCCATGCCTATTTCGTCCCAAGGCATCATTTAAGGGGCGTGACACGTGTCGCCTCCCATTCGTCACAACAAAACGCTTTTCCGACAAATTTCATAATTAGATAAATTTTTCAAGTCTCAAATCTTAACACTCATGAGTTCTTACGACGTTCTTAAAACATGTCCTCAGAATACTGGTATAACATTCTTCCCCCCTTAGAAACATTCGTCCTCGAATGTTCTTTCGGAGTACAATCTGATTAACGTGCGACATAGTCTCCTTATACTACACCCTTCTTACAACATATGCCACCCATGGCCACATAACAATATTTATTCTAAGTCACAACCTCGCACTCACGAAGCCAACTAGCCCATACTTATAATGACCTCCAAGTCCGCATAATCCTCTCTACTAGGTCTACTAGGTCCGACGATCAGATCATCACCGAAAACCTCATATCCCCGCCGCCTACCACCCCACACACTCACTGGTGTAGTTACCTCGAAAGGTTCTTATGGATTCAGCCCTATTCCTTTACACTTGGTTGTTATCTTTCTTACTGGGTCGCATTCTTCCGTATTTCCAACTCACACTAGTATACATAACTTCCATACCGATCTGGCCTCCAATCTTTGGAGTCACTCTATAAAACAATATAAGGCCATTTCAAGCTTTCATTACCAGTTCGGTGGAACGCGCCCACGAACCCAGAAACAATTAACTAGACTTGGCCTTGCACCTCGTGACTCGTCACGCAGGAACTACTACCAACTGATCCCACTCCATTCCAGGCCATGGGGAGACCCGCAACAGGTCCCCACCCCGTCCCGCCGTCACACTTAACTCTTATTCTTGGTCTATAATAAATCTTTCTACCCGAGAAGACCTTGTACATCTAAGGTCTCAGCGGTCAGCGATATTCTTAGGCTCGCAATTTCCATGCTCCAAGCCTACCTTATCAGTCCCCCCGTAAACGGGTACAAAAACTTCTCATAATACCATAACCATGTTGTCTCGATCACAACAACCACTGCTTACTCTATACAGACTTCATCCGTACAATTCTCTTAAGCTTACTACGCAGCTTAATTTATTAACATGACATTCCGTTAGGTTCCTTAACATGGCTTCTGGGGTTCACTACCCTATCGCATGACCTCATCCTTTCCCAATTATCCCAAAATAAAACACAAAACCTTGTCGAGAATTTATTAACTATTCCATACCTTCCCGGTATCTAGTTAGTCTTTACTAATTCCTGGTAATATAAAATCATTCTAGGAAACATACGTCTGACCCTCATACATAACTCCGTATAGATGTATGTCACAATACCAACTATACTATAATCATTACCAACCTGGATACGCAATCCACATAGTCATTCCCGGTCATCACGCTTTCTCGTAGCTGCAATCAACATAACTCGTTAGGGAGATACGACCCTAACAACACAGCTCTATGGCACGATCTCAGAGTGAGAAGAATGGAAACCAATCCTAAATGTCCCGCTGCCTCCCGATTATAGATGTGGTGCACAACACACCGATAATCAAGACTCTACTAGACACGCCTCAGACACTTTCCGAGGACTAACTGCTCTGATACCACTTTTGTCACGACCCGACCCCGGGGCCGCGACTGGTGCCCTACCTGGGCACCCTGTTCAGGTATACATTAGAGAATAGCAGCAGAACATACACAACATAAACACATGAGTAAGTAAAAACGTCACAGGCTAGCCGATCAGGCCGCCTTCCATAGTAAAAACATAATTAAAAGTACATCTCAGTTCTTACAGCCCAACCACATATGTGAATACAGACCTCTAGGAATAAAATCGAACAAGCGTGGCGGACAGGCCCCGCCATACCACGAGTATACATGAATCTACTACGAGGGAAACTGCACAAGAGATAAGCCTCCGAGCAAATGAAGCTTTTCAAATCGAATCGAGATCCTATGAGCAAGATCACCAACCTGGTACCTAAACTCGCGGCATTTAACGCACTTCGGGGTCCGATAACAAAAATTTAATATGGAATGTAAATAACGCACAAGAAATGATCATGACTGTACAAAAGAATGTCATTTTAACTCCCGAAATCAATTGTATATTAACCGTTACTTTCCTTCTTTCAATAAGAATTAACCTCATATTCTTACATACATACTTAAGAGTTTAATCCAGTCTTTTTCACATAACTTACATAACATAATCCGGCCCATTTGCGGGACACGGTGTACTAATGAATCATGTGACATAATCCGGCCCGCTGTGGCCTTGCATCGTGGAATCATGTAGCATAATCCGCCCGCGCTGCCTGCATCGTGGAATCATGTAGCATAATTCGCCCGCTCTGTGGGGCTTTGCAGACGATGACGTAACCCTACTATGTGTAGGCTCGTGGTAATATGGCGTAATCCGCCTATGTGTAGGCTCGGTGTATCTCATAACGTAATCCGCCTATTTGTAGGCTCGGTGTATTTTCATAACATAATCCGCCTATTTGTAGGCTCCTGTATTTTCATAACATAATGCGGCCTATTGGTAGGCTCGGTGTGATTTTTCCTTACATAACATTATAAAACCATCTTTTCACTTCTTATTAAGTCGTCATAACAACTTCCCATAAAGCTATTATAACAACCTTTCATTTTAGAGAACTTATGACACTTTCATTCTTACAACATTAGGGAAACTAGGCCCAAAAATACTACGTACATACATACTTAAAAAGAATCAGAAACTCCTTCTCTTTAAATCAATAAACATATACTTTTAAAACTCAAGTCACATACTCTTTCAAATCAAGCCTCTTAACTTTAAGTAAATCAAGTAACCCATATCTTGAAAAATAACGTCTCCTAACTTGTAAAATAAAGTCTCATAATCCTTTAAAGAAAATCAAAGTTCATAGTCTTAAAACTTCATAACATACATTCTTTAAAGTCCATTTACTTACACTTATAAAATCA
Organism: Przewalskia tangutica; assembly: GCA_029844215.1. Classification (NCBI taxonomy): domain Eukaryota; kingdom Viridiplantae; phylum Streptophyta; class Magnoliopsida; order Solanales; family Solanaceae; genus Przewalskia; species Przewalskia tangutica. Next base: position 39,226,136 of record CM056733.1, read on the forward strand.
TGTCATCTACACTTTAGAAATCAAGTAGCTTATTCTCTTTAACATCATATAACTTCCACTTTTTAAAATCAACCTCCTTTTCACAAATAAATTCAACTTACTTACTTACTTATAAAACAAGGCACAAAGCTTTAAATCCAATCTCAAAATTTCCTAACCATTCTTACCAACGTCTCCCATAAGACCTAGTAAGGACTTAGGACAATTTAACATACTTTTAACTTAGGATCAACAATGTGAATACTTCTTAACTTCTAAGAGTATGAATCATGAAATACTATCACATGGATATTTCATACGTAGGATCATGCCAAAGAAAGCGGGTTCACATACCGCGACGATTATCGACACGTAGCAAAATGCTCCAAAGTACTTCAATCTTGATAGCTAATCCATCCTTCAAGTAGGATACGCTATACTTAGTACTTCAACCTATAATGGTCACAATACGTCCATTAACCTCTTACTTCAAACGTAGAATATTCTAGGTGCTTAGTCGCTAAATTCTACGGAAAATCGGACAGCACCTCCTTTGTTTCTATTCACTTTGCCACCTTTTTCAAGGCCGAATACAATAACCAAATAGCCCCAATTGGCTCACAACAATATAGAAGGTAGTCCAATACAAATGAATAACAAACTAATACAAACTACAAGTCCAAATTCGGCCACCTTGAGTTCAACAATACTAATTCTTATCCAATTTCCATTTCAATCCAACTTGGTAGCATAACATGATATCTAGTCGCAACCAAATATAACTACTATAATCTTCAAGTCAATTACATGCGACGATTCTAGTAACGATCAAATTGTATTCCAACTTAACATGACTTACTTTTCATTTCGAACTTAAGCTACAAGTAATCCATAATACTTATTAACTTCAACTTAACAACTTCATGCTAGCAACATGTAAAGCTAACAACAACAATATAAATAATCTTGTAACACTTTCAAAGAACAAGATTATACCTCAACGAATTGTAATCCAATCTTCAAAACCGAAGTTTCTTCTTAGCAACCTAGAGCCTCATCAAGACACCTCATTCCGCTCCTTGAGACCCTTAGAACCACACCAACAACTTTCCTTCAAACCTCCAATCCAAAACCTAGAAAGCCACTAGGTTTTCGCTTAGCGACTAACCCGAAAACTATTTTTTCCCGAGATTTTTCTATTGAGATATGCCTACAATACACATAGGAACCTTGGTTTAAAGTGTGGGGCTTATTGGACAAGAAACAAAAATTCTTTTTGTAAAGAGGGGCAAACCCGAGAGCTCTACTATGGGTTCTTCCAATTTTTGTGAAATTTGGCTAAGTGTTTAAGCTTGCCTACTACTACTAGTATTATATAGTGTAATGTAGGGTCAAGATGCAAACAATTGGGTGGTTTGGATGATCTCTTATTAAATATCAAGACTTGTGGGACCTTTGACTTTGGTCAATTTTCTCAAGCTCACACTTGCAAGACTTTGTCATCTTAAGACTATGGTCAATGACCATTTTGGCCATGCCTATTTCGTCCAAGGCATCATTTAAGGGGGGGTGACACATGTCGCCCTCCAATTCGTCACAACAAAACGTTTTCCGACAAATTTCATAATTCCGATAAATTTTTCAAGTCTCAAATCTTAACACTTGTGAGTTCTTACGTACGTTCTTAAAACATGTCCTGTAATTACGGGGTGTAACAGTAAGCCACAACACCCTTAGAAATAAAGTTAAGTTTCTAAATCAAGTGACTCCTTTTCTTATAAAACCTTAGGCAATTGATGCCTTAAAATCGAATTTCCTTCCATAAATCAAGTCATTTATCTTTCCATAAAGTCAATATAACCAACTCCCCATAAAGTCGTTATATTCACTTTATACCTTAGTCAAATACAATTTCCTATCCAAGGGACTTATACGTTTAAAACGAAACAAGTATCACATACTTTAAAACTCTTCAAGTCCCTTAACTTTAATAAAACTTTAAGACATCCTTAATATTTTCAAAGAAGTGAGTTAATCTCCTAACTCACCCGACTTGGCATTTCATAAAGCTAGTAAAGAATGTCAAAGTCTTGTATGTCTACCGTACTATATACGTGAAACTAGTCATGCTCAAAAGATAGGAAAAGTTCTACATACCTCGCCGGGTCAAATCACTTGCCAAGTACAAAGTCCCGCCCGTAGTACGTCAACCTATAATATTCACAATACGTCCATTAACGCCTTACTTCAAACGTAGAATATTATAAGTGTCAAGTCGCTAAATCCTACGGAAAATCGGACAGCGCCTCCTTTGTTTTTACTAACTTTGCCACCTTTTTCAAGGTCGAATACAATAACCTAACACGGCACATTTAAGGCACAATCAAAGCAATTAATCAATAGGGGATTACACGCCTACTAGACGTGTAAAATTCCGCCCTACGAACGATAACAAACTAACACAAACTACAAGTCCAAATTCCGCCATATTGAGTTCAACAATACCAATTCTTATCCAATTTCCATTTCAATCCAAATTGGTAGCATACATGATATGAAGTCGCATTTGATTATAACAACCATAATCTTCAAGTAAGTAACATGCGACGATTTCAAATAAACGACCAATTAGTAATCCAATTTTCAAGTGGCTTGTATTACATTTCGGATTTAAGCTACAAGCAATCCATAATACTTATAAACTTCAACATATCAACTTTATGCTAACAACATGTAGAGCTAACAACAACAATATAAACAAATAATCTTGTAACACATTTAAAAATACAAGATTATACCTCAATGAACCTTAATCCAACTCCAATCCGAAGTCGCTCCTTAGTAGTATAGAGCCTCTCCAAGATACTTCAATCCGCTTGTTGAGACCCTTCGAACAACACCAACAAATATCCTTCAAATCTCCAACCAAAACCTAGAAAGACAACTAGGTTTTCGCTTGCGACTAACTCGAAAACTATCTTTTTCCAAGATGTTTCTATTGAGACATGCTTACAATACACATAAGAATCTTGGTTTAAAGTGGGGAGCTAAATGGATCACAAACAAAGATTTTTCTTTTTTTTTTATAGAACCCGAGAGCTTAGCTCTATGTTCATCCAATTTTTAGTGAAAATTTTCTAAGTGTTGGCTCTCTCTAGCACTACTAGTATTATATAGTGCAATGGGTGGTCAAGATATAAACAAATGTGAGGCTTGGATGTAGTCTTACAAAATATCAAGACTAATTGACCATTTGACTTAGTCAAACTTCTCATGCTCACAAGTTGCAAGACTTGTCTTGCAACAAAGGTCCAATGACCTTCTTGCCCTTGCATAAATCGACCAAGGCATCACATAAGGGGGGTGACACGTGTCGTCCTCCCATTCGACACAATAATACGTTTTCCGACAATTCCATAATTTCCGATAAATTTTAACAAGTCTCAAATCTTAACACTTGTGAGTTCTTACTTACGTTCTTAAAACATGTCCTGTAATTACGGGGTGTAACATTCTTCCCCCCTTAGAAATATTCGTCCCCGAATGTTCTTTCGGAGTCAAACTTATAATTAGCGACATAGTTTCCTTTCACAACCCCGACATGCCAAGAATGTCACACATGGCCACATAATAGCATTTAAGCAAAAGAAATACTCCAATTAGAACTTGACAAGTAAGGGAAGATGAATTACCTGAAGGTATAGGAAATAAGTGAGGATACTTCCTCAACATGTCCTCCTCCGCTTCCCAAGTCATCTCCTCCCGGTTATCATTCCTCCACAGGACTTTGACGGAAGCTACATCCTTGGTCCGCAGCTTCGACTGGCGATCGAGTATCGCTATGGACTCTCCACATACGATAACCCCTCTCACACTGGACCTCACTAGTAGGGAAAACTCGCCGATCTCCGATAAACTTCCGCAACATAGAAACATGGAAGACCGGATGTATCGCCTCTAACTCTGATGGCAGATCCAACTCGTAGGCAACCTTGCCCACTCTACGAACGATCCGGTAGGCCCAATGTACCTTGGGCCGAGTTTCCTTCTACCGAATCTCATCACACCCTTCATGGGTGACACATTCAAGAAGACCCAATCGCTCACGAAACTCCAAATGCCGACGCCGATTATCCGCATAAGACTTCGCCACTCGAAGTTGCTAATAGCCTCTCCCGGATAAGCTTCACTATCCACACCGCCGTACAAGTCCGCCAACTAATCGCACTCGCCCCGCCGAACCAACCAATCGGTGATCTACATTTCCGCCATATAAAGCCTCGTATGGCGCCATTCAGATATCCGGAATGGTAATCGTTGTTGTAAGCAAACTCCAAGGGGCAATGATCCTCCCACTACCATCAAATCAATCACGCAGCTCGCAACATATCCTCGCCGTCGATAGTACGCCCGCCGCCCGCTACCGAGGATGAAATGTCGCATCGAGACTCACTGTGTCCTAAACCCTTCTCGAAAGACCTCCGGTTAGCCATAACCGGCTCCTATCGTAAATAATCGACACCGACACCGTGCCGCCTCACAATCTCTCGATGTACACCGCATAGTCCTCATCTCAAAACGCCGCCCCGACCGAAGGAAATGGGCTGATTTCACACCACAACAATAACCCAAATGGAGTCGCATTTCCTCCGAGTACGAGGTAACCCGTAACAAAGTCCATGTTGATCACCTCCCACTTCCAATTCGGAATCTCAATAGCTCGCAATAATCCACTGGCCTCCGGTGCTCGACTTGACTGCCGGGCAATTAGGACATCAGGGCAACGAAACTCGCCACGCCCTCTTCGTGCCATCCCACCAATACAAACATCCGAGGTCATGGTACATCTTGGTCGACCGGATGAATGGAATAACGAGCACCGTGTGCGCTCTCCCGCATCTGCCGACGAAGTCCTCGACACATCGGGAACACACAACCGACTCTCAAATCTCAAAGACTTCATCAGCGCCACTCGAATAGACTCTTCTCCTCCCGAAGAGCCGCATCCCGATACCGTACCAACACCGGGTCTCAAATTGTCGCCTCTTCACCTCATCAATGATGGAAGACTCGCAACCTCACGAACCCGCACTCCCACTATCGTCAGATCGATCAATCGAACCCCAAGGCTCGCTAATCGTGGATTCGACGGACCATGTCCTCGCCTCTCTGCATCACTGACGGCCCCATCGATCTACGACTCAAGGCATCAAGAACTACGTTGGCCTTCCGGATGGTATAGAATATCAACATCATAATCTTTCAAAGAACTCTAACCACCGCCTCGCCTCAAGTTCACTCCTCGCTCGAAGATATACCGAGGCTCTTGTGGTCTGTATAAATATCCACATGAACCCCATACAAATAATGTCTCCAAATCTTCAAGGCATGAATAATCGCGCCAACTCTAAGTCATGGGTAGGGTAATTCCTCTCATGCTTCCGTAACTGCCGGGAAGCATAGGCTATAACCTTGTCGTGCTGCATCAAAACACCCCCTAGCCCGATACCCGAGGCATCACAATAGATCACGCACTGCCTAACCCTCAGAAGAGTAAGAATCGGGTCGAGTCAACCTCTCCTTCAAAGAACTAGAAACCCTTCTCGCAAGCCTCGCCCACTGGAACTTGGCCGCTTCCGAGTCACCTAGTCAATCTGAAATCAAGAAAATCGCTCCACAAACTCGCGATAATAACTCGCCACTTCAAGAAATTGCGCACTCGCCGGAGTAGTAGGTCTCGGCCAAGACTTGACTGCCTCAATCTTTGCCGTATCCACCCGAACACCATCAACCCAATAATATGCCCCAGGAATGCCACTGAGGCCAACCAAAACTCACACTTAGAGAACTTGGCGAATAACTGTCAGCTCCGGAGAACCCCAAGTACCGTCCTCAAGTGATCTGCATGCTCCTGCTCTGTCCGCGAATAAACCAGGATGTCATCGATGAATACTATCACAAATGTATCCAAAAACGGCTTGAACACCCGGTTCATCAACTCCATAAATACAGCTGAGCGTTGGTCGACCGAAAGACATAACCTCGAACTCATAGTGCCCATACCGGTCCCGAATGCGCTTTGGGATGTCTCGCTTCGAACTCGAACTCGATGATAACTGCATCGCAGTCTATCTTTGAGAAACACCTCGCACTTCGCAGAATCGTCAAACAAATCATCAATCTCGGGAGGGTACCTATTCTTGATGGTTACCTTATTCACCGTCAGTATTCAACACACATACGCAGCGCCCCATCCTTCTTCTTCACGAACAAAACCGCGCCCCTGGAGATACACTAGGCCCGATAAAGCCTTTCTCCAAAGAAATCTTTCACTGGTCCTTCACCTCCTCAACTCAAAGAAAGCATCCTCAGTATGGCGGAATGGAAATAGGTCGAGTGTCCGCAACGTGTCAATACAAAACTCAATCTCCATCTCGGGAGGATACCCAAGATCATCCGGGAACACATCCGAAACTCCTAACCACCGGTATCGATCAAGAATCGCATCTCACCAGATCAAATACCGAACGGATGATAGATGTACTTCTCGCACCATCTTCCTAGCCTTGAGGTAAGAAATAAACCTACCCCTACGGCCGTCTTTGTGTTGCCCTCCACTCGATAATCGCTCGCCAGAAATCGAACCGAACCATCTCGCTTCTACAGTCAACATTGGCATAACAAGAAGCCAACCACCCATACCCATAATGACATCAAAATTTGTCATCTCCAGCTCTATCAAGTCTGCAAGGGTCTGACGACTGTAAATATAAACCGGACAACCTCTATACACCCGCTCAGCTAACACCGAATCTCCCATAGGCGTAGCTACCTCAAAAGGCTCTATCGACTCCGGCTCCATCCCAATTCTACCCGCAATAAGAGGGGACACATAGGACAAGGTAGAACCTGGATCTATCAAAGCATAAATATCACAGCCTGAAATCAGTAATGTACTTGTGACGACATCAGGGGAAGCCTCCTGATCCTGGCGGCTGGCTAATGAATATATGCGGTTCTGAGGACCGCTAGAACTAGAACCACCACCTCGACCTCTACCGTGGCCTGCCTATCCGTGAGTACCCGCCTGGCGCATAACCACGTAGGAGAAGAAGACCCAAAGAATCGATCCCGCTTACCGGCTGTACCACCCATGCCGCCTCTAGACGACAATCTCTCTTCAAATGGCCCACCGCCACAAGAGTAACAACCTCCGCAGAACACGACACTCGCCGGGTGCGATCTATCGACAGAGCACACCGAGGTGTGGTGGTCTCGACGGCGAATCTCTCGCCTCCCGAAACCCCCAAGTCTCGAGCCCCGACCGCTTCCCGAATGACCTTGCCGATCGACCTCCCGCGTAAAAACCATGACGGAGCACTCGGCCGGGCCGGAAAGTGACCTGATCACGCCGAGGCCGCCCGCCTCGAACCGCCTCGAGACCACGATGTCCTCGCCCTTCGGGCCGCTCGTCAACTGCTCCTCCTCTCTATCCTCTATCCTCGCAGATAGGCTGCATCCTAGCAATGTCCATACCGGCCAAGAGCCACCCCAAGCATCTTTGTAATCATATGACGGTCTAGCCCCATCACATATCGATGAACTCTATCCGCCATGTCAGCTATAATAGTGTGCGCATACCTGGCCAAGGAGTCAAACTCCAGGCTGTACTCCCTAACAGTCCTCCCGTTATGCCTCAAGGTCAAGAATCTGTCTACCCGGCTCTCTCATCTCGAGGCAAAAGTGATCCATGAAGGCCTCAGAACTCCTCCCAAACACCGGAAGAGCATCATCACCTCTCGAAGCAACCACGACTCAAACCAGTTCAACGCAATATCGCGCAACCGTAAAAGGCTAGCGTAATGCACTGCCTCAAGCCCTAAGAACTCGCAGGTCCGTTATAGCCGCCGAATGAACTCCCGCGATCCTCATCGACCTAACCATAAAACTCGTGGATGACATCCCGCAAAATCCCTAATCCGGCCGCCGCTTCTAGGGTGGTCGCCGCTCCGCTTGCCGCCGACTACTATATCAAGGTCAATAATCGACCGCTCCCGTAGTTCTATACTCAAGACTCACCGCGAATCGAGGCTCGCACGAACCTCTCGAGCTACCGCCGCCTTGCCTTTCTAACACCGCCGTGGTGAACTCGCCGACCCGCTACTACCTCGTGCATAGTTCGTGCTCGAGCCCGTAACCCTCTCGAGTACCGCTAGCGCCTCCGCCGCTTGCCCTTCTCGCCCCGGCCGCTTTACGTGGAGGCATATCTGCTTTCATAAGACTAGGTTAGAGAGGATTCAACCTAATAGGGCTTCATCGCACGATCTCGCAGAGAGAAGAATGGAAACCAATCCTAAATGTCCGCAGCCTCTCCTCGACATAGATGTGGTGCACAACACACGATAATCAAGACTCTACTAGACACGGCCTCAGTAGACACTTTCCGAGGACTAATCGCTCGATACCACTTTTGTCACGACCACCACCGGTCACGATCGTGCCCTACCCGGGCACCCTGCTCGTGTATACATCGAGAATAGTAGCGAACATACACAACATAAACACACGTGTAACAATAAAACATCCTGTGCTAGCCGATAAGGTCGCTTCCAATATATATAACAAAATCAAAAGTACAACTGCATAACATCGCTTCTACACAACCACATATGTGAATACAAACCTCTAGAATAGTAACTTTATGGACAGGCCCCGCCATACCCCGAATGTACACAAAATCTACAACACTGTGGAAAAGATCGTACTCTAAAAGAGACAAGCCTCCTGATAAATGGAGCTTCGACGTCGATAAGTGATCCTAAGAATGTGGACCCGCCACCGCTACCCTTTCTCGGCAGATTTAACGCAGCTTCGAGGAAGGGGGTCAAGACATAATATGTACCAAGTATGTAAACCGAAAATACTGAATTACATCATAAGTCTAAATCAAAGCCGAGACATGTATGGTAGTCAAATTACGACTGCGGCCTTACTAACAATGAGAGTAAAAATAGGGGTGTACTTACAACGAAAAATAGGATTGAAATCCTACTCCTGGGACTATTTCACCCGCATAGGTCCAGTGGACCCGCGTGAGGTATTCCTCGCATGAGACTATTTCACCCGCATAAGCCCTTTCGGACTCGCATGAGGTATTCCTCGCATAGGCTGGACCCGCCTGCATGGGACTATTTCACCCGCATAAGCCCTTACGGACTCGCATGAGGTATTCCTCGCATCGTGGGTAGTAAATCCACGGAAATATGCAATGTCACAATCCCGGGGAATGACCCCGCAACAAATAATACATCACTAGCACAAATCCGGCTATCACACATAACATAAGCACTACTGGCTTATCATACAATATATAAGCAAGTCAAGAAATCCCTTAACTTCTTACTATTCTTGTTTATATACACTCTCATTTTAGTTTACCTAAGGCACTAACATGTCTTTTATAAAAATCCGGGAATTTAACCCAAGTACTACGTACTTCTACTCCTTAAAACAAATGACTCTTTTTAATAGAAAACTTCGAAGATACTATTAATCTTAGTATCAAGTACAAATTACATTTCAAGGTAAGCCACAACACCCTTAGAAATAAAGTTAAGTTTCTAAATCAAGTGACTCATTTTCTTATAAAACCTTAGGCAATTGATGCCTTAAAATCGAATTTCCTTCCATAAATCAAGTCATTTATCTTTCCATAAAGTCAATATAACCAACTCCCCATAAAGTCGTTATATTCACTTTATACCTTAGTCAAATACAATTTCCTATCCAAGGGACTTATACGTTTAAAACGAAACAAGTATCACATACTTTAAAACTCTTCAAGTCCCTTAACTTTAATAAAACTTTAAGACATCCTTAATATTTTCAAAGAAGTGAGTTAATCTCCTAACTCACCCGACTTGGCATTTCATAAAGCTAGTAAAGAATGTCAAAGTCTTGTATGTCTACCGTACTATATACGTGAAACTAGTCATGCTCAAAAGATAGGAAAAGTTCTACATACCTCGCCGGGTCAAATCACTTGCCAAGTACAAAGTCCCGCCCATAGTACGTCAACCTATAATATTCAGAATACGTCCATTAACGCCTTACTTCAAACGTAGAATATTATAAGTGTCAAGTCGCTAAATCCTACGGAAAATCGGACAGCACCTCCTTTGTTTTTACTAACTTTGCCGCCTTTTTCAAGGCCGAATACAATAACCAAACACGCCACATTTAAGGCACAATCAAAGCAATTAATCAATAGGGGATTACACGCCTACTAGACGTGTAAAATTCCGCCCCACGAACGATAACAAACTAACACAAACTACAAGTCCAAATTCCGCCATATTGAGTTCAACAATACCAATTCTTATCCAATTTCCATTTCAATCCAAATTGGTAGCATACATGATATCAAGTCGCATTTGATTATAAAAACCATAATCTTCAAGTAAGTAACATGCGACGATTTCAAATAAACGACCAATTAGTAATCCAATTTTCAAGTGGCTTGTATTACATTTCGGATTTAAGATACAAGCAATCCATAATACTTATAAACTTCAACATATCAACTTTATGCTAACAACATGTAGAGCTAACAACAACAATATAAACATATAATCTTGTAACACATTTAAAAGACAAGATTATACCTCAATGAACCTTAATCCAACTCCAATCCGAAGTCGCTCCTTAGTAGTTTAGAGCCTCTCCAAGACACTTCAATCCGCTTGTTGAGACCCTTCGAACAACACCAACAAATATCCTTCAAATCTCCAACCAAAACGTAGAAAGACAACTAGGTTTTCGCTTGCGACTAACCCGAAAACTATCTTTTTCCAAGATATTTCTATTGAGACATGCTTACAATACACATAAGAACCTTGGTTTAAAGTGGGGAGCTAAATGGATCACAAACAAAGATTTTTTTTTTATTTTTTATAGAACCCGAGAGCTTAGCTCTATGTTCATCCATTTTTTAGTGAAAATTTTCTAAGTGTTGGCTCTCTCTAGCACTACTAGTATTATATAGTGCAATGGGTGGTCAAGATATAAACAAATGTGAGGCTTGGATGTAGTCTTACAAAATATCAAGACTAATTGACCATTTGACTTAGTCAAACTTCTCATGCTCACAAGTTGCAAGACTTGTCTTGCAACAAAGGTCCAATGACCTTCTTGCCCTTGCATAAATCGACCAAGGCATCACATAAGGGGGGGTGACACATGTCGCCCTCCCATTCGACACAATAATACGTTTTCCGACAATTCCATAATTTCCGATAAATTTTTACAAGTCTCAAATCTTAACACTTGTGAGTTCTTACTTACGTTCTTAAAACATGTCCTGTAATTACGGGGTGTAACATTCTTCCCCCCTTAGAAACATTCGTCCCCGAATGTTCTTTCGGAGTCAAACTTATAATTAGCGACATAGTTTCCTTTCACAACCCCGACATACCAAGAATGTCACACATGGCCACATAATAGCATTTAAGCAAAAGAAATACTCCAATTAGAACTTGACAAGTAAGGGAAGATGAATTACCTGAAGGTATAGGAAATAAGTGAGGATACTTCCTCAACATGTCCTCCTCCGCTTCCCAAGTCATCTCCTCCCGGTTATCATTCCTCCACAGGACTTTGTGGAAGCTACATCCTTGGTCCGATCGCTCGACACGGTGATCGAGTATCGCTATGGGACTCTCCACATACGATAACCCCTCAGTCACCTGGACCTCACTAGTAGGGAAAACTCTCGCTGGATCTCCGATACACTTCCGCAACATAGAAACATGGAAGACCGGATGTACTGCCTCTAACTCGATGGCAGATCCAACTCGAGGCAACCTTGCCCACTCTACGAACGATCCGGTAGGCCCAATGTACCTGGGCTGAGTTTCCCCTTCTTACCGAATCTCATCACACCCTTCATGGGTGACACCTTCAAGAAGACCCAATCGTCTACTTGAAACTCCAAATGCCGACGCCGATTATCCGCATAAGACTTCTGTCGACTCTGAGCTGCTAACAGTCTCTCCTGGATAAGCTTCACCTTATCCACAGCCTGCTGTACCAAGTCTGGGCCAACTAACTGTACCTCGCCCACGTCGAACCAACCAATCGGCGATCTACATTTCCGCCATATAAAGCCTCGTATGGCGCCATGCAGATATCGGAATGGTAGCCGTTGTTGTAAGCAAACTCCACAAGGTGCAAATGATCCTCCCAGCTACCACTGAAATTAATCACGCAGCTCGCAAAGATATCCTCAAACGCTCGATAGTACGCTCGCCGCCTCGCCACCGAGGATGAAATGTTGTCTTGAGACTCACTGTCCCTAAACCCTTCGAAAGACCTCCAAGTTAGCCAGAACCGGGCTCCCTATCGAAATTATCGACACCGGGACACCGTGGAGCCTCACAATCTCTCTGATGTACAATATGGTATAGTCCTCACCAAAACGCTGCCCCGATCGAAGGAAATGGGTTAATTTCACACCACAACAATAACCCAAATGGAGTCGCATTTCCTCGAGTACGAGGTAACCCTATAACAAAGTCCATGTTGATCACCTCCCACTTCCAAGTCGGAATCTCAATAGCCGCACAATCCACCGGGCCTCGGGTGCTCGACCTTGACTCGCCGGGCAATTAGGACATCAGGCAACGAAACTCGCCACGCCCCTCTTCGTGCCATCCCACCAATACAAACATCCGAGGTCATGGTACATCTTGGTCGACCGGATGAATGGAATAACGAACACCGTGCCTCTCCCGAATCGCCGACGGTCTCGACACATCGGAACGCACAACCGACCCTCAAATCTCAAGACTTATCAGCGCTACTGAATAGACTCTTCTCTCCCAAGAGCCGCATCCCGATACCGCACCAACACCGGGTCTCAAACTGCCGCTTCTTCACCTCATCAATGATGGAAGACTCGCAACCTCACGAACCCGTACCCACTATCGTCGGTATCGATCAATCGAACCCCAAGGCTCGCTAATCGGTGGATCTAACGGACCATGTCCTCGCTCTCCGTCTGTATCGACAGTGCTCCCCATCGATCTACGACTAAGGCATCAAGAACTACGTTGGCCTTCCCGGATGGTATAGAATATCAACATCATAATCTTTCAAAGAACTCTAACCACCGCCTCTGCCTCAAGTTCACTCCTCTGCTCGAAGATATACCGAGGCTCTTGTGGTCTGTATAAATATCCACATGAACCCCATACAAATAATGTCTCCAAATCATCAAGGCATGAATAATCGCGCCAACTCTAAGTCATGGGTAGGGTAATTCTCTCATGCTTCAGAATCGCCGAAGCATAGGCTATAACCTTGCCGGCCGCATCAAAACACACCCTAGCCCGATACCCGAGGCATCACAATAGATCACGCACCGCCTAACCCCTCGTGAAGAGTAAGAACTGGGTCAGAGTCAACCTCTCCTTCAAAGAATCGGAAACCCTTCTCGCAAGCCTCGCCCATCGGAACTTGGTCGCTTTCCGAGTCACTTAGTCAACGGTTCAAATCGGCAACCGCTTCCACAAACTCGTGATAATAACTCGCCACCAAGAAATCGCGCACTCACGGAGTAGTAGGTCTCGCCAAGACTTGACTACCTCAATCTTTGTCGATCCGCCCAACACCATCAACCCCAATAATATGCCCCAGAATGCCATCGAGGCCAACCAAAACTCACACTGGAGAACTTGGCGAATAATCGCCGGCCCGAGAACCCCAAGTATCGCCCTCGCGTTCTCGCATGCTCGCTCGTCCGCGAATAAACCAGATGTCATCGATGAATACTATCACAAATGTATCCAAAACGGCTTGAACACGGCTCATCAATTCCATAAATACCGCTGAGCGTTGGTCGACCGAAGACATAACCTCGAACTCATAGTGCCCATACCGGGTCCCGAATGCGCTTTGGGATGTTCGCCTCGAACTCGAACGATGATAACTGCATCGCAGTTCATCTTTGAGAAACACCTCGCACTCGCAACCGTCAAACAAATCATCAATCCCGGGAGGGGTATCTATTCTTGATGGTTACCTTATTCACCGCTCGTAATCAACACACATACGCAGGCCCCATCCTTCTTCTTCACGAACAAAACCGCGCCCTGGGAGATACACTAGGCCCGATAAAGCCTTTCTCCAAAGAAATCTTCCAGTGGTCCTTCGCCTCAACTCAAGAAAGCCATCCTCAGATGGCGGAATGGAAATAGGTCGAGTGTCCGCAACGTGTCAATACAAAACTCAATATCCTCTCGTGAGGGATACCCTAAGAACATCCGGGAACACATCCGAAACTCCTAACCACCGGTATCGATCAAGAATCGAATCTCACCTGTATCAAATACCCGAACCAGATGATAGATGTACCCCTTCTGCACCATCTTCCTAGCCTTGAGGTAAGAAATAAACCTACCCCTCGGCGATGCTGTGTTGCCCCTCCACTCGATAATCGCTCGCCAGAAACTGAACCGAACCATCTCGCCTACAACCAACGTTGGCATAACAAGAATCCAACCAGTCCATACCCATAATGACATCAAAATCTGTCATCTCCAGCTCTATCAAGTCTGCAAGGGTCTGACGACTGTAAATATAAACCGGACAACCTCTATACACCCGCTCAGATAACACCGAATCTCCCATAGGCGTAGCTACCTCAAAAGGCTCTATCGACTCCGGCTCTATCCCGATTCTACCCGCAATAAGAGGGGACACATAGGACAAGGTAGAACCTGGATCTATCAAAGCATAAACATCACAGCCTGAAATCAGTAATGTACCTGTGACGACATCAGGGGAAGCCTCCTGATCCTGGCGGCTGGCTAATGAATATATGTGGTTCTGAGGACCGCTAGAACTAGAACCACCACCGCAACCTCTACCGCGGCCTGCCTGTCCGTGAGTACCCTGCCCTCCGGGGCGCATAACCACAGAAGGAGAAGAAGACCCAAAGAATCGATCCCGCTGGCCGTGGCTGTACCACCCATGCTGCCTCTAGACGGACAATCTCTCTTCAAATGGCCCAGCTGGCCACAAGAGTAACAACCTCCTGCAGGAACACGACACTCGCCTGGGTGCGATCTATCAGACGAGCACACCGAGGCGTGGGTGGTCTCGACGGCGAATCTCTCGCCTCCATGAAACCTCAAGTCCCGAGCCCGACCGCTTCCCGAATGACCTTGCCGATCAGACCTCCCGCCGTAAAAACCGTGATGGAGCACTCTGTCTTGGCCGGAAAGTGACCTGATCACGCCGAGGCCGCCCTCCTCGAGAACCGCCTCGAGACCACGATGTCCTCGCCTCTGGGCCGGCTCGTCAACTGGTCCTCCCTCTCTCTATCCTCTATCCCCTGTGCATAGGCCTGCATCCTAGCAATGTCCATATCAGGCTGAAGAGCCACCCCCAAGCATGCTGTAATCATATGACGGTCTAGCCCCATCACATATCAATGAACTCTATCCGCCATGTCAGCTACAATAGTGTGCGCATACCTGGCCAAGGAGTCAAACTCCATGCTGTACTCCCTAACAGTCCTCCCGTTCTTCCTCAAGGTCAAGAATCTGTCTACCCGGGCTCTCCTCATCTCGGGAGGCAAAAAGTGATCCATGAAGGCCTCTCAGAACTCCTCCCAAACACCGGAAGAGCATCATCACCTCTCGAAAGCAACCACGACTCAAACCGCTTAAACGCAATATCGCGCAACCGGTAAGAGGCTAGCGTAATGCACTCGTCTCAAGCCCTAAGAACTCGCAGGTCCGTAGAGCGCCGAATGAACTCACGCGGATCCTCATCAGACTCGAACCATAAAACTCGTGGATGACATCCTAAAATCCTTAATCGCAAACCGCCGGCCAGGGTCGCCGCTTCCCGGCCGCCCGACTACTATATCGTCAATAATCGACCGCTTCCCTCGTAGTCTCTATACTCGCACCGGCCGCGGAATCGAGGCTCGTACCGAACCTTCGAGCTACCGCCGCCTCGGCCTTTCTAACACTGTCGGCGTGGCTGAACTCGCCTACCCGCCTACTACCTCAGGCATAGTCTGTGCCTTAGCCCGTGTAACCCTCTGAGTACCGCTAGCAGCTCCTGCTGCTGCCTTGCCCTTCTGGGCCCTGGTCGCCTTCCGTGGAGGCAAATCTCCAACCAAAACCTAGAAAGACAACTAGGTTTTCGCTTGCGACTAACCCGAAAACTATCTTTTTCCAAGATGTTTCTATTGATACATGCTTACAATACACATAAGAACCTTGGTTTAAAGTGGGGAGCTAAATGGATCACAAACAAAGATTTTTTTTTTTTTATAGAACCCGAGAGCTTAGCTCTATGTTCATCCAATTTTTAGTGAAAATTTTCTAAGTGTTGGCTCTCTCTAGCACTACTAGTATTATATAGTGCAATGGGTGGTCAAGATATAAACAAATGTGAGGCTTGGATGTAGTCTTACAAAATATCAAGACTAATTGACCATTTGACTTAGTCAAACTTCTCATGGTCACAAGTTGCAAGACTTGTCTTGCAACAAAGGTCCAATGACCTTCTTGCCCTTGCATAAATCGACCAAGGCATCACATAAGGGGGGGGTGACACGTGTCGCCCTCCCATTCGACACAATAATACGTTTTCCGACAATTCCATAATTTCCGATAAATTTTTACAAGTCTCAAATCTTAACACTTGTGAGTTCTTACTTACGTTCTTAAAACATGTCCTGTAATTACGGGGTGTAACATATTCTATGTGTGCCTTGATAAGTACTTTGGCTTGTTTAATTGAGAATTGCCAATGTGTGCTGGTGATAGCATTTGAGTACAAGTATTATGTTTTATTACGTTGCCGCGACTCTCGGTTGGAGGGTCACGCCTTGTTGTAAGTTTACTTGACGCGTCGACAAATGAGGTGGGATTCCACGGGTATGCTTCCATTATTTGTATTACCCCATGGTCATGCTTATACGATGTGGGATTCTGGGGCATGCGACCACGAAGGATACTCCTTGGACATGCTTATACGATGTGGGATTCCGGGGCATGTGACCAGGAGCGGCGAGATTCTGATTTGTTTGTATTACCCCATGGTCATGCTTATACAATGTGGGATTCCGGGGCATGCGACCACGTGGGATATTGTTACTCCTTCGACATGCTTATACGATGTGGGATTCCGGGGCATGTGACCAGGAGGCGGGTTAGAATCCCGGATTTGTGTGTATTACCCTATGGTCATGCTTATACGATGCGATTCGGCGCGACGACCACGGGATATTGTTACTCCTGGACATGCTTATACGATGTGGGATTCGGCATGTGACCGGAGGCGTTAGACTCCCGGATTTGTTTGTATTACCCCATGGTCATGCTTATACGATGTGGGATTCCGGGGCATGCGACCATGAGGGATACTGTTATTATGACTTGGTGTTATATTATATCATGGACTGCCGGCAGTGAGAAAGTATTCCACGGGCATGATTGATATTATGGGCGTGAGACCCATGGTTATATTTGAGTAGTGACTTTGAGGGCATGCGTCCCTGACTTGATATAACTGCTATGTATTGTGTCTTGTAGTCGCTATCATACATGTCTCTGCTTTGTTTATACCGTTATGATTTCATTACAAGATTTCATCGCTCACATACTTGGTACATTCTTCAGATCGACCTCCTTCTGGGGCTGTTATACCCCGTATTCTCGTGGTATGTATGCGAGGACGACGCACGAGAGCACGCATGTAAAAATTGGAAAGGAAGAAAGAGGTGATTCTTCCACTAAAAAGTTTCCGCTTTTTTGTAAGGAAAATGTTCGTTGAAGGGAATTGGGTTCCCGATTTGGAATTTGGGCTTTTAAATTATATTAGAATTTTGAGATTTTATTTTCTGAATGGTCACGTGGGCCCACGAGAAATTTACGGTTTTGGGCCCGCTTTGATTTTGAGATTTTGGCCATTTTGGATATTCTCGGAAGATGAGTTATTTTGGACAAGTAGGAGGGCGACACGTGTCACCCCCTCGTGGCTTGGCCGGGTTACCTTTGTGCACAACACCCTGCTAGAGTCGTTCGACTAAACGCTTTGCGTAACTTGCGAAGGAAAATTCGCTATGTCGCTTTGTATTTTTGCGGATTTTTCCGAGCGACGGAACATTTTAAGTTAACAAGAGGTGACACTTGTCACCTCGCCGACGCCAGGGGCGGTTCGCTCGCCGATCGTGCCTTGTTGTGGCATTGTTTTGTGCAACGTTTTGTGCAATGTTTTGTGGCTTGTTTTGTGGAGTAGGGGTTAGGGTGTACTTGGCTTGATCTTGGCCTTACACTTGCCTTGCACATGGCTTGATCTTGGCCATTGGTTGGCCTTTGGTTTTGCTATAAATACCCCTAAGCTTCAAGACTTCTTCATCCAAAAATCTTCCAAGTCTTGAGTCCCTCTCCTCCCTTTGAGTGTGTTCTCGCCCTAAGCCTTCCCTCCCCTTGAGTGGCCTTGTGGCCGAGAGCCTCCCCTCCCCTTGTGGTGCTAGCCGTGGGTACCCCAGCCTAGTTGTTTCAGATAATACACCCCCTCTTGGTAGAAATACTCCGAGTATTGTTATAATGCCCAAAATACCTTAACCTTTACCTTGTTGTATTCCAAAAGTTACCTCTATACGTAGAGCCGAAATACTACCTTTGTCCTTTTAGTCTCAAACCGAAACCCTAAGGAAATCTTCATAGTTGGTCAAGTATTTGAGTAGAAGTTGGTTAGAACTTCTGGGTTGTTTGAGCGGATTGGAGCGCACGAGTAGAGCTAAACCTTGCTCAGATCGACATTATAACTTGGATAATTTTGGGCTTGTCGAGGTAAATATTCTTGTCCCCTTATTGTAATTGGAGATTACATGTTGTAGGAATATATAGTTGAGGTATACTATATATAGAATCGAACATTATTGTGCGGCAATGTCTTTTGACTTAAGCCCGAATTTAAAGAAAAGAATCGAATCAGATTTACATAGGATCAGTATTGCAGAGACTTGTGTAGCATTGTTGTGTAGTAGAATTGTATACGTCGGTTAGACATATAACCCCGGTTGGCTTGATAGCCGCCGATAGGAGGAGATTTACGCTGCCATGTGGGAAGGTGCTGCGAATTTTCTCAGAGAAATGGAACCGTTTGTTTAAAGGTTAATATACGGTTGTGACCTTTTAGGTGAAAGTACTAAGAGTAGCGTATTCTACTTGGAGTGGAAAGGGCTAGCGGTTGTAGTACTTGGAGCATTTTGCTTATTGTCGATACTCGTCGCGAGGTATGTGAACCTCTTCCTATCTGTTCTAGCATGATATGTGTGTAACTATGTAGTAAGACGTGACGACAGTACTAAGTGTATTTGTTTGTTTAAACATAAAGTGTTATAACGGCTTTATGGGAAGTTGGTTATAACAGCTTTATGTAGGTAAGAAAATGGTTTACTGATGTTAGAAGTTAAAAGACTTGATCTTATAAGATAAGAGACTTAACTTATTTGTTTTAATGTGGATGTTGTGTGAAACCTCATTCGTGAGTAATGAGTACTTGGTTTTTTTAAAGGGATAATGTTTTACTGATTTCGAATCGAATGTATCGACTGCACCACCGCAGCGTTAATAAAGGAAAATGTATTGAATAATGATGTTGTATTAAAACCAAGAGAAACCTCCATCCGTATAAGCTAAGATGAGACAAAATGATATTACATTTTCTAGATCATGGCTGTTGTAATAAGATCGTTATAAACAAGAATAAACTACTCACATATATGACATATGTTACTCAATTGTTTTAAAAGAGATTAAGACTATGAGTTATGAACCTTTCTAAAATAAGTGACTTGAGCATTTGAAATTAGGCAAAACTTGAACGTTTGGAAAATAATGTTGTTACTTGATTTTACAAAAGGGGAAGTGTCTTGTTTACTTAAAAAGATAGTCACGATTTTTATACTACGGTATTGTGTGACTTATGTGAAAGTACTTTGAGTTGTGTGAAACTTGCCTATGCTTGTGATGATAGCCTTTGTTGTACAAGTGTTGTATTTCTGTGTTACCGCGTCTCTCGATAGAGGGCCGGTTGACTTGTTGAGAACTTACTCGACGGCCGGGCAGTGACGAGAATTCCACGTATGTTTCCATTTTGATTCTTGTCTTATTGTGGTTACATGGACATGTCTACACCGAGGTAGAATTCGGGCACGCGTTACGCGCAGGTTGATCACCCAAAGATATTGTTGTTGATGTCACATGGACGTGTCACACCGAGGTAGAATTCCGGGGCATGTGCCGGGCATTGGTATTATTGTTTCATCATGGACATGTCTACACCGGCGCGTAATCCGGCACGCGCCGTGATGCGAACATGATTGATGTTGTGGGCGTGAGACCCATAGTTATATTTGAGTGATGACTGAGGCGTGAGTCCCCGACAGACATGATCGCTTTATGTTGTGAATCGTAGTTTGGTTATCATACATGTCTCCCGCTTATATAGACTAGTATGATTTCATTTACGATTTTACGCTTTCACATACTGTACTGCCAGATCGACTTCGGAGTGCGTTCACGCCGCAGTAGAGGTACATCGGCCGTGGATCCTCGCTCTTAGGATCACGCCAACAGATTGGAAGCTCCGCTTTCTCCGAGGCTTATCTTTTGGTATGTGTTCTCTCGAGTCAGGTTCTTGAACATTGGGTATGGCCCCGCCCGCCATAGTGTTGTAAATCTTGAGGTCAGAGAATCAAGTGTGGCGAGGTTGTAAAAGGATTAAACTGTTCAGGTTTTATGTATATACTGAAGGCAACCGTTTTGGCCTGTTTATTATTATATCTCTTGTTTCATGACTCATGTGTTATGTTCCGCTGATTTTCTCTGATATATGTATCAATAGGTGCCCGGGGTAAGGCACCAGTCACGGGACCGAATTCGGGGTGTGACATAGTGGTATCGTGAGCGCTTAGTCTCTGGAAAGTGTCTACGCATCGTGTCTAGTAGTCTTGATTATCGGTGTGTTGTGCACCACATCTATAATCAGGAGGCTATAGGACATTTAGGATTGGTTTCCATTCTTCTCATTCTGAGATCGTGCCTTAGAGCTGTGTTGTAAGTTGGACCCCTCTGACGTTTCTCGTTTTTACCAGTTATGCCTCCGCGCAAGGCAACCAGAGCCCAGAAGGGCAAGGCAACCGAGGGTGCTGCTAGTGAGATACAGAGGAGTACGAGGGCGCAGGCCTGACAGCACTGAGGTCAGGCTTGACGACGGTTTTGTGGACGCCGCCACCAAAGAAGTTTAGAGCCGCAACAGGGTCGCCGAGACCACGCACTGAGCCTCCATCCCCACACCGATGCAGGAGATGGGTTACGCGAGACGGCCCGAGGCTGGTCGTGGTCGTGGGCCGATATGAGGATAGCCGGACGCAGCAGCCTGGCCTGGCCAGAGCACCAGCCGTTCACCCCGAGCGAATAGTTTGAGGCTACGGACTTTCTCGAGTCAGAGCCCGCCAGATTTTTATGGGTCGAGGCCTGAGGATGATCCGCAGGAGTTCATCCGCAGCTAGCTGGTCATGAGAGTGATCAAGGCTTCGAGACCGAGTCGGTCTTAGGTTCGCATCGGCCGCGTGATACCGCAGCCGATCGTTTGATTCGCGGAGTTGTCCCGGGAGAGCATGCGCCTCCAGCAGATGGACGAGTTCTCGAGGCATTCCTCACTCACTTCTTGCCTCCGCATGGATGAGGGCACGCCGACAGATTTGTGATGCCGAGATGCAGGCGCATGCCGGGAGTACAACGTGGAGTTTGACTCGTTGCTCGGTATGTCCCCGCTTTAGTGGCAACCATGGAGGATAGAGTGCACCGCCACGCCACCGAATAGATGATTGCTTGACGAGGCTTGTTCGAGTGTAGCTCTTCACCGCATGGACATTGCCCGCATGCAAGCTCATGCACCGGGATGCGAGGCACGAGAGGTCGACGAATGACCAAGATCGCAGAAGAGGCCGAACAACAGGTCCTTGGTGACTTTCGGTAGACCGCCAAGAAAGATACTAGTTTTGTACCTCCGCCAGTGCAGAGTGGTCCTCCACAACCTTCTGAGCATCCAGAGTATTCGGGAGCAGGTCAGGGCTCCAAGGGTTCAGGTTTCCAGGGAAGTAAGGGTGTTGGCCAGATGCGGTCACCCCTACCTCGGTGTGGTCGATGTGGTAGACCGCATTTCGGGGAGTGTCGTGGTGCCAAGGGAGCTTGTTAGTTTTATACAGCAGGCCATTTTGCGAGGAATCGTCCACCAAGGGTAGCACGGATGTTACGACTCACCTTCAGATCGCGAGGTTCATCACCTTCACTAGCATGCCGCAGGCGTGACTGATTAGAAAAGCGGTAGAGACGGTATATCCTTAACCTCTAGAGTTTTGTATGCTTGTTATGTTAATGTGTTTAGTGTTATGTTCGGATAGCTTTGTGCTAAAATGTGATTTAGGAACATGGTTAGTTGGAAGGATAAGTATGGAGGCATGGTAAGTGTGAACCTTAGAATATTTCACGATTGAGACCTTAGAGGTAAGGTCGTCTTGTGTAAAAGATTTATTTTATGTTTGACCTTTATCAGAGTGCGTAGTATACGTGGGTTTTATTTGTGTGATAAGTCCATGGGTAGTGTGAGATGGAAGTGGTAGCTTTCATGACGATGTTAGTAAGATTGTTCCGCATCGTGAACAAGCGGTTTGCGCGATGTGGGGTCGGGTTGAGGACCATTTGCGTCAACCCGCAGTCCCGGTTTTAGGTGGGGTCAGTTCTGGGTGGTCCCGCCATTGGTAGGGTCACGAGGGTGCTAGGTCCCGCTTTAATTAATCATCGTATGAGTTCGTGGACGCGTTCGACTGAAGCCGTTCGTAAAGGCCGGAATGGCCTTAAGGAAGTTCGAGGTTAGTAAGATGACCAAGTCGAGGTAGTGACTCGCAGATTTTGGGAACGGGTAATGACTGAAGTATGGTAATGATCGAGAGTTCAAGTGTTCGAGAAGGGCACGACGAGTAAGGAAGGAAGAGAACGTGTGTTATTTCGCGCGCCGCGTTGACAACTTGTTAGAGGAACTTCATCGATATCCGTCTTGAGAAGGAACATTCGGACGAATGTTTCGGATGGGAGAATGTTATACCGTATTCTCGTGGTATGTATGCGAGGACGCACGCACGAGCACGTAAAAATTGGAAAGGAAGAAAGAGGTGATTCTTCCACGGAAAAAGTTTCCGTTTTTTTGTAAGGAAAAATGTTCGTTGAAGGGAATTGGGTTCCCATATTTGGAATTTGGGCTTCTTAAATTATATTAGAATTTTGAGATTTTATTTTCGGAAATGGTCACGTGGGGCCCACGGGAGAAATTTACGGCTTTGTGGGGCCCGCTTTGATTTTGAGATTTTGGCCATTTTGGATATTTTCGGAAGATGAGTTATTTTGAAAAGTAGGAGGCGACACGTGTCACCCCCTTGGTGGCTTGGCCGGTTACCTTTGTGCACAACACCCTGTTAGAGTCGTTGACTAAACGCTTGCGTAACTGCGAAGGGAAAATTCGGCTATGTCGTTTTGTATTTTTGCGGATTTTTCCGAGCGATTTAAACATTTTGGGTTAACAAGAGGGTGACACTTGTCACCTCGCCGACGCCTTAGGGCGGTCGCTCGCCGATTGGTGCCTTGTTGTGGCATTGTTTTGTGCAATGTTTTGTGCAATGTTTGTGGCTTGTTTTGTGGAGTAGGGTTAGGGTGCACTTGGCTTGATCTTGGCCTTACACTTGCCTTGCACATGGCTTGATCTTGGCCATCGTTGGCCTTTGGTTTTGCTATAAATACCCCTAAGTCAAGACTTCTTCATCCAAAAATCTTCCAAGTCTTGAGTCCCTCTCCTCCCTTTGAGTGTGTTCTCGTCCTAAGCCTTCCCCTCCCCTTTAGTGGCCTTGTGGCCGAGAGCCTCCTCCCCTCATGGTGCTAGCCATGGGTACCCCCTAGCCTAGTTGTTTCGTATAATACACCCCCTTGGTAGAAATACTCCGAGTATTGTTATAATGCCCAAAATACCTTAGCCTTTACCTTGTTGTATTCCAAAAGTTACCTCTATACGTAGAGCCCTAAATACTACCTTTTGTCCTTTTAGTCTCAAACCGAAACCCTAAGGAAATCTTCATAGTTGGTTGAAGTATTTGAGTAGAAGTTGGTTAGAACTTCTAAGGGTTGTTTGGAGCGGATTGAGCGCACTGAGTAGAGCTAAACCTTGCTCAGATCGACATTATAACTTGGATAATTTTGGGCTTATCGAGGTAAATATTCTTGTCCCCTTATTGTAATTGGAGATTACATGTTGTAGCAATATATAGTTGAGGTATACTATATATAGAATCGAACATTATTGCAAGGCAATGTCTTTTGACTTAAGCTGAATTTAAAGAAAAGAATCGAATCAGTATTTACATAGAATGTATTGCAAAGAGACTTGTGTAGCATTGTTGTGTAGTAGAATTGTATACGCCAGGTTAGGCGTATAACCCCCGGTTGGCTTGATAAATAGCCTCGATAGGGGATGAGATTTACGCCATGGGGAGAGACGCTAATTTTCAGAGAAATGGAACCGTATGTTTAAAGGTCAATAGACGTTTGTGACCTTTTTAGGTGAAAGTACTAAGAGTAGCGTATTCTACTTGAGGAGTGGAAAGGGCTAGTGGTTGTAGTACTTGGAGCATTTTGCTTATCGTCGATACTCGTCGCGAGGTATGTGAACCTCTTCCTATCTGTTCTAGCATGATATGTGTGTAACTATGTAAATGACGATTATTGTACTAAGTGTATTTGTTTGTTTAAACATAAAGTGTTATAACGCTTTATGGGAAGTTGGTTATAATGACTTTATGTAGATAAGAAAATGGTTTCTTGATGTTAGAAGTTAAAAGACTTGATCTTATAAGATAAGAGACTTAACTTATTTGTTTTAATGTGGATGTTGTGAAACCTCATTCGTGAGTAATGAGTACTTGGTTTTAAAGGATAATGTTTTACGATTTCGAATCGAATGTATCGACAGCACCACCGCAGCGTTAATAAAGGAAAATGTATTGAATAATGATGTGTTGTATTAAAACCGAGAAACCTCCATCCAGATAGAAGCTAAGATGAGACAAAATGATATTACATTTTCTAGATCATGGTCATTGTAATAAGATCGTTATCAACAAGAATACACTCCTCACATATATGACATATGTTACTCAATTGATTTAAAAGAGATTAAGACTATGCGTTATGAACCTTTCTAAAATAAGTGACTTGAGCATTTGAAATTAGGCAAAACTTGAACGTTTGGAAAATAATGTTGTTACTTGATTTTACAAAATGGGAAGTGTCTTGTTTACTTAAAAAGATAGTCACGATTTTTATACTACTGTATTGTGTGACTTATGTGAAAGTACTTTGAGTTGTGTGAAACTTGCCTATGCTTGTGATGATAGCCTTTGTTGTACAAGTGTTGTATTTACGTTACCGCCTCTCGATAGAGGCGGTTGACTTGTTGAGAACTTACTGACGCGTCCGGCGGTGACGAGAATTCCACGTATGTTTCCATTTTGATTATTGTCTTATTGTGGTTACATGGACATGTCTACACCGAGGTAGAATTCCGGGCATGTGGCTACGCGGCAGGTTGATCACCCAAAGATATTGTTGTTGATGTCACATGGACGCGTCTACACCGAGGTAGAATTCGGGCATGTGGCCATGGGCATTGGTATTATTGTTGCATCATGGACATGTCTACACCGGCGCGTAATTCCGGGGCACGCGCCGATGCGAACATGATTGATGCGGGCGTGAGACCCATAGTTATATTTGAGTGATGACTTGAGCGCGAGTCCTCGATCGACATGATCGCTTTATGTTGTGAATCAGAGTTTGGTTATCATACATGTCTCCCGCTTTATATAGACTAGTATGATTTCATTTACTGATTTTACGCTTTCACATACTTGGTACTGCCAGATCGACCTCTTTCGGGCCGCGTCATGTCGCAGTAGAGGTACATCGGCCGTGGATCCTCGCTCTTAGGATCACGTCAACAGATTGGGAAGCTCCGCTTCTCCGAGGCTTATCTTTTGGTATGTGTTCCCGAGTTGTAGGTTCTTGAATATTCGTGGTATGGCGGCCCGCCCCCGTCATGTTGTAAATCTTAAGTGCAGTAGAACTGGCGCGTGGTTGTAAAAGGATTGAATCGCTCGTGTTTATGTATATACGAAGGCAACCGCTTTTTGGCCTGCTTATTATTATATCTCTTGTTTCATGACTCATGTGTTATGTTCCGCTGATTTTCTCTGATATATGTATCACTAGGGTGCCCGGGGTAAGGCACCAGTCACGGGCCCGAATTCGGGGTGTGACAGCTGCGTTCATGCCGCAGGTTTAGGTACGCAGTTTGGTGATCTGCAGGTGTAGGACCCTGCTCAGAGATTTTGGATAGCTCCTTCTGTTCGGGAGTTTATCTTTTGGTATAGTTCCTTGATGTGCTTTTGTACGGTTATGGGTACGGCGGGGCCTTGTCCCGTCATGTTTCTGTAAACTCTTAGAGGTCTGTATTCATATGTGGGATTGGACTCATGTACGGTGTAGTGTCTTTTGATCATGTATATTATGGCAGCCTTGTCGGCTTTGCCCTTGTACGTATGTTGGTTTTAAAAAAAAAATGAAGTGTTATTTAATTTCCGCAGTTTACTTAGTTGTTAAGCAGAAGGTGCCTGTGTAGGCACCACCACGCCCGGTTCGGGGCGTGACAGAGTGGTATCAGAGCAGTCAGTCCTCGGAATGTCTACATACCGTGTCTAGTAGAGTCTTGATTATCGGTGTGTTGCGCGCCACACCCATAAACAGGAGGCTACAGGACTTTTAGGAGTTGGTTTCTATTCTTCTCACTCTAAGATCGTGCCATAGAGCTGTGTTAGTAAGATAATTCCTCTCTGACGTAATTTTGTGTTACAGTTATGCCTCGAGCGAGGGCAACAAATGCCTAGAAGGGCAAAGGAGTAGCGAGCTACTAGTCGACTCAGAGAGTTGATAGGGCTTATGCCTGTGGTATACCAGATGTTGTTCGCATGGCGAGTTCTTCAACTGGTTTTGAGACCCCAAAGCACGAGCCTCCAGCTTTCGATTAGAGAAGATTTTAGGGTCATGAAGGAAGCCATTGTGTTATTGACCAAGATAGTGGTGCTACAGTTTCATCAGCAGGAAGTTATTCGGCCAATACAGGCAGGTGTACAGAGGGTAGAGGGCCAACGCGGAGATCAGCGTAAGAGGGCTACACCGGTTGGTTATCCCGGTGAGTTTTTGGACGAGCAGCCTCAGGAGCAAGTGAGATATTCGTCCCATCCTACCCAGTACATACCCCCGCAGTTCACAGGTGGATATCGACCCACAAGTTATTTAGGAGCCGGTCAAAGCTCCAGCGATCGAGGTTATCAGAGGAGCAGAGGACTTTCTGGCCGAGGCCACCTATTCCTCGATGTTTCAGATGTGGTAAGCGCCATTCGGGAAATGTCGCATGGCACGTGTGTTTGTTTTGTCAGGCCGTCCGGGCCATATACGGAGGGTATGTCCTTTTAGAAAGAGCACCGGCGAGGTGGCTCAGCCTATGAGGCCGATGGTTGATTCCCTTTTCTCCGCAAATGCGCGCCCCTGCATGTGGTGTTCAGATGTCAGCCAACCGTGGTAGAGGTCAGGGTGGAGTTTATAGTTCTGGCGGTCCTTCGAACCGCAGAGATGACGTGACTACGGGACAGGATCAGGAGGCGACATCGCATGGGGTTACAGGTATATGTCGATTCTTTGAATCATACGAGCATTGTTAGATTCAGATTTCGCCCTAGCGTATATGTTTTCCCTTTGTTGCTAGCAGTTGTAAGTGATAGTACCCCAGAGGTAGGAATACTTTGATTAGTAAAGTGAAAAGTTAAGAATGTTGACAAGAATGGTAAGTGAACTGAGACTATAGTTGTGTAGAGTTCACAAGTTGTAATTGCCCCATAACAGTGTAAGACCAATAGGGAAGAATGTACGGTAGAAATACTTTGGCCTATGTGACGAACCTCTAGTGAATAGGGGGATAGGGTGAGAAGTACCTTGAGATAAGAGAGAGATTTACTTCAGATTAAGAATGAGAAGTTAAGTGTGACGATGGGTCGGGTTATGGACTCATTTCGGGTCAACTGATAGTATGGAATGGGGTGATGTCAGTTAGAAATGGTCCCGTTATGTGATAGGGTCCCTAGGATGCTAGGCCCAAGTCTAGTTGATCGTTGTACGAGTTCGTGGATGCGTTCCACCGGAACTAGGTCGTAAGGACCGAGAAGAGCCTTAGCGGAAATTCAAGTGACATAATGGCCAAGTTTGGATAGTAAATCCAAGGATTGGGGAACAAGAAACAATATTGAGATTTTGTATGTATGTTATGTGGTGGCCATGTGTGGCATCGTTGGTCTTGTGCAGTTTTGATTGATAGGCATAGTATAGAGTTTATGCCGGAGTTTGTATAGATTGAAAACCGACTAAGAACATTCGGGGACGAATGTTTCTAAGGGGGGAAAAATGTTACACCCCGTAAGTCCAGGACATGTATAAGAAAATGTACGTAAGGAATCAAGACTTGGAAATTGGTACGAAAGGAAGAATTGTTTTTCCGACGGAAAATCTTCCGAACGTCGGAAAGGAAAAATGTTCGTTGTTGAGAATTGGATTCTCAAAATGTATTATTTGAGGAATATGGAACTTTTAACATTATGGAAATTTATTTTTACGGATTTGGTCACGTGGGGCCCACCCGGGGAATTTTACGTTTTGTGGGGCCCACGAGGGTTACGGAATTTTATGGACGAATGAGAGGGACTTGAAGATGAGTTCTTAGGGTATTGTAAGGATATCTCAATAGAAAGATTTCGGAAAAACGACATTTTTGTATTAGTCGCAAGGCGGAAACTTAAGGAGTTCTTCAACTTTGGAGTTGGAACTTGAAGATGAGTTCTTCATAGGCTTCTAAGGAGTGCTTGGAGCGGATTGGAACTTAAGGAAAGGAGCTAAGAATTGCTAAGGCGCGACTTTGAATCTCGGAAATTTTAAGGGCTTATAAAGGTATAAATCTTGTCGTTTTAGCAATTAAGATTTACTTATTGTTGTAGCTATGGATATTAGCAAGCATGAGTTATATAGTATGAAGTTTGATAAGTATATTGGCTATTGGAACCCTAATCCGAAAACTAGCATGTTTAGCCTTAAGATTACAATTCGAGTTGATTATTAGTTTAAGTCGTCGCATGTTGTATAAAGAAGGAAATTGTAGTTGTTTATGACTATATAACATGTTTGACCTTAGAACTTGGAATTGGAAAAGGATTGGAAATGTCACGACCGCTACGGTTCGTGGATCGTGCCTTACCCGCACCCAAGTAGTCATACATCGAGAAAACCAATGGAATATAAAAACAAGACATGAAGCAATGTAAATTGAGACACAACTTATATGAGAAAACTTCGCCTTTCGCATATATATACATCAAAGTTTGCGATACATCCCAACTGCATAATAGTACTACAGACCTCTAAGGAAGTAGACAACTATGGCGGGACAGGGCCCCGCCATACCCTGAATGTACATATATCTACAACACAGGGAGAACCATACCAAAAGTCGAGCCTCCGGAGAAGATGGAGCTCCTGACACCGAAGTAGAGATCCTAAGGATGTGGATCTAGCACCTGTTTTCCCTTACCGCAGATTTAACGCAGCCCTCGGGCGAGGTCAGTACAACAGGTACTAAGTATGTGAAACTGTAAAATACTTAAATGAAATCATATCATTTCAAAACCAATTTACAAATATGCACGAAACAACCAATGTAACCGCACATAGTGCCACATCATAAACAAGAGCAACAATAGGTAAACTGTAACAGGTCTTTTCTAGGCTGCGAATGATCGAAGCAGGGTCAATCGCCCATAGTATCATTATGCAAGCCTAATCCTGGACTCCCGTAGTCCGCATAGGCCACTCACATAGGCCCGCATGAGGTATAACCCCGCATCGAGGGTAGCTACTCCTCGGTATCGTCCTGGACTCGTAGTCCGCATGGCCACATAGACCGCATGAGGTATAACCCCGCACACTAACTCGAACTCGTAGCTCCGCATAGGTCCCCTGGACCCGCATGAGGTATTCTCGAATCATGGTCCCAGACCGCCTAAGTCTACCCCGCATCGGAGGGCAGCTTAACCCCCGGTATCATGTCGAGAGGTGAGTGATATTATACTAACATAACAGCTTATCGTTAAACAACATAAGCACAACAAGAATACTCTCTTATACAAATGTTACAAGTCACTAACACACATAGCATCATATTATGTCTACTCATCAAACCATTTTTATTATACTTTCCAGAGATCAATATAAGTCTTTTATAAACACATAAGTAAACTGTTCCTTTTATCATTCTTAAGTCGTTATACTTAACTTCCCATAAAGCTAGTATAACTCTTAAACTCCTTTCAAATATTCTTCTTCTTTCAAAACTGATTTATAATTCTTTTTGAAAGATTTTAAGATCTTTATTATTCTGGCTTAAGTCAAAAGACATTGCCGTAATTATTATTCAGTTAACACATGTACGTCTACCGTACTATATATATATTTTAAAAATATCATGCTTAAGAGTATAGGAAGAATCACATACCTTCTCGGCGAAATCCACCTGCCAAGTCGAATATGTCGCGCGCAGAGAATCAACCTATAATAGTCAGACACGTCTATCAACGTCTAGACTACTCTGTAAACAGTTCTAAGCAGAGGGTTCTCTATCCTACGGAAAATTGGGCAGCACTTCCCTACCCGTCAAGCTACTCAAGTTCATCAGAAAACAAATTCCATGAAGTACAGTTTAATTATATTCCTTAATATCCTTCTTTATCTTATACTCAAGTCTTAACTATTCTTATATGTAATATCCAATTACAATAGAAGGACAAGATATTTACCTCGATAAGCCCAAAATTATCCAAGTTAAAAGTCGATCCTGAGCAAGGTTTAGCTCCTAGTTTGCACGCTCCGATAGCTCCAAGAACCCTTAGAAGTTTCCAACAACTTCTACTAAAATACTAAAAGGGATTTGGGGCTAGGGTATTTTGGAAAAGTGGCTATACTTGGAAGACAACTTTCTACCAAAGGGGGTTTCACAAAGCCACTAGGCTAGAGGGGGAGAGGGTGTTTCTGCCAGCTCTCAGAGGGTGAGGCTAGGACGAGAAGCTCTCAAAGGGGGGAAGAAGGATTTTAGACTTGGAGATTTGTGATGAAGAATTCTTCAAAGGGAGGGGTATTTATAGGGAAACCAAGGGCCATGATCAAGCCAAGTGGGGGGCAAGTGGAGGGCCAAGATTTGCCCAAGTGCCCCCTAACCTACTCCTCAAATCACTCCACAAACAATGGCCCATGTCTTAAGCCCCAAAACAAGGCCAATCGTCCAAGGCCTTAGCCCCCCTTTGCCGTCCAATGAGGGTGACAAGTGTCACCCTCTCGTTGGCCCAAAAATGTTCCATCTCTCGGAAAAATCCGCAAAAATTAGAAATGGCATAGCCGTAATTTACCCTACGCAAGTTTTGTAAAACGTTTCGTCGGAAAACCATCCGTTTTGTGAGTTGTGCCCAAAATCGTCCATTATGCCTAACTTAAGGCTAAACTTTTTGTACGTATGCCCCTACGTACATACTCTGGAAATACGGGGTATAACATTCTCCCCCCCTTAGAAACATTCGTCCTGAATGTTCCTTCCCAAGACAGATAACGATAAGGTTCTTCATAACTTAAACAGTTTGCAAATGCCACACACGGCCACAAATCAACACTTAGGCAATACGTAAATTAAATCAACAAGTAGGAAAGTGAGTTACCTGGAGGTGTGGGGAATAAGTGAGGATACTTCTGCCTCATGTCCTCCTCAGCTTCCCACGTCATCTCCTCCCTGAGCTCGTTCCGCCACAAGACTTTGACGAAGCCACGCCCGTCCGCAGACGCCTAACACGACGATCGATTATCGCTATGGGAATCTCTCATACGATAACCCCTGGCCACTGGACATCGTCAATCGGGTGCACTCTAGATGGATCCTCGATACATCTCTCAAAGATAGAAACATGAAACACGGATGCACCGCCTCCAGATCGGACGGCAGATCCAACTCATAGCAACCTTGCCTACCTGCGACAACTGAAACGCCCAATGTACCTCGGTTGAGTTTCCTTTCTTCCGAATCTCATCACACCCTTCATGGGTGACACCTTCAGAAAACCCAATCATCAACCTCGAACTCCGGATGCCGACGACGATGATCTGCGATATGACTTCGCCGATCGTGAGCTGTCAAGAATCGCCTCGGATAAGCTTCACCTTATCCATCGTCATTGTACCAAATCTGGTCCCACTAATCGCACTCTCGCCCACATCAAACCAGCCTATCGGGCGATCTGCACTTCCTCCCATACAAGGCCTCATAAGGCGCCATCCGAATCTGGGTGGTAGCTATTATTATACGCAAACTCAACTAGAGGCAAATGATCCTCCCAGCCTACCGGAAGTCGATAACACAGCTCGCAAAGATATCCTCAAGAGTTCGGATAGTGCGCCGCTGTCCATCTGCTCGTGGATGGAATGCAGACTGTGCTCACTGCGTCCTAAACCCTTCCGAAAGACCTCCGGAAGTTAGTCGTAAATCCGGGCTCATCATGCGATATGATCGAAATAGGGACTCCATGCGATCGACGATCTCTCGGATATAAAGTCCGCATAATCCTCACCAAAAAAGTCGTTACGACGGAAGAAAGTAGGTGATTTGATCGCCACTGTCGACGATAACCCATATAGAATCATGTCTCCTCTGAGTGCGAGGTAATCCTGTGATAAAGTCCATGTTGATCACCTCCCACTTCCAGGTCGGGATCTCTATCGTCTGCAACAAACCACCAGGCCTCTAATGCTCTACCTTCACCGCCGACAACACGCACCGAGCTACAAACTCTGCAACGTCCCTCTTCAAGCCATCCCACCAATACACAGATCTGAGGTCGTGGTACATCTTGGTCGACCCCGGATGGATAGAGTAACGCGCGCTGTGTGCTTCCCCTAGAACCTGCTGCCGAAGTCCTGTAATATCTGGAACACACAACCTGCCCTCAAACCTTAGCACCCCATCAGGTGCTACCTCAAAAGGACCCTTCCCCTTACGAAAAGCCGTATCACGATACCGAATCAAAACCGGATCCTCAAACTGTTGCCTCTTCACCTCCTCGACGATAGAAGACTCAGCAACCTCTCGAACTCGAACCCCACTGCTATCAGAATCAATCAAACGGACACCAACGCTCGCTAACTGATGCAAATCACGAACCATGCCCCTCCTCTCCGGCTGCACATCTGATAGGCTACCCATTGACCTACGACTAAGGGCATCTGCCACAACATTGGCCTTCCCTGGGTGGTACAGGATGTCGACATCATAATCCTTAAGTAACTCTAACCACCGTCTCTGTCGTAAGTTCAGCTCCCTCTGGCTGAAGATATACTGGAGGCTCTTGTGGTCTGTATAAATATCCACATGAACCCCATACAAATAGTGCCTCCAGATCTTCAAAGCGTGAATCACCGCTGCCAACTCCAAATCATGGGTGGGGTAGTTCCTCTCGTGCTTCTTAAGTTGTCGGGATGCGTACGCTATAACCTTACCCTGCTGCATCAACACACATCCCAGCCCGATGCCTGACGCATCACAATACACAACATAACCGCTCGACCTCCGAAGAGTAAGAACGGGCGCCGTCGCCTCCTTCAAGAATCGGAAACCCCGCCACAAGCATCACCCATCAAACTTAGCCGCTTACGAGTCACCTAGTCAATGGTGCAGAGATAGAAGCAAACTTCTCCACGAACCGCCAATAGTAACCCGCAAGGCCCGTAAAATCGCGCACTGGCCGAGTAAGAGGTTCAGGCCAACTCTCGATCGCTTCGATCTTGGCCGTATCCACCCGAATACCATCAGCCCCGACAATATGCCCAAGAAAAGCCACCGAAGTTAACCAAAACTCACATTTGGAAAACTTGGCGCATAACTGCTGGTCCTGGAGAACTGTCAGCACAGTCCTCAAATGCTCCGCATGCTCCAGTTCTGAGCGAGAATAAACCAAGATATCATCGATGAACACTATCACAAACGTGTCCAAAAATGGTTTGAATACTCGGTTCATCAAATCCATGAATACCGCCGGAGCGTTGGTCAAACCAAAGGACATGACCGAACTCATAATGCCCGCACGTCGGAATGCGATCCTAGGGACATCCGCCTCTCGACTGCACTGATGATAGCCCGATCGCAGATCAATCTTGAGAAATATCTCGCGCCGCAACCGGTCGAACAAATCATCAATCACGGGAAGGGGTATCTGTTCTTAATGGTCACCTTGTTCACCGTCAGAATCAACACACATGCGCAGCCCCGCCCTTCTTCTTCTTCACAAACAATACCGGCGCTTCCCGGGGAGAAACACTAGGCTCGATGAAGCCCTTCTCCGTAAAAATCTCGCAATCGGTCCTTCAACTCTCTCAACTCGGCGGTGCCATTCGTATGGCGGAATGGAAATAAAGCCGAGTGTCCGCAACACATCTATACAAAACTCAATCTCCTCTCGGGAGGGATACCCGGAGGTCGTGCTGAAACACATCCGGGAACTCTCGACTCTGGAATCGATGAAAATCTGGTACCGCACCTCGATCAAACACGAACGAGATGGTAGATATACCCCTTCGCACCATCTTCCTAGCCTCGAGGTAGGAAATAAACCTACCTCGGCGATACGGTGTTTCCTCCCACTCAACAACCGGCTCTCAGAAACCGGAACCGCATTACTCTCTTCTCAGCCTACATTGGCGTAGCAAGAAGCTAGCCAATCCATACCCATGATCACGCCGAAATCGGTCATATCCAACTCTATCAAGTTTCCGCCAGTGGTCCGACGATCGTATATGATCATCGGACAAGCCCTATATACCCGCCGAGCTACCACCGAATCACCAATCGCGTAGCTACCTCGAAAGGGTCTATGGACTCGTGCTCTATCCCTATCCTACTAGCATAAGGGGAGATATATAGGACGTCAGAACCGGATCTATCAAGGCATACACATCAAATCAGAACCGATAAGGTACTGCGACGACATCGCGAGGTGAGGCCTCCGCTTCCCGCCGGCTGGACAAGGTATAAATGCGGTTCTGAGGACCGCTAGACGGGACCCGCGCCACGACCTGCCGCGCCCGCTGGCCCATGAGTACCTACCTCCGGGCGAGTAAATCAGGAGATGAAGAAGACCGGCGAAAGAACTCGTAGGTGACCTACCATTCGCGCCGCCTTAGTCTGACAAGTTCCGCAAAGTGACTCGCTGCCACAATCGTAACAAACTCCGTAGCGCACCACACCTCGAAGTGGGATCTACCGCACGGCCACACCGGTGGGGTGGTCCCGATCGCCGCTCTCGCCGCTCGACGCGTCAAGTCCCGGGCCACGGTCCGCCTCGAATATCCTGGTTGTGCTGAGGACGGTGCAGAGTGCTCGAGCCGGCCGTGGTGCAAATCTAGATCGCCGAGGCCGCCACCACGATAACCACCAAAAGACCGCCGTCCCGTCTTCTCGCCTGTCTGTCAACCCGTCGGCCTCTACGCTCCTCGCATCCAAGTGCATGAGCCTGCATGCGAGTAATATCCATGCCTGGCTGAAGAGCCACACCCGCACAAGACTCGGCCATATAATCATCTAGCCCGGTGACGTAACGATGCACCATGTCCTCCATATTTGCTACCAACGCAGGGACATATCGAGCCAACGAATCAAACTCAACGTTGTACTCTCTAACTGTGCGTCCTCTCTGTCTCAGCAACAAAAATCTGTCGGCCCGTGCCCTCCTCATCTGTGGAGGCAA
The DNA here is from genome assembly GCA_029844215.1 of Przewalskia tangutica. Classification (NCBI taxonomy): domain Eukaryota; kingdom Viridiplantae; phylum Streptophyta; class Magnoliopsida; order Solanales; family Solanaceae; genus Przewalskia; species Przewalskia tangutica. The sequence goes on from CM056733.1 coordinate 39,262,182, forward strand.
GAAGTGAGTGAGAAAAGCCTCCGAGAACTCATCCCAAGTAGCTGGGGACGCGTGCTCTCCCCGGGATAACTCCCACGAATCAAACAAATCGACTGCGGTATCACGTAGCCGATGCGAACCGAAGGTCACGGACTCGGTCTCTGAAGCCTTGATCACCCGCATGATCCTCTGTAACTGACGGATGAACTCATGCGGATCATCCTCAGGCCTCGACCTGTAGAACTCGGCGGCTACAACTCAGAAATCTCGTAGCCTCAAATCGTCTTCCTCGGGTGAACCACGGTACTACGGTGGGCTGAATCGAACCGCCGATCCACTGCCCTCATATTCGCCACGATCCCGCCGAATCGCCATCTCTCAGAACCCATCTCATCCGCTTGTGCCGGGACTGGAGGTGTAGGTCTTGTGGTCTCATCGCCATCGCTGCGCCCTAAACCTCTCGGGGTCGGCGTCGTAGAACTCGTCTCGGGTATAGATCGGGCTCGAGCCTCGTGACTCTAGGTGTCCCACTAGCAGCCTCGGCCGCTTGCCTTCTCGCCCGGTTGCCTTACGTGAGGCATAATCATGGGTAAAAGGAACACGTTAGAGGGGTCCAACTTATAACACAGCTCTAAGGCACGATCTCAGAGTGAGAAGAATGGAAACCAATCCTAAATATCCTATAGCCTCCTAATTATTGGTATGGTGCACAACACACCGATAATCAAGACTCTACTAGATACGGTCTGTAGACACTTTCCGAGGATTAACTGCTCTGATACCACTTTTGTCACGACTGCCCGGCCCGTGGATCGTGCCTTACTGGCACCCAAGTAGTCATACATCGAGAAAACCATTGGAATATAAAAACAAGACATGAAGCAATGTAAATTGAGACACAATTTATATGAGAAAACTTCGCTTTAGGTATATATATACATCAAAGTTTGCGCTACATCCCAACTGCATAATAGTACTCTGCACTTAAGGAAGTAGACAACTATGGCGGGACAGGGCCCCGCCATACCCTGAATGTACATATATCTACAACACAGGGAGAACCCTACCAAAAGTCGAGCCTCCGGAGAAGATGGAGCTCCTGACACCGAAGTAGAGATCCTAAGGATGTGGATCTAGCACCTGTTTGCCCTTACTGCAAGATGAACGCACCCCAAGGAGGTCATTACAACAGTACTAAGTATGTGAAATCAGAAATACTTAAATGAAATCATATCATTTCAAAACCAATTTACAAATACGCATCAAACAACTAATGTAATCGCACATAGTACATCATAAACAAGAGCAACAATAGGTAAATCAGAATGTGTCTTTTCTAGGTTGCGAATGATCAAGCAGGCCAATCGCCCATAGTATCATTATGCAAGCCTAATCTCGACTCCGTAGTCCGTGATAAAGCCACTCACATTGTCACGACCACTCAAGCTCGCGATCGTGCCCTACCTGGGCACCCTTACAGGTAAACATCAGAGATAATCAGCGGAACATACAAGAAACTTATAAATAACACAACAGAAGTAAAACAACAGGTTAGCCGATAGGGCTACCTTCCTGGACATAAATATATATGTCACACCCCGAAATCCGGGCCCGTGACTGGTGCCTTACCCCGGGCACCCTAGTGATCCAACATCAGAGAAAACCAGCGGAAATAAAAACTTTAAACATGAAATGAGAGACATACTAAATACACAGGCCAACCAAACAGCTTTGCCAAGATATATATATATAAAAGCCCTAACAGCTTATCCTTTACAAACCCCGCCACAACAAAGCTACTGCACCTCTAAGATTTATACAACAACTATGACGACAGTGGCCCCGCCATACCTCGAATGTACAAGAACCTACGACTGGGAAACATACCAAAAGATAAGCCTCGGAGAAACGGAGCTTCCCAATACGAACGGTGATCCTAAGAGCGGGGATCAACGATCGATGTACCTACCGCGATGAACGCAGCTTCGGCGAGGTCAAGACAACAGTACCAAGTATGAAATCAGAAAATATCGTAAATGAAATCATAATAGCCTATAAAGCGGGAGACATGTATGATAACCAAAATACAAGACGCAACATAAAAGTTAGCCAAGTCGTGGACTCACGCCTCAAAGTCACCACTAAATATAACCATGGGACTCACGCCCACAACATCCATCATGTTCGTGATCATGGCCGCATGCCCGAATACAAAAGACGGTGTAGACATGTCCATGATGCAACAATCGACAAGGCCGCATGCCACGCCCCGAATACAAAGACGGTAGACATGCCCATGTAACCTCAACAACAATATATCGGTGGTCAACTCGCCGCATGGCCACATGCCCCGAATACAAAGATGTGCAGACGCCCATGGAACAAGAATAACCATATATCGGTAATCAACCCGGCCGCATGGCCACATGCCCGAATACAAAGATCGGTGTAGGCATGTCCATGTAACCACAATAACAATATATCACGCAACTGTGCTATCACAAGCAAGCTCAAGCAAATTACCATACTTCTAAACTTTCATAAAAGATCCATTCTTTCTCAAGAGTCACCTGATATCAACACTTGCACAACAAATGCTATCTCAACAAGCATAGGCGAGCTACACAACAAAGAAGCATAGGCAAGTTACACAACAACAAGCATAGGCAAGTTACACAACAACAAGCAGGCAAGTTATACACAACTCAAGGTACTTCCATTTTATATCATAGTCGGGTTTTAACCCTAAGTACTATGACGTTAAGTCCTTTTAAAAGAGATACATTCCTTTATAAAAGTCACCCGATACCGTAGTATAAAACTAGAGTGATTCACATTATTAAGTAAACGTAACACTTTCCTTTAAAATCAAGTAACAACATTCTTTTCCTAAGTTCCAGTTTGCCTACTTTCAATTACTCAAGCCTCTTACTTTAGAAAGGTTTCATAGTTCGTAGTTTTAATCCCTTAAAACAATTTAAGAAACATATGCCACACGTGTGAGTAGTTTATTCTTGTTTATAACAATCTTATTACAGCAGCCATGATCTAGGAAATGAAATATCATTTTGTCTCATCTTAGCTTCTATGCAGATGGAAGTTTCTACTGGTTTTAATAATACTTAATTATTCAAAACATTTCCTTTTATTAACGCTGCAGTGGTTTGTCGATACACATCCTGATTCCCGAAATCAGTAAAACATTCTTAAGCCGTTATACCTAACTTCCCATAAAGCTAGTATAACTCTTAAGTTTTCGAAAACCAAGTATTACTCTTCTTTTCAAAACGATTTGTAAATCTTTTGAAATACTACAAGTTCTTTATTATCACACATCAAGCCGCTTATAAACAAATCATTTACCTTTTTAAAAAACCACAAAGTATTTTCTTATCTACATAAAGTCATATAACCAACTTCCCATAAAGCCGTTATAACACTTTATGTTTCAAACCAATCAAATACATTTAACACACGACGTCTACCGCACTACATAGTTCACACATATCATGCTAGAAGAGATAGGAAGAGGTTCACATACCGCGACGAGTATCGACTAATAGCAAAACGCTCCAAACAGTCGACTACTCCTTAAGCCAAGTAAATCGCGCCACACGTAGTACTTCAACCTATAAGGCCACAAGGCGCTTATTAACATCGCAGAACTTTCTACAGAAAATTCGGCAGCACCTCCCCCCCCCGCCACAGCGTAAATCTCCTCCTCTATCGAGGCCGGCTATCAAGCCAACCAGGGGGGGTTAACACATCTAACCGGACGAGTACAATTCTACAACACAGTAATGCTACACAAGTCTACTGTAATACAGTCCTATGTAATTACAGTTCAGTTCAGTTCTTAATTCTTCAGGCTTAAGTCAAAAGACATTGCCACAGTACTAAGTTCAGTTCTATACATAGTATACAACAACTATATATTCAACACTTATGTAATTTCCAATTACAATAGGGGGACAAGATATTTACCTCGATAAGCCCAAAATTATCCGAGTTTAATGTCGCTCCTGAGCAAAGTTTAGCTCCTACTCTGAGTGCTCCAATCCGCTCCAAACAACCCTTAGAAGTTCTAACCAACTTCTCTTAAGTACTTCAAACAACTATGAAGATTTCCTTAGGGTTTCGTTTAGTGGCTAAAGGAAAGTATAATCGTATTTTCTGGGCTTTTATGTGTAACTTGGGAATACTACAAGGTATTTGGGCCAAGGTATTTGGACATAACAACAATACTTTGAGAGTATTTCTATACCACAAAGGGGTATTTATACGAGACAACTAGGCTAGGGGGTACCCCACTAAGAAAACACCACCAAGTGGAGGGGTGGCTCTCGCCAAGGGGAAAGGGAGGGCTAGGACGAGAATTCTCAAGAGGAGGAGAGGGGTTTTCAAGACTTAGGCAATTTGTGGATGAAAGAACTCATCAACTAATGGGTATTTATAGGTCAAGCCAAAGCCAACCAACGGCCAAGATCAATCCACGTGTTAGGCAAGTGTAGGGCTAGGATTTACCAAACACAAATATCCTACCTAACCTTGACTTTGTCAAGGCAACAAAAACGTGCCAACCTTATTCATTTTCGTCCAAATGGACGCTCGTCCACCAATGGAGGGTGCCGTGTCGCCTCCCGTTGGTCCAAAATGTTTCGTCTCGGAAAAATCCGCAAAAATTAGAAATGACATAGCCGAAATTCCCTACGAAAGTCGTGAAACCGCTTTCGCCGAAAAACGACTCTAATCGGGTGTTGTGAGCAAAATTAATTCGCCAAGCCACTTTGTAGTTCGAAAATTTCTACGCACGCCCCCACGCATACCGAAATACGGTATAACATTCTCCTCCTTAGAAACATTCGTCCCGAATGTTCCTTCTAAGGCTCAAAACAAACGCGCGCCAGTATAGTCTTCACTACTATACTTACGAGAACAAACCTGCCACATCTGGCCAACTCTCTAGTTCTCGATCCGAACAATCTTACCTATTCAAGTCATGAAAGCTACCACTTCCATCTCACATTACCCAGGGACTGATCACACAAATATATAACCCACGCACACTACGCACTCTGATAAAGGTCAAACATAAAATAGATCTTTTACTCAAGACGACCTCACCCGTAAGGTCTCAATCGTGACATAGTCTAGGGTTCACACTTACCATGACCCCATACTTAACCTCCCAACTAACCATGTTTTCTAACTCACAATTTACACAACGCTATTCGCACATAATAATGAGATCATCATAACAAAGATACCAAGACTCAGAGGGTTAAGTATATACAAAGCTACCGCCCACTCTAATCATAGGCACTCGCAGGCGCATAATCGTAAGGTGATGAACCACCATCGATCACGAAGCCGAGTCGTGCCGCTGAACCTCTCCTATAAGCACGCCTCTCTTCACACGGCCTCGACGGCCGCAGAATAACAAGCTCCTCGTACTACGACACTCCCGAAATGCGTCTACCACATCGACCACACCGAGGTAGGGTGACCGATCCGCCAACACCCTACTCCTCGAACATTCAAACACGGGAGCCCCGACCGCTTCCCGACCTCCCAAAGGTCCCGGCGTCGCGGACCACTGAAATGGCGGAGGCGCATAACTAGTTCTGGCACAGGCGGTCCGCCGAAAATCACCGAGGACCTCGCCGCTCGCCTCTTACGCCGACTGGTCATTCCGCCGATTTCTCCGCTCACCCCTGCGCATAAGTCGCATGCGGCAATGTCCATGCCCTATGAAGAGATACACCAACAACTCTCGCTAGGTAATCATCGAGCCTCAGAACATATCGGTGCACTCGATCCTCCATACTAGCTACTAATGCGGGACATACCGCTAATGAGTCGAACTCACATTGTACTCCCGAGCACGCCTGCTCGCCGCAACACCAAAAACTGTTTACCGAGCCCTCCTTATCTGCGGAGGCAAGAAGTGTGCAAGAAAAGCCTTTGAGAACTCGTCCCACAAGGCCGGTGCATTCTCTCCCGACAGCTCCCACGAATCAAACCCGATCATGGTATCACGCACGATGCGAACCTAGACCACCGACTCGGTCTCCGATGCCTTGATCACCTCACGATCCGCAGAATCGCCGGATGAACTCTGCGGATCATCCTCGTGCCTCGACCAGAAACTACGCGCTACAACTCAAAATCTCGTAGCCTCAAACTATTCGCTTGATGCACCACAGCCGCTTTGGAACTGAATCGCCAGATTCACTGCTCTCATATCCGCCACGATCCCGCCGATGGTGAAACCATCTCCTTGTACTTAACTCTCGCCCTGTGCCGGGACTGAGGCTCAGTGCATCAGAGTCTCGGCAGCCATCGCCGCCGCTCTAAACTCTGGCCGGGCGGCGCCGCAAAACTCGACGTCTGAAACACTACTCGCATCGACGGCTCGCGCTCAGACTTCTCTGAACCACACTAGCAGCCTCCTCAGCCTTGCTCTTCTCGCCCGGTCGCTGCGTGGAGGCATAATCGGTGAAAACGAAATACGCCGAGGGGTCCAACTTACAACACGCCTCTAAGGCACGATCTCGTAATGAGAAGAATGGAAACCAATCCTAAATGTCCGCAGCCTCCTCGATTATAGATGTGGTGCACAACACACCGATAATCAAGACTCTACTAGACACGGTTCAGACACCTTCCGAGGATTAATCGCTTCGATACCACTTTGTCACACCCAAATCGGCCCGTGATCGTGCCTTACCCCGCACCCTAGTGATCCAACATCGAGAAAACCAATGGAAATAAAAACTTTAAACATGAAATGAGAGACATACTAAATACACAAAGCAACCAAAGCTTGCCTTCAAGATACATATATATAAAAGCCCAACAGCTTATCCTTTTTACAAACCCTGCCCACAACAGTGCTGCAGACCTCTAAGATTTATACAACAACTATGACGGGACAGGGCCCCGCCATACCCCTGAATGTACAAGAACCTACGACTCAGGGAAACATACCAAAAGATAAGCCTCCGGAGAAACGGAGCTTCCCAATACGCTGAACGGTGATCCTAAGAGCGGGGATCAACGACCGATGTATTCTCCTGCAGGCATGAACGCACTTCAAGGAGGTCAAGATAACAGTACTAAGTATGTGAAATCAGAAATATCAGAATGAAATCATAATAGCCTATAAAGCAGGAGACATGTATGATAACCAAAATACAGTACGCAACATAAAAGCAGTCAAGTCAGGGACTCACGCCCTCAAAGTCACCACTCAAATATAACCATGGGACTCACGCCCACAACATCCATCATGTTCGCATCACGGCCGCATGCCCCTAATACAAGACGGCAGACATGTCCATGATGCAACATCGACAAGGCCGCATGGCCACATGCCCCCGGAATACAGCATCGGTGTAGACATGCCCATGTAACCTCAACAACAATATCTGGTGGTCAACCTCGCCGCACGCCACATGCCCCTAATACAAAGATCGGTGTAGACACGTCCATGGAACAGTAATAACCATATATCGGGTAATCAACCCGGCCGCATGGCCACATGCCCCCGGAATACAGCATCGGTGTAGACATGTCCATGTAACCACAATAACAATATATCACGCAACTAGGCTATCACAAGCAAGCTCAAGCATATTACCATACTTCTAAACTTTCATAAAAGATCCATTCTTTCTCGAGGAGTCACGATATCAACACTTGCACAACAAATGCTATCTCAACAAGCATAGGCGAAGCTACACAACAAAGAAGCATAGGCAAGTTACACAACAGCAAGCATAGGCAAGTTACACAACAACAAGCGTAGGCAAGTTATACACAACTCAAGGTACTTCCATTTTATATCATAGTCCGGGTTTTAACCCTAAGTACTATGTACGTTAAGTCCTTTTAAAAGAGATACATTCCTTTATAAAAGTCACCCGATACCGTAGTATAAAACTAGAGTGATTCACATTATTAAGTAAAACTAACACTTTCCTTTAGAATCAAGTAACAACATTCTTTTCCTAAGTTCCGCTTTGCCTACTTTCAATTACTCAAGCCTCTTACTTTAGAAAGGTTTCATAGTTCGTAGTTTTAATCCCTTAAAACAATTTAAGAAACATATGCCACACGTGTGAGTAGTTTATTCTTGTTTATAACAATCTTATTACAAAGACCATGATCTAGGAAATGAAATATCATTTTGTCTCATCTTAGCTTCTATGCAGATGGAAGTTTCTACTGGTTTTAATAATACTTAATTATTCAAAACATTTCCTTTTATTAACGCTGCAGTGGTTTGTCGATACACATCCTGATTCCCGAAATCAGTAAAACATTCTTAAGCCGTTATACCTAACTTCCCATAAAGCTAGTATAACTCTTAAGTTTTCGAAAACCAAGTATTACTCTTCTTTTCAAATCGATTTCATAAATCTTTTGAAATACTACAAGTTCTTTATTATCACACATCAAGCCAGTTATAAACAAATCATTTACCTTTTTTAAAAAAACCACAAAGTATTTTCTTATCTACGTAAAGCTGTTATAACCAACTTCCCATAAAGCCGTTATAACACTTTATGTTTCAAACCAATCAAATACATTTAACACATGTACGTCTACCGTACTACATAGTTCACACATATCATGCTAGAAGAGATAGGAAGAGGTTCACATACCGCGACGAGTATCGACTAATAGCAAAACGCCCAAACAAACTACTCCTAAGCCAAGTAAATCGCGCCACACGTAGTACTTCAACCTATAAGGCCACGCGCGCTTATTAACATCGCAGAACTTTCTACGTAAAATTCGGCAAAGACTTCTCGCCACAACAGAAATCTCCTCTCTATCGAGGCCGCCATCAAGCCAACCGGGGTTAACACATCTAACCGGACGAGTACAATTCTACAACACAGTAATGCTACACAAGTCTACTGTAATACAGTCCTATGTAATTACAGTTCAGTTCAGTTCTTAATTCTTCAGGCTTAAGTCAAAAGACATTGCCACAGTACTAAGTTCAGTTCTATACATAGTATACAACAACTATATATTCAACACTTATGTAATTTCCAATTACAATAGGGGGACAAGATATTTACCTCGATAAGCCCAAAATTATCCGAGTTTAATGTCGCTCCTGAGCAAAGTTTAGCTCCTACTCTGAGTGCTCCAATCCGCTCCAAACAACCCTTAGAAGTTCTAACCAACTTCTCTTAAGTACTTCAAACAACTATGAAGATTTCCTTGGGTTTCGTTTAGTGGCTAAAGGAAAGTATAATCGTATTTTCTGGCTTTTATAAGTGTAACCTGGGAATACTACAAGGTATTTGGGGCCAAGGTATTTGGACATAACAACAATACTTTGAGAGTATTTCTATACCACAAAGGGGTATTTATACGAGACAACTAGGCTAGGGGGTACCCCACGGCAAAAACCACCAAGGGGAGGGGTGGCTCTGCCAAGGGGGAAAGGGAGGGCTAGGACGAGAATTCTCAAGAGGGAGGAGAGGGTTTTCAAGACTTAGGCAATTTGTGGATGAAAGAACTCATCAACTAATGGGGTATTTATAGGTCAAGCCAAAGCCAACCAATGGCCAAGATCAATCCATGTGTTAGGCAAGTGTAGGGCTAGGATTTACCAAACACAAATATCCTACCTAACCTTGACTTTGTCAAGGCAACAAAAACGTGCCAACCTTATTCATTTTCGTCCAAATGGACGTTGAGTCCACCATTGGGTGGGTGCAATGTGTCGCCCTCCGGTTGGTCAAAATTTTTTCGTCTCTCGTAAAAATCCGCAAAAATTAGAAATGACATAGCCGGAATTTCCCCTACGAAAGCTGTGAAACCGTTTCGTCGAAACACGACTCTAATCGGGTGTTGTGAGCAAAATTAATTCGGCCAAGCCACTTTGTAGTTCGAAAATTTCTACGTACGTCCCCACGTACATACTCTGGAAATACGGGGTATAACAATATACAACCGAAGCAGTTGCCTCATTTCTTTACAAACTGACCCACAACATGTGACTACATACCTCTAAGAGTTTTAACATAACAACTGTGGCGGGACAGGGCCCCGCCATACCCCTGAATATACGTGAATCTACTACATCAGGGAAGACCGTACCAAGAGCTAAGCCTCCGGAGCAAATGAAGCTTTCTCAAAATCAACCGAGATCCTAAGAGCAAGGATCACGACACTGTACCTAAAACTGCGGGCATGAACGCACTGGCCCGAAGAAGTCGATTACAACAGTGCGAATATGGAGCAGAAATAACGTCTGATGCGGATCATAATCTGCAAAGAATGACAAGGACAAGTATAAAAATACATACCAGATCCCGCCGTGTCATTACCACATGAACTTAATCGCACCTTATTATCTTTTCCCATTTTTCAATAAAAGTTATAGCCACATTCTTACACATGATTAGGAAAAATCATTAAGTTCATTACTATATAACTTAACTTATCTTTCATAAGTATAATCCGGCCCCTTTAAGAAGGGCACATTTACTACCCGGCTCAATCTGGGACGCGATCAAGTCACACTAATATCAAGCGTGTCCGTGGAATCCCCATCACCGCCGACTACAAGTGTAAAATATAATCATGTGTCGCGCGTGGCATCCCACCTCACGATCGGCGTACATACACAACACATATATATATCTCGCGCGTGGAATCCCACATCACGTCGCCGACTACAAGTGTAAAATATAATCATGTGTCGCGCCTGGCATCCCACTCACATCGGCGTGACATACACAACACATATATATATCTCCTGCCCGTGGAATCCCACATCACTGTCGACAGTCCAGGATATAATAATACGCCAATAGGCATACATGAACACCAAGTCCCACCGGTGGTATAGCGTCTTGGGGGTCTACCCCTCACTTATACTCTTACCCTGGAGAAGTTGGTAAAGCAGGTGGTATAGCATCTTGGTGGTCTACCCTCACTTATACTCTTACCTTGGAGAAGGTGGTATAACGTCTTGGGGCTTGCCCCTCATTTATACTCTTACCCTATCTCAACCGACCATTATACAAAACAAGCAGGGGGTATAATGTCTTGGGGGTTTACCCCTCACTTATACTCTTACCCTGGAGAAGGTGGTATAGCATCTTGGGGGTTTACCCCTCACTTATACTCTTACCCTATCTCGACCGGCCGTCAAACAAACAGAAGCACTACCATGTCTTCTATAAGAATCCGGGAATTTAACCCAAGTACTACAAATAACGGAAGCATACCCGTGGAATCCCACATCACTGTCGGTACGTCCAAGTACTTACAACAAGACAGTACCTCGTAGAAGTCGCGGCATCGTAATAAAACATAATACTTGCACTCAAAGGCTATCACCAGCACACATAGGCTAATTCTCAATTAATCAAGCCAAAGTACTTATCGGCGCACAAATAGAATAATTCTCATTTAACAAGCCAAAGTACTTATCGGGGCACAAATAGAATAATTCTCATTTAACAAGCCAAAGTACTTATCAAGGCACACTTAGACTAATTCTCCATTAATCAAGCCAAAGTACTAATCAAGGCATCACATAGAATTATTCTCAATTAACAAGCCAAAGTACTAATCAAGGCATCACATAGAATTATTCTCAATTAACAAGCCAAAGTACTTATCGGGGCACAAATAGAATAATTCTCATTTAACAAGCCAAAGTACTTATCAAGGCACACTTAGACTAATTCTCAATTAATCAAGCCAAAGTACTACGTACGTACATTCTTTTCAAAAGACTCCTTTCCAAATAAAACTTCCCGATACTAACAACCGTAGTATCAAGTCCTATCCACCTTCAAGACAAGTCACAATACCTTTTAGAAATACAATTACGGAACTAAATCAAGTGACTTCTTTATTAAAAACCTTAAGCAATTGGTACCTTTAAAACAATTTGCCCTTCCTTAACACAAGTTATTTCTTTGATTACTTTATTAGGGAAAACCATTCTCTTAACCTTTCATAAAGCCGTTATAACCAACTTCCCATAAAGCCGTTATAACCCTTTATGGTTTAGACCAACACGTTCCTTTTATAACCAAGAGACTTCTACTTTTTGAAACCGAGTATTAAATACTTTCAAATCAATTCTCATAACTTTCAAAAATACAATTAGTCTCTTAACCTTTAGAAAACAAGTGACTCCTTTTATTATAAAACCTTAGGCAATTAATGCCTTAAAAACAAGTGGCCTTTTCACTAAAATCAAATCACTTATCTTTTCATAAAGCAAATATAACTAACTTCCCATAAAGCCGTTATATTCACTTTATACCTTAGCCAAAAATAATTTCCTATCCAAGGGACTTATACGTTTAAAACGGAACAAGTATCACATACTTTAAAACTCTTCAAGTCCCTTAACTTTAATAGAACTTAAGACATCATTTATACTTTCAAAGAAGGTAGTTAATATAACAACTCACCCTACTTGGATATTCACAAACTAGTATAGGATATCAAGGTGTTGTCGTCACTGCACTACATCGTGCAACTAGTCATGCTCAAAGATAGGAAAAGTTCTTCATAGAGTAGATCACACAACTACCTCTTAACTTCTAAGAGTAACAGGAAACATGAAATGATACCACAGGTATATTCCATACATAGAATCATGCCAAAGGAAGGAAGAGGTTCACATACCTCGCGACGATTGTCGACAAGTAGCAAAATGCTCCAAAGTACTTCAACCTATAATGGTCACCATGCGTCCATTAACCTCTTATTTCAAACGTAGAATATTCTAGGTTCTAAGTCGCTAAATTCTACGGAAAATCGGACAGCACCTCCTTTGTTTTTACTAACTTTGCCACCTTTTCCAAGGTCGAAATACAATAACCAAACAGCCCCAATTGGCTCACAACAAAATAGAAGGTAATCCAATGCAAATGAATAACCAAACAGCCCCAATTGGCTCACAATAATATACAATACCAATTCTTATTCAATTTCCATATCAATCCAAATTGGTAGCATAATAAGATATCAAGCCGCAATTGATTCTAGCTACTACATTCTCCAAGTAGGTAACATGCGACAATTCAATTTATCGATCAAATTGGATTTAAATTTCAAATGGCTAAATATGACATTTTCGGTTCTAGGCTTCTACAATCCATGTCACTTATCAAATTTTATAACACAAATCACATGATCACTTATAACTTATCATAACAAGAAATCTTCAATTACAAAAGTAAAACGAAGAGTATACCTCAATTAGCCCAATTATGATCCAAGATCACAAGTCGCTCCTTAGCAACTTTAGCCCCTCCTTTCGACGTTCCAATCCACTCCAAGCAACCCTAGAAGCTTATGAATAACTCAACTTCAAGTTTCAACTTCAAAGTTCAATAACCCGCAGGTTTTCGCCTTGCGACTAATACGAAAACGCCTCTTTTCCGGGATCTTTCTATTGAGGAACACTTACAATACCCTTAGGTACCTTGGTTTAAAGTGGGGAGATTATTGGACAACAATTGCAAATTTTTCTCTTGAAACCCTCCCTATGGCCGAGAGCCTCTAAGTGAAGAACACAAAACTCTTGAAATTTCTCTAAGTGTAAAAGTCATCTAGCACTAGTAGGATGAATATATAACCAATTGGAGGGTTAGGATTAGAACAATTGTGTGGCTTGGATGAGTTTCACATGGATCAAGTCTAGGTGGCCTTTGACTTAGTCAACTTTGTCAAGCTTCAAGACTAGCAAGACTTGGTCATTTAATTTATGGTCAAAAGACCATTCTAACCATGACAATTTCGTCCATGACCATAAGGGGGGTGACACGTGTCGCCCTCGTTAAATCATGATATTCGTTTCCGACAATTCCATAATTCCGATAAATTTTTTTACTCGTCTCAAACCTTAACATTTGAGTTCTTACGTACGTTCTTAGAAACATATCCTGAAATATTTCCGGGGTGTAACACACATAGGCCCGCATGAGGTATAACCCCGCATCGAGGGTAGCTACTCCTCGGCATCGTCCTGGACTCGTAGTCCGCATGGCCACATAGACCGCATGAGGTATAACCCGCACACTAACACCGGAACTCGTAGCTCGCATAGGTCCCCGGACGCATGAGGTATTCTCGAATCATGGTCCTGCATCGCTGAGTCTACCCGCGTGGAGGCAACTTAACCCCCGGTATCATGTCGAGAGGTGAGTGTATTATACTAACATGACAGCTTATCGTTAAACAACATAAGCACAACAAGAATACTCTCTTATACAAATGTTACATGTCACTAACACACATAGCATCATATTATGTCTACTCATCAAACCATTTTTATTATACTTTCCAGAGATCAATATAAGTCTTTTATAAACACATAAGTAAACTGTTCCTTTTATCATTCTTAAGTCGTTATACTTAACTTCCCATAAAGCTAGTATAACTCTTAAACTCCTTTCAAATATTCTTCTTCTTTCAAAACTGATTTATAATTCTTTTTGAAAGATTTTAAGATCTTTATTATTCAGGCTTAAGTCAAAAGACATTGCCGTAATTATTATTCAGTTAACACATGTACGTCTACCGTACTATATATATATTTTAAAAATATCATGCTTAAGAGTATAGGAAGAATCACATACCTTCTCGGCGAAATCCACCTGCCAAGTCGAATATGTCGCTATGAGAATCAACCTATAATAGTCAGACACGTCTATCAACGTCTAGACTACTCTGTAAACAGTTCTAAGCAGAGGGTTCTCTATCCTACGGAAAATTGGGCAGCACTTCCCTACCCGTCAAGCTACTCAAGTCTACTGTAAAAACAGTCCTATGAAGTACAGTTTAATTCTATTCCTTAATATCCTTCTTTATCTTATACTCAAGTCTTAACTATTCTTATATGTAATATCCAATTACAATAGAAGGACAAGATATTTACCTCGATAAGCCCAAAATTATCCAAGTTAAAAGTCGATCCTGAGCAAGGTTTAGCTCCTAGTTTGCGCTCAGATAGCTCCAGAACCTTAGAAGTTTCCAACAACTTCTACTAAAATACTAAAAGGGATTTGGGGCTAGGGTATTTTGGAAAAGTGGCTATACTTGGAAGACAACTTTCTACCAAAGGGGGGGGCTCTCGGCCAAAGCCACTAGGCTAGAGGGGGGAGAGGGGTGTTTCGGCTAGGCTCTCTAGAGGGGGGGGTGAGGCTAGGACGAGAAGCTCTCAAAGGGGGGAAGAAGGATTTTAGACTTGGAGATTTGTGATGAAGAAGTCTTCAAAGGGAGGGGTATTTATAGGGAAACCAAAGGCCATGATCAAGCCAAGTGGGGGGCAAGTGGAGGGCCAAGATTTGCCCAAGTGCCCCCTAACCTACTCCTCAAATCACTCCACAAACAATGGCCCATGCCTTAAGCCCCAAAACAAGGCCAATCGTCCAAGGCCTTAGCCCCCCTTTGCCGTCCAATGAGGGTGACAAGTGTCACCCTCTCGTTGGCCCAAAAATGTTCCATCTCTCGGAAACATCCGCAAAAATTAGAAATGGCATAGCCGTAATTTACCCTACGCAAGTTTTGTAAAACGTTTCGTCGGAAAATCATCCGTTTTGTGAGTTGTGCCCAAAATCGTCCATTATGCCTAACTTAAGGCTAAACTTTTTGTACGTATGCCCCTACGTACATACTCTGGAAATACGGGGTATAACAGGAAAAGACTTTGAATTGTTGGTTATGTAGTTGGCCGAGAATGGCTTTAAATATGGAACTACTTTGTATGAATTTTGGGGCGGAATTTTACACGTATTGTAAGGCGTGTAATCCCCTTTGGTTGGTTGTTGTTTTGAGCCTTAAAAGTGGCGTGTTGGTTATTGTATTCGGCCTTGAAAAAGGTGGCAAAGTGAGTAGAAACAAAGGAAGTGCTGCCCGATTTTCCGTAGAATTAGAGACCGTATACTTAGTATTATTCTACGTTAGCGACTAGAAGTTGATAGTCATGTTGTGACCATTATAGGTTGACACTTCTACGTGCGGCGTATTCGGCTTAGCTTGTGGATTTAGCCGGAAAGGTATGTGAACTATCTCCTCTTCTAGCATGATTCCTTAAGATAAATAAAGTATGTCCTACTCCTTAAATGATCCATTCCTTGGTTGTATTTGGATTGCCTAAAATAGAATTTGTTCTATGTACTTCATTGATTGTACTTTGATGTTTAAATTGTAAGTTGTATAATCCATTTCCTTAGTGAAGTTGGATTCTTATAAGTGAAAGTATTTTTCTTAAAGTACATAGATTCTTGAAAAGGAAGGGGTTTCCAAATCTTTTGGCTAGTGCCTTAGTTCCAAAACCTAAGGGTTGTTATAATGACTTTAGGGGAGTCAAATGAGTGATTTACTTAATTGTTTTAAGAGAGGAGAAATGACATGATTTAAGAGAAGTAACTTGTTTTAAAGGTGTGAGTTACTATGGTTGATATTATGGGCGTGAGACCCATAGTTATAATTGAGTAGTGACTTTGAGGTCATGCGTCCCTAACTTGATATGACTGCTTATGTATTGTGTACTGTAGGTTGGCTATCATACATGTCTCCTGTTTTGTTTAGACTGTTATGATTTCATTACTGATGCTGTTTCACATACTTGGTACATTCTTCTTGACCTCCTTGGGCTGCGTTCATCTGCATGAGTTTAGGTGCAGTGATTTGGTGATCTGCAGTGTAGGACCACCTTTCGAGTTTTGGATAGCTCCTCTATTCGAGTTTATTTTTGGTATAGTTCCTTGATGCAGGCTTTTGTGCGGTTATGGGTGCGCGGGGCCTTGTCCCGTCATATTTCAGTAAAACTCTTAGAGGTCTGTATTCATATGTGGGATTGGACTCATGTACAGTGTAGTGTCTTTTGAGTATGTATATTATATGGCAGCCTTGTCGGCTTTGCCCTTGTACGTATGTTGGTTTTTTTTTTTAAAAAAAATATGAGGTGTTATTTAAATTCCGCAGTTTACTTGTGTTGTTAAGGTATAAGGGTGCGGGTAGGGCACGATCCTGAGCTGGTTCGGGCGTGTGAGTGGTATCGAAGCGATCGGTCCTCGGAATGTCTACAGATCGTGTCTAGTAGAGTCTTGATTATAGGTGTGTTGTGCGCCACACCCATAAACATGAGGCTACAGGACATTTAGGAGTTAGTTTCTATTCTTCTCACTCTGAGATCGTGCCATAGAGCTGTGTTATTAAGATAATCCCTCTCTGACGTATTTTTGTGTTCTGATTATGCCTCGAGAGGCAACGATGCCGAGAAGGGCAAAGGAGTAGCAAGAGCTACTAGTCGGACTCGAAGAGTTGATAGGGCTTATGCCTGTGGTATACCGGATGTTGTTCGCGATACGAGTTCTTCTGCGCCAGTTTTGAGGCCAGCACGAGCCTCCAGTTTCTCGATTAGGGGAAGACTATAGTCATGAGGAAGCGATTATGTTATTGACCAAGATAAGCGGTGCTACGATTTCATCAGTGAGGGTTATTCGGCGATGCAGGACATGTGCAGAGGGTAGAGGCAGCGGAGATCGGCGTAAGAGGCTAGACCGGTTGGTTATCGGTGAGTTTTGGACGAGCGGCCTCGGCGAAGTGAGATATTAAATCCCAGCCTACCCAGTACATACCGCAGATCCACGGTGGGAGGTTTGACCCCGAGTATTTAAGAGTGGTCCGAGCTCCGTGGTTGAAGTTCTCGGAGAGCGAGAGGACTTTCTCGATCGAGGCCACCTATTCCTCGGTGTATCGGATGTGGTAAGCGTCATTCGGAAATGTCGTTATGGCACAGTGTTTGTTTTTATTGTGGCGTCGGGCCATATTCGAGTATGTCCTTTTAGAAAGAGCATTGGTGAGTGGCTCACCTATGAGGCGGTAGTTGGTTCCCTTTCCTCGCGGATGTCGTCCCCGAGCGGGGTGTTGGATGTCACCCGATCGTGGTAGAGGTCAGGGTGGAGTTTATAGTTCTGGCGGTCCTTCGAACCGCATAGATGACATGACTACTGGACAGGATCAGGAGGCGACATCGCATAGGGTTACAGGTATATGTCGATTCTTTTGAATCATACGTGCATTGTTTGATTTAGATTTTGCCCTAGCGTATATGTTTTCCCTGTGTTGCTAGCAGTTGTAAGTGATAGTACCCCCAGAGGTAGGAATACTTTGATTAGTAAAGTGAAAAGTTAAGAATGTTGACAAGAACGATAAAGTGAACTGAGACTATAGTTGTGTAGAGTTCATAAGTTGTAGTTACCCCATAATAAGTGTAGAAGTACGAGGAAGTATGACAAGTAAGAAAATAAAGGAACCTCTAAGGATCCCGTGTTTTAGAAGACTGTAACCTTCGAGTTTTGTGAGAAGGGATCGCGGACGGAAGGTCCATTGATATGTTTACGTATGTTATGTGGTGGCCATGTGTGTCATCATTGGTCTTGTGGAGTATTGATTGATAGGCATAGTATAGAGATTATGCCGGTGTTGGTATAGCTTGAAAACCGACTAAGAACATTCGGGGACGAATGTTTCTAAGGGGGGAAGAATGTTACACCCCGTAAGTCCAGGACATGTATAAGATAATGTACGTAAGGAATCAAGACTTGGAAATTGGTACGAAAGGAAGAATTGTTTTTCCGACGGAAAATCTTCCGAACGTCGGAAAGGAAAAATGTTCGTTGAGGAGAATTAGATTCTCAAAATGCATTATTTGAAGAGTATGGAACTTATTAACATTATGAAAATTTATTTTTACGGATTTGGTCATGTGGGGCCCACCAGAGGAATTTTACGTTTTGTGGGGCCCACGAGGGTTACGGAATTTTATGGACGAATGAGAGGGCGACACGTGGCACCCCCACATATGGTCTTGGATATTTTTAGCAAGGGTAAAATGGTCATTGACCATCAAGGAAGATAAGTCTTCAAAGCTTGAGATTGTTGACCAAGTCAACTTGTCCACTTGGCTATTATCCATGTGTTCTTCATCCTATCCACTCAAGTGTTGCAATCTAAGCCCTTCAATGTGTTTTATATACCACACTAGTAGCAAGACAAGGTCTTCCAACACTTAAAAAAAATCACAACATTGTTGTTCTTGCAAGAGGCTCTCGGGTTTGCACATTTTGCCCACACAAAAATTTGTAGTTTTGATCCATTATTTACAAGACTTAAACCCAAGGTCCCTAAGGGTATTGTAAGGATATCTCAATAGAAATATTTCGGAAAAACGACATTTTCACGTTAGTCGCAAGGCGAAAACCTAAGTAGTTTTCCTAGTTTTGGATTGGAAATGGAAGAGAAGTTGGTTGTGAACTTCTAAAGGCTTCAAATAGCGGATTGGAGTGGAAAAGAAAGGAGCTAAGAAATGCTAAGGCGCCACTTTGAATCTTGGAATTTTTAAGGGCTTGTAAAGGTATAATTCTTGTCGTTTTAGTAATTAAGACTACTTATCATTGTAGTTACGGATATTAGCAAGCATGAGATGTTTAGTATGAAGTTTGTTAATTGTATTGGCTATTGGAACCCTAATCCAAAAACTAGCATGTTTAGCCTTAAGATTACAATTCAAGTTGATTATTAGTTTAAGTTGTCGCATGTTGTATAAGAAGGAAATTGTAGTTGTTGAAGTTGTTTATGACTATATAACATGTTAGACCTTAGAACTTGGAATTGGAAAAAGATTGGAAAAGACTTAGTGTTGTTTGTTATAAGTTGGCCGAGAATGGCTTGGATTTTAAACTACTTGGTATGAATTGTGGGGCGGAATTTTACACGTATTGTAAGGCGTGTAATCCCCTTTGATTGGTTGGTATGTTGAGCCTTAAATGTGGCATGTTTGGTTATTGTATTCGGCCTTGAAAAAGGTGGCAAATTAAGTAGAAACAAAGGAAGTGCTGCCCGATTTTCCGTAGAATTAGAGACCGTATACTTAGTATTATTCTACGTTAGAGACTAGAAGTTAATAGTCATGTTGTGACCATTATAGGTTGACACTTCTACGTGCGGCGTATTCGGCTTAGCTTGTGGATTTAGCCGAAAAGGTATGTGAACTATCTCCTCTTCTAGCATGATTCCTTAAGATAAAGAAAGTATGTCCTACTCCTTAAATGATCCATTCCTTGGTTATATTTGGATTGCCTAAAATAGAATTTGTTCTATGTACTTCCTTGATTGTACTTTGATGTTTAAATTGTAAGTTGTATAATCCATTGCCTTAGTGGAGTTTGGATTCTTAAGAGTGAAAGTATTTTCTTAAAGTACATAGAGTCTTGAAAAGGAAGGGGTTTCCAAATCTTTTGGCTAGTGCCTTAGTTCCAAAACCTAAGGGTTGTTATAATGACTTTAGGGGAGTCAAAGGAGTGATTTACTTAATTGTTTTAAAAGAGGAGAAATGACATGATTTAAGAGAAGAAACTTGTTTTCTAAATATTAAGAGACTTGAAGTATTTTGAAAGTTAAGAACTTGATTTGTAAGTATGTGATACTTGGTTTTAAAAGTATAAGTCTCTTGGTTATAAAAGGAATGAATATGTCTAAAACCATAAAGGGTTATAACGGCTTTATGGAAAGTTGGTTATAACGGCTTTATGGAAGGTTAAGAAAGTTGTCTATTTTGATTAATGGGCATAAGTTGCCTAGATTGTAAAAAATTGAAGTTACTTGATTTCAAGCTTTGAAATGAGTTTTCTAAAAGTGTAGTAACTTACTTGAAAAATAGACACACCTTGATACTACGGGTGTTAGTATCTTGGGGTTTTGCATAAAAAGGAGTATTTTAAAAAGAATGTACGTACGTAGTACTTTGGCTTGTTTAATTGAGAATTATTCTATGTGTGCCATGATAAGTACTTTGGCTTGTTTAATTGAGAATTATTCTATGTGTGCCTTGATAAGTACGTTGGCTTGTTTAATTGAGAATTATTCTATAAGTGCCTTGAGTTTATAAAATGAAAATATATAGATGTTATGAACTTGCCTATGTGTGCTGGTGATAGCCTTTGAGTGCAAGTATTATGTTTTATTACGTTGCCGCGACTCTCGGTTGGAGGGCCGGCTGTCTTGTTGTAAGTTTACTTGGGCGTCTGCGGTGATGTGGGATTCCACGGGTATGCTTCCATTATTTGTATTACCCGTGGTCATGCTTATACGATGTGGGATTCCGGCATGCGACCACGAGGATACTCATGGACATGCTTATACGATGTGGATTAGGCATGTGACCGGAGGCGGGTTAGATTCGGTTGTTTGTATTACCCGTGGTCATGCTTATACGATGTGGGATTAGGGCATGCGACCATGAGGATACTCGACACGCTTATACGATGTGGGATTAGGGCACGCGACCACGAGGATACTCCTTGGACACGCTTATACGATGTGGGATTAGGGCATGTGACCGGAGGCGGGTTAGATTCGGTTGTTTGTATTACCCGTGTTCATGCTTATACGATGTGGGATTCCGGGGCATGCGACCACGAGGGATACTCCTTGGACATGCTTATACGATGTGGGATTCCGGGGCATGCGACCACGAGGGATACTCCTTGGACATTCTTATACGATGTGGGATTCCGGGGCATGCGACCACGAGGGATACTCCTTGGACATGCTTATACGATGTGGGATTCCGGGGCATGTGACCAGGAGGCGGGTTAGATTCTCGAATTTGTTTGTATTACCCCATGGTCATGCTTATACGATGTGGGATTCCGGGGCATGCGACCACGAGGGATATTGTTATCTCATGGAGTCCACGGGCATGGTTGATATTATGGGCGTGAGACCCATAGTTATAATTGAGTAGTGACTTTGAGGGCATGCGTCCTTGACTTGATATGACTGCTTATGTATTGTGTACTGTAGGTTGGATATCATACATGTCTCCTGTTTTGTTTAGGCTATTATGATTTCATTCTGATGCTATCTTTCACATACTTGGTACATTCGTCTTGACCTCCTTGAGGCTGCGTTCATCCGCGAGTTTAGGTAGCGATAGTGATCTGCGGTGTAGGACCGCTCGGAGGTTTTGGATAGCTCCTCTGTTGAGTTTATCTTTTGGTATAGTTCCTTGATCTGAGATTTTGTGCGGTTATGGAGTGCAGCGGGGCCTTGTCCCGTCATATTTCAGTAAAACTCTTAGAGGTCTGTATTCATATGTGGGATTGGACTCATGTACAGTGTAGTGTC
Source organism: Przewalskia tangutica (assembly GCA_029844215.1). NCBI lineage: Eukaryota > Viridiplantae > Streptophyta > Magnoliopsida > Solanales > Solanaceae > Przewalskia > Przewalskia tangutica. The sequence goes on from CM056733.1 coordinate 39,284,358, forward strand.
TTTTGAGTATGTATATTATATGGCAGCCTTGTCGGCTTTGCCCTTGTACGTATGTTGGTTTTTAAAAAAAAAAATATAAGGTGTTATTTAAATTCCGCAGTTTACTTGTGTTGTTAAGGTAGAAGGGTGCCCAGGTAGGGCACCAGTCACGGGCCCGGGGTTCGGGGCGTGACATCAACATCATAATCTTTCAACAACTCTAACCACCGTCTCTGCCGCAAGTTCATCTCCCTCTGCCTGAAGATGTACTGGAGGCTCTTATGGTCTGTATAAATATCCACATGAACCCCGTATAAATAATGTCTCCAAATCTTCAAGGCATGAATAACTGCAGCCAACTCTAAGTCGTGGGTAGGGTAATTCCTCTCATGCTTCCGTAACTGCCGGTAAGCATAGGCTATTACGTTGTCGTGCTGCATCAATACACACCCTAGCCCGATACCCGAGGCATCACAATAAATCACGTATCCCTCTAACCCCTTCGGAAGAGTAAGAACTGGAGTCGTCGTCAACATTTCCTTCAGTAATTGGAAGCCCTTCTCACAAGCTTTTGTCCACTGGAACTTAGCTGCTACGAGTCACCTAGTCAATGTGGCGATATCGAAGCAACCGCTCCACAAACCTACGATAATAACTCGACCCTAAGCTGCGCACTCCATCGAGATAGTAGGTCTCGCCAAGACTTGGCGCCTCGATCTTTGTCGTATCAACGAACACCATCGGCCCGATAATGTGCCCGGGAATGCCACCGAGGCCAACCAAAACTCACACTGGAGAACTTGGCGAACAATCGCGGCTCGGAGGACCCAGTATCTTCGCCGAGTGATCTGCGTGCTCGCGCTGCATGCGCGAATAAACCAGGATGTCATCAATGAATACTATAACAAACGTATCCAAAAATAGCTTGAACACCCGGTTCATCAAATCCATAAATACCACTGGAGCGTTGGTCAAACCGAAAGACATCACCCTGAATTCATAGTGCCCATACCGGGTCCTGTATGCAGTCTTTGGGATATATGCCTCTCTAACTCGCACCTGATGATAACCAGACCGCATGTCTATCTTGGAGAAACACCTCGCACCCTGCAACTGGTCAAACAAATCATCAATCCTGGGAAGGGGGTATCTGTTCTTGATGGTTACCTTATTCAGCTGCATGTAATCAACACACATCCGCAGCGTCTCAAACTTCTTCTTTACAAACAAAACCGGCGCTCCCTAGGGAGAAACATTTCACGCCCCGAATCCCGGGCCCGTGACTGGTGCCCTACCTGGGCACCCTTCTACCTTAACAACTAAGCAAACTGCGGAATTTAAATAACACCCTTTTTTTTTAAAACCAACATACGTACAAGGGCAAAGCCGACAAGGCTGCCATATAATATACATGAAAAAGACACTACACTGTACATGAGTCCAATCCCACATATGAATACAGACCTCTAAGAGTTATACTGAACTATGACGGAACAAGGCCCCGCTGTACGTGAATCGCATAAAAGCACATCTTGAAAGAACTTATACCAAAAAGATAAACTCCGAATGAAGGAGCTATCCAAAACTCGGCGGTCCTACACTGCCGATCACCAAGCAGCGTACCTAAACTGCGGCATGAACGCGGCCGAAGAGGTCGATCTGAAGAATGTACCAAGTATGTGAAATGAAATCAGTAATGAAATCATAACAATCTAAACAAAACAGGAGACATGTATGATAGCCAACCTACAGTACACAATACATAACAGTCATATCAAGTCAGGGACGCATGCCCTCAAAGTCATTACTAAAATATAACCATGGGTCTCGCGCGTAATATCAATCATGCGTGGAATCCTTCCTCACCGCTGTGATCCATGATAATCAAATTACGATGCGTGCCTTACTAACAATGATAGTAAATAGTAGTATACGTACAATATAAACTAGGTAGCTCACGATCAAAGCAGGACCACCCGCCCGAGGTATCATTAAGCAATCCTACTCCTGGGACTATTTCACCCGCATAGGTCGCGTGGACCCGCGAGGTATTCCTCGCATGGGACTATTTCACCCGCGTAAGCCCTTACGGACTCGCGTGAGGTATTCTCGCATAGGTGGACCGCCGCGTGGGACTATTTCACCGCATAAGCCGCGCGGACTCGCGTGAGGTATTCTCGCATCGTGGGTAGCAAATCCACGGAATATGCAAATGCCACAAACCCGGGAATGACCGAAATGAATGATATACCACTAGCACACAACCTATTACCGGACACATAGGAAATTCTCAATTAAACAAGCCAAAGTACTTATCAAGGCACACATGGAATAATTCTCAATTAATCAAGCCAAAGTACTTATCAAGGTACACTTAGACTAATTCTCAATTAATCAAGCCAAAGTACTTATCAAGGCACACTTAGAATAATTCTCAATTAATCAAGCCAAAGTACTTACCAAGGCACACTTAGAATAATTCTCAATTAATCAAGCCAAAGTACTTATCAAGGCACACTTAGAATAATTCTCAATTAATCAAGCCAAAGTACTTATCAAGGCACACTTAGACTAATTCTCAATTAATCAAGCCAAAGTACTTATCAAGGCACACTTAGAATAATTCTCAATTAATCAAGCCAAAGTACTTATCAAGGCACACTTAGAATAATTCTCAATTAATCAAGACAAAGTACTTATCAAGGCACACTTAGAGTAATTCTCAATTAATCAAGCCAAAGTACTTATCAAGGCACACTTAGAATAATTCTCAATTAATCAAGCCAAAGTACTACGTACGTACATTCTTTTCAAAAGACTCCTTTTTATGTAATACCCCAAGATACTAACACCCGTAGTATCAAGGTGTGTCTATTTTTCAAAGTAAGTTACTACACTCTTAGAAAACTCATTTCAAAGCTTGAAATCAAGTAACTTCAAATTTTCACAATCAAGGCAACTTATGCCCATTAATCAAAATAGACAACTTTCTAAACCTTCCATAAAGCTGTTATAACCAACTTTCCATAAAGCCGTTATAACCCTTTATGGTTTTTAGACAATTTCATTCTTTTTATAACCAAGAGACTTATACTTAAAACCAAGTATCACAGACTTTCAAATCAAGTTTCTTAACTTTCAAAAATACTTCGAGTCTCTTAATATATAGAAAACAAGTTTCTTCTACTTTTAAACCTTAAGTAACTCACACCTTTAAAACAAGTTACTTCTCTTAAATCATGTCATTTCTCCTCTTTTAAAACAATTAAGTAAATCACTCCTTTGACTCCCCTAAAGTCATTATAATGACCTTTAGGTTTTGGAACTAAGGCACTAGCCAAAAGGTTTGGAAACCACTTCCTTTTCAAGACTCTATGTACTTTAAGTAAAATACTTCCACTCTTTAAGAATCCAAACTTCACTAAGGCAATGGATTATACAACTTACAATTTAAACATCAAATTACAATCAAGGAAGTACATAGAACAAATTCTACTTTAGGCAATCCAAATACAACGAGGAATGGATCATTTAAGGAGTAGGAAATACTTTCTTTATCTTAAGGAATCATGCTAGAAGAGGAGATAGTTCACATACCTTTCTGGCTAAATCCACAAGCTAAGCCGAATACGCCGTACGTAGAAGTGTCAACCTATAATGGTCACAACAAGACTATCAACTTCTAGTCTCTAACGTAGAATAATACTAAGTATACGGTCTCTAATTCTACGGAAAATCGGGCAGCACTTCCTTTGTTTCTACTCACTTTGCCACCTTTTTCAAGGCCGAATACAATAACCAACACGCCACATTTAAGGCTCAAAACAACAACCAAACAAAGGGGATTACACGCCTTACAATACGTGTAAAATTCCGCCCCACAATTAATACGAAGTAGTTCCATATTCAAGCCATTCTCGGCCAACAACAACCAATAATTCAAAGTCTTTTCCAATCATTTTCCAATTCCAAGTTCTAAGGTCTAACATGTTATATAGTCATAAACAACTTCAACAACTACAATTTCCTTCTTTATACAACATGCGACGACTTAAACTAATAATCGACTTGAATTGTAATCTTAAAGCTAAACATGCTAGTTTTCGGATTAGGGTTCCAATAGTCAATACACTTATCAAACTTCATAATATATAACTCATGCTTGCTAATATCCATAGCTACAACAACAAGTAATCTTAATTACTAAAACGACAAGATTATACCTTTACAAGCCCTTAAAAATTCCAAGATTCAAAGTCGCGCCTTAGCAATTCTTAGCTCCTTTCCTTATGTTCCAATCCGCTTCAAGCACTCCTTAGAAGCCTATGAAGAACCCATCTTCAAGTTCCAACTTCAAAGTTGAAGAACTCCTTAAGTTTTTGCCTTGCGACTAATACGAAAACGTCGTTTTTCCGAAATCTTTCTATTGAGATAACCTTACAATACCCTTAGGGACCTTGGGTTGAAGTCTTGTGAACAATGGATCAAAACTACAAAATTTCTTGTGAGCAAAGTGTCAAACCCGAGAGCTCTTGTTCTTGCACAAGAGTTTCTCTAATTTTTCTAAGTGTAAAATGCCAAGTCCTTCTACTAGTTGGGTATATAAAACACAATGGAGGGTTTAGATTGCAATACATGAGTGGCTAGGATGAGTTCACAAGGATCAAGCACAAGTGGCAAGTTGACTTGGTCAACAATCTCAAGCTAGCAAGACTTATCTTCCTTGATGGTCAATGACCATTTTACCCTTACTATATTTCGACCAAGACCATGTGGGGGTGTCACGTGTCGCCCTCTCATTAGTCCATAAAATTCTGTAACCCTAGTGGGCCCCACAAAACATAAAATTCCTCGGGTGGGCCCCACATGACCAAATCCGTAAAAATAAATTTCCATAAGGTTAAGAGTTCCATACTCTTCAAATAATGCATTTTGAGAATCCAATTCTCAACAACGAACATTTTTCCGCCGGAAAAACAATTCTTCCTTTCGTACTAATTTCCAAGTCTTGATTCCTTACGTACATTCTCTTATACAATTCCTGGACTTACGGGGTGTAACATTCTTCCCCCCTTAGAAACATTCGTCCCCGAATGTTCTTAGTCGGTTGTCATGCTATACAAACTCCGACACAATCTCTATAGTATGCCTATCAATCAATACTCCACAAGACTAACGATGCCACACATGGCCACCACCTAACATCCGTAAACATATCAATGGACCTTCCGTTCGCGACCCCTTCTCACAAAACTCGAAGGTTACGGTCTTCTAAAACACGGGAACCTTAGAGGTTCCTTTATTTCTTACTTGTCATTCTTTCTCGTACTTCTAAACTTATTTAGTAAACGTACACATCTCAAATATTGTTTATGTTCCCCAATCCTTGGAGTTACTAACCAAACTTGGCCATTATGCTACTTGAATTTCCGCTAAGGCTCTTCTCGGTCCTTATGACCTGATTCCGGTGGAACGCGTCCACAAACTCGTACAACGATTAACCCAACTTGGGCCTGGCATCCTCGTGACCCTATCACATAGCGGGACCACTACCAACTGACATCACCCCATTCCATACTATCGGCTGACCCGAAATGAGTCCATAACCAGACTCATCGTCACACTTAACTTCTCATCCTTAATTTGAAATAAAACTCTCTCTTAGCTCAAGGTACTTCTCACCCTATCCTCCCATTCACTAGAGGTTCGTCACATAAGCCAAAGTATTTCTACTGTACATCCTTCCCTATCGGTCTTACACTGTTACGGGGTAATTACAACTTGTGAACTCTACACAACTATAGTCTCAGATCACTTATCATTCTTGTCAACATTCTTAACTTTTCACTTCACTAATCAAAGTATCCATACCTCTGGGGTACTATCACTTTACAACTCTTAGCAACAAAGGGAAAACATATATGCTAGGGCGAAATCTGAATCTATCAATGCACGTATGATTCAAAAGAATCGAAATATACCTGTAACCCCGTGCGATGTCGCCTCCTGATCCTGCCCAGTAGTCACGTCATCTATGCGGTTCGAAGGACCTCCAGAACTATAAACTTCACCCTGACCTCTACCACGACTGGCTGACCTCTGAACACCTCGCTGGGACGCATTGTGGAGGAAAGGGAATCAACCATCGGCCTCATAGGATGAGCCACCTCACTGGTGCCTCTTTTAAAAGGACATACCCTCAGTATATGGCCCGGACGGCCACAATAAAAACAAGCACTCGTTCCATAACGGCATTCCCCCAAATGACGCTTACTACATCGGAAACACTGAGGAAAAAGTGGCCTCGACTGAGAAAATCCTCTGCTCCTTCGAGAACCTCGACCCCTGGAGCTTGGACCGGCTCCTAAATATCCTTGTGGGGTCCAATATCCCACCTGTGAGCTGCGGGGGTATGTACTAGGTAGGCTGGGACGAATATCTCACTCGCTGCTGAGGCTGCTCGTCCATAAACTCACCGAAACAACCAACGGGCCTAGCCTCTTCGCGAGATCTCGCGTTGGCCTCTACCCACTGTACACTGCATGCATCGCCAAATAACCTCTGCCGATGAAACTGTAGCACCGTATCTTGGTCAATAACATAATGGCTTCCATGACTCCTAAAGTCTTCTCCTGGCGAGCTGGAGGCTCTGGTCTTTGGGGTCTCAAAACAGCGCAGAAGAACTTCGCCGATCATGGCCTGATATCCGTATACCCCGGCATAAGCCTATCAACTCTCTGAGTCATTGGTAGCTCTTGTCACGACCGAACTGGGCGTGTTGGTGCCTTACCGAGCACCTAGTGATACAACATCGTGTAATCGGAACATAATACACATACATGAAACAAATGAAGTACAAAACAGTAATTTGAGGAAAACTTGCCTTCGGCATATATAAATAACAACTCTTACAAATGAGCAGTTTAATCCTTTTTACAAACCACGCCTTGTGATTACTACGGACCTCTAAGAAAAGATACGACAACAATGGCGGGGCCGCCATACCACGAATGTAAATACCTACAACGACGGACTATACTAAGATAAGCCTCCGAGAACGGAGCTTTCCCAAACGCCGAATGACCCAAGAGCGAGGATCAACGGCGGTGTACCTTTACTGCGGCGTGAACGCAGCCGGGGAGGTCGATCTGCAGTGCAGAGTATGCGAATCGAAAATCGTAAATGAAATCATAGTAGTCTATATAAAGCGGGAGACATGTATGATAACCAAACTACGATTCCTGATAAATAGCGGTCATATCAAGTCGTGGACTCACGCCGAAGTCATCACTCAAATACATAAATATGGGTCTCACGCCCACAACATCAATCATGCGTGGAATACCTTCCGCCACTGCCAATCGATGATAGAAAAGCACCAAGGAACACATGAACAACAGGTCCCACTGTGCGAATAAAGCGATGACAGGTGAAATGCGAAGGCATAGCCGCTACTAACACCTACGTACTAACAAGGTCGTAAATCGAATCATGATATCTGTCTGAACCGTCATGATCAAAGGCGGTCACTCGCGCCAATATCAAATGCGCGTCTAGCCACGAACTCCCGCGACTCGCATAGGCCAATCTCATAGGCGCGTGAGGTATAACCCGCGTCGAGGTAGCTACTCCGGCGTAAATCGCCCCGACTCGCGATCGCGTAGCCACATGCACGCATGACCATAAAGGCCGCACACTAACACGGAACTCGCAGCTCGCGCAGGCCCCAGGACCCGCGTGAGGTATTCTCGAATCATGGTCCTGCATCGCCGAGTCTACCCGCGACGGAGGGCGACTTAACCGGAACACGGTGAGTGGTATAATACCAACATAACGGTTTATCGTTTAAACATCATAAGCACAATCAAGGAAAATCCCTTTACACAAACATCACGAATACTAACACGTAGCATCCTAATATGATTACTTATCAAATCAACACGAAGGTATTACAAGGCTATCACAAACCAACACAATCGATTATACACACAAGGTACATTCTATTGTATGATTAACAAGATCGAGTATCTATTCTCAAAGTACTTCATACATTATCTTTTAAAAGATACGTTACGTTTACAAAAGTCACACAATACCCGTAGTATATGAAAACTAGAGTGATTATCTTTTGAAGTAAAGCAAAACACTTCTCTTTGTAAAATCAAGTAACAACATTATTTCTCAAACGTCCAAGTTTGCCTAATTTCAAATGTTCACGTTTCTTACTTTAGAAAGGTTTCGTAGTTCATAGTCTTATTCATTTAAGAATATAATTCTCTTTTAAACTATCTGAGAAACATAAGCCTTATATGTGAGTAGGATATTCTTGTTTATAACAATCTTATTACAGCAGCCATGATCTAGGAAATATCATTTTGTCTCATCTTAGCTTCTATGCAGATGGAAGTTTCTCCGGTTTTAATAATACTTAATCACAAAACATTTCCTTTTAACGCTGCAGTGGTTTGTCGATACACATTCTGATTTCCGAAATCAGTAAAACATTCTTAAGCCGTTATACCTAACTTCCCATAAAGCTAGTATAACTCTTAAGTTTTCAAAAACCAAGTATTACTTCTTCTTTCGAAATGATTCAAAAATCTTTTGAAAAACTTCAAGTTCTTTATTAACACATAACAAGCCAGTTATAGTTCAAATCAGTTACCTTTTAAAAACCACAAGTATTTTCTTACCAACATAAAGTTGTTATAACCAACTTCCCATAAAGCTGTTATAACACTTTATGTTTTAAACCAATCAAATACATTTAGCACATGTACGTCTACCGTACTACATAGTTCACACATATCATGCTAGAAGAGATAGGAAGAGGTTCACATACCTCGCGACGAGTATCGACTAATAGCAAAACGCTCCAAGTACCTCCAACCGTCGGCTACTCCTTAAGCCAAGTAGATCGCGCCACGCGTAGTACTCAACCTATAAGGCCACAAGGCGCTTATTAATATTTAGATCCCTACGTAGAACATTCTTACAGAAAATTCAAAGACCTCCCCGCGGCGTAAATCTCCTCCTTTATCGAGGCCGCTACCAAGCCAACCGGGTTATACATCTAACCCGAACGGGTACAATTCTACTCATGAAAAGCTACACAAGTCTCAGAATGATCTTATGTAAATCTGATTCAGTACTCTTCTTCGAAAAGGTTTCTTATTATTGGGCTTAAGTCAAAAGACATTGCCGATAACTACGTTCAGTTCTATATATAGTATCCTTCAACTATATAATCATACAACATGTAATTTCCAATTACAATAGAGGGACAAGATATTTACCTCGATAAGCCCATAATTATCCGAGTTTAAATGTCGATCCTGAGCAAGGTTTAGCTCCTACTCCGTGCGCTCCAACCCGCTCCAAACAACCCTTAGAAGTTCTAACCAACTTCTACTTATTACTCCAACTAACCATGGAGATTTTCCTTAGGGTTTCGGTTTTGTGACGGAAGGGAAGTATAATAGTATTTCTGGGCTTTTCGTATAAGTATAACCTTAGAATACTACAAGGTATACGGCTAAGGTAATTTGGGCATTATAACAATACTTTTGAGAGTATTTCTAACAAGAGGGGGGTATTTATACGAAAACTACTAGGCTAGGGGGGGGTACCCCACGGCCACACTACTAGGAGGGGGGGGAGAGGGCTCTCGGCCAAGGGGGCCTTTCAAAGGGGGAGAGGGGCTCTTGGACGAGAGTCAACAAGAGGGGAGAGGGAGGGATTTTAACACTTAGAAGATTTGTGGAAAGGATGAAGAATTCATCAAAGGGAGAGGGGTATTTATAGCACAAGCCAAGGCCAACCAATGGCCAAGATCTTGCCAAGTGCATAGCAAGTGTAGGGCCAAGATCTTGCCAAGTGCACACTAGCCAACTACCACAAAAAATATCCTACCAACCCTTGACCACAAAGGCCACACTTTCGGCCACCACAATTTCCGCCCAAGGTGTTCCAATGAGAGGGTGACAAGTGTCGCCCTCTTGTTGGTCAAAATTGTTTCGTCTCTCGGAAAAATCCGCAAAAATTAAAAATGACATCGCCGGAAATTCCCATCCGAAAGCTGTGAAAACGTTTCGTCGAAAAACGACTCTAACCGGGTGTTGTGAACAAAGTTAATTCGGCCAAGCCTAATTCTCAAGTTCAAATTTTCTACGTCGCCCCACGCATACTCCGGAAATATGGGGTATAACACTCCGCTACTCCTTTGCCATTACGGCGGTGTTGCCTCTCGAGGCATAATGGTAACACAACAATACGTCAGAGAGGAATTATCTTACTAACACAGCTCTATGGCACGATCTTAGAGTGAGAAGAATAGAAACCAACTCCTAAATGTCCTGTAGCCTCCTGTTTATGGGTGTGGCGCGCAACACACCGATAATCAAGACTCTACTAGACACGGTCTGTAGACATTCCGAGGACTGACTGCTCTGATACCACTCTGTCACGCCCCGAACCCCGGGCCCGTGACTGGTGCCCTACCTGGGCACCCTTCTACCTTAACAACTAAGCAAACTGCGGAATTTAAATAACACCCTTTTTTTTAAACCAACATACGTACAAGGGCAAAGCCGACAAGGCTGCCATATAATATACATGCAAAAGACACTACACTGTACATGAGTCCAATCCCACATATGAATACAGACCTCTAAGAGTTATACTGAACTATGACGGGACAAGGCCCCGCCGTACCCATAACTGTACAAAAGCATGTACTGAAAGAACTTATACCAAAAAGATAAACTCCCGAACAGAAGGAGCTATCCAAAAACTCTGAGCAGGGTCCTACACCTGCCGATCACCAAACAGCGTACCTAAACCTGCGGCATGAACGCAGCCCCCCGAAGGAGGTCAGTACGAAGAATGTACCAAGTATGTGAAGCTGAAAAATACTGTAATGAAATCATAACAGTCTAAACAAAACAGGAGACATGTATGATAGCCAACCTACAGTACACAATACATAACAGTCATATCAAGTCAGGGACACATGCCCTCAAAGTCATTACTAAAATATAACCATGGGTCTCACACCCGTAATATCAATCATGCCCATGGAATCTTTCCTCACTGTCGGCAGTCCATGATAATCAAATTACAGTACACTGTGCCTTACTAACAATGAGAGTAAATAGTAGTATACTTACAATATAAACTAGGAAGCTCACGATCAAAAAAGGACCACCCGCCCGCAGTATCATTAAGCAATCCTACTCCTGGGACTATTTCACCCGCATAGGTCGCGTGGACCCGCATGAGGTATTCCTCGCATGGGACTATTTAACCCGCATAAGCCCTTACGGACTCGCATGAGGTATTCCTCGCATAGGCTGGACCCGCCCGCATGGGACTATTTCACCCGCATAAGCCCTTTCGGACTCGCATGAGGTATTCCTCGCATCGTGGGTAGCAAATCCACGGAATATGCAAATGCCACAAACCCGGGGAATGACCCCGAAATGAATGATATACCACTAGCACACAACCGGCTATTACCAGCACACATAGGAAATTCTCAATTAAACAAGCCATAGTGCATATCAAGGCACACATGGAATAATTCTCAATTAATCAAGCCAAAGTACTTATCAAGGCACACTTAGACTAATACTCAATTAATCAAGCCAAAGTACTTATCAAGGCACACTTAGAATAATTCTCAATTAATCAAGCCAAAGTACTTATCAAGGCACACTTAGAATAATTCTCAATTAATCAAGCCAAAGTACTTATCAAGGCACACTTAGAATAATTCTCAATTAATCAAGCCAAAGTACTTATCAAGGCACACTTAGAATAATTCTCAATTAATCAAGCCAAAGTACTTATCAAGGCACACTTAGACTAATTCTCAATTAATCAAGCCAAAGTACTTATCAAGGCACACTTAGAATAATTCTCAATTAATCAAGCCAAAGTAATTATCAAGGCACACTTAGAATAATTCTCAATTAATCAAGCCAAAGTACTTATCAAGGCACACTTAGAATAATTCTCAATTAATCAAGCCAAAGTACTTATCAAGGCACACTTAGAATAATTCTCAATTAATCAAGCCAAAGTACTACGTACGTACATTCTTTTCAAAAGACTCCTTTTTATGTAATACCCCAAGATACTAACACCCGTAGTATCAAGGTGTATCTATTTTTCAAAGTAAGTTACTACACTCTTAGAAAACTCATTTCAAAGCTTGAAATCAAGTAACTTCAAATTTTCACAATCAAGGCAACTTATGCCCATTAATCAAAATAGACAACTTTCTAAACCTTTCATAAAGCCGTTATAACCAACTTCCCATAAAGCCGTTATAACCCTTTATGGTTTTTGGACAATTTCATTCTTTTTATAACCAAGAGACTTATACTTAAAACCAAGTATCACAAACTTTCAAATCAAGTTTCTTAACTTTCAAAAATACTTCGAGTCTCTTAATATATAGAAAACAAGTTTCTTCTACTTTTAAACCTTAAGTAACTCACACCTTTAAAACAAGTTACTTCTCTTAAATCATGTCATTTCTCCTCTTTTAAAACAATTAAGTAAATCACTCATTTGACTCCCCTAAAGTCATTATAATGACCTTTAGGTTTTGGAACTAAGGCACTAGCCAAAAGGTTTGGAAACCACTTCCTTTTCAAGACTCTATGTACTTTAAGTAAAATACTTCCACTCTTTAAGAATCCAAACTTCACTAAGGCAATGGATTATACAACTTACAATTTAAGCATCAAAGTACACTCAAGAAGTACATAGAACAAATTCTACTTTAGGAAATCCAAATACAACCAAGGAATGGATCATTTAAGGAGTAGGAAATACTTTCTTTATCTTAAGGAATCATGCTAGAAGAGGAGATAGTTCACATACCTTTTTGGCTAAATCCACAAGCTAAGCCGAATACGCCGTACGTAGAAGTGTCAACCTATAATGGTCACAACAAGATTATCAACTTCTAGTCTCTAACGTAGAATAATACTAAGTATACGGTCTCTAATTCTACGGAAAATCGGGCAGCACTTCCTTTGTTTCTACTCACTTTGCCACCTTTTTCAAGGCCGAATACAATAACCAACACGCCACATTTAAGGCTCAAAACAACAACCAAACAAAGGGGATTACACGCCTTACAATATGTGTAAAATTCCACCCCACAATTAATACGAAGTAGTTCCATATTCAAGCCATTCTCGGCCAACAACAACCAACAATTCAAAGTCTTTTCCAATCCTTTTCCAATTCCAAGTTCTAAGGTCTAACATGTTATATAGTCATAAACAACTTCAACAACTACAATTTCCTTCTTTATACAACATGCGACAACTTAAACTAATAATCGACTTGAATTGTAATCTTAAAGCTAAACATGCTAGTTTTCGGATTAGGGTTCCAATAGTCAATACACTTATCAAACTTCATACTATATAACTCATGCTTGCTAATATCCATAGCTACAACAACTAGTAATCTTAATTACTAAAACGACAAGATTATACCTTTACAAGCCCTTAAAAATTCCAAGATTCAAAGTCGCGCCTTAGCCATTCTTAGCTCCTTTCCTTATGCTCCAATCCGCTTCAAGCACTCCTTAGAATCCTATGAAGAACCCATCTTCAAGTTCCAACTTCAAAGTTGAAGAACTCCTTAAGTTTCTGCCTTGCGACTAATACGAAAACGTCATTTTTCTGAAATCTTTCTATTGAGATAACCTTACAATACCCTTAGGGACCTTGGGTTGAAGTCTTGTGAACAATGGATCAAAACTACAAAATTTCTTGTGAGCAAAGTGTCAAACCCGAGAGCTCTTGTTCTTGCACAAGAGTTTCTCTAATTTTTCTAAGTGTAAAATGCCAAGTCTTGCTACTAGTTGGGTATATAAAACACAATGGAGGGTTTAGATTGCAACACATGAGTGGCTAGGATGAGTTTCACAAGGATCAAGCACAAGTGGCAAGTTGACTTGGTCAACAATCTCAAGCTAGCAAGACTTATCTTCCTTGATGGTCAATGACCATTTTACCCTTACTATATTTCAACCAAGACCATGTGGGGGTGCCACGTGTCGCCCTCTCATTCGTCCATAAAATTTTGTAACCCTCGTGGGCCCCACAAAACGTAAAATTCCTCGGGTGGGCCCCACATGACCAAATCCGTAAAAATAAATTTCCATAAGGTTAAGAGTTCCATACTCTTCAAATAATGCATTTTGAGAATCCAATTCTCAACAACGAACATTTTTCCTTTCCGACGTTCGGAAGATTTTTCCGCCGGAAAAACAATTCTTCCTTTCGTACTAATTTCCAAGTCTTGATTCCTTACGTACATTCTCTTATACAAGTCCTGGACTTACGGGGTGTAACAAAACACTAGGGCTGATAACTCCTTTTCCAGCAAATCTTTCAGCTGGTCCTTCAACTCCCTCAACTTAGCAGATGTCATCCTGTACGGCGGAATAGATATAGGCCGAGTGTCTGGCAATATATCAATACAAAACTCAATCTCCCTCTCAGGAGGGATACCCGGGAGATCATCTGGGAATACATCTGGGAACTCTGCGACCACCGAATCGATCAAGAGTCGACACCTCAGCCTCTGTATCGAATACTCGAACCAGATGATAGATATACCCTTTTTGCACCATCATCCTAGCCTTGAGGTAAGAAATAAACCTACCCCTCGGCGACGCTGTATTGCCCTTTCACTCGATAATTGGCTCCCCAGGAAACTGGAATCGGACCAACCTGTCTCTACAGTCAACGTTGGCGTAACAAGAAGCCAACCAGTCCATACCCATAATGATGTCAAAATCTATCATCTCCAACTCTATCAAGTCTGCTAGGGTCTGACGACTGTAAAATAAACACCGGGCAACCTTTGTACACCCGTTCAGCTAACACCGAATCACCCACTGGCGTAGCTACCTCAAAAGGCTCTATCGACACCGGCTCTATCCCGATTCTACCAGCAATAAGAGGGGACACATATGACAAGGTAGAACCTGGATCTATCAAAGCATAAACGTCACAGCATGAAATCAATAATGTACCTGTGACGACGTCCGGGGAAGCCTCCTGATCCTGGCGGCTAGCTAAGGAATAAATGCGGTTCTGTGGACCGCTAGAACTGGGACCTCCACCACGACCCCTGCCGCGGCCTGCTGGTCCGTGAACACCCTGCCCTCCGAGGCGCATAACCACAAAAGAAGAAGATCCAGCAACTGACCCTGTCGGCTGAACCATACCACCTCCGCCGCCTCTGGTCGGACAATCCCTCTTCATATGGCCCTGCTGGACACAAGAGAAACAAGCTCCCGAAGCAATATGGCACTCGCCCGAGTGAGATCTACCGCATCGAACACACCGCGATGCGGGTGGTCTCGAACGGTGACGGTCTCTGCCTCCCTGAAACCCCGAAGTCCTGGAGCCCTTGTCACGACCCGACCTCGGGGCCGCGACTGGTGCCCTACCTGGGAACCCCGTTCAGGTATACATCAGAGAATAGCAGCGGAACATACATAACATACAACATTTTTAGACAATAATAACACAGGCTAGCCGATAAGGCCCCCTTCCATAAAATATGCATAATCAAAGAAAATCAGATAACTCTTCTACTTTCAAACCACAACATGTGACTACTGCACTTCAGAATAATAACAACATGGACGGGCCTCGCCATACCCCGAATGTACATAAATCTACAACATCGTGGAAAGATCGCACTAAAAAGACAAGCCTCCGAGAAATGGAGCTTCGACGCCCGATAAGTGATCCTAAGTATGAGGATCCACCACCGCTACCCCCTACTGCAGATGAACGCAGCCCCCGAGGAAGGGGGTCAGTACACAATATGTACTAAAGTATGTAAAACTGGAAAATACTGTAATTACATCATAAGTTTAAAACAAAGCCGGAGACATGTATGATAATAAAAATTACAGTACACAGTGCCTTACTAACAATTAGAGTAACTAAGAGTATACATACAACATAAAAATAGGAAGCTCACGATCAAAGCAGGACCATCCGCCCGCAGTATCATTAAGCAATCCTACTCCTGGGACTATTTCACCCGCATAGGTCGTGTGGACCCGCATGAGGTATTCCTCGCATAGGCTGTACCCGCCCGCATGGAACTATTTCACCCGTATAAGCCCATAAGGACTCGCATGAGGTATTCCTCGCATCGTGGGTAGAAAATCCACGGAAAAACAGGTGGTATAACGTCTTGGGGATTTACCCCTCATTTATACTCTTACCACAGCGGTGGTATAACGCCTTGGGATTTACCCTCATTTATACTCTTACCCCGGAGAAGGTGGTATAACGCCTTCTGGTTTACCCTCATTTATACTCTTACCCTATCTCAACCGGCCATCATACATAACATAAGCCCTACCGGCTTATCATACAATAAATAAGCAAGTTAAGAAATCCCCCTAACTTCTTATTAGTCTTATTCATATATACTCTCATTTTAGTTTACTTAAGGCACTAACATATCTTTTATAGAAATCCGGGAATTTAACCCAAGTACTACATACTTCTACTCTTTAAAACAAATGACTCTTTTTAGTATAAAACTTCCAAGATACTATTAACCGTAGTATCAAGTCAAAATTACAACCAAGGAAACATCTCATTCAATGGGACATCGAAAATTGATAAGGGTGAGAACCGAAGAGTCAACTATTCTAATGAATTCAAAGGTTGCGGAAACCAAAGGGGCAGCTCGTCAAAAGAGGTTTGGAAACTTGATGGCTACGGGATCCGAAGGGACTACTCTTCAAACGAGTCTTGGAAGATCAACCAATGTGGAAATTGAAGGGTCATTCCTTTCCAATTCGCCTAAGACCTCTCATTTGGTCTCGGCCAATGGAGCATTTAATGCCAAAGGACTTGAACCATCTATGGCAACCTTTCCCAATAGTGCACTAGTCTTGAATTCCCCCACGAATGCAACTAATGCACCTACTGAGCGTGCAAATGTTACTCGGGTGCCACAACAAAATAAGGAGTTTAATTCAACGAAGGAAACTTATGCGGGAATCTTTACAAGTCCTCGTCTAGAATCAAAAGGACTTAAATCTTTTATGATCTTATCCCCTCTTGTAATGACACCTTTTGAGTGACCACTCCTCCCCTCCCCCATTTCTTGTTTGCATAACGTTGAGGATTGAGAACCCTCAATGACTGATTGTAGCCACCTTTATTTCCGTTATTAGTAATAATATTTGCATTTACCTAAAAAAAAATTACTTTCAAGACAAGTCACAATACCTTTAGAAATAAAGTTAGGTTTCTAAATCAAGTGACACATTTTCTTATAAAACCTTAGGCAATTGATGCCTTAAAATCAAATTGCCTTTTCATTAAATCAAGTCATTTATCTTTCCATAAAGCAAATATAACCAACTTCCCATAAAGTCGTTATATTCACTTTATACCTTAGCCAAATACAATTTCCTATCCAAGGGACTTATACGTTTAAAACGGAACAAGTATCACATACTTTAAAACTCTTCAAGTCCCTTAACTTTAATAAAACTTAAGACATCCTTAATACTTTCAAAGAAGTGAGTTAATCTCCTAACTCACCCGACTTGGCTATTCATAAAACTAGTAAAGGATATCAAGGTTCAGACGCTCACCGCACTACATACCTGCGACTAGTCATGCTCAAAAGATAGGAAAAGTTCTACATACCTCTTGGGCCAATCCACTTGCTACGCATAAATATCCCGCCAAGTATGTCAACCTATAATATCCACAATACGCCTATTAACGCCTTACTTCAAACGTATAATATTATAAGTGTAAAGTCTCTAAATTCTACGGAAAATCTGACAAAGACCTCCTTTGTTTCTACTTACTTTGCCACCTTTTTCAAGGCCGAATACAATAACCAAACACGCCACATTTAAGGCCCAATCAATGCAATCAACAATAGGGGATTACACGCCTACTAGACGTGTAAAATTCCGCCCCACAAACGATATCAAACTAATACAACTACTAGGCCAATTCGGCAAACTTGAGGTACTATAACATCAATTTTTATCCAATTTCCATTTCAATCCAAGTTGTTAGCATAACATGATATCAAGTCGCAATCGATTATACTACTATAATCTTCAAGTAAGTAACATGCGACGATTCTAGTAAACGACCAAATTGTAATCCAACTTCACATGGCTTACATGACATTTCGGATTTTAAGGCTACAAGCAATCCATAATACTTATAAACTTCAACACATATACTTCATGCTAGCAACATGTAAAGCTAACAACAATATAAATAATCTTGTAACACTTTTAAGAGACAAAATTATACCTCAACGAATCTTAATCCAACTCCAAATCCGAAGTCGCTCCTTAGTAACTTAGAGCCACTTCAAGACACTTCAATCCGCTAGTTGAGACCCTTAGAACAACACCAACAAATTTTTTTGGTTGTTGTGGGATAGCAAACCCGAGAGCAACTATTGTTGGTCTTCCAATTTCTTGAAATTTTTTCTAAGTGTTGGACTCACTCTTGCTACTAGTAGTATTATATAGCACAATGAAGGGTCAAGATGTAAACAAATGGGTGGCTTGGATGAGGTCTTAGTAAATATCAAGCCTTGTGGACCCATTGACCAAGTCAATTATGTCAAGCTCTCTACTTGCAAGACTTAGTCATCCTACAAAGGTCAAATGACCCTTTAGCCCTTGCTTAATTTGTCCAAGGCAACCATAAGGGGGGGTGACACGTGTCGCCCTCCCATTCGTCACAATATTACGTTTTCCGACAATTTCATAATTCCGATAAAATTTTACAAGTCTCAAATCTTAACACTTGTGAGTTCTTACGTACATTCTTAAAGCATGTCCTGTAAATACGGGGTATAACAGCCCTGACCTTCTCCTGAATGACCCAGCTGATCAACCCTCCTACCAGAAAACCGAGAAGGGGCACTCTGTGCCGGCTGAAATGTGAACCTAGTCTGCTGCTGAGGATGTCCGCCTCGCAAATTGCCCTGGAACCCTGTTGTCCTGGCCCTCTTGGGCTGGCCTAAGTCTAGTTGATCCTCTTTCTCTCTGTCCTCTATCCCCTGCGCATAAGCCTGCATCCTGGTAATATCCATACCGGGCTGAAGGGCCACCCCCAAGCATTCAGTAATCATATGATGGTATAGCCCCATCACATAGCGATGAACTCTGTCTGCCATGTCAGTCACGATGGTGAGTGCATACCTGGCCAATGAGTCAAACTCTAGACTGTACTCTCTGATAGTCCTCTCATTTTGTCTCAATGTCAAAAATCTATCCACGCGGGCTCTCCTCATCTCGGGAGGCAAAAAGTGATCCATAAAGGCCTCTGTGAACTCATCCCAAATAGCTGGAAGAGCACTCTCACCTCTAGACAGCTCCCATGACTCAAACCAGTTCAACGCAATATCGTGTAACCGGTACGAAGCTAACACAACCGACTCTGTCTCCGAAGCCCTAAGCACCTGCATAGTCCGCTGTAACTGCCGAATAAACTCCTGAGTGTCCTCCTCAGATCTCGAACCATAGAACTCGGGTGGATGACAACCCAGAAAATCCTGAATCCGCAAACCGCGGCTCAGGGTTAGCTACCGCCTCGTCGGCCGCTCGCCACTACGCCGTCAATAATCGACCGCTCTCCGTAATCTTATACTCACCGGCCGGAACTGAGGCTCGTGTACCGTAACCTTCGAGCTACGCCGCCTTTCGGCCTCTAATACCGGGCGTGGCTGAACTCGCCGACCGCCACAATCTCGTGCATAGTCCGGGCTGAGTCTCGTAAACCTCTCACAGACCGCTAGCGCCTCCCGCCGCCGCTTTGCCCTTCTAGGCCCTGGTTGCCTTCCGTGGAGGCATAACTGATACATAAGAATAGGTCAGAGAGGATTCAACCTAATAAGACAACTCTATTGCACGATCTCAGAGAGAGAAGAATGGAAACCAATCCTAAATGTCATGCAGCCTCCTGATTATAGATGTGGTGCACAACACACCGATAATCAAGACTCTACCAGACACGGTCTGTAGACACTTTCCGAGGACTAACTGCTCTGATACCACTTTTGTCACGACCCGTCCCCGGGACCGCGACTGATGCCCTACCTGGGCACCCCGTTCAGGTAAATATCAGAGAATAGCAGCGGAACATACACAACACATAACCATACTTAGAAAATAAACATCAACAGGCTAGCCGATAAAGTCACCTTCTGTAAAATGTACATAAACCAAAAATACATCAATACAACTATGTTCTTTAAAACCCAATCCACAAATATGACTACAGACCTCTAAGAATAACAACTTTTAAAAATGAGTCTTTTTCATATAAAACTTCCAAGATACTAATAACCGTAGTATCAATATTAGGCCCCACGTAACCAATATTCTCATAAGACCTCAATGACAATTGGGTTCCATATTGGGCCCCACGTAACCAAATCCGTAAAAATAAATTTTCATAATGTTAATAAGTTCCATAATCCTCAAATAATGCATTTTGTTTTAGAATCCAATTCTCATCAACAAACATTTTTCCTTTCCGACGTTCGGAAGATTTTCCGTCGGAAAAACAATTCTTCCCTTCGTACCCATTTTCAAGTCTTGTGTTCTCGCGTCTATTCTCTTATACATGTCCTGGACTTACGGGGTGTAACAATATGTGCACGCCGACAGTGATGTAGGATGCCACAGGCGTGTTACATATATATATATTATACTTGCGGCAGTCGGCAGTGATGGAGGATTCCACTGGCACGCTTTGATGTTTGTGGGCTTGAGACCCTTACTGGACTGTGTGATGATTTTGAGGGCTTGTGTCCCTAGCCTTGGTGTAACTATTGTTTATGTGTTGAAATAGTCTTTAAAAAGGTAAAACTGACTTTCATTACCTTCATTTTGACAAGGCACATTTGTACTGTTAATTTGGTTATCATACTTGTCTCCAACTTTATGTCTAGACTTATGATTTAAATTGCAATACTTTCAATTTCATATACTTGGTACATATTTTGTACTGACCCCTTTCCTCGGGGGACTGCGTTCATGCCGCAGGTAGAATTAAACAGGTAGCTGGTCCTTACTCTTAGGATCATTGTTCAGCTATTGAGAAGCGCCATTACTCCGGAGGCTTGTCTCTGGTTCAGATCCCTGATATTGTCGGTGGTTGTACATTCAGGGGTATGACGGGGGCCTGTCCCGTCACATTTGATATGTTAAAATTCATAGAGGTCTGTAGTCATGTATGTGGGTCAGTTTGTATAAAAAGATGTAACTGCTTCTGGCTATGTATATATTCAGGAAGGTGGCCTTATCGGCTAGCCTGTTGTTTTCACATTGTTGTATATTTAAGAGTTGTATGTATGTTCCGCTGATTTTCTCTGATGTATACATGTAAGGGTGCCTGTGTAGGCACTGGCCGCTGCCCGGTCGTGACAAAAGTGGTATCAGAGCAGTTAGTCCTCGGAAAGTGTCTACAGACCGTGTCTAGTAGAGTCTTGATTATCGGTTTGTTGTGCACCACATCTATAATCAGGAGGCTGCAGGACATTTAGGATTGGTTTCCATTCTTCTCACTCTGAGATCGTGCGATAAAGTTGTGTTGTTAGGGTAGTCTCTTCTTAACGAGTTATATTGATTGCAGCTGTGAGGAAGGCAGCAGTGACCCAGGAAGGATTATGTGAATTGTGTATCCAGGTTGGTAATAATTGTTGTATAGTTGGTATAATGATATACAACTATACGTATTTATGTATGAGGGTCAGACGCGTGTTGCCTAGAATGATTTTAGATTGCCAAGAATTGGTAAGGACTAATTAGATATCGGGAAGGTATGAAACAACTTAATGAATTCTCATCAAAGTTTTATGTGCTAATTTGAGATAATTAGGTGGTGTTGAGTTGTCTGATAAGGTAATCAACCCTTAAGAAATCATGTTAAGGGACTTAAAGAAAGAATTGTTTTCCAAAGGAAAAATCTTCCGAACCTCGGGAAGGAAAATTGTTCGTTAATGAGAATTGGGTTCTCAAATTTGTTATTTGAGACTTTTAGAATTTATCGGAATTATGAAATTTTATTTTCAGAGTTGGATACGTGGGCCCACCCGAGAAATTTTACGTTTTGTGGGGCCCACGAGGTTTCCGATATTTTGACCAATTATGGAAATTTCGGGAAACGAAATTTTATGGACCAATGGGAGGGCGACACGTGTCACCCTTCACATGGATCATGATGGACGAAATCAAGGGAAAAGTGTAGCCAATTTTGGCTTGATAAAATTGACTAAGTCTTGTAGTCAACATAGCTTGAGATAATTGACTACATCCTAGTCTTCCATTTGGATTAATCCTATCCCTTGATTTAATTATATATACTAACTACTAGTGCAAGTCTAGTCTTCAAGACTTGGAAAAAATCAAGAACGTGTGTGTTCTTAGAGAGAGCTCTCGGCAAAGGCTCCTTAATAAAGAGAAAATTTTGCAATCTTGCTTCATAAATCCCAATATTCAAACCTAAGATCCCTAGAGGTATTCTAAGGATATCCCAATACAAAAATCCCGGAAAAACTACGTTATTACGTTAGTCGCAACATGAAAACCTAAGGGGTTTTTCATAGTTGGAGTTGGAACTTGAAGAGGAGTTCTTCATAAGCTTCTAAGGGTTGCTTGGAGTGGATTTGAACGTCAAGAAGAAGAGCTAAAGTTGCTAAGGATCGACTTAAAGTCTTGGATGATATTTGGGCTTATTGAGGTAAAACCTTCGTCTTCTTAATGTAATTGAAGATTACATGTTATAGTAGTTGATAGACGAGCATGTTATATATAGAATGAAGTTTGAAAAGATTTGGATCATGTTGAGATGTTAAAAACCAAAAATTGGCATGCTAGCCATTAAGGTTGTAAATCAATTCGGTTGTTGGTTATAACTGTTACATGTTATATAAGGAAGAGAATATAGTTGTTTTAATTGATTGTGACTTATATAACATGTTGGAATAACGATTTGGATTAGAAAGGAAATGAAAAAGACTATATGTTGTTACACATTATAGCCGAGAATGGCCATTAAATTATTGGACTGTTTTATACAATTGTGGGGCAGAATTTTACACGTCCTGTTAGGCGTGTAATCCCCTTTGATTATTTTATTCGTTGAGCCTTAAATATGGCATGTTGGTTATTAATTTTCGGGCCTTGAAAAAGGTGGAAAAGTACGTAGAAACAAAGGAAGTGCTGCCCAATTTTCCGTAGAATAAGAGAGAATTTATACTTAGAATTATTCTACGATAGAAAGCTAGAAGTTGATAGCCGTATTATGGTCATTATAGGTTGGCATTCTACGTGCGGCATATTCAACTTGGCAAGTGGATTAAGTCGGAGAGGTATGCGAACTCTTCCCTATCTCTTGAGCATGAGTATTTACAAAGGTATAGTACAGTAGACGTACGTATTTTAAGTGAACTTGGTTTCAGTTCGGTATCCTTGCATTGATTTCCAAAAGTGAAGTAACTCGGCTTTTAAAAGTATATGTTACTTGATATTACATGTAAAGATTACTTGATTTGAAAGTATATGATACTTGATTTCAAAATTATAAGTCTCTTGGTTTCAAAGAGGAACGTAATTGTCTTGGTTTAGAAAGACATAAAGTGTTATAATGGCTTTATGGAAAGTTAATTATAACGACTTTATGGGAAGTTAAATGAGTGGTTTACTCAAATGATTTAAACAAGGATAAACGACTTGGTTTTAAGAAAGACAACTTGATTTAAAGGCATAAGTTGCCTAAGTTTTGAAAGTAGAAGTCACTTGGTTTAAAGCCTAAAAATGTATTTCTAAAGGTGTGGTGACTTGTTTTGAAAAGTAGACAAACCTTGATACTACGGGTGTTAGTATCTTGAGGGTTTTATACAAGAAAGAGTCACTTGTAAAAGGATAAAGGTATGTAGTACTTTGGGTTAAATTCCCGGATTTTTTCATGACATGTTAGTGCCTTAAGTTATATAAAATGAGAGTGCATACTAATTAAAGCCTAATGAGAAGTTAAGGGATTTATTAACTTCTTAAGATATTATGATAGTCGGTTGTGTTTATGTTATGATATTTATGGTAGCCTTAAGTACTAATGTTATGTAAATTTTGTGGGGTAAACCCCCAGGTTACTACATATTCTGTGGATTTGCTGTCACGACCCGTTCCGGGGCCCGTGACTGGTGCCTTACCCGGGCACCCAAGTAGTCAAACATCAGAGAGATCAGTGGAATATAAAACATACAGATATGAAACAAGAGATCAGATAATAAAATAGGCCAACCAAAACGGTTGCCTTCTTGCATATATACAGATTTTTTTTTTTGAACAGTTACATCCTTTACAACCCTGCCCACAACAGTACTACAGACCTCTAAGAATGTAACAACAACTATGACGGGACAGGGCCCCGCCATATCCATGTATGTACAAGAACCTACAACTCAGGGAAACATACCAAAAGATAAGCCTCCGGAGAAACGGGGCTTCCCAATATGCTGAACTGTGATCCTATGAGCGAGGATCAACAACCGGTGTACTTACTCGCGGCATGAAACGCAGCCCCCGGCGAGGTCAAGATAACAGTACCAAGTATGTGAAATGAAAATATCGAAAATGAAATCATAATAGTCTATATAAAATAGAAGACATATATGATAACAAAACTACAGTTCACAGCATAAAAGTAGTCATGTCAAGTCAGGGACTCACGCCCTCAAGGTCATCCCTCATGCCCGTGGAACTCCTTCCTCACTGCCGGCAGTCTAGGTATAAGTCATGTGATACGTGTAGCATGTCTCGGCCCATCTCATGGACTCGAGGTGAAATCGTATGGAATACATTCCCGGTCCATCTCATGGACTCAGATAAATCGTGGTATACATTCGGTTCATCCCATGAACGCGGTGTCGCATGAAATACATTCGGCCCATCTCATGAACTCGGTATCGGTGAAATACATTCTGCTCATCCCATGAACGCGGTGTCGAGTGAAATACATTCCCGGTTCATCCCATGAACGCGGTGTCGTGTGGAATACATTCCCGGTTCATCCCATGAATGCGGTGTCGAGTGAAATACATTCCCGGTTCATCCCATGAACGCAGTGTCGTGTGGAATACATTCCCGGTTCATCCCATGAACGCGGTGTCGAGTGAAATACATTCCCGGTCCATCTCATGGACGCGGTATCAAATCAGGTGGAATACATTCCCGTTTCATCCCATGAACGCGGTGTCGTGTGGTCATAACATTTAAACGCTCTTTTAAGACAGATTAAGATAACACCATATTTACCTTTTAAAACAACTAAGGTAGCATTATGCCCTTCTTTTTAAACCAAAACACTTTCCTTCTTAAAGTCAAGTAACAACATTCTTTTCCAAAAGTTCAAGTTTGCCTAATTTCAAATATTCACATTTTCTTAATTTCGAAAGGTTTCATAGTTCATAGTCTTAATCATTTAATAACATAATTCTCTTTTAAAAATAGTTGAGTAATATATGCCTTATGTGTGAGTAGGTTATTCTTGTTTATAACAATCTTATTAAAGCAGCCATGATCTAGGAAATGTAATACCATTTTGTCTTATCTTAGCTTATATGCAGATGGAGGTTTCTACTGATTTTATTATAAATACTTATTTGTCAATACATTTTCCTTTATTAACGCTGCAGTGGTTCGTTCGATACTTATTCTCATTTCCGAATCAGTAAAAACATTATTCTTTTAAAAACCAAGTACTCATTACTCACGAATGAGGTTCCACACTTTTTAACAAAATTCATATAAATTCAATTAAGTCAAGCCTCTTATCTTTTGAGATCAAGTCTCTTAACTTCTAAAATCAATAAACCATTCTCTTTATCTCTCTTAAGACATTATACCTAACTTCCCATAAAGCTAGTATAACTCTTATGTTTTCAAAACCAAGTATTACTCTCCTTTCAAATATGATTCTTAATTCTTTTGAAATACTTCAAGATTCTTATTATTTAAAACTCAAGTCAAAAGACATCGAAGTAAAACCACGTTCAGTTAACACACGTACGTCTACCGTACTATATATATTTTTTAAAATATCATGCTCAAGAGGATAGGAAGAATCACATACCTCGCGACGATTATCGACTATTAGCAAATAGCTCCAAAGCATCAGAATCCTCGCTAGCCTTTTCCACCCTTCGAGTAGAATACGCTACTCGCAGTACTTCAACCTCTAACGGTCATACAAGTCTATCAACGTCTAGACTACTCTGTAGACTAGTCTAAGCAGTAGGTTCTCTATTTACGGAAAATCGGGCAGCACTTCCCATCCGTTAAGCTACACAGTCTACTGTAAATACAAATTCATGTAAGTACGCTTTAATTCTTCTTCTTTAATATTCTTCGATGTGATTTCGCTCAATTCTTTTCTCAGAATATCCTTCTATTACGCTTCAATTCTCTTCAAATATCCTTCTATGAATCTTATATTTATTTCTATACCACTACAGTATGTAATTTCCAATTACAATAGAAGGACAAGAGTATTTACCTCGGTAAGCCCAAAATTATCCAAGTTTAAATGTCGATCCTGAGCAACGTTTAGCTCCTACTCTGGGCGCTCCAACCCGCTCCAAACAACCCTTAGAAGTTCTACGCAACTTCTTCTTAATACTTCAACCGGCTATGAAGATTTTTCCTTAGGGTTTCGTTTAGTGACTAATGGAAATATAGTAGTATTTCCGGGCTCTACGTATAGAGGTAACTTTGGAAAGTATTACAAGGTATTTGGGCTAAAGTATTTGGGAATAGTAACAATACTTGGAGAGTATTTTTCTACCAAGGGGGGGCATTTTACGAGAACAACTAGCGGGGTTTCGCCAAGCCTTCACAAGGGGGAAGGGTGAATGGGACGAGAACTTTAAGAGGGAGGGAGAGGGATTTCAAGACTTGGAAATTGCTCAAGTGTGGATGAAATAAGTCTTCAACTAAGGGGGTATTTATAGGCCAATCAATGGCCAAGATTAAGTCAAGTGGTGGGCAAGTGTAGGGTGAAGATTTGGACAAGTGTTGTGTGGGTCCCACTTACTCATCAACCACACAAATATCACAAAATATCCTACCAACTCCTTGACCAAAAATGAAAGGCAAAAAATGTGCCTTGATCGCCCAAGATTTCCGTCCACTTGAGGGTGACACTTGTCACCCTCTCGTTGGTCCAAAATATTTCATCTCTCGGAAAAATCCGCAAAAATTATAAATTTTGCAGCCGTATTTTTCCCTTCGCGAAGTCCGGAAAACGTTTCGTCGGAAAACGATTCTTTTCGCTAGTTGTGCACAAATTTCGACCCTTATGCCTACTTAAGGCTAAAAACTTTTATACGTACGCCCTCACGTACATACTCTGGAAATACGAGGTATAACATTTGCTCCCCACGATGCGAGTGCGGCGTTTGTACTCATTGCGGGTCCACCGGGCCCATGCCGGTGAAGTAGTCTCATGCGGGTGAAATAGTATCATGCGGAGCAAATTGCTTCATTGCGTGTCCACAGGACCTATGCGGGTGAAATAGTCTCAGGAGTAGGATTGCTTAATGATACTACGGACGGGTGGCCCTAATTTGATCATGAGCTTCCTATTTTTAAGCAGTAAAGTATACTCTTGTTTACTCTCATTATTAGTAAGGTACAATGTACTATTAGTTTGGTTATCATACTTGTCTCCAGCTTTATTTTAGACTATATGATTTTATTACGATTTCTGGCCACATACTTGGTACATATTTTGTATCGAATTTTCCTGGTTATGCTCATGCCAGTAGAGTTAAACAGCTTGCTGATCCTCACTCTTAGGATCACTGTTCAGCTGTTGAGAAGCTCTATTACTCCGGAGGCTTACCCTTGGTTCAGATCTCTGGTATTGTCGGTTGTTGTACATTCAGGGGTATGGCGGGGCCCTGTCCCATCACATTTGTTATGTTAAAATTCTTAGAGGTCTGTAGTCATGTATGTGGGTCGATTTGTAAATAAAAAGGATGTAACTGCTTTTGACTATTTATATATATATATCCAGGAAGGCAGCCTTATCGGCTAGCTTGTTGTTTACTTCTTACTGATTTAAGCTGTGTGTTTTATGTATGTTCTGCTGACTTTCTCTGATGGTTACCTATAAGGGTGCCCAGTAGGGCAACAGTCGCGGGCCCGGGGTCAAGTCGTGACAAAAGTGGTATCAGAGCAGTTAGTCCTCGGAAAGTGTCTACAGACCGTGTCTAGTAGAGTCTTGGTTATCGATGTGTTGTGCACCACATCTATAACCAGGAGGCTGCAGGACATTTAGGATTGGTTTCCATTCTTCTCACTCTGAGATCGTGCGATAGAGATGTGTTGTTAGGGTCGTCTCTCCCTAACGAGTTATGTTGATTGCAGCTACGAGAAAGGCAGCAGTGACCCATGAAGGATTATATGAATTGAGCATCCAGGTTGGTAATAATTGTTGTATAGTTGGTATAATGACATACAGCTATACGAATTTATATATAAGGGTCAGGCGCGTGTTGCCTAGAATGATTTTAGATTACCAAGAATTGGTAAGGCCTAATTAGATACCGGAAAGGTATGAAACAACTTAATGAATTCTCGTCAAAGTTTTACGTGCTAATTTGAGATAATTAGGAAGTGATGAGCTGTCTGAGAAGGTAATGAACCCTTAAGAAATCATGTTAAGGGACTTAATGGAAGACTATGTTATAGATTAAGCTGTGTAGTATGCTTAAGAGAATTGTACGGATGAGATCCGTATGGAGTAAGTATGGTGGTTGTGATCAAGACAACATGATTGGGGTATTATGAGAAGTTATCTTACCCGTGTCACGACCTAACCCCGGGCCCGTGACTGGTGCCCTACCTGGGCACCCCTTACAGGTATACATCAGAGAATAGCAGCAGAACATATAAAACTCATAAATGCTAAAATAGTAAGTATCGACAGGTTAGCCGATAAGGCCACCTTCCGTAAAATATACGTGAACCAAAATAAAATAAACCAGTACATTTCTGTTCTTAAAAACCCAATCCACAATGTGACTACATACCTCTAAGAATAACGACTGTGGCGGGACAGGGCCCCGCCATACCCCTGAATATACATCAACCGACCATACCAGGGATCTGAACCAGGGATAAGCCTCTGGATTAAATGAGTTTCCCAACAAAGCAAAGTTGATCCTAAGAGTGAGGATCAAGAATCAGTATACTCAACTCATGCAGATTTAACGCACTTCAAGGGCGAGGTCAGTACAACATGTACCAAATATGTGAAACTGAAAGTATTGTAGTGAAATCATAAGTCTAAAATAAAGCTGGAGACATGTATGATAACTCAAATAACAGTACACTGTGCCTTACTAACAATGAGAGTAAATAAGAGTATACTTACTACATAAAAATAGGAGGCTCACGATCAAAGCAGGACCACCCGCCCGCAGTATCATTAAGTAATCCTACTCCTGGGACTATTTCACCCGCAAGGGTCGTATGGACCCGCATGAGGTATTCCTCGCATAGATCAGATCCGCCGCATAGTCGTGGTAGACCCGCATGAGGTATTCCTCGTGATAGATCCGGTCCGCCCCGCATGGGACTATTTCACCCGCATAAGCCCTTACGGACCCGCATGAGGTATTCCTCGCATCATGGGTAGCAAATCCACAGAATATGCAAATGCCACAAACCCGGGGAATGACCCCGTAATGAATAATATATCACTAGCACAAATCAGCTATCATACATAATATAAGCAAGTTAAGAAATCCCCTAACTTCTTATTAGTCTTGTTCATATACACTCTCATTTTAGTTTACTTAAGGCACTAACATGTCTTTATAAAATCCGGGGATTCAACCCAAAGTACTACGTACTTCTACCCTTTTAAAAATGACTCTTTTTCATATAAAACTTCCAAGATACTAATAACCGTAGTATCAAGTCACAACTACTTTTCAATAAAAGTCACAATACCTTTTAGAAATATAATTAGGCTTCAAATCAAGTGACTTCTTTTCTTTTAAAAACCTTAGGCAATTGATGCCTTAAAATCAATTTGCCTTTCATTAATTCAAGTCATTTATCCTTACTTATCTTACTTAGAGTAAATCTCTCTTTTAACTTTCCATAAAGCTAATATAACCAACTTCCCATAAAGTCGTTATATTACTTTATACTTTAGAAACTTACATTCTTCATTATAACCAAACGACTTAAACTTTCCAAACGAAACTAGTATCATATACTTTCGAAATACTTAAAGTCTCTTAACTTTTAAAAACCAAGATATCCTTAATATTTTTAAACAAGTGAGTTAATTCCCTAACTCAACCAACTTGAACATTCTTAAGATAAACCAAGGACATCAAATGGACTAGATTCCTCAAAATCTCGTACGTCTACCGTACTATACATTTACAACTTATTCATGCTCAAGAGATAAGAAAGTTCCACATACCTCTTCGGTTCAATCCACTTGCCAAGTCCAATATGCCGTACATAGTATGTCAACCTATAATGACCATAATACGTTTATTAACCTCTAGCTTCAACGTAGAATATTCTAAGTGCAAAGTCACTAAATTCTACGGAAAATCGGACAGCACTTCCTTTGTTTCTACATACTTTTCCACCTTTTTCAAGGCCCGAATTCAATAACCAAACATGCCACATTTAAGGCTTAACAATATAGTTAACAATAGGGGATTACGCGTCTACAAGACGTGTAAAATTCCGCACCACAATTGATATCAAACTAGTCCAAAAATACAATGTCAATTCGGCCAAAGGTGTAACAACATATCAACCTTTCCAATTCCTTTTCAATTAAAGTTGTTTAGTATAACATGTTATAAAGCCGCAATCGATTATAACAACTATAATCTTCAAGTAGATAACATGCGACGATTCTAATTATCGACCAAATTGTATTCCAATATCAAATGGCTTAACATGTCATTTCAGATTTTAGGCTACTACAATCCATATCACTTATCAATCTTCAATACATATACTTCATGCTAGTTAAAGTGTAAGGCTAAAACAATATGTAATCTTATAACACTTAAGAGAACAAGATTGTTACCTTAGCGAGCCTTAATCCACTTCAAGATCCGAAGTCGCTTCCTAGAAACTTAAAGCCTCTTCTTGACACTCCAATCCGCCACTTGAAGCCCATACAAGATCACAACCAACTTTCCTTCAATTCTCCATCCAAACCTAGGAAAGTGACTAGGTTTTCTCCTTGCGACTAATACAAAAACGCCACTTTTCTGGGATCTTTCTATTGAGATACCCTTACAATACCCTTAGGAACCTTGGTTTAAAGTGTGGAGCTTATTGGACAACAATTGAAATTTTTCTCCTCTTGAAACCCCCATTGCCGAGAGCCTCCCTTAATGTTCTTCAAATTCTTGAAAAAAAATTCTAAGTATAGAACCTTGTCTTGCACTAGTAAGCTTATATAAACAAATTGAGGGTCTAGATTATAACATTTGGGTGGCTTGGATGATTTTCACTAGGATCAAGCCAAGTGGCCCTTTGAAAAGTCAATAATATCAAGCTCTTAGTCTTGGCAAGACTTGCTCATCTCTTTATTGGTCAAATGACCATTTTATCCATGTCAAATTTCGTCCAAGACCACTAAGGGGGGGTGACACGTGTTGCCCTCCCGTTCGTCGCAATATTTCGTTTTCCGACATTTCCATAATTCCGATAAATTTTTACTCGTCTCAAATCTTAACATTTTTTTGTTCTTACGTACGCTCTTATAAACATATCTTGGAATTCCGGGGTGTAACATTCTTCCCCCCTTAGAAACATTCGTCCCCGAATGTTCTTTTGGGAGTCAAACTTAAAGATAGCGGCATAGTCTCCTTACAACCCCTACATACCAATAATGCCACACGTGGACACATAACAATACTCATATTAAAATGTCAACCTGAACCCCACGTGTCAACTTCGGTTATCTGCATAAAGCTTCTGTTGACTCTGATCTTACTAATAATCTTTCCTGGATAAGCTTCGCTTTATCCACCGCCCGCTGAAACAAGTCTGGACCAAATAACTGGACCTCGCCTACGTCGAACCCACCAACCGGCGATCTACACTTTCTTACATACAAGGCCTCATACAGGGCCATCTGAAATACTGGAAGGTATCTGTTATCATACGTAACTCAATAAGAGGCAAATAATTCTCCCAGCTAACTCTGAAATCAATAACATCAGCCCACAACCTATCCTCAAGTTCTTGGATAGTACGCTCTGCCTGCCCGTCGGTCTGAGGGTGTAATGCAACAATGAGACTCACATGTGTCCCTAATCCCTTCTGAAAAACCTCCAGAAGTTATCTGTAACCGAGTTCATCTGTCTGACATCATAAAAGTAGGAACCCCGTGCAGTCTCACAATCTCCCTGCTATATAAGCTAGTATAATCCTCAGTCGAGTAAGTGGTCCTAACCGGAAACACTACCGTTCGTCACCGCTTACTATGTCCCCCATGGAGTCGCACTTCCTCTGAGTACGATGCCACCCTGTAACAAGATCCATATTAATCACCTCTCATATCTAAGTCGGGATCTAAATTGCCTGTAATAGCCTACTGGGCTCCTGGTGTTCAACCTTGACCTGCTACCAATTCGGACATTTAAGCAACAACTCTGCTACGTCCCTCATCAGGCCATCTTACCAATACATACATCTGAGGTCACGACACAACTTAGTAGACCCCGAAAAATTAGAGCAATAAGCACTGCGTGCCTCCCCTAAAACCTGCTGACTAGTCCTGCAGCATGGGGTACACACAATCTATCCTCCTATTACAGCACCCCATCCGGTGCTACTCAAACATGCTCTTCTATTCTCGGAGAGCCGTGTCTCGGTACCGTATCATAACTGGATCCTCATATTGTTGCCTCTTTACCTCCTCAACGATGGAAGACTCGGCAACCTCTCGGATCTAAGCTTCGTTAACCTTAGAAACACATAATCGAACCCCTCGGCTCGGTAGCTGATGAATCTCTCGGACCACGTCCTGTCTATCTGGCTGCCCATCTGACAGACTACCCATAAATCCACGACTAAGAGTACCTGTAACCGTCTCGGCTTTCCCCGGGTGGTATAGGATGTCAATATCACCATCCTTGAGTAACTCTAACCACCGTTTCTGCCGCAATTTCAGCTGCCTCTGTCTGAAGATATCCCGGAAGCTCTTGTGGTCTGCACAAATATCCCCATGAAGTCTATATAAGTCATGCCTCCAAATCTGCAAGATACGATTAACTGCCGCTAACTCTAAATCGTGAGTAGCGTAATTTCTTTCATGCTCCCGTAACCGTAGGGAATCATAGGCTCTAACTTTATCGTGTTGCGTCCACACACAACCTAGCCCAACACCCAACATGTTACAATAATAACCTAACCCTCTAGTCTCTCAGGAGGGGTTAGAACTGTAGTCGTGGTCAACTTATCTGCTAGTAACTGGAAGCCTTTCTCATACCTGCGAAATATTCGACATCCTTAATTTCAATTATGGTTCTTGTTTCCCTTTCTCTGTTGCGACCAAACTTGGTCACTAAACTTAGACTTGATTCCTTTGTTTGCCTCATGGCTAAGACTTACCGCCAATCACAATTTAGGGGGAGACTTCCTTGATCTCGTCAAGTAGCAATCCTATCATTCTCTCCCAGCTCGTAGAGATAATAGCTAGGTGTTCAACCTCAATTCATGGTATTACATACTCCAATGACTTGTCAAGATTTCTTATCGTTCGAGTGTCTACTCGTCTTTCCTTTATAAGTTATTTTCAAGTTGTCCTGGGGTCCCTCACCCCTCCGTATTTTCTTACTATCCTCCTGGTTAGTACATATGCTACCACTTTTCCTCGAGGTGTTCTTACTGCCCATTATCTACTAATGGTCTTTACACTAGTCTGGGGTAAACATATCTCGTGCAACTTACATAACCATAGTTGTATTCTCTTTTATCATTCTGGTCATAACCTTACCTTATGCTTATGATTAGAAAAAGTATTGCTATTTTGATCCATAATCGTACAGTTTCATACATGCGTACTACCTGCATTCATATCTTTACGACACTTGCTCGACCAATTCGTACGTCGTTCTTAATTACCCCAACACAATACTTTTCCCACAGTTATCTACAAGTGCAACCTATTGTCATGACCCGACCTCGGGCCCGCGACTGGTGCCTTACCCCGGGCACCCTAGTGATACAACATCAGAGAAAATCAACGGAAATAAAAACTTAAACATGGAACAAGATATACAATAATAAAACAGGCTAACCAAAACGGTCACATTTCTGCATATATATAGAAATTTGAACAGTTACATCCTTTACAAACCCTGCCCACAACAAGATTACATGCACTTCTAAGAATTTTATAACAACAACGACGGGACAGGGCCCCGCCATACCCCTGAATGTACAAGAACCTACAATCTCAGGGAATCATACCAAAAAATAAGCCTCCGGAGAAACGGAGCTTCCCAAAACGCTGAACTGTGATCCTATGAGCGAGGATCAACAACCGATGTACTCTACCGCGGATGAACGCAGCTTCGGGCGAGGTCGATAACAGTACCAAGTATGTGAAACTGAAAATACTATAAATGAAATCATAATAGTCTATATAAAATAGGAGACATGTATGATAACCAAACTACAGTACACCATATATAAATAGTCATGTCAAGTCAGGGACTCACGCTCTCACAGTCATCACTCATGCCCGTGGAATTCCGTCCTCACCGCCATAGCTTTATGACATAAATCATACTACGTGACGCGCCTGTGGCATCCTACCTCACCGCCAGGCATACATATACAATACATATATATATACCTCCCGCTCGTGGAATCCTCCATCACCGCATTGTAGGTGTAACATATAACTGTGTGACGCGCCTGGCATCCTACCTCACCGTTTACAGACACATATACAATACATATATATATATATATATATATATATATATATATATATATATATATATATATATATATATATATATATATAACGCGTCGCATGCCCCTAATCCTCATCGTATAAGCATGGCCATAACGTGCCCTCGGAATCCCTCATCGTAGGCGCAGGTCTTCATGGGGAGCTAGCCCATGGAGTAATAATATAACATGCCCCCTGAATCCCTCATCGTAGGCGCAGGTCTTCATGGGGAGCTAGCCCATGGAGTAATAATATAACATGCCCCCGGAATCCCTCATCGTGGGCGCAGGTCTTCATGGGGAGCTAGCCTATAGAGTAATAATATAACATGCCCCCGGAATCCCTCATCGTGGGTACATGTCTTCACGGGGAGCTAGCCCATGGAGTAAAGTATAACATGGTCGCATGCCCCGAAATCCCTCATCGTATAAGCATGGTCATGGAGTACTGAAACGCCCGGGCATCTAACCCGCATCCTGGCCGCATGCCCCGGCATCCCTCATCGTATAAGCATGGCCAAGATCAATCACATTGGAAGCATACCCGTGGAATCTCCACACGCCAGACGCCCAATAAAACGACGCATCTAACCCGCATCCTGGTCGCATGCCCCGGCATCCCTCATCGTATAAGCATGGCCAAGATCAATCACAATGGAAGCATACCCGTGGAATCCTCCGTCATGGCCGGTATGTCCAAGTAAATTCATAACAAGTCAGTCGGCCCTCCAACTGAGAGACGCGGTAACATAGTAATACCACTAAAGGCTATCACAACTAGATAGAAAAGTTTAACTTACTCTTAGTGTTACACCCGGTAGTTCCTGGGTATATATGTGAGGACGTACGTACGAGAATAAGACAGCAATATTGGAAAGGAAGGAAGATGTGATTTTTTCGACGGAAAAGTTTCCGAATTTTGTGAAGGAAAAAGGTTTGTTAATGGGAATTGGATTCCCAGATTTGGTATTTGGACTTCCTGGATTATATTAGAATTATGGAATTTTATTTCCGGATTTGGTCACGTGGGGCCCACGGGAGAAATTTATGGTTTTGCGGGGCCCACTTTATTTTCGAGGTTTTGGATATTACGGATATTTTCGGAGATGTAAATATTTTGGACGAGTAGGGGGCGACACGTTTCACCCCTTTAGGTGGCCATGTGGGCCGAAATGGGTGGGGACAAGTGGCTAGCCACTTGTCCATGCTAGGTCGAATAGCCTTGCTACTTGTCTCTTGATTTTGTTGGCCATGTGGTGGGTGGGACCCACACACACATGTCCCAATCTAGACCACACACTTTCTCACATCCTAGCCCTTGATTTCTCTATAAATACCCCCCTTGAGTGCAAGACTTATTCATTCCACACTTAGTTATTTTCCAAAGCTTGAAAAATTACTCCCTCCCTTCTAGTGGCTCTCGGCCTTGGGCTGATTTGTGGAGCTTAAGTTGTCCAAAAATTCTTAAAGTTTTAAGTGTTCTTCCTTAAGGTGTTAGGAAGATTGTGTACCAAGTGTTGGAAAAGATTTCACACCCCTAGCCTAGAAACCTTGCCTTGGCCGAAACTTGCCATAGTTTGAGCCTAAGTGTTCTTCACTTTTTTGAGTTGGATCTTGAAGAGGAGTTGGTTAGGAGCTTTTAAGGGTTGCTTGGAGCGGGTTGGAATGTAAGGAATTGGAGCTAAGCGTTGCTCAGGATCGACTTATTAATCTTGGATAATTTTGGGCTTATCGAGGTAATGATCTTTGTCCCCCTATTGTAATTGGATATTTCATATTGTAGTAGTTTAGAATTGAGTATAAGATATATTGGAAGGATGATTATAAAGAATTGAATCAGATTTACATTGGATCAGATTTATGAGACTTGTAGTATTATTGTGGGGCGGTGTTGTACACGTCAGGTTAGACGTGTAACCCCTCGAGTTGTTGGCTCGTAGCGCCTTGATAGAGGAGGAGATTTATGTGGTTACGGGGAGGCGCCGAATTTTCCGTAGAATAAGGAACCTTGTACTTGGAATTGTGCTACAAAGAGATCGAGAAGTTGATAGACGTTTTGTGGCCTTTTTAGGTGGAAGTACTACGAGTAGCGTATTCTACTTGAAGGGTGGAAAAGGCTAGCAGGTGGTTACTGATTGGAGCTTTTTGTTTTTTGTCGATAATCGTCGCGAGGTATGTGAACCTCTTCCTATCTTTTCTAGCATGATTGTTGTGAACTATGTAATACGGTAGACGTACGTGTGCTAAACGAATTTGGTTGGTTTAAAACATAAAGTGTTATAACGGCTTTATGGGAAGTTTGTTATAACAACTTTATGTAGGTAAAGAAATGGTTTGTGGTTTTTAAAAGATAAGAGACTTGACTTATAAATGACTTGATGTGAAATATTAAGGACTTGGTTTGTGTTAAAAAGTTGTGAAACCGCATTTATGAGAAATGGGTAATTGGGTTTTAAAAGGAATAAGTTATATTGATTTCGGAAATGAGAATAAGTATCGAACAAACCACTGCAGCGTTAATAACGGAAAATGTATTGACTAATTAATTATTATTAAACCAGTAGAAACCTTCATCTGCATAGAAGCTAAGATAAGACAAAATTGTATTACATTTCCTAGATCATGGCTGCTTTAATAAGATCATTAATAACAAGTATTGATTTTTCTTAAATTCCAAAGTAAGAAGCTTGATTTATAAAAGAGAGAGACTTGAGAATTTGAAGTGTTTTTGTTTAAATGGAAGGCATGGTTTTGTCTTACATTGGTTTAAAAAGAAAGGCATGGTTTTGTCTTAAGATGGTTTAAAAAGAAGGTATGGAAATTGATTTGGTTTACCTAAAAAGATAGTTACTCTATTTTGATACTACGGGTATCGTGTGACTTTTTGTGAAAGAAATGGATCTTTTAAAGAGTTAAAGTACGTAGTACCTTGGGGTTAAAAATCCGGATTTGTTGTAATAAAATGAAAGTCTATGAGTACGTTAAACTTGCCTGTGCTTGTTGTGATAGCCTTTGTTGTGCAAATGTTTTGATTATGTGCTACCGAGTCTCTCGATGGAGGGCCGGCTATCTGGTTGATTGGACATACTGACACGTTGGGTGGCCCACGAGTATGCTTCCACTATGAGTGCTATATTGTTATTTCCTTTGGACATACTGACACGATGGGTGGCCCACGGGTATGCTTCCACTAGGAGTGTTATATTGTTATATCCTCGACCTACCGACACGTTGGGTAGCCCACGTATGGTTCCATTAGGATTTTTGTTCCATGGACTAGCTTCCACGAGGTTTACCGATTCGCCTTGGTATCCGTAGCTAGCCCCGTACTTGCCTTGGCCGTTCTTGATGCAGTTGGTTCGGTATTTGGCTTTCGACGGCCCTGCTCAGTTTTGTGGGCGAAGTCTCGTGACTTACGGTTGTGATCCGTGGTTAGCTCGTTATTTGCCCCGTCGCCTACGCATGCAGTGAGGATCTGGTAGAGGCTATCGACTTGCCACGCGGTCGCCTTCGCGAGTCGGTGTTTGACGAAGTCTTGTGACTACGGTTGTGATCCGTGGTTAGCGTGGTTACTTGCCCCGCCGCCACGCGCGCAGAGGATCTGGTAGAGGTATCGACTTGCCACGCGTCGCCTTCGTGATATAGTTATTTTTGTATTGTTGGTACGGTAGGTTCGTAGTCGGCTTTCGTACTTGCCCGGCCGATACGATGCAGTCGATCTGGTAGTTATGCCTTCGTACTTGCCCCGTACGGTTTTATGACACAGGTGGGACCTGGTGTTCACATGTACTCCTTGGTGTTATTATATCATAGACTGCCGGCAGTGAGGAAGGTATTCCACGGGCATGATTGATGTTGTGGGCGTGAGACCCATAGTTATATTTGAGTGATGACTTTGAGGGCGTGAGTCCCTGACTTGACATGACTATTTATATATTGTGGACTGTAGTTTGGTTATCATACATGTCTCCTGCTTTATATAGACTGTTATGATTTCAGTTATAATATTTTTCGCCACATACTTGGTACTCAGATCGACTCTTCGGCCGCGTCCATGCCGCAGTAGGTACACCGGTTGTTGATCCTCGCTCATAGGATCACAGTCAGCCGTGGGAAGCTCTGTTTCTCCGGAGGCTTATCTTTTGGTATGATTCCCTGAGATTGTAGGTTCTTGTACATTCAGGGGTATGGCGGGGCCCTGTCCCGTCATTGTTGTTATAAAATTCTTAGAGGTCTGTAGTACTGTTGTGGGCCGGGTTTGTAAAAGGATATAACTGTTCGGGTTTTTTGTATATATGCAGAAAGGTGACCGTTTTGGTTAGCCTGTTTCTTATTGTATATCTTGTTTCATGTTTAAGTTTTTATTTCCGCTGATTTTTCTCTGATGTTGAATCACTAGGGTGCCCGGGGTAAGGCACCAGTCGCGGGCCCGAGGTCGGGTCGTGACAAAAGTGGTATCAGAGCAGTTAATCCTCGGAAAGTGTCTATAGACCGTATCTAGTAGAGTCTTGATTATCGGCGTGTTGTGCACCACACCTATAATCAGGAGGCTGCAGGATATTTAGGATTGGTTTCCATTCTTCTCACTCTGAGATCGTGCCTTAGAGCTGTGTTATAAGTTGGACTCCCTCTGGCGTATTCTTATGTACCCGCTATGCCTCTACGCAAGGCAACCAGGGCCCCGATGGGCAAGGCAGCAGAGGGAGCTACGAGTAGAACACAGAGGGTTACGAGGCACGTGCCCTGGCCATTACCTGAGATAGTACTTCAGACGACGAGTTTTATGACGCCGCTAGCCCCAGCAGAGTTTAGAGCGCAGCGATTTCACCGAGGCCACGATACACTGGTCTCAGCCCACGGCCAGGAGCCGAGGATATGAGTTACAAAGAAATGGCCCAGTTACTAGCTAGGGTCGTGGCGTGATATAGGACGGACGGGAGCCGGTGGTTCCGGCAGTGCCAGTGGTTCACCCTTGATCCGATAGTCTGAGACTTCGGGATTTCTTGAGTTGCAGTCCGCCAGAGTTCTATGGATAGAGAGCTGAGGATGATCCTCAGGGTGTCGTGCTAGTTTGGGAGATTGTTATACCTGCGCGCCGTGGCCATGTGATGGGAGGATGTCCAAGTAGGAGGGATACAAGAGGGATGACTCACCACCGGTCGATTCATGGGTTTAGTTGTTCGGGAGAAGGGGGTGTTAGTCAGATGAGGTCACCCCTACCTCGTTGTGGCCGTTGTAATAGACTCCATTATGGGGAGTGTCGTACTATTTCGACAAATTGTATGTTTGCGCCAACAGGCCATTTGGTGAGAGTTTGTCCGAGGCAGGTAGCATGATGTAGAGACTCACCTTTGGGATCGGTGGTGGTTCATCGCCTTATATAGCTAAAGCCTGCACAGTGTGATTATGATTAGAGCGACAAAGGGAAAGTGAGGCAGTAGTTACAGAGATATCTTCAGCCCTTAAGAGACTGATTTATGTTGTTATGGTGGATACATGTTAAGTGCTATGTACGGATAGCATTGTGTTAAGTGTGAATTATAAAACATGGGTAGTTGAAAAGGTTAATTCTGGGGACGAGACAATTGTGAGCCTTAGAATTTATAACAGTTAGGACCTTGGATACAAAGCCGTCTTGAGTGGATGATTTTACGGTTGGTCTTTGTCGAAGTACTTGGTATGAGTGATATATATTGTGGGATAATTCCATGGGTAGTGTGAGATGGAAGTGGTAGCTTTCATGACGTGAATTAGTAAGATTGTTTCGGATCGGGGAAAGAGAGAGTTTGGCGCGATAGCGGGTCGGGTTGAGGCCAGATCGCGGGTCAACCCGCAGCCCGGAATGAGGTGGGGTCAGTTCGAGGTGGTCCCGCCAGGTGGTAGGATCACGAGGTTGCTAGGCCCAGGTTTAGGTAACCATCGTATGAGTTCGTGGATGTGTTCGACCAGAATCGGATCGTGAAGGCTGGGAATAGCCTTAAAGGAATTTGAGGCTAGTAAGATGACCAAGTTTGGAGGTAGTGACTCCAAAGGTTTTGGAAACTGAAGCGAGACTGGAGTATGGTACGTGTACTAGAAAGAGTTCGGGTGTACGAGAAGGGTACGACGAGTAAGGAAAGAAGTGAACCTGTGTTAAGAGATCGGAAGTGACCATTTCTTTTGTGAAGTGAAGATGTGAAGGGAGTATCCTTTAGACCTTGGGGGGGAGCTTTTTTGTGATGTTAGAGGTGATTCCTCGTTGGCTTGGATTTGAGTTTTGCGCGTATGTTATACTATGGCCATTGATGGCATGATTGGTTTCGTAAGTATAGTAGTGAAGACTATACCGGCGCATGTGTTTGGAGACTTAGAGGAACATTCGGACGAATGTTTCTGGCGGGAAGAATGTTACACCGTAGTTCCCGGTATATATTTGAGGGCGACGCGTGCGAGAATGACGGCAATATTGGAAAGGAAGGAAGATGTGATTTTTTCGACGGAAAAGTTTTGGATTTTGTGAAGGAAAAGGTTCGTTAACGGGAATTGATTCCCAGATTTGGTATTTGACTTCTGGATTATATTAGAATTATGGAATTTTATTTCGATTTCACAGTGGGCCCACGGGAGAAATTTATGGTTTTGCGGGGCCCACTTTATTTTTGAGGTT
The DNA here is from genome assembly GCA_029844215.1 of Przewalskia tangutica. NCBI lineage: Eukaryota > Viridiplantae > Streptophyta > Magnoliopsida > Solanales > Solanaceae > Przewalskia > Przewalskia tangutica. The sequence goes on from CM056733.1 coordinate 39,326,066, forward strand.
TTGGATATTACGGATATTTTCGGAGATGAAAATATTTTGGACGAGTAGGGGGCGACACGTGTCACCCCCTTAGGTGCCCATGTGGGACGAAATGGGTGGGGACAAATGGCTAGCCACTTGTCCATGCTAGGCCGAATAGTCTTGCTACTTGTCTCTTGATTTTGTTGGCCATGTGGTGGGTGGGACCACATAGTCAACTTATCTTCCAATCCTTTTCCAATTCCAAGTTCTAAGGTCTAACATGTTTTATAGACATAAACAACTTCAACAACTACAATTTCCTTCTTTATATAACATGTGACAACTTATACTAATAATCAACTTGAATTGTAATCTTAAGGCTAAACATGCTAGTTTTCGGATTAGGGTTCAAATAGTCAATACACTTATCAAACTTCATACTAAATACCTCATGCTTGCTAATATCCATAGCTATAACAATAAGTAATCTTAATTACTAAAACGACAAGAATTATACTTTTACAAGCCCTTAATATTTCCAAGATTCAAAGTCGCTCCTTAGCAATTCTTAGCTCCTTTTCTTATGTTCCAATCCGCTCCAAGAACTCCTTAGAAGCCTATGAAGAACTCATCTTCAAGTTCCAACTTCAAAGTTGAAGAACTCCTTAAGTTTCTGCCTTGTGACTAATACGAAAACACCACTTTTCCGGGATCTTTCTATTGAGATAACCTTATAATACTCTTAGGGACCTTGGGTTAAAGTCTTGTGAATAATGGAACAAAACTACAAATTTTTTGTGTGGAAATACCCTCAAACCCGAGAGCCTTTAGTGAAGAACAAGAATGTGTGATTTTTTTTCTAAGTGTTAAAGAGCTAGTCTTGCACTAGTTAGGTATATATAAAACAATGGAGGGTCAAGATAATCACATATGGGTGGCTAGGATGAAGAGCACTTGGATCATACACAAGTGGCAAGTTGACTTGGTCAATAATATCAAGCTAGCAAGACTTATCCTCCACAATGGTCAAATGACCATTTAACCCTTGCAATTTCGTCCAAGGCTAAGTGGGGGGAGGTGCCACGTGTCGCCCTCCCATTCGTTCATAAAATTCTGTAACCCTCGTGGGCCCCACAAAACGTAAAATTCCTCGGGTGGGCCCCACGTAACCAAATCCATAAAAAAAAATCCATAATTCTTATAAGTTCTTAAAGTCTTAAATACCAAAGTTGAGAATCCAATTCTCAATAATAAACCTTTTTCCTTCACGAAGTTCGGAAACTTTTCCGTCGAAAAATCACATCTTTCTTCCTTTCCATTTTTTTTAATGTCGTATTCTTGTACATACGTCCTCACATACATACCCTGGAACTACGGGGTGTAACACCTATGGCATGACGATACCGAAGACCTTACCCGTCTCCTATCTTTCGTCTAACAACATGGGTACACGTAACCCCATAATACGTACAACTATCCTTCACGTGGGGGAGAGAACTTATCTCCCTTAAATAAACTTTCCTTGGAGTTACAACCCTAATCACCGGGTCCTCTTGTGATCCTATAAATATCTAATCAACAAAAACCTCCTTAAAATTGTGTAGATTTTCAAAACCTACCAAAGATGTCTTCTGTTTTCCACAGGAAACACTCGTACTTATCTTATTCTTGCTTGCGCGCTATCCTGAACTTATCCGGAAGGGTGTGGCCCTGACCGCCACACCAAACCAACTCCAAGTACCTCCAAGGGCACTTAACATAAAATTCCTTCAAATCCCCGTATTAATTACCTTTTGCATCAACTTACCTCAAATGAACAAGTCACACAGACTTATTAAAAACAATGATGTCAAAGAAGGAAGGATGATTCACTGGTTACCACCACTTCTCTTTCTTTCCACCCGATAATCGGCTTACCGGAAAACTGGAATCGAACAAATCCCTCTCCGCAGTCTACGTTGGCATAACAAGAGGCCCACTAGCCCGTACCCATAATGACCTCAAGGTCTGTTATGTCGGCTCTACTAGGTTCAAGTGGTCCGACGATCGATCGCCACCGGCAATTATTATACGCCCGCTCAGCTACCACCCATCACTCACGGGTGTAGTCACCTCGAAAGGTTCTCATGGATTCAGGCTCTATTCCTCTACACTTGGTTGCTCTCTTTTTCACTGGTTGTACGCTTTCTGTACTTCCAAACTAAATCTGGCCCCCAACCTTTGGAGTTACTAAATTAAACAATATAAGGCCATTTTCGGCTCTCACAACCTGGTTCCGGTGGAATGCGTCCACGAACCCGTAAAACGATTAATTAGACTTGGGCCTTGCACTGCGTGACTTCGCCACGTAGCGACTACTACCAACTGATCTCATTCCATTTCAGGCTATGGGGCGACCCTTAATAGGTCCTCAATCCGACTCAGCGTCACACTTAACTCTTACACTTGGTCTGACTTAACCTTTTACTACCCGAGGAGGCCTTATATACCTAAGGTCTCGGCGGTTATCAATATTCTTAGGCTCGCAAGTGCCATGCTCCAAGCCTACCTTATCAGTCCCCCCCCCCCGTAAACGGGTACAATAATTTCTCATAATACTGTAATCGTGTTGTCTTGACCACAACAACCATACTTACTCCATACAGGTCTCACCCGTACCATTTTCTTAATCATACTACGTAACTTAATATATTAACATAGTCTTCCATCAAGTCCCTTAATTATAACTTCTTAAGGGTCCATTACCTGCTCATACAACTCATCATCTCCTAATTATCTCAAATTAGTACGTAAAACCTTGATGAGAGTTCATTAAACTGTTTCATACCGATATTTATTTAGTCCTTACCAATTCCTGGTAATCTAAAACCATTCTAGGCAACACACATATGTGACCCTCATACATAAATCTGTATAGTTGTATGTCATAATACCAACTATACTACAAATCATTACCAACCTGGATACGCAATCCACATAATCTTTCCTGGGTCACTGCTGCCTTTCTCGTAGCCGCAATCAACATAACTTGTTAGGGAGAGACGACCCTAACCACACATCTCTATCGCACGATCTCAAAGTGAGAAGAATGGAAACCAATCCTAAATGTTCTGCAGCCTCCTGATTATAGATGTGGTGCACAACACACCGATAATCAAGACTCTACTAGACACGGTCTGTAGACACTTTTCGAGGACTAACTGCTCTGATACCACTTTTGTCACGACCCAACCCCGCTCGCGATCGGTGCCCTACTGGGCACCGCTTGTGTATACATCAGAGAATAGCAATGAACATATAAAACTCATAAATGCTAAAATGTAAGTATCGATGTGTTAGCCGATAAGTCCACCTTCCGTAAAATATACGTGAACCAAAATAAAATAAACCAAGACATTTACGTTTTAAAAACTCAATCCACAATGTGACTGCACTTAAGAATAACGATCGTATGACAGGGCCCCGCCATACCCCTGAATATACATCAACCGACCATACCAGGGATCTGAACCAGGGATAAGCCTCTGGATTAAATGAGTTTCCCAACAGTTGAACAGTGATCCTAAGAGTGAGGATCAAGAACTCAGATACTCTACTCGCATGATTTAACGCAGCCTCAAGGAGGTCAAGACAACATGTACCAAATATGTGAAACTGAAAGTATTGTAGTGAAATCATAAGTCTAAAATAAAGCTGGAGACATGTATGATAACTCAAATAACAGTACACTGTGCCTTACTAACAATGAGAGTAAATAAGAGTATACTTACTACATAAAAATAGGAGGCTCACGATCAGCAGACCACCCCGCAAAGATCATTAAGCAATCCTACTCGGAGACTATTTCACTGCAGCGGTCGTATGGACCGCATGAGGTATTCTCGTGATGATCGTTGTCACGCCCAACCCCAAGCCAGAATCGAGCCCTACATGGTCACCCTTCTACCTAACAACACAAGAAAACTGCGGAATTTAAATAACACCTTTTTTTTTTAACCAACGTACGTGCAAGGGCAAAGCCGACAAGGCTGCCATATAACATACATAATAAAAGACACTACACTGAACATGAGTCCAATCCCACATATGAATACAGACCTCTAAGAGTTTTACTGAAATATGACGGGACAAGGCCCCGCCGTACCCATAACTATACAAAATCCTGTACTGAAGGAACTATACCAAAAAGATAAACTCCTGAACAGAGGGAGCTATCCAAAAACTCTGAGCAGGGTCCTACACCTACCGATCACCAAACTGCGTACCTAAACCTGCGGCATGAACGCACTTCCCGGGCGAGGTCGACAAGAATGTACCAAGTATGTGAAATGAAGCATCAGTAATGAAATCACAAGCCTAAACAAAGCAGAGACATGTATGATAGCCAACCTACAATACATAATACATAAGCGGCCATATCAAGTCGAGACGCATGCCTCAAGTCATTTCTAAAATATAACCACGGGTCTACGCCATAATATCAATCATGCGTGGAATCCTTCCGCCGGCAAATCCATGATATAATATAACACCAATAGGCATACATGAACACCAAGTCCCACTGTCCTAAAAGCGCATGCCAAGTAGGAAGACGAGCAGGTGGTAAAGCAGGGGGGTATAATGTCTTGGGGGTATAATGTCTTGGGGGTTTACCCCTCATTTATACTCTTACCCTAGAGAAGGTGGTATAACGTCTTGGGGGTTCACCCCTCACTTATACTCTTACCCTATCTCGGAGAAGGTGGTATAATGTCTTGAGGGTTTACCCTCACTTATACTCTTACCCTATCTCGACCGCCACAAACAACACATAAGCACTACTGTGTCTTTTATAAAAATCCGAATTTAACCCAAGTACTACAAATAGCTAAGCATACCCGTGGAATCCCACATCACCGCTTGAGACGCCCAAGTACTTACAACAAGACCGCCGGCCCTCCAACCGAGAGTCGCGACAACGTAATAAAACATAATACTTGCACTCAAAGGCTATCACCAACACATATAGGCAATTCTTAATTAAACAAGCCAAAGTACTTAGCAAGGCACACTTAGAATAATTCTCAATTAATCAAGCCAAAGTACTTATCAAGGCACACTTAGAATAATTCTCAATTAATCAAGCCAAAGTACTTATCAAGGCACACTTAGAATAATTCTCAATTAATCAAGCCAAAGTACTTATCAAGGCACACTTTAGAATAATTCTCAATTAATCAAGCCAAAGTACTTATAAAGGCACACTTTAGAATAATTCTCAATTAATCAAGCCAAAGTACTTATCAAGGCACACTTTAGAATAATTCTCAATTAATCAAGCCAAAGTACTTATCAAGGCACACTTTAGAATAATTCTCAATTAATCAAGCCAAAGTACTTATCAAGGCACAAATAGAATAATTCTCATTTAACAAGCCAAAGTACTACGTGACGCATATTCTTTCAAAAGACTCTTTTTATGTAAAATCCCAAGATACTAACACCCGTAGTATCAAGGTGTGTCTATTTTTCAAAGTAAGTTACTACACTCTTAGAAAACTCATTTCAAAGCTTGAAATCAAGTAACTTCAAATTTTTCACAATCAAGGCAACTCATGCCCATTAATCAAAATAGACAACTTTCTAAACCTTTCATAAAGCCGTTATAACCAACTTCCCATAAAGCCGTTATAACCCTTTATGGTTTTTAGACAATTTCATTCCTTTTATAACCAAGAGACTTATACTTTTAAAACCAAGTATCACATACTTACAAATCAAGTTCTCAACTTTCAAAATACTTCAAGTCTCTTAATATTTAGAAAACAAGTTTCTTCTACTTTTAAACCTCAAGTAACTCACACCTTTAAAACAAGTTACTTCTCTTAAATCATGTCATTTCTCCTCTCTTAAAACAATTAAGTAAATCACTTCTTTGACTCCCCTAAAGTCATTATAATGACCTTTAGGTTTTGGAACTAAGGCACTAGCCAAAAGGTTTGGAAAGCACTTCCTTTTCAAGACTCTATGTACTTTAAGTAAAATACTTTCACTTTTAAGAATCCAACTTCACTAAGGCAATGGATTATACAACTTACAATTTACACCTCAAAGTACAATCAAGGAAGTTCATAGAACAAATTCTATATTAGGCAATCCAAGTACAACCAAGGAATGAATCATTTAAGGAGTATAACTTACTCTCTTTATCTTAAGGAATCATGCTAGAAGAGGAGATAGTTCACATACCTTTTCAGCTAATATCCACAAGCTAAGCCGAATACGCCGTACGTAGAAGTGTCAACCTATAATGGTCACAACAAGACTATCAACTTCTAGTCTCTAACGTAGAATAATACTAAGTATATGGTCTCTAATTCTACGGAAAATCGGGCAGCACTTCCTTTGTTTCTACTCACTTTGCCACCTTTTTCAAGGCCGAATACAATAACCAACACGCCACATTTAAGGCTCAAATAACAACCAAACAAAGGGGATTACACGCCTTACAATACGTGTAAAATTCCGCCCCACAATTAATACCAACTTAGTCCATAATCAAGCCATTCTCGGCTAACAACATAACCACAATTCAAAGTCTTTTCCAATCCTTTTCAAATTCCAAGTTCTAAGGTCTAACATGTTATATAGTCATAAACAACTTCAACAACTACAATTTCTTTCTTATACAACATGCGACGACTTTAAACTAATAATCAACTTGAATTCCAATCTTAAGGCTAAACATGCTAGTTTTCGGATTAGGGTTCCAATAGCCAATACACTAATCCAACTACATAATATATAACTCTTGCTTGCTAATATCCATAGCTACAATCAATAAATAAACTTAATTGCTAACACGACAAAATTTATACCTTTCCAAGCCCTTAAAATTTCCAAGATTCAAAGTCGCGCCTTAGCAATTCTTAGCTCCTTTCCTTAGGTTCCAATCCGCTCCAAGCACTCCTTAGAGGCCTATGAAGAACCCATCTTCAAGTTCCAACTTCAAAGTCAAGAACTCCACAAGTTTCGCTGCGACTAATACGAAACGCTGCTTTTTGAAATCTTTCTATTGAGATATCCTTACAACACTCTTAGGAACCTTGGGTTTAAGTCTTGTGAACAAAGGATCACAAACTAAATTTTTTTGTGTGGGATATGTGCAAACCCGAGAGCAAGGTTCTCAAGAACAAGGCTCCTCTAATTTTTCTAAGTGTAGAAATGTCAAGTCTTGCTACTAGTGTAGTATTTAAAACACATTGGAGGGACTAGATTACAACAAATGTGAGGCTTGGATGGGTTTCACTAGGATCAAGCCCATGTGGACAAGTTGACAAGTCAACAATGTCATGCTAGCAAGACTAATCTTCCAAGGTGGTCAATGACCATTTTACCCTTACTATAATTTCGACCAAGACCATGTGGGGTGCCACGTGTCGCCCTCTCATTCGTCGATAAAATTCCGTAACCCTCGTGGGCCCCACAAAAATGTAAAATTCCTCGGGTGGGCCCCACGTGACCAAATCCGTAAAAATAAATTTCCAAAATGTTAAAAGTTCCATACTCTTCAAATACTGCATTTTGAGAATCCAATTCTCAACAACGAACATTTTTCCTTTCCGACGTCCGGAAGATTTTCCGTCGGAAAAATAATTCTTCCTTTCGTACAAATTTCTAAGTCTTGATTCCTTACGTACATTCTCTTATACATGTCCCGACTTACGGGTGTAACATTCTTCCCCTTAGAAACATTCGTCCCGAATGTTCTTAGTCGCTGTCAAGCTATACAAACTCGGCGATAAACTCTATACTATGTCTAATACCAATACACGACAAGGCCAACGATGCCACACACGGCCACCACAACATACGTGAACATAATAATGGACCTTCCGTCCGTGGTCCCTTCTCACAAAACTCGAAGGTTCTCGTTTTCCCAAACACGGATCCTTAGAGGTTCCTTTCTTTCCTTACTTGTCATACTTTCTCGCACTTTCAAACTCATCTAGTACACGCATAAAATCTCAAATTTTGTTTCTCTTCTCCAATCCTTGGAGTTACTATCCAAACTTGGCCATATAGTTACTTACATTCCCGTTAAGGCTCTTCTCGGTCCTTACGACCTAGTTCCGGTGGAACGCATCCACGAACTCGTACAACGATCAACAAGACTTGGGCCTAGCACCCTCGTGAACCTATCACATAGCGGGACCATTTCTAACTGACATCACCCCATTCCACACTACCGGCTGACCCAAAATGAGTCCATAACCCGACTCATCGTCACACTTAACTTCTCATTCTTAGTCTGAAATAAATCTCTCTTTTATCTCAAGGTACTTCTCACCCTATCCCCTATACACTAGAGGTTTGTCACATAAGCCAAAGTATTCCCATCACATTCTTCCCTATCGGCCTTACATCGTTATGGGCAATTACTACTTGTGAGCTCTACACAACTATAGTCTCAGTTCACTTACCATTCTTGTCAACATTCTTAACTTCTCACTTTACTAATCAAGGTATCCCTACCTCTGGGGTACTATCACATTACAACTCTAGCAATAAAGGGAAAACATATACGCTAGGGTAAAATCTGAATCTATCAACGCACGTATGATTCAAAGGAATCGAAATATACCTGTAACCCCGTGCGATGTCGCCTCTTGATCCTGCCCCGTAGTCACGTCATCTCTGCGGTTCGAAGGACCGCTAACTATAAACTCCACTCGACTCTACCACTACCGCTAACATCCAACACCGCTCGGGAACGCATACCGTGAGGAAAGTGGAACCAACTACCGCCTCATAGATCGAACCACCTCACCAAGGTTCTTTCTAAAAGGACATACTCGTAATATGGCCCTGACGCCACAATAAAAACAAACACTGTTCCATAACGGCATTTCCGAACGACGCTTACCACATCCGATACTGAGGAATAGGTGGCTCTACCGAGAAAGTCCTCTCGCTCCTCCGAGAACTCGACTGGAGCTCGGACCGCTCCTAAATACCTTGTGGGGTCCAAACTCCCACCGTGAGCTGCGGGGTATGTACTGGGTAGGTGGACGAATATCTCACTGGCCGCCGAGGCAGCCGCCCAAAACTCACCGAATAACCAACCGGTCTAGCCTCTTACGCCGATCTCCACGCTGCCCTCTACCTCTGACACTGCTTGCATCGCCGAATAACCCTCACAAGAAATCAGAGTAATCGCTATCTTGGTCAATAACATAATGGCTTCCTTCACGACCCTAACGTCTTCCCCTAATCGAAACCGAGGCTCGTGTTGGGGCCTCAAAACTCGCGCAGAAGAACTCGCCGATCGCGAACAACATCCAGATACCACGGGCATAAGCCCTATCAACTCTCGAGTCCGACTAGTAGCTCGCTACTCCTTTGCCCTTCTCAAGGCCGTTCTCCTCGAGGCATAATCAGAACACAAAATCACGTCAGAGAGGAATTATCTTACTAACACAGCTCTATTGCTCGATCTTAGAGTGAGAAGAATAGAAACCAACTCCTAAATGTCCTGTAGCCTCCTGTTTATGGGTGTGGCGCGCAACACACCGATAATCAAGACTCTACTAGACACGGTCTGTAGACATTCCGAGGATCGATCGCTCGATACCACTGCCACGCCCGAACCGGGCGTGGATCGTGCCCTACCTGGTCACCCTTCTACCTAAAAACACAAGTAAACTGCGGAATTTAAATAACACCTTTTTTTTAACCAACGTACGTGCAAGGGCAAAGCCGACAAGGCTGCCATATAACATACATAATAAAAGACACTACACTGAACATGAGTCCAATCCCACATATGAATACAGACCTCTAAGATTTTTACTGAAATATGACGGGACAAGGCCCTGCCGTACCCATAACCGTACAAAAGCATGTACTGAAGGAACTATACCAAAAAGATAAACTCACGAATGTATGGCTATCCAAAACTCGAAAGGCGGTCCTACACTGCCGATCACCAAATCTGCGACCTAAACTGCGCAGATGAACGCAGCTTCAAGGAGGTCAAGACGAAGAATGTACCAAGTATGTGAAATGAAATGCATCAGAATGAAATCACAACATCTAAACAAAGCAGAGACATGTATGATAGCCAACCTACAACATATAATACATAAGGTCATATCAAGTCGTGGACGATGCCTCAAGTCATTTCTAAAATATAACCATGGGTCTACGCCATAATATCAATCATGCCCGTGGAATCCTTCCTCATCACGGCTGATCCATGATATAATATAACACCAATAGGCATACATGAACACCAAGTCCCACCTGTGTCCTAAAATCAGACGCAAGTAGAAGACGAGCGGTGGTAAAGCGGGTATAATGTCTGGGGTTTACCCTCATTTATACTCTTACCGGAGAAGGTGGTATAGCGTCTGGGGTTTACCCTCACTTATACTCTTACCCTATCTCGACCGACCATCAAACAAAACAAGCAGGGGTATAATGTATTGGGGTTTACCCTCATTTATACTCTTACTCGAGAAGGTGGTATAGGCCTGGGGTTTACCCTCACTTATACTCTTACCCTATCTCGATCGTCACAAACAACACATAAGCACTACTGTGTCTTTTATAAAAATCCGAATTTAACCTAAGTACTACAAATAACGGAAGCATACCCGTGGAATCCCACATCACCGCTTTGTGACGTCCAAGTACTTACAACAAGACCGCACACTCCAACCGAGAGTCGCGACAACGTAATAAAACATAATACTTGCACTCAAAGGCTATCACCAGCACATATAGGCAATTCTTAATTAAACAAGCCAAAGTACTTAGCAAGGCACACTTAGAATAATTCTCAATTAATCAAGCCAAAGTACTTATCAAGGCACACTTTAGAATAATTCTCAATTAATCAAGCCAAAGTACTTATCAAGGCACAAATAGAATAATTCTTATTTAACAAGCCAAAGTACTACGTACGTACATTCTTTTCAAAAGACTCCTTTTTATGTAAAATCCCAAGATACTAACACCCGTAGTATCAAGGTGTGTCTATTTTTCAAAGTAAGTTACTACACTCTTAGAAAACTCATTTCAAAGCTTGAAATCAAGTAACTTCAAATTTTTCACAATCAAGGCAACTCATGCCCATTAATCAAAATAGACAACTTTCTAAACCTTCCATAAAGCCGTTATAACCAACTTCCCATAAAGCCGTTATAACCCTTTATGGTTTTTAGACAATTTCATTCCTTTTATAACCAAGAGACTTATACTTTTAAAACCAAGTATCACATACTTACAAATCAAGTTCTCAACTTTCAAAATACTTCAAGTCTCTTATTATTTAGAAAACAAGTTTCTTCTACTTTTAAACCTCAAGTAACTCACACCTTTAAAACAAGTTACTTCTCTTAAATCGTGTCATTTCTCCTCTCTTAAAACAATTAAGTAAATCACTCCTTTGACTCCCCTAAAGTCATTATAATGACCTTTAGGTTTTGGAACTAAGGCACTAGCCAAAAGGTTTGGAAACCACTTCCTTTTCAAGACTCTATGTACATTAAGTAAAATACTTTCACTTTTAAGAATCCAACTTCACTAAGGCAATGGATTATACAACTTACAATTTACACCTCAAAGTACAATCAAGGAAGTTCATAGAACAAATTCTATATTAGGCAATCCAAGTACAACCAAGGAATGAATCATTTAAGGAGTAGAACTTACTTTCTTTATCTTAAGGAATCATGCTAGAAGAGGAGATAGTTCACATACCTTTTTGGCTAATATCCACAAGCTAAGCCAAATAAGCCGTACGTAGAAGTGTCAACCTATAATGGTCACAACAAGACTATCAACTTCTAGTCTCTAACGTAGAATAATACTAAGTATATGGTCTCTAATTCTACGGAAAATCGGGCAGCACTTCCTTTGTTTCTACTCACTTTGCCACCTTTTTCAAGGCCGAATACAATAACCAACACGCCACATTTAAGGCTCAAATAACAACCAAACAAAGGGGATTATACGCCTTACAATACGTGTAAAATTCCGCCCCACAATTAATACCAACTTAGTCCATAATCAAGCCATTCTCGGCTAACAACATAACCACAATTCAAAGTCTTTTCCAATCCTTTTCAAATTCCAAGTTCTAAGGTCTAACATGTTATATAGTCATAAACAACTTCAACAACTACAATTTCTTTCTTATACAACATGCGACGACTTTAAACTAATAATCAACTTGAATTCCAATCTTAAGGCTAAACATGCTAGTTTTCGGATTAGGGTTCCAATAGCCAATACACTAATCCAACTACATAATATATAACTCATGCTTGCTAATATCCATAGCTACAATCAATAAATAAACTTAATTGCTAAAACGACAAAATTTATACCTTTCCAAGCCCTTAAAATTTCCAAGATTCAAAGTCGCGCCTTAGCAATTCTTAGCTCCTTTCCTTAGGTTCCAATCCGCTCCAAGCACTCCTTGGAGGCCTATGAAGAACCCATCTTCAAGTTCCAACTTCAAAGTTGAAGAACTCCACAAGTTTACGCTTATGACTAATACGAAACGCTGCTTTTTGAAATCTTTCTATTGAGATATCCTTACAACACTCTTAGGAACCTTGGGTTTAAGTCTTGTGAACAAAGGATCACAAACTAAATTTTTTTGTGTGGGATATGTGCAAACCCGAGAGCAAGGTTCTCAAGAACAAGGCTCCTCTAATTTTTCTAAGTGTAGAAATGCCAAGTCTTGCTACTAGTGTAGTATTTAAAACACATTGGAGGGCCTAGATTACAACAAATGTGAGGCTTGGATGGGTTTCACTAGGATCAAGCCCATGTGGACAAGTTGACAAGTCAACAATGTCATGCTAGCAAGACTAATCTTCCAAGGTGGTCAATGACCATTTTACCCTTACTATAATTTCGACCAAGACCGTGTGGGGTGCCACGTGTCGCCCTCTCATTCGTCGATAAAATTCCGTAACCCTCGTGGGCCCCACAAAAATGTAAAATTCCTCGGGTGGGCTCCACGTGACCAAATCCGTAAAAATAAATTTCCAAAATGTTAAAAGTTCCATACTCTTCAAATAATGCATTTTGAGAATCCAATTCTCAACAACGAACATTTTTCCTTTCCGACGTCCGGAAGATTTTCCGTCGGAAAAACAATTCTTCCTTTCGTACAAACTTCTAAGTCTTGATTCCTTACGTACATTCTCTTATACATGTCCTGGACTTACGGGGTGTAACAACCGTATCCGCCCGCATAGGTCGTGTAGACCCGCATGAGGTATTCCTCGCATAGGATTGGTCCGCCCCGCATGGGACTATTTCACCCGCACAAGCCCTTACGGACCCGCATGAGGTATTCCTCGCATCATGGGTAGCAAATCCACTGAATATGCAAATGCCACATACCCGGGGAATGACCCCGTAATGAATAATATATCACTAGCACAAACCGGCTATCATACATAATATAAGCAAGTTAAGAAATCCCCTAACTTCTTATTAGTCTTGTCATATACACTCTCATTTTAGTTTACTTAAGACACTAACATGTCTTTATAAAATCCGGGGATTCAACCCAAAGTACTACGTACTTCGACCCTTTTAAAATTGACTCTTTTTCATATAAAACTTCCAAGATACTAATAACCGTAGTATCAAGTCACAACTACTTTTCAAGACAAGTCACAATACCTTTTAGAAATATAATTAGGCTTCAAATCAAGTGACTTCTTTTCTTTTAAAAACCTTAGGCAATTGATGCCTTAAAATCAATTTGTCTTTCATTAATTCAAGTCATTTATCCTTACTTATCTTACTTAGAGTAAATCTCTCTTTTAACTTTCCATAAAGCTAATATAACCAACTTCCCATAAAGTCGTTATATTACTTTATACTTTAGAAACTTACATTCTTCTTTATAACCAAAAGACTTAAACTTTCCAAACGAAACTAGTATCATATACTTTCGAAATACTTAAAGTCTCTTAACTTTTAAAAACCAAGATATCCTTAATATTTTTAAACAAGTGAGTTAATTCCATAACTCAACCAACTTGAATATTCTTAAGATAAACCAAGGACATCAAATGGACTAGATTCGTCAAAATCTCGTACGTCTACCGTACTATACATTTACAACTTATTCATGCTCAAGAGATAAGAAAGTTCCACATACCTCTTCGGTTCAATCCACTTGCCAAGTCCAATATGCCGTACGTAGTATGTCAACCTATAATGACCATAATACGTTTATAAACCTCTAGCTTCAACGTAGAATATTCTAAGTGCAAAGTCACTAAATTCTACGGAAAATCGGACAACACTTCCTTTGTTTCTACATACTTTTCCACCTTTTTCAAGGCCCGAATTCAATAACCAAACACGCCACATTTAAGGCTTAACAATATAGTTAACAATAGGGGATTACGCGTCTACAAGACGTGTAAAATTCTTCCCCACAATTGATATCAAACTAGTCCAAAAATACAATGTCAATTCGGCCAAAGGTATAACAACATATCAACCTTTCCAATTCCTTTTCAATTAAAGTTGTTTAGTATAACATGTTATAAAGCCGCAATCGATTATAACAACTATAATCTTCAAGTAGATAACATGCGACGATTCTAATTATCGACCAAATTGTATTCCAATATCAAATGGCTTAACATGTCATTTCGGATTTTAGGCTACTACAATCCATATCACTTATCAATCTTCAATACATATACTTCATGCTAGTTAAAGTGTAAGGCTAAAACAATATGTAATCTTATAACACTTATGAGAACAAGATTGTTACCTTAGCGAGCCTTAATCCACTTCAAGATCCGAAGTCGCTTCCTAGAAACTTAAAGCCTCTTCTTGACACTCCAATCCGCCACTTGAAGCCCTTACAAGATCACAACCAACTTTCCTTCAATTCTCCATCCAAACCTAGGAAAGTGACTAGGTTTTCTCCTTGCGACTAATACGAAAATGCCACTTTTCCGGGATCTTTCTATTGAGATACCCTTAAAATACCCTTAGGAACCTTGGTTTAAAGTGTGGAGCTTATTGGACAACAATTAAAAAAATTCTCCTCTTGAAACCCCCATTGCCGAGAGCCTCCCTTAATGTTCTTCAAATTCTTGAAAAAAAAATTCTAAGTATAGAACCTTGTCTTACACTAGTAAGCTTATATAAACAAATGAAGGGTCTAGATTATAACATTTGGGTGGCTTGGATGAGTTTCACTAGGATCAAGCCAAGTGGCCCTTTGAAAAGTCAATAATATCAAGCTCTTAGTCTTGGGAAGACTTGCTCATCTCTTTATTGGTCAAATGACCATTTTATCCATGTCAAATTTTGTCCAAGACCACTAAGGGGGGTGACACGTGTCGCCCTCCCGTTCGTCGCAATATTTCGTTTTCCGACATTTTTACATAATTCCGATAAATTTTTACTCGTCTCAAATCTTAACATTTTTTTTGTTCTTACGTACGCTCTTATAAACATATCCTGGAATTCCAGGGTGTAACAACCCGTATGAGGGGAAGGGTAATGTAGGCTTGGGGCATGGAAATGGCCTTAAATTGGTCGATATAGTAACTCCAAATTTGGAGGCCAGAATCAGTATGAAGGTTATGTACGTATGCTAAAACAAGTTTGGAAGTACGGAAAGGGAGCAACCAAGTGTAAAAGAATAGAGCTTGAATCCATAAGAACCTTTCGAGGTAGCTACACCCGTGAGTGATTCGGTGGTAGCTGAGCGGGTAATTAAGATTTGCCCGGTGATGATACAGTCGTCAGACCCTAGCAAGCCTAGTAGAGCTGGATATGACAGACCTTGAGGTCATTATGGGGATGGACTAGTTGGCTTCTTGTATGCCAAGGTTGACTGTAGAGAGAGATTGGTTAGATTCCAGTTTCCCGGTGAGCCGGTTATCGATGGGGAAGGAATAGAAGTGTTAGTAATATGTAAGTTATTCCTTCATTCTTTGACATGATAAATTGTGGAGTCTATGTGACTTGTTTCATTGAAGTGATTCATTTGAATTTGAACTTTAAGAGACTGGGATAAGAACGTACGATCATTGAAGGAGTTTATGTTAAGTGCCCTTGGAGGTACTTGGAGTTGGTTTAGTGTGGCAGTCAGGGCCACGACCTTCCGAATGGTTTCAGGAAAAATGCGCAAAGCAAGAATAAGATAAGTACGAGTGTTGCCTGCGGAAAACAGGAGATATCATTGGTAGGTCTTAAAAATCTATATGATTATAAGGTGGCGCTTGATGATTAAGATTATGAAAGGGAGATAAGCTCTCTCCCCCCACGTAAAAGGATAGTTTTACGTATTATTGAGAGTTATGCGTATCCATATTATTAGGTCATAGATATGGGACTGGTAAAGTCTCCGGCCTCGTTATGCAATAGGTTACAATTTTAGATAACCTTAGAAAAAGGTATTAGGTTGGGGTAATTGAGGACGACACGACGAAATGGTTGAAGAAGTGTCGTAAGGAAACAAATGCGGGTAATACGCATGAATGAAAATGTATGATTAAGAATCAAGATAGAAGGAAATACGGGGAGATAAGAGACCCCAGGACAACGTGAAATGGAAAATAAAGGTAAGACGAGCAGAAACTCGAACGATGAGAGACATAATCATGACAAAATAAATATTGGCAAACCATTGGATCATGTAATACCATGAATTGAGGTTGAACACCGGACTATAAGCTCTATGAGCTGGGAAGAATAATAGGATTACTACTTGACGAGATCAAAGAAATCTCCCCCTAGATTGTGATCGGCAGAAAGTCGTAGCCATGAGGCAAGTGAAGGAATTTGAATCTAAGTATAGTAACCAAGTTTGGTTGCAACAGAAGACTGGAAACAGGAATCATGATTAAGATTGTATCGTGCCCGAATATTTCGGAAGTGTGAGAAAGGCTTGCAGTTATTGGAAGATAAGTTGACTACGACTACAGTTATAACCCCTCCTGAGGGACTAGAGGGTTAGGTTATTATTGTAACACTTTGGGTGTTGGGATAGGTGGTATGTTGATGCATCCCGGTAAGGTTATAGCCTATGTTTCCCGGTAACTACGGGAGCATGAGTGGAGTTACCCTAGCCACGATTTAGAGTTGGCAATCGTTATTCATGCCTTGAATATTTGGAGGCATTAGTTATGTGGAGCTCAGGTGGATATTTAGGCAGACCACAAGAGTCTCTAATATATCTTCGGTCAGAGGAAGCCGAAATTGCGACAGAGACGGTGGTTAGAGTTGCTTAAGGATTATGATGTTGACATCCTGTACCACTCGGAGGAAGCCATGTGATTACAGATGCTCTTAGTCATAGATCTATGGGTAGTCTGTCAGATTGACAGCCAGATAGATAAGACATGGTCCGTGAGATTCATCGGCTAGCGAGCCTAGGGGTTCGGCTGGTTGATTCCGATAATAGTGGAGTTCAGATAGGAGAGGTTGCCGAGTCTTCCCTTGTTGAGGAGGTGAAAATGTTACACCCCGTAGTTCCAGGGTATGTATGTGAGGACGTACGTACGAGAATACGACATTAAGATTGGAAAGGAAGAACGATTTGATTCTTCCGACGGAAAATTTTCCGGTTTTTGTGAAGGAAAAGGTTCGTAAATGGGAATTGGATTCCCAGATTTGGTATTTGAACTTCTGGGAATATTAGAGAATTATGGATTTTATTTTCCGGAATTGTTCACGTGGGCCCACGGGAGAAATTTACGGTTTTGTGGGGCCCACATTATTTTTGAGATTTTGACCAATTATGGATTTTTCGGAAGATGAAATATTTTGGACCAATAGGAAGGCAACACGTGTCACCCCCATGTGGCCTTGTTGGCCGAAATTGAGTGACAAGTGGCCAAGTCTTGCAAGATATTTTGTTGGACAAGTGGACAAGAGGGACCCACACACACTTGTCTCAATCTCAACCACACACTTTCTTTCATCCTAGCCCTTGGTTGTCCTATACATACACCTCTAGTTGATGAAATCTTCCACACTTAGAACATTTCAAGACTTGAAAAATCCTCCCTCTTTCTCCCTAGTTCTCTCGGCCAAGCCCTTATTTCTTGAGCAATATTTGTCCAATAATTCTTAAACTCCTAAGTATTCTTCCTTAAGGTGTTAGGAAGATTGTGAACCAAGAATTAGACAATATTTCACACCCCTAACCTTAAATATACCCCTTGGCCGAAAGTTGGTAGTTTTGGAACCTAAGTGTTCTTCACTTTTTGGAGTTGAATCTTGAAGAGAAGTTGGTTAGGAGCTTCTACGGGTTGCTTGTAGCGGATTGGAACGTAAGGATTTGGAGCTAAACTTGCTAAGGAGCGACTTTAAGTTCTTGGATATTTTTGGGCTTTTTGAGGTAATGAACTTTGTCCTCCTTGTAAAGTTGGGTATTATTTATGTTGGTAGTATATTATGGATGTCACGACCCGAACCCGGGCCCGTGACTGGTGCCTTACCCCGGGCACCCAAGTAGACCTACATCAGAGTAATCAGCGGAATATAAAACAAGACATGAAATAACATGAAGTGTGAAACAATTTTTCTGAGAAAAGTTGCCTTTCGGCATATATATAATATAAACTTAAATCCGAACAGTTACATCCCTTTTACAAACTCACGCCTGTGATTACTACGGACCTAAGAATGATATAACAACGATGGCGGGACAGGGCCCCGCCATACCCCTGAATGTAAGTACCTACAATGACAGGGGACTATACCACTGATAAGCCTCCGGAGAAACGGAGCTTCCCAAAACGTTGAACTGTGATCCTAAGAGCGAGGATCGACGACTGGTGTACCTCTACCTGCGACATGAACGCAGCCCTCCGAAGGAGGTCAGTACAACAGGTACCAAGTATGTGGCGAAAAATCAGTAAATGAAATCATAGTAGTCTATATAAAGCAGGAGACATGTATGATAACCAAACTACAGTTTACAATAAATAAGCAGTCATGTCAAGTCAGGGACTCACGCCCTCAAAGTCATCACTCAAAGTACAACTATGGGTCTCACGCCCACAACATCAATCATGCTCGTGGAATACCTTCCTCACTGCCGGCAGTCTATGATATAAAAGCACCAAGGAATACACATGAACACCAGGTCCCACATGTGTCATAATAAACCGCACGGTAAGTACGAAGGCATAGCCGACTACTAAAACCACGCAGTACCAACAAGGTCATAAATCGTATCACGAGTGTCTAGACCGCCACATGATCGAAGCGGCCACTCGCGCATGATATCAAATATGCGCGTCTAATCTCGGAACTTCCGCGACTCGCATAGGCCACACACATAGGCCGCATGAGGTATTCCCGCGTCGGTAGCTACTCCCGGCATTGTCACGGACTCGCGATCCATGGCGCATAGCCGCATGGCCATAAAGACCGCACTAACACGGAACTCTCGTAGCTCGCATAGGTCCCTGGACCCGCGTAGGTATTCTCGAATCATAGTCACACTGGTATCGAGGTATACCCGCGTCGGAGGCGACTTAACCCACGATATCATGTCAAGAGGTGAGTGGTACAATACTATCATAACGGCTTATCGTTAAACAACATAAGCATAATCAAGGGAAACCCCTTTACACAAACATCACAAGATACCAACACACGTAGCATCCTAACATGTTTACTTATCCAATCAACAAGAAAGTATTACAAGGCTATCACAAACCAACACAATCAAGTTATTCACACAAGGTACTTTCTACTTTATGTTAACAAGTTTGAGTTTTTATCCCCAAAGTACTTCATACATTAACTTTTTAAAAGATCCGTTTCTTTCACAAAAGTCACACAATACCCGTAGTATAAAAATAGAGTGACTATCTTTTTAAGTAAACCAAAACACTTCCCTTTGTAAAATCAAGTAATCAACATTATTTTCCAAACGTTCAAGTTTGCCTAATTTCAAATGCTCAAGTTTCTCATTTTCGAAAGGTTTCGTAGTTCATAGTTTTAATCACTTAATAATATAATTCTCCTTTAAAACAATTTGAGAAACATATGCCTTATGTGTGAGTAGGTTATTCTTGTTTATAACAATCTTATTAAAGCAGCCATGATCTAGGAAATGTAATATCATTTTGTCTCATCTTAGCTTCTATGCAGATGGAGGTTTCTACTGGTTTTAATAATACTTATTAGTCAATACATTTCCCTTTATTAGCGCTGTTGTGGTTTGTTCGACACTTATTCTCATTTCCGAAATCAATATAAGGCGTTCATAAACAATTAAGTAAACCGTTCCTTTTATCTTTCTTAAGTCGTTATACCTAACTTCCCATAAAGCTAGTATAACTCCTTAAGCTTTTAAACCAAGTATTACTCTTCTTTCAAAAACGATTCTTAATTCTTTTGAAATACTTCAAGATTCTTATTATTTAAAACTCAAGTCAAAAGACATCGGAGTAAAACCACGTTCAGTTAACATACGTACGTCTACCGTACTATATATATATTCTTTTAAAATATCATGCTCAAGAGGATAGGAAGAATCACATACCTTGCGACGATTATCGACAATAAGCAAAACGCTCCACGGCTATAACCCGGCTAGCCTTGTCCACCATTCAAGTAGAACATGTTACTCGCAGAACATTCAACCTATAAAGGCCATATACGTCTATCAACGTCTAGACTACTATGTAGAATATTCTAAGCAGGGGGTTCTCTATTACTGAAAAATCGGGCAGCACTTCCCTACCCGTTAAACTACACAAGTCTACTGTAAATACAGTCCTATGTAAGTACAGTTTAATCTTCTTCTTTAATATCCTTCTATGTATCTTATATAAACTTCTATACAACTACAGTATGTAATCTCCAATTACACTAGAAGGATAGGATTATTTACCTCGATAAGCCTAAAATTTTCCAAGTTTAAATGTCGATCCTGAGCAAGGTTTAGCTCCTACTCCGTGCGCTCCAACCCACTCCAAACAACCCTTAGAAGTTCTACGCAACTTCTTCTTAATACTTCAACCCATTTGAAGATTTTTCTTAGGGTTTCGTTTTGTGACTGAAGGGAAGTATAATAGTATTTCTGGGCTTTTAGTATAGGGGTAACCTTGGAATACTACAAGGTATTTGGCCAAGGTATTTTGGAATAGTAACAACACTTTGGAGAATACTTTTCTACCAAGGGGGGGGTGTATTTGGACGAGAGCAACTCAAGGTAGGGGGGTACTTTCGGCCAAGGGCCTTCTCGAGGGGAGGGTGCTCTTGGGCGAGCTATACTAAGGGGGGGAGAGGGATTTCAAGACTTGGGAATTATTTTGTGGATGAAGAAGTTTTCAACTAAGGGGGGTATTTATAGGGAAATCAATGGCCAAGATTAAGACAAGTGGGGGGCAAGTGGAGGGTGAGGATTTAGGCAAGTGTACCTTATCCATCTACCACACAAAATATCACAAATATCCTACCAACTCCTTGACCAAAGTCTTAGCACAAAAAACGTGCCAACACAAGCCCTTTGCCGTCCACTTTGAGGGTGACACATGTCACCCTCCCGTTGGTCCAAAATATTTCATCTCTCGGAAAAATCCGCAAAAATAATTAATGTTGCAACCGTAATTTTCCCTTCGCAAAGTTTGGAAAACGTTTCGTCGGAAAACAATTCTTTTCGGTAGTTGTGCACAAATTTCGTCCCTAATGCCTACTTAAGGCTTAAACTTTTATACGTACGCCCTCACGTACATACTCTGGAAATACGGGGTATAACATTCTCCCCTCCTTAGAAACATTCGTCCCGAATGTTCCTTTTATGTCTCAAAACAAACATGCGCCAGTATAGTCTTCACTGCTATACTTACGAAAACAATCATGCCACACCTGGCCACAATACAACACGCGCAAATACTTACATCCAAGTCCACGAGGAATCACTTCCATCACTACAAAAGCTCCCACCCAAGGGCTAAAAGATACTCCCTTCGCACCTTTCACTTTACAAAAGAAATGATCACATCTATGTTCTTAACACATGCTCGCTTCTTCCCTCACTCGTCGTACCCTTCTCGTACACTCGAACTCTTTCTCATAACTTACCACATTTCTGCTACTGCTTCAGTTTCCAAAATCTCGGGGTTACTACCTCCAACTTGGCCATCATTAACTGGGAACACTCTGGATGGATCTCCGATACTTTTCCGAACATAACAACATGAAAGACCGGACATACTGCCTCCTACGTCGGACGGCAAAGCTAACATATAGGCAACCTGGCCTATTCTTCACATGACCTGAAAAGGCCCAAAGTAACTCGGGCTAAGTTTCCTCTGTTGTCCAAAACTCGTCACACCCTTTCCGGGGTGGTACCTTCAAGAAGACCCACCGTCAACCTGAACTCCAAGCGTCGTCGCCGATTATCCGCACGGCTTCTGTTGACTCTGAGCTGTCAATAACCTCTTCTGGATAAGCTTCACCCTATCCACATCCTGCCGAAACAAGTATGAACCAACTATCTGAATCTTGCCAACATCGAACCAATCGACCGGCAACTTACACTTCCGCCCTTACAAGGCGTCATAAGGCGATATCCGAATACTGAAATGGTAGCTATAAAACACTCCCTCAACAGGAGGCAACAATCCTCACAGCTACCCCTGAAATCCAAACATCGGCGAGGCGAACGCGTCTTGAGACTCTCCTGAGTTCCTAACCCTGCCTGGTAAAACCTCCAGAAAAGAAACAGCCGTAAACTGGGCTCCACTGCCTGTCATAAGGTGAAAGTAGGCACCTCGTGCAGCCTTACAACCTTCCCGATATAATATCTCGCATACCCTCTGCCGAGTAAACGGTCCTGACTGAAAGACAAGATGGGCTGACCTCATCGGCCCGACTACTGGTCGAACGTATCCACGAACTCGTACGCTGGTTAACTAAACTTGGGCCTAACACCCTCGTGACCCCACCACCTGGCGGGACCACCTCGAACTGACCCCACCACATTACAGGCCGCGGGTTGACCCGCGATCGGCCCTCAACCCGACCCGCTATCGCGCAAAACTCTTGTTCCCCGATCCGGGACAATCTCCTCATCGAGTCACGAAAACCTAGTGGTCTTCTTAGCTCAACTACCCTCTTTCATATCATACCACTCAGGGACTTATCACTCAACATATCTCACGTATACTATGCACTCCGATAAGGGTCAAACATAAATATAATCTTTTACTCAAGATGGCCTCGCCTCTAAGGTCTCCACGTATAAAACTCTAAGGCTCACACTTTCCTTATCCCCTATCTTACCCTTTTAACTAACCATGATTTCTAATCACAATTAACACAATGTTATCTGAACATAACACTTAAGATATACTCATCTTATCACACATACTAATCTCTAGAGGGTTAAAGATATACCTGTATCTACTGCTTCACTTCCCCTTTGTCGTTCTAATCAATCTGCCCGGTGGCAGCTAGGGAAGGTGTGACTAGCCACCGATCTGAAGGTGAGTCTCTACATCCGCGCCACCTGCAGTCGGACAATTTCTCATAAAATCGCCATGCTGGCGCAAGCATAACAATTTGTCGAAGAAGTCGACACTCCCACAATGACACTTACCACAACGCCACGAGGTGGGGTGGCCTCTCGCTAACACCCCTCTCCGAGCCATCAATCCAGAATCGATCTGGTAGGTGAGTCCTCCTACTGCATCCCTCCTACTAGGACACCACTTTCGACACACGGCCCGACGGCGCGCAGTAAAACAAGCACCAAAAAAGATGACATTCCCGGGATGGCGCTGTCGCTGTGAACACGGGAAAAAGCGAATCCGGTGGTGGAACCTACGTGTATCTTTGAACGAAGCCACAGGTTGACCAACTCCTGCATACCCCGAACGTCCTGAAGTCTGTGGAGGACCACTCTGCTCTGGCGGGCGCATGCGATCAGCTGCGAGAAGGTCCGCCTCGAAAGTTACCAAAGGACCCTGCCGATCTGGCCCTCTTCTGCTGATCTTGGTTAATCCGTCGATCTCTACGTTCCTCTGTATGTTGCGCATAAGCCTGTACGCGGGCAATATCTATGCCTGACTGAAGAGCTACTCTTGTACAACCCTTTACTAGATAATTGTCTAGACCCGTGATATATCGGTGCACTTTATATTCTCTGGTTGCTAAAATCCTAGCTAGTAACAGGTCCATTCCTTTGTAATCCATATTCTATGTTCCCGGTCGTGGAACTTAAGGCTCATATATCATGGCGCGATGAAGCTACTGCGCCGTGCTAAACTCTGTGAAATTTGTGGCGCGCAGAACTCCCGAATGAAGCACCACGGTGATGATTGGGCTGTGCCTCGTAACCCTCGTGCTCTACTCACGCCTCCTACCGCTTTGCCCTTCGGGCGGGTTGCCTTACGCGGAGCATAGCGGTAAGGAAAGAAATATGTTAGAGGTCCAACTTATAACACGACTCTAAGCACGATCTCAGTGAGAAGAATGAAACCAATCCTAAATATCCTATAGCCTCTCGATTATTGGTGTGGTGCACAACACCGATAATCAAGACTTACTAGATACGGTGCGTAGACACTTTCCGATGATTAATCGCTCGATACCACTTTTGTCACGACCGGGCCGCGTGATGGTGCCTACCGGGCACCCAGTAGACTACATCAGAGTAATCAGCGGAATATAAAACAAGACATGAAATAACATGAAGTGTGAAACAGTTTTTCTTATAAAAGTTGCCTTTCGGCATATATATAATATAAACTTAAATCCGAACAGTTACATCCCTTTTACAAACTCGCCACAACGGATTTTCTGCACCTAAGAATGATATAACAACGATGGCGGGACGGGGCCCGCCATACCACGAATGTAAGTACTACAATGACAGGGGACTATACGTGATAAGCCTCGGAGAAATGGAGCTTCCCAAACGCTGAATTGTGATCCTAAGCGAGGATCGACGATCGTGTACCTCTACTGCGGCATGAACGCAGCCCAGAAGAGTCGAGGCAAGGTACCAAGTATGTGGCGAAAAATCAGTAAATGAAATCATAGTAGTCTATATAAAGCGGAGACATGTATGATAACCAAACTACGCTTTACAATAAATAGCGATCATGTCAAGTCGGGGACTCACGCCTCAAAGTCATCACTCAAAGTACAACTATGGGTCTCACGCCACAACATCAATCATGCGGTGGAATACCTTCTCGCCTGCGGCGATCTATGATATAAAAGCACCAAGGAATACACATGAACACGTGTCCCACCGTGTCATAATAAAACGTCGGGTAAGTGCGAAGGCATAGCCGACTACTAAAACCACAGCACCAACAAGGTCATAAATCGTATCACGAGTGCGTCTAGACCGCCACATGATCGAAGCCGCCACTCGCGCGAGATCAAATGTCGCGCGTCTAATCTCGAACTTCCCGACTCGCGCATAGGCCACACATAGGCCCGCATGAGCTATTCCGCATCGGTAGCTACTCCGGCATCGCTGGACTCGCGATCCGCGTAGCCCACATAAACCGCATGGCCATAAAGACCGCACACTAACCTGGAACTCTCGTAGCTCCGCATAGGTCCCCTGGACCCGCATGAGGTATTCTCGAATCATAGTCACACATACTGCCTGAGGTATACCCCGCATCGGAGGACAGCTTAACCCCCGGTATCATGTCAAGAGGTGAGTGGTACAATACTATCATAACGGCTTATCGTTAAACAACATAAGCATAATCAAGGGAAACCCCTTTACACAAACATCACAAGATACCAACACACGTAGCATCCTAACATGTTTACTTATCCAATCAACAAGAAAGTATTACAAGGCTATCACAAACCAACACAATCAAGTTATTCACACAAGGTACTTTCTACTTTATGTTAACAAGTTTGAGTTTTTATCCCCAAAGTACTTCATACATTAACTTTTTAAAAGATTCGTTTCTTTCACAAAAGTCACACAATACCCGTAGTATAAAAATAGAGTGACTATATTTTTAAGTAAACCAAAACACTTCCCTTTGTAAAATCAAGTAATCAACATTATTTTCCAAACGTTCAAGTTTGCCTAATTTCAAATGCTCAAGTTTCTCATTTTCGAAAGGTTTCGTAGTTCATAGTTTTAATCACTTAATAATATAATTCTCCTTTAAAACAATTTGAGAAACATATGCCTTATGTGTGAGTAGGTTATTCTTGTTTATAACAATCTTATTAAAGCAACCATGATCTAGGAAATGTAATATCATTTTGTCTCATCTTAGCTTCTATGCAGATGGAGGTTTCTACTGGTTTTAATAATACTTATTTGTCAATACATTTCCCTTTATTAGCGCTGTTGTGGTTTGTTCGACACTTATTCTCATTTCCGAAATCAATATAAGGCGTTC
This sequence comes from Przewalskia tangutica, assembly GCA_029844215.1. Classification (NCBI taxonomy): domain Eukaryota; kingdom Viridiplantae; phylum Streptophyta; class Magnoliopsida; order Solanales; family Solanaceae; genus Przewalskia; species Przewalskia tangutica. Next base: position 39,352,429 of record CM056733.1, read on the forward strand.
ATAAACAATTAAGTAAACCGTTCCTTTTATCTTTCTTAAGTCGTTATACCTAACTTCCCATAAAGCTAGTATAACTCCTTAAGCTTTTAAACCAAGTATTACTCTTCTTTCAAAAACGATTCTTAATTCTTTTGAAATACTTCAAGATTCTTATTATTTAAAACTCAAGTCAAAAGACATCGGAGTAAAACCACGTTCAGTTAACACACGTACGTCTACCGTACTATATATATATTCTTTTAAAATATCATGCTCAAGAGGATAGGAAGAATCACATACCTTGCGACGATTATCGACAATAAGCAAAACGCTCCACGGCTATAACCCGACTAGCCTTGTCCACCATTCAAGTAGAACATGCTACTCGCGGAACATTCAACCTATAAAGGACATATACATCTATCAACGTCTAGACTATTATGTAGAATATTCTAAGCAGGGGGTTCTCTATTCTACGGAAAAATCGGGCAGCACTTCCCTACCCGTTAAACTACACAAGTCTACTGTAAATACAGTCCTATGTAAGTACAGTTTAATCTTCTTCATTAATATCCTTCTATGTATCTTATATAAACTTCTATACCACTACAGTATGTAATCTCCAATTACACTAGAAGGATAGGATTATTTACCTCGATAAGCCCAAAATTTTCCAAGTTTAAATGTCGATCCTGAGCAAGGTTTAGCTCTACTCGTGCGCTCAACCCGCTCCAAACAACCCTTAGAAGTTCTACGCAACTTCTTCTTAATACTTCAACCCATTTGAAGATTTTTCTTAGGGTTTCGTTTTGTGACTGAACGGAAGTATAATAGTATTTCTGGGCTTTTAGTATAGGGGTAACCTTGGAATACTACAAGGTATTTGGCCAAGGTATTTTGGAATAGTAACAACACTTTAGAGAATACTTTTCTACCAAGGGGGGGTGTATTTGGACGAGAGCAACTCAAGGTAGGGGTACTTTCGGCAAGGGCCTTCTCGAGGGAGGGTGCTCTTGGAAGATAGCTATACTAAGGGGGGAGAGGGATTTCAAGACTTGGGAATTATTTTGTGGATGAAGAAGTCTTCAACTAAGGGGGGTATTTATAGGGAAATCAATGGCCAAGATTAAGACAAGTGGGGGGCAAGTGGAGGGTGAGGATTTGGGCAAGTGTACCTTATCCATCTACCACACAAAATATCACAAATATCCTACCAACTCCTTGACCAAAGTCTTAGCACAAAAAACGTGCCAACACAAGCCCTTTGCCGTCTACTTTGAGGGTGACACGTGTCACCCTCCTGTTGGTTCAAAATATTTCATCTCTCGGAAAAATCCGCAAAAATAATTAATGTTGCAACCGTAATTTTCCCTTCGCAAAGTTTGGAAAACGTTTCGTCGGAAAACAATTCTTTTCGGTAGTTGTGCACAAATTTCGTCCCTAATGCCTACTTAAGGCTTAAACTTTTATACGTACGCCCTCACGTACATACTCTGGAAATACGGGGTATAACAATGGAGTATGAGATATGTGGAATGAAGTTTGGAAAGATTTGGATCTTGTAAGCTTGTTGAAATGGAAATTGGCATGTTAGCCATTAAAATGGTAAAAACGTATCTATTACCTGTCAACAGTAATAACAAAGTAATTATAACCTATATAAAGATTGGAATATAAGTTGGAAGATTAATGAAGTAATTCCGGCATGCTAGCCGAAAATTGGATAAGTTTGATTGTAGTAGTTGGCCAAGAACACCAACTAATGGACTGTATTTACATTAGAATGTATTTACATTGGACTGTATTTACTTTGGACTATATTTACATTGGACTGTATTTACATTGGACTATCTTTACTTTGGACTATGGACTTGTTTCCATTTCGGTTTTGGTTGTTTAAAGGGGCAGAATTTTATACGTCTGTTTAGGCGTGTAATCCTCTTCTTTAATTGTTGAATTGTTGCGCCTAAAATGTGGCATGTTGGTTATTGTTTTCGGGCCTTGAAAAAGGTGAAAAAGTATGTAGAAACGGGTGAAGTGCTGCCCGATTTTCCGTAGAATAAGAGACCCTATACTTAGAATATTCTACGTTTGAAGCTAGACGTTAATAGACGTATTATGGCCATTTTAGGGTTGCAGTACTATGTATAGCGTATTCTACTTAAGGGATGGAATAGCTATCAAGGCTGAAGTACTTGGAGCCTTTTGCTACTTGTCGATAATCGTCGCGAGGTATGTGAATCTCTTCCTCCTTTTGGGCATGATTCTATGTATGAAATATACATGTGGTGTTATTTCATGATTCCTTCTACTCTTAGAAGTTAAGAGGTATGTATGTTGTTTTACTCTATGTGAAAGATATCCTAAGTTCTTACCAAATCGTATGGGAGATGTTGGTAAAAGTCGTTAGGAAGTATTTGGAGTCGAGTTGACTTTGCTAATTTACTGCACGAATGAGAATAAGTATCGAACAAGTCATTGCAGCGTTAATAAAAGAAAATGTATCGGCAATGAATTAAATTAAAATGAGTAGAATTCTCCATCTGCATAGAAGCTAAGATAAGACAAAATTGTATTACATTTTCTAGATCATGGTGTTATACCCCGTAGTTGCAGGGTATGTTTGTGAGGACGTACGTACGAGAGTACGACAGAAATTTTGAAAAGAAAGAAAGATGTGAGTTTTCGACGGAAAAGTTTCCGGTAATTTGTGAAGAAAAAGGTTCGTTAATGAGAATTGGATTCCCATATTTGGTATATGGGCTTCTTAAATTATATTAGAATTTTGAGATTTTATTTTCGGAAATGGTCACGTGGGGCCCACGGGAGAAATTCTGATTTTGTGGGCCCGCTTTGTTTTTGAGATTTCCGGTATTTTGGATATTTTCGGAAGACGAAATATTCTGGGCGAATCGGGGGGCGACACGTGTCACCCCCATGTGGCACCCTTGGCCGAATTTACCTTTGTGCACAACACCCGATTAGAGTCGTTTTTAGACGAAACGTTTTGCATAACTTGCGAGGGGAAAATTACGACGATGTCGTTTTGTATTTTTGCGGATTTTTCCGAGCGACGGAACATCTTTGGGCCAACGAGAGGGTGACACTTGTCACCCTCAAGTGACGGTTTGGGTAGGCAAGGGGGGGACGTCTTCCTCCCTTGTTTTGTGCCTTGTTTTGGCCTTGTTTGGTGCATTGTTTTGTGGCATGTTTTGTGGAGTAGGGGTTAGGGTTGTAACGCCCCGAACCCGGGCCCGTTACTGGTGCCTTACCCCGGGCACCCTAGTGATACAACATCAGAGAAAACCAGCGGAAAATAAAACACGAGTCATGAAACAAGAGATATAATAAATAAACAGGCCAACCAAAGCGATTGCCTTGGTATATACACAAAAACCCGAGCAGTTGTCCTTTTACAAACCACGCCACAGCGATTACTCTGAGACCTCTAAGATTTACAACAACTATGACGGACGGGGCCCGCCATACCCCGAATGTACAAGAACCTACAACTCGTGGAAACATACAAAGATAAGCCTCGAAGAACGGAGCTTTCAACACGAAATGAGATCCTAGGCGGGGATCCACGGCCGATGTACCTCTACTGCGGCATGAACGCAGCCCCGAAGAGGTCGATCACAGTACCAAGTATGTGGCGTAAATCTGATATCGGTTAAATCATAACGATCATATAAAGCGGAGACATGTATGATAACCAAAATACGATGCAGCGACATAAGCGGTCAAGTCGTGGACTCACGCCTCAAAGTCACCACTCAAATCTAACTATGGGTCTCACGCCCACCACATCCATCATGTTCGCATGGCGCATGCCGGAATCTGCGCCGGTGTAGACATGTCCATGATGCAACAATAATAACAAGGCGCGTGGCCACACCGAATCTGCGACGGTGTAGACATGCCCGTGTAACCTCAATAACAATATCTGGGTGGTCAACCTGCGCGTGGCCACATGCCCCGGAATCTTGCGTCGGTGTAGACCGTCCATGTTGCGGTAATAACCATATATCGGGTAATCAACGGCCGCGTGGCGCGTGCCCCGAATCTGCGACGGTGTAGACATGTCCATGATGCAACAATAATAACAAGGCGCATGGCGTACCGGAATCTGCGCCGGTGTAGACATGTCCATGTGACATCAACAACAAGCGATAATCAAAATGGAAACATACGTGGAATTCTCCATCACCGCCACGCCAAGTAAGTTCTCGATAAGTCAACCCCTCTATCGAGAGCGGTAATACGTAAATACTACACTTGCACAACAAAGGCTATCCTCACAAGCATAGGCAAATTTCACGACAACAAGCATAGGCAAGTTTCACAACAACAAGCATAGGCAAGTTTCACAACAACAAGCATAGGCAAGTTTCACAACAACTCAAAGTACTTTCATTTTATGCCAAAGTCCGGGTTTTAACCCCAAAGTACTACATCGTTAAGTTCTTTTAAAGAGATCCATTACTTTTATAAAAGTCACCCGATACGTAGTATTAGAATGACCAACCCACATTCCTTTTCAAAATCAAGTAACAACATTCTTTTCCTAAGTTCGGTTTGCCTAGTTTCATTACTCAAGCTTCTCATTTTCAAATGGTTTCATAGTTCCCAAACTTAATCACTTGATTCCTTTTAGAACAATTGAGTAATATATGTCTCACGTGAGAGTAGGTTATTCTTGTTTACAACATTCTTATTACAATGACCATGATCTAGAAAATGTAATATCATTTTGTCTCATCTTAGTTTCTATGCGGATGGAGGTTTCTCCGGTTTTAATACGATACATCATTATTCAATACATTTTCCTTTATTAACTTTGCGGTGGTGCTGTCGATACACATTACGATTTCAAATCGGTAAAACATTATCCCTTTAAATAAAACCAAGTACTCATTACTCACGAATGAGGTTTCACACAAACATTCACATTAAAACAAATAAGTTAAGTCTCTTATCTTATAAGATCAAGTCTCTTAACTTCTAACATCATAAACCATTTTCTTTACCTCTCTTAAGACATTATACCTAACTCCGTAAAGCTAGTATAACTCTTTTTAAAACCTTTTAAAACCAAGTGTTACTCTCCTTCAAAACGATTTATAAATCTTTTGAAATACATCAAGTTCTTTATTATAACTAGCCGTTATAATTCACATGATTACCTTTTAAAACCACAAAGTATTTTCTTACCTACATAAAGTCGTTATAACCAACTTCCCATAAAGCCGTTATAACACTTTATGTTTTAAGAACAATCAAACACGATTAACACGTATGCGTCACCGTACTACATAGTTCACACATATCATGCTAGAAGAGATAGGAAGAGGTTCACATACCTCGCGACGATTTATCGACAATAAGCAAAATGCTCCAAGTACTACAACCTTGCTAGCCCTTTCCACTCCTCGAGTAGAATACGCTACTCTTAGTACTTTCACTTATAAAGGTCACAAACGTCTATTAACCCCAAAACACAAGTTTCTATCTTTCTACAGAAAATTCGGCAGCACCTCCCCCCCCCCGCCACAACGTAAATCTCCTCCTCTATCGAGGCCGGCTACCAAGCCAACCAGGGGGGGGGGGGGTTTACACGTCTAACCGGACGTGTACCATCTTACTCAGTAACTCTACCCAAGTCTCATCTGATCCTATGTAAATCTGATTCGATTCTTTTCTTTATTCTTCAGGCTTAAGTCAAAAGACATTGCCGAATACTAAGTATAGTTCTATATATAGTATACTTCAACTATATATTCTAACAAACATGTAATTTCCAATTACAATAGAGGGACAAGATAATTACCTCGATAAGCCCATAATTATCCAAGTTAAATGTCGATCCTTAGCAACGTTTAGCTCCAACTCCGGGTGCTCCATCCCGCTCCAAACAACCCTTAGAAGTTCTATCCAACTTCTACTTAAATCCTTCAACTAACAATGAAGATTCCTAAGGGTTTCGGTTTGAGACTAAAAAGGACAAAAGGTAGTATTTCCGGGCTCTACGTATAGAGGTATCTTTGGAATACTACAAGGTACAAGGCTAAGGTATTTTGGGCATTATAACAATACTTGGAGGAGTATTTCAACACCACAAAAAGGGGGGTATCACACGAGAACAACACTCTAAAAGAGGGGGGGGGTGTTCTCGGCTTTAGGCTCACAAAGGGGAGGTTTCGGCCCTAGGCCTTCCTGAGGGGAGAGGGGGCTCTTGGACGAAAAGAGGAGGAGGAGAGGGACTCAAGACTTGGAAGGTTTTGGATGAAGAAGTCTTCAAAGAGAGGGGGGTATTTATAGCAAAACCAAAGGCCAACCAATGGCCAAGATCAAGCCATGTGCAAGGCAAGTGTAAGGCCAAGATCAAGCCAAGTGCACCCACAAAACACTCCACAAAACACTCCACAAAACAAGCCACAAAACAAGGCACAAAAGGAGGGACCAATCGGCCAAGGCCAACCAATCCTCTTGGGCCTTGATCGTCCAAGCCACCCTATTTGCTTCAATGTGAGGGTGACACATGCCACCCTCCGTTGGTCCAAAATGTTCGTCTCTCGGAAAAATCCGCAAAAATTAAAAATGTCATAGCCGGAATTTTCCCTACGAAAGCTGTGGAAACGTTTCGTCGAAAAACGACTCTACTCGGTACTTGTGCCCAAATTTCGAATCCAATGCCTAACTTAAGGCTCAAATTTCGTACGTACGTCCATACGTACATACTCTGGGAATACGGGGTATAACATTCTTCCCCCCTTAGAAACATTCGTCCCGAATGTTCCTGCTAGGTCTCAAACAAACAGGTGCCAGTATAGTCTTCACTGCTATACTTACGAAAACAATCATGCCACACCTGGCCACAAAACACACGTTCTCTTCTCCCTTTTCTTGTAGTACTTGTCTCGAACACTCGAACTCGTTCTAGTATCCGTATCACACTTCTGTCAACGCTTCTGTTTCCAACCCTTGGAATCACCACCTCCAAACTTGGTCATCTTACTAACCTCGATTTCCCCTAAGGCCATTCCCGGCCTTCACGAACTGATTCTGGTCGAACGTATCCACGAACTCATACGATAGTCATCTAAACTTGGGCCTAGCACCCTCGTGACCCTGCCACCTGGCGGGACCACCCAGAGTGACCGCCGCCGAAGCGGGGCGCGGGTTGGCGCAACATGGCCCAACCCGACCCATCGTAGCTCCAACTTCCGCTCGCCGACACGGAACACATCATGGACTACCACTTCCATCTCACACTAACAGATTTTTAAATCACACTATAGCACAAGGTTATCCGAACATAACACTTAACACATCATTAACATCAATACATACAAGTATCTACGAGGTTAAGGATATACGAAACTAGGCGGTTCAAGGCCGCTAAAATCGGAACTTCCACGCGACCTCTCGTGGCCTGGTGTATGAACATCCTGCCTAGCTATGGAAGGTGAAGAATCTGCAACTGCTCTAGTAGTCTGTGCTATCCTACCAGCGCTACCCCTGGTCGGACAGTCTCTCGTCATATGGCCCTGTTGGCCGCAAGAATAACAAGCTCCTCGTACTACGACACTCCCGAAATGCGGTCTACCACATCGACCACCGAGGTAGGGTGGCGCATCGCCAACACCCTACTCCTCGAACATCGAAACACGGGAGCCACGACTGCTCTCGAATATCCCAGGTCGAAGGCTGCGAAGGACCACTCTGCAATGGCGGAGGTACATAACTAGTCTGCTGCTGAGGCGGTCCGCCTCGAAAGTTGCCAAAATATCCGGCCGTCTTGGCGCCTTCTGTGAAAGCGGTCCACCCGTCGATCTGCGCTCGCCGCTTTTAGTGCATGAGCCTGAATGCGGGCAATGTCCATGCCCGGCTGAAGAGAAACACCCGAAAAACTCTCTGCTAGGTAATCATCGAGCCCTGTAACATATCGGTGCACTCGATCCTCCATACTAGCTACTAATGCGGGAACATACCGGGCTAATGAGTCGAACTCCACATTGTACTCCCAAGTATGCGCGGTTACGCCTCAACATCAAAAATCGCCGGCCGAGCCCTCGCCGTTTGTGGAGGCAAGAAATATGCCGGAAGGCCCCCGAAAACTCGTCCCAAACGGCTGGAAGTGCATGCTCTCCCCGGGAAAGCTCCCACGAGTCAAACCAATCGACTGCGGTATCACGCAGCCGATGCGAACCAAATGTCACCGACTCAGTCTCTGAAGCCTTGATCACCCGCATGATCCTCTGCAACTGACGGATGAACTCCTGCGGATCATCCTCCGGCCTCGACCCGTAAAACTCAGGCGGGCTGACTAAGGAAATCCGTAGCCTCAAATGCGCCTCGGGTGCACTACAGTCTTCTTGGGCCAGGCTGCTGCGTCGGCCTATCTCATATCAGCCTGACCACGGCAATAATCGGGCCATCTCGCGTGACCCATCTCCCGCTCGGTGTGGGGTGGAGGCTCAGTCTTGTAGTCTCGGCAGCCCTTTGTTGCGGTTCTAAACTTCTTTGGTCTTTGGCGGCGTCGCAAACTTCGCCGTCAAGCACTACCTCAGTCTTGGCGGGCTGCGCCTCGTACTCCTCTGAATCCACTAGCGACTCCGCCGGCTGCCTTGCCAGGCCCGGGTTGCCTTTCGCGAGGCATAGCGGTAAAACGAAACACGTCGGAGGGTCCAACTTACAACACGGCTCTAAGGCACGATCTCGGAATGAGAAGAATGGAAACCAATCCTAAATGTCCTATAGCCTCACGATTATAGATGTGGTGCAAACACACCGATAATCAAGACTCTACTAGACACGATGCAGTAGACACTTTCAGAGACTAATCGCTCGATACCACTTTTGTAACGCCCGAACCGGGCCGTTCGCGGTGCCTTACCGGGCACCTAGTGATACAACATCGGAGAAAACCAGCGGAAAAATAAAACACGAGTCATGAAACAAGAGATATAATAAATAAACAAAGCAACCAAGCGATTTGCCTTGGTATATACACAAAAACCGACAGTTGTCCTTTTTACAAACCACCGCCAGCGATTACTCTGCACCTCTAAGATTTACAACAACTATGACGGGCGGGGCCGCCATACCACGAATGTACAAGAACCTACAACTCGAGGAAACATACAAAGATAAGCCTCGAAGGAACGGAGCTTTCAACACGCTGAAATGAGATCCTAGGCGGGGATCCACGGCCGATGTACCTCTACTGCGGCATGAACGCAGCCCGAAGGAGGTCGACAATTGGTACAGTATGTGAAGCAGAATATCTGCGGTTAAATCATAACGATCTATATAAAGCGGGAGACATGTATGATAACCAAAATACAAGACGCAACATAAGCGGTCAAGTCGAGGACTCACGCCTCAAAGTCACCACTCAAATCTAACTATGGGTCTCACGCCCACCATCCATCATGTTCGCATCATGGCGCGTGCCGAATCTTTGCATCGGTGTAGACATGTCCATGATGCAACAATAATAACAAGGCCGCGTGGCCACATGCCCCGAATCTGCGCCGGTGTAGACATGCCCATGTAACCTCAATAACAATATCTTGGGTGGTCAACCTGCGCGCAGCCACATGCCGGAATCTGCGTCGGTGTGAACCGCCCATGTTGCGATAATAACCATATATCGGGTAATCAACCCGGCGCGTGGCGATGCCCCGAATCTGCGACGGTGTAGACATGTCCATGATGCAACAATAATAAGGCGCGTGGCCACGTACCGAATCTTGCGACGGTGTAGACATGTCCATGTGACATCAACAACAAGACGATAATCAAAATGGAAACATACGTGGAATTCTCCATCACCGCCAAGACGCCAAGTAAGTTCTCGATAAGTCAACCGCCTCTATCGAGACGCGGTAACACAGAAATACAACACTTGCACAACAAAGGCTATCATCACAAGCATAGGCAGGTTTCACCACAACAGGCATAGGCAAGTTTCACAACAACAAGCATAGGCAAGTTTCACAACAACAAGCATAGGCAAGTTTCACAACTCAAAGTACTTTCATTTTATGCCAAAGTCCGGGTTTTTAACCCCAAAGTAATACATACGTTAAGTTCTTTTAAAGAGATCCATTACTTTTATAAAAGTCACCCGATACGTAGTATTAGAATGACCAACCCATTCCTTTTCAAAATCAAGTAACAACATTCTTTTCCTAAGTTCCAGTTTGCCTAGTTTCAATTACTCAAGCTTCTCATTTTCAAATGGTTTCATAGTTCCCAAACTTAATCACTTGATTCCTTTTTAGAACAATTGAGTAATATATGTCTCACGTGAGAGTAGGTTATTCTTGTTTACAACATTCTTATTAAAGCAGCCATGATCTAGAAAATGTAATATCATTTTGTCTCATCTTATTTTCTATGAAGATGGAGGTTTCTCTTGGTTTTTAATACGATACATCATTATTCAATACATTTTCCTTTATTAACGCTGCAGTGGTCTGTCGATACACATTCTGATTTCCGAAATCAGTAAAACATTATCCCTTTAAATAAAACCAAGTACTCATTACTCACGAATGAGGTTTCACACAAACATTCACATTAAAACAAATAAGTTAAGTCTCTTATCTTATAAGATCAAGTCTCTTAACTTCTAACATCAGTAAACCATTTTCTTTACCTCTCTTAAGACATTATACCTAACTCCCGTAAAGCTAGTATAACTCTTTTTAAAACCTTTTAAAACCAAGTGTTACTCTCCTTCCAAAACGATTTATAAATCTTTTGAAATACATCAAGTTCTTTATTATAACTAGCGATTATAATTCACATCGATTACCTTTTAAAACCACAAAGTATTTTCTTACCTACATAAAGTTTATAACCAACTTCCCATAAAGCCGTTATAACACTTTATGTTTTAAGAACAATCAAACCACGATTAACACGTATGCGTCTACCGTACTACATAGTTCACACATATCATGCTAGAAGAGATAGGAAGAGGTTCACATACCTCGCGACGATTTATCGACAATAAGCAAAATGCTCCAAGTACTACAACCTTGCTAGCCCTTTCCACTCCTCGAGTAGAATACGCTACTCTTAGTACTTTCACCTATAAAGGTCACAAACGTCTATTAACCCCAAACACAAGTTTATCTTTCTCTGAGAAAATTGACACCTCCCCGCCACAACGTAAATCTCCTCCTATATCGAGGCACGCTACCAACCCACCCAGGGGGGGGGGGGGTTTACACGTCTAACCGGACGTGTACCATCCTACTCAGTAACTCTACCCAAGTCTCATAATGTCTGATCCTATGTAAATCTGATTCGATTCTTTTCTTTATTCTTGAGCTTAAGTCAAAAGACATTGCCGAATACTAAGTATAGTTCTATATATAGTATACTTCAACTATATATTCTAACAAACATGTAATTTCCAATTACAATAGAGGGACAAGATAATTACCTCGATAAGCCCATAATTATCCAAGTTAAATGTCGATCCTTAGCAACGTTTAGCTCCACTCCGGTGCTCCATCCCGCTCAAACAACCCTTAGAAGTTCTATCCAACTTCTACTTAAATCCTTCAACTAACAATGAAGATTCCTAAGGGTTTGGTTTGAGACTAAAAGGACAAAAGGTAGTATTTCCTGCTCTACGTATAGAGGTATCTTTGGAATACTACAAGGTACAAGGCTAAGGTATTTTGGGCATTATAACAATACTTGGAGGAGTATTTCAACACCACAAAAAGGGGGGTATCACACGAGAACAACACTCTAAAAGAGGGGGGGGGTGTTCTCGGCTTTAGGCTCACAAAGGGGGAGGGTTTCGGCCCTAGGCCTTCACAAGGGGGAGAGGGGGGGCTCTTGGACGAAAAGAGGGAGGGAGAGGGACTCAAGACTTGGAAGGTTTTGGATGAAGAAGTCTTCAAAGAGAGGGGGGTATTTATAGCAAAACCAAAGGCCAACCAATGGCCAAGATCAAGCCATGTGCAAGGCAAGTGTAAGGCCAAGATCAAGCCAAGTGCACCCACAAAACACTCCACAAAACACTCCACAAAACAAGCCACAAAACAAGGCACAAAAGGAGGGACCAATCGGCCAGGCCAACGATCCTCTTGGGCCTTGATCGTCCAAGCCACCCTATTTGCTTCCAATGTGAGGGTGACACATGTCACCCTCCCGTTGGTCCAAAATGTTTCGTCTCTCGGAAAAATCCGCAAAAATTAAAAATGTCATAGCCGGAATTTTCCCTACGAAAGCTGTGGAAACGTTTCGTCGAAAAACGACTCTACTCGGTACTTGTGCCCAAATTTCGAATCCAATGCCTAACTTAAGGCTCAAATTTAAATGCGTCGTCCATACGTACATACTCTGGGAATACGGGGTATAACATTCTTCCCCCCTTAGAAACATTCGTCCCGAATGTTCCTGCTAGGTCTCAAACAAACAGGTGCCAGTATAGTCTTCACTGCTATACTTACGAAAACAATCATGCCACACCTGGCCACAAAACACACGTTCTCTTCTCCCTTTTCTCGTAGTACTTGTCTCGAACACTCGAACTCGTTCTAGTATCCGTATCACACTTCTGTCAACGCTTCTGTTTCCAACCCTTGGAATCACCACCTCCAAACTTGGTCATCTTACTAACCTCGATTTCCCCTAAGGCCATTCCCGGCCTTCACGACGATTACGGTCGAACGTATCCACGAACTCATACGATGGTCATCTAAACTTGGGCCTAGCACCCTCGTGACCACCGCTGGCGGGACCACCCGAGCTGACCGCCGCCGAAGCGGGGCGGGTTGGCCCGCAACATGGCCCCAACCCGACCCACTGTAGCTCCAACTTCCGCTCCTCGACACGGAACACATCATGGAAGCTACCACTTCCATCTCACACTAACCAGATTTTTAAATCACACTATAGCACAAGGTTATCCGAACATAACACTTAACACATCATTAACATCAATACATACAAGTATCTACAGGGTTAAGGATATACCTGAAACTAGGCGGTTCAAGGACCGCTAAAGCGGAACTTCCACGCGACCTCTCAGTGGCGGCGGTGTATGAACATCTGCCTAGCTATGGAAGGTGAAGAATCTGCCTGCTCACAGTAGTCTGTGCTATCCTACCGCGCTACCCACAGTCGGACGGTCTCGTCATATGGCCTGTTGGCGCAAGAATAACAAGCTCCCTTGGTACTACGACACTCCCGAAATGCGGTCTACCATCGACCACACCGGTAGGGGTGTTGCATCCGCCAACACCTACTCCACGAACATCGAAACACAGGAGCCACGACTGCTCACGAATATCCCGAGGTCGAGGCTGCGAAGGACCACTCTGTACTGGCGGAGGTACATAACTAGCCTGCTGCTGAGGCGGTACGCCTCGAAAGTTGCCAAAATATCCGGCCGTCTTGGCCTTCTTACCTGTGGCAGTCGCTGCGTCGATCTGCGCTCGCCGCGCTAAGTGCATGAGCACGAATCGCGGGCAATGTCCATGCGGTGAAGAAACACCGAAAAACTCTGCTAGGTAATCATCGAGCCTGTAACATATCGGTGCACTCGATCCTCCATACTAGCTACTAATGCGGAACATCTGGGCTAATGAGTCGAACTCACATTGTACTCCCAAATGCGCCCGTTCGCCTCAACATCAAAAATCATCGGCGAGCCCTCCTCGTTTGTGGAGGCAAGAAATATGCGAGAAGGCCCGAAAACTCGTCCCAAGCGGTGGAAGTGCATGCTCTCCCGGAAAGCTCCACGAAGTCAAACGATCGGCTGCGGTATCACGCGGCCGATGCGAACAAATGTCACCGACTCGGTCTCTGAAGCCTTGATCACGCGTGATCCTCTGCAATCGAGCGGATGAACTCCTGCGGATCATCCTCGGCCTCGACCAGTAAAACTCAAAGCGGGCTACAACTAAGGAAATCCGTAGCCTCAGTATGCGCGCCTCGGGTGCTACAGTCTTCTTTGGGCTGGGCTGCTGCGTCGACCTATCCTCATATCGGCCCTGACCACGGCAATGGCCCATCTCGCGTGACCCGTCTCCCGCTCGGTGTGGGGTGGAGGCTCAGTCTTGTAGTCTCGGCAGCTTTGCGGTTCTAAACTCTCTTTGGTCTGGCGGCGTCGCAAAACTCGCCGTCAAGCACTACCTCAGTCTTGGCCGGGCTGCGCCTCGTACTCCTACGAATCCCACTAGCAGCTCCTCGTTGCCTTGCCCCAGGCCCGGGTTGCCTTCGCGAGGCATAAGCGGTAAAGCGAAACACGTCGAGAGGGTCCAACTTACAACACGACTCTAAGGCACGATCTCGGAATGAGAAGAATGAAACCAATCTAAATGTCCTATAGCCTCACGATTATAGATGTGGTGCAAAACACGCGATAATCAAGACTCTACTAGACACGGTCGTGACAACTTTCAGGACTAATCGCTCACGATACCACTTTTGTAACGCCCGAACGGGCGATTCTGGTGCCTTACCGGGCACCTAGTGATACAACATCGAGAAAACGGCGGAAAAATAAAACACGAGTCATGAAACAAGAGATATAATAAATAAGCAGCAACCAAAGCAGTTGCCTTGATATATACACAAAAACCGAGCATTGTCCTTTTACAAACCACACAACGATTACTCACAGACCTCTAAGATTTACAACAACTATGACGGGACGGGGCCGCCCATACCACAGAATGTACAAGAACCTACAACTCGAGGAAACATACAAAGATAAGCCTCAGAAGGCAGAGCTTTCAACACGCTGAAATGAGATCTAAGGCGGGGATCCACGGCCGATGTACCTCTACTGCGGCATGAACGCAGCCCCGAAGGAGAGTCGATAACAGTACAGTATGTGAAGCGTAAATCACTGCGATTAAATCATAACGATCTATATAAAGCGGGAGACATGTATGATAACCAAAATACAAGACGCAACATAAGCGATCAAGTCGAGGACTCGCCCTCAAAGTCACCACTCAAATCTAACTATGGGTCTCACGCCCACACATCCATCATGTTCGCATCATGGCGCATGCCGGAATCTGCGCCGGTGTAGACGTGTCCATGATGCAACAATAATAACAAGGCGCGTGGCCACATACCGGAATCTGCGCCGGTGTAGACATGCCCATGTAACCTCAATAACAATATCTTGGGTGGTCAACGCGCGTGACCACATGCCGGAATCTGCGTCGGTGTAGACGCGTCCATGTTGCGATAATAACCATATATCGGGTAATCAACGGCGCGTGGCCGCGTGCCGGAATCTTGCATCGGTGTAGACATGTCCATGATGCAACAATAATAACAAGGCGCGTGGCGCGTACCCGGAATACTGCATCGGTGTAGACATGTCCATGTGACATCAACAACAAGACAGTAATCAAAATGGAAACATACCCGTGGAATTCTCCATCACTGCCAGCACGCCCAAGTAAGTTCTCAATAAGTCAACCGGCCCTCTATCGAGAGACGCGGTAACACAGAAATACTACACTTGCACAACAAAGGCTATCCTCACAAGCATAGGCAAATTTCACGACAACAAGCATAGGCAAGTTTCACAACAACAAGCATAGGCAAGTTTCACAACAACAAGCATAGGCAAGTTTCACAACAACTCAAAGTACTTTCATTTTATGCCAAAGTCCGGGTTTTTAACCCCAAAGTACTACATACGTTAAGTTCTTTTAAAAGAGATCCATTACTTTTATAAAAGTCACCCGATACCCGTAGTATTAGAATGACCAACCCACATTCCTTTTCAAAATCAAGTAACAACATTCTTTTCCTAAGTTCCAGTTTGCCTAGTTTCAATTACTCAAGCTTCTCATTTTCAAATGGTTTCATAGTTCCCAAACTTAATCACTTGATTCCTTTTTAGAACAATTGAGTAATATATGTCTCACGTGAGAGTAGGTTATTCTTGTTTACAACATTCTTATTACAGCAGCCATGATCTAGAAAATGTAATATCATTTTGTCTCATCTTAGTTTCTATGCGGATGGAGGTTTCTCTTTGGTTTTAATACGATACATCATTATTCAATACATTTTCCTTTATTAACGCTGCGGTGATGCTGTCGATACACATTCGATTTCGAAATCAGTAAAACATTATCCCTTTAAATAAAACCAAGTACTCATTACTCACGAATGAGGTTTCACACAAACATTCACATTAAAACAAATAAGTTAAGTCTCTTATCTTATAAGATCAAGTCTCTTAACTTCTAACATCAGTAAACCATTTTCTTTACCTCTCTTAAGACATTATACCTAACTCCCGTAAAGCTAGTATAACTCTTTTTAAAACCTTTTAAAACCAAGTGTTACTCTCCTTCCAAAGCGATTTATAAATCTTTTGAAATACATCAAGTTCTTTATTATAACTAGCGATTATAATTCACATCGATTACCTTTTAAAACCACAAAGTATTTTCTTACCTACATAAAGTTTATAACCAACTTCCCATAAAGCCGTTATAACACTTTATGTTTTAAGAACTAATCAAACACGATTAACACGTATGCGTCTACCGTACTACATAGTTCACACATATCATGCTAGAAGAGATAGGAAGAGGTTCACATACCTCGCGACGATTTATCGACAATAAGCAAAATGCTCCAAGTACTACAACCTTGCTAGCCCTTTCCACTCCTCGAGTAGAATACGCTACTCTTAGTACTTTCACCTATAAAGGTCACAAACGTCTATTAACCCCAAAACACAAGTTTCTATCTTTCTCAGAAAATTCGGCAGCACCTCCCCCCCCCGCCACAGCGTAAATCTCCTCCTCTATCGAGGCTACCAAGCCAACCGGGG
The DNA here is from genome assembly GCA_029844215.1 of Przewalskia tangutica. Classification (NCBI taxonomy): domain Eukaryota; kingdom Viridiplantae; phylum Streptophyta; class Magnoliopsida; order Solanales; family Solanaceae; genus Przewalskia; species Przewalskia tangutica. The sequence continues at coordinate 39,369,260 of CM056733.1, forward strand.
TTTACGCCTAACCGGACGTGTACCATCCTACTCGATAACTCTGCCCAAGTCTCATGTCTGATCTATGTAAATCTGATTCGATTCTTTTCTTTATTCTTGGGCTTAAGTCAAAAGACATTGCGAATACTAAGTATAGTTCTATATATAGTATACTTCAACTATATATTCTAACAAACATGTAATTTCCAATTACAATAGAGGACAAGATAATTACCTCGATAAGCCCATAATTATCCAAGTTAAATGTCGATCCTTAGCAACGTTTAGCTCGACTCGGTGCTCCATCGCTCCAAACAACCCTTAGAAGTTCTATCCAACTTCTACTTAAATCCTTCAACTAACAATGAAGATTCCTAAGGGTTTGGTTTGAGACTAAAAGGACAAAAGGTAGTATTTAGGGCTCTACGTATAGAGGTATCTTTGGAATACTACAAGGTGAAGGCTAAGGTATTTTGGGCATTATAACAATACTTGGAGGTGTATTTCAACACCACAAAGGGGGTATCACTGAGAACAACACTCTAAGAGGGGGTGTTCTCGGCTTTAGGCTCATAAGGGGAGGTTTCGGCCTAGGCCTTCACGAGGGAGAGGGGGCTCTTGGGCGAAAGAGGGAGGAGAGGGACTCAAGACTTGGAAGGTTTTGGATGAAGAAGTCTTCAAAGAGAGGGGTATTTATAGCAAAACCAAAGGCCAACGATGGCCAAGATCAAGCCATGTGCAAGGCAAGTGTAAGGCCAAGATCAAGCCAAGTGCACCCACAAAACACTCCACAAACACTCCACAAAACAAGCCACAAAACAAGGCACAAAGGAGGGACCAATCGGCGAGCGACTGTCACGACCGTTCGGGCCGTGGTGGTGCCTTACCGGGCACCAGTAGTCATACATCGAGTAACCAGCGGAATATAAAACAAGACGAAAGCGATTTATAAAATAAGACCAGTTTATACGAAGAAAAGCTTGCCTTTCGGCATAATATAAATAACTCAAGTTTTGCGATTACATCCCAGTGTACAATAGTACTACTGGACCTCTGAGGAAGTAAACAACTATGGCGGGACGGGGCCCGCCATACCGACAGTACAAAACTATCTACAATACGGGAGATCATACCCAAGTAGGGCCTCGGAGAAGATGGAGCTCACGACACAACGCAAAGATCCTAAGGATGTGGATCTAGAACACCTTGCCACCTGCGGCATGAGCGCGGCCCAGAAGAGTCGATACTGGTACTAAGTATGCGAAAGCGTAAAATAATTAAATTAAAAAATATAATTTTTAAACCATTTTAGAAATATGTGTTAAACAACCAAGGAAAACCGCACGTGGTGCCATCCTAAACAAGAGCAACAATAGGTAAGCGTAATAGGTCTTGTCTGAGGCTGCGAATGATCGAAAGCAGGGCCACTCGCCCTATCGTCATTCTGCAAGCCTAATCTGAACTCGAGTCCGCATAGGCCACTCACGTGGGCGCGTGAGGTATAACCCGCATCGAGGTATTACTCCTCGGCATCGCCCCGGACTCATTGTCGCGTAGCCACGCACCGCATGAGGCATAACCCGCATACTAACACGGAACTCGTAGCTCGCATAGGCCCTGGACCCGCATGGTATTCTCGAATCATGGTCCTGGATCGCTGAGTCTACCCCGCGTCGGAGGCGACTTAACCCGGTATCATCTCGAGGTGGTGATAGTATACTAACATAACAACTTATCTTTAAACAACATAAGCACAACAAGGATACTCGCCTATACAAGCGTTACAAGATACTAACACACGTAGCATCATATCATGTCTATTTATCAAACCATCTTTATTATTCTTTTCACAATACAAGTCTGTTATAAACACATAGGCAAACTTGTTTCTTTTATAAATCTTAAGTGGTTATACTTACTTCCCATAAAGCTAGTATAACTCTTAAGCTCATTTAAAAACCAATTAGTTCTCTTCTGTTAATATGATTCAGTAGTCTTTTGAAATGTTTTCAGTTCTTTATTATTCAGGCTTAAGCCGTGAGGCATTGCCGTAAGTATTATTCAGGCTTAAGTCAAAGACATTGCCGTAGTTATATTGTAAAATATCATGCTTTAGGAAGAATCACATACCTTACCGTGAAAACCACCTTGAGTTGAATATGTCGTATGAGAGTCGACCTATAATAGTCACAGATATCTATTAAAGACTACTCTGAAGGTCATTCTAAACAGGGGGTTCATAATTCTACGGTAAGTCGGGCAGCACTTCCCTACCCGGTGAGCTATATAAGTCTACTGTGAAAACAGTCCTATGTAAGTACAGTTTGATTATTCTTCTTTTAAACCCTTCTAAGTGATTAATACTTCAATTCTATTCTGTGATATACTTCTAAGTATTTATACTTATTCTTATACTATAACAATAAGTATTCTCTAATTCAAAAAGAGGGTTAGGATTATTACCTCGGTAAGCCCAATAATATCCTAGAAAAAGTCGCGCCTGAGCAAGGTTTTGCTCCTAAGTTGTATGCTCCAAGGAAACCTTAGAAGTTCTTCACAACCTCTACTAAGTACTAAGGTATTTGGGCTAGGGTATTTTGGGCATTATAACGATACAAGAAGACAACTTTTCTACCAAGGGAGGGGGGGTAGATTTCGGCTAGGCTAGGGGGGTAGGCTCTCGGCCATACAACACTGAGGAGGGAAGAGGTGTTTGGACGAAAAGCTTAAGGGAGAGGAGAGGATTGTTAGACTTGGAAGATAACTTTGTGGATGAATAACTCTTCATCTCTAAGGGGGTATTTATAGCTCAAGCCTTGGCCAACCAATGGCCAAGATGAAGACAAGTGCAAGGCAAGTGTAAGGCCAAGATCAAGCCAAGTGCACCCTACTCCTACTCCACAAAACACTCCACAAACACTCCACAAAACACTCCACAAAACATGGCACAAAACAAGGCCTAAACAAGGACCCAATCGGCCAGGCCAACACCCTCTTTGGGCCTTGATCGTCCAAGCCACCCCACTGCTTCCAATGTGAGGTGACACGTATCACCCTCCCGTTGGTCCAAAATGTTTCGTCTCTCGGAAAAATCCGCCAAAAATAAGAAATGGCATAGCGGAATTTACTCTCGAAAGTTGTGGAAGCGTTTAGTCGGAAAGCGATTCTTTTAGTGAGTTGTGTACAAAATAAAGCGTCCAAGGCTTATCTTTAAGGCAAGACTTTCGTCGTATTCCCTTACGTACATACTGCGGAAATCTGAGGTATAACATTCTCCCCTCGTAGAAACATTCGTCCCGAATGTTCCTTCCCAAAGCGGTTAGCGAAGAAGCTTAGCGATTGTAAATGCCACACACCACGGAGCAATACATAGGCGAAGCGATAACGAAAATTTACAAGTAGGAAAGTGAATTTACGGAGGTATGGGAATAGGTGAGGATACTTCCGCCTCATGTCCTCTCGGCCTCCCATGTCATCTCCTCCTCGAGCTCGTTCGCCCACAAGACTTTGTGGAAGCCACGTCCTTCGTCATGACGCCTAACTTGACGATCGACTATCGCTATGGGAATCTCCTCATACGATAACCCCTCGGTCACCTGGACATCGTCAATTGGGTGTACCCTAGATGGATCCCCGATACATCTCCTCAGCATAGATACGTGAAAAACCGGATGCCGCGCCTCGGATCGGACGGCAGATCCAACTCATAGGCAACCTTGCCTACCTGCGGACAATCTGAAGCGGCCCGATGTACCTGAAATGAGCTTCCCCTTCTTCCGAATCTCATCACACCCTTCATGGGTGACACCTTTAGGAAAACCCAATCATGAACCTCGAACTCAAGATGTCGGCGGCGATGATCTGCATCGACTTACATCGACTACGGTATCGATAGCGCTCTCGGATAAGTTTCACTTTATCCAGCACTGCTTTGTACCAAATCTGGTCCCACTACCGCCCGCCACATCGAACCAACCTATAGGCGATCTGCACTTCCTCCCATACAAGGCCTCATAAGGCGCCATCGAATCTGGAGTGGTAGCTATTATTATATGCGAACTCAACTAGATGCAAATGATCATCACAACTACCACTGAATTCAATAACACAGGCTCGCAGCATATCCTCAAGAGTCTGGATAGTGCGCTCTGCTGTCCGTGCATGCGTGGATGAAATGCAGACTCGTGCTCACTGCGTCCCTAAACCCCTGCGGAAGGACCTCAGGAAGTTAGCCGTAAGCTGGGCTCCTGCATGCGATATGATCGAAGTAGGGACTCCATGCGATCGGCGATCTCTCGGATGTAAAGTGCGGCATAATCCTCGGTAGAAAAAGTCGTCTGACGGGAAGAAAGTGGGCTGATTTCGTCGACTGTCGGCGATAACCCATATAGAATCATGTCTCCTGCGAGTGCGAGGTAATCCCGTGATGAAGTCCATGTTGATTACCTCCCACTTCCGGTCGGGATCTCGATAAATGCGTCAGAACAAACCACGGGCCTCCGGTGCTCTACCTTTACTGCGACAACACGGGCGAGCTACGAACTCGCAACGTCCTCTTCAAGCCATCCCACCAATACGGATCTAAGGTCGTGGTACATCTTGGTCGACCGGATGGATAGAGTAACGTGTGCTTCCCAAGAACCTCTGCGAAGTCACGAAACATCTGGAACACGATGCGCCCTCAAACCTTAGCACCCATCGGTGCTACCTCAAAGGACCCTTGCCCTCACGAAGAGTCTGTATCACGATATCGAATCAAAGTGGATCCTCGGCTGTTGCCTCTTCACCTCCTCGGCGATGGAAGACTCGGCAATCTCACGAACTCTAACCCCATCGCTATCGGAATCAATCAAGCGGACACCAAGGCTCGCTAAGCGATGCAAATCACAAACCATGTCCTCCTCTCTAGCTGCACATCTGATAGGCTCCCCATCGACCTACGACTAAGAGCATCTGCCACAACATTGGCCTTCCCCGGGTGGTATAGGATATCAACATCGTAATCCTTAAGCAACTCTAACCACCGTCTCTGTCGTAAGTTCAGCTCCCTCTGGCTGAAGATATACTGGAGGCTCTTGTGGTCTGTATAAATATCCACGTGAACCCCATACAAATAGTGCCTCCAGATCTTCAAAGCGTGAATCACGGTGCGACTCCAAATCATGGGTGGGGTAGTTCCTCTCGTGTTTCTTGGTGTCGGGATGCATATGCTATAACCCTGCCATGCTGCATCAATACACATCCCAACCCGATGCCTGACGCATCACAATACACGACATAACCATCTGGACCCTCTGGAAGAGTAAGAACGGGGGCGGTCGTCAGTCTCTCTTTCAAGAGCTGAAACCACGCCACAAGCATCAGTCCATCGAAACTTGTGCCTTACGAGTCGGCCTAGTCAATGGTGCGTAGATAGAAGCAAACTTCTCCACGAACCCGATAATAACTGCAGGCCCGTAAGCTGCGAACCTCTGCCGGAGTAGTAGGTCTCGGCCAAGTCTGCGCCTCGATCTTGGCGTATCAACTCGAATGCCATCAGCCGACAATATGCCCAAGAAACGCCAGAAGTCAACAAAACTCACATTTGGAAAACTTGGCGTACAAGCTGGTCTGGAGAAGCGTCGGCCGGTCTCAAATGCTCGCGTGCTCCCGCTGGCGAGAATAAACCAAGATATCATCAATGAACACTATCACAAGCGTGTCCAAAATGGTTTGAACACTCGGTTCATCAAATCCATGAATATCACGGAGCATTGGTCAACAAAGACATGACCACGAACGCATAATGCGTCTGGGTCGGAATGCGATCTAGGGACATCCACCTCTCGACTCGCACTGATGATAGCCCGATCGCAGATCAATCTTGGAGAAACATCTCGCACCACTGCAATCGGTCGAACAAATCATCAATCACGGGAGGGTATACATTCTTAATGGTCACCTTGTTCACCGTTCATGTAATCAACACACATGCGCAGCGTCCCGTCCTTCTTCTTCCCGAACAATACCGGCGCCCCCCCGGGAGAAACACTGGGCCTAATGACACCCTTCTCTAGCTAATCCCTAAGCTGATCCGTCAGGTCTCTCAACTCGGCGGTGCCATTACGTATGGAGGAATGGAAATAGGCCGAGTATCCGCAATATGTCAATACAAAACTCAATCTCCTCTCGGGAGGATACAGGAGGTCATGCGGGAACACGTCGGGAACTCGTGACTACGGAGGCCCGAAAATCTGGTACCATGACCTCGGTATCAAACACCCGAACTAGATGGTAGATATACCCTTCGCACCATCTTCCTAGCCTTGAGGTAGGAAATAAACCTACCACCGGCGTCTGGTGCCCCGCTCCCACTCAACACCCGCCTCCTCCGGAAACTGGAACCGTACTACACACTCTCTGCACTCTACATGGGCATAGCAAGAAGCGAGCCAATCCAGCCCCATAATCACGTCGAAGTCAATCATCTCCAACTCTATCAAGTCGGCTAGGTCCGACGTAAATGGTCACGGGACAAGCTCTATATACCCGCGAGCTACCACCGAATCACCTGGCGTAGCTACCTCGAAAGGGTCTATGGACTCGGGCTCTATCCCTATCCTACTAGCAACAAGGGAGATATATGGGGAGTAGAACCGGATCTATCAAAGCATACACATCAAACCCGGCCCGATAAGGTACTTGGCGACATCGGTGAGGCCTCACGATCTGTCGGTGGACAAAGCATATATGCGGTTCGAGGACCGCTAGAATCGGGACCGAGCCACGACCTCTGCGCGACCTGGCGACCCATGAGCACCACGCCTCGGGCGAGTAATCGTAGGAGATGATGAAGCGGCCCACAGAACACGAAGGCTGGGCCTACCACCGCGCGCCCGGTCGGACGATCCCGCAAAGTGACCTGCTGGCCACGCGTAACAAGATCCATAAGTAGTACCACACTTCCCGTAATGGGATCCCGCATCGGCCACCTGGGGGTGGTCCCGTCGGCGATGCCTCTGCTACTCGGGCGTGCGAAGCTCGGGGCCGTGCGCCCTCGAAAACTCTGGTGTGCGAGGGCCGGTGCGAGTGCTCGAGTGGCGTGGTGCGAATCTAGGCTGCTGCGAGGCGCCACCACGATAACCACGAGAAGACCCTCCGTCTGGCCTTCCTGCTTCTGTCCGTCCACTCGTCGACCTCGGCGCTCGCCGCATCAAGGGCGTGAGCTGCATGCGGGTAATGTCCATACCCGGTGGAGAAACCCCGCATGACTCGGCCATATAGTCGTCTAGCCCGGTGACATAGCGGTGCACCTATCCTCCATATCTGCTACCAATCTTTGGGACATATCGAGCCAAAGAATCAAACTCGACATTGTACTCACGGCGGTCGTCCTCTGCCTCGGCGGTAAAAATCTATCGGCCGCGCCCTCATCCTGTGGAGGCAAGAAGTGAGTGAGAAAGCCTCGAGAACTCATCCCAGTAGGCTGGGACGCGTGCTCTCCGGGATAACTCCGTGAATCAAACCAATCATTGCGGTATCACGCAGCCTATGTGAACCAAAGATCACGGACTCGGTCTCCGACGCCCTGATCACTCTCAAAATCCTCTGAAGCTGAGGGTTGAACTGCTGGGTATCATCCTCGGGCCTCGACCCATAAAACTCCGGGGGTCTAAAACTCAAGAAATCTCGTAGCCTCAAACTATCTGCCCTCGGGTGTACCACGGGTGCGACTGGAGCTGGAGCTGGAACTGCCGCATCCAATCTCTCCTCGTATCGGGCCACAACTTTAGCCAAAAGCTGGGCCATCTCCTTGTACCCTAACTCCTCCGCCCGGTGTGGGGCGGAGGTGTAGGTCTTGTGGTCTGTCTTTGGGCGGCGTCATAGAACTCGCCGTCTCCGGTATAGGCGGGCTCGAGCCCTCGTGACTCTGGGTGTCTGCTAGCGACTCCTCGCTGCCTTGCCGCTTCGGGCGGGTTGCCTTACGTGGAGGCATAATCATACGGAAAGGAATACGTTAGAGGGTCCAACCTATAACACGACTCTAAAGCACGATCTCGGAATGAGAAGAATGGAAACCAATCCTAAATATCCTATAGCTTCACGATTATTGGTGTGGTGCACAACACCGATAATCAAGACTCTACTAGATACGATGCGTAGACACTTTCCGAGGATTAATCGCTCGATACCACTTTTGTCACGACCGTTCGGGGCGTGGTCGTGCCTGCAAGGCACCCAAGTAGTCATACATCGAGTAACGGCGGAATATAAAACAAGGCGAAACAGATTTATAAAATAAGACACGGTTTATCGAAGAAAAGCTTGCCTTTCGGCATAATATAAATAACTCAAGTTTTGCGATTACATCCCAGTACAATAGTACTCTGAGACCTCTAAGGAAGTAAACAACTATGGCGGGACGGGGCCCGCCATACCTATTATACAAAACTATCTACAATCTGAGGAGATCATACCCAAAAGTAGGGCCTCGGAGAAGATGGAGCTCACGACACCAACGCAAAGATCCTAAGGATGTGGATCTAGCACTGCTTGCCCTTACCGCGGCATGAACGCAGCCCGAAGGAGAGTCGACAACAGTACTAAGTATGCGAATCGTAAAATACTTAAATGAAAACATATCATTTTAAAACCAGTTTACAAATATGTGTGAAACAACCAGAAAACGCACGTAGTGCCACATCACAAACAAGAGCAACAATAGGTAATCGTAATAGGTCTTGTCAGGCTGCGAATGATCGAAACAGGCCACTCGCCCTATCATCATTCCAAGCCTAATCTCGACTCGAGTCCGCATAGGCCACTCACGTGGGCCCGCATGAGGTATAACCCGCATCGGTAGCTACTCCTCGGCATCGCCCCGGACTCATTGTCGCATGGCCATTGACCGCGTGAGGCATAACCCGCATACTAACACGGAACTCGTAGCTCCGCATAGGCCCCCTGGACCCGCATGAGGTATTCTCGAATCATGGTCCCAGACCGCCTGAGTCTACCCCGCATCGGAGGGCAGCTTAACCCCCGGTATCATCTCAAGAGGTGAGTGATAGTATACTAACATAACAACTTATCTTTAAACAACATAAGCACAACAAGGATACTCACCTATACAACCGTTACAAGATACTAACACACATAGCATCATATCATGTCTATTTATCAAACCATCTTTATTATTCTTTTCACAATACAAGTCTGTTATAAACACATAGGCAAACTTGTTTCTTTTATAAATCTTAAGTGGTTATACTTACTTCCCATAAAGCTAGTATAACTCTTAAGCTTCTGTTTTTAAAAACCAATTAGTTCTCTTACATTAATATGATTGGTAGTCTTTTGAAATGTTTTGATTCTTTATTATTCGGGCTTAGCCGTGAGGCATTGCCGTAAGTATTATTCGAGCTTAAGTCAAAGACATTGCCGTAGTTATATTGTAAAATATCATGCTTTAGGAAGAATCACATACCTTCTCAAATGAAAACCACCGCCAAGTTGAATATGTCGCACAGAGAGTCACCTATAATAGTCACAGATATCTATTAAAGACTACTCAAGGTCATTCTAAACAGGGGGTTCATAATTCTACTAAGTCGGGCAGCACTTCCCTACCGGTGAGCTATATAAGTCTCATGTGAAAGCAGTCTATGTAAATCTGATGTGATTATTCTTCTTTTAAACCCTTCTAAGTGATTAATACTTCAATTATATTACGTGATATACTTCTAAGTATTTATACTTATTCTTATACTATAACAATAAGTATTCTCTAATTCAAAAGAGGTTAGGATTATTACCTCTGTAAGCCCAATAATATCCTAGAAAAGTCGCGCTGAGCAAGGTTTTGCTCTAAGTTGTATGCTCCAAGGAAACCTTAGAAGTTCTTCACAACCTCTACTAAGTACTAAGGTATTTGGGCTAGGGTATTTTGGGCATTATAACGATACAAGAAGACAACTTTTCTACCAAGGGAGGGGGGGTAGATTTCGGCTAGGCTAGGGGGGTAGGCTCTCGGCCATACACCACAAGGGGAGGGAAGAGGGGTGTGGACGCACAGCTGAAGGGAGACGAGCGGATTGTTAGACTTGGAAGATAACTTTGTGGATGAATAACTCTTCATCTCTAAGGGGGGTATTTATAGCTCAAGCCTTGGCCAACCAATGGCCAAGATGAAGACAAGTGCAAGGCAAGTGTAAGGCCAAGATCAAGCCAAGTGCACCCTACTCCTACTCCACAAAACACTCCACAAAACACTCCACAAAACACTCCACAAAACATGGCACAAAACAAGGCCTAAACAAGGACCCAATCGGCCAAGGCCAACACCCCTCTTTGGACGCCCAATCGTCCAAAGCCACCCCACTTGCTTCCAATGTGAGGGTGACACATGTCACCCTCCCGTTGGTCCAAAATGTTTCGTCTCTCGGAAAAATCCGCAAAAATAAGAAATGGCATAGCCGGAATTTACTCTACGAAAGCTGTGGAAACGTTTCGTCGGAAAACGATTCTTTTAGTGAGTTGTGTACAAAATAAAACGTCCAAGGCTTATCTTTAAGGCAAGACTTTCGTACGTATTCCCTTACGTACATACTCTGGAAATACGGGGTATAACACAACCAATCCTCTTGGACGCCCAATCGTCCAAGCCACCCTATTTGCTTCCAATGTGAGGGTGACACATGTCACCCTCCCGTTGGTCCAAAATGTTTCGTCTCTCGGAAAAATCCGCAAAAATTAAAAATGTCATAGCCGGAATTTTCCCTACGAAAGCTGTGGAAACGTTTCGTCGGAAAACGACTCTACTCGGTACTTGTGCCCAAATTTCGAATCCAATGCCTAACTTAAGGCTCAAATTTCGTACGTACGTCCATACGTACATACTCTGGGAATACGGGGTATAACAAGGGTGCACTTGGCTTGATCTTGGCCTTACACTTGCCTTGCACATGGCTTGATCTTGGCCATTGGTTGACTTTTGGTTTTGCTATAAATACCCCCCTTGGCTTGAAGACTTCATTCATCCAAATATGTTCCAAGTCTTGCTATCCTTCCCCTCTCCTCTTGTTTGACTCTCGTCCAAGAGCCCCCCCTCCCTAGTAAAGGCCCTTGGCCGAGAAACCCCTCCCCCCTTTGAGGTGCTAGCCGTGGGGTACCCCCCCCCTAGCCTAGTTGTTTTCGTATAATACCCCCTTTTTGTGGTTTAGAAATACTCTCCTAGTATTGTTATAATGCCCAAAATACCTTAGCCTTTACCTAGTAGTATTTCAAAAGTTACCTCTATACGTAGAGCCCGGAAATACTACCTTTTGTCCTTTTAGTCTCAAACCGAAACCCTAAGGAAATCTTCATAGTTGGTTGAAGTATTTGAGTAGAAGTTGGTTAGAACTTCTAAGGGTTGTTTGGAGTGGTTTGGAGCGCACGGAGTGGAGCTAAACCTTGCTCAGGATCGACATTATAACTTGGATAATTATGGGCTTATCGAGGTAATTATCTTGTCCCTCTATTTGTAATTGGAAATTACATGTTATTAGAATATATAGTTGAAGTATACTATATATAGAACTAAGCTTAGTACTGCGGCAATGTCTTTTGACTTAAGCCTGAAGAATAAAGAAAAGAACTGAACTGTATTTACATAGGACTGTATTGCAGTAGACTTGTGTAGCATTGTTGTGTAGTAGAATGGTACACGTCCGGTTAGACGTGTAAACCCCCCCCCCCCCTGGTTGGCTTGGTAGCCGGCCTCGATAGAGGAGGAGATTTACGCTGTTGCGGGGGGGGGGGAGGTGCTGCCGAATTTTCTGTAGAACATGGAACCGTACGGTTAGAAGTTAATAGACGTTTGTGGCCTTATAGGTGGAAGTACTGCGAGTAGCGTATTCTACTTGAAGAGTGGAAACGGCTAGCCAGGTTACAGTACTGTGGGGCATTTTGCTTATTGTCGATAATCGTCGCGAGGTATGTGAACCTCTTCCTATCTTTTCTAGCATGATTGTTGTGAACTATGTAGTACGGTGACGCATACGTGCTAAGTGATTTGGTTGGTTTAAAACATAGGGTGTTATAATAGCTTTATGGGAAGTTAGTTATAACGACTTTATGTAGGTAAAAGAATGGTTTACTGATGTTAGAAGTTAAGAGACTTGATCTTATAAGATAAGAGACTTAACTTATTTGTTTTAATGTGGATGTTGTGTGAAACCTCATTCGTGAGTAATGAGTACTTGGTTTTTAAAGGGATAATGTTTCTTGATTTGGAAATCGAATGTGTATCGACAGACCAACTGCAGCGTTAATAAAGGAAAATGTATTGAATAATGATGTGTTGTATTAAAACCGTAGAAACCTCCATCTGCATAGAAGCTAAGATGAGACAAAATGATATTACATTTTCTAGATCATGGTCTTTGTAATAAGATCGTTATAAACAAGAATAAACTACTCACATATATGACATATGTTACTCAATTGTTCTAAAAAGGAATCAAGTGATTAAGTTTGGGAACTATGAAATCATTTGAAAATGAGAAGCTTGAGTAATTGAAACTAGGCAAACTGGAACTTAGGAAAAGAATGTTGCTACTTGATTTTGAAAAGGAATGTGGGTTGGTCATTCTAATACTACGGGTATCGGGTGACTTTTATAAAAGTAATGGCTCTCTTTTAAAAGAACTTAACGTATGTAGTACCTTGGGGTTAAAAACCCGGACGTTGGCATAAAATGAAAGTACTTTGAGTTGTGTGAAACTTGCCTATGCTTGTTGTTGTGAAACTTGCCTATGCTTGTTGTTGTGAAACTTGCCTATGCTTGTGATGATAGCCTTTGTTGTGCAAGTGTGGTATTTACGTATTCTGGCGTCTCGATAGAGGCGGTCGACTTGTTGAACTTACTTGGACGTCTTTGGCGGTGATGGAGAATTCCGGGTATGTTTCCATTTTGATTCTTGTCTTGTTGTTGATGTCACATGGACATGTCTACACCGTCTGAGATTCGGGGCATGCGACACGTGCGGCGGGTTGATTACCGATATATTGTTATTGTGGTTACATGGACATGTCTACACCGAGGTAGAATTCCGGGGGCATGTGGCCATGCGGCAGGGTTGATCACCCAGTATATTATTGTTGATGTCACATGGACGTGTCTACACCGAGGTAGAATTCCGGGGGCATGTGGCCATGGGTCATTGGTATTATTGTTGCATCATGGACATGTCTACACCGATGCAGAATTCCGGGGGCATGCGGCCATGATGCGAACATGATTGATGTTGTGGGCGTGAGACCCATAGTTATATTTGAGTGATGACTTGAGGGCGTGAGTCCCTGACTGGACATGACTGCTTTTATGTTGTGAACTGTAGTTTGGTTATCATACATATCTCCTGCTTTATATAGACTAGTATGATTTCATTCTGATATTTCTGCTTTCACATACTTGGTACTGTTATCGACCTCGCCCGGGCTGCGTTCATGCCGCAGTAGAGGTACATCGGCCGTGGATCCTCGCTCTTAGGATCTCGATTCAGCGTTTTGGGAAGCTCCGTTTCTCGGAGGCTTATCTTTTGGTATGTGTTCCCCGAGTTGTAGGTTCTTGTACATTCGGGGTATGGCGGGCCCTGTTGGTCATAGTTGTTATAAATCTTAAGTGCATGTAATCTTGTTGTGGCGGGGTTGTAAAAGGATTAAACTGTTCGTTTTGAAAGAGTTGTATTTATTTATGTTATTGGAAGGTAACCGTTGGGTTGGCCTGTTTTATGTTCATATATCTTGTTTCTTGTTTAAAGTTTTATTTTCCGCTGGTTTTCTCTGATGATTGTATCACTAGGGTGCCCGGGATAAGGCACCAGTAACGGGCCCCGGAACGGGTCGTTACACATGGCTTCTTTAATAAGATCGTTATAAACAAGTATTGATTTCTTGATTTCTAAAAGTTAAGAGACTTGATCTTGAAAGATAAGAGACTTGATCTTGAAAGATAAGAGACTCGATCTTGAAAGATAAGAGACTTGAGTATTTGAAGTTATGAAACTAAAACTATTTTGAAAAATATATTGTTACTTGACTGTAAAAAGGAGAAGTGTTTTGTTTAAAAAGGAAAGACATGGTATTGTCTTGATTTGTTTAAAAGGATGGTTTAAAAGATTATGGTTGATATCACACCGAGCCCCAGGGATGGGCCGGGACATGTACACCTTACGATTTCACACCGAGTCTCAGGGATGGGCCAGGACATGTACACCTTACGATTTCACACCGAGTCCCAGGGATGGGCCAGGACATGTACACCTTACGATTTCACACCGAGTCCCAGGGATGGGTCGGGACATGTACATCTTACGATTTCACACCGCGTCTCAGGGATGGGTCGGGACATGCACACCTTACGATTTCACATTGAGTCCCAGGGCTGGGCCGGGACATGTACACCTTACGATTTCACACCGAGTCCCAGAATGGGCCGGGACATATTATACGTGTTATACGATTTATATGACTTTACACCGAGTCCCAGGGATGGGCCGGGACATGTACACTTTATGACTTTACACCGAGTCCCAGAAAGGGGTCGGGACATGTTACACATCTTATGACTCTTGTTAAAGGAAAATGGGGCACGGTTGATTTTCAGTTTTGAAAAACAAAAGGGTAAAGGACTTGATTTTCTCTGGTGTTTATTGTTTCTAAAAAGGGCTCTGTATACTGTATTTTGGTTATCATGCATGTCTCCTGTTTTTATAGGCTGCCATGATTTCATTACAGTACTTTCAGTTTCATATACTTGGTACTGTTGTCGACCTCCTCGGGGCTGCGTTCATGCCGCAGGTAGAGGTACACCGTTGGCTGATACTCGCTCATAGGGTCACAGTTTCGCAATTTGGGAAGCTCCTTTCTCCGGAGGCTTATCTTTTGGTATAATCCCCTGTTATTGTAGATACTTGTATATTCAGGGGTATGGCGGGGCCCTGTCCCGTCATAGTTGTTGTTACACTCTTAGAGGTCTGTAGTACTGTTGTGGGCAGGGTTTGTAAAGGATAACTGTTCGGGGTTTATTTATATATATATATGCTGAAAGGCGACTTTATAGTCAGCCTGTTTCTTGTATCACTGTTTATTTTCATGAGTTTTATTTCCACTAATTTTCTCTGATGTATTATCACTAGGGTGTCCGGGGTAAGGCACTAGTTGCGGGCCCGAGGTCGGGTCGTGACAGAAGAGGCGACAGTATAGATCCAGTTCTAGTGTGGAATTAAGATACAGCTCTCTGAGAGGAAAAGAGCCTGTTTGAGTAGCACCGGATAGGGTGATGTGGTATGAGGATAGATTGTGTGTGCCCGATGCTGCAGGACTTGTCAGCAGGTTTTAGGGGAGGCATGCAGTGCTCATTACTCTATTTGTTCGGGGTCGACTAAGATGTATCATGACCTCAGATGTATGTAAGATGGCCTGAAGAGGGACGTAGCAGAGTTGTTGCTCAGTGTCCAATTGGCAGCAGGTCAAGGGTGAGCATCAGGAGCCCAGTGGTCTATTATCGATGATGGAGATCCCGACTTGGTAGTGGGAGGTGATTGATATGGATTATGTTATTAGGGTTGCATCGTACTCGGAGGAAGTGTGACTCCTTATGGGTTATAGTAAATAGGCTAACGAAATTAGCTCATTTTCTTCCGGTCAGGACCACTTACTCGGCTGAGGGTTATGCTAGATTATATAGCAGGAAGATTGTGAGACTGCAAGAGGTTCCTACATTTATGATGTCATACAGATGAGCTCAGTTTACGGCTAACTTCTGGGGGGGTTTTCCAGAAGGGGTTAAGGACACATATGAGTCTCAGTGTTGCATTTCACCCCCAGACCGACAGACAGGCAGGGCATATTATCCAGACACTTGAGGATAGATTGCGGGCCTGTGTTATTGATTTCAGGGGTAGCTGGGAGGATCTTTTGCCTCTCGTTAAATTGCGTATAATACCTGTTACCATTCAAGTATTCAGATGACCCTTTATGAGGCCTTGTATGAAAGAAGGTGTAGATCGTCGGTTGGCTGGTTCGACGTAGGTGAGGTTCAGATAATTGGCCCAGACTGGATTCAGCGGGCTGTGTATAAGGCGAAGCTTTTCCAGGAAAGATTGTTAGCAAGCTCAGAGTCGACAGAAGTTTTATGTAAAGAATCGACGTCGACACTTAGAGTTTCGGGTTGACAATGGAATCTTCTTTAAGGCATCACCCCTGAAGGGTGTGATGAGGCTTGGGAAGAAAGAGAAACTAAGTCCAAGGTACATTGGGCCTTATCAGATTGTCCGTAGAGTAGGCAAGGTTGCATATGAGTTAGATATGTCTCCGCTTGGGAGGCATGTACATCCGATCTTCCATGTTGTTATGTTATGGGAGTGTATCGGAGATCCATCCAGAGTTTCCCGGTTAGTAATGTCCAAGTGACAGAGGGGTTATCATTAAGGAGAGTCTCATAGTGATACTTGATCGCCAGGTCAGGCGACTACGGACTAAGGACGTGGCTTCCGTCAAAGTCTTGTGGCGGAATGATATTGAAAGAGAAGATGATTTGGGGAGCCGAGGAGAACATGTGTAAGAGTACCCACACTTGTTCTCTACACCCACAGGAAATTCGCTTCCCTACTTGTCAATGTTAAAATCGACGTGTTTGCCTAAGTATTATTATGTGGCATATGTGATTATGTTAGGTACGGTTAAAGGGAACTATGTCGTTATCTAATTATATTGGACTCCGAAAGAACATTCGGGGACAACTGTTTCTAAGGGGGGAAAATGTTACACCCCGTAATTTCAGGACATGTATAGGAGAATAGACGGGAGAACACAAGACTTAAAATTTTTGAACGAAAGAAAGAATTGTTTTCCAAAGGAAAAATCTTCCGAACCTCGGGAAGGAAAATTGTTCGTTAATGAGAATTGGGTTCTCAAATTTGTTATTTGAGACTTTTAGAATTTATCGGAATTATGGAATTTTATTTTCAGAGTTGGATATGTGGGGCCCACCCGAGAAATTTTACGTTTTGTGGGGCCCACGAGGTTTCCGATATTTTGACCAATTATGAAAATTTCGAGAAACGAAAATTTATGGACCAATGGGAGGGCGACACGTGTCACCCTCCACATGGATCATGATGGACGAAATCATGGGCAAAGTGTAGCCAATTTTGGCTTGATAAAATTGACTAAGTCTTGTAGTCAACATAACTTGAGATAATTGACCACATCCTAGCCTTCCATTTGGATTAATCCTAGCCCTTGATTTAATTATATATACTAACTACTAGTGCAAGACTAGTCTTCAAGACTTAGAAAAAATCAAGAACTTGTGTGTTCTTAGAGAGAGCTCTCGGCCAAGGCTCCTTAATGGAGAGAAAATTTTGCGATCTTGCTTCATAAAACCCAATATTCAAACCTAAGATCCCTAGAGGTATTATAAGGATATCCCAATACAAAATTCTGGAAAAACTACGTTATTACGTTAGTCGCAACATTCATAGTTGGAGTTGGAACTTGAAGAGGAGTTCTTCATAAGCTTCTAAGGGTTGCTTGGAGTGGATTGGAACGTCAAGAAGAAGAGCTAAAGTTGCTAAGTGTTACACCCCGTAATTCAAGGACATGTTTAAGAGAATGTACGTAAGGAGCACAAGACTTGAAATTGATACGAAAGGAAGAATTGTTTTTCGGACGGAAAATCTTCCGAACGTCGGAAAGGAAAAATGTTTGTTGAGGAGAATTGGATTCTCAAAATGCATTAGTTGAGGATTATGGAATGTATTATCATTATGGAAATTTATGTTTACGGATTTGGTCACGTGGGGCCCACCCGAGGAATTTTACGTTTAGTGGGACCCACGAGAGTTACAGAATTTTATGGACGAATGGGAGGGCAACACGTGGCACCTCCCCCACATGGTCTTGGACGAAATTATGCAAGGTTAAAATGGTCATTGACCATTGAAGATGATAAGTCTTGCTAGCTTGATAATATTGACCAAGTCAACTTGTCCATTTGGCTATTTAATTAATGTTCTTCATCATAGCCACATATTTGTTATAATCTTGACCCTTCATTGTGTTTTATATACACACTAGTGCAAGACCAAGTCTTCAACACTTAGAAATTTTTAGAGAACTAGAGCTTGAGACTTAAGAGCTCTCGGCTTTGTGCTTCACCTCACAAGAAATTTTTGTAATTTTGATCCATTATTCACAAGACTTAAACCCAAGGTCCCTAAGGGTATTGTAAGGGTATCTCAATAGAAAGATTTCGGAAAAACGGCGTTTTCACGTTAGTCGCAAGGCGAAAACCTAAGTAGTTTCCCTAGTTTTGGATTGGAAATGAAAGAGAAGTTGGTTGTGAACTTCTAAGGGCTTCAAATAGCGGATTGGAGCATAAAGGAAAGGAGCTAAGAATTGCTAAGGAGCGACTTTGAATCTTGGAAATTTTAAGGGCTTGTAAAGGTATAATTCTTGTCGTTTTAGTAATTAAGATTACTTATTGTTGTAGCTATGGATATTAGCAAGCATGAAGTATTTAGTATGAAGTTTGATAAGTGTATTGGCTATTGGAACCCTAATCCGAAACTAGCATGTTTAGGCTTAAGATTACAATTCAAGTTGATTATAAGTATAAGTCGTCACATGTTATATAATGAAGGAAATTGTAGTTGTTGAAGTTGTTTATGACTATATAACATGTTTGACCTAAGAACTTGGATTGAAAAGGAATTGGAAAGGTTGATAAGTTGTTGCACCTTTTGGCCGAAATTGGCATTTGTATTGTGGACTAGTTTGATATCAATTGTGGGGCGGAATTTTACACGTCTTGTAGGCGTGTAATCCCCTATTGTTAATTACATTGTTGAGCCTTAAATGTGGCGTGTTTGGTTATTGAATTCGGCCTTGAAAAATGTGGCAAAGTATGTAGAAACAAAGGAAGTGTTGTCCGATTTTCCGTAGAATTTAGTGACTTTGCACTTAGAATATTCTACGTTCGAAGCTAGAGGTTAATGGACGTATTATGGCCATTTTAGGTTGAAGTACCAAGTATAGCGTATTCTACTTGAAGGATGGAATAACTATCAAGGTTGAAGTACTTTGGAGCATTTTGCTAATTGTCGATAATCGTCGCGAGGTATGTGAACCTCTTCCTTCTTTTGACATGATTCTATGTATGGAATATACATGTGGTATTATTTCATGATTCCTTCTACTCTTAGAAGTTAAGAGGTATGTATGTTGATTTACTCTACGTAAAGGTTATGTCTAAGTTATCCTAAGTTCTTACCAAGTCTTATGGGGGATGTTGGTAAGAGTCGTTAGGAGGTATTTGGAGCCAAGTTGACTTGGCTAAGTTACGGCACAAATGAGAATAAGTATCGAACAAGCCACTGCAGCGTTAATAAAGGAAAATGTAATGACAATTAAATAAATTAAAATGAGTAGAATTATCCATCTGCATAGAAGCTAAGATAAGACAAAATTGTATTACATTTTCTAGATCATGGCTACTTGATTAAGATCGTTATAAATAAGTATAACTTATTCACAACGCACCAAAGTATATGTTACTTAATTTATAAGAATTTACGTATGAAGTTTTAAGACTATGAACCTCAAATTTTTAAAAGGTTAAGGGACTTTATTTTTCAAGTTATGGGACTTGATTCTTAAAGGAAGAAATGAATTGATTTACAAGTATAGAATACTTGATTTGGAAAGACTTGATTTCTAAAGTTAAGAAGCTTGATATTCTAAGTTAAGAAACTGGTTTTCTTAAAAGTTAAGAGACTTGAAGTATTTTGAAAGCTATGTAATTCGATTTGAAAGTATAAGTCTCTTGGTTATAAAAGGAATGAATTTGTCTAAGACATAAAGAGTTATAACGGCTTTATGGGAAGTTGGTTATAACAACTTTATGGAAGATTAAAAAGAATGGTTTTCTTCAGTAATGTAAGCAAATAAATGACTTGAAATAAAGAAGGGCAAATTGTTTTAAAGGTACCAATTGCTAAAGGTTTTAAAGAAAGAAGTCACTTGATTTAGAAGCCGGTAAATGTATTTCTAAAAAGGTATTGTGATTTGTCTTGAAAAGTAGATATGACTTGATACTACGGTTATTAGTATCTTGAAAGTTTTATTTGAAAGAGAATCATTTTAAAGGAGTAGAGGCACGTAGTACGTTGGGTTAAATTCCCGGATTTTATAATGACATGTTAGTGCCTTAAGTAAACAAAAATGAGAGTGTATATGAACAAGCTAATAAGAAGTTAGGGGATTTCTTAACTTGCTTATGTAATGTATGATAAGCCGGTGGTGCTTATGTTATGTATGGTAAGCCGGTGGTGCTTATGTTATGTATGGTAAGCCGGTGGTGCTTATGTTATGTAAAGTCGGTAGTGCTTATGTTATGTATGATAAGCCGGTAGTGCTTATGTTATGTATGATAAGCCGGTAGGGCTTATATTATGTATGATGGCCGGTTGAGCTAGGGTAAGAGTATAAATGTTATACCCCGTAGTTCCAGGGTATGTATGTGAGGACTTGCGTACGAGAATACGACAGTAATATTGGAAAGAAAGAAAGATGTGATTTTTCGACGGAAAAGTTTCCGGGTTTTGTGAAGGAAAAAGGTTCGTTAAAGGGAATTGGATTCCCAGATTTGATATTTGGACTTCTTGGATTATATTAGAATTTTGGGATTTTATTTTCGGAAATAGTCACGTGGGGCCCACGGGAGAAATTTACGGTTTTGTGGGGCCCACTTTGTTTTCAAGATTTTCGGTATTTTGGATATTTTCGGAAGATGAAATATTTTTGACGAGTAGGGGGGTGACACGTTTCACCCCCTTAGGTGGCATGTTGCCGATTTTGGCATGACAAGTGGCCCTTGGCTGATTTTTGTTGCCATGTGGCTAGCCACTTGTCTTGCTTAGACAAGTGGCTTATGGCACCCACACATGTCCCAAGATCTCACCACACACTTGCTAGGATCTTGACCCTTGATTTCTGTATAAATACCCCCTTAGTGCAAGACTAATTTCATCCCACACTTAAGTTCTTCCAAGGCAAAAATATCCCCTCCCTTTGTGGTGTTTTCGTCCCCCCCCCCCCACTTTGTGTAGAGAAGTACTTCATGTATTGTTGTATAATCCCAAATACCTTAGCCTAGTATCCCTAGTAGTATTCCAAAGTTATTTCAATACTAGGAGCCCGGAAATACTACTTTATTCCAATAGTCGCAAATGAAACCCAAGAAAAAACTTCATAGCTTGGATGAAGTGTTAAGAGAAGTTGTTTAGAAACTTCTAAGGGTTGCTTGGAGCGGGTTGGAGCGTAAGGAATTGGAGCTAAACGTTGCTCAGGATCGACTTATAATCTTAGATAATTTTGGGCTTATCGAGGTAATGATTTATGTCCCCCTATTGTAATTGGATATTACATATTGTAGTAGTTTAGAATTGAGTATAAGATATATTGGAAGGATGATTAAAAAGTATTGAACTGTATTTACATTGGGTGTATTCTGATGAACTTGTGTAGTTTTATTGTTAGGCAGAATTGTACACGTCCGGTTAGACGTATAATCCCCTTGGAGTTGTTGGCTTGGTAATAGGCCTTGTTAGGGGAGGTTATTTATGTGATTGTGGGGGGGGGGGAGGTGCTGCCGAATTTTCCGTAGAATAAGGAATTGTTTACTTAGAATATGCTACGAAGAGAACTAGAGGTTGATAGATATATTGTGGTTATTATAGGTGGACTTTCTACGCGCGGCATACTCGACTTGGCTTGTGGATTAAGCCGAAGAGGTATGTGATTCTTCCTATACTCTTGAGCATGATTGTTGTGAACTATATAGTACGGTGAGCGACGTGTGTGAAATGAATTTTGTTTGTTTAAAACATAAAGTGTTATAATGGCTTTATGGGAAGTTAGTTATAACGACTTTATGAGGATAAAAGAAAGATTTGATTTTGAAAGCAAAACGACTTGATTTTGAAAGTTAAGAGACTTGATCTTGAAAGATAAGAGACTTGACTTATAAATGACTTGATTTCGGAAAAGGAGAAGTAACTTGATTTAAGTATGGGTTACTTGTTTTGAAAAAAGTAAGTTACTTGGGTTTTAAAAGTATACATTGATGTTGTTTTAAAAGAAAAGCACTTGGTTTAAAAAGTATAGAGTACTTGATTTTAAAAGCCTTATAAAGATTTTCGGAAGGTGTAGTAATTTGGTTTGAAAGGAAAACGTGTTTTTAATACTACGAGTATTAGTATCGTGTGGCTTTTACGTAAAAAGAGGTCTTTTTGAAAGAATGAAAGTATGTAGTATTTTGGGGTTGAAACCCGGATTGTTGACATAAAATGAAAGTACATTGAACTTGCCTATATTTGTTGTGATAACCTTTGTTGTGCAAGTGTTTTGATTCTGTGCTACCGTGTCTCTCGGGGAGGGCCGGCTATCTGATTGATTGTTTGGACATACTGACACATTGGATGGTCTACGAGTATGCGTCCACTTTGAGTATTATCTGGTTATTTCTTTTGGACATACTGACACGTTGGATGGTCCACGAGTATGCGTCCACTTTGAGTATTATCTTGTTATTTCCTTTGGACATACTGACACGATGGATGTTCCACGGGTATGCGTCCAGTAGGATGGTTTCATGGCCATGCTTATCTGAGGTAAGATGCCGGCACGCGGTCATTGTGAGGTTTTGTTATTAGTCCATGGACCGCTAATCCATGAAGCTTGCGCGGTGACGAGCGATCACGGGCTTGATTTGTACATGTGGTTACGGGCACACTTTAGATACTTGTCCTGGTCATTTCTCGTGTATCGGAAGGCTCTTGTAGATAGCTTAAGATACTTGCCTCGGTCATATCTCGTGAGACGGTAGGCTCTGACGTGCGTTAACCAAGATACTTGCCTCGGCGATTCGTGGCTAGTTTTTGGATCCGGTAGTTGGCTTCGCACTTGGCGTGAAGTTTTATGACTAGCTTTTGGGTAGTAGTTGGCTATTCTACTTGGCGTCGGTTTAATGACGCAGCAGATCTAGTGTTGAGTTCACATATGGGTGTTGTTTTACATCATATGCTGCGGTGAGAATGAGTTCCACGGGCATGATTGATATTGTGGGCGTGAGCCCATAGTTATGTGTGAGTGATGATTTTGAGGACATGCGTCCCTTACTTGACATAACTGTTTACTTATTGCGAAATGGTTTTATAAAATGATGAAATGTGATTTCATTACAGTATTTTCAGTTTCACATACTTAGTACCTATTATGCGACCTCGCCCGGTGCGTTCTGCGCGGTAGAGGTACACCAGTTGTTGATCCTCGCTCATAGGATCGCAGTTCAGCGTTTGGGAAGCTCCGTTTCTCCGGATGTTTATCTTTTGGTATAGTCCCCTGTCATTGTAGGTACTTGTACATTCAGGGGTATGGCGGGGCCCTGTCCCATCATAGTTGTTGTTACATTCTTAGAGGTTTGTAGTACTGGTGTGGACAGGGTTTGTAAAGGATTGTAACTGTTCGGTTATATGTATATACATGAAGGTGACCGTTTTGGTTAGCCTGTTTTCTTATGTTGTATCTTGTTTCCTGTTTAAGTTTTTATTTCCGCTGATTTTTCTCTGATGTTGTATCACTAGGGTGCCCGGGGCAAGGCACCAGTCGCGGGCCCGAGGTCGGGTCGTGACAAAAGTGGTATCAGAGCAGTTAGTCCTCGGAAAGTGTCTACAGACCGTATCTAGTAGAGTCTTGATTATCGGCGTCTTGTGCACCACACCTATAATCAGGAGGCTGCAGGATATTTAGGATTGGTTTCTATTCTTCTCACTCTGAGATCATGCCTTAGAACTGTGTTGTAAGTTGGACTCCTTCTGACGTATTCTTTTATGCCAGTTATGCCTCCACGCAAGGCAACCAGAGCCCAGAAGGGCAAGGCAGCAGAGGCGTGAGTAAAGTAGCGGCGGTCTCTATCGAGGCCACGATACTCGAGCCTCAGGTCGCGGCGAGAGCAGAGGATATGGGTTATAAGGAGATGGCCCGATTACTAGCGAGTTGTGGCTAGACACGAGGGCGAGCGAGTCGAGGTTCGATAGCACCCGTAGTTCACCCTGCATCGAGATAGTTTGAGACTACGGGACTTTTTGGCCGCAGCCCACCCGAGTTCTATGGGTCGAGGCACGAGGATGATCCGCAGGAGTTCATCAAGCGATTCTGACGGATCATGAGAGTGATCAAGGATTCGGAGACCGAGTCGGTGGTCCTAGGTTCGCATCGGCTACGTGATACTGCAGTCGACTGGTTTGATTCATGGGAGTTGTCCCGGGGGGAGCATACGCCTCCAGCTGTGTGGGACGAGTTCTCGGAGGCATTTCTCAGCCATTTTTGCCTCCACAGATGAGAGCAAACGCCGGCAGATTTACGTCTTTGAGGCAGAGGCGTCTGATTCGGGAGTACAACGTGGAGTTCGACTCGTTGGCTCGATATGTCCCTGCGTTAGTGGCAGATATGGAGGACAGAGTGCACCGCTACGTCACGGGGCTCGATGACTACTTGGCAGAGGCTTGCTCGGGTGTAGCTCTTCAGCCGGGCATGGATATTGCCCGCATGCAGGCCTATGCACTTGGGTGTGAGGAACGGAGAGGCCGACGGATTGACCAATACCAGCAGAAGAAGGCCAGGACGGCAGGGTCCTTTGGTAACTTTCGAGGCGGACCGCCTCAGTGAACTAGTTATGTGCCTCCGCCCGATGCAGAGTGGTCCTCTGATCTTGAGGTATCCAGGTATTGAGAGCGGTCGGGGCTCGAGGTTCAGTTTTGAGGTGGGAGTGTTGGTCGGATGAAGCCACCCCAACCTCGGTGTGGCCAGTGTGGTAAAACCCATGCGGGAGGGTGTCACGGTATTCAGAGGACTTGTTTTACATACGGCCAACAGGGCCATTTTGCGAGAAATTGTCCGACCAGAGGTAGCGCGGATGTAGAGACTCGGCCTTCGGGATCTGTTGTGGGCTCTTCGCCTTCGATAGCTAGGCAGGGTGTTCATACACCGGCAGGCCAGGGCAGGGGTCGTGGTGGAAGTTCCCAGTTCTAGCGGTCCTTGGAACCGCCTATTTGATTTCAGGTATATCCTTAACCCTCTAGAGACTAGTATGCATTGATGATATGATGATGTGCTAAGTATTATGTTCATGTAGCATTATGTTAAAGTGTGATTTAGAGGCCTGGTTAGTAAAGGGGAAGTTGGGTACATAGAGATTGTGAGCCTTAGAATTTTGATAAACGTTGAGGTCTTAGATGCAAGGCCGTCTTAAGTGAAAGATTTACGGTTAATCCTTGTCAGAGTGTATAGTATACGTAGAGTATTAGCGTGATAATTCCATGAGTAGTGTGAGATAGAAGTGGTAGCTTTCATGAGGTGAGTTAGTAAGTTTGTTCCGGATTGGGGAACGAGAGAGTTTGGCGCGATAAATGGGTCGGGTTGAGGCAAGGTCGCGGGTCAACCCGCAACCCGAAATGGAGTGGGGTCAATTTGTGGTGGTCCCGCTGTGATAGGGTCACGAGGGCGCTAGGCCCAAGTTTAGGTAACCATCGTACGGGTTCGGGGATGCGTTCGACCAGAATCGGATCGTGAAGGCCGGGAATGGCCTTAGAGGAAATTGAAGCTAGTGAGATGACCAAGTTTGGAGGTAGTGACTCCAAAGTTTTGGAAATTGAAGCGGTAACTGAAGTATGGAATGTATACTATAGAGAGTTCGGGTGTACGAGAAGGGTACGATGAGTAGAAAAGAAGCGAACATATGTTATGAGAACGGAAGTGATCATTTCTTTTGTGAAGTGATGATGCTAAGGGAATATCCTTTAGACCATGGGTAGAAGCTTTTCGTGATATTAGAGGTGATTTCTCGTTGGCTTGGATTTGAGTTTTGCGCGCATGTTATATTCTGGCCATTGGTGGCATGATCGATTTTGTAAGTGTGGTAGTGAAGACTATACCGGCGCAAGCGTGTTTGGAGACTTAGAAGGAACATTCGGGACGAATGTTTCTAAGGGGGGAGAATGTTATACCCTATAGTTCCAGGGTATGTATGTGAGGACGTGCGTACGAGAATACGACAGTAATATTGGAAAGAAAGAAAGATGTGATTTTTCGACGGAAAAGTTTCCGGGTTTTGTGAAGAAAAAAGGTTCGTTAAAGGGAATTGGATTCCCAGATTTGGTATTTGAACTTCTTCGATTATATTAGAATTTTGGGATTTTATTTTCGGAAATGGTCACGTGGGGCCCACGGGAGAAATTTACGGTTTTGTGGGGCCCACTTTGTTTTCAAGATTTTCGGTATTTTGGATATTTTCGGAAGATGAAATATTTTGGACGAGTAGGGGGGGCGACACGTGTCACCCCCTTAGGTGGCATGTTGCCGATTTTGGCATGACAAGTGGCCCTTGGCCGATTTTTGTTGCCATGTGGCTAGCCATTTGTCTTGCTTAGACAAGTGGCTTATGGCACCCACACATGTCCCAAGATCTCACCACACACTTGCTAGGATCTTGACCCTTGATTTCTATATAAATACCCCCTTAGTGCAAGACTAATTTCATCCCACACTTAAGTTCTTCCAAGGCAAAAATATCCCCTCCCTTTGTGGTGTTTTCGTCCCCCCCCCCCCCCACACACACTTTTTGTAGAGAAGTACTTCATGTATTGTTGTATAATCCCAAATACCTTAGCCTAGTATCCCTAGTAGTATTCCAAAGTTATTTCAATACTAGGAGCCCAGAAATACTACTTTATTCCAATAGTCGCAAATGAAACCCTAGAAAAATCTTCAAAGCTTGGATGAAGTGTTAAGAGAAGTTGTTTAGAAACTTCTAAGGGTTTCTTGGAGCGGGTTGGAGCATAAGGAATTGGAGCTAAACGTTGCTCAGGATCGACTTATAATCTTGGATAATTTTGGGCTTATCGAGGTAATGATCTATGTCCCCCTATTGTAATTGGATATTACATATTGTAGTAGTTTAGAATTGAGTATAAGATATATTGGAAGGATGATTAAAAAGTATTGAACTGTATTTACATTGGTGTATTCTGATGAGACTTGTGTAGTATTATTGTGAGCGACTGTACACGTCCAGGTTAGATGTATAATCCCCTGGAGTTGTTGGCTTAGTAGAGGCCTTGCTAGGGAGGTTATTTATGTGATTGCGGGAGAGTCTGCGAATTTTCCGTAGAATAAGGAATTGTTTACTTAGAATATGCTACGAAGAGAACTAGAGGTTGATAGATATATTGTGGTTATTATAGGTGGACTTTCTACGCGCGGCATACTCAACTTGGCTTGTGGATTAAGCCGAAGAGGTATGTGATTCTTCCTATACTCTTGAGCATGATTGTTGTGAACTATATAGTACGGTAGACGTACGTGTGTGAAATGAATTTTGTTTGTGTAAAACATAAAGTGTTATAATGGCTTTATGGAAAGTTAGTTATAACGACTTTATGAGGATAAAAGAAAGATTTGATTTTGAAAGCAAAACGACTTGATTTTGAAAGTTAAGAGACTTGATCTTGAAAGATAAGAGACTTGACTTATAAACGACTTGATTTCGGAAAAGGAGAAGTAACTTGATTTAAGTATGGGTTACTTGTTTTGAAAAGAGTAAGTTACTTGGGTTTTAAAAGTATACATTGATGTTGTTTTAAAAGAAAAGCACTTGGTTTAAAAATGTAACGCCCCGAACCCGGGCCCGTTACTGGTGCCTTACCCCGGGCACCCTAGTGATACAACATCAGAGAAAAACAGCGGAAAATAAAACACGAGTCATGAAACAAGAGATATAATAAATAAACAGGCCAACCAAAACAGTTGCCTTCAGTATATACATAAAAACCCGAACAGTTATCCTTTTTACAAACCACCTACAACGATTACTCTGCACTTAAGATTTACAACAACTATGACGGGCGGGGGCACGCCATACCACGAATGTACAAGAACCTACAACTCAGGGAACATACCAAAGATAAGCCTCCGAAGGAACGGAGCTTTCCAACACGCTGAAATGAGATCCTAAGAGCGGGGATCCACGACCGATGTACCTCTACCTGCGGCATGAACGCAGCCCCCCGAAGGAGGTCAGTACAACAGGTACCAAGTATGTGAAACTGTCAAATACTGTAAATGAAATCATAATAGCTTAAAAAGCAGGAGACATGTATGATAACCAAAATACAGTACGCAACATAAAAGCAGTCAAGTCAGGGACTCACGCCCTCAAAGTCACCACTCAAATATAACTATGGGTCTCACGCCCACAACATCCATCATGTTCGCATCGGCGCGTGCCGGAATCTGCATCGGTGTAGACATGTCCATGATGCAACAATAATATCAAGGCGCGTGGCCACGTACCCGGAATCTTGCGACGGTGGAGACATGCCCATGTAACCTCAATAACAATATCCTGGGTGGTCAACCTGCGCGTACATGCCCCCGGAATACTGCATCGGTGTAGACACGTCCATGTTGCAGTAATAACCATATATAGGGTAATCAACCCGGCCGCATGGCCGCATGCCCCCGGAATACTGCATCGGTGTAGACATGTCCATGTGACATCAACAACAAGACAGTAATCAAAATGGAAACATACGTGGAATTCTACATCACCGCCAAAGGCCGTCAAGTAAGTTCTCAACAAGTCAACCTACTTATCGAGACGCGGTAATACGTAAATACCACACTTGCACAACAAAGGCTATCATCACAAGCATAGGCAAGTTTCACAACAACAAGCATAGGCAAGTTTCACAACAACAAGCATAGGCAAGTTTCACAACAACAAGCATAGGCAAGTTTCACAACCACTCAAAGTACTTTCATTTTATGCCAAAGTCCGGGTTTTTAACCCCAAAGTACTACATCGTTAAGTTCTTTTAAAGAGATCCATTACTTTTATAAAAGTCACCCGATACGTAGTATTAGAATGACCAACCCACATTCCCTTTTCAAAATCAAGTAACAACATTCTTTTCCTAAGTTCCAGTTTGCCTAGTTTCAATTACTCAAGGTTCTCATTTTCAAATGGTTTCATAGTTCCCAAACTTAATCACTTGATTCCTTTTTAGAACAATTGAGTAATATATGTCTCACGTGAGAGTAGGTTATTCTTGTTTACAACATTCTTATTACAGCAGCCATGATCTAGAAAATGTATATCATTTTGTCTCATCTTAGTTTCTATGCAGATGGAGGTTTCTACTGGTTTTAATACAATTCATCATTATTCAATACATTTTCCTTTATTAACGCTGCGAGTGCTGCCGATACACATTACGATTTCCAAATCAAGAAACATTATCCCTTTAAATAAAACCAAGTACTCATTACTCACAAATGAGGTTTCACACAAACATTCACATTAAAACAAATAAGTTAAGTCTCTTATCTTATAAGATCAAGTCTCTTAACTTCTAACATCAGTAAACCATTTTCTTTACCTCTCTTAAGACATTATACCTAACTCCCCATAAAGCTAGTATAACTCTTTTTAAAACCTTTTAAAACCAAGTGTTACTCTCCCTTCCAAAACGATTTATAAATCTTTTGAAATACATCAAGTTCTTTATTATGACTAGCCAGTTATAATTCACATCAGTTACCTTTTAAAACCACAAAGTATTTTCTTACCTACATAAAGCTGTTATAACCAACTTCCCATAAAGCCGTTATAACACTTTATGTTTTAAGAACAATCAAACACAGTTAACACATGTACATCTACCGTACTACATAGTTCACACATATCATGCTAGAAGAGATAGGAAGAGGTTCACATACCTCGCGACGATTGTCGACTAATAGCAAAACGCTCCAAGTACCCCCACGCGCTACTCCTGCCAAGTGGATCACTCCACACGTAGTACTTCAACCTATAAGGCCACAGCGCTTATTAACTTCTAGATCTAAACTTTCCATAATCTAGAGAAAATTGGCAAAGACCTCCCCATGGCGTAAATCTCTCCTCTATCGAGGCTACCAAGCCAACCAGGGGTTTACACGTCTAACCTGGGGCGTGTACAATTCTACTACACAAGATGCTATACAAGTCTCCATGTCTGACCTATGTAATTACGATTCGATTCGATTCTTTATTCTTCAGGCTTAAGTCAAAAGACATTGCCACAATACTAAGTTGATTCTATATATAGTATACAACAACTATATATTCAACACTTATGTAATTTCCAATTACAATAGGGACAAGATATTTACCTCGATAAGCCCAAAATTATCCGAGTTTAATGTCGCTCCCGAGCAAGGTTTAGCTCCTCCGAGTGCTCCAATCCGCTCCAAACAACCCTTAGAAGTTCTAACCAACTTCTCTTAAGTACTTCAAACAACAATGAAGATTTCCTTAGGGTTTAGTTTAGTGGCTAAAGGAAAGTATAATCGTATTTTCCGGGCTTTTATAAGTGTAACCTTGGGAATACTACAAGGTATTTGGGCAAGGTATTTGGACATTACAACAATACTTTGGAGAGTATTTCTATACCACAAAGGGGTATTTATACGAGACAACTAGGCTAGGGGGTGTACCACGGCTAGCACTACTAGGAGGGGATACTTTCGGCCAGGGGCCTTCTCGAAGGGGAGGGTGTGGCGGACGAATACAATGAGGAGAGGAGGAGATTTCAAGACTTAGGCACATTTTTGGATGAAGAACTCTTCAAGCTTAGGGGGGTATTTATAGGTCAAGGAATGACCAACCAATGGCCAAGATCCATCCAAGTGTATAGCAAGTGTAGGGCTAGGATTCACCTAAGTACACCTTATCCATCTACCACCAAAATATCCTACCTAATCCTTGACAAAGGCCAAGGCCAAATCGTCCACCATTGCCGCCCAACCTCATCCAATGTGAGGGTGACACATGTCACCCTCCCGTTGGTCCAAAATGTTTCGTCTCTCGGAAAAATCCGCAAAAATAATAAATGACATAGCCGGAATTTTCCCAACAAAAGCTGTGGAAACGTTTCGTCTAAAAACGACTCTAATCGGGTGTTGTGTACAAATTTCGAAACTTGCCTAACTTAAGGCTCAAATTTTCTACGTACGTCCTCACGTACATACTCAAAATACGGGTATAACATTCTTCCCTTAGAAACATTCGTCACGAATGTTCCTTCTCAAGTCTCAACACAAACATGCGCCAGTATAGTCTTCACTGCTATACGTACGAAAACAATCATGCCACACCTGGCCATGAAATAACAAATGCACAAAATACGAAATCCCAAGTCCACGAGGAATCACCTCTGTTATCACAAAAGTTCCCACCAAGGTCTAAAATATACTCCCTCTGCACCTTCATTTCACAAAAGAAACGATCACACTCGCTCACTTCTCCCTACCTCGTGCACTGCTCAACACTCGAACTCTTCCCAAGACACGCACCACACTTCATCAACGCTCGTTTCCAACCCTGGAGTCACTACCTCAAACTTGGTCATCTTACTAACCTCGATTTCCTCTAAGGCCATTCTCGGCCTTCACGAACTGATTAGTCGAACATATCTATGAACTCATACGATGGTCATCTAAGCTTGGGCCTAGCACCCTCGTGACCGCCACCGGCGGGACCACCTGAGCTGACCGCCGCCGAACGGACGCGGGTTGGCCCGCAACATGGCCCCAACCCGACCATCAGAGCGCCAACTTCCGCTCCTCGACACGGAACACATCATGGAAGCTACCACTTCCATCTCACACTAACCAGATTTTTAAATCACACTATAGCACAAAGCTATCCGAACATAACACTTAACACATCATTAACATCACTACATACAAGTATCTACCGGGTTAAGGATATACCTGAAACTAGGCGGTTCAAGGACCGCTAAAACTGGGAACTTCCACCGCGACCTCTACCGTGGCCCGCAACTGCTCTAGTAGTCTGTGCTATCCTACCAGCGCTACCCCTGGTCGGACAGTCTCGTCATATGGCCCTGTTGGCGCAAGAATAACAAGCTCCTCGTACTACGACACTCCCGAAATGCGGTCTACTACATCGACCACCGAGGTAGGGTGATCGATCCGCCAACACCCTACTCGCAGAACATCGAAACACGGGAGCCACGACCGCTCCCGAATATCCTGAGGTCCCAAGGCTGCGGAGGACCACTCTGCAATGGCGGAGGTACATAACTAGTCTTCTGAGGCGGTCCGCCTCGAAAGTCGCCAAAATATCCGTCGTCTTGGCGCCTTAACCTGTGGCGGTCCACTGCGTCGATCTGCGCTCGCCGCACCAAGTGCATGAGCACGAATGCGGGCAATGTCCATGCGGTGAAGAAACACACGAACAACTCTCGCTAGGTAATCATCGAGCCAGTAACATATCGGTGCACTCGATCCTCCATACTAGCTACTAATGCGGGAACATACCGCCAATGAGTCGAACTCACATTGTACTCCCGGCTATGCGCGCTTCGCCTCAACATCAAAAATATGTCGGCGAGCCCTCTCATTTGTGGAGGCAAGAAATGTGCCGGGAAGGCCACCAAACTCGTCCCAAACGGTGGAAGTGCATGCTCTCCCGGAAAGCTCCCACGAAGTCAAACCAATCGGCTGCGGTATCACGCGACGTCTGCGAACAAATGTCACGCAGACTCGATCCGAAGCCTTGATCACCGCGTGATCCTCTGCAGAGCGGATGAACTCTGCGGATCATCCTCCGCCTCGACCGTAAAACTCAGGCGGGCTACAACTAAGAAATCCGTAGCCTCAAACTGCGCCTCGGGTGCACTACAGTCTTCTTTGGGCTAGGCTAACTGCGTCCGGCCTATCCTCATATCGCCTGACCACGGCAATAATCGGGCCATCTCGCGTGACCCATCTCCGCTCGGTGTGGGGTGGAGGCTCAGTCTTGTAGTCTCGGCGACCATCGCTGCGGCTCTAAACTTCTGCGGTCTTTGGCGGCGTCGCAAAACTCGCCGTCTGAAGCACTACCTCAGGTACTGACCGGGCCTGCGCCCTCGCACTCCTCTGAATCCCACTAGCAGCTCCCTCGGCTGCCTTGCCCACGGGCCACTGGTTGCCTTCGCAGGCATAACGGTAAAAACGAAACACGTCGGAGGGTCCAACTTACAACACGGCTAAGGCACGATCTCACAATGAGAATAATGGAAACCCATCCTACATGTCATATAGCCTCCGGTTTATAGATGAGGTGCACAACACACCGATAATCATGACTCTACTCGAAACGTTCTGGAGACACTTTCAGAGGACTAAGCGCTCACGATACCACTTTGTCACGCCCAACCGGGCCGTTCATCGTGCCTTACCCCGGGCACCCTAGTGATACAACATCAGAGAAAACCAGCGGAAAAATAAAACACGAGTCATGAAACAAGAGATATAATAAATAAACAGGCCAACCAAAACAGTTGCCTTCAGTATATACATAAAAACCCGAACAGTTATCCTTTTTACAAACCCTGCCCACACAAAGATTACTCTGCACTTAATATTTACAACAACTATGACGACGGGGCTCGCCATACCCCGAATGTACAAGAACCTACAACTCGTGGAACATACCAAAGATAAGCCTCAGAAGGAACGGAGCTTTCAACACGCTGAAATGAGATCCTAAGGCGGGGATCCACGGCCGATGTACCTCTACTGCGGCATGAACGCAGCCGAAGGAGTCGATGGCCAAGTGCAGTATGTGGCGTGAAATCACGTAAATGAAATCATAATAGCTTAAAAGCGAGACATGTATGATAACCAAAATACGATGCAGTGACATAAGCGATCAGTCGTGGACTCACGCCTCAAGTCACCACTCAAATATAACTATGGGTCTCACGCCCAACATCCATCATGTTCGCATCGTGGCGCGTGCGGAATCTGCATCGGTGTAGACATGTCCATGATGCAACAATAATAACAAGGCGCGTGGCCCGTACCCCGGAATCGCGACGGTGTAGACATGCCCATGTAACCTCAATAACAATATCTGGGTGGTCAACCTGCGCGTGGCCACGTGCCTCGGAATCTTTGCGACGGTGTAGACCGCCCATGTTGCGGTAATAACCATATATCGGGTAATCAACTACGTGCGTGCCGCGTGCCGAATCTTTGCATCGGTGTAGACATGTCCGTATGACATCAACAACAAGACAATAATCAAAATGGAAACATACGTGGAATTCTACATCACCGCCAAAGACGTCCAAGTAAGTTCTCGACAAGTCAACCTACCTATCGAGACGCGGTATACGTAAATACCACACTTGCACAACAAAGGCTATCATCACAAGCATAGGCAAGTTTCACAACAACAAGCATAGGCAAGTTTCACAACAACAAGCATAGGCAAGTTTCAAAACAACGAGCATAGGCAAGTTTATACACAACAAGCATAAGCAAGTTTCACAACCACTCAAAGTACTTTCATTTTATGCCAAAGTCGGGTTTTAACCCCAAAGTACTACATCGTTAAGTTCTTTTAAAGAGATCCATTACTTTTATAAAAGTCACCCGATACGTAGTATTAGAATGACCAACCCACATTCCCTTTTCAAAATCAAGTAACAACATTCTTTCCTAAGTTCGGTTTTTAGTTTCATTACTCGAGTTCTCATTTTCAAATGGTTTCATAGTTCCCAAACTTAATCACTTGATTCCTTTTTAGAACAATTGAGTAATATATGTCTCACGTGAGTATACTGTCAGCCGGTCCGGGTTGACGAACCGGACCGGTTGACCGGTGGGTTAACCGGACCGGCCGGGCCGTGGACATCTGGGTTGGGGTCGGATTGTCCCCAACCCAACCCGCACGGGTCATTTCAAAACAGTCTGGCCGGGCCGGTAAGGCGTATTGGAAAACGGTTCCATTCTGGGTTACGGGCCGGGCCGGACGATTACAAAACAAAATTAAAAAAATTGCCCAATGGTCATTTCGGCCATTGGGCTTGAAGAAATTTGGGCGGGGCGGCAGCGGTCATTTCGGCCAGTTGGTCATTTTTTTTTAATTTTTTTTTGTTTTTAATTATTTATTTTAATTCCATTTTTACCCTTTAAAAAATCTATAAATTCTCTCCATTGTCTTCATGTTTATCACACAACATGTCTCACAATTCTCTTATTCTCATACTCTCTTAATTATCTTTATTATCAATTTTCAAGTTATTAATATTATTAGTTTTCAAATTCAAAGTAGCAAGGCCTTGAGACTTGAGCTTGAGTTTCTATTGAATCGAATCCCAAGTTTGGTACACTCGTTTCATTCTCTAATTATTTTATTAAATTGTCATATTTATTTGTTGATTATTTAAATATTTTATAATGTCTTTACTAAGGGGAATTGCGTCGGAATTGTAGTAAATCTAGTTCAAGGGTAAAAATCAGAGTTCTTCATCATCTAATCAAAATATAGATTATGATCAAATGCAAGAAGATTTTGGAATAGAAGATAATGAATGTGATAACGTTCAATTAGATGATATTGATGAACTTGAAGAACAAGAACCTCCTACACCTACTAGTGTTCCTACATCGATGTTGGTACTGCTAGTGGTAGTCGTAGACCTCCTTTACCAGAACCAGTAGCAAGAAGAAAAAGGAGTAAAGTGTGGCTCTTTTATGATAAAGTTGTGGGTACTGATAGAGTTAAATGTAATATTTGTGGGAGAACTTATAAACATAAGACAGGGGGTGGTGACGGGGGACGGGCACTATAGCTAGACATATAAAATTCGATCATGCGGCACTGATGGAATCTTGTCCTAATTTAGAACCCGGTCAACAACAACTTAATCCATTAACTGGGGGGTTGGCTAAGTACGATCCAAAAAAAGATCGCATTGAATTAGCAAAAATGATTGTCGGAGGTTGTTTGCCTTTTTCTTTTGCTTCTTCTTCATATTTAATTACATATATTCAAAGAGTATATAATCCTTTTTTTAAAGGTGTTCCTCGTAGTACTACTAGAGCCGATATTTTTAGACTTCATAATGATTATGTTATTTTCTTGCAATATTTGTTTGCTAACCTTCCATGTCATGTTAGTTTTACTTCAGACATTGGACATGCATTGAACGGTTATGATTATTTAACAATTACTTGTCATTGGATTGATGAAAATTTTAGAATGGAAAAACGTATTATTGTTTTTGCGTATGACGAGGATCAAAGTCATACTGGAAAATATATAAGCGAAACTATTTGTTTTTATGCCCAAAATATAATCTTTATAATAAAATATTTTGTGTATCATTCGATAATGCATATAATAATACTTCTTTGTAGATTTTTAAGCGGAAGTACAACCACCACTTCCTGATATATTTCATGTTCGTTGTGCTTGTCATATTTATAATTTAATTGTTAAAAGTGGTCTTGATTTATTTTCACCTGAAATAAAACTTGTCAAAAGAGCTGTTGGAGTTATTCAGGGTAATAATAGGAAAAATAGAATTATAGAATTTAAAGAAAAATGTAAACAATTTAATTTGAGACCTAAATTCATGTCAGAAGAGATTATTACACGGTGGAATTATACTTATTTATTTTTAAAAGAATGTTATAAGTATAAAGACCCATAACACATGTTGCAAATGCGCATTGTAACGTGATGTATATGTTAGCAAGCGAACATTGGAAATCAATTGGTGAACTTTTAAAATTTTTACGTAAATTTTACACTGAAACTGTTGAATTTTAAGGATCTTATTACCCAACTTTTTGTAATGATTTAGATCATATAGCTGAAATTTCATTTTTACTTTATTGGTTAAAATCAAATGTGAAATATAAAGATGCGATTCTGATTATGTTTGAAAAGTTTAAAAATATTTTTTCCTATTCTGATGTTTATTGTATTAGTGCGATCTTAAATCCTTCTATTAAAAAGTAGATTGTCATAATTTAATATTTAGTTTATATAATTATATGGAAATAGGTCAATCAGAAACTCCATCTTCATTTGATTGCATAAGTAAACTTGATACTAATTTAACTACATTATATGAATATTATGCTACATTACATGATAACACCAACTCTGCTACTAATATTCCTTCTAGTTACGGTTACGTGTCTACACTGCGAGTTGATGATGATGGCGATGAAGAAGAATCTTTAGACATATGGAGCACTTTTACAACACAACCAACCACAAGCCGATCTTGCGATGAGATGCGCTTTTATTTGCAAAAGCGTGAGTCGAAGAAAAATTTTGACCCTTTACAATGGTGGCGGGATAACAAAGGCAATTCCGGTACTTGCAGCGATGGCGGGATGTTCTTAATGTCGATCTCAACAGTGGCTTCTGAAAGTGCATTTAGCCAAGCACGAGATCAAATAGGAGACACACGTCACTCATTGGGTGGAAGCACATTAGAAGTGTTAGTCTGCTTAAGGGATTGGATCAGATCAGAGAGAAGAAATCAAGGATGTGGAGACGTTGATTATCCCGAAGATGAAGAAATAGGCAATATTTTGGAAGGCGGGAGCGGAGGCGGGACTGGAATTAATACTCCAGATTTAGAGGCTATGGAGCATAACCAATTCAATCAACCTATAGATTACGAAGAACTTGCAAAAAGGATGCATAATATGTAAATAAAATTATTATTACTTCATTATGTACTCTTATTAACGTTATGAAAGTTCAAAAGTTTACATCTTATCATTAATTTTAATTTTACTATCTATTTAGTTGTTAATCTGTTATTACTTATAAGTTATAATGTTATATACTTATATGATATATCTACTAATCTAATAAATTATTAAAAGTATAATTACAAATTTACAATATAAAGTTATAAACTATAAAGTATAAAGTTATAAACTATAAAGTATAAAGTTATAAACTATAAAATCAAAAGTTAACTTTAAAGTTTCAATTTTAATATATACAACTAAATTATATATTATATTATTATATTACATATTTAAATTGAATTTAGTTTATATTATAGAAAATAAATACTAGAATTAAAAAAAAAAAAAAACTAGAAACCGGACCGCTTGGACGGTTTCGACTTTAACCGCACGGGCCAACATGGAATCGGTAACGACCGGACCGGTTGGCCGTGAGTCCGATGAACCGGACCAGAATCGTCCGAACGGCAACCGGTAATGGCTCACCGGTCGGCCGACTGACGTTAGACACCTATACGTGAGTAGGTTATTCTTGTTTACAACATTCTTATTACAAGACCATGATCTAGAAAATGTATATCATTTTGTCTCATCTTAGTTTCTATGCGGATGGAGGTTTCTACCGGTTTTAATACAATTCATCATTATTCAATACATTTTCCTTTATTAACGCTGCAGTGCACGATACATTCGATTTCGAAATCAAGAAACATTATCCCTTTAAATAAAACCAAGTACTCATTACTCACGAATGAGGTTTCACACAAACATTCACATTAAAACAAATAAGTTAAGTCTCTTATCTTATAAGATCAAGTCTCTTAACTTCTAACATCGATAAACCATTTTCTTTACCTCTCTTAAGACATTATACCTAACTCCCATAAAGCTAGTATAACTCTTTTTAAAACCTTTTAAAACCAAGTGTTACTCTCCTTCCAAAACGATTTATAAATCTTTTGAAATACATCAAGTTCTTTATTATGACTAGCCGATTATAATTCACATCGATTACCTTTTAAAACCACAAAGTATTTTCTTACCTACATAAAGTCGTTATAACCAACTTCCCATAAAGCCGTTATAACACTTTATGTTTTAAGAACAATCAAACACGATTAACACGTATGCGTCTACCGTACTACATAGTTCACACATATCATGCTAGAAGAGATAGGAAGAGGTTCACATACATCGCGACGATTGTCGACTAATAGCAAAACGCTCAAGTACCCCAAACCGCGGCTACTCCTAAGCCAGTGGATCACTCCACACGTAGTACTTCAACCTATAAGGCCACAAGCGCGCTTATTAACATCTAGATCTCAACGTTCCATAATCTACGTAAAATTCGTAAGACTCCCCCGCATGGCGTAAATCTCCTCCTCTATCGAGGCGGCTACCAAGCCAACCGGGGGTTTTACGTCTAACCTGGACGTGTACAATTCTACTACACGGTAATGCTATACAAGTCTCATGTACACCCTATGTAATTACAGTTCGATTCTTTATTCTTCAGCTTAAGTCAAAAGACATTGCCACAATACTAAGTTGATTCTATATATAGTATACAACAACTATATATTCAACACTTATGTAATTTCCAATTACAATAGGGGACAAGATATTTACCTCGATAAGCCCAAAATTATCCGAGTTTAATGTCGCTCCGAGCAAGGTTTAGCTCCTCCGAGTGCTCCATCCGCTCCAAACAACCCTTAGAAGTTCTAACCAACTTCTCTTAAGTACTTCAAACACCAATGAAGATTTCCTTAGGGTTTCGTTTAGTGGCTAAAGGAAAGTATAATCGTATTTTAGGCTTTTATAAGTGTAACCCTGGGAATACTACAAGGTATTTGGGCCAAGGTATTTGGACATTACAACAATACTTTGGAGAGTATTTCTATACCACAAAGGGGGTATTTATACGAGACAACTAGGCTAGGGGGGGGGGTGTACCCCACGGCTAGCACTACTAGGAGGGGGGGGATACTTTCGGCCAAGGGGCCTTCTCAAAGGGGAGGTGTGGCGGACGAATACAACAAGGAGAGGAGGAGATTTCAAGACTTAGGCACATTTTTGGATGAAGAACTCTTCAAGCTTAGGGGGGTATTTATAGGTCAAGGAATGGCCAACCAATGGCCAAGATCCATCCAAGTGTATAGCAAGTGTAGGGCTAGGATTCACCTAAGTACACCTTATCCATCTACCACCAAAATATCCTACCTAATCCTTGACAAAAGCCAAGGCCAAATCGTCCACCATTGCCGCCCAACCTCATCCAATGTGAGGGTGACACATGTCACCCTCCCGTTGGTCCAAAATGTTTCGTCTCTCGGAAAAATCCGCAAAAATAATAAATGACATAGCCGGAATTTTCCCAACAAAAGCTGTGGAAACGTTTCGTCTAAAAACGACTCTAATCGGGTGTTGTGTACAAATTTCGAAACTTGCCTAACTTAAGGCTCAAATTTTCTACGTACGTCCTCACGTACATACTCTGAAAATACGGGGTATAACAAAAAAGTATAGAGTACTTGATTTTAAAATCCTTATAAAGATTTTCGGAAGGTGTAGTAATTTGGTTTGAAAGGAAAACGTGTTTTTAATACTACGAGTATTAGTATCGTGTGGCTTTTACGTAAAAAGAGGTCTTTTTGAAAAAATGAAAGTATGTAGTATTTTGGGGTTGAAACCCGGATTGATGACATAAAATGAAAGTACATTGAACTTGCCTATGCTTGTTGTGATAGCCTTTGTTGTGCAAGTGTTTTGATTACGTACTCTGGTGTCTCTCGGGGAGGCCATATCGATTGATTGCTTGGACATACCGACACGTTGGATGGTCCGCAGTATGAGTCCACTTTGAGTATTATCGGTTATTTCTTTTGGACATACTGACACGTTGGATGGTCCACGAGTATGCGTCCACTTTGAGTATTATCTTGTTATTTCCTTTGGACATACTGACACGATGGATGGTCCACGGGTATGCATCCAGTAGGATGGTTTCATGGCCATGCTTATACCGAGGTAAGATGTCGGGGCATGCGGTCATTGTGAGGGTTTTGTTATTAGTCCACGGACCGCTAATCCATGAAGCTTGCGCGGTGACGGCGATCACGGGCTTGATTTGTACATGGTTCAGGCACACTTTAGATACTTGTCTGGTCATTTCGTGTATCGGCGGGCTTTGGTAGATAGCTTAAGATACTTGCCTCGGCCATATCTCGTGAGGCGGTGAGGCTCGCACGTTAGCTTAAGATACTTGCCTCGGCCGATTCGTGGCTAGTTTTGGATCCGTAGTTGGCTTCCTTGGCACTGAAGTTTTATGACTAGCTTTTGACCGTAGTTGGCTATTCTACTTGGCCCGTCGGTTTAATGACGCAGGCGGATCTAGTGTTGAGTTCACATATGGGTGTTGTTTTACATCGTATCGCCGATGAGAATGAGTTCCACGGCATGATTGATATTGTGGGCGTGAGACCCATAGTTATGTGAGTGATGATTTTGAGGACATGCGTCCCTTACTTGACATAATTGTTTACTTATTGCGAAATGGTTTTATAAAATGATGAAATGAGATTTCATTACTGATTTTCGATTTCATACTTGGTACCTATTATCGACCTCGCCGGGCTACGTTCATGCCGCAGATAGAGGTACACTAGTTGTTGATCCTCGCTCATAGGATCGCAGTTCAGTGTTTGGGAAGCTCCGTTTTTCCGGTGGCTTATCTTTTGGTATAGTCCCCTGTCATTGTAGGTACTTGTACATTGATGGTACGGGCGCGTACATTAGTCATAGTTGCTGTTACATTCTTAGAGGTCTGTAGTACTGGTGTGGGCAGTGTTTGTAAATGATTGTAACTGTTCGGTTATATGTATATACATAAAGGTGACCGTTTTGGTTAGCCTGTTTTCTTATGTTGTATCTTGTTTCCTGTTTAAGTTTTTATTTCCACTGATTTTTCTCTGATGTTGTATCACTAGGGTTCCCGGGGCAAGGCACCAATCGCGGGCCCGAGGTCGGGTCGTGACAATAAATGAGGGGTAAACCCCCAAGACGTTATACCACCTTCTCCAGGGTAAGAGTATAAATGAGGGGTAAACCCCCAAGACGTTATACCACCTGCTTCAGGGTAAGAGTATAAATGAGGGGTAAACCCCCTAGACGTTATACCACCTGTTCCGTGGATTTGCTACCCATGATGCGAGGAATACCTCATGCGAGTCCTTATGGGCTTATGCGGGTGAAATAGTCCCATGCGGTAGTCTGACTATGCGAGGAATACCTCATGCGGGTCCACAGGACCTATGCGGGTGAAATAGTCCCAGGAGTAGGATTGCTTATTGATACTACGGGCGAGGGACCCTGTTTTGATCATGAGCCTCCTATTTTTATGCAGTATACCTTTATGGGCAGACTATATGACATTATCGCGTCCCAGGAATGGGTCGGGCAGTATACCTTTATGGGCAGACTATGTGACATTATCATGTCCCAGATCGGGCCGGGCAGTATACCTCTATGGGCAGACTTATGTGACTTTATCGCGTCCCAGATTGGGCCGGGCAGTATAGGCGTCCCTCCATAAAGGGCCGGATTATGTTATGCAAGATAAGTAAGTTATAGGGTAATAAACATGACGGTTTTTCCTAAGCATGTACGTAAGAATGTGACTATAACTTTTATGTAAAAATGGGAAAAGATAATAAGGTACGATTAAGTTCAAGAGATGGTAATGACACAGTAGGATGGTATTTACCCTTTTTATACTTGCCCCTGTCATTCTTTTGTACAGTTATGATTTGTTACTGTACCTTATTTTCCGTTCCATATTCGGTACATGTTGTACTGACCCCCTTCGGGGGGCTGCGTTTATGTCCGCAGGTTTAGGTACACAGTTGTGGATCCGCGAGCTTAGGATCCTGGTTCAACATTTTGAGATAGCTCCAATGTTCTGGAGCTTTTCGTCATGGTTATGTATATTCAGGGGTACGGCGGGGCCTTGTCCCGTCATAGTATTTGTTCAAATTTTAGAGGTATGTATTCATCTGTGGGCTGGACTGGCTAGAGTTGTTTTTACATTGTTAAACAGTGTAGACCCTTTCGGGTAATTTTTATGTTATGGCCGCCTTATCGGCTTGGCCTTAGTTTAAAAAAAAGTGTTATTTATCTTCCGCAGTTTGTTATGTTGTATGATTAGAAGGGTGCCCAGGTAGGGCACCAGTCGCGGCCCGGGGTCGGGTCGTGACACTAAGGATCGACTTGAAGTCTTGGATGATATTTGGGCTTATTGAGGTAAAACCTTCGTCTTCTTAATGTAATTGAAGATTACATGTTATAGTAGTTGATAGAGGAGCATGTGATATATAGAATGAAGTTTGAAAAGATTTGGATCATGTTGAGATGTTAAAAACCAAAAATTGGCATGCTAGCCATTAAGGTTGTAAATCAATTCGGTTGTAGGTTATAATCGTTACATGTTATATAAGGAAGAGGATATAGTTGTTTTAATTGATTGTGACTTATATAATATGTTGTTACACATTATAGCCGAGAATGGCTATTGAATTATTGGACTGTTTTATACAATTGTGGGGAAGAATTTTACACGTCCTGTTAGGCGTGTAATCCCCTTTGATTAGTTGATTGGTTGAGCCTTAAATGTGGCATGTTGGTTATTGATTTTCGGACCTTGAAAAAGGT
This sequence comes from Przewalskia tangutica, assembly GCA_029844215.1. NCBI lineage: Eukaryota > Viridiplantae > Streptophyta > Magnoliopsida > Solanales > Solanaceae > Przewalskia > Przewalskia tangutica. The sequence continues at coordinate 39,412,655 of CM056733.1, forward strand.
GGAAAAGTACGTAGAAACAAAGGAAGTGCTGCCCAATTTTCCGTAGAATAAGAGACTTTATACTTAGAATTATTCTACGATAGAAAGCTAGAAGTTGATAGCCGTATTATGGTCATTATAGGTTGGCATTCTACGTGCGGCATATTCAACTTGGAAAGTGGATTAAGTCGGAGAGGTATGTGAACTCTTCCCTATCTCTTGAGCATGAGTATTTACAAAGGTATAGTACGGTAGACGTACGTATTTTAAGTGAACTTGGTTTCAGTTCGGTATCCTTGCCTTGATTTCGAAAAGTGAAGTAACTCGGCTTTTAAAAGTATATGTTACTTGATGTTACATGTAAATATTACTTGATTTGAAAGTATATGATACTTGATTTCAAAAGTATAAGTCTCTTGGTTTCAAAGAGGAACGTAATTGTCTTGGTTTAGAAAGACATAAAGTGTTATAATGGCTTTATGGGAAGTTAATTATAACGACTTTATGGGAAGTTAAATGAGTGGTTTACTCAAATGATTTAAACAAGGATAAACGACTTGGTTTTAAGAAAGACAACTTGATTTAAAGGCATAAGTTGTCTAAGTTTTGAAAGTAGAAGTCACTTGGTTTAAAAGCCTATAAATGTATTTCTAAAGGTGTGGTGACTTGTTTTGAAAAGTATACAAACCTTGATACTACGGGTGTTAGTATCTTGAGGGTTTTATATGAGAAAGAGTCATTTGTAAAAGGATAAAGGTATGTAGTACTTTGGGTTAAATTCCCGGATTTTTTCATGACATGTTAGTGCCTTAAGTTATATAAAATGAGAGTGCATACTAATTAAAGTCTAATGAGAAGTTAAGGGTTTTCTTAACTTGCTTATGATACTATGATAGCCGGTTGTGCTTATGTTATGATATTTATGGTCGCCTTAAGTGCTAATGTTATGTAAATTTTGCGGGGTAAACCCCCGGGTTACTACATATTCCGTGGATTTGCTCTCCACGATGCGAGTGCGGCGTTTGTTCTCATTGCGGGTCCACCGGGACCATGCGGGTGAAATAGTCCCATGCGGGTGAAATAGTCCCATGCGGAGCAAATTGCTCCATTGCGGGTCCACTGGACCTATGCGGGTGAAATAGTCCCAGGAGTAGGATTGCTTAATGATATTACGGGCGGGTGGCCCTAATTTGATCATGAGCTTCCTATTTTTAAGCAGTAAAGTATACTCTTGTTTACTCTCATTATTAGTAAGGCACAGTGTACTGTTAGTTTGGTTATCATACTTTTCTCCAGCTTTATTTTAGACTATATGATTTCATTACAGTACTTTCAGTTTCACATACTTGGTACATATTTTGTACTGACCCCCTTTCCTCGGGGGGCTGCGTTCATGCCGCAGGTAGAGTTAAACAGGTTGCTGATCCTCACTTTTAGGATCACTGTTCAGCTGTTGAGAAGCTCCATTACTCCGGAGGTTTACCCTTGGTTCAGATCCCTGGTATTGTCGGTTGTTGTACATTCAGGGGTATGGCGGGGCCCTGTCCCGTCACATTTGTTATGTTAAAATTCTTAGAGGTCTGTAGTCATGTATGTGGGTCGGTTTGTAAATAAAAAGGATGTAACTGCTTTTGACTATTTATATATATATATATATATATCTAGGAAGGCAGCCTTATCGGCTAGCCTGTTGTTTACTTCTTACTGATTTAAGTTGTGTGTTTTATGTATATTCCGCTGACTTTCTCTGATGGTTACCTGTAAGGGTGCCCAGGTAGGGCACCAGTCGTGGGCCCGGGGTCGGGTCATGACATATAGCCTATAAGGTATGTGAAACTAGCCTTTCTTCTTTTGGCATGATTTATATTAAGTAAGTGTACGGCGGACGTACATAGTTCTATTGGATCTTAATCCTTAATGATATGATAGTACTTTGGTTTTCCTAAAATGAAAGTTGAGTTTTATTTGAAATGGGTGTACGGCGAACGTACGTAATTCCATTAAGTCCTGATTTTAAATGATACTTGATATGATAGTGCCTTGGTTTGGTTTTTCTAAAATGGAAGTTCATTTTAAAGATTTTATTGAGAGTCAAAAGATGATTTATGTCACGATGACCGGGCATGGCGGTGCCTACACAGGCACCCTTCTGTACACATCGAGAGAATAGCGGAACATATAAAACTCATAAATACTAAAACAGTAATATCAACAGGTTAGTCGATAAGGCCACCTTCCGTAAAATATACATGAACCAAAATAAAATAAACCAGTACATTTCTGTTCTTAAAAACCCAATCCACAATGTGACTCTGGACCTCACAGAATAACGGCGTGGACGGGGCCGCCATACCCACGAATATACAACAACCGACCATACCAGGATGCGAACCAGGATAAGCCTCGGAGTAATGGAGTTTCCCAACGGTGAACGATGATCCTAAGATTGAGGATCGGCAACTCAGATACTCTACTGCGGCATGAACGCAACCCGAAGGAGGTCGTAACAACATGTACCAAATATGTGAAACTGAAAGTACTGTAATGAACTCATAAGTCTAAAATAAAGCTGGAGACATGTATGATAACTCAATTAACAGTACACTGTGCCTTACTAACAATGAGAGTAAACAAGAGTATACTTTACTGCATAAAAATAGGAGGCTCATGATCAAAGTAGGGCCACCCGCCCGTAGGTCATTAAGCAATTCTACTCCTGGGACTATTTCACGCGTAGGTCCGTGGACCCATTATTATACCCGTATTTCAGAGTATGCGTGGGGCATATACTAAAGTTTTAGCCTTAAGATAGGCAAGGATCGAAAATTTTGTGCACAACTACCAAAACGAATTGTTTTCCGACGAAACGTTTTCCAAAACTTGCGTAGGGAAAATTACGGCTATGTCATTTAAAATTTTTGCAGATTTTTCCGAGAGATGAAATATTTTGGACCAACGAGAGGGCGACACTTGTCACCCTCAAGTGGGCGGAACCATGGCCGAAAGTGGTGCACGTTTTGTGCCATGTTTTGTGGCCTAAACCATGGGTCAATGTTTGGAGTAGATGGCTAGGGGGCACTTGGGAAAATCCTCACCTTCCACTTGCCCCCCACTTGTCTTGATCATGGCCATTGAATTCCCTATAAATACCCCCCCTTTGTTGAAGACTTTCTTCATCCCTCAAACATTTCTAAGTCTTGAAAACCCTTCCCCCCTTTGGAGAGGTTCTCGTCCAAGCCTCCCCCTCCCCCCTTTGAGAGGCCCCTTGGCCGAGAGATATCCACCCCCTCCTAGTGGTGTTGGCGAGACACACCCTTGCCTAGTTGTTCTCGTAAAATACCCCCTTGGTAGAAAATACTCTCCAAGTATTGTTACTATTCCAAAATACCTTAGCCTTATACCTTGTAGTATTCCAAAGTTACCTCTATACGTAGAGCCCGGAAATACTACCTTATGTCCTTTTTGTCTCAAAACGAAACCCTAAGGAAAATCTTCATAGTCGGTTGAAGTGTTAAGTAGAAGTTGCATAGAACTTCTAAGGGTTGTTTGGAGCGGGTTGGAGCGCCCAGAGTAGGAGCTAAACGTTGCTCAGGATCGACATTTTAACTTGGATAATTTTGGGCTTATCAAGGTAAATATCTTGTCCCCCTTTTGTAATTAGAGTTTACATACTGTTGAAGTATAAGAATTAAGTATAAGTTATATACAAGAAAGGTATATAAGAAGGGTAATGAACTGTACTTACATAGGATTTGTATTCTGATGAACTTGTGAAGTTTGTGGGTAGGGAAGTGCTGCCCAATTTTCTGTAGAATCTTGTATCTAGATTTATTCTACCGAGTAGTCTAGACATTGATAGACTTGTACAACCTTTATAGGTTGAAGTACTGCGAGTAGCGTATTCTACTCGAATGGAGGAAAAGGCTAGCCGGATTACAGTACTTTGAAGCTATTTGCTAATAGTCGATAATCGTCGCGAGGTATGTGATTCTTCCTATCCTCTTGAGCATGATATTTTAAAAAGAATATATATAGTACGGTAGACGTACGTGTGTTAACTGAACATGGTTTTACTCCGATGTCTTTTGACTTGAGTCTAAATAATAAAAATCTTGAAGTATTTCAAAAGAATTAAGAACCGTTTTTGAAAGAAGAGTAATACTTGGTTTTAAAAGCTTCAGAGTTATACTAGCTTTATGGGAAGTTAGGTATAACGACTTAAGAGAGATAATAAGAATGGTTTATTGATTTTAGAAGTTAAGAGACTTGATCTTAAAAGGTAAGAGACTTGACTTAATTGAATTAATATGAATTTTGTTAAAAAGTGTGAAACCTCATTCGTGAGTAATGAGTACTTGGTTTTTTTAAAAGGAATAATGTCTTACTGATTTCGGAAATCAGAATAAGTATCGAACAAACCACAGCAGCGCTAATAAAGGGAAATGTTTTGACTAATTAAGTATTATTGAAACCAGTAGAAACCTCCATCTGCATAGAAGCTAAGATGAGACAAAATGATATTACATTTCCTAGATCATGGCTGCTTTAATAAGATTGATTATGAACAAGAATAACCTACTCACATATAAGAAATATGTTTCTCAGATTGTTTTAAAAGAGAATTATATTTATTAAGTGATTAAGACTATGAACTACGAAACCTTTCGAAAATGAGAAACTTGAGCATTTGAAATTAGGCAAACTTGAATGTTTGGAAAATAATGTTATTACTTGATTTTACAAAGGGAAGTGTTTTGGTTTACTTAAAAAGATAGTCACTCTATTTTTATACTACGGGTATTGTGTGACTTTTGTGAAAGAAACGGATCTTTTAAAGAATTAATGTATGAAGTGCTTTGGGGATAAAAACCCGAACTTGTTGACATAAAGTAGGAAGTGTCTTATGTGAATAACTTGACTATGTTGGTTTGTGATAGCCTTGAAATACTTTCTTGTTGGTTCGATAAATAAACATGTTAGGATGCTACGTGTGTTAGAGTCTTGTAATGTTGTGTAAGGGGGTTTCCCTTGATTGTGCTTATGTTGTTTAACGATAAGCTGTTATGTTAGTATTATATCACTCACCTTGACTTGATCCCGGGGTTAACGCCTCCGTCTTGGGGTAGCCTCGAGCGATCTGTGTGACTATGATTCGAGATACCTCATGCGGGTCCAGGTGGCCTATGCGGAGCTACAAGAGTTCCAGGTTAGTGTGCGGGGTTATACCTCATGCGGTCTATGTGGCGTGCGGATGCGAGTCGGGGCGTTGTCGGGAGTAGCTACCCTCGATGCGGAATACCTCATGCGGGCTATGTGAGTGGCCTATGCGGGCTGCGGGAAGTTCGAGGACTAGACGCGACATTTGATCTGCGGGCGAGTGGCGGCTTCGATCATGTGGCGGTCTAGACAGATCTCATAATCTGATTTATGACCTTGTTGGTGCGTGGGTTTTAGTAGTCGGCTATGCCTTCGTACTTACCGTCACGGTTTTATTGTGACACAGGTGGGACCTGGTGTTCATGTGTATTCCTTGGTGCTTTTATATCATAGACTGCCGGCATTGAGGAAGGTATTCCACGGGCATGATTGATGTTGTGGGAGTGAGACCCATAATTATATTTGAGTGATGACTTTGAGGGTGTGAGTCCCTGACTTGACATGACTGCTTATTTATTGTGAACTGTAGTTTGGTTATCATACATGTCTCCTGCTTTATATAGACTACTATGATTTCATTTCTGATATTTCGATTTCACATACTTGGTACTGTTATCGACCTCCTTGAAGTGCGTTCATGCCGCAGGTAGAGGTACACCAGTGTTGATCCCCGCTCTTAGGATCACAGTTCAGCGTTTTGGGAAGTTCCGTTTCTTCGGAGGCTTATCTTTGGTATAGTCCCCTATCGTTGTAGGTACTTACATTCAGGGGTATGGCGGGGCCCTGTCCCGCCATTGTTGTTATATCATTCTTAGAGGTGCATGTAAATCTTGTTGTGGGCAGAGTTTGTAAAAAAGATGTAACTGTTCGGATTTAAGTTTTTATATATATGCCGAAAGGCAACTTTTCTTCAGATAAACTGTGTATCTTCTACATTGTTTCATGTTGTGTTTTATATTCCGCTGATTACTCTGATGTTGTATCACTAGGGTGCCCGGGGTAAGGCACCAGTCACGGGCCCGGGTTCGGGTCGTGACAAAAGTGGTATCAGAGCAGTTAATCCTCGGAAAGTGTCTACAGACCGTATCTAGTAGAGTCTTGATTATCGGTGTGTTGTGCACCACACCAATAATCAGGAGGATATAGGATATTTAGGATTGGTTTCCATTCTTCTCACTCTGAGATCGTGCCTTAGAGTTGTGTTATAAGTTGGACCCCTCTAACGTATTTCTTTCCCCTTATCAGTTATGCCTCCGCGTAAGGCAACCCGGTCGAAGAAGGCAAGGCGGTAGGAGCTGCGAGTAAAACACAGAGGGTTACGAGGGCACAGGCCCAACCATCACCTGAGTTGGTGCTTCATTCGGGGAGTTCTGCGGCGTCGCCAGTCCCAGCAGAGTCTAGCACAGCGGCAGCAGTTCCTACTGCGGCCATGATATTCGAACCTTCAGTTCCACGACCGGTAGCGGAAAGTATTGATTGCAAAGAGCGACCACTGTTTCTAGCTATGGATTTAGCAACTGCAGAGTATTTTATGTATCGATTTATCGCGGGCCTTGATGAATATCTAAGAAAGGGTTGTGCAAGTAGCTCTTGATCGAGGCATGAGCATGGCTGCGTCTGAGCTTATGCCGCGGCCGAGAAAGCGTAGGATCGGCGGGTTAACCAAGATCGAGAAGAGGCGAGCAGCGAGGTCCTTTGGTAACTTTCGGCGGACCTTCTCGGCCACAGATTGGTTATGCGCCTCCACCGGTCAGAGTGGTTCTCCGCGGGGTTCGGGGCGTTCGGGGTATGTAGGAGTTGGTGAGCTCGTGGTGCTAGTTCGCGGCAACACGTAGGTTTGGCCCGGCCGGATTCGATTTTCCCTCGGTGTTCACGGTGTGGCAAGCGTCATCGGGAATGTCGTCTTTTGTTGGTACTTGTTTTACTGCGGCGTCGAGGGCCGTGTGTCGAAAAGATGTCCTAGTAGGAGGACTCGGTCTACGGATCGATTCATGAGTCGGTGGTTCGGAGAGGAAGGGTGTTAGCGGAGGAGGCCACCCCACCGGTGTGGCGTTGTGGTAGATGTCATTTTGGGAGTGTCGTGCGTCTTGGACAGCTTGTTATGCTGGCGGCCCGCTGGGCCATTTGCGAGAATTTGTCAGGCGGAGTGGCGCGGATGTAGAGACTCGACCTTCGGGATCGGTGGCTAGTTCATCACCTTCCTAGCTATCGCCCAACGAGGCGGATTGACTAGAACGACAAAGGGAGTGAAGCGGAGATCTGGTATATCCTTAACCCTCTAGAGATTAGTATGTGTGATAAGATGAGTATATTTTAAGTGTTATGTTCAGATAGCATTGTGTTAATTATGAGCCTTAGAATATTATACGTAGAGACCTTAGATGTGAGGTCATCTTGAGTAAAAGATTTATTTTATGTTTGACCCTTATCGGAGTGCATAGTTCATGTGAGATATGTTTGTGTGATAAGTCCCTGTGTAGTGTGAAAGGAAAGAGGGTAGTTGATCTAAGAAGACCACTAGGTTTTCGTGACTTGATTAGTGAGATTGTTCCGGATCGGGGAACAAGAGTTTTGCGTGATAGCGGGTCGGGTTGCGGACCAATTGCGGGTCAACCCGCGGCCTGTATTGTGGTGGGGTCAGTTTGTGGTGGTTCCACTTTGTGGTAGGGTCATGAGGGTGTTAGGCCCAAGTTTAGTTAACCGTGTCGAGTTCGTGGATCGTTCGACCGATGGTCGGCCGATGAGGTCGGCCATCTTGTCTTTCGATCGGGGTGTGTACTCGGCAGAGGGCTATGCGAGATGTTATATCGGGAAGGTTGTAAGGCTGCACGATGTGCCTACTTTCACCTTATGACAGACAGTGGAGCCCAGGTTACGGCTATTTCTTTTTCTGGAAGTTTTACCAGGCAGGGTTAGGAACTCCGGTGAGTCTCAGTATCGCATTCGCCCTCGGGCCAGTGTTTGGATTCAGGGGTAGCTGTAAGGATTGTTGCCTCCTGTTGCGGGAGTGTTTAATAGCTACCATATCAATATTCGGAGGGTGCCTTGTGAGGCCTCATTTGGGCGGAAGTGTAGGTTTCCGATCGATTGGTTCGATGTTGTACGCAGTTGGCTAGTAGGTTCATACTTGTTCAGCAGGATGTGGGTAGGGTGAAGCTTATCCAAGAAAGGTTATTGGCAGCTCAGGGTCAACAGAAGTCATGCGGATAATAGACGTCGACACTTGAAGTTCAGGTTGACGGTCGGTACTCTTGAAGGTACCACCCCGGAAAGGGTGTGACGAGTTTTGGAAAGCAGAGGAACTTAGCCCGAGATACTTGGGCGTTTTGGATCATGTGAAGAATAGGCGGGTTGCCTATAAGTTGGCATTACCGTCCGGCGTAGGAAGCGACGTCCGGTCTTTCGAGTTGTTATGTTCGGAAAAGTATCGGAGATCCATCAGTGTTCCCGCTTAATGATGACCAAGTTGGAGATAGTAACCGAGATTTTGGGAACCTAGGCGATGAGCGAAATGTGGTAAGTTATGAGAAAGAGTTCGGGTGTACGAGGAGGGTACGACGAGTAAGGGAAAAAGTGAGCATATGTTAAGTGGAACGTTATCGTTATCTGTATCGAGAAGGAACATTCGGGACGAATGTTTCTAAGGAGGGGAGAATGTTATACCCCGTATTTCCAGAGTATGTACGTAAGGACGTACGTACGAAAGTTTTAGCCTTAAGATAGGCAAGGATCGAAAATTTTGTGCACAACTACCAAAACGAATTGTTTCAGGTAAACGTTTTCCAAAACTTGCGTAGGAAAATTACGGCTATGTCATTTAAAATTTTTGCGGATTTTTCGAGAGATGAAATATTTTGGACCAACGAGAGGCGACACTTGTCACCCTCAGTGCGGAACCATGGCCGAAAGTGGTGCACGTTTTGTGCCATGTTTTGTGGCTTAAACCATGGGTCAATGTTTGGAGTAGATGGCTAGGGGGCACTTGGGCAAATCCTCACCTTCCACTTGCCCCCCACTTGTCTTGATCATGGCCATTGAAGTCCCTATAAATACCCCCCTTTGTTGAAGACTTTCTTCATCCTCAAACATTTCTAAGTCTTGAAAACCCTTCCCCTTTGGAGAGGTTCTCGCCCAAGCCTCCTCCCCTTTGAGAGGCCCTTGCCGAGAGATATCCCCTCCTAGTGGTGTTGGTAGACACACCCCCTTGCCTAGTTGTTCTCGTAAAATACCCCCTTGGTAGAAAATACTCTCCAAGTATTGTTACTATTCCAAAATACCTTAGCCTTATACCTTGTAGTATTCCAAAGTTACCTCTATACGTAGAGCCCGGAAATACTACCTTATGTCATTTTTGTCTCAAAACTAAACCCTAAGGAAAATCTTCATAGTTGGTTGAAGTGTTAAGTAGAAGTTGCGTAGAACCTCTAAGGGTTGTTTGGAGCGGGTTGGAGCGCCCAGAGTAGGAGCTAAACGTTGCTCAGGATCGACATTTTAACTTGGATAATTTTGGGCTTATCGAGGTAAATATCTTGTCCCCCTTTTGTAATTAGAGTTTACATACTGTTGAAGTATAAGAATTAAGTATAAGTTATATCTGAGGAAGGTATATAAGAAGGGTAATGAATCAGTACTTACATAGGATTTGTATTCTGATGAACTTGTGAAGTTTGTGGGTAGGAAGTCTTGCCCAATTTTCCGTAGAATCTTGTATCTACATTTATTCTACCCAGTAGTCTAGACATTGATAGACTTGTACAACCTTTATAGGTTGAAGTACTGCGAGTAGCGTATTCTACTCGAAGGGAGGAAAAGGCTAGCGGATTCTGATCTTTGGAGCTATTTGCTAATAGTCGATAATCGTCGCGAGTATCGATTCTTCCTATCCTCTTGAGCATGATATTTTAAAAGAATATATATAGTACGGTAGGCGACGTGTGTTAGCGAACATGGTTTTACTCCGATGTCTTTTGACTTGAGTCTAAATAATAAGAATCTTGAAGTATTTCAAAAGAATTAAGAACCGTTTTTGAAAGAAGAGTAATACTTGGTTTTAAAAGCTTAAGAGTTATACTAGCTTTATGGGAAGTTAGGTATAACGACTTAAGAGAGATAATAAGAATGGTTTATTGATTTTAGAAGTTAAGAGACTTGATCTTAAAAGATAAGAGACTTGACTTAATTGAATTAATATGAATTTTGTTAAAAAGTGTGAAACCTCATTCGTGAGTAATGAGTACTTGGTTTTTTAAAAGGAATAATGTCTTACTGATTTCGGAAATCAGAATAAGTATCGAACAAACCACAGCAGCGCTAATAAAGGGAAATGTTTTGACTAATTAAGTATTATTGAAACCAGTAGAAACCTCCATCTGCATAGAAGCTAAGATGAGACAAAATGATATTACATTTCCTAGATCATGGCTGCTTTAATAAGATTGATTATGAACAAGAATAACCTACTCACATATAAGACATATGTTTCTCAGATTGTTTTAAAAGAGAATTATATTTATTAAGTGATTAAGACTATGAACTACGAAACCTTTCGAAAATGAGAAACTTGAGCATTTGAAATTAGGCAAACTTGAATGTTTGGAAAATAATGTTATTACTTGATTTTACAAAGGGAAGTGTTTTGGTTTACTTAAAAAGATAGTCACTCTATTTTTATACTACGGGTATTGTGTGACTTTTGTGAAAGAAACGGATCTTTTAAAGAATTAATGTATGAAGTGCTTTGGGGATAAAAACCCGAACTTGTTGACATAAAGTAGGAAGTGCCTTGTGTGAATAACTTGACTATGTTGGTTTGTGATAGCCTTGTAATACTTTCTTGTTGGTTCGATAAATAAACATGTTAGGATGCTACGTGTGTTAGTGTCTTGTAATGTTGTGTAAGGGGGGTTCCTTGATTGTGCTTATGTTGTTTAACGATAAGTGTTATGTTAGTATTATATCACTCACCTTGACTTGATCCGGGGTTGCGCCTCCGATGTGGGGTAGCCTCAGGCAGTCTGTGTGACTATGATTCGAGATACCTCATGCGGGTCCAGGTGGCCTATGCGGAGCTACGAGAGTTCCAGGTTAGTGTGCGGGGTTATACCTCATGCGGTCTATGTGGCTACGCGATGCGAGTCGGGGCGTTGCGGGAGTAGCTACCCTTGATGCGGGAATACCTCATACGGGCCTATGTGAGTGGCCTATGCGAGTGCGGGAAGTTCGAGGACTAGACGCGCATTTGATCTGCGGGCGAGTGGCGGCGCCGATCATGTGGCGGTCAGACAGATCTCATGATCTGATTTATGACCTTGTTGATGCGTGGGTTTTAGTAGTCGGCTATGCCTTCGTACTTACCGTCAGACGGTTTTATTATGACAGTGGGACACGGTGTTCATGTGTATTCCTTGGTGATTTTATATCATAGATAGCGGCGATGAGGAAGGTATTCCACGGGCATGATTGATGTTGTGGGCGTGAGACCCATAGTTATATTTGAGTGATGACTTTGAGGCGTGAGTCACGACTTGACATATTGCTAATTTATTGTGGCGTAGTTTGGTTATCATACATGTCTCCGCTTTATATAGACTACTATGATTTCATTTACGATATTTTCGATTTCACATACTTGGTACTGTTATCGACCTCCTTCGGGGGGCTGCGTTCATGCCGCAGGTAGAGGTACACCAGTGTTGATCCCCGCTCTTAGGATCACAGTTCAGCGTTTTGGGAAGTTTCGTTTCTTCGGAGGCTTATCTTTGGTATAGTCCCCTGTCGTTGTAGGTACTTACATTCAGGGGTATGGCGGGGCCCTGTCCCGCCATTGTTGTTATATCATTCTTAGAGGTCTGTAGTACTGTTGTGGGCAGAGTTTGTAAAAAAGATGTAACTGTTCGGATTTAAGTTTTTATATATATGCTGAAAGGCAACTTTTCTTCAGATAAACTGTGTCTCTTCTACATTGTTTCATGTTGTGTTTTATATTCCGCTGATTACTCTGATGTTGTATCACTAGGGTGCCCGGGGTAAGGCACCAGTCACGGGCCCGGGTTCGGGTCGTGACACCCGCAATGAGGTAACTTCCTCGCATAGGCTGTATCCGCCCGCATAGGTCGTGTGGACCCGCATGAGGTATTCCTCGCATAGGTCGTGTGGACCCGCATGAGGTATTCCTCGCATAGGACTATTTCACCCGCACAAGACTATTTCACCCGCTTGGGCCCGGTGGGCCCGCAATGAGTACAAACGCCGCACTCGCATCATGGGTAGCAAATCCATGGAATTAGTAGTAACCCGGGGCTTTACCCCGTAAGAATAACATAAACTAGCACAACCGGCTATCATACATAACATATGCACTACCGGCTTATCATACATAATATAAGCGCTACCGGCTTATCTTAACATAACATAAGCGCTACCGGCTTATCATACATAACATAAGCAAGTTAAGAAATCTCCCTAACTTCTTATTAGTCTTATTCATATACACTCTCATTTTAGTTTACTTAAGGCACTAACATGTCATTATAACAATCCGGGAATTTAACCCAAAGTACTACGTACTTCTACACTTTTAAAATGACTCTTTTTCATATAAAATTTCCAAGATACTAATAACCGTAGTATCAAGTCACATCTATTTTTCAAGACAAGTCACAATACCTTTTTGAAATACATTTATAGGTTTCTAAATCAAGTGACTTCTTTCTTTTAAAACCTTAAGCAATTAATGCCTTAAAATCAATTTGTCTTTCATTATTTCAAGTCATTTATCATACTTACATTACTTAGAGTAAACCACTCTTTTTAACTTTCCATAAAGCTATTATAACCAACTTCCCATAAAGTCGTTATACTAGTTTTATGCTTTAGACAATTTCATTCTTCCTTATATCCAAGGGACTTATACTTTTAAAACGAAACAAGTATCATATACTTTTAAAATACTTCAAGTCCCTTAATCTTTTAGAAACCAAGATATCCTTAATATTTTTAAACAAGTGAGTTAATTCCCTAACTCAACCAACTTCGACATTCTTAAAATAAGCCAAGGATATCAAATGGACTAGATTGTCAAAATCTAAATGCGTCTCCGTACTATATGTTTACAACTATTCATGCTCAAGAGATAAGAAAGTTCCACATACCTCTTCGGTTCAATCCACTTGCTAAGTCCAATATGCCGCACGTAGTATGTCAACCTATAATGACCATAATATGTTTATTAACTTCTAGTTTCAACGTAGAATATTCTAAGTGCAAAGTCACTAAATTCTACGGAAAATCGGACAGCACTTCCTTTGTTTCTAACATACTTTTCCACCTTTTTCAAGGCCCGAATTCAATAACCAAACACGCCACATTTAAGGCTCAACAATGTAGTTATCAATAGGGGATTACACGCCTACAAGACGTGTAAAATTCCACCCCACAAATTAATATCAAACTAGTCCAACATACAAAGTCATTCTCGGCAAAAGGTGTAACAACATATCAACCTTTCCAATTCCTTTTCAATTCAAGTTGTTTAGTATAACATGTTATCAAGCCGCAATCGATTATAATTACTACAATCTTGAAGTAGGTAACATGTGACGATTCTAATTAACGACCAAATTGTATTTCAATTTCAAATGTCTCAAATGTCAATTCGGATTTAGGCTACTACAATCCATATCACTTATCAATCTTCAATACATATACTTCATGCTAGTTAGAATGTAAGGCTACAACAATATGAAATCTTGTAACACTTAAGAAAACAAGATTGTTACCTTAGTGAGCCTTAATCCACTTCAAGATCTGAAGTCGCTCCCTAGCAACTTAGAGCCTCTCCTTGACACTCCAATCCGCCACTTGAAGCCCTTAGAAGATCACAAACAACCTCCCTTAAGTTCCCAATCCAAAACCTAGGAAAGTGACTAGGTTTTCACCTTGCGACTAATACAAAAACGCCACTTTTCCGGGATCTTTCTACTGAGATACCCTTACAATACCCTTAGGAACCTTGGTTTAAAGTGTGGAGCTTATTGGACAACAATTGAAAAAAATTCTCATGAAAAGTGTCCATTTGTCGTGAGCTTCCTAAAGAGAGCAAGAACAAGATTTAAATTTCTCTAAGTGTTGAAAATGACAAAGTCTTGCACTACTAGTGTAGATAAATACTACATTCAAGGGTCTAGATTGGAACACTTGTGTGGCTTGGATGAATTTCACAAGGATCAAGCCAAGTGGCCCTTGGACTTAGTCAACAATGTCAAGCTCTAAGACTTTAGCAAGACTTGGTCATCCTAACATTGGTCAAATGACAATGTTATCCATGTACATTTCGTCCTAGACCAAATAAGGGGGTGACACGTGTCGCCCTCCCGTTCGTCACAATATTTCGTTTTCCGACATTTCCATAATTCCAATAAATTTTTACAAGTCTCAAATCTTAACACTTGAGTTCTTACGTACGTTCTTATAAACATGTCCTGAAATTACGGGGTGTAACATTCTTCCCCCCTTAGAAACTGTCACGACCCGAACCCGGGCCCGTGACTGGTGCCTTACCCCGGGCACCCAAGTAGACATACATCAGAGTAATCAGCGGAATATAAGACAAGACATGAAATAACATGAAGTGTGAAACAGTTATCTGAGAAAAGTTGTCTTTCGACATATATATATAAAAACTTAAATCCGAACATTTACATCCCTTTTACAAACTCGCCACAAAGATTACTGCACCTCTAGAATGATATAACAACAATGGGGGGACATGGCCCCGCCTTACCCCTGAATGTACGTACATACAACGACAGGGGACTATACCCAAAATAAGCCTCGAAAACGGAGCTTCCCAAGCTGAGCGTGACCACACATGGCGAGGATCAACAATCGATGTACCTCTACTGCGGCATGAACGCGGCCCGAGAGGTCGATAACAGTACCAAGTATGTGGCCCGAAAATCGTAAATGAAATCATAGTAGTCTATATAAGCGGAGACATATATGATAACCAAACTACGATTCCTGATAAATAGCGGTCATGTCAAGTCGTGGACTCACGCCTCAAAGTCATCACTCAAATATAACTATGGGTCTCACGCCCACAACATCAATCATGCGTGGAATACCTTCCTCACTTGGCGATCATGATATAAAAGCACCAAGGAATACATGAACACGTGTCCCACTGTGTCATACTAAAACCGTCTGGGGTAAGTCGAAGGCATAGCCGACTACTAAAAACCCACAGTGCCAACAAAGTCATAAATCGTATCACGAGTGCTCTAGACCGCCACATGATCGAAGCGGCCACTCACCCGCATGAGATCAAATGTGCGCGTCTAGTCTGGAACTTCCGCGACTCCGCGTAGGCCACTCACATAGGCGCGCAGGTATTCCCGCATCGGTAGCTACTCCCCGGCATCGTCCTGGACTCGTAGTCCGCATGGCCACATAGACCGCATGACCACAAAGGCCGCACACTAACCTGGAACTCTCGTAGCTCCGCATAGGTCCCCTGGACCCGCATGAGGTATTCTCGAATCATGGTCCCAGACCGCCTGAGTCTACCTCGCATCGGAGGGCAGCTTAACCCCCGGTATCATGTCAAGAGGTGAGTGATATAATACTAACACAACAGCTTATCGTTAAACAACATAAGCACAACAAGGGAAACCCCTTTACACAAACATCACAAGATACTAACACACGTAGCATCCTAACATGTTTACTTATCAAAGCAACAAGAAAGTATTACAAGGCTATCACAAACCAACACAATCAAGTTATTCACACAAGGTACTTTCTACTTTATGTTAACAAGTTCGGGTTTTTATCCCCAAAGTACTTCATACATTAACTCTTTAAAAGATCCGTTTCTTTCACAAAAGTCACACAATACCCGTAGTATAAAAATAGAGTGACTATCTTTTTAAGTAAACCAAAACACTTCCCTTTGTAAAATCAAGTAATAACATTATTTTCGAACATTCAAGTTTGTCTAATTTCAAATGCTCAAGTTTCTCATTTTCGAAAGGTTTCGTAGTTCATAGTCTTAATCACTTAATAAATATAATTCTCTTTTAAAACAATCTGAGAAACATATGTCTTATATGTGAGTAGGTTATTCTTGTTCATAATCAATCTTATTAAAGCAGCCATGATCTAGGAAATGTAATATTATTTTGTCTCATCTTAGCTTCTATGCAGATGGAGGTTTCTACTGGTTTTCATAATACTTTATTAGTCAATACATTTCCCTTTATTAGCGCTGCTGTGGTTTGTTCGATACTTATTCTCATTTCCGACATCTGTAAAACATTATTCCTTTACAAACCAAGTACTCATTACTCACGAATGAGGTTTCACACTTTTTAACAAAATTCATATTAATTCAATTAAGTCAAGTCTCTTATCTTTTAAGATCAAGTCTCTTAACTTCTAAAATCAATAAACCATTCTTTTTATCTCTCTTAAGTCGTTATACCTAACTCCCCATAAAGCTAGTATAACTCTTAAGCTTTTAAAACCAAGTATTACTCTTCTTTCAAAAACGGTTCTTAATTCTTTTGAAATACTTCAAGATTCTTATTATTAGACTCAAGTCAAAAGACATCGCAGTAAAAACCACGTTCAGTTAACACACGTACGTCTACCGTACTATATATATTCTTTTAAAATATCATGCTCAAGAGGATAGGAAGAATCACATACCTCGCGACGATTATCGACTAATAGCAAAATGCTCCACCGCTATAACCCGGCTAGCCTTGTCCACCTTTCAAGTATAACATGCTACTCGCAGAACTTTCAACCTATAAAGGCCATATACGTCTATCAACGTCTAGACTACTCTGTAGAATATTCTAAGCAGTAGGTTCTCTATTTTACGGAAAATCGGGCAGCACTTCCCTACCCGTTAAGCTACAAGTCATCAGTAAATACAGTCTATGTAAATCTGATTCAATCTTCTTCTTTAATATTCTTCTGATGTGATTTCAGTTCAATTATTTTCTGTAATATCCTTCTATGTATCTTATATTCATTTCTATACTACTACATTATGTAATTCCCAATTACAATAGAAGGACAAGAGTATTTACCTCGATAAGCCCAAAATTATCCAAGTTTAAATGTCGATCCTGAGCAACGTTTAGCTCCTACTCTGGGCGCTCCAACCCGCTCCAAACAACCCTTAGAAGTTCTACGTAACTTCTTCTTAATACTTCAACCGACTATGAAGAGTTTCCTTAGGGTTTCGTTTTTGTGACTGGAGGGAAGTATAATAGTATTTCTGGGCTTTTAGTATATGTGTAACCTTGGAATACTACAAGGTATTTGGGCCAAGGTATTTTGGAATAGTAACAATACTTGGAGAATACTTTTCTACCAAGGGGGTGTATTTCACGAGAACAACTCAAGGTAGGGGGTACTTTGCTAGCACCACAAAGGAAGAGGGGGGAGTACTTCTCGGCCAAAAGGCCTCACAAAGGGGGAGGGGTGCTCTTTGGATGAGAGCAACAAGAAGGGGGGGAGGATTTCAAGACTTGGAAATTATTTGTGGATGAAGAAGTCTTAAACTAAGGGGGGGGGGGGGGGTATTTATAGGCCAATCAATGGCCAAGATTAAGACAAGTGGTGGGCAAGTGTAGGGTGAGGATTTGGGCAAGTGTACCTTATCCATCTACCACACAAAATATCACAAAATATCCTACCAACTCCTTGACTAGAAATCGTGCAAGAAACGCCCACAATAACGTCCACTTGAGGGTGACAAGTGTCGCCCTCTCGTTGGTCCAAAATATTTCATCTCTCGGAAAAATCCGCAAAAATAATAAATGTTGCAACCGTATTTTTCCCTTCGCAAAGTTTGGAAAACGTTTCGTCGGAAAACAATTCTTTTCGGGGGTTGTGAACAAAATTTCGTCCCTTTGCCTACTTAAGGCTTAAACTTTTCTACGTACGCCCTCACGTACATACTCTGGAAATACGGGGTATAACATTCTCCCCTCCTTAGAAACATTGGTCCCGAATGTTCCTTCTAAGTCTCAAACATACACGCGCCAGTATAGTCTTCACTACTATACTTACGAAAACAATCATGCCACACCTGGCCACAATACAACACGCGCAAATACTTACATCCAAGTCCACGAGGAATCACCTCCAACACTACAAAAGCTCCCACCCGAGGTCTAAAATATATTTCCATCGCACCCTTACTTCAAAAAAGTAATGATCACTCCTATGTTCTTAACACATGCTCGCTTCTTCCTTTACTCGTCGTACCCTTCTCGTACACTCGAACTCTTTCTCATAACTTACCACATTTCTGTTCCTGCTTCAGTTTCCAAAATCTCGGGGTTACTATCTCCAACTTGGTCATCATTAACTGGGAACACTCTGGATGGATCTCCGATACTTTTCCGAACATAACAACATGAAAGACCGGACATACTGCTTCCTAAGTCGGATGGCAAAAGCTAACTTATAGGCAACCTGGCCTATTCTTCACATGATATGAAAAGGCCCAAAGTAACTCGGGCTAAGTTTCCTCTATTTTCCAAAACTCGTCACACTCTTCCGGGGTGGTACCTTCAAGAAGACCCCCGTCAACCTGAAATCCAAGCGTCGTCGCTGATTATCCGCACGACTTCTGTTGACTCTGAGCTTCCAATAACCTCTTCTGGATAAGCTTCACCCTATCCACATCCTGCTGAAACAAGTATGAACCAACTATCTGAACCTTGCCAACATCGAACCAATCGACCGGCAACTTACACTTCCGCCCCTACAAGGCGTCATAAGGTGATATTCGAATACTGAAATGGTAGCTATAAAACACTCCCTCACCAGGAGGCAACAATCCTCACAGCTACCCCTGAAATCCAAACATTGGCCCGAGGGCGAATGCGATACTGAGACTCACCTGAGTTCCTAACCCTGCTTGGTAAAACCTCCAGAAAAGAAACAGCCGTAAACTGGGCTCCACTGCCTGTCATAAGGTGAAAGTAGGCACCTCGTGCAGCCTTACAACCTTCCCGATATAACATCTCGCATAACCCTCTGCCGAGTAAACGGTTCTGACTGAAAGACAAGATGGGCTGATCTCATCGGCCCGACTACTGGTCGAACGCATCCACGAACTCGTACGATGGTTAACTAAACTTGGGTCTAACACCCTCGTGACCCCACCACCTGGCGGGACCACCTCGAACAGACCCCACCACATTGCAGGCCGCGGGTTGACCCGCGATCGGTCCTCAACCCGACCCGCTATCGCGCAAAACTCTTGTTCCCCGATCCGGAACAATCTCACTAATCAAGTTACGAAAATCTAGTGGTCTTCTTAGCTCAACTACCCTCTTTCATTCCACACTACTCAGGGACTTACCACACTAATATATCTCACGTGCACTATGCACTCCGATAAGGGTCAAACATAAAAATACATCTTTTACTCGAGATGGCCTTACCTCTAAGGTCTCCACGTATAAAACTCTAAGGCTCACACTTTTCCTAACCCCCAATCTTACCCGGTTAACTAACCATGATTTCTAATCACAATTTACACAATGCTATCAAAATATAACACTTAAGATATACTCATCTTACATACCAATCTCTAGAGGGTTAAGGATGTACATGTATCTACTGCTTCACTCCCCACAATGACACTTACCACAACGACCACACCGAGGTGGGGGTGGCCTCCTCGGGCTAGCACCCCTTCCTCTCCGAACCACTGAATTCGAAACTGATTTGGTAGGCTGAGTCCTCCTACTTACATCCCTCCTACTAGGACATCCTTTCGACACAGGGCCCTGACGGCCGCAGGTAAAACAAGTACCAACTAAAAAAAATGACATTCCCCGGGATGACGCCTGCCACACTGTGAACACTGAGGGGAAATCGAATCCGGTGGGGCAAGCGTGTATATGCGAATCAGAAGCCCTGGAGCTCTGACCAACTCCTGCATACCCCGAACGTCCTGAACCCTGTGGAGGACCACTCTGCACTGGTGGAGGTGCATCTCTAATCTGCTGCTGAGGCGGTTTGCCTCGAAAGTTACCAAAGGATCCTGCCGATCGGGCCCTCTTCTGCTGTCCTTGATTAATCTGTCGATCTCTACGTTTCTCGGCCTGCTGCGCATAAGCCCGTACGCAGGCCATGCTCATGCCTGACTGGAGAGCTACTCTTGCACAACCCTCTCTTAGATAGTCATCAAGACCCGTGATAAATCGGTACATAATATACTCTCTGGTTGCTAACTCCCTAGCTAGTAACAGGGTCGTCTCTTTGCAATCTATTGTTTCTGCTACTGGTCGTGGAACTGAAGGTTCAAATATCATGGCCGCAGTAGGAATTGCTGCCGCCGCGCTAGACTCTGCTGGGACTGGTGTCATCGTAGAACTCCCCGAATGAAGCACCACCCCAGGTGATGATTGGGCCTGTGCCCTCGTAACCCTCTGTGCTCTACTCGCGCCTCCTTGTTGCCTTGCCCTTTCGGGCGGGTTGCCTTTACGGAGGCATAGCGGTAAGGAAATAAATATGTTAGAGGGTCCAACTTATAACACAACTCTAAGCACGATCTCGAGTGAGAAGAATGGAAACGATCCTAAATATACTATAGCCTCACGATTATTGGTGTGGTGCACAACACACCGATAATCAAGACTCTACTAGATACGGTCTGTAGACACTTTCCGAGGATTAACTGCTCTGATACCACTTTTGTCACGAACGAACGGGCCGTGATCGTGCCTTACCGGGCACCCAGTAGACATACATCGAGTAATCAATGGAATATAAGACAAGACATGAAATAACATGAAGTGTGAAAGCTTATCGAGAAAAGTTGTCTTTGGCATATATATATAAAAACTTAAATCTGACGATTACATCCCTTTTACAAACTCGCCACAACAAGATTACTACTGCACTTAAGAATGATATAACAACAATGGCGGACGGGGCCCGCCATACCCCTGAATGTAAGTACCTACGACAGGACTATACCCAAAATAAGCCTCGGAGAAACGGAGCTTCCCAAACGCCGACTGTGACCATGAGCGAGGATCAACAATCGATGTACCTCTACTGCGGCATGAACGCGGCCCGAGAGAGTCGATCTGGCCAACAGTATGTGAAATCGAAAATCGTAAATGAAATCATAGTAGTCTATATAAAGCAGAGACATATATGATAACCAAACTACGATTCCTGATAAATAAGCGATCATGTCAAGTCGGGGACTCACGC
The DNA here is from genome assembly GCA_029844215.1 of Przewalskia tangutica. Classification (NCBI taxonomy): domain Eukaryota; kingdom Viridiplantae; phylum Streptophyta; class Magnoliopsida; order Solanales; family Solanaceae; genus Przewalskia; species Przewalskia tangutica. The sequence continues at coordinate 39,434,048 of CM056733.1, forward strand.
CTCAAAGTCATCACTCAAATATAACTATGGGTCTCACGCCCACAACATCAATCATGCGTGGAATACCTTCCTCACCGTGATCTATGATATAAAAGCACCAAGGAATACACATGAACACCAGGTCCCACCTGTGTCATACTAAAATCGTACGGGGTAAGTACGAAGGCATATCCGACTACTAAAAAGCCACAGTACCAACAAAGTCATAAACTGTATCACGAGGTCTGTCTAGACCGCCACATGATCGAAGTTGGCCTCTCGCCCGCAGTATCAAATGTGCGCGTCTAGTCCTGGAACTTCCCGCAGCTCCGCATAGGCCACTCACATAGGCCCGCATGAGGTATTCCCTGCATCGAGGGTAGCTACTCCCCGGCATCGTCCTGGACTCACAGTCCGCATGGCCACATAGACCGCATGACCACAAAGGCCGCACACTAACCTGGAACTCTCGTAGCTCCGCATAGGTCCCCTGGACCCGCATGAGGTATTCTCGAATCATGGTCCCAGACCGCCTGAGTCTACCTCGCATCGGAGGGCAGCTTAACCCCCGGTATCATATCAAGAGGTGAGTGATATAATACTAACATAACAGATTATCGTTAAACAACATAAGCACAACAAGGGAAACCCATTTACACAAACATCACAAGATACTAACACACGTAGCATCCTAACATGTTTACTTATCAAAGCAACAAGAAAGTATTACAAGGCTATCACAAACCAACACAATCAAGTTATTCACACAAGGTACTTTCTACTTTATGTTAACAAGTTCGGGTTTTTATCCCCAAAGTACTTCATACATTAACTCTTTAAAAGATCTGTTTCTTTCACAAAAGTCACACAATACCCGTAGTATAAAAATAGAGTGACTATCTTTTTAAGTAAACCAAAACGTTTTCCTTTGTAAAATCAAGTAACAACATTATTTTCCAAACGTTCAAGTTTGCCTAATTTCAAATGCTCAAGTTTCTCATTTTCGAAAGGTTTCGTAGTTCATAGTCTTAATCACTTAATAAATATAATTCTCTTTTAAAACAATCTTAGAAACATATGCCTTATGTGTGAGTAGGTTATTCTTGTTTATAACAATCTTATTAAAGCAGCCATGATCTAGGAAATGTAATATCATTTTGTCTCATCTTAGCTTCTATGCAGATGGAGGTTTCTACTGGTTTTCATAATACTTTATTAGTCAATACATTTCCCTTTATTAGCGCTGCTGTGGTTTGTTCGATACTTATTCTCATTTCCGACATCAGTAAAACATTATTCCTTTACAAACCAAGTACTCATTACTCACGAATGAGGTTTCACACTTTTTAACAAAATTCATATTAATTCAATTAAGTCAAGTCTCTTATCTTTTAAGATCAAGTCTCTGTTATACCCCGTATTTCCAGAGTATGTACGTAAGGACGTACGTAGAAAATTTGAACTTTTAAATAAGGTTTGGCCGAATTATTTTTGTGCACAACACCCGGTTAGAGTCGTTTTTCGACGAAACGTTTCCACAGCTTTCGTAGGGAAAATTCCGGCTATGTCATTTTTAATTTTTGCGGATTTTTCCGAGAGACGAAACATTTTAGACCAACAAGAGGGCGACACTTGTCACCCTCTCATTGGAAGGACTTGGGCGGTCAAGGGTGGACGAAATGGGTGGGTTTTTGTCAAGTAGTAGGTAGGATATTTTGGTGGTAGATGGATAAGGTGCACTTGGCATGATCTTGGCCCTACACTTGCTATGCACTTGGCATGATCTTGGCCATTGGTTTGCCTTTGCTACAACTATAAATACCCCCTTTGGAAGACTTCTTCATCCATTCCTAAAATTTCCTAAGTGTTAAAATCCTCCTCCCTTTGAGTGGTGTTCTCGTCCTCCCCTTGTGAGGCCCTCTTGGCGAGAGCCCATCCTCCCCCCTTGGCGAGAGTACCCCAGTGGGGTAGGCGAGGGTATACACCCCTTGTGGTGTTGTCTCGTATAATGTTATACCCGTATTTCAGTATATGCGTGGCGGCGTGCGTATTGTAATTTAAGCCTTAAAGTTGGCTAGTTTCGAAAATTGTACACAACACCCGATTGAGTCGTTTTCGTGAAACGTTTCCACGACTTTCGTAGGAAAATTCGGCTATGTCATTTTTAATTTTTGCGGATTTTTAGAGATGAAACATTTTGGACCAGCGGAGGGTGACATGTGTCACCCTCACATTGGAAGGCTTGGACGGCAACTTGGCCTTGCCTTGGACGATTTGCCTTGGCTTTTTTGTCAAGGATTAGGTAGGATATTTTTGGGTAGATGGATAAGGTAGCACATGGCTAAATCTTGACCTTACACTTGCTATACACTTGGAAGAATCTTGGCCATTGGTTGGCCATGGCAGCCTATAAATACCCTCTAAGTGAAGGCTTTCTTCATCCACAAATTGTTCTAAGTGATAAATCCCTTCCCCTCCCTCTTGTTGACTCTCGTCCAAGAGCCCCTCTCCCCCTCTCTTGTGAGCTAGCCGAGAGCCTCCCCCTTCCCCCCTTTGTGGTGCCCTAAGCCGAGGGGTACCCCCCCCCCTAGCCTAGTTATTTTCGTATAATACCCCTTGTTGTGGTATAGAAATACTCTCCTAGTATTGTTATAATGCCCAAATACCTTGGCCCATATACCTTGTAGTATTCCCAAGGTTACACTTATACAAAAGCCCAGAAAATACTATTATACTTCCTCGATCCAAAAACGAAACCCTAAGTAAATCTTCACCCGTAGTTGAAGTTATAAGTAGAAGTTGGTTAGAACTTCTAAGGGTTGTTTGGAGCGTGTTGGAGCGCACGGAGTAGGAGCTAAACCTTGCTCAGGATCGACTTATAACTCGGATAATTTTGGGCTTATCGAGGTAAACACTCTTGACCTTCTATTGTAATTGGAAATTACATGTTGTAGGAATATATAGTTGAAGTATACTATATATAGAATTGAACATAGTTGTGCGGCAATGTCTTTTGACTTAAGCCTGAATAATACTTACGGCAATGTCTTGCGACTTAAGCCTGAAGTTAAATAAGAGAACTGAACTGTAATTACATAGGACTGTATTACAGTAGACTTGTGTAGTATTGTTGTGTGTAGAATTGTACACGTCCGGTTAGACGTGCAAACCCCCCCCCTGGTTGGCTTGGTAGCCGGCCTCGATAAAGGAGGAGATTAACGCTGTTGCGGGGGGGGAGGTGCTGCCGAATTTTCTGTAGAATATTCTACGTGGAGACCTTGATGTTAATAGGCGCCTTGTGGCCTCTATAGGTTGAAGTACTACGTGTGGCGTGATCTACTTGGCTTAAGGAGTAGCCGACGGTTTGAGGTACTTGGAGCGTTTTGCTATTAGTCGATAATCGTCGCGAGGTATGTGAACCTCTTCCTATCTGTTCTAGCATGATATGTGTATAACTATGTAGTACGGTAGACGTACATGTGTTAACTGTATTTGATTGGTTTGAAACATAAGGTGTTATAACGGCTTTATGGGAAGTTGGTTATATGACCTTATGTAGGTAAGAAAATTCTTTGTGGTTTTAAAAGGTAACTGACTTGATGTGTGATAATAAAGAACTTGAAGTATTTCAAAAGACCTGTTTGAAAGAAGAGTAATACTTGGTTTTGAAAACATAAGAGTTATACTAGCTTTATGGGAAGTTAGGTATAACGTCTTAAGGAAGGTAAAATGAATAGGTTTATTGATCTTAAAAGATAAGAGACTTGACTTGAATGAATTAATATGAATTTTGTGTGAAGCCTCATTCGTGAGTAATGAGTACTTGGTTTGTGAAAGGAATAATGTTTACTGATTTCGGAAATCAGAATGTGTATCGACAAACCACCTGCGGCGTTAATAAAGGAAAATGTATTGAATAATTAAGTATTATTAAAACCGGTAGAAACCTCCATCTGCATAGAAGCTAAGATGAGACAAAATGATATTACATTTTCTAGATCATGTCGCTTAATAAAATTGATTATGAACAAGAATAACCTACTTTATGGCATGTGTTACTCAATTGTTTTAAAAGAGATTAAGACAATTGAACTATGAAACTTTTCTAAAAAGAGACTTGTATAATTGAAATTAGGCAAACTGGGCGTTAGGGAAAAGAAAGGCATTGGGTTGTCTTAAAATGGTTTAAAACATAAAGTGTTATAACGACTTTATGGGAAGTTGGTTATAACGACTTTATGAAAACAAAAGAAGGTTTTATCATTGGTTTTAATGTGGTAACTTGACTTTAAAAAGAAGTGTTTTGGTCTAAAAAGAAGGCATGGTATTGCCTTAATTTGGTTTTAAAAGGAAAGTATGGAGGTTGTTTTGGTTTACTTAAAAGATATAAGTCACTCTATTTTTATACTACGGGTATCGGGTGACTTTTATAAAGGAATGGATCTTTAAAAGGAATTTATGACGTAATCTTGTAGGGTTAAAAACCGGACTTTGGCATAAAATGAAAGTAGCTTGAGTTGTGTAACTTGCCTATGCTTGTTGGTGTGTAACTTGCTTATGCTTGTGGTGATAGCCTTTGTTGTGCAAATGGTGTTCTATATAACCGTCTCTCGAAGGAGTCTTGGGTTGACTTGTTGAGGACTTACTTGGGCGTCTGGCGGTGTGGAAAATTCCACGGGTATGCTCGCGTTGATAGTGCTATTCCATGGACTAGCTCTCCATGAGGTTTCTTCTTGTTCGGCCTTGGTACGGTGGTCGGCTTCGTCTTGCCGTCTCGTGGCTGATTCGGCCTTGGTACACAGTAGTTAGCCCTCGCTTGCCCCGTTCGGTGTAGTGGCGAAGTCTCGTGATCTGACGCTTGGTACGGTGGTCACCACCGTACTTGCCGGTCGCCTCGTGGCCGGCCTTGGTATCCGTAGTCGGCTCTCGACTTGCCCCGTGTCGACCGTGTTTGTGGTTGCATTGTATTATTGGTACGGTCGGATCGGTAGTTGTACTTGTCTGTCACGGTTTTATGACACAGTGGGACTCGGTGTTCATGTATACTCCTTGGTATTGTTATATCATAAAGCGCCGGTGAGGAAGAAATTCCACGCACGAGTGATAATTTGGAGGCGTGAGTCACGACTTGATGTATCGGTTATATGTTATGTCTTGTAGTTTGGTCATCATACATGTCTCCTACTTTTATAGACTATTATGATTTCATTCTGATATTCTGATTTCACATACTTGGTACTGTTATCGACCTCCTTGAAGCTGCGTTCATCTGCGCGGTAGAAGTACATCGGTTGTCGATCCGCGTTTAGGATCTCATTTCACATTTTGGGAAGCTCCGTTCCGTCGGAGGCTTATCTTTGGTATGTTACCACAGTCCGTAAGTTCTTATGCGTTCGGGGTATGGCGGGGCCTGTCCGTCATAGTTGTTGTATAAATCTTAAGTGCTGTAGCCTTTGTTGTGGCGGGGTTGTAAGGATTATGCTTGCTCAAATGTCTTTATATATATATGTTGAAAGGCAAGCTGTTTTGGTTGGCCTGTTTATTTATAATATCTCTCATTTCATGTTCATGTTTTATTTTCCGCTGATTTTCTCTGATGATTGTATCACTAGGGTGCCCGGGGTAAGGCACCAGTCACGGGCCCGGATACGGGAGGGTGACAAAGTGGTATCAGAGCAGTTAGTCCTCGGAAAGTGTCTACAGACCGTGTCTAGTAGAGTCTTGATTATCGATGTGTTGTGCACCACATCTATGATCAGGAGGCTGCAGGACATTTAGGATTGGTTTCCATTCTTCTCATTACGAGATCGTGCCTTAGAGTGTGTGATAAGATTGGACCCTCCGACATACCGTTTTTACGATTATGCCTCGCGTAAGCAACCCGCCGGCGAGAAGGGCAAGCGTGAGAAGAAGGCTGCGAGTAGAAGCGTGGCGAGACCACGATACGAGCCTCGATCCGCGATGCGGAAGCGAGAGGAGATGGGTCACGAGTGGGCGATTAATGGCGAGGTTGTGGCGGATATGAGGATAAGTGGGCCAGCAGATTCGATGGCGCCCGATGGTTCACCCTAGATCGGATAGTTCGAGGCTACGGGATTTTTACGAGTTGTAGGCGCGAGTTTTATGGGTCGAGGCACGAGGATGATCCGCGAGAGTTCATCCGGCGATTCTGACGGATCATGAGTAATCAAGGCATCGGAGACCGAGTCGGTGGTCCTAGGTTCACATCACCGCGTGATACCGATCGGCCGGTTTGATTCGTGGGAGTTGTCGGGAGAGAATGCACTTCCGGTATATGGGACGAGTTCTCGAGAGGCATTCCTTGCACATTTCTTGCCTTGCGGATGAGGAGGGCGAGGCGGCAGATTTTTGGTGTTCTGGCAGAGCGGTCGTACGGTTCGGAGTACAATGTAGAGTTCGACTCATTGGCGATGCGTCCCGCGTTGGTAGCTAGTATGGAAGATCGAGTGCACCGATTTGTTCTGAGGCTCGATGATCACCTGGCGAGAGTTGTTGGTGTAGCTCTTCAGGGCATGGACATTGCCGCGTGCAGCGTATGCACTTGGATGTGAGCGGATAAATCGGCGGAATGACCGAGTCGTGAGAAGAGGCGAGCAGCAGGTCCTTTGGTGACTTTCGAGGCGGACCGCCTCGGCCGAGCGATTATGCGCCTCCACGATCTGAGTGGTCCTCGCGGCGCTTCGGGACGCCGAGATGTTCGGGAAGCGGTCGGGGCTCCTGTTTCAGATTTTCGAGGAAGCGAGTGCTCGCGGATGAGGTTGCCCTTGTCTCGGTGTGGCGTTGTGGAAAACTTCATAGGGAGAGTGTCGTCTTGACTCGGGAGATTGTTATTTTGCGGCCAGCGGGGCCATCGGCAAGAAGCTGTCCGAGGCGGTAGCTGGTAGGATAGCATGGACTCTTAGAAGCGATTGCGGGTTCTTCACCTTCCATAGCCAGGCAGGATGTTCGTACACCGGCAGGCCCCGGTAGAGGTCGCGGTGGGAGTTCCCAGTTTTAGCGGTCCTTTGAACCGCCTATTGTCAGGTATATCCTTAACCCTCTAGAGACTTATATTGTATTGATGTTGATGATGTGTTTAGTGTTATGTTCGGATAACTTTATGCTAAAATGTGATTTAGAAACCTGGTCAGTAAGAAAAAGGGTAAGCCTGGGGGTGAGACATGATAAACCATAGAATATTACAGTTGAGACCTTAGATGTAAGGTCGTCTTGAGTACCAGATTTTGCAAGTGATCCTTGTCGGAGTGCATTTTTATGCCTAGAACGTTTTGTGTGACAAAGTCCCTGGGTAGTGTGAAATGGAAGTGGTAGCTTTCATGACCTGTAGAGGTAAGATTGTTTGGATCAAGAAACTAGAGAGTTGGTGTGACGGAGGGTCGGGTTGAGGGCGTGTTGCGTGTCAACCCGTAGCCCGGATTGAGGTGGGGTCAGCTCTGGGTGGTCCCGCCAGAGTAGGTCACGGTGTTAGGCCCAAGTTTTGATGACCATCGTATGAGTTCGTGGATATGCTCGACCAGAAGCAGATCGTGAAGGCCGGGAATGGCCTTAATAAAGAGTACGTGTGTTAGTTCGTGGCCAGGCGTGGCGTTGGCAACTTGTTAGAAGATCTTCTTCGTAATCCGTCTTGAGAAGGAACATTCGCGACGAATGTTTCTAAGGAGGAGAATGTTATACCGTATTTCGGAGTATATGCGTGGAGCGACGTATTGTAATTTAAGCCTTAAAGTTGGCTAGTTTGAAAATTGTACACAACACGATTGAGTCGTTTTGGCGAAACGTTTCCACGACTTTCGTAGGGAAAATTCGGCTATGTCATTTTTAATTTTTGCGGATTTTTCGAGAGATGAAACATTTTGGACCAACGGGAGGGTGACATGTCACCTCACATTGGAAGGCTTGGACGGCAACTTGGCCTTGCCTTGGACGATTTGCCTTGGCTTTTTTGTCAAGGATTAGGTAGGATATTTTTGGGTAGATGGATAAGGTAGCACATGGCTAAATCTTGACCTTACACTTGCTATACACTTGGAAGAATCTTGGCCATTGGTTGGCCATGGCTTGACCTATAAATACCCCTCTAAGTGAAGGCTTTCTTCATCCACAAATTGTTCTAAGTGATAAATCCCTTCCCCTCCCTCTTGTTGACTCTCGTCCAAGAGCCCCTCTCCCCCTCTCTTGTGAGCTAGCCGAGAGCCTCCCCCTTTGTGGTGCCCTAAGTCGAGGGGTACCCCCCCCCCCTAGCCTAGTTATTTTCGTATAATACCCCTTGTTGTGGTATAGAAATACTCTCCTAGTATTGTTATAATGCCCAAATACCTTGGCCCATATACCTTGTAGTATTCCCAAGGTTACACTTATACAAAAGCCCAGAAAATACTATTATACTTCCCTCAGTCACAAAAACGAAACCCTAAGTAAATCTTCACCCGTAGTTGAAGTTATAAGTAGAAGTTGGTTAGAACTTCTAAGGGTTGTTTGGAGCGGGTTGGAGCGCACGGAGTAGGAGCTAAACCTTGCTCAGGATCGACTTATAACTCGGATAATTTTGGGCTTATCGAGGTAAACACTCTTGACCTTCTATTGTAATTGGAAATTACATGTTGTAGGAATATATAGTTGAAGTATACTATATATAGAATTGAACATAGTTTTGCGGCAATGTCTTTTGACTTAAGCCTGAATAATACTTACGGCAATGTCTTGCGACTTAAGCCTGAAGTTAAATAAGAGAAGTGAACTGTAATTACATAGGACTGTATTACAGTAGACTTGTGTAGTATTGCTGTGTGTAGATGTTATACCCCGTATTCTCAGGGTATGTATGCGAGGACGTACGTACGAGAGCACGACAGAAAAATTGGAAAGGAAGAAAGAGGTGATTCTTCCACGGAAAAAGTTTCTGGTTTTTGTAAGGAAAAATGTTCGTTGAAGGGAATTGGGTTCCCAGATTTGGAATTTGGGCTTCTTAGATTATATTAGAATTTTGAGATTTTATTTTCAGAAATGGTCACGTGGGGCCCACGGGAGAAATTCTGATTTTGTGGGGCCGCTTTGATTTTGAGATTTTGGCCATTGTGGATATTTTTCGGAAGACGTTTTATGAGGGCGATAGGAGGGTGACACGTGTCACCCCGAGTGGCTTGGCGAAGTTACCTTTGTGCACAACACGGTTAGAGTCGTTTTTCGAAAGCGTTTTCGTAACTTGCGAAGGAAAATTCGGCTATGTCGTTTTGTATTTTTGCGGATTTTTCAGCGGTGGCACAATTTGGGCCAACAAGATGGTGACACATGTCACCTCAGCCGACGCCAGAGGCGGTTTGGCGCTTGGCGATTGGTGCCTTGTTGTGGCATTGTTTTGTGCAATGTTTTGTGCAATGTTTTGTGGCTTGTTTTGTGGAGTAGGGACTAGGGTGCACTTGGTTTGATCTTGGCCTTACACTTGCCTTGCACATGGCTTGATCTTGGCCATTGGTTGGCCTTTGGTTTTGCTATAAATACCCCCCTAAGCTTGAAGACTTCTTCATCCAAAAATCTTCCAAGTATTGAGTCCCTCTCCCTCCCTTTGAGTATGTTCTCGTCCTAAGCCTTCCCCCCCAGAGTGGCCTTGTGGCCGAGAGCCTCCCCCTCCCCTCTTTGTGGTGCTAGCCGTGGGGTAACCCCCCCCCTAGCCTAGTTGTTTCGTATAATACACCCCCCCTCTTGGTAGAAATACTCTCCGAGTATTGTTATAATGCCCAAAATACCTTAGCCTTTACCTTGTTGTATTCCAAAAGTTATCTCTATACGTAGAGCAGGAAATACTACCTTTTGTCCTTTTAGTCTCAAACCAAACCCTAAGGAAATCTTCATAGTTGGTTGAAGTATTTGAGTAGAAGTTGGTTAGAACTTCAAGGGTTGTTTGGAGGCGGATTGGAGCGCCGGAGTAGGAGCTAAACCTTGCTCGGGATCGACATTATAACTTGGATAATTTTGGGCTTGTCGAGGTAAATATTCTTGTCCCTTATTGTAATTGGAGATTACATGTAGTAGGAATATATAGTTGAGGTATACTATATATAGAATCGAACATTATTGTGCGGCAATGTCTTTTGACTTAAGCCCGAATTTAAAGAAAGAATCAATTGTAATTACATAGTGTATTCTGATGAGACTTGTGTAGCATTGTTGTGTAGTAGATTGGTACACGCCAGGTTAGACGTGTAAACCCCCAGTTGGCTTGGTAGCCGGCCTCGATGGAGAGGAGATTTACGTTTGTTGCGGGAGAGTCTTCCGAATTTTACGTAGAAATGGAACCTTGTGTTTTGAAGTTAATAGACGTTTGTGACCTTTTTAGGTGAAAGTACTAAGAGTAGCGTATTCTACTTGAGGAGTGGAAAGGGCTAGCAAGGTTGTAGTACTTGGAGCATTTTGCTTATTGTCGATACTCGCGAGGTATGTGAACCTCTTCCTATCTGCTCGGCATGATATGTGTGTAACTATGTAGTACGGTGGACGTACAGGTACTAAGTGTATTTGTTTGGTTTAAACATAAAGTGTTATAACGGCTTTATGGGAAGTTGGTTATAACAGCTTTATGTAGGTAAGAAAATGGTTTACTGATGGTAGAAGTTAAAAGACTTGATCTGATAAGATAAGAGACTTAACTTATTTGTTTTAATGTGGATGTTGTGTGAAACCTCATTCGTGAGTAATGAGTACTTGGTTTTTAAAAGGGATAATGTTTCTTGATTTGGGAATCGGAATGTGTATCGACAGCACCAACGCAGCGTTAATAAAGGAAAATGTATTGAATAATGATGTGTTGTATTAAAACGGTAGAAACCTCCATCCGCATAGAAACTAAGATGAGACAAAATGATATTACATTTTCTAGATCATGGTTTCTTTGTAATAAGATCGTTATAAACAAGAATAAACTACTCACATATATGACATATGTTACTCAATTGTTTTAAAAGAGATTAAGACTATGAGTTATGAAACCTTTCTAAAATAAGTGACTTGAGCATTTGAAATTAGGCAAACTTGAACGCTTGGAAAATAATGTTGTTACTTGATTTTACAAAGGGAAGTGTCTTGTTTACTTAAAAAGATAGTCACGATTTTTATACTACGGGTGGTGTGACTTATGTGAAAGTACCTTGAGTTGTGTGAAACTTGCCTATGCTTGTGATGATAGCCTTTGTTGTACAAGTGTTGTATTTACGTGTTCTGCGTCTCTCGATAGAGGCGGTTGACTTGTTGAGAACTTACTTGGACGTCTTTGGCGATGTGGAGAATTCCACGGGTATGTTTCCATTTTAATTACTGTCTTGTTGTCGATGTTACATAGACATGTCTACACCGAGGTAGAATTCCGGGGGCATGTGGCCATGCGGCAGGGTTGATCACCCAGTATATTGTTGTTGATGTCACGTGGGCGTGTCTACCGAGGTAGAATTCGAGGGCATGTGGCCGTGGGGCATTGGTATTATTGTTGCATCATGGACATGTCTACACCGAGTGCACTCGGGGCACGCGGCCATGATGCGAACATGATTGATGTTGTGGGCGTGAGACCCATAGTTATATTTGAGTGATGACTTGAGGACGTGAGTCCCTGACTGGACATGACTGCTTTTATGTTGTGAACTGTAGTTTGGTTATCATACATGTCTCCTGCTTTATATAGACTAGTATGATTTCATTTCTGATATTTCTGATTTCACATACTTGGTACTGTTATCGACCTCCTCGAAGTGCGTTCATCTGCAGTAGAGTACATCGATCGTGGATCCTCGCCATAGGATCACGATTCAGCGTATTGGGAAGCTCCGTTTCTCCGGAGGCTTATCTTTTGGTATGTGTTCCACGAGTTGTAGGTTCTTGAACATTCGAGTATGGCGGGGCCTGTCCGTCATAGTGTTGTAAATCTTAAGTGCGTCAGAAGCTGTTGTGGGCGGGGTTGTAAAAGGATTAAACTGCTCGTGTTATGTATATCTTGAAGGCAACCGTTTTGGTTGCTTTGTTATTATTATATCTCTTGTTTCATGACTTATGTGTTATGTTCGCTGATTTTCTCGATGTATGTATCACTAGGGTGCGGGTAAGGCACGATCCACGCCCGATTTGGGGTGTGACAAAGTGGTATCGAAGCGCTTAGTCCTCGGAAAGTGTCTGAGCGTGTCTAGTAAGTCTTGATTATCGGTGTGTTGTGCACCACATCTATAATCGAGGAGGCTATAGGACATTTAGGATTGGTTTCCATTCTTCTCATTACGAGATCGTGCCTTAGAAGCGTGTTGTAAGTTGGACCCTCCGCGTATCTCGTTTTTACGATTATGCCTCGCGCAGAGCAACCAGAGCCCAGAAGGGCAAGGCAGCCGAGTGCTGCTAGTGAGATCTGAGAGAGTACGAGCGCGAGCCCGCATAACACGAGTTGTGCTTGAGCGGCGGGTTTTGTGGACGCCGCCCGGCCCAGCGAGAGGTTAGGCGCAGCAATAGGCTGCCGAGACCGCGATACACGAGCCTCCGGTCCAGCGATGCAGGGCGAGAGGAGATGGGTTACAAGAGAAGGCCCGATTCTGGCCGTGGTCGTGGCAGATATGAGATAATTTGGATCGCAGTGATTCAGTTCAATAGCACGATGGTTCGCCCCGAGCGAGATAGTTTGAGGCTACGGGACTTTACGAGTCGCGACCGCGAGTTTTATGGGTCGAGGCACGAGGATGATCCGCAGGAGTTCATCCGGCGATTCTGTGGTCGTAGAGTGATCAAGCCGGAGACCGAGTCGGTGGTCTTAGGTTCGCATCGGTGCGTGATACCGCAATGATCGTTTGATTCGTGGGAGTTGTCGGGAGAGCATGCGCTCCCAAGTATGGGACGAGTTCTCGAGGCATTCCTCACTCACTTCTTGCCTCCGCAGATGAGGAGGGCACGCGGCAGATTTGTGATCTTTGAGGCAGGCGTGCGATTCGGGAGTACAACGTGGAGTTTGACTCGTTGGCTCGGTATGTCCCGTTTAGTGGCAACCATGGAGGATAGAGTGCACCGCTACGCCACGGATTAGATGATTGCTTGATGAGCTTGTTCGAGTGTAGCTCTTCAGGGCATGGACATTGCCGCATGCGAGCTCATGCACGGGATGTGAGGCACGGAGGTCGACGGAATGACCAAGATCAGCGAAGAGGGCGAACAACGAGGTCCTTTGGTGACTTTCGAGCGGACCGCCTCAGAAGATACTAGTTTTGTACCTCCGCCCGGCAGAGTGGTCCTCCACAACCTTCGTGAGCATCCAGAGTATTGGGAGCGGTCGTGGCTCGAGGTTGAGTTTCGGGGAAGTAAGGGTGTTGGCGGATCACGGTCACCTACCTCGGTGTGGTCGATGTGGTAGACCGCATTTCGGAAGTGTCGTAGTGCCAAGGAGCTTGCTATTTTTGCGGCCAGCGGGGCCATTTGCGAGGAACTGTCCGACCAAGGGTGGCGGATGTTACGACTCGACGCCGGGATCGATGGCGGAGTTCATCACGCCGCTGGTATGCTGCTGCGGGGACTGATTAGAAAAGCGGTAGAGACAGGTATATCCTTAACCCTCTAGAGTTTTGTATGCTTGTTATGTTAATGTGTTTAGTGTTATGTTCGGATAGCTTTATGCTAAAATGTGATTTAGGAACATGGTTAGTTGGAAGGATAAGTATGGAGGCATGGTAAGTGTGAACCTTAGAATATTTCACGATTGAGACCTTAGAGGTAAGGTCGTCTTGTGTAAGAGATTTATTTTATGTTTGACCTTTATCAGAGTGCGTAGTATACGTGGGTTTTATTTGTGTGATAAGTCCATGGGTAGTGTGAGATGGAAGTGGTAGCTTTCATGATGTGTTTTAGCAGGATTGTTCCGTGTCGGGAAACAAGGGCTTGACGCGATTGTGGGTCGGGTTGAGGACGTGATACGGGTCAACCCGTAGCCCGGATTAAGGTGGGGTCAGTTCTGGGTGGTCCCGCCAGGTGGTAGGGTCACGAGGATGCTAGGCCCAAGTTTGTATGATCATCGTATGAGTTCGTGGACGCGTTCGACCAGAAGCGGTTCGTAAAGGCCGGGAATGGCCTTAAGGAAGTTTGAGGTTAGTAAGATGACCAAGTTTGGAGGTAGTGACTCCAGAGATTTTCGAACGGAAGTAATGGCGAAGTATGGTACGTACTGGGAGAGTTCAAGTGTTCGAGAAGGGCACGACGAGTAAGGAAAGAAGAGGACGTGTGTTATTTCGTGGCCAAGCTGTGGCGTTGGCAACTTGTTAGAGGAACTTCATCAATATCCGTCTTGAGAAGGAACATTCGGACGAATGTTTCTAAGGAGGAGAATGTTATACCCGTATTCTCGTGGTATGTATGCGAGGGCGTCGTCACGAGCACGCGAGAAAAATTGGAAAGGAAGAAAGAGTGATTCTTCCACGGAAAAAGTTTCGGTTTTGTAAGGAAAAATGTTCGTTGAAGGAATTGGGTTCCCAGTTTGGAATTTGGGCTTCTTAGATTATATTAGAATTTTGAGATTTTATTTTGAAATGGTCACGTGGGGCCACGGGAGAAATTCTGGTTTTGTGGGGCCGCTTTGATTTTGAGATTTTGGCCATTGTGGATATTTTTGGAAGGCGTTTTATGAGGGCCAATAGGAGGGTGACACGTGTCACCCCGCCGTGGCTTGGCCGGTTACCTTTGTGCACAACACGGTTAGAGTCGTTTTCGTGAAGCGTTTTCGTAACTTGCGAAGGAAAATTCCGGCTATGTCGTTTTGTATTTTTGCGGATTTTTCCGCGGCGGAACATTTGGGCCAACAAGAGGGTGACACTTGTCACCTCAGTGGACGCCAAGGCGGTTTGGCCTTGGCCGATTGGTGCCTTGTTGTGGCATTGTTTTGTGCAATGTTTTGTGCAATGTTTTGTGGCTTGTTTTGTGGAGTAGGGACTAGGGTGCACTTGGCTTGATCTTGGCCTTACACTTGCCTTGCACATGGCTTGATCTTGGCCATTGGTTGGCCTTTGGTTTTGCTATAAATACCCCCCTAAGCTTGAAGACTTCTTCATCCAAAAATCTTCCAAGTCTTGAGTCCCTCTCCCTCCCTTTGAGTATGTTCTCGTCCTAAGCCTTCCCCCTCCCCTTGAGGTGGCCTTGTGGCGAGAGCCTCCTCCCCTTTGTGGTGCTAGTAGTGGGGTACCCCCTTAGCCTAGTTGTTTCGTATAATACACCCTCTTGGTAGAAATACTCTCAGAGTATTGTTATAATGCCCAAAATACCTTAGCCTTTACCTTGTTGTATTCAAAGTTACCTCTATCGTAGAGCAGGAAATACTACCTTTTGTCCTTTTAGTCTCAAACCGAAACCCTAAGGAAATCTTCATAGTTGGTTGAAGTATTTGAGTAGAAGTTGGTTAGAACTTCTAAGGGTTGTTTGGAGCGGATTGGAGCGCACGGAGTAGGAGCTAAACCTTGCTCAGGATCGACATTATAACTTGGATAATTTTGGGCTTGTCGAGGTAAATATTCTTGTCCCCTTATTATAATTGTAGATTACATGTAGTAGGAATATATAGTTGAGGTATACTATATATAGAACTGAACATTATTGTGCGGCAATGTCTTTTGACTTAAGCCTGAATTTAAAGAAGAGAACTGAACTGTAATTACATAGGACTGTATTACAGTAGACTTGTGTAGCATTGTTGTGTAGTAGATTGGTACACGTCCGGTTAGACGTGTAAACCCCCCCCCCCTGGTTGGCTTGGTAGCCGGCCTCGATGGAGGAGGAGATTTACGCTGTTTGCGGGGAGAGTCGCCGAATTTTCTGTAGAGAAATGGAACCTTGTGTTTTGAAGTTAATAGACGTTTGTGACCTTTTTAGGTGAAAGTACTAAGAGTAGCGTATTCTACTTGAGGAGTGGAAAGGGCTAGCAAGGTTGTAGTACTTGGAGCATTTTGCTTATTGTCGATACTCATCGCGAGGTATGTGAACCTCTTCCTATCTGTTCTAGCATGATATGTGTGTAACTATGTAGTACGGTGGACGTCTGGGGTACTAAGTGTATTTGTTTGGTTTAAACATAAAGTGTTATAACGGCTTTATGGGAAGTTGGTTATAATGACTTTATGTAGGTAAGAAAATGGTTTCTTGATGGTAGAAGTTAAAAGACTTGATCGATAAGATAAGAGACTTAACTTATTTGTTTTAATGTGGATGTTGTGTGAAACCTCATTCGTGAGTAATGAGTACTTGGTTTTAAAGGGATAATGTTTCTTGATTTGGGAATCGAGAATGTGTATCGACAGGACCAACTGCGGCGTTAATAAAGGAAAATGTATTGAATAATGATGTGTTGTATTAAAACCGGTAGAAACCTCCATCTGCATAGAAACTAAGATGAGACAAAATGATATTACATTTTCTAGATCATGGTCTTTAATAATAAGATCGTTATAAACAAGAATAAACTACTCACATATATGACATATGTTACTCAATTGTTTTAAAAGAGATTAAGACTATGAGTTATGAAACCTTTCTAAAATAAGTGACTTGAGCATTTGAAATTAGGCAAACTTGAACGTTTGGAAAATAATGTTGTTACTTGATTTTACAAAAGGGGAAGTGTCTTGTTTACTTAAAAAGATAGTCACGATTTTTATACTACGGGTGGTGTGACTTATGTGAAAGTACTTTGAGTTGTGTGAAACTTGCCTATGCTTGTGATGATAGCCTTTGTTGTACAAGTGTTGTATTTACGTATTCTGGCGTCTCTCGATAGTAGGTTGACTTGTTGAGAACTTACTTGGACGTGCTGGCAGTGACGGAGAATTCCACGGGTATGTTTCCATTTTAATTACTGTCTTGTTGTCGATGTTACATAGACATGTCTACACCGAGGTAGAATTCCGGGGGCATGTGGCCATGCGGCAGGGTTGATCACCCAGTATATTGTTGTTGATGCCACGTGGGCGTGTCTACACCGAGGTAGAATTCGGGGCATGTGGCCATGGGGCATTGGTATTATTGTTGCATCATGGACATGTCTACACCGAGGCAGCATTCCGGGGGCATGCGGCCATGATGCGAACATGATTGATGTTGTGGGCGTGAGACCCATAGTTATATTTGAGTGATGACTTGAGGACGTGAGTCCCTGACTGGACATGACTGCTTTTATGTTGTGAACTGTAGTTTGGTTATCATACATGTCTCCTGCTTTATATAGACTAGTATGATTTCATTTCTGATATTTACTGCTTTCACATACTTGGTACTGTTATCGACCTCCTTGAAGTGCGTTCACGCCGCGGTAGAGTACATCGATCGTGGATCCTCGCCATAGGATCACGATTCAGCGTATTGGGAAGCTCCGTTTCTCGGAGGCTTATCTTTTGGTATGTGTTCTCGAGTTGTAGGTTCTTGAACATTGAGGGTATGGCGGGGCCTGTCCCGTCATAGTGTTGTAAATCTTAGAGTGCATGCCATGTTGTGGCGGGGTTGTAAAGATTAAACTGCTCGTGTGTTATGTATATCTGAAGGCAACCGTTTTGGTTGCTTTGTTTATTATTATATCTCTTGTTTCATGACTGATGTGTTATGTTGCGCTGATTTTCTCTGATATATGTATCAGTAGGGTGAGCGGGGTAATGCACGATCCACTGCCCAGTCGGGGTGCGATAAGAATTGTACGTCGGTTAGGCGTCGAAACCCCACGCGGTTGGCTTGGTAGCGGCCTCGATAAAGGAGGAGATTAACATTGCGGGGAAGGTCGCCGAATTTTACGTAGAATATTCTACGTGGAGACCTTGATGTTAATAGGCGCCTTGTGGCCTCTATAGGTTGAAGTACTACGTGTGGCGTGATCTACTTGGCTTAGGAGTAGCCGAGCGGTTTGAGGTACTTGGAGCGTTTTGCTATTAGTCGATAATCGTCGTGAGGTATGTGAACCTCTTCCTATCTGTTCTAGCATGATATGTGTATAACTATGTAGTACGGTGAGCGATACGTGTGTTATTGTATTTGATTGGTTTGAAACATAAGGTGTTATAACGACTTTATGGGAAGTTGGTTATAACAACCTTATGTAGTAAGAAAAATTCTTTGTGGTTTTAAAAGGTAAGCGACTTGATGTGTGATAATAAAGAACTTGAAGTATTTCAAAAGACTGTTTGAAAGAAGAGTAATACTTGGTTTTGAAAATATAAGAGTTATACTAGCTTTATGGGAAGTTAGGTATAACGCCTTAAGGAAGGTAAAATGAATAGGTTTATTGATCTTAAAAGATAAGAGACTTGACTTGAATGAATTAATATGAATTTTGTGTGAAGCCTCATTCGTGAGTAATGAGTACTTGGTTTGTGAAAGGAATAATGTTTCTTGATTTGAAATCGAATGTGTATCGACAAACCACCTGCGGCGTTAATAAAGGAAAATGTATTGAATAATTAAGTATTATTAAAACCAGAGAAACCTCCATCCGCATAGAAGCTAAGATGAGACAAAATGATATTACATTTTCTAGATCATGGCTTAATAAAATTGATTATGAACAAGAATAACCTACTTTATGGCGTATGTGTTACTCAATTGTTTTAAAAGAGATTAAGACAATTGAACTATGAAACTTTTCTAAAAAGAGACTTGTGTAATTGAAATTAGGCAAACCGAACGTTAGGGAAAAGAAAGGCATTGGGTTGTCTTAAAATGGTTTAAAACATAAAGTGTTATAACGACTTTATGGGAAGTTAGTTATAACGACTTTATGAAAACAAAGAGAAGGTTTTATCATTGGTTTTAATGTGGTAACTTGACTTTAAAAAGAGAAGTGTTTTGGTCTAAAAGAAGGCATGGTATTGCCTTAATTTGGTTTTATAAAGGAAAGTATGGAGGTTGTTTTGGTTTACTTAAAAGATATAAGTCACTCTATTTTTATACTACGGGTATCGGGTGACTTTTATAAAGGAATGGATCTTTAAAAAGGAATTTAACGAACGTAGTACTGTAGGGTTAAAAACCCGGACTTTGGCATAAAATGAAAGTAGCTTGAGTTGTGTAACTTGCCTATGCTTGTTGGTGTGTAACTTGCTTATGCTTGTGGTGATAGCCTTTGTTGTGCAAATGGTGTTCTATATAACGCGTCTCTCAAATGAGTCTTAGGTTGACTTGTTGAGGACTTACTTGGGCGTCTGGCGGTGTGGAAAATTCCAGGTATGCTCGCTGATAGTGCTATTCCATGGACTAGCTCTCCATGAGGTTTCTTCTTGTTCGGCCTTGGTACGGTGGTAGGCTTCGTGCTTGCCCGCCTCGTGGCTGATTCGGCCTTGGTACAGTAGTTAGCCCTCGCGCTTGCCCGTTCGGTGTAGTGACGAAGTCTCGTGTCTGACCTTGGTACGGTGGTCAGCCACCGTACTTGCCCGGTCGACTACGTGACCGGCCTTGGTATCCGGTAGTCGGCTCGCACTTGCCGTGTCGACCGTGTTTGTGGTTGCATTGTATTATTGGTACGGTCGGATCCGGTAGTTGTACTTGTCTGTCACGGTTTTATGACACAGTGGGACACGGTGTTCATGTATACTCCTTGGTATTGTTATATCATAAGCTGGCGATGGGAAGAAATTCCAGACGCGAGTGATAATTTGGAGGCGTGAGTCCACGACTTGATGAATCGGTTATATGTTATGATCGTAGTTTGGTCATCATACATGTCTCCCGCTTTTTATAGACTATTATGATTTCATTCTGATATTCTGATTTCACATACTTGGTACTGTTATCGACCTCGCCGGAAGTGCGTTCATCTGCAGTAAGAAATCTACCGCATCGATCCGCGTTTAGGATCTCATTTCAGCGTTTTGGGAAGCTCGTTCCGTCGGAGGCTTATCTTTGGTATGTTACCACAGTCCGTAAGTTATTATGCGTTCGAGGTATGGCGGAGCCCTGTCCGTCATAGTTGTTAATATAAATCTTAGAGTGCTGTTGTTGTAGGCGGGGTTGTAAGGATTATAATCGCTCAAATGTCTTTATATATATATGTTGAAAGGCAACTGTTTTGGTTGGCCTGTTTATTTATAATATCTCTCATTTCATGTTCATGTTTTATTTTCCGCTGATTTTCTCTGATGATTGTATCACTAGGGTGCCCGGGGTAAGGCACCAGTCACGGGCCCGGATACGGGAGGGTGACATATAAATACCCCCCCTCTTGGTAGAAATACTCTCAAAAGTATTGTTATAATGCCCAAATTACCTTAGCCGTATACCTTGTAGTATTCTAAGGTTATACTTATACGAAAAGCCCAGAAATACTATTATACTTCCCTTCCGTCACAAAACCGAAACCCTAAGGAAAATCTCCATAGTTGGTTGGAGTATTAAGTAGAAGTTGGTTAGAACTTCTAAGGGTTGTGTGGAGCGGGTCGGAGCCTTGAGTAGAGCTAAACCTTGCTCAGGATCGACATTTAAACTCGGATAATTTTGGGCTTATCGAGGTAAACACTCTTGACCTTCTATTGTAATTGGAAATTACATGTTGTAGGAATATATAGTTGAAGTATACTATATATAGAACTGAACGTAGTTATCGGCAATGTCTTTTGACTTAAGCCTGAATAATAAGAAACATTTTGAAAGAAATCTTGTTGTAATTACATAGAATGTATTCTGATGAGACTTGTGTAGCTTTTACGTGAGGTAGAATTGTGCACGTCCGGATTAGTCGTATAACCCCCTCTGGTTGGCTTGGTAGCGGCCCAGATAGAGGAGGAGATTTCTGTTGTTGCGAGGGAGAGTCGCCGAATTTTCTGTAGAATGTTCTACGATTAGACCTAGATGTTAATAAGCGCCTTGTGGCCTTATAGGTTGAAGTACCATGCGTGGCGCGATCTACTTGGCTTAAGGAGTAGCCGAAGCGGTTTGAGGTACT
This sequence comes from Przewalskia tangutica, assembly GCA_029844215.1. Lineage (NCBI taxonomy): Eukaryota > Viridiplantae > Streptophyta > Magnoliopsida > Solanales > Solanaceae > Przewalskia > Przewalskia tangutica. Next base: position 39,454,962 of record CM056733.1, read on the forward strand.
TGAGCGTTTTGCTATTAGTCGATAATCGTCGCGAGGTATGTGAACCTCTTCCTATCTCTTCTAGCATGATATGCGTGTAACTATGTAATCACGGTGAAGCGTCACGTATGTTAAATGTATTTGATTGGTCTAAAACATAAAGTGTTATAACGGCTTTATGGGAAGTTGGTTATAACAGTTTTATGTATGTAAGAAAATACTTATGGTTTTTAAAAGGTAACTGATTTGAACTATAACTGGCTGGTTATGTGATAATAAAGAACTTGAAGTATTTCAAAAGATTTTTGAATCGTTTTGAAAGAAGAGTAATACTTAGTTTTTGAAAACTTAAGAGTTATACTAGCTTTATGGGAAGTTAGGTATAACGGCTTAAGAATGTTTTACTGAGTTCGGAAATCAGAATGTGTATCGACAAACCACTGCAGCGTTAATAAAAGAAAATGTTTTGACAGATTAAGTATTATTAAAACCAGTAGAAACTTCCATCTGCATAGAAACTAAGATGAGACAAAATGACGTTACATTTCCTAGATCATGGCTGCTTAAATAAGATTGTTATAAACAAGAATAACCTACTCACGTATCAGACATATGTTTCTCAAATTGCTTTTAAGGGAGAATTATATCATTAAGTGATTAAAGTTATGAACTACGAAACCTTTCGAAAATGAGAAACTTGAGTAATTGAAATTAGGCAAACTTGAAACATTTGGAAAAGAATGTTGTTACTTGATTTCTGAAGAGAAGTGTTTTGATTTAATTCAAAAGATAATCACTCTATTTTCATATACTACGTATTGTGTGACTTTTGTAAACGTAACGTATCTTTTAAAGAGTTAATGTATGAAATACTTTGGGGATAAAAACCCGAACTTGTTGACATATAGTAGAAAGTACCTTGTGTGTATAACTTGATTGTGTTGGTTTGTGATAGCCTTGTAATACTTTCTTGTTGATTGATAAGTAAACATGCTAGGATGCTACGTGTGTTAGTATCTTGTGATGTTAGTGTAAAGGGGTTTTCCTCGATCGCGCTTTAAAGTTGTTTGACTATCGGTACCGTTATGTTGGTATTGTACCACTCACCTTGACTTATTTCGGAGGTTAAGCCGCCTCCGTCGCGGGGTAGACTTCGGTGATGCGGGACCATGATTCGAGAATACCTCATGCGGGTCGAGGATCCATGCGGAACTACGGGAGTTCCGTGTTAGTTTGCGGCCGCGTGGTCACGCGGTCTCTGTGGCCGTGCGGTGCGGGTCGGGGCGATCTTGGGAGTAGCTACCCTCGACGCGAGGAATACCTCATGCGGGCCTATGAGGTTGGCCTACGCGAGCTACGGAGAGTTCGAGGGCTAGACGCGCACATTTGATCTGCGGGCGAGTGACGGCCGATCATGTGACGGTGCAGACAGATATCATGATACGATTTATGACCGTTAGTCTTGTAGGTGTTAGTAGTCGGTTATGCCTTCGTACTTACCTGCATCGTTTTATTAGGACACAGGTGGGACACGGTGTTCATGTGTATTTCTTGGTGCTTTTATATCATAAATCACTGCTGCGGTGAGGAAAGGTATTCCACGGCGCATGATTGATGTTATGGGCGTGAGACCCATAGTTACATTTGAGTGATGACTTTGAGGCGTGAGTCACGACTTGACATGACTTCTATTTATTGTGAATCGTAGTTTGGTTATCATACATGTCTCCGCTTTATAGACTATTATGATTTCATTTACGATATTTTGATTTCACATACTTGGTACTGTTATCGACCTCGCCGGGCTGCGTTCATGCCGCAGTTGAGGTACACCATGGTTGATCCTAGTTCTCGGGGCCTGATTCGTATGGGAAGCTCCATTTCTCGGAGGCTTATCGGTGGTATAGTCCGCCGTTGTAGGTATTTACATTCGGGGTATGGCGGGGCCCTGTCCGCCATTGTTGTCGTATCATTCTTAAGTGCATGAAATCGTTGTGGGCGAGTTGTAATGGGATGTATCGTCGGTTTTAAAATTGATTTATATATATGTCGTAAAGGCAAGTTTTCTCCGACATCTGTTTCTTACTTCATAATATTTTCATGTCTTGTTTTATGTTCGATTACTCGATGTTGTATCACTAGGGTGCGGGGTAAGGCACGACCACGCCAGGTTGGTCGTGACGATCTCTTAACTTCTAAAATCAATAAACCATTCTTTTTATCTCTCTTAAGTCGTTATACCTAACTTTCCATAAAGCTAGTATAACTCTTATGCTTTTAAAACCCAGTATTACTCTTCTTTTAAAAACGGTTCTTAATTCTTTTGAAATACTTCAAGATTCTTATTATTAGACTCAAGTCAAAAGACATCGTGATAAAAACCACGTTCGATTAACACGTCGTCTACCATTGTAACGCCCGAACGGGCGTTCACGGTGCCTTACCGGGCACCCTAGTGATACAACATCGAGAGAAAACGGCGGAAAAATAAAACACGAGTCATGAAACAAGAGATATAATAAATAAACAAGCCAGCAAGCGATTTGCCTTGGTATATACATAAAAACCCAACAGTTATCCTTTTTACAAACCCCGCTTACAACGATTACTCTGAGACCTCTAAGATTTACAACAACTATGACGGACGGGGCCCGCCATACCCCGAATGTACAAGAACCTACAACTCGAGGAACATACCAAAGATAAGCCTCGAAGGAACGGAGCTTTCAACACGAAATGAGATCCTAAGCGGGGATCCACGGCCGATGTACCTCTACTGCGGCATGAACGCAGCCCGAAGGAGGTCAAGATCGACAGTACCAAGTATGTGAAGCACAAATCGTAAATGAAATCATAATAGCTTAAAAAGCGGGAGACATGTATGATAACCAAAATACGAAGACGCAACCTAAGCGATCAAGTCGGGGACTCACGCCTCAAAGTCACCACTCAAATATAACTATGGGTCTCACGCCCACAACATCCATCATGTTCGCATCGGCGCGTGCCCGAATCTGCATCGGTGTAGACATGTCCATGATGCAATAATAACAAGGCGCGTGGCCACGTGCCGGAATCTGCGTCGGTGTAGACATGCCATGCCTAACCTCAATAACAATATCTGGGTGGTCAACCACGCGTGGCCACATGCCCGGAATCTTGCGTCGGTGTAGACCGTCCATGTTGCGGTAATAACCATATATCGGGTAATCAACCCGCGCGTGGCGCGTGCCGGAATCTGCGTCGGTGTAGACATGTCCATGTGACATCAACAACAAGACAAGAATCAAAATGGAAACATACGTGGAATTCTCCATCACCGCGGACGCGTCAAGTAAGTTCTCGACAAGTCAACCGCCTCTATCGAGACGCGGTAACACGTAAATACCACACTTGCACAACAAAGGCTATCATCACAAGCATAGGCAAGTTTCACAACAACAAGCATAGGCAAGTTTCACAACAACAAGCATAGGCAAGTTTCACAACAACTCAAAGTACTTTCATTTTATGCCAAAGTCGGGTTTTAACCCCAAAGTACTACATACGTTAAGTTCTTTTAAAGAGATCCATTACTTTTATAAAAGTCACCCGATGCAGTAGTATTAGAATGACCAACCACCATTCCCTTTTCAAAATCAAGTAACAACATTCTTTTCCTAAGTTCGGTTTGCCTAGTTTGATTACTCAAGGTTCTCATTTTCAAATGGTTTCATAGTTCCCAAACTTAATCACTTGATTCCTTTTAGAACAATTGAGTAATATATGTCTCACGTGAGAGTAGGTTATTCTTGTTTACAACATTCTTATTACTGACCATGATCTAGAAAATGTATATCATTTTGTCTCATCTTAGTTTCTATGCGGATGGAGGTTTCTCTTGGTTTTAATACAATTCATCATTATTCAATACATTTTCCTTTATTAACGCTGCGGTGGTGCATCGATACACATTCGATTTCGAAATCAAGAAACATTATCCCTTTAAATAAAACCAAGTACTCATTACTCACGAATGAGGTTTCACACAAACATTCACATTAAAACAAATAAGTTAAGTCTCTTATCTTATAAGATCAAGTCTCTTAACTTCTAACATCAATAAACCATTTTCTTTACCTCTCTTAAGACATTATACCTAACTCCCATAAAGCTAGTATAACTCTTTTTAAAACCTTTTAAAACCAAGTGTTACTCTCCTTCCAAAACGATTTATAAATCTTTTGAAATACATCAAGTTCTTTATTATAACTAGCCAGTTATAATTCACATCAGTTACCTTTTAAAACCACAAAGTATTTTCTTACCTACATAAAGCTGTTATAACCAACTTCCCATAAAGCCGTTATAACACTTTATGTTTTAAGAACAATCAAACACGATTAACACGTATGCGTCTACCGTACTACATAGTTCACACATATCATGCTAGAAGAGATAGGAAGAGGTTCACATACCTCGCGACGATTGTCGACTAATAGCAAAACGCTCCAAGTACCCCAAACCGCCGGCTACTCCTTAAGCCAAGTGGATCACTCCACGTAGTACTTGACCTCGATAAGCCCAAAATTATCCGAGTTTAATGTCGCTCCGAGCAAGGTTTAGCTCCTCCTCCGAGTGCTCCATCCGCTCCAAACAACCCTTAGAAGTTCTAACCAACTTCTCTTAAGTACTTCAAACAACAATGAAGATTTCCTTAGGGTTTCGTTTAGTGGCTAAAGGAAAGTATAATCGTATTTTACGGGCTTTTATAAGTGTAACCTTGGGAATACTACAAGGTATTTGGGCGAGGTATTTGGACATTACAACAATACTTTGGAGAGTATTTCTATACCACAAAGGGGTATTTATACGAGACAACTAGGCTGGGGGTGTACCCACGGCTAGCACTACTAGGAGGGGATACTTTCGGCCAGGGCCTTCTCAAAGGGGAGGGTGTGGCGGACAGATACAACAAGGAGAGGAGGAGATTTCAAGACTTAGGCACATTTTTGGATGAAGAACTCTTCAAGCTTAGGGGTATTTATAGGTCAGGAATGGCCAACCAATGGCCAAGATCCATCCAAGTGTATAGCAAGTGTAGGGCTAGGATTCACCTAAGTACACCTTATCCATCTACCACCAAAATATCCTACTTAATCCTTGACAAAAGCCAAGGCCAAATCGTCCACCATTGCCCACCTCATCGATGTGAGGGTGACACATGTCACCCTCCCGTTGGTCCAAAATGTTTCGTCTCTCGGAAAAATCCGCAAAATAATAAATGACATAGCGGAATTTTCCAACAAAAGTCATGGAAACGTTTAAAAACGACTCTAATCGGGTGTTGTGTACAAATTTGAAACTTGCCTAACTTAAGGCTCAAATTTTCTACGTCGTCCTCACGCATACTCACGAAAATCTGAGGGTATAACATTCTTCCCTTAGAAACATTCGTCGAATGTTCCTTCTCAAGTCTCAACACAAACATGCGCCAGTATAGTCTTCACTGCTATACGTACGAAAACAATCATGCCACACCTGGCCATGAAATAACAAATGCACAAAATACGAAATCCCAAGTCCACGAGGAATCACCTCTGTTATCACAAAAGTTGCCACCAAGGTCTAAAATATACTCCTCTGCACCTTCATTTCACAAAGAAACGATCACACTCGTTCACTTCTCCCTACCTCGTCGCACTGCTCGAACACTCGAACTCTTCCAAGACACGCACCACACTTGATCAACGCTCGTTTCCAACCCTTGGAGTCACTACCTCCAAACTTGGTCATCTTACTAACCTCGATTTCCTCTAAGGCCATTCTCGGCCTTCACGAACTGATTCTTGCCGAACATATCTATGAACTCATACGATGGTCATCTAAGCTTGGTCCTAGCACCCTCGTGACCCTGCCACCTGGCGGGACCACCCAGAGCTGACCGCCGCCGAACGGGGCGGGTTGGCCCGCATAGCCCAACCCGACCATCGTAGCGCCAACTTCCGCCGACACGGAACACATCGCTGGACTACCACTTCCATCTCACACTAACCAGATTTTTAAATCACACTATAGCACAAAGCTATCCGAACATAACACTTAACACATCATTAACATCAATACATACAAGTATCTAGGGTTAAGGATATACAGAAACTAGGCGGTTCGAGGCCGCTAAAGCGAACTTCCACCGCGACCTCACCGTGGCCCGCAATCGCTCTAGTAGTCAGTGCTATCCTACCAGCGCTACCACAGTGGACGGTCTCTCGTCATATGGCCTGTTGGCCGCAAGAATAACAAGCTCCTCGTACTACGACACGCCTAAATGCGGTCTACCACATCGACCACACCGGTAGGGGTCAGTGCGCCACCACCCCTACTCCCGAACATGAAACACAGGAGCCACGACCGCTCCCGAATATCCTGAGGTCGAAGGCTGCGGAGGACCACTGCGCAATGGCGGAGGTACATAACTAGTCTCTTCTTTGGCGGTCCGCCTCGAAAGTCGCAAAATATCCGGCCGTCTTGGCCTTACCTGTGGCGGTCCACCTGCGTCGATCTGCGCTCGCCGCACCCAAGTGCATGAGCACGAATCGCGGGCAATGTCGTGCGGTGAAGAGAAACACCGAACAACTCTCGCTAGGTAATTGTCACACCCGTCGGGCGTGATCGTGCCTTACCGGGCACCTAGTGATACATACATCGAGAGAAAATCAGCGGAACATAAAACATGAGTCATTAAACAAGAGATATAATAAATAAACAGGCCAACCAAAGCAGTTGCCTTGGTATATACATAAAACTCGAGCAGTTTAATCCTTTTACACCGCCACAACAAGATTACTCTGGACTTAAGATTTACAATGACAATGACGGACAGGGCCCGCCATACCACAATGTACAAGAACCTACAACTCGGGAACACATACAAAAGATAAGCCTCGGAGAAACGGAGCTTCCCGTCTGTTGAGCGTGATCCTATGGCGAGGATCCACGGCCGATGTACCTACTGCGGCGATGAACGCGGCCCCGAAGAGTCGATCTGGCAGTACCAAGTATGTGGCGCATAATGTAAATGAAATCATAACGATCTATACAAAGCGGAGACATGTATGATAGCCAAACTACAAAGACACCACATATAACGATTATATCAAGTCGGTCTAACGCCTACAACATCAATCATGCGTGGAATACCTTCTCATGCCGGCGATCGATGATATGATAACAACAAGACAAAGAATCCAAATGGAAGCATACGTGCGCTCGCGCATCGTGTCGGTATGTCCAAAGGGAAACAATAAGACAACATTCCAAATGGACGATACCCGCGTGCGCTACGCATCGTGTCGGTATGTCCAAAGGGAAACAATAGACAGCATTCCAAATGGACGATACGTGCGCTACGCATCGTGTCGGTATGTCCAAAAGGAAATCACAAGGCGATAATCAAAATGAAACATACGTGCGCTACGATCGTGTCGATATATCCAAAGCGATTAACCACAAGACCTTAACAAAATGGAAGCATACGTGCGCTACGCGCGTCGTGTCGGTATGTCCAAAGCGATTAACAACAATAATACTATCAGCGAGAACGTGCGGTGGAATTTCTCCGTCACCGCCAAGACGCGTCAAGTAAGTTCTCAACCAGTCAACCGACCCTCTATCGAGAGACGCGGTAACACAGAAACACAACGCTTGTACAATAAAGGCTATCATCACAAGCATAGGCAAGTTTCACACAACTCGAAGTACTTTCACATAAGTCACACAATACCCGTAGTATAAAAATCGTGACTATCTTTTTAAGTAAACAAGACACTTCCCTTTTCGTAAAATCAAGTAACAACATTATTTTCCAAACGTTCAAGTTTGCCTAATTTCAAATGCTCAAGTCACTTATTTTGGAAAGGTTTCATAACTCATAGTCTTAATCTCTTTTAAAACAATTGAGTAACATATGTCATATATGTGAGTAGTTTATTCTTGTTTATAATGATCTTATTACAGCAGCCATGATCTAGAAAATGAAATATCATTTTGTCTCATCTTAGCTTCTATGCAGATGGAGGTTTCTCGGTTTTTAATACGATACATCATTATTCAATACTTTTTCCTTTATTAACGCATTTGCGGTGATGCTGTCGATACACATTCTGATTTCCGAAATCAGTAAAACATTATCCCTTTAAATAAAACCAAGTACTCATTACTCACGAATGAGGTTTCACACAAACATCCATATTAAAACAAATAAGTTAAGTCTCTTATCTTATAAGATCAAGTCTCTTAACTTCTAACATCAGTAAACCATTTAAAACCACCAAGTATTTTCTTACCTACATAAAGCTGTTATAACCAACTTCCCATAAAGCCGTTATAACACTTTATGTTTAAACCAAACAAATACACCTAGCACCTGTACGTCCACCGTACTACATAGTTACACACAAATCATGCTAGAACAGATAGGAAGAGGTTCACATACCTCGCGACGAGTATCGACAATAAGCAAAATGCTCCAAGTACTACAACGCACTAGCCCTTTCCACTCCTCAAGCAGAATACGCTACTCTTAGTACTTTTCACCTAAAAAGGCCACAACTTCTATTAACCTCAAAACACAAGGTTCCATTTCTCTACAGAAAATTCGGCAGCACCTCCCCCCCCGCAACAGCGTAAATCTCCTCCTCTATCGAGGCCGGCTACCAAGCCAACCATGGGGTTTACACGCCTAACGGGCGTGTACAATTCTACTCGATATCTTACACAAGTCTTTGCAATGTCTGATCTATGTAAATACGATTCGATTCTTTTCTTTATTCTTCGGCTTAAGTCAAAAGACATTGCGCTGATCTTAAGCTTAGTTCTATATATAGTATACTTCAACTATATATTCAACAACATGTAATTTCCAATTACAAATAGAGGACAAGATAATTACCTCGATAAGCCCATAATTATCCAAGTTAAATGTCGATCCTTAGCAACGTTTAGCTCAACTCGGTGCTCCATCCCGCTCCAAACAACCCAGAAGTTCTAACCAACTTCTACCTAAATACTTCATCAAACAATGAAGATTTCCTTAGGGTTTTGGTTTGAGAACAAAGGGACAAAGGTAGTATTTCCTGCTCTACGTATAGAGGTATCTTTGGAATACTACAAGGTACAGCTAAGGTATTTTGGGCATTATAACAATACTTGGAAGACAACTTTCTACCAAGGGGAGGGTACCTGAAAACACTCCAAGATAGTGTGGGGTTTCTCGGCCAAAGGGCCTTGACAAGGGAGGAACTCTCGGTTGAGGCCTCACAAGGTGGTGGGGAGTTGGACGAGAGCAACAAGAGGAGGAGAGGCTTTCAAGACTTAGACAAAGTGAGAGTGAATGAATAAGTCTTCACAAGGAGGGTATTTATAGCAAAGCCAAAGGCAACCAATGGCCAAGATCTAGCCAAGTGCTACACAAGTGTAAGGCCAAGATCAAGCCAAGTGCACCACTAGACCCTACTCCTTAAAACCCTGCAAATATCTACACAAATATCTTGCCCAACCCTATCTCCCAATCGTCCGTATGCGCCCGCGCCCACCATGAGAGGGTGCAAGTGCCTCTCGTTGGTCCAAAAATGTTCCGTCGCTCGGAAAAATCCGCAAATATACAAAACGACATAGCCGGAATTTTCCCTTCGCAAGCTACGCAAAACGTTTCGTCGAAAAACGACTCCAACCGGGTGTGGTGCACAAAGGTAAAATCGGCCAAGGGTGCCACATGGGGCGACACGTGTCACCCCGGTCGCCAGAATATTTCGTCTTAGAAAATATCCAAAATACCGAAATCTCAAAAACAAAGCGGGCCTTAAAGCGTAAATTTTCGTGGGCCCACGTGACCATTCAGAAAATAAAATTCCATAATTCTCTCATATTCCAGGAAGACCGAATACCAAATCTGGGAATCCAATTCCCATTAACGAACCTTTTTCCTTCACAAAAACCGGAAACTTTTCCGTGGAAAAATCACCTCTTTCCTCCTTTCCAATCTTTACGCCGTATTCTCACGCGTCGCCCTCGCATACATACCACGGAACTACGGGTATAACATTCTCCCCTCGCCGAAACATTCGTCCCGAATGTTCCTTCTCAAGACGGATATCGAAGAAGCTCTTGCAACAAAATTGCCCACGCCATCTCGCCACGAAATAACACACGTTCTCCTCCTTCCTTACTCGTCGTGCCCTTCTCGAACACTTGAACTCTTCTAGTATACGTACCACACTTGATCATCGCCTGATTCCCAAAACCTTGAGTCACCACCTCCAAACTTGGTCATCTTACTAGCCGTAATATCCCAAGGCCATTCGGCATTCACGAACGATTGCGGTCGAACACATCCACAAACTCATACGATGGTCGTCTAAACTCGGGCCTAGCACCCTCGTGACCCTACCACCTGGCGGGACCATCCAGAACCGACCCCACCCCAAACCGGGTTACGGGTTGACCCGCAAATGGTCCTCAACCCGACCGACGCGCTAAACTCTTGTTCCCGATCCGGAACAATCTTACTAATTCACATCACGAAAGCTACCACTTCCATCTCACACTACCCATGGACTCATCACACAAATAAATCCCGTATACTACTTACCGATAAAGGTCAAACATAAACGAATCTTATACTCAAGACGACCTTACCTCTAAGGTCTCGATCGTGAAATAGTCTAAGGTTCACACTTACCATGCCCCCATACGTAACCTTCCAACTAACCATGTATTCTAACTCACACATATCACAATGCTATCCGTACATAGCACACAATAATGAGATCATCATAACAAACATACCAAAACTCTAGAGGGTTAAGGATATACAAAGCTACCGCTCCACTCTAATCATAGGCACACTGCGGTGCAGGCGTATAGAAGGTGATGAACCAGCCACAAATCACGAAGGTGAGTCGTAACATCCGCGCTTCCCTTGGTCGGACAGTTCCTCGCAAAATGGCCTGCTTGCATGCAAAACAAACTCCCAATCTAGCACGACACTCTCCAAAATGGAGTCTACCAACGTCACAACGAGGTAGGGGTGGCTTCACCGTTAACACCGCTCTCCCGAAAATCTGAACCTGGAGCCACGACCGCTCACGAAGACGGTGGAGGACCACTCAGACTTGGTGGGGTATATAGCTAGCTTCTTCTTGGCGGTCCGCCTCGAAAGTCACCAAGGACCTGCGCCTGGCCTCTTCTGCGATCCGGTCATTCCTTGACCCTCCGTGCCTCACATCCTAGTGCGTGAGCTGCATGCGGGCAATGTCCATGCGGTGAAGAGAAACACCCGCACAAGACTCGACCATATAATCATCTAGCGGTGGCGTAGCGATGCACCCTATCCTCCATATATGCAACTAGCGCGAGGACATATCGAGCCAAAGAATCGAACTCGACATTGTACTCACGGCGGTCGCCTCTGTCTCAAGAACAAAAATCATCGGCCGTGCCCTCGCCATCTGCGGAGGCAAGAAGTGCGTGAGAAAGCCCCGAAAACTCATCCCATACTGCTGGAGGTGCATGCTCTCCCGGAAAGCTCATGAATCAAACGATCATTGCGGTATCACGCGGCCGATGCGAACAAAGGTCACGACTCGGTCTCTGAAGCCTTGATCACCCGCGTGATCCAGAATCGCCGGATGAACTCCTGCGGATCATCCTCGTGCCTCGACCGTAAAACTCGGCGGGCTACAACTCGTAAAGTCGTAGCCTCAAACTATCTGCTCGGGGTGAACCATCGTGCTCTCGGCCAGGCTGCTGCGTCGGCCTATCTCATATCGGCCCACGACCGCGGCTAATAATCGGGCCATCTCTCGTGACCCGTCTCCCTGCTCGGTGTGGGGCCCGGAGGCTCAGTCTTGTAGTCTCGGCAGCCTGCCGCGGCTTTAAACTCTCTTTGGTCTTTGCGGCGTCGCGAAACTCGCCGTCGGAAGCTTGTCTCAGTCTTGGCCGACTGCGCCCTCGAACTCCTCAGTATCTCACTAGCAGCTCCTCGGTTGCCTTGCCCTTACGGGCTCGCGGTTGCCTTGCGGAGGCATAAGCGGTAAACCGAGATACGTCGGAGGGTCCAACTCACAACATGACTCTAAGGTACGATCTCGGAATGAGAAGAAATGAAACGAATCCTAAATGTCTTATAGCCTCACGATTATAGATGTGGTGCACAACACACCGATAATCAAGACTTACTAGACACGTGCGTAGACACTTTCCGAGATTAATCGCTCTGATACCACTATGTCACACCCGAAAATCGGGCGTGGATCGTGCCTTACCGGCGCACCCTAGTGATACATACATCGAGAGAAAATCAGCGAACATAAAACATGAGTCATTAAACAAGAGATATAATAAATAAGCAGGCCAGCAAGCGATTGCCTTGGTATATACATAAAACACGAGCAGTTTAATCCTTTTACACCCGCCCACAACAATACTACGGACCTTAAGATTTACAATGACAATGACGGGGCGTGTCACGACCGAACCGGGCGTGGTAGTGCCTTACCGGGCACCCAGTAGACATACATCAGTAATCAGGAACATAAAGACAATACATGAAACGATTGTAATAAGGCGGTGAAATAAGAAAAGCAGGCTAACCAAAGCGGTTACCTTGGTATATATATAAATAGCAACCTTTTTCAACATGAGCAGTTTAATCCTTTTTACAAACCACGCCACAACAAGATTACTCTGCACCTCTAAGAATGATACGACAACAATGGCGGGGCGGGCCCGCCAAACCCCGAATGTAAACACTTACGACGGCGGGGACTATACCACCGATAAGCCTCGGAGAAACGGAGCTTCCCAAACGTCAAATCGTGACCACGAGCTAGGATCAACGGCGGTGTACCTCAACTGCGGCATGAACGCGGCCCGAAGGAGGTCGATCAACAGTGCGAGTATGTGAAATCGAAAATACATATCGTAAATGAAATCATAGCGATCATATAAAGCGGAGACATGTATGATAACCAAACTACGCTTTATAACAGCGATCATGTCAAGTCGGGGACTCACGCCTCAAGTCATCACTCAAGTATAACAATGGGTCTCGTGCCCACAACATCAATCATGCGTGGAATACCTTCATCACTGCCGTGATCTATGATATAAAAGCACCAAGAACACACTGAACACGTGTCCGCGCGTGTCATAATAAAACTGCGGGGTAAGTACGAAGGCATAGCCAGCTACTAAAAACCCACGGTACCAACAAGGTCATGAAGCGTATCATAAGATCTGTCTAGGCCGTCACATGATCAAAGGCGGCCACTTGCGCGAGATCAATGTCGCGCGTCTAACCTCGGAACTCCGCGACTCCGCGTAGGCCAATCTCATCGGCCGCGTAGGTATTCCCGCATCGGGTAGCTACTCCGGCATCGCCACGGACTTGAGTCCGCGTAGCGCTGAGGCCGCGTGCCCATAAAGGCGACGCTAACTCGGAACTCTCGTAGCTCGCATAGGCCCCGGGACCGCGTAGGGTATTCTCGAATCATGGTCCTGCATCGCCGAGTCTACCCCGCGTCGGGCGACTTAACCCGGAATCATCTCAAGAGATGAATGCCACAATACTATCATAACGATCGATAGTTAATAAGCACAATCAAGAAACCCCTTTACACAAACATCACAAGATACTAACACACGTGGCATCCTAACATGTTTACTTATCAAAGCAACAAGAAGTATTACAAGGCTATCACAAACCAATACAATCAAGTTGTTCACACAAGGTACTTTCTACTATATGATTAACAAGATCGGGTTTTATCCCCAAAGTACTTCATACATTAACTCTTTAAAAGATACGTTACTTTCACAAAGTCACACAATACGTAGTATATGAAAATAGAGTGATTATCTTTTAAAGTAAATCAATTACTTCTCTTTGTAAAATCAAGTAGCAACATTCTTTTCCAATGTTCAACTTTGCCTAATTTCCAATGTTCAAGTTTCTCATTTTTTGAAAGGTTTCGTAGTTCATAGTCTTATTCATTTAAGAATATAATTCTCTTTTAAACAAACCGAGAAACCTAAGCCTTATATGTGAGTAGGATATTCTTGTTTATTACAATCTTATTACAGCAGCCATGATCTAGGAAATATCATTTTGTCTCATCTTAGCTTCTATGCAGATGGAAGTTTCTCTTGGTTTTAATAATACTTAATTATTCAAAACATTTCCTTTTATTAACGCTGATGGTTTGTCGATACACATTCGATTTCAAATCAAGAAAACATTCTTAAGCCGTTATACCTAACTTCCCATAAAGCTAGTATAACTCTTAAGTTTTCAAAACCAAATATTACTTCTTCTTTCAAAATGATTCAAAAATCTTTTGAAATACTTCAAGTTCTTTATTAACACATAACAAGCCAGTTATAGTTCAAATCAGTTACCTTTTAAAAACCACATGTATTTTCTTACCAACATAAAGATGTCATAACTAACTTCCCATAAAGCCGTTATAACACTTTATGTTTTACACCAATCAAATACGTTCAGCACATATGCGTCTACCGCACTACATATTTCACACATATCATGCTAGAAGAGATAGGAAGAGGTTCACATACCTCGCGACAGTATCGACTAATAGCAAAGCGCTCAGTACATCCAACCGTCGGCTACTCCTTAAGCCAAGTAGGTCGCGCCACGTAGTACTTCAACCTATAAGGCCACGGCGCTTATTAACATTTAGATCTCATCGTGGAATATTCTAGAAAATTCGCAAAGACCTCCCCATGGCGTAATCTCCTCCTCCATCGAGGCCGGCTACCAAGCCAACCTGGGGTTATACATCTAACCTACTGGTACAATTCTACTCCACTACTACTTCACAGTCTCATGTCTGACCTAAGTAATTCTGATTCGATAATCTTCTTTAATTTGGGCTTAAGTCAAAAGACATTGCCGATAACTACGTTCGATTCTATATATAGTATACTTCAACTATATATTCTAACAACATGTAATTTCCAATTACAATAGAGGACAAGATATTTACCTCGATAAGCCCATAATTATCCTAGCTTAAAGTCGATCGGGCAATCGTTTAGCTCCAACTCTGGCGCTCAACCCGCTCTAAACCACCCTTAGAAGTTCTAACCAACTTCTACACAATACTCCAACGGACTATGGAGATTTTCCTAGGGTTTCGGTTTGGTGACTGACGGTAAGTATAATAGTATTTCTGGGCTTTTCGTAAAGGTATAACCTTAGAATACAACAAGGTATAAGGCTAAGGTAATTTGGGCATTATAACAATACTTTTGAGAGTATTTCTACCAAGAGGGGGGGTATTATATGAAAACAACTAGGCTAGTTGGGGGGTACCCAGCCACACACAAAGGAGGGGTGGCTACCTCGCCTACCCCACTGGGAAAACTCTCGCCGAGGGCCTCGCGAAAAGGGAGGAAGCTCTCAAGACTTAGGCATTTTGGATGAAGAAGTCTTCAACCTTAGAGGGTATTTATAGCACAAGCCAGGCCAACCAATGGCGATATCTAGCCAAGTGCTAGCAAGTGTAGCGCCAAGATCTTGCCAAGTGCCCTTAACCAACTAACACACAAATATCCTACCAACTAAAGCCATTCCAATCGGCCACAACCGAGCCTCACGTCCGCCAATGGGAGGGTGCCAAGTGGCGCCTCTTGTTGGCCCAACACGTTCGTCTCTCGGAAAAATCATAAAAATTAAAAATGACATAGCCGGAAATTCCCTACGAAAGTCGTGAAAACGTTTGGTCGAAACACGACTCTAAACGGGTGTTGTGCACAAATAATTTTCGCCAAGCCAATATTAAAAGTTTCAAATTTTCTCGCACGCCCCACGTACATACTCGAAATACGGTATAACATTCTCCCTCTTAGAAACATTCGTCCCGAATGTTCCTTCTAAGTCTCAAAACAAACATGCGCCAGTATAGTCTTTACTACTATACTTACGAGAACAATCCTTGCCACACATGGCCACAGAAACAACTTGCGCAAAAGCTTACATCCAAGTCCACGAAACACCTCTAACATCACCATAAAACACTTCTCAGGGTTTAAAATATACCTCCTTCGCTTCTCTTTACAAAAGAAATGATCACATCTACGCCGCCATACATGCTCGCGTCTCTCTTTACTCGTCGTAGATACCACTTTGTCACTTTGCCTGAGGCATTAACCTTCTTAGGCGACCCAACAAATGGTACCACTGCATGCAATCCCTGAGGATGTCGTATACTCGAACTCTTTCCACATTTCGACATCGCTTGGTTCCAAAACTCGGGTTACTATCTCTAACGTGGTCATCATTAAGTGGGAACACTGGATGGATCTCGATACTTTTCCGATCATAACAATACGAAAGACCAGGACGTCTGACCTCCTAAGTCGGACGGCAAAAGCTAATCATATAGGCAACCTGGCCTATTCTTCACATGAACTCAAAAGGCCCAAAGTAACTCGGGTTAAGTTCCCTCTGTCTTCCAAAACTCGCCACACCCACCCCGGGGTGGTACTTTCAAGAAGACCGACCGTCAACCTGAACTCCAAGCGTCGTCGCCGATTATCCGCACGATTCCTCTGCTGCCAGAACTTCTTCTAGACAAGCTTCTCACTATCCACAGTCTGCTGGAACAAGCCTGAACCAACTGTCTGAACCTTGTTAACATCGAACCAATCGACCGGCATCTTACACTTCCGCCCTTACAAGGCTTCATAAGGCGATATCCGAACACTGAAATGGTAGCTTAAACACTACCTCCACAGGAGACAACAATCCCCACAACTATCCCTGAAATCCAAACACTGGCCCGAGGGCGAATGCGATTCTGAGACTCACCTGAGTTCTTAACACATGCTTGGCAAAACTTCCAGAAACAAAAACAGCCGTAACCTGGGCTCCACTGTCTGCCACAAGGTGAAGGTAGGAACCCCGTGCAGCCTCACAACCTTTCTGATAAAACAACACAGCCGAGTAAACGGTCCTGACCGAAGGACACGATGGGCTGCCCCCATCGGCCCGACCACTGGTCGAACGCATCCCCGAACTCGTACGCTGGTTAACTAAACTTGGGCCTAACACCCTCGTGACCCTACCACAAGGCGGGACCACCACAAACTGACCCCACCACCAAACAGGCCGCGGGTTGACCCGCATCATGGCCTCAATCCGACCCGTCAACGAGCACAACACTAGTTCCCCGAAGGGAAACTCTTACTAATCACGTTACGAAAACCTAGCGGTCTTCATAGCTATTCTAACATCTTTCTTTTCACACTACTCAGGGACTTATCCCACAAACGTAGCTCACGTGCACTATGCACTCCTATAAGGATCAAACATAACACTACACCTTTACTCGAGAGGGCCTTACCTCTAAGGTCTTTACGTAAAACATTCTAAGGCTCACACCTTATCTATCCCCCCAAAATCTTACTCGGTTAACTAACCAAGATTTCTAATCACAACTAACACCTTCGCTATCGAACATAACACTTAAGGTATACTCACCTTATCACATAAACAAAACTCTAGAGGTTAAAGATATATCTATATCTCATCGCTTACTCCTCTTAGTCGTTCTAATCAAACACCTTAGTGGCGCATGTGAGGAGATGACAAACTACCCACCGATCACGAAGGCTAAGTCCTCCTACAAGGACACTCTTCGACACTGACCACGGCGGTCATAGGTACAACAAGTACCAACCTAAAAGATGACATTCCGGGATGACGTGCATCGCTAATGAGCAGGAAGCCACGGAGTTCGACCAACTCTGCACACCCCGAACGCCCCGAAATTTGTAGACCACTCTGATGGCGGAGTGCATATCTAACTTTCTTTGGGAGGCGACTGCCTCGAAAGTCACCAAAGGACCTTCTGCTCACGGCCTCTTCTACTATCCTTCGTTAACGTCGATCTCTACCGTCTCGGCTGCTGCGCATAAGCGTACGAGGCCATGCTCAAGCCTAATCAAGAATTACTCTTGCACAACCTCTTTTAGATAGTCCTCAAGACTCGCGGTACATCGGTATACTCTCGGTAGCCAAATCTATAGCTAATGTGAGGTTGCCTCTTTGCAATCTATATTCACCGTTCCGATCGTGGGCGAAGGTTCAAATATCATGGTCGCAGTAGGCTGCGCCGCCGTGCTAAACTCACGGGGCTAGTGACGTCGCAGAACTCCCGAATGAAGCACCACCCAAGGTGATAATTGGGCTGTGCCCACGTAACCCTCAGTACTCTACTCGCGGCTCCTCCGCTGCCTTGCCCTCACGGCGGGTTGCCTACGCGGAGGCATAACGATAAGGAAAGAATTTCGTCGGAGGGTCAACTTACAACACGACTCTAAGGCACGATCTCGAGTGAGAAGAATAGAAACCAATCCTAAATATCCTATAGCCTCACGATTATTGGTGTGGTGCACACACCGATAATCAAGACTCTACGGATACGGTGCAGTAGACACCTTCCGAGGATTAATCGCTTCGATACCACTTTTGTCACGACCGAACCGGGCGTGATCGTGCCTTACCGGGCACCCAAGTAGACATACATCGAGTAATCGGCGGAACATAAAGACAATACATGAAACGGTGTAATAAGACGGTGAAATAAGAAAAGCAAGCTAACCAAAAGCGGTTACCTTGGTATATATATAAATAGCAACCTTTTTCAACATGAGCAGTTTAATCCTTTTTACAAACTCGCCTACAAGATTACTACGGACCTCTAAGAATGATACGACAACAATGGCGCGACGGGGCCCGCCAAACCCCGAATGTAAACACTTACGACGGCAGGACTATACCATCGATAAGCCTCCGAGAAACGGAGCTTCCCAACGCGTGACCACGAGCTAGGATCAACGGCGGTGTACCTCAACTGCGGCATGAACGCGGCCCGAAGGAGGTCGATAACAACAGTACCGAGTATGTGGCGAAAATACATCGTAAATGAAATCATAGCGATCATATAAAGCGGGAGACATGTATGATAACCAAACTACGCTTTATAACAAAGCGATCATGTCAAGTCGTGGACTCACGCCTCAGTCATCACTCAAGTATAACAACGGGTCTCGGGCCCACATCAATCATGCGTGGAATACCTTCCTCAGCTGGCGATCATGATATAAAAGCACCAAGGAACACACTGAACACGGGTCCCACTGTGTCATAATAAAACTGTGCGGGGTAAATGCGAAGGCATAGCCGACTACTAAAACCCGCAGTGCCAACAAGGTCGCGAATCAGATCATAAGATCTGTCTAGGCCGTCACATGATCAAAGCCGCCACTTGCCCGAGATCAATGCGGCGTCTAACCTCGAACTCCGCGACTCGCGATAGGCCAATCTCATCGGCCCGCATGAGGTATTCCCGCGTCGGGTAGCTACTCCGGCATCGCCCCGGACTTCCGAGTCGCACGGCCGCGCGACCGCATGCCCATAAAGGACGACGCTAACACGGAACTCTCGTAGCTCGCGATAGGCCCCGGGACCGCGCAGGTATTCTCGAATCATGGTCCTGCATCACCGAGTCTACCCGCGACGGAGGCGGCTTAACCCGGAATCATCTCAAGAGATGAATGCCACAATACTATCATAACGACTGATAGTTAATAAGCACAATCAAGGGAAACCCCTTTACACAAACATCACAAGATACTAACACACGTGGCATCCTAACATGTTTACTTATCAAAGCAACAAGAAGTATTACAAGGCTATCACAAACCAATACAATCAAGTTGTTCACACAAGGTACTTTCTACTATATGATTAACAAGATCGGGTTTTTATCCCCAAAGTACTTCATACATTAACTCTTTAAAAGATACGTTACTTTCACAAAAGTCACACAATACCCGTAGTATATGAAAATAGAGTGATTATCTTTTTAAAGTAAATCAATTACTTCTCTTTGTAAAATCAAGTAGCAACATTCTTTTCCAATGTTCAACTTTGCCTAATTTCCAATGTTCAAGTTTCTCATTTTTTTTGAAAGGTTTCGTAGTTCATAGTCTTATTCATTTAAGAATATAATTCTCCTTTAAACAATCTGAGAAACCTAAGCCTTATATGTGAGTAGGATATTCTTGTTTATTACAATCTTATTACAAAGACCATGATCTAGGAAATATCATTTTGTCTCATCTTAGCTTATGCAGATGGAAGTTTCTCTTGGTTTTAATAATACTTAATTATTCAAAACATTTCCTTTTAACGTATTGCGATGGTTTGTCGATACACATTCGATTTCAAATCAAGAAAACATTCTTAAGCCGTTATACCTAACTTCCCATAAAGCTAGTATAACTCTTAAGTTTTCAAAACCAAATATTACTTCTTCTTTCAAAATGATTCAAAAATCTTTTGAAATACTTCAAGTTCTTTATTAACACATAACAAGCCGCTTATAGTTCAAATCGATTACCTTTTAAAAACCACATGTATTTTCTTACCAACATAAAGTCGTTATAACCAACTTCCCATAAAGCCGTTATAACACTTTATGTTTTACACCAATCAAATACGTTCAGCACGTATGACGTCTCACGACTACATATTTCACACATATCACGCTAGAAGAGATAGGAAGAGGTTCACATACCTCGCGACGAGTATCGACTAATAGCAAAACGCCCAAGTACATCCAACCGTCGGCTACTCCTTAAGCCAAGAGGTCGCGCCACACGTAGTACTTCAACCTATAAGGCCACAAGGCGCATTAACATTTAGATCTCATCGTGGAATATTCTACAGAAAATTCGCAAGACCTCCCACATGACAGCGTAATCTCCTCCTCCATCGAGGCCGCCTACCAAGCCAACCGGGGTTATACATCTAACCCTAACGGTACAATTCTACTCCACGGTACTACTTCACAAGTCTCTTTGTGTCTGACCTAAGTAATTCTGATTCGATAATCTTCTTTAATTTCAGCTTAAGTCAAAAGACATTGCCGATAACTACGTTCGATTCTATATATAGTATACTTCAACTATATATTCTAACAACATGTAATTTCCAATTACAATAGAGGACAAGATATTTACCTCGATAAGCCCATAATTATCCTAGCTTAAAGTCGATCCCGGGCAATCATTTAGCTCCAACTCGAGCGCCCAACCCGCTCTAAACCACCCTTAGAAGTTCTAACCAACTTCTACACAATACTCCAACGGACGATGGAGATTTTCCTAGGGTTTCGGTTTGGTGACTGACGGTAAGTATAATAGTATTTCTGGGCTTTTCGTAAAGGTATAACCTTAGAATACAACAAGGTATAAGGCTAAGGTAATTTGGGCATTATAACAATACTTTTGAGAGTATTTCTACCAAGAGGGGGGGTATTATATGACAACAACGTATGCTAGGGGTACCACGGCCACCACAAGGAGGGGTGGCTACCCTACTACCCACTGGGGGAACACTCTCGGCCAAGGGGGCCTCACGAACAGGGGAGGGGGAAAGCTCTCAAGACTTAGGCATTTTGGATGAAGAAGTCTTCAACCTTAGAGGGGTATTTATAGCACAAGCCAAGGCCAACCAATGGCCAAGATCTAGCAAGTGCCTAGCAAGTGTAGGGCAAGATCTTGCCAAGTGCCCCTTAACCAACTAACACACAAATATCCTACCAACTAAAGCCATTCCAATCGGCCACAACCGAGCCTCACGTCCGCTATGGGAGGTGCCAAGTGGCGCCCTCTTGTTGGCCCAACACGTTCGCCTCTCGGAAAAATCCGCAAAAATTAAAAATGACATAGCGGAAATTCCCTACGAAAGTTGTGAAAACGTTTCGTCGAAAACGACTCTAAACGGTGTTGTGCACAAATAATTTTCCAAGCCAATATTAAAAGTTTCAAATTTTCTACGCACGCCCCACGCATACTACTGGAAATACGAGGTATAACAAGGGCCCCCATACCTCGAATGTACAGAACCTACAACTCGGGAACACATACAAAAGATAAGCCTCCGAGAAACGGAGCTTCCAATCTGTTGAACTGATCCCATGGCGAGGATCCACGACCGATGTACCTCTACTGCGGCGTGACGCGGCCGAGAAGTCGATAACAGTACCAAGTATGTGGCATGCAATCTGTAAATGAAATCATAACGATCTATACAAAGCGGGAGACATGTATGATAGCCAAACTACAAGACACCACATATAATTATATCAAGTCGTGGTCTAACGCCCAACATCAATCATGCGTGGAATACCTTCCTCATCGCCGTGATCGATGATATGATAACAACAAGACAAAGAATCCAAATGGAAGCATACCCGCGCTCGCGTCGTGTCGATATGTCAAAGGAAACAATAAGACAACATTCCAAATGGACGATACCCGTGCGCTACGATCGTGTCGGTATGTCCAAAGGGAAACAATAGACAAAGATTCCAAATGGACGATACCGTGCGCTACGCATCGTGTCGGTATGTCCAAAAGGAAATCACGCGCGATAATCAAAATGGAAACATACCCGCGCTACGCATCGTGTCGATATATCCAAAGCGATTAACCACAAGACCTTAACCAAAATGGAAGCATACCCGCGCTACGCATCGTGTCGGTATGTCCAAAGCGATTAACAACAATAATACTATCAGCGAGGAGCGTGCGTGGAATTTCTCCGTCCATCACAGACGCGTCAAGTAAGTTCTCAACTATCAACCGACCTCTATCGAGAGCGGTAACACAGAAACACAACGCTTGTACAATAAAGGCTATCATCACAAGCATAGGCAAGTTTCACACAACTCGAAGTACTTTCACATAAGTCACACAATACCCGTAGTATAAAAATCGTGACTATCTTTTTAAGTAAACAAGACACTTCCCCTTTCGTAAAATCAAGTAACAACATTATTTTCCAAACGTTCAAGTTTGCCTAATTTCAAATGCTCAAGTCACTTATTTTGGAAAGGTTTCATAACTCATAGTCTTAATCTCTTTTAAAACAATTGAGTAACATATGTCATATATGTGAGTAGTTTATTCTTGTTTATAACGATCTTATTACAACAGCCATGATCTAGAAAATGAAATATCATTTTGTCTCATCTTAGCTTCTATGCAGATGGAGGTTTCTACTGGTTTTAATACGATACATCATTATTCAATACTTTTTCCTTTATTAACGCTGCAGTGGTCTGTCGATACACATTCTGATTTCCGAAATCAGTAAAACATTATCCCTTTAAATAAAACCAAGTACTCATTACTCACGAATGAGGTTTCACACAAACATCCATATTAAAACAAATAAGTTAAGTCTCTTATCTTATAAGATCAAGTCTCTTAACTTCTAACATCAGTAAACCATTTAAAACCACAAAGTATTTTCTTACCTACATAAAGCTGTTATAACCAACTTCCCATAAAGCCGTTATAACACTTTATGTTTAAACCAAACAAATACACCTAGCACCAGACGCGTCCCGTACTACATAGTTACACAAATCATGCTAGAACAGATAGGAAGAGGTTCACATACCTCGCGACAGTATCGACAATAAGCAAAATGCTCCAAGTACTACAACGCTTGCTAGCCCTTTCCACTCCTCGCGAGAACGCTACTCTTAGTACTTTTCACCTAAAAGGCCACAACTTCTATTAACCTCAAAACACAAGGTTCCATTTCTCTCTGAAAATTCGCAAAGATTCCTCACACATGCAGCGTAAATCTCCTCCTCTATCGAGTAGGCTACCAAGCCAACCAGGGGTTTACACGCCTAACGGGCGTGTACAATTCTACTCAAGAATACTACACAAGTCTACCGCAATGATCCTATGTAAATACGATTGATTCTTTTCTTTATTCTTCAGCTTAAGTCAAAAGACATTCTTTGCAAGATTAAGCTTAGTTCTATATATAGTATACTTCAACTATATATTCAACAACATGTAATTTCCAATTACAAATAGAGGACAAGATAATTACCTCGATAAGCCCATAATTATCCAAGTTAAATGTCGATCCTTAGCAACGTTTAGCTCCACTCCGGGTGCTCCATCCGCTCAAACAACCCTTAGAAGTTCTAACCAACTTCTACCTAAATACTTCAATCAAACAACGAAGATTTCCTTAGGGTTTCGGTTTGAGAACAAAGGGACAAAAGGTAGTATTTCGGGCTCTACGTATAGAGGTATCTTTGGAATACTACAAGGTACAAGGCTAAGGTATTTTGGGCATTATAACAATACTTGGAAGACAACTTTCTACCAAGGGGAGGGTACCTCACGAAAACACTCCAAGATAGGGGTTTCTCGGCCAAGGGCCTTGACAAGGAGGAACTCTCGGTTCAAGGCCTCACAAAGGTGGTGGGGGGGGGAGTTGGACGAGAGCCAACAAGATTGAGGAGAGGCATTCAAGACTTAGACAAAGTGAGGAGTGTATGAATAAGTCTTCACAAGACAGGGGTATTTATAGCAAAGCCAAAGGCCAACCAATGGCCAAGATCTAGCCAAGTGCTACACAAGTGTAAGGCCAAGATCAAGCCAAGTGCACCCTAGACCCTACTCCTTAAAACCCTCACAAATATCTACACAAATATCTTGCCCAACCCTATCTCCCAATCGTCCCATGCGCCCACTTGCCACCAATGAGAGGTGCCAGTGCGCCTCTCGTTGGTCAAAATTGTTCCGTCGCTCGGAAAAATCCGCAAAAATACAAAACGACATAGCCGTAATTTTCCCTTCGCAAGCTACGCAAAACGTTTCGTCGAAAAACGACTCCAACCGGGTGTTGTGCACAAAGGTAAAATCGGCCAAGGGTGCCACATGGGGGTGACACGTGTCGCCCCCCGATTCGCCCAGAATATTTCGTCTTAAGAAAATAACCAAAATACCGAAATCTCAAAACAAAGCGGGCCCACAAAACCGTAAATTTTTCCGTGGGCCCCACGTGACCATTTCAAAATAAAATTCCATAATTCTCTAATATTCCAGAAGCCCGAATACCAAACTGGGAATCCAATTCCCATTAACGAACCTTTTTCCTTCACAAAAACCGGAAACTTTTCCGTGGAAAAATCACCTCTTTCCTCCTTTCCAATCTTTCTGTCGTATTCTCGTACGTACGTCCTCGCATACATACCCTGGAACTACGGGGTATAACAGTAATCATCGAGCCCTGTAACATATCGGTGCACTCGATCCTCCATACTAGCTACTAATGCGGGAACATACCGGGCCAATGAGTCGAACTCCACATTGTACTCCCGATCAGACGCTGCTCGCCTCAACATCAAAAATCGCCGGCGAGCCCTCCTCATTTGTGGAGGCAAGAAATGTGCCAGGAAGGCCCCCCAAAACTCGTCCCAAACGCCTTGAAGGGCATGCTCTCCCCGGGAAAGCTCCCACGAGTCAAACGATCGATGCGGTATCACGCGGCCGTCACGAACTAAATGTCACAGACTCGGTCTACGAAGCCTTGATCACCGCGTGATCCTCTGCGAATCGACGGATGAACTCCTGCGGATCATCCTCGGCCTCGACCGTAAAACTCAGGCGGGCTACAACTAAGAAACTCCCGTAGCCTCAAACTGTCTGCCCTCGGGTGCACTACAGTCTTCTTTGGGGCTGGGCTGCTGCGTCCGGCCTATCTCATATCCGCCACAACGGCCAATAATCGCCATCTCTCTTGTGACCCATCTCCCGCTCGGTGTGGGGTGGAGGCTCAGTCTTGTAGTCTCAGCAGCCAATGGTGCTGCTCTAAACTCTGCTGTTGCTGGCGGCGTCGAGAAACTCGCCGTCAAGCACTACTCAGTCTTGGCCGGGCTCGCGCTCGCACTTCTCTGAATCCCACTAGCAGCTCCTCACGCCTTTCCTCGCCCCTGGTTGCCTTTCGCAGGCATAATCGGTAAAAACGAAACACGCCGGAGGGTCCAACTTACAACACGCGGCTAAGGCACGATCTCGTAATGAGAAGAATGGAAACCAATCCTAAATGTCCTATAGCCTCGATTATAGATGTGGTGCACAACACACCGATAATCAAGACTACTGTAGACACGGTGCAGAGACACTTTCCGAGGACTAATCGCTCGATACCACTTTGTAACGCCCGAACCGGGCAGTATCGTGCCTTACCGGGCACCCTAGTGATACAACATCGAGAAAACCAGCGGAAAAATAAAACACGAGTCATGAAACAAGAGATATAATAAATAAACAGCCAACCAAAACGATTTGCCTTGGTATATACATAAAAACCGACAGTTA
Organism: Przewalskia tangutica; assembly: GCA_029844215.1. NCBI lineage: Eukaryota > Viridiplantae > Streptophyta > Magnoliopsida > Solanales > Solanaceae > Przewalskia > Przewalskia tangutica. The sequence goes on from CM056733.1 coordinate 39,481,209, forward strand.
TCCTTTTTACAAACCCCCTTACAACATTACTCTGCACCTTTAAGATTTACAACAACTATGACGACAGGGGCCCGCCATACCACGAATGTACAGAACCTACAACTCAGGGAACATACCAAAGATAAGCCTCCAAGGAACGGAGCTTTCAACACGAAATGAGATCCTAAGAGCGGGGATCCACGACCGATGTACCTCTACTGCGGCATGAACGCGGCCGAAGGAGGTCGACGACAGTACCAAGTATGTGAAATCACAACATCAGAATGAAATCATAATAGCCTAAAAAGCAGTAGACATCTATGATAACCAAAATACAGTACGCAACCTAAAAGCAGTCAAGTCAGGGACTCACGCCCTCAAAGTCACCACTCAAATATAACTATGGGTCTCACGCCCACAACATCCATCATGTTCGCATCATGGCCACATGCCCCCGGAATACTGCATCGGTGTAGACATGTCCATGTTGCAACAATAACAAGCGCGTGGCCACATGCCGGAATCGTGACGGTGTAGACATGCCCATGTAACCTCAATAACAATATCTTTGGGTGGTCAACCACGCCGCGTGGCCACATGCCCCGGAATCTGCGTCGGTGTAGAACCGTCCATGTTGCGGTAATAACCATATATCGGGTAATCAACGGCGCGTGGCGCGTGCCGGAATCTGCGACGGTGTAGACATGTCCATGTGACATCAACAACAAGCGATAATCAAAATGGAAACATACGTGGAATTCTCCATCACGCCAAAGACGCCCAAGTAAGTTCTCAACAAGTCAACCGGCCCTCTATCGAGAGACGCGGTAACACAGAAATACCACACTTGCACAACAAAGGCTATCATCACAAGCATAGGCAAGTTTCACAACAACAAGCATAGGCAAGTTTCACAACAACAAGCATAGGCAAGTTTCACAACAAGCATAGGCAAGTTTCACAACAACTCAAAGTACTTTCATTTTATGCCAAAGTCGGGTTTTTAACCCCAAAGTACTACATACGTTAAGTTCTTTTAAAGAGATCCATTACTTTTATAAAAGTCACCCGATACCGTAGTATTAGAATGACCAACCACCATTCCCTTTTCAAAATCAAGTAACAACATTCTTTTCCTAAGTTCCGGTTGCCTAGTTTCAATTACTCAAGGTTCTCATTTTCAAATGGTTTCATAGTTCCCAAACTTAATCACTTGATTTCCTTTTAGAACAATTGAGTAATATATGTCTCACGTGAGAGTAGGTTATTCTGTGTTACAACATTCTTATTACTGACCATGATCTAGAAAATGTATATCATTTTGTCTCATCTTAGTTTCTATGCAGATGGAGGTTTCTCTTGGTTTTAATACAATTCATCATTATTCAATACATTTTCCTTTATTAACGCTGATGGTGCTGTCGATACACATTCTGATTTCCGAAATCAGTAAAACATTATCCCTTTAAATAAAACCAAGTACTCATTACTCACGAATGAGGTTTCACACAAACATTCACATTAAAACAAATAAGTTAAGTCTCTTATCTTATAAGATCAAGTCTCTTAACTTCTAACATCAATAAACCATTTTCTTTACCTCTCTTAAGACATTATACCTAACTCCCATAAAGCTAGTATAACTCTTTTTAAAACCTTTTAAAACCAAGTGTTACTCTCCCTTCCAAAACGATTTATAAATCTTTTGAAATACATCAAGTTCTTTATTATAACTAGCCAGTTATAATTCACATCAGTTACCTTTTAAAACCACAAAGTATTTTCTTACCTACATAAAGCTGTTATAACCAACTTCCCTTAAAGCCGTTATAACACTTTATGTTTTAAGAACAATCAAACACAGTTAACACATGTACGTCTACCGTACTACATAGTTCACACATATCATGCTAGAAGAGATAGGAAGAGGTTCACATACCTCGCGACGATTGTCGACTAATAGCAAAACGCTCCAAGTACCCCAAACCGCCGGCTACTCCTTAAGCCAAGTGGATCACTCCACACGTAGTACTTCAACCTCGATAAGCCCAAAAATTATCCGAGTTTAATGTCGCTCCTGAGCAAGGTTTAGCTCCTCCTCCGAGTGCTCCAATCCGCTCCAAACAACCCTTAGAAGTTCTAACCAACTTCTCTTAAGTACTTCAAACAACAATGAAGATTTCCTTAGGGTTTCGTTTAGTGGCTAAAGGAAAGTATAATCGTATTTTCTGGGCTTTTATAAGTGTAACCTTGGGAATACTACAAGGTATTTGGGCCAAGGTATTTGGACATTACAACAATACTTTGGAGAGTATTTCTATACCACAAAGGGGGTATTTATACGAGACAACTAGGCTAGGGGGGGGGTGTACCCCACGGCTAGCACTACTAGGAGGGGGGGGATACTTTCGGCCAAGGGGCCTTCTCAAAGGGGGGAGGGGTGTGGCGGACGAATACAACAAGGAGAGGGGAGGGAGATTTCAAGACTTAGGCACACTTTGGATGAAGAACTCTTCAAGCTTAGGGGGGTATTTATAGGTCAAGGAATGGCCAACCAATGGCCAAGATCCATCCAAGTGTATAGCAAGTGTAGGGCTAGGATTCACCTAAGTACACCTTATCCATCTACCACCAAAATATCCTACCTAATCCTTGACAAAAGCCAAGGCCAAATCGTCCACCATTGCCGCCCAACCTCATCCAATGTGAGGGTGACACATGTCACCCTCCCGTTGGTCCAAAATGTTTCGTCTCTCGGAAAAATCCGCAAAAATAATAAATGACATAGCCGGAATTTTCCCAACAAAAGTTGGAAACGCGTTTCGTCGAAAAACGACTCTAATCGGGTGTTGTGTACAAATTTCGAAACTTGCCTAACTTAAGGCTCAAATTTTCTACGTACGTCCTCACGTACATACTCTGAAAATACGGGGTATAACAACCATACTATATATATTCTTTTAAAATATCATGCTCAAGAGGATAGGAAGAATCACATACCTCGCGACGATTATCGACTAATAGCAAAATGCTCCACCGTTATAACCCGGCTAGCCTTGTCCACCTTTCAAGTATAACATGCTACTCGCAGAACTTTCAACCTATAAAGGCCATATACGTCTATCAACGTCTAGACTACTCTGTAGAATATTCTAAGCAGTAGGTTCTCTATTTTACGGAAAATCGGGCAAAGACTTCCTACAGTTAAGCTACAAGTCTTTGTAAATACGATCCATGTAAATCTGATTCAATCTTCTTCTTTAATATTCTTCTGATGTGATTTCAGTTCAATTCTTTTCTGTAATATCCTTTTATGTATCTTATATTCATTTCTATACTACTACAGTATGTAATTCCCAATTACAATAGAAGGACAAGAGTATTTACCTCGATAAGCCCAAATTTATCCAAGTTTAAATGTCGATCCTGAGCAACGTTTAACTCCTACTCTGGGCGCTCCAACCCGCTCCAAACAACCCTTAGAAGTTCTATGTAACTTCTTCTTAATACTTCAACCGACTATGAAGATTTTCCTTAGGGTTTCATTTTTGTGACTGGAGGGAAGTATAATAGTATTTCTGGGCTTTTAGTATAGGTGTAACCTTGGAATACTACAAGGTATTTGGGCCAAGGTATTTTGGAATAGTAACAATACTTGGAGAATACTTTTCTACCAAGGGGGGGGGGGGTGTATTTCACGAGAACAACTCAAGGTAGGGGGGGTACTTTCGGCTAGCACCACAAAGGAAGGGGGGGGAGTACTTCTCGGCCAAAAGGCCTCACAAAGGGGGAGGGGTGCTCTTTGGACGAGAGCAACAAGAAGGGGGGGAGGATTTCAAGACTTGGAAATTATTTGTGGATGAAGAAGTCTTCAACTAAGGGGGGGGGGGGGTATTTATAGGCCAATCAATGGCCAAGATTAAGACAAGTGGTGGGCAAGTGTAGGGTGAGGATTTGGGCAAGTGTACCTTATCCATCTACCACACAAAATATCACAAAATATCCTACCAACTCCTTGACTATAAATCGTGCAAGAAACGCCCACAATAACGTCCACTTGAGGGTGACAAGTGTCGCTCTCTCGTTGGTCCAAAATATTTCATCTCTCGGAAAAATCTGCAAAAATAATAAATGTTGCAACCGTATTTTTCCCTTCGCAAAGTTTGGAAAACGTTTCGTCGGAAAACAATTCTGTTCGGGGGTTGTGAACAAAATTTCGTCCCTTTGCCTACTTAAGGCTTAAACTTTTCTACGTACGCCCTCACGTACATACTCTAGAAATACGGGGTATAACAGAAACATTCGTCCCCGAATGTTCTTTCGGAGTCAACTTATAGATAGCGACATATCCTCCTTTTACAACCCCTACATACCAATAATGCCACACGTGGCCACCTAACAACACTTATACTAAAGTGTCAACCTGAACTCCAAGCGTCGACGCCAATAATCTACATAAGGCTGCTGCCGACTCTGCTGCTAACAGACTCTCCTGGATAAGCTTCACCTTATCCACAGCCTGCTGAATCAAGTCTGTGCCAACTAACTGTACCTCGCCCACGTCGAACCAACCAATCGACGACCTACACTTTCGCCCATACAAAACCTCATATGGCGTCATCTGAATGCAAGAATGGTAGTTGTTATTATAAGAAACCTCAACAAGAGGCAAATGATCCTCCCAGCTACCCCTGAAATCAAAAACACAGGCCCGCCACCTATCCTCAAGTGCCTGGATAGTACGTTCTGCCTGTCCGTCGGTCTGAGGGTGGAATGCCACACTGAGACTCACTTGTGTCCCTAATACCTTCTGGAAAACCTCCAGAAGTCAGCCGTAAACTGAGTTCATCTATCTGACATCATAAATGTAGGAACCCCGTGCAGTCTCACAATCTCCCTGCTATATAAGCTAGCATAATCCTCAGCCGAGTGAGTGGTCCTAACCGGAAGAACACGGCTGGTTTCGCCAGCCTATTTACTATGACCCCCAGGGAGTCGCACTTCCTCTGAGTACGATGCCACCCTGTAACAAGATCCACATTAATCACCTCTCATATCTAAGTCGGGATCTAAATCGCCTGTAATAGCCCACTGGGCTTCTGGTGTTCAACATTGGCCTGCTACTAATTCGGACATTAAGCAACAACTCTGCTACGTCCCTCTTCAGGCCATCCTACCAATACAAACATCTGAGGTCACGACACAACTTAGTCGACCCCGAACAATTAGAGCAATAAGCCGTGTGCCTCCTAAACCTGCGACTAGACTGCGGCCGCGGGTACATAATCTATCCTCATATCACAGCACCTCATCCGGTGCTACTCAAACAGGCTCTTCCCTTCTCGGAGAGTAGTATATCGATATCGTATCATAACTGGATCCTCATACTGTCGCCTCTTTACCTCCTCGACGAAGGAAGACTCGGCAACCTCTCGGATCCAAACTTCATTCACCTCGGAAACAAATAATCGAACCACCGGCTCATTGGTGATGAATCTCACGGACCACGTCATGTCTATCTGGCTGCCCATCCGACAGACTACCCATAGATCCACGACTAAGAGCATCTGTAACTGTCTTGGCTTTTCCCGGATGGTATAGGATATCAATATCACAATCCTTGAGTAACTCTAACCACCGTCTCTGTCGCAAACTCAACTGCCTCTATCTGAAGATATACCGGAGGCTCTTGTGGTCTACATAAATATCTCCATGAAGTCTATATAAGGGATGCCTCTAAATCTTCAAGATATGATTAACTGTCGCCGACTCTAAATCGTGAGTAGCGTAATTCCCTTCATGCTTCCCTAACCGCCGGGAAAACATAGGCTCTAACCTTATCGTGTTGCGTCAGCACACAACCTAGCCTAACACCCAACGTGTTACAATAATAACCTAACCCTCTAGTCTCTCAGGAGGGGTTAGAACTGTAGTCGAGTCAACTTATCTTCCAATAACTGGAAATCTTTCTCATGCTTGCGAAATATTCGGCATCATTAATCTCAATTATGGTTCCTATTTCCCTTTCTCTGTTGCAACCAAACTTGGTCACTAAACTTAGACTTGATTCATTTGTTGGCCGCATGTCTAAGACTTCCTGCCAATCACAATTTAGGGGAGAGGTTTCCTTGATCTCGTCAAGTAATAATCCTATTATTCTCCCCCAGCTTATAGAGCTTATAGTCAGGTGTTCAACCTCAATTCACGGTATTACATAATCCAATGACTTGTCAAGATTTCTTATCGTTCGAGTGTCTACTCGCCTTTCCTTTATAAGTCATTTCAAGTTGTCCTGGGGTCCCTTACCCCTCCGTATTTTCTTACTATCTTTCTCGTCAGTACAGATGCTACCACCTTTCCTCGAGGTGTTCTTACTGCCCATTATCTACTAATGGTCTTTACACTAGTCTGGGGTAAACATATCTCGTGCAACTTACATAACCATAGTTGTATTCTCTTTTATCATTCTGGTCATAACCTTACCTTATGCTTATTATTAGCAAGAGTATTTCTATCTTGATCCATAATCGTACAGTTTCATGCATGCGTACTACCTGCATTTATGTCCTTACGACACTTCCTCGACCATTTCGTACGTTATCCTTAATTACCCCAACACAATACTTTTCGCATGGTTATCTAAGACTGTAACCTATGGTATGACGATACCGAAGACCTTACCCGTCTCCTATCCTTCGTCTAACAACATAGGTACACGTAACCCCATAATACGTAAAACTATCCTTTACGTGGGGGAGAGAACTTATCTCCCTTAAATAAACTTTCCTTGCAGTCACAACCCTAATCACCGGGTCCTCTTGCGGTCCAATAAATATCTAATCATCAAGAACCGCCTTAAAATTGTGTAGATTTTCAAAACCTACCAAAGATGTATTCTGTTTTCCACAGGCAACACTCGTACTTATCTTATTCTTGCTTGCGCGCTATCTTGAACTTATCCGAAAGGTCGTGGCCCTGACCGCCACACCAACCCAACTCCAAGTACCCCCAAGGGCACTTAAAATAAACTCCTGCAAATTCAAGTACTTCTTACCTTCTGCCTCAATTCACCTCAATGAACAAGTCACACAGACTTATAAAAAAAACAATGATGTCAAAGAAGGAATGATGATTCACTGGTTACCACCACTTCTCTTCCTTTCCACTCGATAACCGGCTTACCGGAAAACTGGTACCGAATCAATCTCTCTCTGTAGTCAACGTTGGCATAACAAGAGGCCAACTAACCCGTACTCATAATGACCTCAAGTGCGATACGACTCTACTAGGTCTGCTAGGGTCCAACGACTGTATCGTTACCGGCAATTATTGTCTACCCACTCAGCTACCACCCAACACTCACAGGTGTAGTCACCTCGAAAGGTTCTCATGGATTCAGGCTCTATTTCTTTACACTTGGTGGCTCTCTTTTTCACTGGCGTACGCTTTCCGTACTTCCAAACTTATACTAACATACGTACATAACTTCCATACTAAATCTGGCCTCCAATCTTTGGAGTTACTAAATTAAACAACACAAGGCCATTTTCGGCTCTCACAACCTGGTTCTGGTGGAATGCGTCCCCGAACCCGTAAAACGATTCACTAGACTTGGGCTTTGCACCCTCGTGACCCTGTCACGTAGCGGGGCTACTACCAACTGATCCTATTCCATTTCAGGCTATGGGGCGACCCTTAATAGGTCCTCAACCCGACTCAGCGTCGCACTTAACTCTTATCCTTGGTCTGACTTAAATTTTTACTATCCGAGAAGGCCTTATATACCTAAGGTCTCGGCGGTTATCAACATTCTTAGGCTCGCAATTTCCATGCTCCAAGCCTACCTTATCAGTTCCCTCATAACCGGGTACAATAACTTCTCATAATACCATAATCGTGTTGTCTTGATCACAACAACCATACTTACTCCATACGGATTTTATCCGTACCATTTCTTAATCATACTACGTAGCTCAATCTATTAACATAATCTTCCATTAATTCCCTTAATTAAACTACTTAAGGGTCCATTTCCTTCTGTCATGACCCGACCCCGGGGCCGCGACTGGTGCCCTACCTGGGCACCCCGTTCAGGTATACATCAGAGAATATCAGCGGAACATACATGAAACTTATAAATTAAAACAACAGAAGTAAAACAACAGGCTAGCCGATAGGGCTACCTTCCTGGACATATATATATATACAACCGAAGCAGTTGTCTCCTTTCCTTTACAAACTGACCCACAATATGTGACTACAGACCTCTAAGAGTTTTAACATAACAACAGTGGCGGGACAGGGCTGTCACGACCCGACCTCGGGCCCGTGACTGGTGCCTTACCCCGGGCACCCTAGTGATACAATCATCAGAGAAAATCAGCGGAAATAAAAACCTTAAGCATGTAACAATACATAAAATAAGCAACAGGCTAACCAAAACGGTTACCTTCCTGTATATATAAATATCAACACGAACAGTTAAATCCCTTACAAACCCTGCCCACAACAGTACTACAGACCTCTAAGAATGTAACCACAATTATGACGGGACAGGGCCCCGCCATACCCCTGAATGTACAAGTACCTACTATGACAGGGGACTATACCAAAGATAAGCCTCCGGAGAAACGGAGCTTCCCAAAACGCTGAACTGTGATCCTATGAGTGAGGATCAACAACCGGTGTACCTCTACCTGCGGCATGAACGCAGCCCCCCGAAGGAGGTCAGTACAACAGGTACCAAGTATGTGAAACTGAAAATACTGCAAATGAAATCATAATAGTCTATATAAAGCAGGAGACATGTATGATAACCAAACTACAGTACACAACATATAAGCAGTCAGGTCTAGTCGGGGACTCACGCCCTCAAGTCATCACTCATGCCCGTGGAATTCCTTCCTCATCGCTGGCGATCATGACATAAATCATACTCATGTGACGCGCTCGTGGAATCCTACCTCACTGTCGGCGTACACATATACAATACATATATATATACCTCCTACCCGTGGAATCCTCCATCACTACCGGCAGCCGTAGGTGTAACATATAACCATGTGACCCGCCAGTGGCATCCTACCTCACCGCTTGCGTACATATATAACATATATATATATATATATAATACGCGGCCGCATGTCTCGGAATCCCTCATCAGTGTAACATGGCCATAACGTGCCCTCGGCATCCCTCATCGCAGTGCGGTCTTCGTAGAGCTAGCCCATGGAATAATGATCGCATATACCATGCCCGGAATCCTCATCCGGTGTAGGCGGTCTTCACGGAGCTAGCCCGTGGAATAATAGTAATGGTCACATGCCCCTAATCCTCATCCGGTGTAGACATGCCCACGTGATAATAATAATATACCGAGTTTAACCCGCTGCACGGCCGCACGCCCTAATCCTCATCGGTGTAAACATGTCCACGTGATAATAACAATGGAAGCATACGTGGAATCCTCCACACCGCCAGAACTAATGAAACGACGCATCTAACCCGCATCTCCGGTCGCACGCCTGCGATCTCTCATCGGTATAAGCATGGCCAAGATCAAACAACATAAGATACCCGTGGAATCCTCCACACGCCAGACGCCCAACAAATTCACAACAAGCCAGTCGGCCCTCCAACCGAGAGACGCGGTAACATAGTAATACCACCAAGGCTATCACAACTAGCATAGGTAAATTAACATACTCTTAGACTTCCATTTTATGACAACAAATTCGGGTTTTAACCCCCAAAGTACTACATACGTTAATCCTTTCAAAAGATCTCTTTACGAAAACACAACTCGATACTATTATCCGTAGTACCAACCACGTTTATGATTAAATCAAGTACTTTACACTTTTTAAAACAACGTCAAGTATACTTTTTAAACTCAAGTTACTTCTCTTTTCCCAAAATCAAGTTACCATTTTAAATCCAATAATAAAACCATTCTTTTGTTTTCATAAAGTCGTTATAACTAACTTCCCATAAAGCTATTATAACACTTTATGTTTTAAACAAATTTAAGACAAAACCCTGCCTTTCTTTTAAACCAAAACACTTCAAATTCTTAAGTCTCTTTTCTTTTAGAAATCAAGTTCCTTACTTTGGAATTTTAAGAAAATCAAAACTTGATTATAATAATTCTTATTAGAGCAGCCATGATCTAGGAAATGTAATACAATTTTGTCTTATCTTAGCTTCTATGCAGATGGAGGTTTCTACTAGTTTTAATATAATTAATTGTCATTACATTTTCCTTTATTAACGTTGCAATGGCTTGTTCGATAGTCATTCCCATTTCCGAAATTAATATAACTTATTCCTTCTTCTAGACCAAGTACTCATTACTCACGAATGATGTTTCACTACTTTAACACAATTCAAGTTCTTCACATTTCATACCAAGTCAAAATATAAGTCCAGTCTCTTATCTTTTAAAATCAACCAAAATTCGTTTAGCACACGTACGTCTACCGTACTACATAGTTCACAACATCATGCTAGAAAATATAGGAAGAGGTTCACATACCTCGCGACGATTATCGATAATTAGCAAAACGCTCCAAAGTACTATAACCCTGCTAGCCTTTTCCACCCTTCAAGTAGAATACACTACTCGTAGTACTTCAACCTATATGTCACACCCCGAATTCCGGGCCCGTGACTGGTGCCTTACCCCGGGCACCCTAGTGACACAACATCAGAGAAAATCAGCGGAAAATAAAACTTTAAACATGAAATGAGAGACATGATAATAAAACAGGTCAACCAAACGGTTACCTTCCAATGATATACATATAACAACTTTTTTTCAAAACGAACAGTTTAATCCCTTTTTACAAAACCCCGCCTACACAAAGGCTGCACTTAAGATTTACAACAACTATGACGACAGGCCCCGCCATACCCCGAATGTACAAGAACCTACAACTCGTGGAACACATACCAAAAGATAAGCCTCGAAGGAACGGAGTTTCCCAATATCTTTGAAAGGTGATCCTAGAGCGGGATCGACAATGTACTTCTACTGCAGATTTAACGCACTTCGGGCGAGGTCAAGACAACAGTACCAAGTATGTGAAATCAGAAAAGATCAGAATGAAATCATAATAGTCTATATAAAGCGGAGACATGTATGATAACCGGATGAAATACGTGACTCGCCATCTCGTGACTCGGTGTAAAATCGGATGTGATACGCGACTCGCCATCTCGCGACTCGGTGTAATATCGGATGAAATACGTGACCGCCATCTCGTGGGACTCGGTGTAATATCAAATGGAATACGTGTTCTCGCCCATCTCGTGACTCGGTATAATCAAATGGAATACGTGTTCTCGCCATCTCGGACTCGGTGTAGAATCGCTCATAACAAATCAACCGCCCTCCATCGAGACGCCAGAATACGTAAATACCACACTTGCACAACAAAGGCTATCATCACAAGCATAGGCAAGTTTCACAACAACAAGCATAGGCAAGTTTCACAACAACAAGCATAGGCAAGTTTCACAACAACAAGCATAGGCAAGTTTCACACAACTTAAAGTACTTTCATTTTATGCCAAAGTCCGGGTTTTAACCCTAAAGTACTACGTACGTTAAATACCTTTTAAGAGATCCGTTTCTTTCACATAAGTCACACAATACCCGTAGTATTAGAATGACCAACCCACATTCCTTTTCAAAAGTCAAGTAACAACATTCTTTCCTAAGTTCCCGTTTGCCTAGTTTCAATTACTTAAGCTTCTCATTTTCAAATGGTTTCATAGTTCATAAACTTAATCACTTGATTTCTTTTAGAACGATTGAGTAATATATATCTTACGAGAGTAGGTTATTCTTGTTTACAACATTCTTATTACAAAGACCATGATCTAGAAAATGTAATATCATTTTGTCTCATCTTAGTTTCTATGCAGATGGAGGTTTCTACTGGTTTTAATACAAGACTTCATTTATTCAATACATTTTCCTTTTATTAACGCCGCAGTTGGTTTGTCGATACACATTCGATTTCCAAATCAAGAAACATTATCCCTTTAAATAAAACCAAGTACTCATTACTCACGAATGAGGTTTCACATAAACATCCACATTAAAACAAATAAGTTAAGTCTCTTATCTTATAAGATCAAGTCTCTTAACTTCTAACATCAAGAAACCATTTTCTTTACCTCTCTTAAGACATTATACCTAACTCCCATAAAGCTAGTATAATTCTTTTAAAACCTTTAAAACCAAGTGTTACTCTCCTTCAAAACGATTTATAAATCTTTGAAATACATCAAGTTCTTTATTATAACAAGCCGCTTATAATTCACATCGATTACCTTTTAAAACCACAAAGTATTTTCTTACCTACATAAAGTCGTTATAACCGACTTCCCATAAAGCCGTTATAACACTTTATGTTTTAAACCAATCAAATACATTTAGCACACGACGTCACCGTACTACATAGTTCACACATATCATGCTAGAAGAGATAGGAAGAGGTTCACATACCTCGCGACGATTATCGACAATAAGCAAAAAGCTCCAAGTACTACAACTCATAGCCACTTTCCACTCCTCGAGTAGAATACGCTACTCTTAGTACTTTCACCTATAAAGGCCACAAACGTCTATTAAATCTTAAACACAAGTTTTCATCTTTCTACGTAAAATTCGAAGACTCTCCCGCAAACAAGCGTTAATCTCTCTCTATCGAGGCCGCTACCAAGCCAACCGTGGGGTTTGCACGCCTAACCGGACGTGTACAATTCTACTTCACGAATGCTACACAAGTCCATCTGAATACGCCCTATGTGATTACAGCTTCTCTTATTTAAATTCGTGCTTAAGTCGCAAGACATTGCCGTAAGTATTATTCAGCTTAAGTCAAAAGACATTGCCGCACAATTATAACGCTCAGTTCTATATATAGTATACTTCAACTATATATTCCTACAACATGTAATTTCCAATTACAATAGAAGGTCATGAGTGTTTACCTCGATAAGCCCAAAATTATCCGAGATAAAAGTCGATCCCGAGCAAGGTTTAGCTCCTACTCCGCGGCGCTCCAAAACGCTCCAAGAAACCCTTAGTGTCTACACAACTTCTACTTAATACTTCAACTACGGGTGAAGATTTTTCCTGTGGTTTCGCTTTAGTGACCGAGGGAAAGTATAATGGTATTTTCTGGCTTGTATAAGTGTAACCTTGGGAATACTACAAGGTATTTGGGCCAAGGTATTTGGACATTATAACAATACTAGAGAGTATTTCTATACCACAACAAGGGGTATTTATACGAGACAACTAGGCTAGTGGGTACCCTGGCCAGTGGCACCACAAAGGGGAGGAAGCTCTACCAAGCTCTCAAAGGGGAGGACTTTTGGACGATTTCAAGACAAGAGGAGGAGTATTAGAGACTTAGATAGATTGCTCAATTTTGACGAAGAAAGTTCATCAACTAGAGGGTATTTATAGGTCAAGTGAAGGCCAACCAATGGCCAAGATGAAGACAAGTGTGGTGCAAGTGTAGGGCTAGATTTCCACCATGTGTACCTTATCCATCTACCACACCAACTTGCACAAATATCCTACCTACCACATGCCCCTTTCGCCAAGCTTTACCGCCACCACTTCCAATGCGAGGTGACACTTGTCACCCTCCCGTTGGTCCAAAATGTTTCGCCTCTAAAAATCCGCAAAAATTAGAAATGACATAGCCGGAATTTTCCCTACGAAAGTCGTGGAAACGCTTTCGTCGAAAAACGACTCCAATCGGGTGTCAGGTACAAATTTCGAAACTAGCCAACCTTTAGGCTTAAATTATTATACGCACGCCTCACGCATATACTCGGAAATACGGGTATAACATTCTCCTCCTTAGAAACATTCGTCCCGAATGTTCCTTCTCAAACAGATAACGAAGAAGTTCCTTCAACAAGTTGTCAAAGCCACACCGCCACGTAATAACACACGCTCTTCTTCCTTCTTACTCGCCGTGCCCTCCTAACACTTGAACTCTTCTAGATATCGCACCACACTTCACCATCGCTTAGTTCCAAAACTTTGGAGTCACTACCTCCAACTTGGTCATCTTACTAACCGCAATCTCCTCGAGGCCATTCCCGCCTTTACGATCCGCTCGTCGAACATAAACACGAAATCATACGACGGTCATCTAAACTGGGCCTAGCACCCTCGTGACCCTACCACCGCGGGACCACCCAGAGCTGACCCTATTTTGAACCGCCGCGGTTGGCCCTCAACATGGCCCCAACCCGATCCACTTACGCATCACGCTCTTGTTCCCGATCCGAACAATCTTACCTAAACAGTCGCGAAAGCTACCACTTCCATTTCACACTTCCTGTGGACTTACCCTTTTCACTAACCAGTGTTTCTAAATCACTTTTGAGCACACACTATCCAAACATAACACTAAACACATCAACAACATCAATACATACAAAACTCTAGAGGTTAGGGATATACCGAATCTACCGCCTCTCTCTAATCATAGGCTCACTGCCGCAGGCGCATAGTCAGTAGGCGATGAACCCGCCATCGATCCTAGGTGAGTCATTCTGCTTTGCATCCTTCCTACTAGGACGTCACACGGCCTCGACGGCCGCAGAAAAACAAGCACCAAAAAAAGACGACATTCCCGGATGACGCTTGCCATCGTACACCGAGGAAAACTCGAACCCGATGGCTAGAACCCATGTATATCTGCGGAACGAAGCCTCGAGCTCGACCAGCCTGCACACTCGAACGCCCCGACGATCGTGGAGGACCACTGCATCGGGCGGAGGTACATCACTAGCTCGCCGAGGCGGTCCGCCTTGAAAGCTACCAAAGGACCTCGCTGCTCGCCCTCTTCGCCGATCTCGGCCATTCCGTCGACTCTCCGTGCCTCACATCCTAGTGCATGAGTCGCACGCGGCAATGTCCATGCCCTACCGGCGGCTACACCAACAAGCTCGCCAAGTACTCATCCAGCCGGTGACGTAGCGTGTACTGGCCCTCCATATCGCCATTAACGCGGGACGCATCGCCAATGAGTCGAACTCACATTGTACTCCCGAACCGTGACGTCCGCTTCGCCAGAACACCAAAAATCTGTTCGCCTCGAGCCCTCTCATCCGCGAGGCAAGAAATGTGCAAGAAATGCCTCGAGAACTCGCCCCAAATCGCTGAGCGCATGCTCACCTCGACGCTTCCTATGAATCAAACCAGCCGATCGCAGATCGCGCACCGATGCGAACCGGCGTCATCACTCGGTCTCGAAGCTCGATCACTTTACGATCCGTCAGAATCGCTTCGGATGAACTCCTCGCGATCATCCTCGTGCCTCGACCCATGTAACTCGCGTCGCAGCTCGGAAAGTCCCGTAGCCTCAAACTATCTCGCCGGGGTGAACTACGGTGCTATCGGGCCGGAATCACGATCCAACCTATCTCATATTCGCCACGACTCGCCAAGAATCGCCATCTCTTGTACTTATCTCATCCGCTTCCAGCCGTGGACCGAGGCTCAGTATCAGAGTCTCGGCAGCCCATCGCTGCGCTTAACTCGCAAGGCGGCTACGAAACCCGGGCTGGAAGCACTGCTCGTATCGATCGCTCGCGCTCGCATTTCTCAGTATCCCACTAGCAGCCTCCTCGCTTGCCTGCTCGTCTGCAGGTTGCCTTACGCGAGGCATAATCGTAAAATGAAATACGTCGAGGGGTACAACTTATCACACGGCCAAGGCACGATCTCGTAATGAGAAGAAATGGAAACCAATCCTAAATGTCCTATAGCCTCGATTATAGATGTGGTGCACAACACACCGATAATCAAGACTCTACTAGACACTTCTGTAGACACTTTCCGAGGATTAATCGCTTCCGATACTACTATGTCACACCCAATTTCGCCCGTGATCGTGCCTTACCCCGCACCCTAGTGACACAACATCGAGAAAATCAGCGGAAAATAAAACTTTAAACATGAAATGAGAGACATGATAATAAAACAGTCAACCAAACGGTTACCTTCCAATGATATACATATAACAACTTTTTTCAAAACGAACGCTTTAATCCCTTTTACAAAACCCCGCCACACAAAGGCTGCACTTAAGATTTACAACAACTATGACGGACAGTGGCCCCGCCATACCCCGAATGTATAAGAACCTACAACTCAGTGGAACACATACCAAAAGATAAGCCTCCAAGGAACGGAGCTTCCCAATATCTGAAAGGTGATCCTAGAGCGGATCGACAAATTAACGTACTTCTACTGCAGCATGAACGCAGCTTCGGCGAGGTCGCATAACAGTACCAAGTATGTGAAATCAGAAAAGATCAGAAATGAAATCATAATAGTCTATATAAAGCGGAGACATGTATGATAACCGATGAAATACGCGACTCGCCCATCTCGCGACTCTGTAAAATCAGATGTGATACGTGACTCGCCATCTCGGACTCGGTGTAATATCGATGAAATACGTGACCGCCCATCTCGTGGGACTCGTGTAATATCAAATAGAATACGTGCCCTCGCCATCTCGTGGGACTCGGTGTAGAATCGCTCATAACAAATCAACCTACCTCCATCGAGACGCCAGAATACGTAAATACCACACTTGCACAACAAAGGCTATCATCACAAGCATAGGCAAGTTTCACAACAACAAGCATAGGCAAGTTTCACAACAACAAGCATAGGCAAGTTTCACAACAACAAGCATAGGCAAGTTTCACACAACTCAAAGTACTTTCATTTTATGCCAAAGTCCGGTTTTAACTCCTAAAGTACTACGTGACGTTAAATACCTTTAAGAGATCCGCTTTCTTCACATAAGTCACACAATACCGTAGTATTAGAATGACCAACCCACATTCCTTTTCAAAAGTCAAGTAACAACATTCTTTCCTAAGTTCCCGCTTGCCTAGTTTCAATTACTTAAGCTTCTCATTTTCAAATGGTTTCATAGTTCATAAACTTAATCACTTGATTTCTTTTTAGAATGATTGAGTAATATATATCTTACGTGAGAGTAGGTTATTCTTGTTTACAACATTCTTATTACAGCAGCCATGATCTAGAAAATGTAATATCATTTTGTCTCATCTTAGTTTCTATGCAGATGGAGGTTTCTACCGGTTTTAATACAAGACTTCATTTATTCAATACATTTTCCTTTTATTAACGCCGCAGTGGTTTGTCGATACACATTCCGATTTCCAAATCAAGAAACATTATCCCTTTAAATAAAACCAAGTACTCATTACTCACGAATGAGGTTTCACATAAACATCCACATTAAAACAAATAAGTTAAGTCTCTTATCTTATAAGATCAAGTCTCTTAACTTCTAACATCAGTAAACCATTTTCTTTACCTCTCTTAAGACATTATACCTGACTCCCCATAAAGCTAGTATAATTCTTTTTAAAACCTTTAAAACCAAGTGTTACTCTCCTTCAAAACGATTTATAAATCTTTTGAAATACATCAAGTTCTTTATTATAACAAGCCAGTTATAATTCACATCAGTTACCTTTTAAAACCACAAAGTATTTTCTTACCTACATAAAGCTGTTATAACCGACTTCCCATAAAGCCGTTATAACACCTTATGTTTTAAACCAATCAAATACATTTAGCACATGACGCTCACCGTACTACATAGTTCACACATATCATGCTAGAAGAGATAGGAAGAGGTTCACATACCTCGCGACGATTATCGACAATAAGCAAAGCTCCAAGTACTACAACCTTGCTAGCCCTTTCCACTCCTCGAGTAGAATACGCTACTCTTAGTACTTTCACCTATAAAGGCCACAAACGTCTATTAAATCTTAAACACAAGTTTTCATCTTTCTACGTAAAATTCAAAGACTTCTCCCGCAACAAGCGTTAATCTCCTCCTCTATCGAGGCCGCTACCAAGCCAACCAGTGGGGTTTGCACGCCTAACCGACGTGTACAATTCTACTTCACGAATGCTACACAAGTTCATCTGTAATACACCCTATGTGATTACGTCATTCTCTTATTTAAATTCGTGCTTAAGTCGCAAGACATTGCTGTAAGTATTATTCAGCTTAAGTCAAAAGACATTGCCGCACAATTATAACGCTCATTTCTATATATAGTATACTTCAACTATATATTCCTACAACATGTAATTTCCAATTACAATAGAAGGTCATGAGTGTTTACCTCGATAAGCCCAAAATTATCCGAGATAAAAGTCGATCTGAGCAAGGTTTAGCTCTACTCCGCGCGCTCCAAAACGCTCCAAGAAACCCTTAGAAGTGTCTACACAACTTCTACTTAATACTTCAACTACGGGTGAAGATTTTTCCTGTGGTTTCGCTTTTAGTGATCGAGGGAAAGTATAATGGTATTTTCTGGCTTGTATAAGTGTAACTTGGGAATACTACAAGGTATTTGGGCCAAGGTATTTGGACATTATAACAATACTAGGAGAGTATTTCTATACCACAACAAGGGGTATTTATACGAGACAACTAGGCTAGTGGGTACCCTCTGGCTAGTGGCACCACAAAGTGAGGGAAGCTCTCGCCAAGCTCTCAAGGGGAGGACTTTTGGACGATTTCAAGACAAGAGGAGGAGTATTTGAGACTTAGATAGATTGCTCAATTTTGATGAAGAAAGTTCATCAACTAGAGGGTATTTATAGGTCAAGTGAAGGCCAACCAATGGCCAAGATGAAGACAAGTGTGGTGCAAGTGTAGGGCTAGATTTCCACCATGTGTACCTTATCCATCTACCACACCAACTTGCACAAATATCCTACCTACCACATGCCCCCCTTTCGGCCAAGCTTTACCGCCCACCACTTCCAATGTGAGGGTGACACTTGTCACCCTCCCGTTGGTCCAAAATGTTTCGTCTCTCGGAAAAATCCGCAAAAATTAGAAATGACATAGCCGGAATTTTCCTACGAAAGTGGAAACGCTTTTCGAAAAACGACTCCAATCGGGTGTTGTGTACAAATTTCGAAACTAGCCAACCTTTAGGCTTAAATTATTATACGTACGCCCTCACGTACATACTCTGGAAATACGGGGTATAACACTATAAAGGCCACAAAACGTCTATCAACTTCTAGATCTCTTCGTAGAACATTTCAAAGTACAAGGTTCCTTATTCTATGGAAAAATTCGAAGACTCTCCCCGTAACCACACATACATCTCCTCCCATGAAGGCCCACTACCAAGCCAACAACCTGAGGGTTATACGCCTAACCGGATGTGTACAACACCGCCCCACAATAATACTACAAGTTCATCAGAATACAATCCAATGTAAATACAGTCGCTTCTTTATAATTATCCTTCCAATATATCTTATACTCAATTCTAAACTACTACAATATGTAATATCCAATTACACAGGGACAAAGATCATTACCTCGATAAGCCCAAAATTATCCAAGATTAATAAGTCGATCCCGAGCAACGCTTAGCTCCAATTCCTTGCGCTCCAACCCGCTCCAGCAACCCCAGAAGTTTCTAAACAACTTCTCTTAACACTTCAACCAACTATGAAGATTTTCCTAGGGCTTCATTTTTCGACTAAAGGAATAAAGTAGAATTTCCGGGCTCTTAGTATTGAAATAACTTTGGAATACTACTAGGAATACTAGGCTAAGGTATTTGGGATAATACAACAATACTTGAAGTATTTTCTACACAAAGTGGACGAGAACTACAAAGGAGTGAGTATTATTTTAGCCTTGAAAACTCTTAAGCGTGGATGAAGAATTAGTCTTGCACAAAGGGGTATTTATAGAGAAATCAATGGCCAAGATCTAGGCAAGTGTGTGGTGTAGATTGGGGACATGTGGGTGTGGATTCTACCAACCACATGTCCACCACAAAATTGGGATGTGTCTTCACCACCCGCCACATGGCCACATGGGGGTGACACGTGTCGCCCCCCCTACTCGTCCAAAATATTTCATCTTCCGAAAAATATCCGCAATGCCAAAAATCCGAAAATAAAGTGGGCCCCACAAAACCGTAAATTTTCCCGGTGGGCCCCACGTGACCAATTCCGGAAATAAAATTCCATAATTATATAATAATCCAAAAAGTCCAAATACCAAATCTGGGAATCCAATTCCCATTATCGAACCTTTTTCCTTCACAAAATCCGGAAACTTTTCCGTCGAAAAATCACATCTTTCTTCCTTTCCAAAATTATCGTCATATTCTCGTACGTACGTCCTCACATACATACCCTAGAACTACGGGGTGTAAAAAGGGCCCCGTCATACCCCTGAATATACATGAATCTACAATCTCAGGGAAAACCGTACCAAGAGATAAGCCTCCGGAGCAAATGGGGCTTTTTCCCAAAAACTGAACCGAGATCGTAAGAGCAAGGATCACCAACCTGTGCACTTAATACCTGCGGGCATGAACGCATCCCCGGCGGGGTCCGATAACAAAAATTTAATATGGAACGGAAAAATAAGGTACTGAAACAAATCATAACTGCATAAAAGAATGACAGGGCAAGTATAAAAGTGGTACATACTGGATCCTACCGTGTCATTACCAGCTCGTGATCTGAATCTGACCTTATTATCTTTTCCCATTTTTCAATAAGAGTTATAGTCACTTCTTACGTACATAGTTAGGAAAATCATCAAGTTCATTACCATACAACTTACTTACCTTACATAACATAATCCGCCGTTTTGAGGACGCTTATACCGCCTACCAACTCGACGCGATAAAGTCACATAGTCCGCCATAAAGGTATCGCCGACCTAATTGGGACGCGATAAGGTCACATAGTTCGCCCATAAAGGTATACCGCCCGCCCAACTGGGACGCGTAAGGTCACATAGTTCCGCCATAAAGGTATACCGCCGGCCCAACTGGGACTCGGAAAGTCGTAGTCCGCCCATAAAGGTATACCGCCCGCCAATTGGGACGCGTAAGGTCACATAGTCCGCCCATAAGGTATACCGCCCGGCCCAACTGGGACGCGTAAAGTCATGTAGTTCGCCCATAAAGGTATACCGCCTACCTAACTGAACGCGGTAAAGTCATGTAGTCTGCCCATAAAGGTATACTGCCCGGCCCAATCTGGGATGCGGTAAAGTCATATAAAATCCGGGAATTTAACCCAACATACTACGCACCTCTACTCCTTTAGAAAGACTCTTTTTCAAATAAAACTTTCCAGATACTAACTACCGTAGTATCAAATCATATCTACTTTTCAAGACAAGTCACAATACCTTTTAGAAATACATTTACCGGCTTCTAAATCAAGTGACTTCTTTCTTAAAAACTTTAAGCAATTGGTACCTTTAAAATAGTTTGCCCTTCTTTATTTCAAATCATTTCTTTGCTTACATTACTGAAGAAAACCATTCTTTTAATTTTCCATAAAGTTGTTATAACCAACTTCCCATAAAGTCGTTATAACTCTTTATGTTTTGGACAAATTCATTCATTTTATAACCAAGAGACTCATATTTTCAAAATACTTCAAGTCTCTTAACTTTTAAGAAAACAAGTTTCTTAACTTTAGAAATCAAGTCTTTTCAAATCGAGTATTCTATACTTGTAAATCAATTCATTTCTTCCTTTAAGAATCAAGTCTCCTAACTTGAAAAATAAAGTCTCTTAACCTTTAAGAATTTGAGATCCATAGCCTTAAAACTTCATACGTAAATTCTTATAAGTTAAGTAACATATACTTTGGTGCGTTGTGAATAAGTTATACTTATTTATAACGATCTTATTCAAGTAGCCATGATCTAGAAAATGTAATACAATTTTGCCTTATCTTAGTTTCTATGCAGATGGAGAATTCTACTCATTTTAACATAATTGATTGTCATTACATTTTCCTTTATTAACGCTGCAATGGCTTGCCGATACTTATTCTCATTTGTGCCGTAAAATTAGCCAAGTCAACTTGGCTCCAAATACCTCCTAACGACTCTTACCAACATCCCCCATAAGACTTGGTAAGAACTTAGGATAACCTAGACATAACCTTTTCATAGAGTAAATCACATACATACCTCTTAACTTCTAAGAGTAGAAGGGAACATGAAATATTACTACATGTATATTCCATACATAGAATCATGCCAAAAGAAGGAAGAGGTTCACATACCTCGCGACGATTATCGATTAGTAGCAAAATGCTCCAAAGTACTTCCACCTTGATAGTTATTCCATCCTTCAAGTAGAATACGCTATACTTAGTACTTCAACCTATAATGGCCATAATACGTCCATTAACTTCTTACTTCAAACGTAGAATATTCTAGGTGCTAAGTCACTAAATTCTACGGAAAATCGGACAGCACTTCCTTTGTTTCTACATACTTTGCCACCTTTTTCAAGGCCGAATTCAATAACCAAACACGCCACATTTAAGACCCAATCAATGCAATTAACAATAGGGGATTACACGCCTACTAGACGTGTAAAATTCCGCCCCACAAACGATATCAAACTAATACAAACTACTAGTCCAATTCGGCCACATTGAGTACAATAACACCAATTCTTATCCAATTTTATTTCAATCCAAGTTGTTAGCATAACATGATATCAAGTCGCAATCGATTATAACTACTATAATCTTCAAGTAAGCAATATGCGACGATTCTAATAAACGACCAAATTGTAATCCAACTTCACATGGCTTAAATGACATTTCGGATTTAAGGCTACAATCAATCCATAATACTTATAAAACTTCAACACATAAACTTCATTCTAGCAAACATGTAAGGCTAACAACCATATATAATCTTGTAACACTTAAGAGACAAGATTATTACCTCAACGATTCTTAGTCCAACTCCAATTCCGAAGTCGCTCCTTAGCAACTTAGAGCCCCTCCTTGAAACTCCAATCCGCTACTTGAGACCCTTAGAACAACACCAACAATTTTCCTTCAATCTTCCAACCAAAACCTAGAAAGGCAACTAGGTTTCCATCTTGCGACTAATACGAAAACTATCTTTTTCCGGGATTTTTCTATTGAGATACACTTACAATACACTCATGAACCTTGGTTTAAAGTATGGAGCTTAAAGAACAAGAAACAAAAAAAATTCTTTTCTCCCTTTAGTGAACCCGAGAGCTAGTATAGTGAGCTCTTCAATTTCTTGAAAATTTGGCTAAGTGTTGAGCTTGTCTTGCTACTAGTAGTATTATATAGTACAATGGAGGGTCAGGATGTAAACAAATGGGTGGCTTGGATGAGGTCTTATTAAATATCAAGACTAGTGGTCCCATTGACCAAGTCAACATTGTCAAGCTCTCTACTTGCAAGACTTGGTCTTCTAAACAATAGTCAAATGACCATTTTGCCCATGCAATTTCGTCCAAGGCAACCATAAGGGGGGTGACACGTGTCGCCCTCCCATTCGTCACAATATTTCGTTTCCGAAAATTCCAAAATTCCGATAAATTTTTACAAGTCTCTAAGCTTAACATTTGGGATTCTCACGTACGTTCTTAAAACATGTCCTGTAAATACGGGGTGTAACATTCTTTCCCCCTTAGAAACATTCGTCCTCGAATGTTCTTTCGGAGTTCACTTTATCATTTCTCGGCATAATCTCATACAACTACACTCAATGAAACCTAATTATGCCACTTATGGCCCTAATACTTTGCACACACCTATCCATCCATCATAAGCCCAAAAAGGGATTATCTTTTCATACTTCCCACCCCGTCTAGCATATACATAGTCTCAATATAATCTGTTCATGACACTTAAACATACCACAGCTTTATCATGCATACTAGTCTCTAAAGGGTCAAAGACATACCTGAAATCATATAGGCGGTTCAAAGGACTGCTAAAACTGGGAACTTCCACCACGACTTCTCGCCACTACCGCCGCATTTAACATCCCGCCTTAGCTATCAAGGCGAAGAACCCGCAATTGATCCAGTAGACTATGTTGTCCCACCAGGACCCCCTCTATAAGGACACTCTCTTAACATATGTCCTAGACGACCACAAGAAAAACAAGCACTGCATCGGCGCGACATACCCTGAATGGAACCTACCACATCGGGCGATTGAGGCAAAGCGTGGCCTCGATCGATCGAACCCCATCTCCTCGAGACTTCAAGCTCTAGAGACCTGACCGCCCTCGCATTCCCGGGTTATAAAACCCCGCCGAAAAATCGTGGAGGAGCACTGCCGGGCCGCAATGTAGACCTAGTCTCGCTTGAGGTTGTCCGCCTAAAATCGCCTCGAGACCTCGCTGCCCCGCCTCTGGCCGCTCGAGCCAACTGATCCCCTCTCTATCCTCTATCCTCGCGCATACGCCGCATCTCCGCAATATCCATACCGCCGGGCGGTCACCCCAAGCATGCAGAATCATATGACGGCTTCAGCCCCATCACATAATGATGAACTCTATCCGCCATGTCGCCTACAATAGTGCGCGATACCGCCGCGAGTCAAACTCTAGGTTGTACTTCCGATAGTCCTCCCATTCTCGCCTCAATGACAAGAACCTATCAACACGGGCTCTCTCATTTCGTGAGGCAAAAGTGATCAAGAAAGGCCTCCGTGAACTCATCCCAAACTGCTGGACGAGCACCCACACCTCTCGATAGCTCCCAAGACTCAAACCAGTTCAACGCAATATCGCGTAACCGGTAAGAAGCTAACACCATTGACTCTGTCTCCGATGCCCTAAGCACCTGCATAGTCCGCTGTATTTGCCGAATAAACTCCTCGCGATCCTCCTCGCACTAACCATAGAACTCGTGGACTACAACCTAAAAATCCCAATCCTCAAACCGTTTACCGTAGGTTAGTTGTTCGCTCGCCGCCACGCTCGCTACTATCTTGGTCAATAACCGGACCGCTTCCCATAGTCTCTATACTCATCTTCCGCCGTGGACGGAGGCTCGTACGGAACCTTCGAGCTACCGCCGCCTCGCCTTTCTAATATCGCCGGCGTGGTGAACTCGCGACTGTTTACTACCTCGTGCATAGTCGGCTCGAGTGCTGTAACCCTCGAGTACCGCTAGCAGCCTCGTTGCCGCTTTGCCCTTCAGGCTATGGTCGCCTTCCATGAGGCATAATCGTTTCATAAGAATAGGTCGAGAGGATTCAACCTAATAAGACAACTTTCACCGCACGATCTCGGAGGAGAAGAATGGAAACCAATCCTAAATGTCCCGCAGCTCTCGATTATAGATGTGGTGCACAACACACCGATAATCAAGACTCTACTAGACACGGCCTCAGACACTTTCCGAGGACTAATCGCTTCGATACCACTTTTGTCACGACCACCCCTGGCCGCGATCGTGCCCTACACAGGAACCCTGCTCGTATAAATCGTAAAATATCACGAACATACATGAAACTTATAAATTAAAACAATAGAAGTAAAACAACGAGTTAGCCGACAGTGGCTACCTTCCCGACATATATATATACAACCAAGCAGCTTGTCTCATTTCTTTACAAACCGACCCACACATGTGACTACAGACCTCTAAGAGTTTTAACATAACAACAGTGGCGGGACAGGGCCCCGCCATACCCCTGAATATACATGAATCTACAATCTCAGGGAAAACCGTACCAAGAGATAAGCCTCCGGAGCAAAGGGGGCTTTTTCCCAAAAACTGAACCGAGATCCTAAGAGCAAGGATCACCAACCTATGCACCTAATACCTGCGGGCATGAACGTAGCCCCCCGAAGGGGGTCAGTACAACAGGTACCGAATATGGAACGGAAAAATAAGGTACAGTAAACAAATCATAACTGTACAAAAGAATGACAGGGGCAAGTATAAAAAGGGTACATACCAGATCCTACCGTGTCATTACCATCTCGTGAACTTAATCGTACCTTATTATCTTTTCCCATTTTTCAATAAGAGTTATAGTCACTTCTTACGTACATAGTTAGGAAAATCATCAAGTTCATTACCATACAACTTACTTACCTTACATAACATAATCCGACCCTTTTTGGAGGGACGCATATATCGCCTTACCAACTCGACGCAATAAAGTTACATAGTCCGCCCATAAAGGTATACCGCCGCCTAACTGGGACGCGGTAAGGTCACATAGTCTGCCCTTAAAGGTATATTGCCCGGCCCAATCTGGGACGCGGTAAGGTCACATAGTCTGCCCATAAAGGTATACTGCTCGGCCCAATCTGGGACGTGGTAAAGTCATGTAGTCTGCCCATAAAGGTATAATGCCCGACCCAATCTGGGACGCGGTAAGGTCACATAGTCTGCCCATAAAGGTATACTGCCCGCCAACTGGGACGCAGAAGGTCACATAGTCCGCCATAAAGGTATCGCCCGCCAACTGGGACGCGTAAAGTCACGTAGTCCGCCCATAAAGGATACCGCCGCCCAATCTGGGACGCGTAAAGTCATGTAGTCTTCCCATAAAGGTATACCGCCTACCTAACTGGGACGCCAGAAAGTCATATAAAATCCGGGAATTTAACCCAACGTACTACGCACCTCTACTCCTTTAGAAAGACTCTTTTTCAAATAAAACTTTCCAGATACTAACTACCGTAGTATCAAGTCATATCTACTTTTCAAGACAAGTCACAATACCTTTTAGAAATACATTTATCGGCTTCTAAATCAAGTGACTTCTTTCTTAAAAACTTTAAGCAATTGGTACCTTTAAAACAGTTTGTCACACCCCGAATTCCGGGCCCGTGACTGGTGCCTTACCCCGGGCACCCTAGTGACACAACATCAGAGAAAATCAGCGGAAAATAAAACTTTAAACATGAAATGAGAGACATGATAATAAAATAGGTCAACCAAACTAAGCATCTTCCCATGATATACATATAACAACTTTTTCAAAACGAACGCTTTAATCCTTTACAAAACCCGCCCACACAAAGGCTGCACTCTAAGATTTACAACAACTAGGACGGGACAGGGCCCCGCCATACCCCTGAATGTACAAGAACCTACAACTCAGCGAACACATACCAAAAGATACGCCTCCGAAGGAACTGAGCTTCCTAATATGCCAAAGGTGATCCTAGAGCGGATCGACACCAATGTACTTTACTCGCAGATGAACGCAGCCCGGGCGAGGTCAAGATAACAGTACCAAGTATGTGAAATCAGAAAAGCATCAGAAATGAAATCATAATAGTCTATATAAAGCAGAGACATGTATGATAACCGATGAAATACGTGACTCGCCATCTCGCGACTTGTAAAATCGATGTGATACGTGACCGCCATCTCGCGACTCGTGTAATATCAAATGGAATACGTGCTCGCCCATCTCGCGACTCGTGTATAATCAAATGGAATACGTGCTCGCCATCTCGGGACTCGGTGTAGAATCGCTCATAATAAATCAACCGCCTCCATCGAGAGACGCGAATACGTAAATACCACACTTGCACAACAAGGGCTATCATCACAAGCATAGGCAAGTTTCACAACAACAAGCATAGGCAAGTTTCACAACAACAAGCATAGGCAAGTTTCACACAACTCAAAGTACTTTCATTTTATGCCAAAGTCCGGGTTTAACTCAAAAGTACTACGACGTTAAATACCTTTTAAGAGATCCGCTTTTTTCACATAAGTCACACAATACCCGTAGTATTAGAATGACCAACCCACATTCCTTTTCAAAAGTCAAGTAACAACATTCTTTCCTAAGTTCCCGCTTGCCTAGTTTCAATTACTTAAGCTTCTCATTTTCAAATGGTTTCATAGTTCATAAACTTAATCACTTGATTTCTTTTTAGAACGATTGAGTAATATATATCTTACGTGAGAGTAGGTTATTCTTGTTTACAACATTCTTATTACAGCAGCCATGATCTAGAAAATGTAATATCATTTTGTCTCATCTTAGTTTCTATGCAGATGGAGGTTTCACCGGTTTTAATACAAGACTTCATTTATTCAATACATTTTCCTTTATTAACGCCGCAGTTGGTTTGTCGATACACATTCTGATTTCCCTTTAAATAAAACCAAGTACTCATTACTCACGAATGAGGTTTCACATAAACATCCACATTAAAACAAATAAGTTAAGTCTCTTATCTTATAAGATCAAGTCTCTTAACTTCTAACATCAAGAAACCATTTTCTTTACTCTCTTAAGACATTATACCTAACTCCCATAAAGCTAGTATAATTCTTTTTAAAACCTTTAAAACCAAGTGTTACTCTCCCTTCAAAACGATTTATAAATCTTTTGAAATACATCAAGTTCTTTATTATAACAAGCCAGTTATAATTCACATCAGTTACCTTTTAAAACCACAAAGTATTTTCTTACCTACATAAAGTCATATAACCAACTTCCCATAAAGCCGTTATAACACTTTATGTTTCAAACTAATCAAATACATTAAACACATGACGCCTCACCGCACTACATAGTTACACACATATCATGCTAGAAGAGATAGGAAGAGGTTCACATACCTCGCGACGATTATCGACAATAAGCAAAAGCTCCAAGTACTATAACTCTAGCCCTTTCCACTCTCGAGTAATACGCTACTCTTAGTACTTTCACCTATAAAGGCCACAAACGCCTATTAAATCTTAAACACAAGTTTTCATCTTTCTACGTAAAATTCGCAAAGACTCTCCCGCAAATGGCGTTAATCTCCTCCTCTATCGAGGCCGCTACCAAGCCAACCGTGGGGGTTTGCACGCCTAACCTGGACGCGGTACAATTCTACTTCACAAGAATGCTACACAAGTCTCATCGTAATACACCTATGTGATTACGTCATTCTCTTATTTAAATTCAGCTTAAGTCGCAAGACATTGCCGTAAGTATTATTCAGCTTAAGTCAAAAGACATCACGCACAATTATAACGCTCAGTTCTATATATAGTATACTTCAACTATATATTCCTACAACATGTAATTTCCAATTACAATAGAAGGTCATGAGTGTTTACCTCGATAAGCCCAAAATTATCCGAGATAAAAGTCGATCCCGAGCAAGGTTTAGCTCCTACTGCGCGCTCCAAAACGCCTCCAAGAAACCCTTAGAAGTGTCTACACAACTTCTACTTAATACTTCAACTACGGTGAAGATTTTTCCTGTGGTTTCGCTTTAGTGATCGAGGGAAAGTATAATGGTATTTTCTGGCTTGTATAAGTGTAACCTTGGGAATACTACAAGGTATTTGGGCCAAGGTATTTGGACATTATAACAATACTAGAGAGTATTTCTATACCACAACAAGGGTATTTATACGAGACAACTAGGCTGTGGGTACCTCTAGTGGCACCACAAAGGGAGGGGAAGCTCTCGCCAAGCTCTCAAAGGGGGAGGACTTTTGGACGATTTCAAGACAAGAGGAGGAGAGTATTTGAGACTTAGATAGATTGCTCAATTTGGATGAAGAAAGTTCATCAACTAGAGGGTATTTATAGGTCAGTGAAGGCCAACCAATGGCCAAGATGAAGACAAGTGTGGTGCAAGTGTAGGGCTAGATTTCCACCATGTGTACCTTATCCATCTACCACACCAACTTGCACAAATATCCTACCTACCACATGCCCCCTTTCGCCAAGCTTTACCGCTTCACCATTTCCAATGCGAGGTGACACTTGTCACCCTCCCGTTGGTCCAAAATGTTTCGCCTCTCGGAAAAATCCGCAAAAATTAGAAATGACATAGCCGGAATTTTCCTACGAAAGTCGTGGAAACGCTTCGTCGAAAAACGACTCCAATCGGGTGTTGGTACAAATTTCAAACTAGCCAACCTTTAGGCTTAAATTATTATACGCACGCCTCACGCATATACCGGAAATACGGGTATAACATTCTCCTCCTTAGAAACATTCGCCCGAATGTTCCTTCTCAACAGATAACGAAGAAGTTCCTTCAACAAGTTGTCAAAGCCACACCGCCACGTAATAACACACGCTTCTCTTCCCTTCTTACTCGCCGTGCCCTCCTAACACTTGAACTCTTCTAGTATACGCACCACACTTCACCATCGCTTAGTTCCAAAACTTTGGAGTCACTACCTCCAACTTGGTCATCTTACTAACCGCAATCTCCCGAGGCCATTCCCGCCTTTACGATCCGCTTCGTCGAACATAAACACGAAATCATACGACGGTCATCTAAACTGGGGCTAGCACCCTCGTGACCCTACCACGGCGGGACCACCCGTAGTGACTTATTTTGAACCGCCGCGGGTTGGCCTCAACATGGCCCCAACCCGATCCACTTACGCATCACGCTCTTGTTCCCGATCCGAACAATCTTACCTAAACAGTCGCGAAAGCTACCACTTCCATTTCACACTTCCTGTGACTTACCCTTTTCACTAACTGTGTTTCTAAATCACTTTTTAGCACACAACTATCCAAACATAACACTAAACACATCAACAACATCAATACATACAAAACTCTAGAGGTTAGGGATATACCGAATCTACCGCCTCTCTAATCATAGGCCCGCCTGCAGGCGCATAGTAGAAGGCGATGAACTCGCCATCGATCCGGTGAGTCGTCATTCTGCTTGCATCCTTCCTACTAGGACAGTTTCGTCACACGGCCCCGACGGCGCAGAAAAACAAGCACCAAGAAAGACGACATTCCCGGGACGACGCTTGCCACATAGTACACCGAGGAAAACTCAACCGATCGCTAGAACCCATGTATATCTCGGAACCGTAAGCCTTGGAGCTCGACAGCTCGAATACCTCAACGCCCCGACGATCGCGGAGGACCATTCTGTACTGGCGGAGGTACATCACTAGCCTGCTGCTGAGGCGGTCCGCCTTGAAAGCTACCAAAGGACCCCGCTGCTCGCCTCTTCGCCGATCTCGGCCATTCCGCCGACTCTCCGTGCCTCACATCCTAGTGCATGAGCTCATGCGGCTGTCACGACCAAATGGGCGTGATCGTGCCTTACCCCGGGCACCCTAGTGACACAACATCAGAGTAATCAGCGGAACATAAAACACATACATGAAATGACAGAAGTACAAAACAGTAATCTGAGGAAAACTCGCCTTTCGGCATATATAAATAACAACATTACAAATGAACAGTTTAATCCTTTTTACAAACCCTGCCCACAACAGTACTACAGACCTCTAAGAATGATACGACAACAATGGCGGGATGTGGCCCGCCAAACCCTCGAATGTAAACACCTATACGACAGGGACTTTACCATCGATAAGCCTCCGAGAAACGGAGCTTTCCATACGCTGAACTGTGACCCTGAGAGCTAGGATCAACGACTGGTGTACCTCAACCTGCGGCATGAACGCAGCCCCCCGAAGGAGGTCAGTACAACAGGTACCGAGTATGTGAAACTAAAAATACTGTAAATGAAATCATAATAGTCTATAAAGCAGGAGACATGTATGATAAGCAAACTACAGTCCACAACAAATAAGCAGTCATGTCAAGTCAGGGACTCACGCCCTCAAAGTTATCACAATAAACCCGTACGGGGCAAGTACGAAGGCATAGCCGACTACTAAGACCCACAGTACCAAAAATACCACAAACTGTATCCCGAGGTCTTTCTAGACCGCACCACATGATCGGCCGCCACCGCCCGCAATATCAATGCGCGCCTATTCCTCGAATTTCGCACTCGCATAGGTCACACACGACCCGCATGAGGTATTCTCGAATCACGGTCCTGCATCACCGAGGTATACCTCGCATCGGCGGCCAACAACCGGTATCTGCCTAGGCTCCCGCAACCCGCATAGTCTCAAAAGACCGCATAGTCTCAACAGACCGCATAGGGAATCCCCCGCATCAGGCTAAACACCCGGAATGATCAAATCCTGGAGCTACCGCACTCCGCATAGTCACGAGGACCGCATAGGCCGTAAAGACCCGCATCAAGGGTGGCAAGCCTCGGATTGTCACGACCCATTCGGCCCGTGGATCGTGCCTTACCGGCACCCAAGTAGTCATACATCGAGTAACCACGGAATATAAAACAAGACATGAAACAGCTTTTATAAAATAAGACACGCTTTATGTGAACAAACGCCGCTTTTCGCATATATATATGAACAAGGTTTAGCATACATCCGACATCGCATAACATGACTACATGCACTTCTAAGGAAATATATAACTATGGCGACAGGGCCCGCCATACCCCGATGCACAAACTATCTACAATACAGGAGATCATACCAAAAGTAGAGCCTCCTATAAGATGGAGCTCCCGACACCAATGCAAAGAGATCCTAAGGATGCGGATCTAGCACTGCTTGCCCTTACCGCAGCATTTAACGCAGCCTCGAAGGTCAAGATAACAGTACCAAGTATGTGAAACTATAAAGTACTTTAAAATGAAATCAAAGTATTTAAAACCTTTTCACAAATACACTACCAATTGCACATAGTGCCATATCACAAACAATACAAGATTAGGAAAACCGTGAATGTGTCTAGTCTAGGCGCGAATGATCAAGCAAGGCCAATCGCCCATAGTATCTTTCTGCGTGCCTAGTCCCGGACTTCCGCATCGCATAGTCACACATGCACCGCATGAGGTATACTCGTGATCGGGGCAGCCAACCCCAGATCCGCCTAGGCTCCGCAGCCGCATAGCCTCAAAAGACCGTGATAGTCTCAACAGACCGCATGGAATCCCCGCATCAAAGCTAAACGCCCGAATGATCAATCCTCGAGCATACCGCGCTCGCATAGTCTCACAGAACCGCATAGGCCGTATAGACCAAGATCAAGGGCAAGCCCTGTATAAATAAGTCAAGGGTAGGTGATACAATAACAAGACAACGGACTTACCTGCTAACAACGTAAGCACAAAGAATGACCCCTTTACACAAAGATTACAAGACACTAACACAGTAGCATCATAACATGTCTACTTATCACACAATCTTATTACACTTAACAGAAATCAATACAAGGCTTTTATAAACAAGTAAACAGTTCCTTTTTATCTTTCTTAAGTTGTTATACCTAACTTCCCATAAAGCTAGTATAACTCTTAAGCTTTGTTTTAAAAACCAAATATTTATCTTCTGTTAAAAATGATTCAAGATTCTTTGAAATGTTTTCATTCTTTGTTATTCAGCTTAAGCGTGAGGCATTCCGTAAGTATTATTCAGCTTAAGTCAAAGACATTGCCGTAGTTATTATTCAGTTACACATGTACGCCTACCGTACTATATATTGTAAAATATCATGCTTTAGGAAGAATCACATACCTTCTCAATAAAAACCACCGCCAAGTCAATATGTCGCAGCAGAGTCACCATAATAGTCACACATATCTATTAAAGACTACTCAAGGTCATTCTAAACAGGGTTCATAATTCTCGGTAAGTCGGGCAAAGACTTCCCTACCCTGAGCTATATAAGTTTATCGTGAAAACAGTTCTATGTAAGTCTGCTTTGATGATTCTTCTTGTAAACCCTTCTAAGTGATTAACACTTCAATTCTATTCGGTGAGATACTTCTAAGTATGTATACTTTTTCTTATCCTATAACAGTAAGTATTCTCTCATTCAAAAGAGGTTAGGATTATTACCTCAGTAAGCCCAATAATATCCTAGATAAAGTCGCTGAGCAAGGTTTAGCTCCTAAGTTGTACGCCCAGAGCTCAAGAAACCTTAGAAGTTCTTCACAACTTCTACCAAAGACTAAGGGATTTGGGCTAGGTATTTTGGGCATTATAACGATACTAGAAGACAACTTTTCTACCAAGGGAGGGGGTAGATTTCGGCCAGGCTAGGGGGTATTCGGCCAGGCCACCTTCACAAGGAGGGGAGGTGTTTGGACGAAATGGCTACAAAGGGAGAGGAGAGGATTTTTAGACTTGGAAGATAACTTTGTGGATGAAGAACTCTTCATCAAAGGGGTATTTA
The DNA here is from genome assembly GCA_029844215.1 of Przewalskia tangutica. Classification (NCBI taxonomy): domain Eukaryota; kingdom Viridiplantae; phylum Streptophyta; class Magnoliopsida; order Solanales; family Solanaceae; genus Przewalskia; species Przewalskia tangutica. Next base: position 39,515,122 of record CM056733.1, read on the forward strand.
TAGCTCAAGCCTTGGCCAACCAATGGCCAAGATGAAGACAAGTGCAAGGCAAGTGTAGGGTGAGGATTAACTAAACACAAATATCCTACCAACTCCTTGACTTGTGCCATGGCACAAAAAAAACGTGCTAATGTTTCTCCATTTTCGCCCAACGGACGATTCAAGTCCATCAATGGGAGGTGCCAAGTGTTGCCCTCCCGCTGGTCCAAAATGTTTCGCCTCTCTAAAAATCCGCAAAAATACTTAATGACATAGCCGGAATTTTCTACGAAAGTCGTGGAAACGCTTCGCTGAAACGATTCTTTTAGCGAGTTGTGTACAAATTTCGAACTTGGCCTATCTTTAAGGCTAAACTTTTGTACGACGCCCTCACGCACATACTCGAAATACGGGTATAACATTCTCCTCCTTAGAAACATTCGTCCGAATGTTCCTTCTCAAGACGCTTATCGAAGAAGCTTAAACAGTTAGCAAATGCCACACTCGGCCACAAAACAACACTTAGGCATAAATGATAATGGAAATTTACAAGTAGGAAAGTGAATTACCTGGAGGTGTGGGGAATAGGTGAGGATACCTCTGTCTCATGTCCTCCTCGGCTTCCCGCCATCTCCTCCGAGCTCGTTCGCCACAAGACTTTGACGGAACGCCCTTCGTCCGCAGACGCCTAACTCCGACGATCGACTATCGCTATGGGAATCTCCTCATACGATAACCCTCGTCACACCGACATCGCCAATCGGGTGTACCTAGATGGATCCCGATACATCTCTCAAAGATAGATACGTGAAAACCGGATGCCGCCTCCAGATCGGACGGCAGATTCAACTCATAGGCAACCTTGCCTACCTGCGGACAACTGAAATGGCCCAATGTACCTTGGGCCGAAGTTTCCCCTTCTTCCCGAATCTCATCACACCCTTCATGGGTGACACCTTTAGGAAAACCCAATCATCTACTGCGAACTCCAGATGCCGACGACGATGATCCGCATACGACTTCTGTCGACTCTGAGCTGTCAATAGTCGCTCTCGGATAAGCTTCACCTTATCCACCGCTCACGCACCAAATCTGGTCCCACTAGCACTCGCCCACATCGAACCAACCTATAGGCGATCTGCACTTCTCCCATACAAGGCCTCATAAGGCGCCATCCGAATACCGGAGTGGTAGCTATTATTATACGCAAACTCAACCAGAGGCAAATGATCCTCCCAACTACCATCGGTCAATAACACAGGCTCGCAGATATCCTCAAGAGTCCGGATAGTGCGCTCTGCTGTCCGTCTGCTCGTGGATGAAATGCGATGACTAGCTCACTGCGCCCCTAAACCCCTCGGAAGGATCTCTGAGTTAGCGTAAATCGGGCTCCTGCTCGATATGATCGAACTAGGGACTCCATGCAGTCTGACGATCTCTCGGATATAAAGTCTGGCATAATCCTCAGCCGAAAAGGTCGTCCGAACGGAAGAAAGTGGGCTGATTTCGTCAGCCTGTCGACGATAACCCATATAGAATCATGTCTCCTCCGAGTGCGAGGTAATCCCGTGATAAAGTCCATGTTGATTACCTCCCACTTCCGTCGGGATCTCAATCGCTCAGAATAAACCACCGTGCCTCGGTGCTCTACCTTCACTGCGACAACACGGGCGAGCTACGAACTCGCAACGCTCTCTTCAAACCATCCCACCAATACGGATCTAAGGTCGTGGTACATCTTGGTCGACCACGGATGGATAGAGTAACGCCGCTGTGTGCTTCCCAAGAACTCCGCCAAGTCCTCAAACATCCGAACACACAACTCGCTCAAACCTTAGCACCCATCGTGCTACCTCAAGGACCCTTGCCTCACGAAGAGTCAGATCACGATATCGAATCAAAGCCGGATCTCGAACTGTTGCCTCTTCACCTCCTCGACGATGGAAGACTCGGCAACCTCACGAACTCTAACCCCACCGCTATCGTAATCAATCAAACGGACACCAAGGCTCGCTAATCGATGCAAATCACGAACCATGTCCCTCCTCTCTAGCCGCACATCCGATAGGCTCCCATCGACCTACGACTCAGAGCATCCGCCACAACATCGGCCTTCCCGTGGTATAGATATCAACATCATAATCCTTAAGCAACTCTAACCACCGTCTCGCCGTAAGTTCACTCCTCGGCTGAAGATATACTGAGGCTCTTGTGGTCCGTATAAATATCCACGTGAACCCCATACAAATAGTGCCTCCAGATCTTCAAAGCGTGAATCATCACGCCACTCCAAATCACGGGTGGGGTAGTTCCTCGTGTTTCTTCATGTCGGGATGCATATGCTATAACTCGCCATGCCGCATCAACACATCCCAACCCGATGCTCGACGATCACAATACACAACATAACCATCCGACCTCCGGAAGTAAGAACGGGGCGTCGCCGGTCTCTCTTTCAAATCGAAACCCCGCCACAAGCATCACCATCAAACTTGCGCCTTCGAGTCACCTAGTCAATGGTGCGTAGATAGAAGCAAACTTCTCCACGAACCGATAATATCCTCGCAAGGCCCGAAATCGCGAACCTCTCGCCGGAGTAGTAGGTCAGGCCAAGTCCTCGATCGCTTCGATCTTCGCCGTATCCACTGAATGCCATCAGCCCGGCAATATGCCCAAGAAACGCCATCAAGTCAACAAAACTCACATTTGGAAAACTTGGCGTAATCGCTGGTCTCGAGAATCACAAGATAGCTCAAATGCTCGCATGCTCTGCTCGAGCGAGAATAAACCAAGATATCATCAATGAACACTATCACAAACGTGTCCAAAATGGTTTGAACACTCGGTTCATCAAATCCATGAATACCACGAGCATCGTCAACCCAAAAGACATGACCACGAACTCATAATGCCGTCCGGGTCCGAATGCGATCTAGGGACATCCACCTCTCGACTCGCACTGATGATAGCCCGATCGCAGATCAATCTTGAGAAACATCTCGCACTCGCAACCGTCGAACAAATCATCAATCTCGGGGAGGGTATCATTCTTAATGGTCACCTTGTTCACCGCTCGTAATCAACATTACGCGCAGTCCCCGCCCTTCTTCTTCACGAACAATACGGCGCTTCTGGAGAAACACTGGGCCTAATGAAGCCCTTCTCTAGCAAATCCCTAAGCCGATCCTTCACTCTCTCAACTCGGCAGTGCCATTACGTATGGCGGAATGGAAATAGCCGAGTATCCGCAATATGTCAATACAAAACTCAATCTCCTCTCGTGAGGATACCCGAGGTCATCCGGGAACACGCCCGGGAACTCACGACTACGGAATCGATCAAAATCTGGTACCGCACCTCGTGATCAAACACTCGAACTAGATGGTAGATATACCCTTCGCACCATCTTCCTAGCCTCGAGGTAGGAAATAAACCTACCCTCGGCGATACCGTGCTCCTCCCACTCAACAACCGGCCTCGTGAAACTGGAACCGCATTACTCTCTCTGCAGCTACATTGGCATAGCAAGAAGCTAGCCAATCCATCCCCATGATCACGCCGGTCAATCATCTCCAACTCTATCAAGTCGGCTAGGGTCCGACGATCGTAAATGGTCACAGGACAAGCTCTATATACCCGCCGAGCTACCACCGAATCACCCATCGCGTAGCTACCTCGAAAGGGTCTATGGACTCGTGCTCATCCCTATCCTACTAGCAACAAGGGAGATATATAGGGCGAGTAGAACCGGATCTATCAAAGCATACACATCAAACCCGAACGATAAGGTACTGGCGACATCGGCGAGGCCTCCCGATCTGTCGCTGGACAAAGCATATACGCGGTTCGAGGACCGCTAGAATCGGGACTGCGCCCACGACCTCTGCGCGACCGGCTGATCCATGTGTACCTTGCCCTCGGGCGAGTAGCTGTCGGGGATGAAGAAGCGGCAAGACCACGTAGGCCGAGCCTACCAGCCGCCCGGCCGGACAAACTCTCGCAAAGTGACCTGCGCCACAAGTATAGCAAGCTCCCGAGTACTCCTGAATGGTATTCGCCACAGCACACCGAGCGGACTCGAACGGTTAGCACCTCGCTACCTCGAAATCCAAGTCCCGGGGCCTCGACCGCCTCGACCGCCTCTGGGCTGAAAATGAGGTAGAGCGCTCTGCGGCCGGTGTGGTGCAAACCGACTTGCGACGCCCACCCCGAGGACCACTAAAGAACCGGCCGTCTTGGCCTTCTTGCTGCTGATATCGCTCTACCGTGGTCTCTGCGCTCGCATCCTAGTGCACGGGCTCGCATGCGGGTAATGTCCATACGGTGAAGAGAAACACCCGCATGACTCGGCCATATAATCATCTAGCCCTGACGTAGCGGTGTACTCCTATCCTCCATATCTGCTACCAATCTTTGGGACATATCTAGCCAAAGAATCAAACTCGACATTGTATTCTCGACGGTGCGTCCCCTGTCTCAAAAGCAAGAATCTATCACTGCGTGCCCTCTCCATGCGGAGGCAAGAAGTGTGTGAAAAAGCCTCAAAACTCATCCCATACCGCGGAGTGCATGCTCTCCCGGAAAGCTCCATGAATCAAACCGATCATGCGGTGTCACGCGGCCGATGCGAACCGAATGTCACACCTCGCCTCCAAGCCCCGATCACCGCGATAATCCTCTGCGGTGACGGATGAACTCGCGGATCATCCTCCGGCCTCGACCAGTAAAACTCGCGGGCTACAACTCAAGAAATCTCGCACCTCAAACTATTCGCCTCGGGTGCACTACGGGTGCGACCGAGCCGAATCCGAATCGCATCCGTCTCTCCTCGTGTCGGGCCACAACTTTAGCCAATAGCCGGGCCATCTCCTTGTACTTAACTCCTCCGCCAGCCGTGGGGCGGGGTGTGGGTACTGTGGTCTCTTTGGGGCGGCGGCCATAGAACTCGCCGTCTCGGTATAGATCGGGCACGAGCCCTCGTAACTCTGCGTGTCTCGCTAGCGCCTCCGCCGCCTTGCCGCTTCGGGCGGGTTGCCTTACGTGAGGCATAATCATACAGGAAAGGAATACGTTAGAGGTCCAACCTATAACATGCCTCTAAAGCACGATCTCGGAATGAGAAGAATGGAAACCAATCCTAAATATCCTATAGCCTCACGATTATTGGTGTGGTGCACAACACACCGATAATCAAGACTACTAGATACTGATGCGTAGACACTTTCCGAGGATTAATCGCTTCGATACCACTTTTGTCACGACCCATTCGGGGCGTGATCGTGCCTTACCGGCACCCAAGTAGTCATACATCGAGTAACCTGGAATATAAAACAAGACATGAAACGATTTTATAAAATAAGACACGCTTTATGTGAACAAACGTCGCCTTTCGGCATATATATATGAACAAGGTTTAGCGATTACATCAAATCGCAACATGACTCTGCACTCTAAGGAAATATACAACTATGGCGGGACAGGGCCGCCATACCCCGACTGTACAAACTATCTACAATACAGGAGATCATACCAAAAGTAGAGCCTCGGAGAAGATGGAGCTCCCGACACCAATGCAAAGAGATCCTGGATGCGGATCTAGCACTGCTTGCCACCTGCGGCATGAACGCAGCCCCGAAGAGGTCAAGATAACAGTACCAAGTATGTGAAACTATAAAGTACTTTAAAATGAAATCAAAGTATTTAAAACCTTTTCACAAATACACTCGATTCAATTGCACATAGTGCCATATCACAAACAATATGATTAGGAAACCGTGCAGTCTAGTCTAGGCGCGAATGATCGAAGCAAGGCCATCGCCCATAGTATCTTTCTGCGTGCCTAGTCCTCGACTTCCGCATCCGCATAGGTCACACATGCACCGCATGAGGTATACCTCGCATCGGGGCAGCTAACCCCAGATCCGCCTAGGCTCCGCAGCCGCATAGCCTCAAAAGACCGTGATAGTCTCAACAGACCGCATAGGGAATCCCCCGCATCAGGCTAAACGCCCGGAATGATCAATCCTGGAGCATACCGCTGCTCCGCATAGTCTCACAGACCGCATAGGCCGTATAGACCCGCATCAAGGGGGGCAAGCCCTCGGTATAAATAAGTCAAGGGGGTAGGTGATACAATAACAGTACAACGGACTTACCGGTTAACAACGTAAGCACAGCAAGAATGACCCCTTTACACAGCATTACAAGACACTAACACAGGTAGCATCATAACATGTCTACTTATCACACAATCTTACTACACTTAACAGAAATCAATACAAGGCTTTTATAAACAAGTAAACAGTTCCTTTTTATCTTTCTTAAGTTGTTATACCTAACTTCCCATAAAGCTAGTATAACTCTTAAGCTTTGTTTTAAAAACCAAATATTTATCTTCTGTTAAAAAATGATTCAGTATTCTTTTGAAATGTTTTCAGTTCTTTGTTATTCAGGCTTAAGCCGTGAGGCATTGCCGTAAGTATTATTCAGGCTTAAGTCAAAGACATTGCCGTAGTTATTATTCAGTTAACACATGTACGCGTCACCGCACTATTGTAAAATATCATGCTTTAGGAAGAATCACATACCTTCTCGTGAAAACCACCGCCAAGTCAATATGTCATACAGAGTCACTATAATAGTCACACATATCTATTAAAGACTACTCAAGGTCATTCTAAACAGGGGTTCATAATTCTACGGTAAGTCGGGCACTTCCCTACCCGGTGAGCTATATAAGTTTATTGTGAAAACAAATTCTATGTAAGTCTGGTTTGATTATTCTTCTTTTAAACCCTTCTAAGTGATTAACACTTCAATTCTATTCTGTGATATACTTCTAAGTATTTATACTTATTCTTATACTATAACAGTAAGTATTCTCTAATTCAAAAGAGGGTTAGGATTATTACCTCGGTAAGCCCAATAATATCCTAGAAAAAGTCGCGCCTGAGCAAGGTTTAGCTCCTAAGTTATACGCCAGAGCTCCAAGAAACCTTAGAAGTTCTTCACAACTTCTACCAAAGACTAAGGGATTTGGGCTAGGGTATTTTGGGCATTATAACGATACTAGAAGACAACTTTTCTACCAAGGGAGGGGGGGTAGATTTCGGCTAGGCTAGGGGGGTATTCGGCCCAGGCCACCTTCACCTGGGGAGGGGGGGGTGTTTGGACGAAATGGCTACTAAGGGAGAGGAGAGGATTTTTAGACTTGGAAGATAACTTTGTGGATGAAGAACTCTTCATCAAAGGGGGGTATTTATAGCTCAAGCCTTGGCCAACCAATGGCCAAGATGAAGACAAGTGCAAGGCAAGTGTAGGGTGAGGATTAACTAAACACAAATATCCTACCAACTCCTTGACTTGTGCCATGGCACAAAAAACGTGCCAATGTTTCTCCATTTTCGTCCAATGGACGATTCAAGTCCATCAATGGGAGGGTGCCAAGTGTTGCCCTCCCGTTGGTCCAAAATGTTTCGTCTCTCGGAAAAATCCGCAAAAATACTTAATGACATAGCCGGAATTTTCTCTACGAAAGCTGTGGAAACGTTTCGTCGGAAAACGATTCTTTTAGCGAGTTGTGTACAAATTTCGAACTTGGCCTATCTTTAAGGCTAAACTTTTGTACGTACGTCCTCACGTACATACTCCGGAAATACGGGGTATAACAGGTATAATAAGTCAAGGGGGTATGTGATACAATAATAGTACAACGGGCTTAACGCTTAACAACGTAAGCACAACAGGAGTGACCCCCTCACATAATAATCACAAGATACTAACACACGTAGCATCCTAACATGCTTACTTATCAAATCAACAAGAAAGTATTACAAGGCTATCACAAACCAATACAATCAAGTTATTCACACAAGGTACTTTCTACTAACAAGTTCGGGTACCTATCCCCAAAGTACTTCATACATTAAATCTTTAAAAGATACGTTACTTCCCAAAAAAAACCACACAATACCCGTAGTATATGAACATAGAGTGATTATCTTTTTAAAGTAAATCAATTACTTCTCTTTGTAAAATCAAGTAGCAACATTCTTTTCCAATGTTCAAGTTTCTCATTTTAGAAAGGTTTCGTAGTTCATAGTCTTATTCATTTAAGAATATAATTCTCCTTTAAACAATCTGAGAAACCTAAGCCTTATATGTGAGTAGGATATTCTTGTTTATAACAATCTTATTACAGCAGCCATGATCTAGGAAATATCATTTTGTCTCGTCTTAGTTTCTATGCAGATGGAAGTTTCTACTGGTTTTAATAATGCTTAATTAGTCAAAACATTTCCTTTTATTAACGCTGCAGTGGTTTGTCGATACACATTCTGATTTCCGAAATCAGTAAAACATTCTTAAGCCGTTATACCTAACTTCCCATAAAGCTAGTATAACTCTTAAGTTTTCAAAAACCAAATATTACTTCTTCTTTCAAAATGATTCAAATATCTTTTGAAATACTTCAAGTTCTTTAGTAACACATAACAAGCGCTTATAGTTCAAATCGATTTACCTTTTAAAAACCACATGTATTTTCTAACCAACATAAAGTCGTTATAACCAACTTCCCATAAAGCCGTTATAACACTTTATGTTTACACCAATCAAATACATTTAGCACGTACGCGTCACCGCGTACTACATAGTTCACACATATCATGCTAGAAGAGATAGGAAGAGGTTCACATACCTCGCGACGAGTATCGACTAATAGCAAAACGCTCCAAGTACTTCCAACTGTCGGCTACTCCTTAAGCCACGTAGATCGCACCACACGTAGTACTTCAACCTATAAGGCCACAAGGCGCTTATTAACATTAGGTCTCTTCGTAGAACATTCTACAGAAAATTCGGCAGCACCTCCCCCCCCCCGCAACAGCGTAAATCTCCTCCTCTATCGAGGCCGGCTACCAAGCCAACCAGGGGGGGTTATATATCTAACCCAAACGGGTACAATTCTACTCCACGGTACTACTACACAAGTCTACTGTAATACAACCCTATGTAATTACAGTTCAGTACTCTTCTTTAAATTCAGGCTTAAGTCGCAAGACATTGCCGTAAGTATTATTCAGGCTTAAGTCAAAAGACATTGCCGATAACTACGTTCAGTTCCATTATATAGTATACTTCAACTATATATTCAAGCAATTATGTAATTTCCAATTACAATAGAGGGACAAGATAATTACCTCGATAAGCCCATAATTATCCTAGCTTAAAGTCGATCCTGGGCAATCGTTTAGCTCCAACTCCGAGCGCTCCAACCCGCTCTAAACCACCCTTAGAAGTTCTAACCAACTTCTACACAATACTCCAACGGACTATGGAGATTTCCCTAGGGTTTCGGTTTTGTATTGACGGAAGTATAATAGTATTTCGGGCTTTTGTACAAGTATAACCTTAGAATACTACAAGGTATAGGCTAAGGTAATTTGGGCATTATAACAATACTTTTGAGAGTATTCTACCAAAAGAGGGGTATTATACAAAGCAACTAGGCTGGGGGTACCACGGCCACACAACTAGGAGGGGGCGTACCCCTCGGCCAAGGCCTCTAGGAGAGGGGGAGGCCTCTTGGCCGAACTCAACACAAAGGGGAGGGAGAAGGAGAGCTTTCAAGACTTAGGCAAATTTGAGGATGAATAAGTTCATCAAAGGGGTGGGTATTTATAGGCCAAGTGAAAGCCAACCAATGGCCAAGATCAATCCATGTGTTAGGCAAGTGTAGGGCTAGGATTTACCAAACACAAATATCCTACCTACCCTTGACTTTGTCAAGGCAACAAAACGTGCCTTTGCTATCCATTTCGTCCAAATGGAAGATTGAAGTCCATCAATGAGAGGGTGCCAAGTGGCGCCCTCTTGTTGGTCCAACACGTTCGCCTCTCGGAAAAATCCGCAAAAATTAGAAAGGACATAGCGGAAATTCCCTACGAAAGTGTGAAAACGCTTTCAAAAAAACGACTCTAACCGGGTGTTGTGCACAAAATTAAATCGCCAAGCCTATTTGAAGTTCAAAATTTCACGACGCCCTCGCGTACATACTGCGGAAATACGGTATAACATTCTCCTCTCTAGAAACATTCGTCCGAATGTTCCTTCAAGTCTCAAAACAACGCGCCCAAGATAGTCTTTACTACCATACTTACGAAACAATCTCGCCACAATGGCCACGTAAACAATCGCGCAAAATACTTACATCCAAGTCCACGAGAATCACCTCTAACATCACCACAAACACCTCTCTCCGGGGTCTAAAATATACTCCCTCCACACTTTTTCCAAACAAAAGAAATGGTCAGATCTATGCTCGCCATACATGCTCGCTTCTTCCCGACACCACTTTTGTCACCTTGCGAGGTTCTAGTGTCACTCCGGCGACCCAACAAATGGTACCGGACTACATGCGATCCCTGAGGCTGTCGTACACTCGAACTCTTACCACATTTCTGATACTGCTTCAGTCTCCAAAACTCGGGGTTATCATCTTCAACTTGGTCATCATTAATCGGGAACACTGATGGATTCTCCGATACTTTCCCGATCATAACAATACGAAAGACCGGACGTACTGCCTCCTAGGTCGGACGGCAAATGCTAACATATAGGCAACCTGACCTATTCTTCACATGAACTCAAAAGGGCCCAAAGTAACTCGGGCTAAGTTCCTCTGTATTCCAAAACTCGTCCACACCCCGGGGTGGTACTTTCAAGAAGACCGACCGTCAACTCGAACTCTAAGCGTCGCCGCGATTATCCGCACAATTCCTCGAGCCGCGTAACTTCTTCTAGACAAGCTTCAGACTATCCACGATCTGCTGGAACAAGCTGAACCAACTATCCGAATCTTGCCAACATCGAACCAATCGGCCGTGACTTACACTTCCGCCCCTGAGGCTTCAAAGGTGACGTCCGAACACCGAAATGGTAGCTTAAACACTCCTCCACAGAGACAACAATCTCCACAACTACCACGAAATCCACACCGGCGAGGCGAATGCGGTCGAGACTCACCGAGTTCTTAACACATGCTTGGCAAAACTTCCGAACAACAATGACCTACCTGGCTCCATCTGTCATAAGGTGAAGGTAGGCACCCGTGCAGCCTTACAACCTTTCGATAATTCAACACCGCCGAGTGAACGGTCCCGAACGAAGAACACGATGGGCTGCCCCCATCGGCCCGACCACTGGTCGAACGTATCCACGAACTCGTACGCTGGTTAACTAAACTTGGGCCTAACACCCTCACAATCCTAACACAAGGCGGGACCACCACAACCTGACCCCACCACCAAATCTACCGCGGGTTGACCCGCAACGAGGCCTCAACCCGACCCGGCAACGCGCACAATACTAGCTCCCCGATCCGGAACAATCTCACTAATCATGTTTCGAAAACCTAGCGGTCTTCTTAGCTCAACTACCCCCTTTCATTCCACACTACTAGGGACCTATCCCAAACATAACTCACGTGCACTATGCACTCCGATAAAGTCAAACATAACACTACACCTTTTCTCGAGATGGCCTCACCTTTAAGGTCTCAACGTAAAACATTCTAAGGTTCACACCTTATCTATCCCCCAAAATCTTACTCGGTTAAACAACCATGATTTCTAAACACAACTAACACACCGCTATCGGAACATAGCACCTAAGGTATACTCACCTTATCACACATACTGATCTCAGAGGTTAAAGATATATCTATACCCACTTCACTCCCTTAGTCGTTCTAATCAAACACGCCTGTAGGCGCATAGCTAGGAAGATGACGAACTACCCACCGATCTCAAGGCTAAGTCCTCCTGAGGACACTCTATCGACATCGGACCACGGCGGTCGTAGGTACAACAAGTACCAACTAAAGACGACATTCCGGGACGACGTGCATCACAATGAACGGAAGCCCCGGAGTTCGACTAACTCTGCGTACTCGAACGCCCCGAACCCGTGGAAGACCACTGCTGCGGCGGAGGTGCATATCAAATCAGGTGAGGCGACTCGCCAAAGTTACTAAAGGACCTGGCTGCTCTGGCCCTCTTCTGTTGTCCTTCGTTACCCCGTCGATCTCTATGTTTTCTCGGCCACGCGCATAAGCCCGCATACGTGCCATGCTCAAGCCCAATCAAGAATTACTCGCACAACCTCTTTTAGATAGTCCTCAAGATTCGCAGACATCGGTATACTCTCTGGTAGCCAAATCTATAGCTAATGTGGTCGCCTCTTTGCAATCTAAATTCTCTGTTCCCGGCCGTGGGCCGAAGGTTCAAATGTCATGGCGCAGTAAGGCTGCGCCGTGCTAAACTCGTTGGGGCTAGTGATGTCGCAGAACTCCCGAATGAAGCACTACCCTAGGTAATGATTGGGCACGCCTCGCCACCTCCGAACTCTACTCGCAGCTCCGCCGCTTTGCCCTCCCGGGCTCGGGTTGCCTACGCGAGGCATAACGATAAGGAAAGAATTTCGTCGGAGGGTCCAACTTACAACACGACTCTAAGGCACGATCTCGAGTGAGAAGAATAGAAACCACTCCTAAATATCCTATAGCCTCACGATTATTGGTGTGGTGCACACACCGATAATCAAGACTTCTCGATACGGCTCAGACACTTTCCGAGGATTAACTGCTCTGATACCACTTTTGTCACGACCCGAAACTGGGCCCGTGACTGGTGCCTTACCCCGGGCACCCTAGTGACACAACATCAGAGTAATCAGCGGAACATAAAACACATACATGAAATGTAAGTACAAAACGATGTCGAGAAAACTCGCCTTTCGGCATATATAAATAACAACATTACAAATGAACAGTTTAATCCTTTTTACAAACCCTGCCCACAACAGTACTACAGACCTCTAAGAATGATACGACAACAATGGCGGGACAGGGCCCCGCCAAACCCCTGAATGTAAACACCTATACGACAGGGGACTTTACCATCGATAAGCCTCCGAGAAACGGAGCTTTCCATACGCTCGTGACCACGAGCTAGGATCAACGGCGGTGTACCTCAACTGCGGCATGAACGGCCTCGAAGGAGGTCGACATAACAAAGTATGTGAAACTAAAAATATCAGTAAATGAAATAATAATAGTCTATAAAGCAGAGACATGTATGATAAGCAAACTACATCCACAACAAATAAGCAAATATGTCAAGTCGTGGACTCACGCCTCAAAGTTATCACAATAAACCCGTGCGGCAAGTACGAAGGCATAGCCGACTACTAAGACCAGCACCAAAAATACCACAAATCGTATCCGAGGTCTTTCTAGACCGCACTACATGATCGAAGGCGGCCACCGCCCGCAATATCAATGCGCGGCGTCTATTCTCGAACTCTCGCCTCCGCATAGGTCACACGGACCGCATGAGGTATTCTCGAATCATGGTCCTGCATCGCCGAGGTATACTCGCATCGGGCAACCAACCGGTATCTGCCTAGGCTCCATGACCGCATAGTCTCAAAAGACCGCATAGTCTCAACAGATCGCATAGGAATCCCCGCGTCGGGCTAAACACCGGAATGATCAAATCCTCGGAGCTACCGCTCCGCGATAGTCACGAGGACCGCGTAGCCGTAAAGACCGCGATCGGGTGGCAAGCCCTCGGTATAATAAGTCAGGGTATGTGATACAATAATAGTACAACGGTCTTAACGCTTAACAACGTAAGCACAACAGGAGTGACCCCCTCACATAATAATCACAAGATACTAACACACGTAGCATCCTAACATGCTTACTTATCAAATCAACAAGAAAGTATTACAAGGCTATCACAAACCAATACAATCAAGTTATTCACACAAGGTACTTTCTACTAACAAGTTCGTACCTATCCCCAAAGTACTTCATACATTAAATCTTTAAAAGATACGTTACTTCCCAAAAACCACACAATACGTAGTATATGAACATAGAGTGATTATCTTTTAAAGTAAATCAATTACTTCTCTTTGTAAAATCAAGTAGCAACATTCTTTTCCAATGTTCAAGTTTCTCATTTTAGAAAGGTTTCAGTAGTTCATAGTCTTATTCATTTAAGAATATAATTCTCCTTTAAACAACTGAGAAACCTAAGCCTTATATGTGAGTAGGATATTCTTGTTTATAACAATCTTATTACAAAGACCATGATCTAGAAATATCATTTTGTCTCATCTTAGTTTCTATGCATGGAAGTTTCTCCGGTTTTAATAATGCTTAATTAGTCAAAACATTTCCTTTTAATTAACGCCGCAGTTGGTTTGTCGATACACATTCGATTTCAAATCAAGAAAACATTCTTAAGCCGTTATACCTAACTTCCCATAAAGCTAGTATAACTCTTAAGTTTTCAAAACCAAATATTACTTCTTCTTTCAAAATGATTCAAAAATCTTTTGAAATACTTCAAGTTCTTTATTAACACATAACAAGCCAGTTATAGTTCAAATCAGTTACCTTTTAAAAACCACATGTATTTTCTAACCAACATAAAGCTGTTATAACCAACTTCCCATAAAGCCGTTATAACACTTTATGTTTACACCACTCAAATACATTTAGCACGTATGCGTCACCGTACTACATAGTTCACACATATCATGCTAGAAGAGATAGGAAGAGGTTCACATACCTCGCGACGAGTATCGACTAATAGTAAAACGCTCAAGTACTTCCAACCGGCTACTCCTAAGCCACGTAGATCGCACCACACGTAGTACTTCAACCTATAAGGCCACAAGACGCTTATTAACATTAGGTCTCTTCGTAGAACATTCTACGTAAAATTCGCAAAGACCTCCCCGCAACGTAAATCTCCTCATCTATCGAGGCCGGCTACCAAGCCAACCAGGGGGGGTTATATATCTAACCCAAACGGGTACAATTCTACTCCACGGTACTACTACACAAGTCTACTGTAATACAACCCTATGTAATTACAGTTCAGTACTCTTCTTTAAATTCAGGCTTAAGTCGCAAGACATTGCCGTAAGTATTATTCAGGCTTAAGTCAAAAGACATTGCGATAACTACGTTCAGTTCCATTATATAGTATACTTCAACTATATATTCAAGCAATTATGTAATTTCCAATTACAATAGAGGGACAAGATAATTACCTCGATAAGCCCATAATTATCCTAGCTTAAAGTCGATCCTGGGCAATCGTTTAGCTCCAACTCAGCGCCCAACCGCTCTAAACCACCCTTAGAAGTTCTAACCAACTTCTACACAATACTCCAACGGACTATGGAGATTTCCCTAGGGTTTCGGTTTTGTGGTGGGAAGTATAATAGTATTTCGGGCTTTTGTACAAGTATAACCTTAGAATACTACAATGTATAGGGTAAGGTAATGTGGGCATTTTCAGAATACTTTTGAGAGTATTGTACAAACAGAGGGGGGGCTTATACTGAAGCAACTAGGCTATGGGGGTGGTGTAACCCACGGCCACACAACTAGGAGGGGTGTACTCGCCCAAGGCCTCTAGGAGAGGGGAGGCCTCTTGGCGAACTCAACACAAAGGAGGGAGAAGGAGAGCTTTCAAGACTTAGGCAAATTTGGGGATGAATAAGTTCATCAAAGGGGTGGGTATTTATAGGCCAAGTGAAAGACAACCAATGGCCAAGATCAATCCATGTGTTAGGCAAGTGTAGGGCTAGGATTTACCAAACACAAATATCCTACCTACCCTTGACTTTGTCAAGGCAACAAAACGTGCCTTTGCTATCCATTTCGTCCAAATGGACGATTGAAGTCCACGATGAGAGGGTGCCAAGTGGCGCCTCTTGTTGGTCCAACAGGTTTCGTCTCTCGCAAAAATCCGAAAAAATTAGAAAGGACATAGCGGTAATTCCCTACGAAAGCTGTGAAAACGTTTCTAAAAACGACTCTAACCGGGTGTTGTGCACAAAATTAAATCGCCAAGCCTATTTGAAGTTCAAAATTTCCTACGCACGCCCTCGCGTACATACTGCGGAAATACGGGTATAACACGCAATGTCCATGCGGTGAAGGGCTACACGAACAAGCCTCTGCCAAGTACTCATCCAGCCCGGTGACGTAGCGGTGTACTCTGTCCTCCATATCAGCTACTAACGCGGGGACGTACCGGGCCAATGAGACGAACTCCACATTGTACTCCCGAACCGTACGTCCGTTCTGTAACACCAAAAATTGCATGCGCGAGCCCTCATCCGTGGAGGCAAGAATTGTGCAAGAAATGCCCTTGAGAACTCGTCGCAAACGGCTGGGAGCGCATGCTCACCTCGGGGCGATTCCATGAATCAAACCCGATCGCAGATCGCGCACCGATGCGAACCGGGTCACCGACTCGGTCTCGAAGCCTCGATCACTCTCGCGATCCGTCAGAATCGGATGAACTCGCGGATCATCCTCGTGCCTCGACCCATAGAACTCGCGGTGCGGCTCGAGAAAGTCCCGTAGCCTCAAACTATCCGCTCGGGGTGAACTACGGTGCTCTGGGCCGGCTGCTGCGTCAACCTATCCTCATATCTGCCACGACCACGGCGATGGCGCCATCTCCTTGTACCCATCTCATGCTCCGGTGTGGGGTCGAGGCTCAGTCTTGTAGTCTCAGTGACCATCGCCGCGGCTCTAAACTCTGCCGGCGTCACGAAACCCGCCGTCGGGCCTTGTCTCAGTCTTGGCCGGGCATGCGCCTCGTACTCCTCAGTATCCACTAGCAGCTCCTCGGCTGCCTTGCTCTGGTGCAGGTTGCCTTACGCGGAGGCATAATCGGTAAAAATGAAATACGCCGAGAGGGTACAACTTATCACACTCTAAGGCACGATCTCGTAATGAGAAGAAATGGAAACCAATCCTAAATGTCCTATAGCCTCACGATTATAGATGTGGTGCACAACACACCGATAATCAAGACTTACTAGACACGGTGCAGACACTTTCCGAGGATTAATCGCTCGATACCACTATGTCACACCGGTCGGGCGTGGATCGTGCCTTACCCCGGGCACCCTAGTGACACAACATCAGAGAAAATCAGCGGAAAATAAAACTTTAAACATGAAATGAGAGACATGATAATAAAATAGGTCAACCAAACGGTTACCTTCCCATGATATACATATAACAACTTTTTTCAAAACGAACAGTTTAATCCCTTTTTACAAAACCCTGCCCACACAAAGGCTGGACTTAAGATTTACAACAACTATGACGGGACAGGGCCCCGCCATACCCCTGAATGTACAAGAACCTACAACTCAGGAACACATACCAAAGATAAGCCTCGAAGGAAGAGCTTCCTAATATCTTTGAAAGGTGATCCTAGAGCGGGGATCGATGACGATGTACTCTACTGCGGCATGAACGCAGCCCCGAAGAGGTCGATCTAACAGGTACCAAGTATGTGAAACTGTAAAAGACTGTAAATGAAATCATAATAGTCTATATAAAGCAGGAGACATGTATGATAACCAGATGAAATACGTGACCCTGCCCATCTCGTGGGACTCGGTGTAAAATCAGATGTGATACGTGACCCTGCCCATCTCGTGGGACTCGGTGTAATATCAGATGAAATACGTGCCCCTGCCCATCTCGTGGGACTCGGTGTATAATCAAATGGAATACGTGCCCCTGCCCATCTCGTGGGACTCGGTGTAGAATCGTTCATAACAAATCAACCGGCCCTCCATCGAGAGACGCGGTAACACAGAAATACCACACTTGCACAACAAAGGCTATCATCACAAGCATAGGCAAGTTTCACAACAACAAGCATAGGCAAGTTTCACAACAACAAGCATAGGCAAGTTTCACACAACTCAAAGTACTTTCATTTTATGCCAAAGTCCGGGTTTTAACCCTAAAGTACTACGTACGTTAAATACCTTTTAAGAGATCCGTTTCTTTCACATAAGTCACACAATACCCGTAGTATTAGAATGACCAACCCACATTCCTTTTCAAAAGTCAAGTAACAACATTCTTTTCCTAAGTTCCCGTTTGCCTAGTTTCAATTACTTAAGCTTCTCATTTTCAAATGGTTTCATAGTTCATAAACTTAATCACTTGATTTCTATTTAGAACGATTGAGTAATATATATCTTACGTGAGAGTAGGTTATTCTGGATTACAACATTCTTATTACAAAGACCATGATCTAGAAAATGTAATATCATTTTGTCTCATCTTAGTTTCTATGCGGATGGAGGTTTCTACTGGTTTTAATACAAGACTTCATTTATTCAATACATTTTCCTTTTATTAACGCATGCGGTGGTTTGTCGATACACATTCGATTTCAAATCAAGAAAACATTATCCCTTTAAATAAAACCAAGTACTCATTACTCACGAATGAGGTTTCACATAAACATCCACATTAAAACAAATAAGTTAAGTCTCTTATCTTATAAGATCAAGTCTCTTAACTTCTAACATCAGTAAACCATTTTCTTTACCTCTCTTAAGACATTATACCTAACTCCCCATAAAGCTAGTATAATTCTTTTTAAAACCTTTAAAACCAAGTGTTACTCTCCCTTCAAAACGATTTATAAATCTTTTGAAATACATCAAGTTCTTTATTATAACAAGCCAGTTATAATTCACATCAGTTACCTTTTAAAACCACAAAGTATTTTCTTACCTACATAAAGCTGTTATAACCGACTTCCCATAAAGCCGTTATAACACTTTATGTTTTAAACCAATCAAATACATTTAGCACATGTACGTCTACCGTACTACATAGTTCACACATATCATGCTAGAAGAGATAGGAAGAGGTTCACATACCTCGCGACGATTATCGACAATAAGCAAAAAGCTCCAAGTACTACAACGCACTAGCCCTTTCCACTCTCCGAGGTAGAACGCTACTCTTAGTACTTTCACCTATAAAGGCCACAAACGTCTATTAAATCTTAAACACAAGTTTTCATCTTTCTACAGAAAATTCGGCAGCACCTCCCCCCCCGCAACAGCGTTAATCTCCTCCTCTATCGAGGCCGGCTACCAAGCCAACCAGGGGGGGTTTGCACGCCTAACCGGACGTGTACAATTCTACTTCACAGTAATGCTACACAAGTCTACTGTCAGATCCATGTGATTACGATTCGATTCTCTTATTTAAATTCAGGCTTAAGTCGCAAGACATTGCCGTAAGTATTATTCAGGCTTAAGTCAAAAGACATTGCCGCACAATTATAACGTTCAGTTCTATATATAGTATACTTCAACTATATATTCCTACAACATGTAATTTCCAATTACAATAGAAGGTCATGAGTGTTTACCTCGATAAGCCCAAAATTATCCGAGATAAAAGTCGATCCTGAGCAAGGTTTAGCTCCTACTCCGTGCGCTCCAAAACGCTCCAAGAAACCCTTAGAAGTGTCTACACAACTTCTACTTAATACTTCAACTACGGGTGAAGATATTTCCTAGGGTTTCGTTTTAGTGACTGAGGGAAAGTATAATGGTATTTTCTGGGCTTGTATAAGTGTAACCTTGGGAATACTACAAGGTATTTGGGCCAAGGTATTTGGACATTATAACAATACTAGGAGAGTCTTTCTATACCACAACAGGGGGTATTTATAGGAGACAACTAGGCTAGGGGGTACCCTGGCTAGGGCACCACAAAGGGAGGGGAAGCTCTCCAAGCTCTCAAAGGGGAGGACTTTTGGACGATTTCAAGACAAGAGGAGGAGTATTTGAGACTTAGATAGATTGCTCAATTTGGATGAAGAAAGTTCATCAACTAGAGGGGTATTTATAGGTCAAGTGAAGGCCAACCAATGGCCAAGATGAAGACAAGTGTGGTGCAAGTGTAGAGCTAGATTTCCACCATGTGTACCTTATCCATCTACCACACCAACTTGCACAAATATCCTACCTACCACATGCCCCCCTTTCGGCCAAGCTTTACCGCCCACCACTTCCAATGTGAGGGTGACACTTGTCACCCTCCCGTTGGTTCAAAATGTTTCGTCTCTCGGAAAAATCCGCAAAAATTAGAAATGACATAGCCGGAATTTTCCCTACGAAAGCTGTGGAAACGTTTCGTCGAAAAACGACTCCAATCGGGTGTTGTGTACAAATTTCGAAACTAGCCAACCTTTAGGCTTAAATTATTATACGTACGCCCTCACGTACATACTCTGGAAATACGGGGTATAACACAGTTTTCCCTTCTTTATTTCAAATCATTTCTTTGCTTACATTACTGAAGAAAACCATTCTTTTAATCTTCCATAAAGTTGTTATAACCAACTTCCCATAAAGCCGTTATAACTCTTTATGTTTTGGACAAATTCATTCCTTTTATAACCAAGAGACTCATATTTTCAAAATACTTCAAGTCTCTTAACTTTTAAGAAAACAAGTTTCTTAACTTTAGAAATCAAGTCTTTTCAAATCGAGTATTCTATACTTGTAAATCAATTCATTTCTTCCTTTAAGAATCAAGTCTCCTAACTTGAAAAATAAAGTCTCTTAACCTTTAAGAATTTGAGATCCATAGCCTTAAAACTTCATACGTAAATTCTTATAAGTTAAGTAACATATACTTTGGTGCGTTGTGAATAAGTTATACTTATTTATAACGATCTTATTCAAGTAGCCTTGATCTAGAAAATGTAATACAATTTTGCCTTATCTTAGTTTCTATGCAGATGGAGAATTCTACTCATTTTAACATAATTGATTGTCATTACATTTTCCTTTATTAACGCTGCAATGGCTTGCCCGATACTTATTCTCATTTGTGCCGTAAAATTAGCCAAGTCAACTTGGCTCCAAATACCTCCTAACGACTCTTACCAACATCCCCCATAAGACTTGGTAAGAACTTAGGATAACCTAGACATAACCTTTTCATAGAGTAAATCACATACATACTGTCATGCCCCGAACCCCGGGCCCGTGACTGGTGCCCTACCTGAGCACCCTTCTACCTTAACAACTAAGTAAACTGCGGAATTTAAATAACACCCCTTTTTTTTATTTATTTTTTAACCAACATACGTACAAGGGCAAAGCCGACAAGCCTGCCATATAATATACATGCAAAAGACACTACACTGTACATGAGTCCAATACCACATATTAATACAGACCTCTAAGAGTTATACTGAACTATGACGGGACAAGGCCCCAGTACCCATAATCAGACAAAAGCATGTCTTGAAAGAACATATACCAAAAGATAAACTCCGAACAGAATGAGCTATCCAAAACTCGGCGGTCCTACACTGCCGATCACCAAAGCGATACCTAAACTGCGGCATGAACGCGGCCCGAAGGAGGTCGATCTGAAGAATGTACCAAGTATGTGAAACAGTAAGTATTGTAATGAAATCATAACAGTCTAAACAAAACAGGAGACATGTATGATTGCCAACCTACAGTACAAAATACATAAGCAGTCATATCTAGACAGGGATGCATGCCCTCAAAGTCACTATTCAAATAACAGTACACAGTGTCTTACTAACAATGAGAGTAAATAGTAGTATACTTACAATATAAAATAGGAAACTCACGATCAAATCATGGGTAGCAAATCCATGGAAACAGGTGGTATAACATCTTGGGGGTTTACCCCTCATTTATACTCTTACCCTGAGGCATGTGGTATAACGTCTTGGGGGTTTACCCCTCATTTATACTCTTATCCTGGCGAAGGTGGTAAAGCAGGTGGTATAACGTCTTGGGGGTTTACCCCTTATTTATACTCTTACCCTGGAGAAGGTGGTATAGCGTCTTGGGGGTTTACCCCTCACTTATACTCTTACCCTATCTCAACCGGCCGTCATACAATAAATAAGCAAGTTAGAAATCCCCCTAACTTCTTATTAGTCTTATTCATATACACTCTCATTTTAGTTTACTTAAGGCACTAACATGACATTATAAATCCGGGAATCTAACCCGCCTCCGGTCACATGCCGGAATCCCACATCGCAAAGCATGTCCAAGAGTAGCACAAATAATGGAAGCATACCCGTGGAATCCTACATCACCGTCGACGCGTCAAGTAAGCTCACAACAAGGCGATCGACCCTCCAACCGAGTCGCGAACGTAATAAAACATAATACTTGCGCCAAAGGCTATCACCAGCACACATAGGCAAGTTCATAAAATCTATAGACTTTCATTTTATAAACTCAAGGCACTTGTAGAATAATTCTCAATTAAACAAGCCAAAGTACTTATCAAGTCACACTTAGACTAATTCTCAATTAATCAAGCCAAAGTACTTATCAAGGCACACTTAGAATAATTCTCAATTAATCAAGCCAAAGTACTTATCAAGGCACACTTAGAATAATTCTCAATTAATCAAGCCAAAGTACTTATCAAGGCACACTTAGAATAATTCTCAATTAATCAAGCCAAAGTACTTATCAAGGCACACTTAGACTAATTCTCCATTAATCAAGCCAAAGTACTTATCAAGGCACACTTAGAATAATTCTCAATTAATCAAGCCAAAGTACTCATCAAGGCACACTTAGAATAATTCTCAATTAATCAAGCCAAAGTACTTATCAAGGCACACTTAGAATAATTCTCAATTAATCAAGCCAAAGTACTTATCAAGGCACACTTAGAATAATTCTCAATTAATCAAGCCAAAGTACTACATACGTACATTCTTTTCAAAAGACTCATTTTTATGTAATACCCCAAGATACTAACACCCGTAGTATCAAGGTGTGTCTATTTTTCAAAGTAAGTTACTACACTTTTTAGAAAACTCATTTCAAAGCTTGAAATCAAGTAACTTCAAATTTTCACAATCTAGGCAACTTATGCCTAATAATCAAAATAGACAACTTTCTTAACCTTCCATAAAGCCGTTATAACCAACTTCCCATAAAGTCGTTATAACCCTTTATGGTTTTTAGACAATTTCATTCTTTTTATAACCAAGAGACTTATACTTAAAACCAAGTATCACAAACTTTCAAATCAAGTTTCTTAACTTTCAAAAATACTTCGAGTCTCTTAATATATAGAAAACAAGTTTCTTCTACTTTTACACCTTAAGTAACTCACACCTTTAAAACAAGTTACTTCTCTTAAATCATGTCATTTCTCCTCTTTTAAAACAATTAAGTAAATCACTCCTTTGACTCCCCTAAAGTCATTATAATGACCTTTAGGTTTTGGAACTAAGGCACTAGCCAAAAGGTTTGGAAACCACTTCCTTTTCAAGACTCTATGTACTTTAAGTAAAATACTTTCACTTTTTAGAATCCAAACTTCGCTAAGGAAATGGATTATACAACTTACAATTTAAACATCAAAGTACAATCAAGGAAGTACATAGAACAAATTCTATTTTAGGCAATCCAAATACAACCAAGGAATGGATCATTTAAGGAGTAGGACATACTTTCTTTATCTTAAGGAATCATGCTAGAAAAGGAGATAGTTCACATACCTTTTCGGCTAAATCCACAAGCTAAGCCGAATACGTCGTACGTAGAAGTGTCAACCTATAATGGTCACAACAAGACTATCAACTTCTAGTCTCAAACGTAGAATAATACTAAGTATACGGTCTCTAATTCTACGGAAAATCGGGCAGCACTTCCTTTGTTTCTACTCACTTTGCCACCTTTTTCAAGGCCGAATACAATAACCAACACGCCACATTTAAGGCTCAAAACAACAACCAAACAAATGGGATTACACGCCTTACAATACGTGTAAAATTTCGCCCCACAATTCATACCAAGTAGTTTAAAACTCACTAGCCATTCTCGGCCAACAATAACCAACAATTCAAAGTCTTTTCCAATCCTTTTCCAATTCCAAGTTCTAAGGCCTAACATGTTATATAGTCATAAACAACTACAATTTCCTTCTTTATACAACATGCGACGACTTAAACTAATAATCGACTTGAATTGTAATCTTAAGGCTAACATGCTAGTTTTCGGATTAGGGTTCCAATAGCCAATATAATTATCAAACTTCATACTATACATCTCATGCTTGCTAACAACCATAGCTACAACAACAAGTAATCTCAATTACTAAATCGACAAAAATTATACCTTTATAAGCCCTTAAAATTTCCAAGATTCAAAGTCGCGCCTTAGCAATTCTCAGCTCCTTTCCTTAGGTTCCAATCCGCTTCAAGCACTCCTTATAAGCCTATGAAGAACTCATCTTCAAGTTCCAACTTCAAAGTTGAAGAACTCCTTAAGTTTCCGCCTTGCGACTAATACGAAAACGTCATTTTTCCGAAATCTTTCTATTGAGATATCCTTACAATACCCTTAGGGACATTGGGTTAAAGTCTTGTGGCTAATGGATCAAAACTACAAATTTTTTGTGTGGAGGAAAGCAGAGAGCTTCTTGGCTAAGCTCAATGTTTCTCTAATATTTTCTAAGTGTAAAATGCCAAGTCTTGCACTAGTATGATATATAAAACACATTGGAGGGTCTAGATTACAACACATGTAAAAATTGGATGAATGGGATCAAGCCAAGTGGCTCTTGACTTAGTCAACAATGTCAAGCTCTACTTGCAAGACTTAGTCTTCTACCATGGTCAATGACCATTCTATCCTTACTAATTTCGACCAAGACCAAGTGTGAGGGTGCCACGTGTCTCCCACTCATTCGTCCATAAAATTCCGTAATCCTCGTGGGCCTCACAAAACGTAAAATTCCTCGGGTGGGCCCCACATGACCAAATCCGTAAAAAATAAATTTCCATAAGGTTAAGAGTTTCCATACTCTTCAAATAATGCTTTTTGAGAATCCAATTCTCAACAACGAACATTTTTCCTTTCCGACGTTCGGAAGATTTTCCGCCGGAAAAACAATTCTTCCTTTCGTACTAATTTCCAAGTCTTGATTCCTTACGTACATTCTCTTATACAAGTCCTGGACTTACGGGGTGTAACATTCTTCCCCCCTTAGAAACATTCGTCCCCGAATGTTCTTAGTCGGTTGTCAGGCTATACAAACTCCGACACAATCTCTATACTATGCTTATCAATCAATACTCCACAAGACTAACGATTCCACACATGGCCACCACCTAACATCCGTAAACATATCAATGGACCTTCCGTCCGCGACCCCTTCTCACAAAACTCGAAGGTTACGGTCTTCTAAAACACGGGATCCTTAGAGGTTCCTTTATTTCTTACTTGTCATTCTTTCTCGTACTTCTAAACTTATTTAGTAAATGTACACATCTCAAATATTGTTTCTGTTCCCCAATCCTTGGAGTTACTAACCAAACTTGGCCATTATGCTACTTGAATTCCCGCTAAGGCTCTTCTCGGTCCTTACGACCTGATTCCGGTGGAACGCGTCCACAAACTCGTACAATGATTAACCCAACTTGGGCCTGGCATCCTCATGACCCTATCACATAGCGGGACCACTACCAACTGACATCACCCCATGCGATGTCGCCTCCTGATCCTGCCCAGTAGTCATGTCATCTCTGCGGTTCGAAGGACCGCCAGAACTATAAACTCCACCCTGACCTCTACCACGACTGGTCGACATCCAACACCCCGCAGGGACGACAATTTGTGGAGGAAAGGGAATCAACCATCGGCCTCATGGTGAGCCACTCACCGTGCTCTTCTAAAAGGACATACCCTCAGTATATGGCCCGGACGGCCACAACGAAAACAAACACCTGTGCCATAACGGCATTTCCCCGAATGACGCTTACTACAATGGAAACACTGAGGAATAAGTGGTCTCGACTGAGAAAATCCCCTGCTCTTTTGAGAACCTCGACCCCTGGAGCTTGGACCGGCTCCTAAATACCTTGTGGGGTCCAGTATCCCACCTGTGAACTGCGGGGGTATGTACTGGGTAGGCTGGGACGAATATCTCACTTGCTGCTGAGGCAGCTCGTCCAAAAACTCACCGGGATAACCAACCGGTCTAGCCCTCTTACGCTGATCTCCGCGTTGGCCCTCTACCCTGTACACTGTGCATCTTGGCGAATAACCCTCTTGATGAAATCATGCTCGCTATCTTGGTCAATAACATAATGGCTTCCTTCATGACCCTAACGTCTTCCCTAATCGAGAAGCTGAGGCTCTGGTGCTGGGGCCTCAAAACCTGACGTAGAAGAACTCGCCGACTGCGGAACAACATCCGGTATACCCTGGGCATAAGCCCTATCAACTCTCTGAGTCTGACTAGTAGCTCCTGCTACTCCTTTGCCCTTCTTGGCGGCTGTTGCCCTCCTTGGAGGCATAACTGTAACACAAAATCACGTCAGAGAGGAAGTATCTTACTAACACAGCTCTATGGCACGATCTTAGAGTGAGAAGAATAGAAACCAACTCCTAAATGTCCTGTAGCCTCTAGTTTATGGGTGTGGCGCACAACACACCGATAATCAAGACTCTACTAGACACGGTCTGTAGACATTCCGAGGACTGACTGCTCTGATACCACTCTGTCATGCCCTGAACCCCGGGCCCGTGACTGGTGTCCTACCTGAGCACCCTTCTACCTTAACAACTAAGCAAACTGCGGAATTTAAATAACACCCCTTTTTTTATTTTTTTTAACCAACATACGTACAAGGGCAAAGCCGACAAGGCTGCCATATAATATACATGCAAAAGACACTACACTGTACATGAGTCCAATCCCACATATGAATACAGACCTCTAAGAGTTATACTGAACTATGACGGGACAAGGCCCCGCCGTACCCATAACTGTACAAAAGCCTGTACTGAAAGAACTTATACCAAAAAGATAAATTCCCGAACAGAAGGAGCTATCCAAAAACTCTGAGCAGGGTCCTACACCTGCCGATCACCAAACAGCGTACCTAAACCTGCGGCATGAACGCAGCCCCCCGAAGGAGGTCAGTACGAAGAATGTACCAAGTATGTGAAAGCGATGAAATGCGTAATGAAATCATAACAGTCTAAACAAAACAGGAGACATGTATGATTGCCAACCTACAGTACACAATACATAAGCAGTCATATCAAGTCAGGGACGCATGCCCTCAAAGTCACTACTCAAATAACAGTACACAGTGTCTTACTAACAATGAGAGTAAATAGTAGTATACTTACAATATAAAATAGGAAACTCACGATCAAATCATGGGTAGCAAATCCATGGAAACAGGTGGTATAACGTCTTGGGGGTTTACCCCTCATTTATACTCTTACCCTGAGGCAGGTGGTATAACGTCTTGGGGGTTTACCCCTCATTTATACTCTTATCCTGGCGAAGGTGGTAAAGCAGGTGGTATAACGTCTTGGGGGTTTACCCCTCATTTATACTCTTACCCTGGAGAAGGTGGTATAGCGTCTTGGGGGTTTACCCCTCACTTATACTCTTACCCTATCTCAACCGGCCGTCATACAATAAATAAGCAAGTTAGAAATCCCCCTAACTTCTTATTAGTCTTATTCATATACACTCTCATTTTAGTTTACTTAAGGCACTAACATGACATTATAAATCCGGGAATCTAACCCGCCTCCTGGTCACATGCCCCGGAATCCCACATCGCAAGCATGTCCAAGGAGTAGCACAAATAATGGAAGCATACCCGTGGAATCCTTCATCAGCTGTCGATGCGTCCAAGTAAGCTCACAACAAGGCGGTAGGCCACTCCAAGAGTCGCGGCAACGTAATAAAACATAATACTTGCGCTCAAAGGCTATCACCAGCACACATAGGCAAGTTCATAAAATCTATAGACTTTCATTTTATAAACTCAAGGCACTTGTAGAATAATTCTCAATTAAACAAGCCAAAGTACTTATCAAGGCACACTTAGACTAATTCTCAATTAATCAAGCCAAAGTACTTATCAAGGCACACTTAGAATAATTCTCAATTAATCAAGCCAAAGTACTTATCAAGGCACACTTAGAATAATTCTCAATTAATCAAGCCAAAGTACTTATCAAGGCACACTTAGAATAATTCTCAATTAATCAAGCCAAAGTACTTATCAAGGCACACTTAGACTAATTCTCCATTAATCAAGCCAAAGTACTTATCAAGGCACACTTAGAATAATTCTCAATTAATCAAGCCAAAGTACTCATCAAGGCACACTTAGAATAATTCTCAATTAATCAAGCCAAAGTACTTATCAAGGCACACTTAGAATAATTCTCAATTAATCAAGCCAAAGTACTTATCAAGGCACACTTAGAATAATTCTCAATTAATCAAGCCAAAGTACTACATACGTACATTCTTTTCAAAAGACTCCTTTTTATGTAATACCCCAAGATACTAACACCCGTAGTATCAAGGTGTGTCTATTTTTCAAAGTAAGTTACTACACTTTTTAGAAAACTCATTTCAAAGCTTGAAATCAAGTAACTTCAAATTTTCACACTCTAGGCAACTTATGCCTAATAATCAAAATAGACAACTTTCTTAACCTTCTATAAAGCCGTTATAACCAACTTCCCATAAAGCCGTTATAACCCTTTATGGTTTTTAGACAATTTCATTCTTTTTATAACCAAGAGACTTATACTTAAAACCAAGTATCACAAACTTTCAAATCAAGTTTCTTAACTTTCAAAAATACTTCAAGTCTCTTAATATATAGAAAACAAGTTTCTTCTACTTTTACACCTTAAGTAACTCACACCTTTAAAACAAGTTACTTCTCTTAAATCATGTCATTTCTCCTCTTTTAAAACAATTAAGTAAATCACTCATTTGACTCCCCTAAAGTCATTATAATGGACTTTAGGTTTTGGAACTAAGGCACTAGCCAAAAGGTTTGGAAACCACTTCCTTTTCAAGACTCTATGTACTTTAAGTAAAATACTTTCACTTTTTAGAATCCAAACTTCGCTAAGGAAATGGATTATACAACTTACAATTTAAACATCAAAGTACAATCAAGGAAGTACATAGAACAAATTCTATTTTAGGCAATCCAAATACAACCAAGGAATGAATCATTTAAGGAGTAGGACATACTTTCTTTATCTTAAGGAATCATGCTAGAAAAGGAGATAGTTCACATACCTTTTCGGCTAAATCCACAAGCTAAGCCGAATACGCCGTACGTAGAAGTGTCAACCTATAATGGTCACAACAAGACTATCAACTTCTAGTCTCAAACGTAGAATAATACTAAGTATACGGTCTCTAATTCTACGGAAAATCGGGCAGCACTTCCTTTGTTTCTACTCACTTTGCCACCTTTTTCAAGGCCGAATACAATAACCAACACGCCACATTTAAGGCTCAAAACAACAACCAAACAAAGGGGATTACACGCCTTACAATACGTGTAAAATTCCGCCCCACAATTCATACCAAGTAGTTTAAAACTCACTAGCCATTCTCGGCCAACAATAACCAACAATTCAAAGTCTTTTCCAATCCTTTTCCAATTCCAAGTTCTAAGGCCTAACATGTTATATAGTCATAAACAACTACAATTTCCTTCTTTATACAACATGCGACGACTTAAACTAATAATCGACTTGAATTGTAATCTTAAGGCTAACATGCTAGTTTTCGGATTAGGGTTCCAATAGCCAATATAATTATCAAACTTCATACTATACATCTCATGCTTGCTAACAACCATAGCTACAACAACAAGTAATCTCAATTACTAAAACGACAAAAATTATACCTTTATAAGCCCTTAAAATTTCCAAGATTCAAAGTCGCGCCTTAGCAATTCTTAGCTCCTTTCCTTAGGTTCCAATCCGCTCCAAGCACTCCTTAGAAGCCTATGAAGAACTCATCTTCAAGTTCCAACTTCAAAGTTGAAGAACTCCTTAAGTTTCCGCCTTGCGACTAATACGAAAACGTCGTTTTTCTGAAATCTTTCTATTGAGATATCCTTACAATACCCTTAGGGACATTGGGTTAAAGTCTTGTGGCTAATGGATCAAAACTACAAATTTTTTGTGTGGAGGGGAGGCAAACCCGAGAGCTTCTTGGCTAAGCTCAATGTTTCTCTAATATTTTCTAAGTGTAAAATGCCAAGTCTTGCACTAGTATGATATATAAAACACATTGGAGGGTCTAGATTACAACACATGTAAAAATTAGATGAATGGGATCAAGCCAAGTGGCTCTTGACTTAGTCAACAATGTCAAGCTCTACTTGCAAGACTTAGTCTTATACCATGGTCAATGACCATTCTATCCTTACTAATTTCGACCAAGACCAAGTGTGAGGGTGTTATACCCCGTATTTTCAGAGTATGTACGTAAGGACGTACGTAGAAAAATTTGAACTTTAAA
Organism: Przewalskia tangutica; assembly: GCA_029844215.1. Taxonomy (NCBI): domain Eukaryota; kingdom Viridiplantae; phylum Streptophyta; class Magnoliopsida; order Solanales; family Solanaceae; genus Przewalskia; species Przewalskia tangutica. The sequence continues at coordinate 39,545,372 of CM056733.1, forward strand.
GTTGGCTTGGCCGAATTTTTTTTGTGCACAACACCCGGTTAGAGTCGTTTTTCGACGAAACGTTTTACACAACTCGCGTAGGGTAAATTACGGCTATGTCATTTCTAATTTTTGCGGATTTTTCCGAGAGACGAGACGTGTTGGACCAACAAGAGGGCGCCACTTGGCACCCTCTCGTTGGCGATTGGTGGGCGTCCCTTGGACGATTTTCTTGACATTTTTGTCAAGTAGTAGGTAGGATATTTTGTGTGCAAGTTGGCTAGGTACACTTGCCCTAATCTTGGCCTTACACTTGCCTAGCATTTGGCTAAATCTTGGCCATTGGTTGGCCTTTATTTGACCTATAAATACCCCTCCCCTTTGATGAACTTCTTCATCCAAAAATCTCTAAGTCTTGAAAGCTTCTTCCTCCCTTTGTGAGGCCTTTGGCGAGAGCACCCTTCCCCCTTGGCGAGAGTTTCCCTAGTGGGGTTGGCCGAAGGTACACACCCCTAGCCTAGTTGTTTCGTATAATACCCCCATTTTTGTGGTATAGTGATACTCTCAAAAGTATTGTTATAATGCCCAAATTACCTTAGTAGTATACCTTGTAGTATTCTAAGGTTATACCTATCTGAAAAGCCAGTAATACTATTATATTTCCGTCGGTCACCAAAACCAACCCTAAGGAAAATCTCCATGGTTAGTTGGAGTAGTATGTAGAAGTTGGTTAGAACTTCTAAGGGTAGTTTGGAGGCGGAGTTGGGCGCGAGTCGAGCTAAACGTTGCCGGGATCGACTTTATACTTGGATAATTATGGGCTTATCGAGGTAAATATCTTGTCCCTCTATTGTAATTAGAAATTACATGATTGTTAGACTATATAGTTGAAGTATACTATATATAGAACTGAACGTTGTTATCGGCAATGTCTTTGGACTTAAGCTTTGAATAATACTTACGGAAATGTCTCGCGTCTTAAGCGTGTCTAAGAAGAAAGCTTTTCGAACGTAGAGTGCTGAACTGTAATTACATAGGACTGTATTACTGTAGAGGGGTGTAGCTTTTGTATGAGGGAGACTTGTGCACGTCGGATTAGGCGTATAACCCCTGGTTGGCTTGGTAGCCGGCCGATAGAGGTGGAGATTTACGGGGGGAGGTGCTGCCGAATTTTCTGTAGAATGTTCTACGAAGAGACCTAAATGTTAATAAGCGCCTTGTGGCCTTATAGGTGGAAGTACTATGCGTGGCGCGATCTACTTGGCTTAAGGAGTAGCCGGCGGTTTGAGGTACTTGGAGCGTTTTGCTATTAGTCGATAATCGTCGCGAGGTATGTGAACCTCTTCCTATCTCTTCTAGCATGATATGTGTGTAACTATGTAGTATGATAGACGTACATGTGTTAAATGTATTTGATTGGTCTAAAACATAAAGTGTTATAACGGCTTTATGGGAAGTTGGTTATAACAGCTTTATGTAGGTAAGAAAATACTTGTGGTTTTTAAAAAGGGTAACTGATTTGAACTATAACTGGCTGGTTAAGTAATAATAAAGAACTTGAAGTATTTCAAAAGATTTTTGAAAGAAGAAGTAATACTGGGTTTTTGAAATCTTAAGAGTTATACTAGCTTTATGGGAAGTTAGGTATAACGGCTTAAGAATGTTTTCTTGATTTGAATCGAGAATGTGTATCGACAAACCAACTGCAGCGTTAATAAAAGGAAATATTTTGTGATTAAGTATTATTAAAACCAGAGAAACTTCCATCTGCATAGAAGCTAAGATGAGACAAAATGATATTTCTAGATCACGGTTCTTTGTAATAAGATTGTTATAAACAAGAATATCCTACTCACATATAAGGCTTATGTTTTCTCAGATGGTTTAAAAGAGAATTATATTCTTAAATGAATAAGACTATGAACTACGAAACCTTTCTAAAATAAGAACCGTGAACATTTGAAATTAGGCAAACTTGGACGTTTGGAAAATATTGTTGTTACTTGATTTTACAAAGGTAAGTGTTTTGATTTACTTCAAAAGATAATCACTCTATTTTCATATACTACGGGTATTGTGTGACTTTTGTAAACGTAACGTATCTTTTAAAAGATAATAGATGAAGTACTTTGGGAATAGATACCCGATCTTGTTAATCATATATTAGAATGTACCTTGTGTGGATAACTTGATTGTGTTGGTTTGTGATAGCCTTGTAATACTTTCTTGTTGATTTGATAAGTAAACATGCTAGGATGCTACGTGTGTTAGTATCTTGTGATGTTTTGTGTAAAGGGGGTTTCCTCATCGCGCTTAAAGTTGTTTGACTCTCGGTAGTTATGTTGGTATTGTACCACTCACCTTGACTTGTCTCGGAGGTTAAGCCGCCTCCGACGCGGGGGTAGACTTCGGTGATGCAGGACCATGATTCGAGAATACCTCATGCGGGTCGAGGATCCATGCGGAACTACGGGAGTTCCAGGTTAGTGTGCGGCCCTTGTGGTCATGCGGTCTTTGTGGCCATGCGGACTGCGAGTCCAGGACGATGCCGGGGAGTAGCTACCCTCGATGCGAGGAATACCTCATGCGGGCCTATGAGGTTGGCCTATGCGGAGCTACGGAGTTCGGGGCTAGACGCGCACATTTGATCTCGCGGGCGGTGACCGGCTTTGATCATGTGGCGGTCTAGCCGGATATCATGATACGCTTTATGACCTGTTAGAAATGCGTAGGTGTTAGTAGTCGGTTATGCCTTCGTGCCTTACCACATCTTGTTTTATTAGGACACAGGTGGGACCCGGTGTTCATGTGTATTTCTTGGTGCTTTTATATCATAAAGCTAGCGATGAGGAAGGTATTCCACGGCATGATTGATGTTATGGGCGTGAGACCCATAGTTACATTTGAGTGATGACTTTGAGGCGTGAGTCACGACTTGACATATTCGCCTATTTATTGTGAATCGTAGTTTGGTTATCATACATGTCTCTGCTTTATAGACTATTATGATTTCATTTACAGTATTTTTAGTTTCACATACTTGGTACCTGTTGTACTGACCTCCTTCGGGGGGCTGCGTTCATGCCGCAGGTTGAGGTACACCAGTCGTTGATCCTCGCTCTTAGGGTCACAGTTCAGCGTTTGGGAAAGCTCCGTTTCTCCGGAGGCTTATCTTGGTATAGTCCCCTGTTGTTGTAGGTGCTTACATTCGGGGTATGGCGAGCCCTCTCCGTCGTTGTTGTCATATCATTCGTAGAGGTCTGTAGTATTGTTGTGGGCAGGGTGTGTAAAAAGGATTAAACTGTTCATTTTTAAAGAGTTGTTATTTATATATATGCCGAGAGGCCACTTTTCTTCAGATAAACATGTGTCTTCTTTACATTGTATCATGTATTGTGTTTTATGTTCCGCTGATTACTCGATGTTGTATCACTAGGGTGCGGGGTAAGGCACGATCCACGGGCGAGGTTGGTCGTGACAAAAGTGGTATCGAGCGATTAATCCTCGGAAGGTGTCTGACCGTATCGATGGAAGTCTTGATTATCGGTGTTGTGCACCACACCAATAATCGAGAGGCTATAGGATATTTAGGATTGGTTTCTATTCTTCTCACTCTGAGATCGTGCCTTAGAGTCATGTTGTAAGTTGGACCCTCTCACGTATTTCTTTCCCTTACTGCTATGCCTCGCGTAGGCAACCCGGGCGAGAGGCGGCAAAGCGTGAGGCTGCGAGTAGAGTCTGAGGGTTACGAGGCACAGCCCAACCATCACCCGAGTTAGGTTCTTCATTCGGGAGTTATGCTACGTCACCGGCCCAGTGAGTTTAGCGGCGGCGGTAGTTCCTACTACGGCCATGACATTTGAACGCCGGTTCCACGGCCGGAAGCAGAGAATATAGATTGCGAAGAGACAACCTGTTACTAGCTATGGATTTGGCTACTGAGAGTATACCGATGTCTGCGAGTCTTGATGAATATCTTAGAAAGGGGTTGTGCGAGAGTAATTCTTCAGTTAGGATTGAGCATGGCCTGTGTACGGGCTTGTGCGCGGCAGGCCAAGAAACGTAGAGATCGACGGGTTAACGAAGGACAGCAGAAGAGGGCCAGGACAGAAAGGTCCTTTGGCAACTTTCGAGTCGAGTTACCTCACCAGCAGATTAGATTATGCATATCCACGGTCGAAAGGTCCTCGCAGGTTTCGGGGCGTTCGGGGTATGCAGGAGTTGGTCGAGCTCGAGCTTCCGGTTCCACCTTCTGGCGTAGGTTCCGGCCCGGTAGGATTCAGTTTTTCCCCAGTGTTCACAGTGTGACAGACGTCATCCCGGGGAACATCGTCTTTTTGTTGGTGCTCGTATTACCGGCAGCCGTCAGGGCCATGTGTCGAATGGGTGTCCTAGTAGGAGGACTCAGCCTTTAGGATCGGTGGGTAGTTCGTCACCTCCCTTAGTTATCGCCTACGGGCGGGTTTGATTAGAAACGACTAAGGGGTGAAGCGAGAAATCTGAGATAGATCTTTAACCCTCTAGGGATCAGTATGTATGATAAGATGGGTATATCATAAGTGCTATGTTCCAATAGCAGAGTGTAATTTGTGATTAGAAATCTTGGTTAGTTAACCAAGTAAGATTTGGGGGATAGAGAAGGTGTGAGCCTTAGAGCTTTATACGTAGAGACCTTAGAGGAAAGGCCATCTCGAGTAAAGAAGTATTTTATGTTTGACCCTTGTCGGAGTGCATAGTGCACGTAAGCTATGTTTGTGGGATAAGTCCCTGAGTAGTGTGGAATGAAAGAGGGTAGTTGAGCTAAGAAGACCGCTAGGTTTTCGTAACGTGATTAGTGAGAGTTTTCCGGTTCGGGGAGCTAGTGTCTTGCGCGTTGCCGGGTCGGGTTGAGGCCACGTTGCGGGTCAACCCGCGGCATGTATGGTGGTGGGGTCAGTTTGTGGTGGTCCCGCCTTGTGGTAGGGTCACGAGGGTGTTAGGCCCAAGTTTAGTTAACCAGCGTACGAGTTCGTGGATGCATTCGACCAGTAGTCGGGCCGAGGAGGTCAGCCGTCTTGTCTTCTAGCAAAGACCGTTTACTCGGCAGTGTTGATTTATCAGAAAGGTTGTAAGGCTGCACGGGGTGCCTACCTTCACCTTATGACAGACAGTGGAGCCCAGGGTACGGCTGTTTTTGTTTCTGGAAGTTTTACCAAGCAGGGTTAAGAACTCAGGTGAGTCTCAGAATCGCATTCGCCCTCGGGCCAGTGTGTGGATTTCAGGGGTAGTTGTGGGGATTGTTGTCTCCTGTGGAGGGAGTGTTTAAGCTACCATTTCAGTGTTCGGATGTCGCCTTATGAAGCCTTGTAGGGGCGGATGTGTAAGTCGCCGGTCGATTGGTTCGATGTTGGCAAGATTCAGATAGTTGGTTGAGCTTGTTCCGGTATCGTGGATAGGGTAAAGCTTGTCTAGAAGAGGTTCGCGGCTCGGAGAAATCGATGCGGATAATCGGCGGCGCTTAGAGTTCAGTTGTGGTCGGTCTTCTTGAAAGTACCACCCGGGTTGGGTGTGGCGAGTTTTGGTAATCAGAGAGATCTTACCCGAGTTCTTTTGGCCCTTTTGAGTTCATATGAAGAATAGGCGGGTTGCCTATATGTTAGCTTTTGTTCGACTTAGGAGGCAATCGTCCGGTCTTCGTATTATTATGATCGGAAAGTATCGGAGATCCATCCAGTGTTCCCGTTAATGATGACCACGTTAGAGATAGTAACCGAGTTTTGGAAACCGGCGATTTCGAAATGTGGTAAGAGTTCGAGTGTCACGGCGGCCTCGGGGATCGCGACGACGGTACCATTTGTTAGGTCGCGGGTGACACTAGAACCTCGCGGCAAAGTGACAAAAGTGGTATCACGACGAGTAAAGGGAGAAGCGAGCATGTATTGCGGCGAGAGATGTGACCATTTCTTTTGTATGGAGAAAGTGCGAAGGAATTATATTTTAGACCCGGATGGGAGGCGTTTGTGATGTTAGAGGTGTTTCTCGTGGACTTGGATGTAAGTATTTTGCGAGTGTTGTTGTGGCGGTTGTGGCGGGATTGTTCGGTAAGTATAGTAGTGAAGACTATTGGCGCATGTTTGTTTTGAGACTTAGAAGGAACATTCGGACGAATGTTTCTAAGAGAGGGAGAATGTTATACCGTATTTTGAGTATATGCGTGGGGCGTGCGTGAAAAATTTGAACTTTAAAGTTGGCTTGGCGAATTTTTTGTGCACAACACGGTTAGAGTCGTTTTGACGAACCGTTTTACACAACTTCGCGTAGGGTAAATTACGGCTATGTCATTTCTAATTTTGCGGATTTTTCAGAGGCGAGGCGTGTTGGACCAACAAGAGGCGCCACTTGGCACCCTCTCATTGGCGATTTGGTGGGCGTCCCGGGCGATTTTCTTGACATTTTTGTCAAGTAGTAGGTAGGATATTTTGTGTGCAAGTTGGTTAGGTACACTTGCCCTAATCTTGGCCTTACACTTGCCTAGAACTTGGCTAAATCTTGGCCAGTGGTTGGCCTTTACTTGACCTATAAATACCCTCCCTTTGATGAACTTCTTCATCCAAAAATCTCTAAGTCTTGAAAGCTTCTTCCTCCCCTTTGTGAGGCCTTTCGAGAGCACCCCTTCCCCTTGGCGAGAGTTCCCACTAGTGGGGTTGGGAAAGTACACACTAGCCTAGTTATTTTAGTATAATACCCCATTTTTGTGGTATAGTGATACTCTCAAAAGTATTGTTATAATGCCCAAATTACCTTAGTATACCTTGTAGTATTCTAAGGTTATACCTATCTGAAAAGCCAGTAATACTATTATACTTCCGTCGGTCACCAAACCGAAACCACAGGAAAATCTCCATGGTTAGTTGGAGTAGTATGTAGAAGTTGGTTAGAACTTCTAAGGGTAGTTTGGAGCGGGTCGAGCGCGCGGAGTTGGAGCTAAACGTTGCCCGGGATCGACTTTATACTTGGATAATTATGGGCTTATCGAGGTAAATATCTTGTCCTCTATTGTAATTGGAAATTACATGATTGTTAGACTATATAGTTGAAGTATACTATATATAGAATCGAGCGTTGTTATCGGCAATGTCTTTGGACTTAAGCTCGAATAATACTTACGGCAATGTCTCGCGACTTAAGCACGAATAATAAGAAACCTTTTGAAGAAGAGTCTGGCGTAATTACATAGGGTGTATTACGAGAGACTTGTGTAGCTTTTACGTGAGGTAGAATTGTGCACGTCCGGATTAGGCGTATAACCCCGGTTGGCTTGGTAGCGGCCGATAGAGGTGGAGATTTCTGTTGTTGCGGGGAGAGTCGCCGAATTTTACGTAGAATGTTCTCTGAAGAGACCTAAATGTTAATAAAGCGCCTTGTGGCCTTATAGGTGGAAGTACTATGCGTGGCGCGATCTACTTGGCTTAAGGAGTAGCGGCGGTTTGAGGTACTTGGGCGTTTTGCTATTAGTCGATAATCGTCGCGAGGTATGTGAACCTCTTCCTATCTCTTCTAGCATGATATGTGTGTAACTATGTAGTCACGATGAGCGTGCATGTGTTAAATGTATTTGATTGGTCTAAAACATAAAGTGTTATAACGGCTTTATGGGAAGTTGGTTATAACGACTTTATGTAGGTAAGAAAATACTTGTGGTTTTAAAAGTGGTAAGATTTGAACTATAATTTGGTTAAGTAATAATAAAGAACTTGAAGTATTTCAAAAGATTTTTGAAAGAAGAAGTATCTTGGGTTTTGAAAACTTAAGAGTTATACTAGCTTTATGGGAAGTTAGGTATAACGGCTTAAGAATGTTTTCTTGATTTGGAAATCGAGAATGTGTATCGACAAACCACTGCGGCGTTAATAAAGGAAATATTTTGTGATTAAGTATTATTAAAACAAGAGAAACTTCCATCTGCATAGAAGCTAAGATGAGACAAAATGATATTTCCTAGATCATGGCTGCTGTAATAAGATTGTTATAAACAAGAATATCCTACTCACATATAAGGCTTATGTTTTCTCAGATGGTTTAAAAGAGAATTATATTCTTAAATGAATAAGACTATGAACTACGAAACCTTTCTAAAATAAGAACCGTGAACATTTGAAATTAGGCAAACTTGGACGTTTGGAAAATAATGTTGTTACTTGATTTTACAAAGGTAAGTGTTTTGATTTACTTCAAAAGATAATCACTCTATTTTCATATACTACGGGTATTGTGTGACTTTTGTAAACGTAACGTATCTTTTAAAAGATAATAGATGAAGTACTTTGGGAATAGATACCCGATCTTGTTAATCATATATTAGAATGTACCTTGTGTGGATAACTTGATTGTGTTGGTTTGTGATAGCCTTGTAATACTTTCTTGTTGATTTGATAAGTAAACATGCTAGGATGCTACGTGTGTTAGTATCTTGTGATGTTTTGTGTAAAGGGGTTTTCCTCATCGCGCTTAAAGTTGTTTGACTCGGCCGTTATGTTGGTATTGTACCACTCACCTTGACTTGTCTCGGAGGTTAAGCGCCTCCGTCACGGGGTAGACTCGAGTGATGCAGGACCGTGATTCGAGAATACCTCATGCGGGTCGAGGATCCATGCGGAACTACGGAGTTCCAGGTTAGTTCGCGGCCCTTGTGGTCATGCGGTCTTTGTGGCCATGCGGACTGCGAGTCCAGGACGATGCCGGGGAGTAGCTACCCTCGATGCGAGGAATACCTCATGCGGGCCTATGAGGTTGGCCTATGCGGAGCTACGGAGAGTTCCAGGGCTAGACGCGCACATTTGATCTGAGCGAGTGAAACGGCTTTGATCATGTGACGGTTCAGCGGATATCATGATACGATTTATGACCACATTAAATCGTGGGTGTTAGTAGTCGGTTATGCCTTCGTACTTACCTGTCTTTGTTTTATTAGGACACGGTGGGACACAGTGTTCATGTGTATTTCTTGGTGCTTTTATATCATAAACTGCCGGCACTGAGGAAGGTATTCCACGGGCATGATTGATGTTATGGGCGTGAGACCCATAGTTACATTTGAGTGATGACTTTGAGGGCGTGAGTCACGACTTGACATATCGCTATTTATTGTGAGCGTAGTTTGGTTATCATACATGTCTCCCGCTTTATAGACTATTATGATTTCATTTCTGATATTTTCAGTTTCACATACTTGGTACTGTTATCGACCTCCCCGAAGTGCGTTCATGCCGCGAGTTGAGGTACACGATCGTTGATCCTCGCTCTTAGGGTCACGATTCAGCGTTTGGGAAAGCTCGTTTCTCGGAGGCTTATCTTGGTATAGTCCACTGTTGTTGTAGGTGCTTACATTCGGGGTATGACGGAGCCTGTCCGTCGTTGTTGTCATATCATTCGTAAGTGCAGTAATCTTGTGGGCGTGGTGTGTAAAAGGATTAAACTGCATTCATTTTAAGAGTTGTTATTTATATATATGCAGAAAGGCCACTTTTCTTGAGATAAACATGTGTCTTCTTTACATTGTATCATGTATTGTGTTTTATGTTCGTGATTACTCGATGTTGTATCACTAGGGTGCGGGGTAAGGCACGATCCACGAAGGTTGGTCGTGGCGAGAGGTGTCGCCCTCTCATTCGTCCATAAAATTCCGTAATCCTCGTGGGCCCCACAAAACGTAAAATTCCTCGGGTGGGCCCCACATGACCAAATCCGTAAAAAATAAATTTCCATAAGGTTAAGAGTTCCATACTCTTCAAATAATGTTTTTTGAGAATCCAATTCTCAACAACGAACATTTTTCCTTTCCGACGTTCGGAAGATTTTCCGCCGGAAAAACAATTCTTCCTTTCGTACTAATTTCCAAGTCTTGATTCCTTACGTACATTCTCTTATACAAGTCCTGGACTTACGGGGTGTAACACATACCTATTAACTTCTAAGAGTAGAAGGGAACATGAAATATTACTACATGTATATTCCATACATAGAATCATGCCAAAAGAAGGAAGAGGTTCACATACCTCGCGACGATTATCGACTAGTAGCAAAATGCTCCAAAGTACTTCCACCTTGATAGCTATTCCATCCTTCAAGTAGAATATGCTATACTTAGTACTTCAACCTATAATGGCCATAATACGTCCATTAACTTCTTACTTCAAACGTAGAATATTCTAGGTGCTAAGTCACTAAATTCTACGGAAAATCGGACAGCACTTCCTTTGTTTCTACATACTTTGCCACCTTTTCAAGGCCGAATTCAATAACCAAACACGCCACATTTAAGGCCCAATCAATTCAATTAACAATAGGGGATTACACGCCTACTAGACGTGTAAAATTCCGCCCCACAAACGATATCAAACTAATACAAACTACTAGTCCAATTCGGCCACATTGAGTACAATAACACCAATTCATATCCAATTCTATTTCAATCCAAGTTGTTAGCATAACATGATATCAAGTCGCAATCGATTATAACTACTATAATCTTCAAGTAAGCAATATGCGACGATTCTAATAAACGACCAAATTGTAATCCAACTTCACATGGCTTAAATGACATTTCGGATTTAAGGCTACAATCAATCCATAATACTTATAAAACTTCAACACATAAACTTCATTCTAGCAAACATGTAAGGCTAACAACCATATATAATCTTGTAACACTTAAGAGACAAGATTATTACCTCAACGATTCTTAGTCCAACTCCAATTCCGAAGTCGCTCCTTAGCAACTTGGAGCCCCTCCTTGACACTCCAATCCGCTACTTGAGACCCTTAGAACAACACCAACAATTTTCCTTCAATCTTCCAACCAAAACCTAGAAAGGCAACTAGGTTTCCATCTTGCGACTAATACGAAAACTATCTTTTTCCGGGATTTTTCTATTGAGATACACTTACAATACACTCATGAACCTTGGTTTAAAGTGTGGAGCTTAAAGAACAAGAAACAAAAAAATTTCTTTTCTCCCTTTAGTGAACCCGAGAGCTAGTATAGTGAGCTCTTCAATTTCTTGAAAATTTGGCTAAGTGTTGAGTTTGTCTTGCTACTAGTAGTATTATATAGCACAATGGAGGGTCAAGATGTAAACAAATGGGCGGCTTGGATGAGGTCTTATTAAATATGTTATACCCCGTATTTCTAGAGTATGTACGTGAGGACGTACGTACAAAAGTTTAAGCCTTAAGTTAGGCAAGGGACGAAAATTTATGCACAACCCCCGAAAAGAATTGTTTTCCGACGAAACGTTTTCCAAACTTTGCGAAGGGAAAATTACGGTTGCGACATTAATAATTTTTGCGGATTTTTTCGAGAGATGAAATATTTTGGACCAACGAGAGGGCGACACTTGTCGCCCTCAAGTGGACGGCATTGAGGGCTTGGTTGGCACGATTTTGAGGCCTAAAACATGGGTCAATGTTTGGAGTGATTTGTGGGGTAGATGGCTAGGGTGCACTTGTGCAAATCTTCACCCTCCACTTGCCCACCACTTGTCTTGATCTTGGCCATTGAAAGTCCTATAAATACCCCCCCTTAGTTGAAGACTTCTTCATCCACTCCACACTTTCTTTGTCTTGAAAATCCCTCTCCCCCTTAGTGTAGCTCTCGTCCAAGAGCACCGCCTCCCACGTTGTGAGGCCTTTGGGAGAAATACCCCTCTTGAGTGTTGTTCTCGTAAAATACCCCCCCACCTTGGTAGAAAAATACTCTCCAAGTATTGTTACAATTCCAAAATACCTTAGCCTTATACCTTATTGTATTCCAAAGTTACCTCTATACGTAGAGCCCGGAAATACTACATTATATCCTTTTAAGTCACTAAACGAAACCCTAAGGAAAATCTTCATAATTGGTTGAAGTATTAAGAAGAAGTTGCGTAGAACTTCTAAGGGTTGTTTGGAGCGGGTTGGAGCACCCAGAGTAGGAGCTAAACGTTGCTCAGGATCGACATTTAAACTTGGATAATTTTGGGCTTATCGAGGTAAATACTCTTGTCCTTCTATTGTAATTAGAAATTACATACTGTAGTTGTATAGAAATGAGTATAATATATATAGAAGGATGGTATAAGAGAAGAGAATTGAATTGAAGTCACATCAGAAGAATATTAAAGAAGAAGATTGAACTGTACTTACATAGGATTGTATTTCTGATGACTTGTGTAGTTTGTGGGTAGGAAGTCTGCGCTAATTTTCCGTAGAATCTTGTATCTAGATTTATTCTACAGAGTAGTCTAGACATTGATAGACTTATATAACCGTTATAGGTTGAAGTACTGCGAGTAGCGTATTCTACTCGAAGGGTGGAAAAAGGCTAGCAGGATTACAGTACTTTGGAGCGTTTTTCTAATTGTCGATAATCGTCGCGAGGTATGTGATTCTTCCTATCCTCTTGAGCATGATATTTTAAAAGAATATGTATAGTACGGTGAGCGACGTGTGTTAAGCGAGCGTGGTTTCTTTGCGATGTCTTTTGACTTGAGTCTAATAATAAGAATCTTGAAGTATTTCAAAAGAATTAAGAACCGTTTTTGAAAGAAGAGTAATACTTGGTTTTAAAAGCTTAAGAGTTATACTAGCTTTATGGGAAGTTAGGTATAACGACTTAAGAGAGATAAAAGGAACGGTTTACTTAATTGTTTATAAACGCCTTGTATTGATTTCGGAAATGAGAATAAGTATCGAACAAACCACTGCAGCGCTAATAAAGGGAAATGTATTGACTAATTAAGTATTATTAAAACCAGTAGAAACCTCCATCTGCATAGAAGCTAAGATGAGACAAAATGATATTACATTTCCTAGATCATGGCTGCTTTAATAAGATTGTTATAAACAAGAATAACCTACTCACATATAAGGCATATGTTTCTCAGATTGTTTTAAAAGAGAATTATATTATTAAGTGATTAAAACTATGAACTACGAAACCTTTCGAAAATGAGAAACTTGAGCATTTGAAATTAGGCAAACTTGAACGTTTGGAAAATAATGTTGTTACTTGATTTTACAAAGGGAAGTGTTTTGGTTTACTTAAAAAGATAGTCACTCTATTTTTTTATACTACGGGTATTGTGTGACTTTTGTGAAAGAAACGGATTTTTTAAAGAGTTTAGGTATGAAGTACTTTGGGGATAAAAACCCAAACTTGTTAACATAAAGTAGAAAGTACCTTGTGTGAGTAACTTGATTGTGTTGGTTTGTCATAGCCTTGTAATACTTTCTTGTTGATTTGATAAGTAAACATGTTTAGGATGCTACGTGTGTTAGTATCTTGTGATGTTTGTGTAAAGGGGTTTCTCTTGATTGTACTTATGTTGTTTAACGATAAGCCGTTATGATAGTATTGTACCACTCACCTCTTGACATGATCACAGGGGTTGCGCCTCCGTCTGGGGTATACCTCGAGCGATGCAGGACTATGATTCGAGAATACCTCATGCGGGTCCAGGGGACCTATGCGGAGCTACGAGAGTTCCAGGTTAGTGTGCGGTCTTTATGGCCATGCGGTCTAAGTGGCCATGCGGACTGCGAGTCCAGGACGATGCGGGGAGTAGCTACCCTCGATGCGGGGAATACCTGCGCGGGCTATGTGTGTGGCCTATGCGAGCTGCGGAGATTCAGGATTTGTGCGCATTGATCGAGAGGCGAGTGGCCGCTTGATCATATGGCGCGGTCTAGAAAGACCTTGTGATACGGTTTATGACATTGTTGGTGCGTGGGTTTTAGTAGTCGGCTATGCCTTCGTACTTACCGTGCGGTTTTATTATGACACAGTGGGACACGGTGTTCATGTGTATTCCTTGGTGCTTTTATATCATAGGCTGGCGGTGAGGAAGGTATTCCACGGGCATGATTGATGTTGTGGGCGTGAGACCCATAGTTATATTTGAGTGATGACTTTGAGGGCGTGAGTCCCTGACTTGACATGACTGCTTATTTATTGTGAACTGTAGTTTGGTTATCATACATGTCTCTTGCTTTATATAGACTACTATGATTTCATTTACAGTATTTTCAGTTTCACATACTTGGTACTGTTATCGACCTCGCGAGGCTGCGTTCATCTGCGCGGTAGAGGTACACGATCGTCGATCCTCGCTCTTAGGATCACGATTCGCATTTTAGGAAGCTCCGTTTCTCCGGAGGCTTATCTTTGGTATAGTCCCCTGTCATTGTAGGTACTTACATTCAGGGGTTTGGCGGGGCCCTGTCCCGTCGTTGTTATTATAAAACTCTTAGAGTGCATGAAATCTTGTTGTGGCGAGTTTGTAAAGGGGATGTAACTGTTCAAGTGTATGTTTATATATGCCGAAAAGGCAACTTTTATGAATAAATTGTTTCACACTTCATTTTGTTTCATGGTTTGTTTTATATTCCGCTGATTACTCTGATGTATGTCTACTTGGGTGCCCGGGTAAGGCACCAGTCACGGGCCCCGGAACGGGTCGTGACAAAAGTGGTATCAGAGCAGTTAATCCTCGGAAAGTGTCTACAGACCGTATCTAGTAGAGTCTTGATTATCGGTGTGTTGTGCACCACACCAATAATGAGGAGGCTATAGGATATTTAGGATTGGTTTCCATTCTTCTCACTCTAAGATCGTGCTTAGAGATGTGTTATAAGTTGGACCCCTCTAACGTATTTCTTTCCCCTACCAGTTATGCCTCCGCGTAAGGCGGGCCCGAGAAGGCAAAGCGTAGGGAGGCTGCAGTAGAAACACGAGAGGGTTACGAGGGCACAGCCCAACCATCACCCGAGTGGTGCTTCATTCGGGAGTTGCGGCGGCGCCGGTCCCAGAAGTCTAAGCGCGCGGCAGCGATTCCTACTGCGGCCATGATATTTGAACGCCGGTTCCACGACGATGGAAAGTATGGACTGCAAAGAGACGACCCTGTTACTAGTTATGGATTTAGCAACCAGAAAGTATATTATGTACTGATTTATCACGGGTCTTGATAGTATCTAAGAGAGGGTTGTGCAATAGTAGCTCTTCAGTCAAGCATGAGCATGGCCTACGTACAGGCTTATGCGCAGCAGGCCGAGAAACGTAGGGATCGACGGGTTAACCAAGATCGTGAAGAGGCGGTCGGCGAGTCCTTTGGTAACTTTCGAGGAAAATCGCCTCGGCCAGGTGATCGAATCGCACCTCCACCGGTGCAGTGGTCCTCGCGGGGTTCGGGGCGTTCGGGGTATGCAGGAGTTGGTCAGAGCTCCAGGGCTGCTGGTTCGCAGATACACGTAGGTTCCAGCCAGCCGGATTCAGTTTTCCCTCAGTATTCACAGTGTGGCAGGCGTCATCCCGGGGAATGTTGTTGCTTGTTTTACCTGCGGCCGTCAGGGCCATGTGTCGAGAGGATGTTCAAGTAGGAGGGATGCAAGCAGGAGGACTCAGCCTACTAGATCAGTTGCGGATTCAGGGGTTCGGAGAGGAAGGGATGTTAGCCAGAGGAGGCCACCCCCACATCGGTGTGGCCGTTGTGGTAGATGTCATCATGGGGAGTGTCGTGCTTCTTCGACAGCTTGTTTTGCTTGCGGCCAGCAGGGCCATTTTGCGAGAAATTGTCCGACCAGGGGTGGCGCGGATGTATAGACTTCGACGCCTTGGGATCGTGGTGGTTCATCACCTCCTAACTATAAGCCAGGCGGGATTGATTGGAGCAGCAGAGGGGAGTGAAGTAGTAGATACAGGTATATCCTTAACCCTCTAGAGATTTGTATGTGTGATAAGATGAGTATATCTTAAAGTGTTATGTTCAGATAGCATTGTGTCAATTGTGATTAGAAATCATGGTTAGTTAGAAGGGTAAGATTGGGGATAAGGAAAGTGTTACACCCCGTATTTTCAGGACATGCTTTAAGAACGTACGTAAGAACTCGCAAGTGTTAAGATTTGAGATTTGTAAAAAAAATTATCGGAATTGTGAAATTTGCGGAAAACGTAATATTGTGACGAATGGGAGGGCGACACTTGTCACCCCCCTTATTGATGCCTTGGACGAAATAGGCATGGCCAAAATGGTCATTGACCATAGTCTTAAGATGACAAAGTCTTCCTATTAATGAGCTTGAGTTTCTTGACCAAAGTCAAAGGTCCTAAGTCTTGATATTTTATAAGACTTCATCTAAACCACCCATTTGGTTACATCTTAACCCTCCATGCCCCTTTATTACACTACTAGTAGCAAGAGTATGTCATTACACTTAGAAAAATTTCCACAAAATTGAAGAACTCAAGGAATAGCTCTCGGCTTCCCTCCACTTTCAAAAGGAAAAAATTTTCGTTTCTTGTCCATTAAGCCCCACACTTTAAACCAAGGTTCATGAGGGTATTGTAAGTGTATCTCAATAGAAAAACCCCGGAAAAAGAGAGTTTTCGTATTAGTCGCAAAGCGAAAACCTAGTGGCTTTCTAGGTTTTGGATTGGAGGTTTGAAGGAAAGTTGTTGGTGTGGTTCTAAGGGTCTCAAGGAGCGGATTGAGGTGTCTTGACGAGGCTCTAGGTTGCTAAGGAGCAACTTCGGTTTTGAAGATTTGATTACAATTCGTTGAGGTATAATCTTGTTCTTTGAAAGTGTTACAAGATTATTTATATTGTTGTTGTTAGCTTTACATGTTGCTAGCATGAAGTTGTTAAGTTGAAGTTAATAAGTATTATGGATTACTTGTAGCTTAAGTTCGAAATGAAAAGTAAGTCATGTTAAGTTGGAATACAATTTGATCGTTACTAGAATCGTCGCATGTAATTGACTTGAAGATTCTAGTAGTTATATTTGGTTGCGACTAGATATCATGTTATGCTACCAAGTTGGATTGAAATGGAAATTGAATAAGAATTGGTATTGTTGAACTCAAGGCGCCGAATTTGTACTTGTGGTTTGTAATAGTTTGTTAATTAATTGTATTGAACTACCTACATATTGTGGTGAGCCAATTGAAATTTGTATAGTTAATTATTTGTATTGACCTTCTATATTGTTGTGAGCTAATTGGGGCTGTTTGGCTATTGTATTTGGCCTTGAAAAAGGTGGCAAAGTAAGTAAAAACAAAGGAGGTCTTGTCAGATTTTCTATAGAATTTGGCGACTTAGCACTTAGAATATTCTACGTTTGAAGTAAGAGGTTAATGGACGTATTGTGACCATGATAGGTTGAAGAACTAAGTATAGCGTATCCTACTTGAAGAATGGAATAGCTCAAGGTTGAAGTACTTTGGAGCATTTTACTACTTGTCGACAAGCGTCGCGGTATGTGAACCTCTTCTTTCTTTGGCATGATCCTACGTATGAAATCTCCATGTGATAGTATTTCAAGATTTCTTCTACTCTTAGAAGTTAAGAAGTATTTGCATTGTTGAATCTAAGTTAAGAGTATGTTTAAATTGTCCTAAGTCCTTACTAGGTCTTATGGGAGGCGTTGGTAAGAATGGTTAGGAAGTTATGAGATTTGATTTAAAGGCTATGTGTCTTGATTTGTTTAAAGTAAGTAAGTGGATTTTATGTTCGAAAATGACTTGAATTTATATGTGAAAAGGGGATTGATTTTAAAGGTGGAAGTTATATGATTTTAAGAGAATAAGTTACTTGGTTTTTGAAGTGTATGGAACTTTATATTTTTTATAAGTAAATGGACTTTAAAGAATGTATGTTATGAAGTTTTAAGACTATGAACTTTGGTTGTCTTTGAAGGATTTTGAAACTTTATTTTTCAAGTTATGGGACTTGATTTCTAAAGTATTGATGACATGATTTTATAAGTATAAGCGACATGATTTTAAAGAGTGTATGCTACGAGGTGTTAAGACCATAAGCCTTGATTATAAGTGGAAAGGACTAAATTTTAAAAAGTATGGCTTAATTTATTTGAAAGTTAAGAAGGTGGTTTCCAAAGAGTATGTGACTTGAGCTTTAAAAGAAATGAGGTTTTATGATTCTTTTAAGTATGTATGTACGTAGTATTTTTGGATCTAGTTTTCCTAATGTTGTAAGAATAAAAGTGTCTTAAGTTCTCAAAATGAAAGGTTGTTATAATAGCTTTATGGGAAGTTGATTATGGCGACTTAAGAAGAAGTGAAAAGATGGTTTAAAAATGTTATGTAAGGAAAATACAGGAGCCTACGAATAGGCGGATTACGTTATAAAATACAGGAGCCTACGAATAGGTCGGATTACGTTATGAAATACAGAGCCTACGAATTGGCGGATTACGTTATAAAATACACCGAGCCTACAAATAGGCGGATTACGTTATGAAATACAGAGCCTACAAATAGGCGGATTACGTTATGAGATACACCGAGCCTAAAAATAGGCGGATTACGTTATGAGATACAGAGCCTACACATAGGCGGATTCGCCATATTACCCCGAGCCTACATGCGTAGCGGGTTACGCCACAAGACACCGAGCTCGCGGGAGGCGGATTATGCTACATGATTCCACAAGACACCGAGCTCCACAGGCGGATTATGCTACATGATTCCACGATGCAGAGCTCCACAGCGGGCTGGATTATGCTACATGATTCCACGAGACACCGAGCCCCACAGGCGGGCGGATTATGTCACATGATTCATCGATTACCGTGTCCATAAATGGGCGGATTATGTTATGTAAGATAAGTAAGTTATGTGGAAAAACTTGATTAACCTCTTAAGTATGTATGTAAGAATATGATGTTAAATCTTATGGAAAGAAGGAATGGAGCAGTTAATATACGAGTGATTTCGGGAGTTAAAAATGGCATTCTTTTATGCTGATTATGATTTGATTCTTGCGTTATTTACATTCCATATTTCGTACTGTTATGCGGCCCCGGAGTGCGTTCATGTCCGCAGTTTAGGTATTGCGGTGTGGATCCGCGAGCTTAGGATCTGGTTCAGCATTTTTAGATGGCTCAGATGTTGGAGTTGTCATGGCTATGTATATTCGGGGTATGGCGGGGCCTGTCCTCATGATTGTAATTCTTAGAGGTGCAGTAGTCACATATTGTGGGTGTTTGTAAAGAAAGGCAACCGCCGTTTATGTATGACGTCGAAAGGTAGCCTGTCGGTGACACTGTTGTTTTACTTAGTTGTTTTATTTATAAGTTTCATGTATGTTCATTGATTATCTCGATGTTTACAGTAAGGGTGCCTGGGTAGGGCACGATCGCGATCCCGGGTCGGGTCGTGACAAAAGTGGTATCGAGCGATTAGTCCTCGGAAAGTGTCTGAGGCCAGGTGTCTAGTAGAGTCTTGATTATCGGTGTGTTGTGCACCACATCTATAATCGGGAGGTGCAGGACATTTAGGATTGGTTTCCATTCTTCTCACTCGAGATCGTGCGATAGAATTTGTATTGTTAGGGTCGTCCTCCCTAACGAGTTATGTTAATTGCAGCTACGAGAAAGCGTGATGACCGGGAATGACTATGTGGATTGCGTATCCGGTTGGTAATGATTATAGTATAGTTGGTATTGTGACATACATCTATACGGAGTTATGTATGAGGTCGACGCGTGTTGCCTAGAATAATTTTAGATTACCAGAATTGGTAAAGACTAACTAGATCTGGGAAGGTATGGTATAGTTAATGAATTTCGCCAAGGTTTTGTGTTTTATTTTGAGGTAATTGGGAAAGGATGAGATGTCGATAGGGTAGTGAACCCTAAGAAGCCATATTAAGGAACCTAACTGAATGTCATGTTAATAGATTGCTGTGTAGTAAGCTTAAGAGAATTATACGGATGAGGTCCGGATAGAGTAAGCAATGGCTATTGTGATCGAGACAACATGGTTTTGGTATTATGAGAAGTTTTTGTACAGTTCTTGGGACCGTAAGGTGGGCGTGGAGCATGGAAATGCGAGCCTAAGAATATTGATTCGCGAGACCTTAGGTATATAAGGTTTTCTCCGCAATAAGATTTTAAGTCGGACGAGGATAAGAGTTAAGTGCGACCGAGTGGTTGAGGACTATTACGGGTCTCCCATGGCCTGGAATAGAGTGGGATCAGTTGGTAGTAGTTCCGCCACGTGGCGAGTCACGAGCGCAAGGCCCAAGTTTAGTTAATTGTTTTACGGGTTCGTGGACGCGTTCCAGAACCAGTCATGGCGGAAATGGCCTTATGTTGTTTTATAGAGTGACTCCAAAGGTTTGAGGCAGTCGGTATGGAAGTTATGTATGTATGTTAGAAGGAGTTGGAAGTGCGAAAAGATAATCTCTTTTGGGCTTATGATGAGGATATGCGTGTGCAGGTATTAGGGCCATGTGTGGCATTGTTGGTATGTCGGGGTGGTGAAAGGAAACTATGTCGCTAATTATATGTTTGACTCAGAAAGAACATTCGAGGGCGAATGTTTCTAAGGGGAAGAATGTTACACCGTATTTTCGTGACATGCTTTAAGAACGTGCGTAAGAACTTCATGAGTGTTAAGATTTGAGATTTGTAAAAAATTATCGAATTGTGAAATTTGCGGAAACGTAATATTGTGACGAATGGGAGGCGACACTTGTCACCCCCCTTATTGATGCCTTGGACGAAATAGGCATGGCCAAAATGGTCATTGACCATAGTCTTAAGATGACAAAGTCTTCCTATTAATGATCTTGAGTTTCTTGACCAAAGTCAAAGGTCCTAAGTCTTGATATTTTATAAGACTTCATCTAAACCACCCATTTGGTTACATCTTAACCCTCCATGCCCCTTTATTACACTACTAGTAGCAAGAGTATGTCATTACACTTAGAAAAATTTCCACAAATTGAAGAACTCAAGGAATAGCTCTCGGCTCCCTCCACTTTCAAAAGGAAAAAATTTTAGTTTCTTGTCCATTAAGCCCACACTTTAAACCAAGGTTCATGAGGGTATTGTAAGTGTATCTCAATAGAAAAACCCGGAAAAAGAGAGTTTTCGTATTAGTCGCAGCGAAAACCTAGTGGCTTTCTAGGTTTTGGATTGGAGGTTTGAAGGAAAGTTGTTGGTGTGGTTCTAAGGGTCTCAAGGCGGATTGAGGTGTCTTGACGAGGCTCTAGGTTGCTAAGGAGCAACCGGTTTTGAAGATTTGATTACAATTCGTTGAGGTATAATCTTGTTCTTTGAAAGTGTTACAAGATTATTTATATTGTTGTTGTTAGCTTTACATGTTGCTAGCATGAAGTTGTTAAGTTGAAGTTAATAAGTATTATGGATTACTTGTAGCTTAAGTTCGAAATGAAAAGTAAGTCATGTTAAGTTGGAATACAATTTGATCGTTACTAGAATCGTCGCATGTAATTGACTTGAAGATTCTAGTAGTTATATTTGGTTGCGACTAGATATCATGTTATGCTACCAAGTTGGATTGAAATGGAAATTGAATAAGAATTGGTATTGTTGAACTCAAGGTGGCCGAATTTGTACTTGTGGTTTGTAATAGTTTGTTAATTAATTGTATTGAACTACCTTCATATTGTGGTGAGCCAATTGAAATGTATAGTTAATTATTTGTATTGACCGCCTTCTATATTGTTGTGAGCCAATTGGGGCTGTTTGGCTATTGTATTTCGGCCTTGAAAAGGTGGCAAAGTAAGTAAAAACAAAGGAGGTGTTGTCCGATTTTCTATAGAATTTGGCGACTTAGCACTTAGAATATTCTACGTTTGAAGTAAGAGGTTAATGGACGTATTGTGACCATGATAGGTTGAAGAACTAAGTATAGCGTATCCTACTTGAAGAATGGTATAGCTCGAGTTGAAGTACTTTGGAGCATTTTACTACTTGTCGACAAGCGTCGCGGTATGTGAACCTCTTCTTTCTTTGGCATGATCCTACGTATGAAATCTCCATGTGATAGTATTTCAAGATTTCTTCTACTCTTAGAAGTTAAGAAGTATTTGCATTGTTGAATCTAAGTTAAGAGTATGTTTAAATTGTCCTAAGTCCTTACTAGGTCTTATGGGAGACGTTGGTAAGAATGGTTAGGAAGTTATGAGATTTGATTTAAAGGCTATGTGTCTTGATTTGTTTAAAGTAAGTAAGTGGATTTTATGTTCGAAAATGACTTGAATTTATATGTGAAAAGGGGATTGATTTTAAAGGTGGAAGTTATATGATTTTAAGAGAATAAGTTACTTGGTTTTGGAAGTGTATGGAACTTTATATTTTTTTATAAGTATAAGTAAATGGACTTTAAAGAATGTATGTTATGAAGTTTTAAGACTATGAACTTTGGTTGTCTTTGAAGGATTTTGAAACTTTATTTTTCAAGTTATGGGACTTGATTTCTAAAGTATTGATGACATGATTTTATAAGTATAAGCGACATGATTTTAAAGAGTGTATGCTACGAGGTGTTAAGACCATAAGCCTTGATTATAAGTGGAAAGGACTAAATTTTAAAAAAGTATGGCTTCTTAATTTATTTCGAAAGTTAAGAAGGTGGTTTCCAAAAGAGTATGTGACTTGAGCTTTAAAAGAAATGAGGTTTTATGATTCTTTTAAGTATGTATGTACGTAGTATTTTTGGATCTAGTTTTCCTAATGTTGTAAGAATAAAAGTGTCTTAAGTTCTCAAAAATGAAAGGTTGTTATAATAGCTTTATGGGAAGTTGATTATGACGACTTAAGAAGAAGTGAAAAGATGGTTTAAAAATGTTATGTAAGGAAAATACACCGAGCCTACGAATAGGCCGGATTACGTTATAAAATACACCGAGCCTACGAATAGGTCGGATTACGTTATGAAATACACCGAGCCTACGAATTGGCCGGATTACGTTATAAAATACACCGAGCCTACAAATAGGCCGGATTACGTTATGAAATACACCGAGCCTACAAATAGGCCGGATTACGTTATGAGATACACTGAGCCTAAAAATAGGCCGGATTACGTTATGAGATACACCGAGCCTACACATAGGCCGGATTACGCCATATTACCCCGAGCCTACACATAGGCCGGGTTACGCCACTGATCTGACACCGAGCTCACGGGAGGTGGATTATGCTACATGATTCCACAGTACACCGAGCTCCACAGGCGGGCTGGATTATGCTACATGATTCCACAAGATGCAAGGCCCCACAGCGGGCGGATTATGTCACATGATTCATCAAGACACCGTGTCCATAAATGGGTCGGATTATGTTATGTAAGATAAGTAAGTTATGTGGAAAAACTTGATTAACCTCTTAAGTATGTATGTAAGAATATGATGTTAAATCTTATGGAAAGAAGGAATGGAGCAGTTAATATACGAGTGATTTGGAGTTAAAAATGGCATTCTTTTATGCGATTATGATTTGATTCTTGCACGTTATTTACATTCCATATTTGATTTTTGTTATCGGCCCCTTGAGGCTGCGTTCATGTCCGCAGTTTAGGTACAGCGGTGTGGATCCGCGAGCTTAGGATCTGGTTGAAGCATTTTAGATGGCTCGATGTTCGGAGTTGTCATGGCTATGTATATTCAGGTATGGTGGGCCCGGTCCTCCACGATTGTAATTCTTAAGTGCAGTAGTCACATATTGTGGGTCCATTTGTAAAGAAAGCGAGGCAAGCGCCGTTTATGTATGTACGTCGGAAGGTAGCCTATCGGTGACTGTTGTTTTACTTCCGTTGTTTTATTTATAAGTTTCATGTATGTTCCGCTGATTATCTCTGATGTTTACCTGTAAGGGTGCCCAGGTAGGGCACCAGTCGCGGTCCCGGGGTCGGGTCGTGACAGAAAGTGTGAGCCTTAGAGTTTTATACGTGGAGACCTTAGAGGAAAGGCCATTGTTACACCCCGTAAGTTCAGGACATGTGTAAGTGAAGGTACGTAAGGAAACAAGACTTGGACATTAGTACGAAAGGAAGAATAGTTCTTCCGACGGAAAATCTTCCGGACGTCGGAAAGGAAAAATGTTCGTTGTTGAGAATTGGATTCTCAAAATACATTATTTGAAGAGTATGGAACTCTTAACCTTATGGAAATTTATTTTACGGATTTGGTCACGTGGGGCCCACCCGAGGAATTCTACATTTTTGTGGGGCCACGAGGTTCTGAATTTTATGGACGAATGAGAGGCGACACGTGGCACCCCATAAGTGGCCTTGGGCGTTTTAGCAAGGCTAAAATGGTCATTGACCATGGTAGAAGATAAGTCTTCAAAGCTTGATATTGTTGACAAGTCAACTTGTCCACTAGGCTTGATCAGTGATCTTCATCCTAACCTCACATTTGTGGACATCTAAACCCTCCTTTGTGTTATAAGTATACTACTAGTGCAAGACTTGTCATTTAACACTTAGAAAAATTAGAACTCATTTGTGCCATGAAATTGTGCTCTCGGGTTGCTCCTCCCACACACACAAAAAATTTGTGATTTTGATCCATTAGCCACAAGACTTTAACCCAATGGTCCTAAGGGTATTGTAAGGTAATCTCACTAGAAAGATTTGGAAAACGTATTTTTACGTTAGTCGCAAGGCGGAAACTAAGTGAGTTCTTCAACTTTGAAGTTGGAACTTGAAGATGGGTTCTTCATAGGCCTCTAAGGAGTGCTTGGAGCGGATTGGAACTTAAGGAAAGGAGCTAAGAATTGCTAAGGCGCGACTTTGGATCTTGGAAATTTTAAGGGCTTTGAAAGGTATAAATTTTGTCGTTTTAATAGTTAAGGCTTACTTATGATTGTAGCTATGGTTATTAGCAAGCATGAGATATATAGTATGAGTATTGATAAGGATATTGGCTATTGGAACCCTAATCCGAAATCTAGCATGTTTAACTTTAAGATTTCAATTCTAGTCGATTATTAGTCTAAGCGTCGCATGTTGTATAAAGAAGGAAATTGTAGTTGTTGAAGTTGTTTAGACTATATAACATGTTAGACCTTAGAACTTGGAATTTTAAGAAGGATTGAAAAGGACTTGTGTTGAGTCATTGTTGGCCGAGAATGACTAGTAAGTATCGAACTACGCCATTATGAATTGTGGGCGGAATTTTACACGTATTGTAAGGCGTGTAGTCCCTTTTGTTTGGTTGTTGTTTAGAGCCTTAAATGTGGCGTGTTGGTTATTGTATTCGACCTTGAAAAAGGTGGCAAAGTGAGTAGAAACAAAGGAGGTGCTGCCCGATTTTCCGTAGAATTAGAGACCATATACTTAGTATTATTCTACGTTAGAGACTAGAAGTTGATAGTCTTGTTGTGACCATTATAGGTTGACAAATTCTACGTACGGCGTATTCGGCTTAGCTTGTGGATTTAGCCGAAAAGGTATGTGAACTATCTCCTCTTCTAGCATGATTCCTTAGAATAAAGAAAGTAAGTTCTACTCCTTGAATGATCCATTCCTTGCTTGTATTTGGATTGCCTAAGATAGAATTTGTTCTATGTACTTCCTTGGGTGTACTTTGATGTTTAAATTGTAAGTAGTATAATCCATTTCCTTAGGGAAGTTTGGATTCTTAAAAGTGAAGGTATTTTTCTTAAAGTACATAGAGACTTGAAAAGGAAGTGGTTTTCCAAATCTTTTGACTAATGCCTTAGTTCTAAAACCTAAAGGTCATTATAATGACTTTAGGGGAGTCAAAGGAGTGATTTACTTATTTGATTTAAAGAGGAGAAATGACATGATTTAAGAGAAGTAACTTGCGTTAAGGGTGAAGTTACTTGAAGTTTAAAAAGTAGAAAACTTGTTTTCTAACTAGTAAGAGACTTGAAGTATTTTGAAAGTTAAGAACTTGATTTGTAAGTATGTGATACTTGGTTTTAATAGTATAAGTCTCTTGGTTATTGAAGGAATGGATACGTCTAAAACCATAAAGGGTTATAACGGCTTTATGGGAAGTTGGTTATAACGGCTTTATGGAAGGTTTAGAAAGTGGTCTATTTTGATTAAATCGGCATAAGTTGCCTAGATTGTGAAAATTTGGAGTTACTTGATTTCAAGCTTTGAAATGAGTTTTCTAAAAGTGTAGTAACTTACTTTGAAAAATAGACACGCCTTGATACTACGGGTGTTAGTATCTTGGGGCTTTACATAGAAAGGAGTCTTTTATAAAAGAATGTACGTATGTAGTACTTTGGCTTGATAAATTGAGAATTTGTCTAAAGTGTGCCTTGATAAGTACTTTGACTTGTTAAAAGAGAATTATTCTATGTATGCCTTGATTAGTACTTTGGCTTGTTAAATGAGAATTTATTCTATTTGTGCCCGGATAAGTACTTTGGCTTGTTAAATGAGAATTTATTCTATTGGTGCCCGGATTAGTACTTTGGCTTGTTAAATGAGAATTTATTCTATTTGTGCCCGGATAAGTACTTTGGCTTGTTAAATGAGAATTTATTCTATTTGTGCCCGGATAAGTACTTTGGCTTGTTAAATGAGAATTTATTCTATTGGTGCGGATAAGTACTTTGGCTTGTTAAATGAGAATTTATTCTATTTGTGCGGATAAGTACTTTGGCTTGTTAAATGAGAATTTATTCTATTTGTGCGGATTAGTACTTTGGCTTGTTAAATGAGAATTTATTCTATTTGTGCCACGATAAGTACTTTGGCTTGGTTAATTTAGAACTTGCCTATATGTGCCGGTAATAGCCTTTGAGTGCAAGTACTATGTTTTATTACGTTGTCGCGACTACCGGTTGAAGGGTCTATGCAGTTGTAAGTTCTTGGACGTCGACAAGCGGTGATGTGGGATTCACGGGTATGCTTCCGTTATTTGTAGTATTTGGGTTAAATTCCCGGATTTCTTTTTATAAAAGACATGGTGGTGCTTATGTCTTGTTTGATGGTCACGAGATAGGGTAAGAGTGTAAGTGGTACAACACCCCAAGAGATGCTATACCACTTGTTTTACCACCTTCTCGAGTAGAGTATATGTGAGGGTAAACCCCAGATGCTATACCACCCGCTTTACCTTCTCCAGGTAGAGTATATGTGAGGGTACACCCCAAGATGCTATACCACCTGTTTACCACCTTCTCCAGTAGAGTATATGTGAAGGTACACCCCAAGATGCTATACCACCTGTTTACCACCTTCTCCGGTAGAGTATATGTGAAGTGTACACCCAGACGCTATACCACCGCTACCACCTTCTCCGTGGTAAGAGTATAAGTGAGGGTAAACCCCCAAGATGCTATACCACCGGTGGGACTTGGTATTCATGTATGCCTATTGGTGTTGTACTATATCATGGACTGCCGGCAGTGAGGAAAGATTCCACGGGCATGATTGATGTTATGGGCGTGAGCCCCAGGGTGATATTTGGGTAATGACTACGAGCTGCGTCCCGACTTGATATATCGCTTATGTATTGTGTATCGTAGGTTTGCTATCATACATGTCTCTGCTTTGTTTAGATGTTATGATTTCATTCTGATTTCATCGCTCACATACTTGGTACATTTTTAAATCGACCTCCTTGAGGCTGCGTTAAATGCCGCAGTTTAGGTGCATGATTCGGTGATCGGCAGTGTAGGATCCTCGGGAGTTTTGGATAGCTCCTCTATTAGGAGTTTATCTTTGGTATATGTCCTTGATGCAGGCTTTATGCAGTTTGGAGTACGGCGGGGCCTTGTCCGTCATGGTTCGATTTAACTCACAGAGTGCGTATTCATATGTGGGATTGGACTCGTGTGCAGTGTAGTGTCTTTTGTTTATGTATATTATATGGCAGCCTAGTCGGCTTTGCCTTACACGTACGGTTGTTTTAAAAAAAATGAGCTGTTATTAATTTCCGCAATGTACTTAGTTGTTAAGGTAGAAGGGTGCCCAGGTAGGGCACCAATCCACGGCTTGGGTTGGGCGTGACAGTGGTATCGAGCGATCGGTCCTCGGAATGTCTACAGACCGTGTCTAGTAGAGTCTTGATTATCGGTGTGTTGCGCGCCACACCCATAAGCAGGAGGCTACAGGACATTTAGGAGTTGGTTTCTATTCTTCTCACTCTAAGATCGTGCCATAGAGCTGTGTTAGTAAGAAAATTCCTCTCTGACGTATTGTTGTGTTCTGATTATGCCTCGAGGAGGGCGGCTGCCCGAAGGGCAAAGGAGTAGCGAGGCTACTAGTCGGACTCGAGAGAGTTGATAGGGCTTGTGCCCGTGGTATCTGGATGTTGTTCGCGATCGGCGAGTTCTTCTGCGCGGGTTTGAGGCCCAGACACGAGCCTCGGTTTCTCGGTTAGGAGAAGACTATAGGGTCATGAGGGAAGCAGTTATGTTATTGACCAAGATAGCGGTGCTAGCAGTTGTAAGTGATAGTACCCCAGAGGTAGGGATACTTTGATTAGTAAAGTGAGAAGTAAGAATGTTGACAAGAATGATAGGTGAACTGAGACTATAGTTGTATAAAGTTCACAAGTTGTAATTACCCCGTACAAGTGTAAGACCGATAGGGACGATTGTGCAGTAGAAATACTTTGGCTTATGTGACGAACCTCTAGTGAATAGGGGGTAGGGTAAGAAGTACCTTGGGATAAGAGAGAGATTTATTTGGACTAAGAATGAGAAGTTAAGCGTGACGATGAGTCGGGTTATGGACTCATTTCGGGTCAGCCGATAGTTTGGATTGGGGTGATGTCAGTTAGAAATGGTCCCGTTATGTGGTAGGGTCCTGAGGGTGCCAGGCCCAAGTTTAGTTAATCGTTGTACGAGTTTGTGGACGCGTTCCACCGGAACTAGGTCGTAAGGACCGAGAAGAGCCTTAGCGGAAATTCAAGTAGCATAATGGCCAAGTTGGTTAGTAACTCCAAGTTGGGAATAGAAACAGAATTTGAGAATTTATACGTGTACTAGATAAGTTTGAAAGCCCGAGAAAGTATGACAAGTAAGGAAAGAAAGGAACCTCTAAGGATCCCGCGTTTGGGAAGACTGTAACCTTCAAGTTTTGTGAGAAGGGACCACGGACAGAAGGTCCATTATTATGTTTACGTATGTTATGTGATGGCCATGTGTGGCATCGTTGGTCTTGTGCAGTTTGATTGTTAGGCATAGTATAGAGATTGTGCCGGAGTTTGTATAGCTTGGCCACCGACTAAGAACATTCGGGGACGAATGTTTCTAAGGGGGGAAAAATGTTACACCTCGTAAGTTCAGGACATGTGTAGCGAAGTGCGTGAAACAAGACTTGGACATTAGTACGAAAGGAAGAATAGTTCTTAGACGGAAAAATCTTAGGACGTCGGAAAGGAAAAATGTTCGTTGTTGAGAATTGGATTCTCAAAATACATTATTTGAAGAGTATGGAACTCTTAACCTTATGGAAATTTATTTCTGGATTTGGTCACGTGGGGCCCACAGAAATTCTACATTTTTGTGGGGCCCACGAGGGTTACGGAATTTTATGGACGAATGAGAGGGCGACACGTGGCACCCCCATAAGTGGCCTTGGACGTTTTTAGCAAGGCTAAAATGGTCATTGACCATGGTAGAAGATAAGTCTTCAAAGCTTGATATTGTTGACAAGTCAACTTGTCCACCTAGGCTTGATCCAAGTGATCTTCATCCTAACCTCACATTTGTGGACATCTAAACCCTCCTTTGTGTTATAAGTATACTACTAGTGCAAGACTTGTCATTTAACACTTAGAAAAATTAGAACTCATTTGTGCCATGAAATTGTGCTCTCGGGTTGCTCCTCCCACACACAAAAAAAATTTTGATTTTGATCCATTAGCCACAAGACTTTAACCCAATGGTCCTAAGGGTATTGTAAGGTAATCTCAATAGAAAGATTTCGGAAAAAACGTATTTTTACGTTAGTCATGGCGGAAACTAAGTGAGTTCTTCAACTTTGAAGTTGGAACTTGAAGATGGGTTCTTCATAGGCCTCTAAGGAGTGCTTGGGCGGATTGGAACTTAAGGAAAGGAGCTAAGAATTGCTAAGGCGACTTTGGATCTTGGAAATTTTAAGGGCTTTGAAAGGTATAAATTTTGTCGTTTTAATAGTTAAGGCTTACTTATGATTGTAGCTATGGTTATTAGCAAGCATGAGATATATAGTATGAGTATTGATAAGGATATTGGCTATTGGAACCCTAATCCGAAATCTAGCATGTTTAACTTTAAGATTTCAATTCTAGTCGATTATTAGTCTAAGCGTCGCATGTTGTATAAAGAAGGAAATTGTAGTTGTTGAAGTTGTTTAGACTATATAACATGTTAGACCTTAGAACTTGGAATTTTAAGAAGGATTGAAAAGGACTTGTGTTGAGTCATTGTTGGTAGAGAATGACTAGTAAGTATCGAACTACGCCATTATGAATTGTGGGGCGGAATTTTACGTATTGTAAGGCGTGTAGTCCCTTTTGTTTGGTTGTTGTTTAGAGCCTTAAATGTGGCGTGTTGGTTATTGTATTCGACCTTGAAAAGGTGGCAAAGTGAGTAGAAACAAAGGAGGTCTTTGCCAGATTTTCCGTAGAATTAGAGACCATATACTTAGTATTATTCTCGTTAGAGACTAGAAGTTGATAGTCTTGTTGTGACCATTATAGGTTGACAAATTCTACGTGCAGCGTATTCGAAGCAGCTTGTGGATTTAGCCGAAAAGGTATGTGAACTATCTCCTCTTCTAGCATGATTCCTTAGAATAAAGAAAGTAAGTTCTACTCCTTGAATGATCCATTCCTTGCTTGTATTTGGATTGCCTAAGATAGAATTTGTTCTATGTACTTCCTTGGGTGTACTTTGATGTTTAAATTGTAAGTAGTATAATCCATTTCCTTAGGGAAGTTTGGATTCTTAAAAGTGAAGGTATTTTTCTTAAAGTACATAGAGACTTGAAAAGGAAGTGGTTTTCCAAATCTTTTGACTAATGCCTTAGTTCTAAAACCTAAAGGTCATTATAATGACTTTAGAAGTCAAAGGAGTGATTTACTTATTTGATTTAAAGAGGAGAAATGACATGATTTAAGAGAAGTAACTTGCGTTAAGGGTGAAGTTACTTGAAGTTTAAAAGTAGAAGAAAACTTGTTTTCTAACTAGTAGAGACTTGAAGTATTTTGAAAGTTAAGAACTTGATTTGTAAGTATGTGATACTTGGTTTTAATAGTATAAGTCTCTTGGTTATTGAAGGAATGGATCGTCTAAAACCATAAAGGGTTATAACGGCTTTATGGGAAGTTGGTTATAACGGCTTTATGGAAGGTTTAGAAAGTGGTCTATTTTGATTAAATCGGCATAAGTTGCCTAGATTGTGAAAATTTGGAGTTACTTGATTTCAAGCTTTGAAATGAGTTTTCTAAAAGTGTAGTAACTTACTTTGAAAAATAGACACGCCTTGATACTACGGTGTTAGTATCTTGGGGCTTTACATAGAAAGGAGTCTTTTATAAAAGAATGTCGTATGTAGTACTTTGGCTTGATAAATTGAGAATTTGTCTAAAGTGTGCCTTGATAAGTACTTTGACTTGTTAAAGAGAATTATTCTATGTATGCCTTGATTAGTACTTTGGCTTGTTAAATGAGAATTTATTCTATTTGTGCGGATAAGTACTTTGGCTTGTTAAATGAGAATTTATTCTATTGGTGCGGATTAGTACTTTGGCTTGTTAAATGAGAATTTATTCTATTTGTGCGGATAAGTACTTTGGCTTGTTAAATGAGAATTTATTCTATTTGTGCGGATAAGTACTTTGGCTTGTTAAATGAGAATTTATTCTATTTGTGCGGATAAGTACTTTGGCTTGTTAAATGAGAATTTATTCTATTGGTGCGGATAAGTACTTTGGCTTGTTAAATGAGAATTTATTCTATTTGTGCGGATAAGTACTTTGGCTTGTTAAATGAGAATTTATTCTATTTGTGCGGATTAGTACTTTGGCTTGTTAAATGAGAATTTATTCTATTTGTGCCTGATAAGTACTTTGGGTTGTTAATTTAGAACTTGCCTATATGTGCTGGTAATAGCCTTTGAGTGCAAGTACTATGTTTTATTACGTTGTCGCGACTACCTCGGTTGGCATGCAGTCTGGTTGTAAGTTCTTGGGACGTCACAAGTGATGTGGGATTCCACGGGTATGCTTCCGTTATTTGTAGTACTTGGGTTAAATTCCCGGATTTCTTTTTATAAAAGACATGGTGGTGCTTATGTCTTGTTTGATAGTCGGTCGAGATAGGGTAAGAGTGTAAGTGAGGGGTACACCCCCAAGATGCTATACCACCTGTTTTACCACCTTCTCCAGGGTAGAGTATATGTGAGGGGTAAACCCCCAAGATGCTATACCACCTTTTACCACTTCTCGGGTAGAGTATATGTGAAGTACACCCCAAGACGCTATACCACTGTTTTACCACCTTCTCCCGAGTATATGTGAGTATGTACCCCCAGAGATATATATACCTGTTTACCACCTTCTCCAGGGTAGAGTATATGTGAAGTACACCCAAGAATGCTATACCACCTTTTACCACCTTCTCCGGGGTAAGAGTATAAGTGAGGGTAAACCCCAAGATGCTATACCAGGTTGGTATTCATGTATGCCTATTGGTGTTGTACTATATCATGGATGAAGCGGTGAGGAAAGATTCCACGGGCATGATTGATGTTATGGGCGTGAGACCCATGGTTATATTTGGGTAATGACTACGAGGGCTGCGTCCACGACTTGATATATTCGCTTATGTATTGTGTCTGCAGTAGGTTGGCTATCATACATGTCTCTGCTTTGTTTAGAGTTATGATTTCATTCTGATACTTCATTCACATACTTGGTACATTTTTCGTCTTGACCTCCTTGAGGCTGCGTTCATCTGCATGAGTTTAGGTCTGTGATTCGGTGATCGGCAGTGTAGGATCTGCTCGGGGTTTTGGATAGCTCCTCTATTCGGAGTTTATCTTTGGTATATGTCCTTGATCTGAGCTTTATGCAGATTTTGGAGTGCGGCGGGGCCTTGTCCGTCGTGGTTGATTTAACTCAGAAGTGCTGTATTCATATGTGGGATTGGACTCGTGTACAGTGTAGTGTCTTTTGTTTATGTATATTATATGGCAGCCTAGTCGGCTTTGCCTTACACGTACGGTTGTTTTAAAAAAAAAATGAGCTGTTATTAATTTCCGCAATGTACTTAGTTGTTAAGGTAGAAAGGTGCCCAGGTAGGGCACGATCCAGGCTTGGGTTGGGCGTGGCGACCATCTTGAGTAAAAGATTATATTTATGTTTGACCCTTATCGGAGTGCATAGTATTCGTGAGATATGTTGTGTGATAAGTCCCTGAGTGGTATGATATAAAAGAGGGTAGTTGAGCTAAGAAGACCACTAGGTTTTCGTGACTCGATGGTGAGATTGTTCCGGATCGGGGAACAAGAGTTTGGCGCGATAACGGGTCGGGTTGAGGACCGATCGCGGGTCAACCCGCGGCCTGTATTGTGGTGGGGTCAGTTCGAGGTGGTCCCGCCAGGTGGTGGGGTCATGAGGGTGTTAGGCCCAAGTTTAGTTAACCAGCGTACGAGTTTGTGGATGCGTTTGACCAGTAGTCGGGCCGATAGGGTCAGCCCATCTTGTCTTTTAGTCAAGACTGTTTACTCAGCAGTGGGTTATGCGAGATGTTATTTATCGGGAAGATTGTAAGGCTACAGGGTCCCTACTTTACTTATGACAGGCAGTGGAGCCCAGGTTACGGCTATTTCTTTTTCTGGAAGTTTTACCAGGCAGGGTTAGGAACTCAGGTGAGTCTCAGTATTGCATTCATCCTCAGGCCAGTGTTTGGATTTCAGGGGTAGCTGTGAGGATTGTTGCCTCCTGTTGAGGGAGTGTTTTATAGCTACTATTTCAGTATTCGGATATCGCCTTATGACGCCTTATAGGGGCGGATAAGTTGTCGGTCGATTGGTTCGATGTTGGCAAGATTCAGATAGTTGGTTCATACTTATTTCTGCAGGATGTGGATAGGGTGAAGCCTATCCAGGAGAGGTTATTGGCAGCTCAGAGTCAGCAGAAGTCATGCGGATAATCAACGTCGACACTTAGAGTTTAGGTTGACGGTGGGTTTTCTTGAAGGTACTACCCCGGAAAGGGTGTAACGAGTTTTGGAAAATAGAAGAAACTTAGCCCGAGTTACTTTGGGCCTTTTCAGATCATGTGAAGAATAGGCCAGGTTACCATATGTTAGCATTTGTCGTCCGACTTAGGAGGCAGTACGTCCGGTCTTTCATGTTGTTATGTTCGGAAAAGTATCGGAGATCCGTCCAGGGTGTTCCCAGTTAATGATGACCAAGTTGGAGGTAGTAACCCAGAGATTTTGGAAACTGAAGCAGTAACAGAAATGTAGTAAGTTATGAGAAAGAGTTCGAGTGTATGAGAAGGGTACGACGAGTAAAGGGAGAAGTGAGCTTGTGTTAAGAGAATAGAAGTGATCATTTCTTTTGTAAGTGAAGGTGCGAAGGGAATATATTTTAGACCGTGGGTAGGAGCTTTTGTAATGATGGAGGTGATTCCTCGTGGACTTGGATTAAGTATTGCGCGTATGTTAAATTGTGGCCAGGTGTGGCATTGGCAACTTGTTTAAGTTAAGAGGAACTTATCATTATCTGTATCGAGAAGGAACATTCGGGACGAATGTTTCTAAGGAGGGGAGAATGTTATACCCCGTATTTCCAGAGTATGTACGTGAGGACGTACGTACAAAAGTTTAAGCCTTAAGTTAGGCAAGGGACAAAAATTTGTGCACAACCCCCGAAAAGAATTGTTTTCCGACGAAACGTTTTCCAAACTTTGCGAAGGGAAAATTACGGTTGCGACATTAATAATTTTTGCGGATTTTTCCGAGAGATGAAATATTTTGGACCAACGAGAGGGCGACACTTGTCACCCTCAAGTGGACGGCATTGAGGGCTTGGTTGGCACGATTTTGAGGCCTAAAACATGGGTCAATGTTTGGAGTGATTTGTGGGGTAGATGGCTAGGGTGCACTTGTGCAAATCTTCACCCTCCACTTGCCCACCACTTGTCTTGATCTTGGCCATTGAAAGTCCTATAAATACCCCCCCTTAGTTGAAGACTTCTTCATCCACTCCACACTTTCTAAGTCTTGAAAATCCCTCTCCCCCTTAGTGTAGCTCTCGTCCAAGAGCACCCCCTCCCACTTTGTGAGGCCTTTGGTAGAAATACCCCTTTACTAGTGGTGCTAGCAGAAAGTACCCCCACTCTTGAGTGTTGTTCTCGTAAAATACCCCCCCACCTTGGTAGAAAAATACTCTCCAAGTATTGTTACAATTCCAAAATACCTTAGCCTTATACCTTATTGTATTCCAAAGTTACCTCTATACGTAGAGCCCGGAAATACTACCTTATATCCTTTTAAGTCACTAAACGAAACCCTAAGGAAAATCTTCATAATTGGTTGAAGTATTAAGAAGAAGTTGCGTAGAACTTCTAAGGGTTGTTTGGAGCGGGTTGGAGCACCCAGAGTAGGAGCTAAACGTTGCTCAGGATCGACATTTAAACTTGGATAATTTTGGGCTTATCGAGGTAAATACTCTTGTCCTTCTATTGTAATTGGAAATTACATACTGTAGTTGTATAGAAATGAGTATAAGATATATAGAAGGATGGTATAAGAGAAGAGAATTGAATTGAAGTCACATCAGAAGAATATTAAAGAAGAAGATTGAACTGTACTTACATAGGATTGTATTTACAGTAGACTTGTGTAGTTTGACGGGTAGGGAAGTGCTGCCCAATTTTCCGTAGAATCTTGTATCTAGATTTACTCTACAGAGTAGTCTAGACATTGATAGACTTATATAACCGTTATAGGTTGAAGTACTGCGAGTAGCGTATTCTACTCGAAGGGTGGAAAAAGGCTAGCAGGATTCTGATGCTTTGGAGCGTTTTCTAATTGTCGATAATCGTCGCGAGGTATGTGATTCTTCCTATCCTCTTGAGCATGATATTTTAAAAGAATATGTATAGTACGGTGAGCGACGTGTGTTAACTGAACGTGGTTTTACTGCGATGTCTTTTGACTTGAGTCTAATAATAAGAATCTTGAAGTATTTCAAAAGAATTAAGAACCGTTTTTGAAAGAAGAGTAATATTTGGTTTTAAAAGCTTAAGAGTTATACTAGCTTTATGGGAAGTTAGGTATAACGACTTAAGAGAGATAAAAGGAACGGTTTACTTAATTGTTTATAAATGCCTTGTATTGATTTCGGAAATGAGAATAAGTATCGAACAAACCACTGCAGCGCTAATAAAGTGAAATGTATTGACTAATTAAGTATTATTAAAACCAGTAGAAACCTCCATCTGCATAGAAGCTAAGATGAGACAAAAAGATATTACATTTCCTAGATCATGGCTGCTTTAATAAGATTGTTATAAACAAGAATAACCTACTCACATATAAGGCATATGTTTCTCATATTGTTTTAAAAGAGAATTATATTATTAAGTGATTAAAACTATGAACTACGAAACCTTTCGAAAATGAGAAACTTGAGCATTTGAAATTAGGCAAACTTGAACGTTTGGAAAATAATGTTGTTAATTGATTTTACAAAGGGAAGTGTTTTGGTTTACTTAAAAAGATAGTCACTCTATTTTTTTATACTACGGGTATTGTGTGACTTTTGTGAAAGAAACGGATCTTTTAAAGAGTTAAGGTATGAAGTACTTTGGAGATAAAAACCCGAACTTGTTAACATAAAGTAGAAAGTACCTTGTGTGAGTAACTTGATTGTGTTGGTTTGTCATAGCCTTGTAATACTTTCTTGTTGATTTGATAAGTAAACATGTTTAGGATGCTACGTGTGTTAGTATCTTGTGATGTTTGTGTAAAGGGGTTTCCCTTGATTGTGCTTATGTTGTTTAACGATAAGCTGTTATGATAGTATTGTACCACTCACCTCTTGACATGATCCCGGGGGTTAAGCTGCCCTCCGATGCGGGGTATACCTCAGGCAGTCTGGGACTATGATTCGAGAATACCTCATGCGGGTCCAGGGGACCTATGCGGAGCTACGAGTTCGTGTTAGTGTGCGGTCTTTATGGCCACGCGATGCATGTGGCAACGCGGATCGCGAGTCGGGGCGATCTTACGGGAGTAGCTACCCTCGACGCGGGAATACCTCATGCGGGCCTATGTGTGGCCTATGCGAGCTGCGGAAGTTCCGAGGATTTGAC
This sequence comes from Przewalskia tangutica, assembly GCA_029844215.1. NCBI lineage: Eukaryota > Viridiplantae > Streptophyta > Magnoliopsida > Solanales > Solanaceae > Przewalskia > Przewalskia tangutica. Next base: position 39,582,449 of record CM056733.1, read on the forward strand.
GCGCACATTGATATCGAGGCGAGTGGCGCTTCGATCATATGGCGCGATGCAGAAAGACCTTGTGATACGATTTTATGACATTGTTGGTACTGTGGGTTTTAGTAATCGGCTATGCCTCGCATTTACCGTCACGATTTTATTATGACACAGTGGGACACGGTGTTCATGTGTATTCCTTGGTGCTTTTATATCATAGATGGCGGTGAGGAAGGTATTCCACGGGCATGATTGATGTTGTGGGCGTGAGACCCATAGTTATATTTGAGTGATGACTTTGAGCGTGAGTCACGACTTGACATATTGCTTATTTATTGTGAAGCGTAGTTTGGTTATCATATATGTCTCTGCTTTATATAGACTACTATGATTTCATTTACGATATTTTGATTTCACATACTTGGTACTGTTATCGACCTCGCCCGGGCTGCGTTATCTGCGCAGGTAGAGGTACACCAGTCGTCGATCCTCGCTCTTAGGATCACAGTTCAGCGTTTTGGGAAGCTCCGTTTCTCCGGAGGCTTATCTTTGGTATAGTCCCCTGTCATTGTAGGTACTTACATTCAGAGGTATGGCGGGGCCCTGTCCCGTCGTTGTTATTATAAAACTCTTAGAGGTCTGTAGTATTGTTGTGGGCAGAGTTTGTAAAAGGGGATGTAACTGTTCAAGTGTATGTTTATATATCTTAGAAAGGCAACTTTTATGAATAAAGCTTTCACACTTCATTTTGTTTCATGTTTTGTTTTATATTCCGCTGATTACTCTTATGTATGTCTACTTGGGTGCCCGGGTAAGGCACCAGTCACGGGCCCCGGAACGGGTCGTGACAAAATATCAAGACTAGTGGTCCCATTGACCAAGTCAACATTGTCAAGCTCTCTACTTGCAAGACTTGGTCTTCTAAACAATGGTCAAATGACCATTTTGCCCATGCAATTTCGTCCAAGGCAACCATAAGGGGGGTGACACGTATCGCCCTCCCATTCGTCACAATATTTCATTTCCGAAAATTCCAAAATTCCGATAAATTTTTACAAGTCTCTAATCTTAACATTTGGGATTCTCGCGTACGTTCTTAAAACATGTCCTGTAAATACGGGGTGTAACACCTTCTCAGACGGCTCATCATCTCCTAATTATCTCAAATTGGTACGTAAAACCTTGATGAGAGTTCATTAAACTGTTTCATACCTTCCCGGTATCTATTTAGTCCTTACCAATTCCTAGTAATCTAAAATCATCCTAGGCAACACATATTTGACCCTCATACAAAAATCTGTATAGTTGTATGTCAAAATACCAACTATACTACAAATATTACCAACCTGGATACGCAATCCACATACTCTTTCCTGGGTCACTTCTGCCTTTCTCGTAGCTGCAATCAACATAACTTGTTAGGGAGAGACGAACCTAACCACACAACTCTATCGCACGATCTCAGAGTGAGAAGAATGGAAACTAATCCTAAATGTCCTACAGCCTCCTGATTATAGATGTGGTGCACAACACACCGATAATCAAGACTCTACTAGACACGTTCTGTAGATACTTTCCGTTGACTAACTGCTCTGATACCACTTTTGTCACGACCCAACCCCGGGCATGGCGGTGCCCTACACAGGCACCCTTACGGTATATATCGAGAGAATAGCGGTGAACATATACAACTCATAAATACTAAAGCGATAATATCAACGAGTTAGCCGATAAGGCCACCTTAGTAAAATATACATGAACCAAAATAAAATAAACGGTACATTTACATTCTTAAAAACCCAATCCTGATGTGACTACGGACCTCTAAGAATAACGGCGTGACGGACGGGGCCCGCCATACCCCTGAATATACAACAACCGACCATACCAGGGATCTGAACCAGGGATAAGCCTCCTGAGTAATGGAGTTTCCCAACAGCTGAACAGTGATCCTAAGATTGAGGATCAGCAACCTGTATACTCTACCTGCGGCATGAACGCAGCCCCCCTAAGGAGGTCAGTAAAACATGTACCAAATATGTGGCCAGAAATCAGTAATGAACTCATAAGTCTAAAATAAAGTTGGAGACATGTATGATAACTCAATTAACAGTACATTGTGTCTTACTAACAATGAGAGTAAACAAGAGTATACTTTACTGCATAAAAATAGGAGGCTCATGATCAAAGTAGGGCCACCCGCCCGTAGGTCATTAAGCAATCCTACTCCTGGGACTATTTCACCCGCATGGGTCAGTGGACCATGATGAGGTAACTTCCTCGCATAGGCTGTATCCGCCCGCATAGGTCGTGTGGACCCGCATGAGGTATTCCTCGCATAGGACTATTTCACCCGCACAAGACTATTTCACCCGCTTGGGCCCGGTGGGCCCGCAATGAGTACAAACGCCGCACTCGCATCATGGGTAGCAAATCCATGGAATTAGTAGTAACTCGGGGCTTTACCCCGTAAGAATAACATAAACTAGCACAACCGGCTATCATACATAACATAAGCACTACCGGCTTATCATACATAACATAAGTGCTACCGGCTTATCTTAACATAACATAAGCGCTAAACATCATACATAACATAAGCAAGTTAAGAAATCCCCCTAACTTCTTATTAGTCTTATTCATATACACTCTCATTTTAGTTTACTTAAGGCACTAACATGTCATTATAACAATTCGGGAATTTAACCCAAAGTACTACGTACTTCTACTCTTTTAAAATGACTCTTTTTCATATAAAACTTCCAAGATACTAATAACCGTAGTATCAAGTCACATATATTTTTCAAGACAAGTCACAATACCTTTTTGAAATACATTTATAGGTTTCTAAATCAAGTGACTTCTTTCTTTTAAAACCTTAAGCAATTGATGCCTTAAAATCAATTTGCCTTTCATTATTTCAAGTCATTTATCATACTTACATTACTTAGAGTAAACCACTCTTTTTAACTTTCCATAAAGCTATTATAACCAACTTCCCATAAAGTCGTTATACTAGTTTTATGCTTTAGACAATTTCATTCTTCCTTATATCCAAGGGACTTATACTTTTAAAACGAAACAAGTATCATATACTTTTAAAATACTTCAAGTCCCTTAATCTTTTAGAAACCAAGATATCCTTAATATTTTTAAACAAGTGAGTTAATTCCCTAACTCAACCAACTTGGACATTCTTAAAATAAGCCAAGGATATCAAATGGACTAGATTGTCAAAATCTCGTACGTCTACCGTACTATATGTTTACAACTATTCATGCTCAAGAGATAAGAAAGTTTCACATACCTCTTCGGTTCAATCCACTTGCTAAGTCCAATATGCCGCACGTAGTATGTCAACCTATAATGACCATAATACGTTTATTTACTTCTAGTTTCAATGTAGAATATTCTAAGTGCAAAGTCACTAAATTCTACGAAAAATCGGACAGCACTTCCTTTGTTTCTACATACTTTTCCACCTTTTTCAAGGCCCGAATTCAATAACCAAACACGCCACATTTAAGTCTCAACAATGTAGTTATCAATAGGAGATTACACGCCTACAAGACGTGTAAAATTCCGCCCCACAAATTAATATCAAACTAGACCAACATACAAAGTCATTCTCGGCCAAAGGTGTAACAACATATCAACCTTTCCAATTCCCTTTCAATTCAAGTTGTTTAGTATAACATGTTATCAAGCCGCAATCGATTATAACTACTACAATCTTCAAGTAGGTAACATGCGACGATTCTAATTAACGACCAAATTGTATTTCAATTTCAAATATCTCAAATGTCAATTCGGATTTAGGCTACTACAATCCATATCACTTATCAATCTTCAATACATATACTTCATGCTAGTTAGAATGTAAGGCTACAACAATATGAAATCTTGTAACACTTAAGAAAACAAGATTGTTACCTTAGTGAGCCTTAATCCACTTCAAGATCCGAAGTCGCTCCCTTGAAACTTAGAGCCTCTCCTTGACACTCCAATCCGCCACTTGAAGCCCTTAGAAGATCACAAACAACCTCCCTTAAGTTCCCAATCCAAAACCTAGGAAAGTGACTAGGTTTTCACCTTGCGACTAATACGAAAATGTCACTTTTCTGGGATATTTCTATTGAGATACCCTTACAATACCCTTAGGAACCTTGGTTTAAAGTGTGGAGCTTATTGGACAACAATTGAAAAGTTTTCTCGTGAAAAGTGTTCATTTGCCGTGAGCTTCCTAAAGAGGGCAAGAACAAGATTTAAATTTCTCTAAGTGTTGAAAATGACAAAGTCTTGCACTACTAGTGTAGATAAATACTACTTTCAAGGTTCTAGATTGGAACACTTGTGTGGCTTGGATGAATTTCACAAGGATCAAGCCAAGTGGCCCTTGGACTTAGTCAACAATGTCAAGCTCTAAGACTTTAGCAAGACTTGGTCATCCTAACATTGGTCAAATGACCATGTTATCCATGTACATTTCGTCCTAGACCAAATAAGGGGTGACACGTATCGCCCTCCCGTTCGTCGCAATATTTCGTTTTCCGACATTTCCATAATTCCGATAAATTTTTACAAGTCTCAAATCTTAACACTTGAGTTCTTACGTACGTTCTTATAAACATGTCCTGAAATTACGGGGTGTGACAATTTAAAAAGACACCGAGTCCCACAAATGGGCCGGGATACGTTATGTGATACACCGAGTCCCACAAATGGGTCGGGATACGTTATATGATACACCGAGTCCCACAAATGGGCCGGGATACGTTATGTGATACACCGAGTCTCACAAATGGGTCGGGATACGTTATGTGATACATCGAGTCCCAAAAATGGGTCGAGATACGTTATGTGATACACTGAGTCCCACAAATGGACTGGGATACGTTATGTGATACACCGAGTGCCACAACGGGCCGAGATACGTTATGTGTAAAAGAACATCGAGTCCCACAATGGTTCGGGATACTTTATGTGTAAAAAGACACCGAGTCCCAGAATGGGCCGGGATACGTTATGTGTAAAATGTTATATGGTCAGGCAGCTATGATTTTGATATGACTCTCTCACTTTTAAAAGGTACAGTTGGCTTTATTTTATATGGCACGGTTGGATATGATATTTGATTGTCATACTTGTCTCTGTCATCTTTGTCCAGTTATAATCTTATTTACTGTACTTTATGTTTACATACTTAGTACATGTTGTACTGACCCCCTTCTCCGGGGGCTGCGTTTATGCCCACAAGTATAGGTACTCAGTTAGGTGATCCTCGAGCTTAGGATCCTTGCCCAGCTTTTGAGATAGCTCCATTGTTCCTGAGTTTGTCATTATGGTACAGTCTTGATTAGACTTATGTATATTCAGGGGTACGACGGGGCCTTGTCCCATCACATGTCATTATCAAACTCTTAGAGGTCTTGTAGACATGTGTGGGTGGTAAATGTATATGTTGTAACTCATTTTGGAAAGTTTTATGTACAGTGGCGGCCTTGTCGGCTTGCCTATTTTATATACGAGTTTGTCTTAAGCTTCCGCTGATCATATGTGATGTGTGGGTACAAGGGTACCCAGGTAGGGCACCAGTCGCGGTCCGTCGATTTGGGTCGTGACAAAAGTGGTATCATAGCAGTTAGTCCTCGGAATGTCTACATACCGTGTGCAGTAGAGTCTTGGTTATCGGTGTGTTGTGCACCACACCCATTAACATGAGGCTACAATACATTTAAAATTGATTTCTATTATTTCATCTCATAGATCGTGTGATAGAGCTATGTTATTAGGAGAAATCCCCTCTCTGACGTATTATTGTGTTACAGTTATGCCTCCGAAGAGGGAAACAGTGGCCCAGAAGGGAAAATCAGTAGCAGAAGCTACTAGTCAGACATAGAGAGTTACTAGGGCACATGCCCAGTCTATGCCTGAGATTGTGCGCCAGTCGGCGAGCTCAGTTACACCGCCATTACCGGAGGAGCTTAGAGCAGCTCCAGAGGCCCCGATACTTGAGCCTCCAGTTCCTCAGCCAGGGGCAGAGGATAGGGCCATGATATATGCAGTTCAGCTGCTGACTAGAATAGTGGTAGGGCAAAACCGCAGGCAGGGACCAGGAGTTGACCCTAGGTCCGACAGTTTGAGGGTTCGTGATTTCTTGAATTGTAACCCTCTAGAGTTTTTCGGGTCACAGCCCGAGGATGACCCACAGGAGTTTATCCGACAGATGTAGCGTACATTGAGGGTAATCAGGGCTTCAGAGACTGAGTCTATGGAGTTGGCGTCATATAGGATGCGGGATATAGCTACTACATGGGATGAGTTTACAGAGGCATTCCTTGGTAACTTCTTGCCTCCAGAGATGAGGAGGGCTAGAGTTAACAGTTTCCTACAATTGAGACAGGGTGGTAGGAGCGTTAGAGAGTATAGCCTTGAGTTTGATTAATTGGCTAGGTATGCGCCTACCATTGTGGCGGATATGACAGATAGAGTTCATCGCTATGTGATGGGACTAGACCGCTACTTGATTGATGGATGCATGGGAGTGGCTCTTCTGCCAGGTATGGACATTTCCCGAGTACAGGCCTACGCCCAGGGGGTAGAGGATCGACATAGAGGGCATCAGCCAGATGGAGAACACGACCAAGAACATCATAATAGGGCTAGGTCGGCTGGACATTTTGGGGAGTTTGGAGGCGGGCAGCCTCAACAACATGCTAGGTATGCTTCCCAGATAGTACAGAGTGTACCCTCATAGTCTATAGGCAGGAGGTTCGATCGCACAGGGTATTCGAAGGCTGGTCAAAGCTCCAGGGCTTCAGGTTTGCAGGTATACGGGGGTTCTAGCCAGTCGATGCCACTTTTCCCTCAGTGTTCACAGTATGGCAGGCATCATCCTAGGGAATGTCGTGGGGCTATTGGTGCTTATTTTTCTTGCGGCCGTCAGGGCCATGTGATGAGAGAATGTCCGTCTAGAGTTGGTACAGGTGGGATAACTTAGCCTACTGGATCAGTTGCTGGTTCATCACCTTCTATAGCTATGCGCCCCGCACGGCAGGATTATGACAAGAACGATAAAGGGGAATGAAATTATAGTTATACAGATAATTCGATTCCTTCACTTGGCTATATTGTTTAGTGAATAATACATGTATTATATTGTGGTCATGTGAGGCACCTTTGTGTTTACTGAGTATAGATTGATTGGTATAGATAAAGGAGACTACGCCGAAATGTTTGTAGTTTGAGACCTATTATGAACATTCGAGGATGAATATTCCTAAGGGGGGAGAATGTTACACCCCGTAATTCCATGGCTACTAAGTGAGAACGTAAGTTAGGATATAAGATTTGAACGTTGAAAGGAAAGTATATTACATTTTCTAGATGGAATAATTTTGGATATAATAAATGTGACGACGAAAATTATTAACTTGTAGTTGGATTATTTCCAATAGAGATATAGACTTAGTGTGGATTAATTAATTCTTGACATTGATAAAGTGGGACCCACCAAAAATTTCACAATTTTGAGGGGTGAGTCCATCGAAAATTTCAAAAATAATTCTAAGTGTGGGAGATATTTTGTGAGGTAAAGACAAGTGGACAAGTGGGGTTCAAGGGTCCCCCATCCACTTGTGCTTGTACACCTCTTATATATTACAAGTCTTGCAAGACTTAAGCTCACAAATATCTATGTTCTTCAACCTCTCTTATCCTTTCCTTAGCCTTCAAGTCTCGAAAATCTTGAGCAAAAGTGAAGAACAAGTGTAAGTTATTTTCCAAGGTTAAGCTCCCTAATCAAGTTCTAAGCCAAGTTAACTCTTCAAGTTTAGTGATCACGGTTTTGGACCAAAAACTATCTTGAAACCCTAAGCTTGTTATGAACTTTATGAAAGAAGAACATGAAAGTAATATGGATACAAGCTTGTAGAGGGTACATGTGTGTGATTGGAACTTGAAGAAGTGGTGCAAAAAGTAAGGTGTTGGCCGAGATTAAGTGTTACACCCCGGAAATTCCAGAATATGTTTATAAGAACGTACGTAAGAACTCCAAAATGATAAGATTTGAGACGAGTAAAAATTTGTCGGAATTATGGAATTGTCGGAAAACGAAATATTGCGACGAACGGGAGGGCGACACGTGTCACCCCCCCTTGCTTGGTCTTGGACGAAAAATACATGGGTAGGATGGTCATTTGACCATAATTTAAAAGACCAAGTCTTGCAAAGACTAATAGCTTGATATTGTTGACTTAGTCAAGGCCACTTGGCTAGGATCCATGTGAAACTTATCTAGGCCACCCATTTGTTCTAATCTTGACCCTCCATTATGTTATATATGTATACTAGTAGCAAGACTAGTTCCCACACTTAGTCTTATTTCAAGAAAACTTGAAGAATGAAAAAGGGGCTCTCGGGTTTGGGGATTAAAGGGCAAGAAATTTTTTCAATTTTTGTCCAATAATCTCCCCACTTTAAACCAAGGTTCCTAAGGGTTTTGTAAGGTTATCTCAATAGAAAGATCCCGGAAAAATGGTGTTTTCGTATTAGTCGCAAGGCGAAAACCTAAGGGGTTATTCAACTTTTAAGTTGGAACTTGAAGATGAGTTATTCATAAGCTTCTAAGGGTTTCTTGGAGTGGATTGGAACGTCGAAAGGAGGAGCTAAAGTTGCTAAGGATCGACTTGTGCTCTTGGATCATATTTGGGCTAATTGAGGTATAACCTTCATTTTACTTTTGTAATTGAAGATTTCATGTTAGGATAAGTTATAAGTGATCATGTGATATGTGTTATGAAGTTTGACAAGTGTTATGGAAATTTGGAAGCTCAAAATCCGAAAATGACATGTTGAGTCATTTGAAATTGAATTACAATTAGGTCGTTTATTAGAATCGTCGCATGTTACTTACTTGAAGATTATAGTAGTTATAATCGATTGCGATTTGATATCATGTTATGCTAACAACTTGGATTGAAATGGAAATTGGATAAGAATTTGTATTGTTGCCCAAATTGCCGAATTGACATTGTAGTTTAGGCTAGTTTGTTTTATATTGTGGGGCGGAATTTTACATGTCTTGATTAAGCGTGTAATCCCCTATTGTTAGCTACTTTGTTGGGCCTTAAATGTGGCGTGTTTGGTTATTGAATTCGGCCTTGAAAAAGGTGGCAAAGTATGTAGAAACAAAGGAAGTGTTGTCCGATTTTCCGTAGAATTTAGTGACTTTGCACTTGGAATATTCTACGTTTGAAACTAGAAGTTAATAGACGTACTATGGTCATTATAGGTTGACATACTACGTGCGGCGAATTGTACTTAGCAAGTGGATTAAACCGAAGAGGTATGTGGAACTTTCTTATCTCTTGAGCATGAATAGGTTGTAAATGTATAGTATGGTAGACGTACAAGATTTTGACAATATAGGTCCATTTGATATCCTTGGCTTATTTTAAGAATGTCCAAGTTGATTGAGTTAGGGAATTAACTCACTTGTTTAAATATTAAGGATATCTTGGTTTTCAAAAGATAAGAGACTTTAAGTATGTTGAAAGTATATTTTGATACTTGTTTTGTTGGAAAGTTTAAGTCTCTTGGTTATAAAGAAGTATGTAAGTTGCTAATGTATAAAGCTAGTATAACGGCTTTATGGGAAGTTGGTTATAATAGCTTTATGGAAAGTTTAAAGAGTGGTTTACTCTAAGTAATTTAAGTATGTTAAATGACTTGGAATAACGAAAGGCAAATTGATTTAAAGGCATCAATTGCTTAAGGTTTTAAAAGAAAGAAGTCACTTGATTTAGAAGCCCGAAAATGTATTTTCTAAAAAGGTATTGTGACTTGTCTTAAAATGTAGTTATGACTTGATACTACGGTTATTAGTATCTTGGAAGTTTTATATGAAAATGAGTCATTTAAAAGAATAGAAGTACGTAGTACTTTGGGTTAAATTCCCGGATTTTATTATGACATGTTAGTGCCTTAAGTAAACTAAAATGAGAGTGTATATGAATAAGACTAATACGAAGTTAGGGGGAATTCTTAACTTGCTTATATATGGTATGATAAGCCGGTAGTGCTTATGTTATGTATGATAAGCCGGTAGTGCTTATGTTATGTGTGATAGCCGGTTTGTGCTAGTAGTATGTTATTCATTACGGGGTCATTCCCCGGGTTTGTGGCATTTGCATATTCCGTGGATTTGCTACCCACGATGCGAGGAATACCTCATGCGAGTCCGTAAGGGCTTATGCGGGTGAAATAGTCCCATGCGGGCGGATACAGCCTATGCGAGGAATACCTCATGCGGGTCTACACGACCTATGCGGGTGAAATAGTCCCATGCGAGGAATACCTCATGCGGGTCCACACGACCTATGCGGGTGAAATAGTCCCAGGAGTAGGATTGCTTAATGATACTGCGGACGGATGGTTCTGCTTTGATCGTGAACTTCCTATTTTTATGTGGTACGTATACTCCTAGTTACTCTCATTGTTAGTAAGGCATTGTGTACTGTTAATTGAGTTATCATACCTGTCTCCAGTTTTATTATAGACTTATGATTTCATTCTGATACTTTCGATTTCACATATTTGGTACATGTTGATCGACCTCCTTGGGGTTGCGTTCATCCGCCGCAGTAGAGTGCGAGTTGATGATCCTCGCTCTTAGGATCACAGTTCGGTGTTGAAGCTCCTTTATTCCGAGGCTTATCCACTGGTATTGTCGGTTGTTGTACATTCGGGGTATGGCGGGGCCACTGTCATGAGTTGTTATTCTTAGAGGTCTGTAGTCACATTGTGGTTTGGGTTGTAAAGAAAAATAAATGTACTGTTTTATTACGTATATTGTAAGGAAGGTGGCCTTATCGGCTAGCCTGTTAATGTTTTATGTTTAAGCATTTTATAGGTTGTGTATGTTCCGCTGCTATTCTCTGATGTATACCGAAAGGGGTGCCCAGGTAGGGCACCAGTCGCGGGCTCGGGGTCGGGTCGTGACAAAAGTGGTATCAAAGCAGTTAGTCCTCGGAAAGTTTCTACAGACCGTGTCTAGTAGAGTCTTGATTATCGGTGTGTTGTGCACCACATCTATAATCAGGAGGCTGCATGACATTTAGGATTGGTTTCCATTCTTCTCACTCTAAGATCGTGCGATAGAGCTGTATGGTTAGGGTCGTCTCTCCCTAACAAGTTATGATTGTTGCATTCTGAGAAAGCGTGATGACCGGGAAGGATTATGTGGATTGCGTATCCAGGTTTGTAATGTTTGTAGTTGGTATTGTGACATACAACTATGCGTATTTATGTATGAGGGTCAGACGCGTGTTGCCTAGAATGATTTTTGATTACCAGGATTTGGTAAGGACTAAATAAATACCGGGGAGGTATGAAACAGTTTAATGAATTCTCATCAAGGTTTTACGTACTAATTTGAGATAATTAGGAAATGATGAACATGCGAGAAGAAATGGACCCTTAAGAAGTTATTATTAAAGGAATTAATGGAAGACTGTGTTAATAGATTAAGCTACGTAGTAGGATTTCGAGAATGGTACGGGTGAGATCCGTATGGAGTAAGTATGGTTGTTGTGGTCAAGACAACACGATTATGGTATTACGATAAGTTTTGTACCCGTTTACGGGGGGACTGATAATGAAGGCATGGAGCATGGAAATTGCGAGCCTAAGAATGTGATAACCACCGAGACCTTAGGTATATAAGGCCTTCTCGGGTAGTAAAAAGTTAAGACAGACCAAGGAGAAGAGTTAAATACGACGCCGAGTCGGGTTGGGGACCTATTAAGGGTCGCCTCATAGCTTGAAATGAAATGGGATCAGTTGGTAGTAGTCGCCACGTGGCAGTCACGGTGCAAGGCCCAAATTTAGTTAATCATTTTACGGGTTCGTGGACGCGTTCCACCGGAAACAGGTTGAGAGAGCCGGAAATGGCCTTAAGTTGTTTAGAATTGTAACTCTAAAGATCGGAGGCCCGAATCATGTATGAAGGCTATGTACGTACGCTAGGATAAGTTTGGAAGTGCGGGAGGGGTACGACCAGTAAGAAAGAGAGCAACCAAGTGTAAAGAAATAAAGCCGGAATCTATGAAAACCTTTCGGGGTGATTACACCCGTGAGTGTTGGGTGGTAGCTGAGCGGTTAGATAATAATTGCCGGTAACGATACAGTCGTTGGACCCTAGCAAACCTAGCAGAGCTGTTATGACAGACATTGAGGTCATTATGAGTACGGTTTAGTTGGCCTCTTGTTATGCCAACGTTGACTGCAGAGAGAGATCGGCTCGATTCCAGCTTTCTGGTAAGCTGATTATCCAGTGTAAAGGAAGAGATGTGGTAGTAACCAGTGAATTATCCTTCCTTCTTTGGCATCATTGTTTTTCTTTTTAAGTCTGTGTGACTTGTTCACTTGAGGTGAATTGACGTAGAAAGTAAGTAATAATTGAATTTGAATAAATTTATGTTAAGTGCCCTTGGAGGTACTTGGAGTTAGTTTGGTGTGGCGGTCAGGGCCACGACCTTCCGGATAATTTTTGGAAAATGTGCAGGGCAAGAATAAAATAAGTACGAGTGTTGCCGGCGGAAAGATGAGGGCATCTTTGGTAGGTTTTGAAAATCTACATGACTTTAAGGCGGTGCGTGATGATTAGATAGTTACTGGACCGCAAGAGGACCCTGTGATTAGGGTTGAGCCTCCAAGGAAAGTTTATTTAGTGGAGATAAGTTCTCTCCCCCACGTAAGGACAGTTTTACGTATTATGGTGTTATGTGTACCCATGATTGTTAGACGAAGGATAGGAGACTGGTAAGGTCTTCAGTATCGTCATGCCATAGGTTACAGTTTTAGATAATCGTGGGAAAAGTATCGTGTTGAGGTAATTAAGAACGACGTTACGAAATGGTCGAGGAAGTGTCGTAAGGAAAAATGCAGGTAGTACGCATATATGAAACTGTACGATTATAAATCAAGATAGAAATACTTTTGCTAATAATAAGCCTAAGGTAAGGTTATGACCAGAATGATAAAGGAGAATACGACTATGGTTATGAAAGTTGCACGAGATATGATGACACCCGAATATTTCGCAAGAATGAGAAAGGTTTCCAGTTATTGGAAGATAAGTTGATTCGACTACAGTTCTAACTCCTCCTGAAAGACTAGAGGGTTAGGTTATTATGATAACACGTTGGGTGTTGGGCTAGGTTGTGTCTTGTATGACCGATGAGATAGAGCCTATGTTTTCCCGATAGTTAGGGAAGCAGGAAAGGAAATTACGCCCCTTCCGATTTAGAGTGGGCGGCAGTTAAATCATGCCTTGAAGATTTGGGGGCATGACGTATATATAGACTTCATGTCAATATTTGTGCAGACCCCAAAAGCCTCCGGTATATCTGCAGACTGAGGCAGTAGAATTTGCTACAGCGACGGTGATTAGAGTTATTCAAGGATTGTGATATCGATATCCTATACCACCCAGGGAAAGCTGTAACGACCCGTTCCGGGGCCCGTTACTGGTGCCTTACCCCGGGCACCCTAGTGACACAACATCAGAGAAAACTAGCGGAAAATAAAACTTTAAACAAGAAACAAGATATATGATCATAAAACAGGCCAACCCAACGGTTACCTTCCAATAACATATATAAATACAACTCTTTCAAAACGAACAGTTTAATCCTTTTTACAAACCACGCACATGATTACTATGGACCTCTAAGATTTACAACAACTATGACGGACAGGCCCGCCATACCACGAATGTACAAGAACCTACAACTCGTGGAACACATACTAAAAGATAAGCCTCGGAGAAACGGAGCTTCCCAAGCTGGCCCGAGATCCTAAGAGCGAGGATCCACGGCCGATGTACCTCTCACTGCGGCATGAACGCGGCCGAAGGAGGTCGATAACAGTACAGTATGTGAAATCGTAAAAATCGTAATGAAATCATACTAGTCTATATAAAGCAGAGACATGTATGATAACAAACTACGATTCACAACAAAAAGCGATCATGTCGATCGAGGACTCACGCCTCAAGTCATCACTCAAATATAACTATGGGTCTCACGCCCACAACATCAATCATGTTCGCGTCATGGCGCGTGCCCGGTCTGCATCGGTGTAGACATGTCCATGATGCAACAATAATACCAATGCCCCATGGCCATGCCCGGAATTCTACCTCGGTGTAGACACGCGTCCATGTGACATCAACAATAATATCTCGGTGATCAACCGCCGCGTGGCGCATGCCGGAATTCTACCTCGGTGTAGACATGTCCATGTGACATCAACAACAAGACAATAATCAAAATGGAAACATACCCGTGGAATTCTCCGTCACTGCCAGCACGTCCAAGTAAGTTCTCAACAAGTCAACCGGCCCTCTATCGAGAGACGCGGTAACACAGAAATACAACACTTGTACAACAAAGGCTATCATCACAAGCATAGGCAAGTTTCACACAACTCAAAGTACTTTCACATAAGCCACACAATACAGTAGTATAAAAATCGTGACTATCTTTTTAAGTAAACAAGACACTTCCCCTTTTGTAAAATCAAGTAACAACATTATTTTCCAAACGTTCAAATTTGCCTAATTTCAAATGCTCAAGTCACTTATTTTAGAAAGGTTTCATAACTCATAGTCTTAATCTCTTTTAAAACAATTGAGTAACATATGTCATATATGTGAGTAGTTTATTCTTGTTTATAACGATCTTATTACAAAGACCACGATCTAGAAAATGTAATATCATTTTGTCTCATCTTAGCTTCATGCGGATGGAGGTTTCTCTTGGTTTTAATACAACACATCATTATTCAATACATTTTCCTTTATTAACGCGGTGGTGCTGTCGATACACATTACGATTTCGAAATCAGTAAAACATTATCCCTTTAAAACCAAGTACTCATTACTCACGAATGAGGTTTCACACAAACATCCACATTAAAACAAATAAGTTAAGTCTCTTATCTTATAAGATCAAGTCTCTTAACTTCTAACATCAGTAAACCATTTTCTTACCTACATAAAGCTGTTATAACCAACTTCCCATAAAGCCGTTATAACACTTTATGTTTAAACCAAACAAATACACTTAGCACTTTGTCGTCCACCGTCTTACATAGTTACACACATATCATGCTAGAATAGATAGGAAGAGGTTCACATACCTCGCGACCAGTATCGACAATAAGCAAAATGCTCCAAGTACTACAACGCACTAGCCCTTTCCACTCCTCAAGTAGAATACGCTACTCTTAGTACTTTCACCTAGAAAGGTCACAAACGTCTATTAACTTCAAAACACAAGGTTCCATTTCTCTCAGAAAATTCAAGACACTCCCACACATGACAGCGTAAATCTCCTCTCTATCGAGTAGGCTACCAAGCCAACCAGGGGTTTACACGTCTAACCGACGTGTACAATTCTACTCAAGAATACTACACAAGTCTGCAATACTGATCACATGTAAATACTGATTCGATTCTTTTCTTTACTCTTGAGCTTAAGTCAAAAGACATTGCCAAATACAAAGTTCAGTTCTACATATAATATACTTCAACTATATATTCCTACAACATGTAATCTCCAATTACAATAAGGGGACAAGAATATTTACCTCGATAAGCCCAAAATTATCCAAGTTATAATGTCGATCTGAGCAAGGTTTAGCTCCTACTCAGTGCGCTCGATCCGCTCCAAACAACCGCCAGAAGTTCTTAACCAACTTACGCTCAAATACTTCAACCAACGCTGAAGATTTCCTGAGGGGTTCGGTTTGAGAGTCACAGGACAAAAGGTAGTATTTGCTCTACGTATAGAGGTAACTTTTGGAATACAACAAGGTAAAGGCTAAGGTATTTTGGGCATTATAACAATACTTGGAGAAGTATTTCAATACCACGAGGAGGGTATTATACGAAAACAACTAGGCTAGGGGTACCCACGGCTAGCACCACAAAGGGGAGGGAGGCTCTCGGCCACAAGGCCACTCGAGGGGAGGAAGGCTTAGGACGAGAACACACTCAAAGGGAGGGAGAGGGACTCAAGACTTGGAAGATTATTGGATGAAGAAGTCTTCAAGCTTAGGGGGGTATTTATAGGAAAACCAAAGGCCAACCAATGGCCAAGATCAAGCCATGTGCAAGGCAAGTGTAAGGCCAAGATATGCCCAAGTGCCCCTAGTCCCTACTCCTTAAAACCCTCACAAATATCTACCAAAATATCTTCCCACGGCCCTAAGCGTCGATTCGCCCCACTTGCTTCCAATGTGAGGTGACACGTTGGTCCAAAATGTTCGCGCTCGGAAAAATCCGCAAAAATACAAAGCGACATAGCGGAATTTTCCGCCGCAAGTTACGCAAAACGTTTCGTCGAAAAACGACTCTAACCGGGTTTTGTGCACAAAGGTAAATTCGGCGGGTGCCACGTGGGGTGACACGTGTCGCCCGAGGTCGCCAGAATATTTCGTCTTAGAAAATATCCAAAATACCGAAATCTCAAAAACAAAGCGGGCCCACAAAATCAGTAAATTTCTCCCGTGGGCCCCACGTGACCATTTCCGAAAATAAAATCTCAAAATTCTAATATAATTTAAGAAGCCCATATACCAAATCTGGGAAACCAATTCTCATTAACGAACCTTTTTCTTCACAAAAAAACCGGAAACTTTTCCGTCGAAACTCACATCTTTCTTTCTTTCCAAATTTTTCTGTCGTGCTCTCGTACGTACGTCCTCGCATACATACCCTGAGAATACGGGGTATAACATTCTCCCCTCCTTAGAAACATTCGTCCCGAATGTTCCTTCTCAAGACGGATATCGATGAAGTTCCTCTAACAAGTTGTCAACGCGTACGGCCAGCGAAATAACACACGTTCTCTTCCTTCCTTACTCGGCGTGCCCTTCTCGACCACTTGCACTCTCCCAGTACGTCCCATACTTCAGTCATGACTTCCGTTCCCGCAACGCTCGGGAGTCACGACCTCCAAACTTGGTCATCTTACTAACCTCAACCTTCCTTAAGGCCATTCGGCCTTTACGAACCGCTTCGTCGAACGCGTCCACGAACTCATACGATGATTAACTAAGCGGGGCCTAGCACCCTCGTGACCCTACCAATGGCGGGGCCACCAGAACTGACCCACCTAAAAGCGGCTGGGTTGACCCGCAAATGGTCCTCAACCCAGCAATCGCGCCAACCCTTGTTCACGATACGGAACAATCTTACCAACATACGTCATGAAAGCTACCACTTCCATCTCACCGCCCATGGACTTATCACACAAATAAAACCCACGTATACTACGCACTCGATAAAGGTCAAACATAAAGCGAATCTTTTACACAAGGCGACCTTACCTCTAAGGTCTCAATCGTGGAAAAGTCTAAGGTTCACAATTACCATGCCTACATACTTCTCCTTCCAACTAACCATGTTCCTAAATCACATTTTAGAACAAAGAAATCCGAACATAACACTAAACAAATTATCATAACAAGCATACAAAACTCTAGAGGTTAAGGATATACTGTCTACCGCTTTTCTAATCACGGTCGCGCCTGCAGTATAGCTAGTGAAGGTGATGAACCACCATCGATCTGAAGGTGAGTCGTAACATCCGCAACCCTTGGTCGGACAGTTCCTCGCAAAATGGCCTGCTGTCATAAAAATAACAAGCTCCCTGGCACCACGACACTCCCGAAATGCGGTCTACCACATCGACCGAGGTAGGGGTGATGCGTCGCCAACACCCTACTTCGGAAACGGAACCTGGAGCCACGACGCTTCACGAAGGCGGTGGAGGACCACTGCATCTTGGCGGGGTGCAAAACTAGTTCTTCTGAGGCGGTCCGCCTCGAAAGTTGCCAAAAGACACGATGTCTGGCCTCTTACGCTGATCCAGTCATTCGTCGACCTCCGTCTCACATCCTTGTGCGTGAGCTGCGCGGGCAATGTCCATGCCCGGCTGAAAAGCTACACCCGAACAAGCCTCTGTCAAGTAATCATCTAGCCCGGTGACATAGCGGTGCACTATATCCTCCATGGTTGCCACTAAAGCGGGGACATACTGAGCCAAAGAATCGAACTCGACATTGTACTCCCTGATAGTGCGCCCTCTCTGCCTCAGTAACAAAAATCTATCGGCCCGTGCCCTCCTCATCTGCGGAGGCAAGAAGTGCGTGAGGAAAGCCCCCGAAAACTCATCCCATACTGCTGGAGGTGCATGCTCTCCCCGGGAAAGCTCCACGAATCAAACCAATCGACTGCGGTATCACGCGCGGCGCGAACAAAGGTCCAGACTCGGTCTCTGAAGCCTTGATCACCGCGTGATCATTTGTAGCTGCGGATGAACTCCTGCGGATCATCCTCGTGCCTCGACCCATAAAACTCTGGCGGGCTACAACTCGAGAAAGTCCGTAGCCTCAAACTATTCGCTCGGGGTGAACCGGTGCTCTTCGCCAGGCTGCTGCGTCAAAGATATCCTCATATCGGCGCCACGACCACAAGAATCGGGCCATCTCCTTGTAACCCATCTCCTCGCTGCATCGTGGATCTGGAGGCTCGTGCTGCGGTCTCAGCGGCCATTCTGCGGCTCTAACCTCTCTTTGAAGTGGCGGCGTCCACAAACCCGCCGTCTGAGCACAACCTCAGTGCTTGCGGGCTGCGCTCGTACTCCTCAGTATCTCACTAGCGGCTCCTCGGCTGCCTTGCCCTTCTGGGCTCTGGTTTCCTTGCGGAGGCATAACTGGTAAAAACGAGATACGTCAGAGGGGTCCAACTTACAACACAGCTCTAAGGCACGATCTCAGAATGAGAAGAATGGAAACCAATCCTAAATGTCCTGCAGCCTCCTGATTATAGATGTGGTGCACAACACATCGATAATCAAGACTCTACTAGACACGGTGCAGACACTTTCCGAGATTAAGCGCTCGATACCACTTTTGTAACGACCGTTCGGGGCAGTTCGGTGCCTTATCCCGGGCACCCTAGTGACACAACATCAGAGAAAACCAGCGGAAAATAAAACTTTAAACAAGAAACAAGATATATGATCATAAAACAGGCCAACCCAACGGTTACCTTCCAATAACATATATAAATACAACTCTTTCAAAACGAACAGTTTAATCCTTTTACAAACCACGCCACAAGCGATTACAGACCTCTAAGATTTACAACAACTATGACGGGACAGGGCCCCGCCATACCCCTGAATGTACAAGAACCTACAACTCAGGGAACACATACCAAAAGATAAGCCTCCGGAGAAACGGAGCTTCCCAAAACGCTGAACTGAGATCCTAAGAGCGAGGATCCACGACCGATGTACCTCTACCTGCGGCATGACCGCACCGGCGAGGTCGATAACAGTACCAAGTATGTGAAATCAGAAAATCAGAATGAAATCATACTAGTCTATATAAAGCGAGACATGTATGATAACCAAACTACGATTCACAACAAAAAGCGATCATGTCGATCGAGGACTCACGCCTCAAGTCATCACTCAAATATAACTATGGGTCTCACGCCCACAACATCAATCATGTTCGCATCATGGCGCGTGCCGGAGTCTGCATCGGTGTAGACATGTCCATGATGCAACAATAATACCAATGCCCGGCGCATGCCGGAATTCTGCATCGGTGTAGACACGTCCATGTGACATCAACAATAATATACTGGGTGATCAACCCTGCCGCATGGCCACATGCCCCCGGAATTCTACCTCGGTGTAGACATGTCCATGTGACATCAACAACAAGACAGTAATCAAAATGGAAACATACCCGTGGAATTCTCCGTCACTGCCAGCACGTCCAAGTAAGTTCTCAACAAGTCAACCGGCCCTCTATCGAGAGACGCGGTAACACAGAAATACAACACTTGTACAACAAAGGCTATCATCACAAGCATAGGCAAGTTTCACACAACTCAAAGTACTTTCACATAAGCCACAATACGTAGTATAAAAATCGTGACTATCTTTTTAAGTAAACAAGACACTTCCCCTTTTGTAAAATCAAGTAACAACATTATTTTCCAAACGTTCAAATTTGCCTAATTTCAAATGCTCAAGTCACTTATTTTAGAAAGGTTTCATAACTCATAGTCTTAATCTCTTTTAAAACAATTGAGTAACATATGTCATATATGTGAGTAGTTTATTCTTGTTTATAACGATCTTATTACAATGACCACGATCTAGAAAATGTAATATCATTTTGTCTCATCTTAGCTTCATGCAGATGGAGGTTTCTCTTGGTTTTAATACAACACATCATTATTCAATACATTTTCCTTTATTAACGCATTTGCAGTGGTGCTGTCGATACATTCGATTTCAAATCGGTAAAACATTATCCCTTTAAAACCAAGTACTCATTACTCACGAATGAGGTTTCACAAACATCCACATTAAAACAAATAAGTTAAGTCTCTTATCTTATAAGATCAAGTCTCTTAACTTCTAACATCAAGAAACCATTTTCTTACCTACATAAAGCTGTTATAACCAACTTCCCATAAAGCCGTTATAACACTTTATGTTTAAACCAAACAAATACACTTAGCACCTGTACGTCCACCGTACTACATAGTTACACACATATCATGCTAGAATAGATAGGAAGAGGTTCACATACCTCGCGACGAGTATCGACAATAAGCAAAATGCTCCAAGTACTACAACCTTGCTAGCCCTTTCCACTCCTCAAGTAGAATACGCTACTCTTAGTACTTTCACCTAGAAAGGTCACAAACGTCTATTAACTTCAAAACACAAGGTTCCATTACTCTTAGCCATGTGCAAGGCAAGTGTAAGGCCAAGATATGCCCAAGTGCACCCTAGTCCCTACTCCTTAAAACCCTCACAAATATCTACCAAAAATATCTTCCCACTTGACACCCTAAACGTCCAAGTTACCGCCCCCCACTTGCTTCCAATGTGAGGGTGACACCCGTTGGTCCAAAATGTTCCGCCGCTCGGAAAAATCCGCAAAAATACAAAACGACATAGCCGGAATTTTCCCTTCGCAAGTTACGCAAAACGTTTCGTCGAAAAACGACTCTAACCGGGTGTTGTGCACAAAGGTAAATTCGGCCAAGGGTGCCACATGGGGGTGACACGTGTCGCCCGATTCGCCTGAATATTTCGTCTTAGAAAATATCCAAAATCTGAAATCTCAAAAACAAAGCGGGCCCAAAATCAGTAAATTTCTCCCGTGGGCCCCACGTGACCATTTCCGAAAATAAAATCTCAAAATTCTAATATAATTTAAGAAGCCCATATACCAAATCTGGGAAACCAATTCTCATTAACGAACCTTTTTCTTCACAAAAAAAAACCGGAAACTTTTCCGTCGAAACTCACATCTTTCTTTCTTTCCAAATTTTTCTGTCGTGCTCTCGTACGTACGTCCTCGCATACATACCCTGAGAATACGGGGTATAACAAAAGCCAAGACAGTTAAAGATACTCTTAGTCGCGGATCTAAGGGTAGTATGCGGAGGCGGCAGATAGGCGGGCGTGGTCCGTGAGATTATTCGATTCTGAGCCTGTGGTTCGATTATTTGTTTCAAGGTTAATGAAGTTTAGATCAGAGGTTGCCGAGTCTTCCGTCGCTGAGGAGGTAAAAGCGACATATGAGGATCCGCTTATGATCTGGTATCGAATCGACTCTCAGAAGAGAAGAGCCTGTTTGAGTAGCACCGGATGAGGTGCTGTGATATGAGGATAGATTGTGTGTACCCGGTGCTGCAGGACTAGTCAGCAGGTTTTAGGGGAGGCATACAGTTTTTATTGCTCAAATTGTTCGGGGTCGACTAAGTTGTGTCGTGACCTCAGAGGTATGTATGGGTAAGATGACCGGAAAAGGGACGTAGCAGAGTCGTTGCTTAATATCCGAATTAGTAGCAGGTCATGGTTGAACACCAGAAGCCCAGTGGGCTATTGTAGGCGATTTAGACCCCGACTTAGACATGGGAGGTAATTAGAATGGATCTTGTTACGGGATGGCATCGTACTCAGAGGAAGTGCGACTCCCTGGGGGTCATGGTAAATAGGCTGGCGAAACCAGTCGTGTTCTTTCGGATTTGGGACCACTTACTCGGCTGAGGTTTATGCTAGCTTGTATAGCAGGGGGATTGTGAGACTGCACGGGGTCCCTACGTTTATGATGTCAGACAGATGAGCTCGATTACAGATAACTTCTGGAGGTTTTTCAGAAGGGTTTTAGGGACACAGGTGAGTCTCAGTGTTGCATTACACCCTCAGAACGACGGACAGGCAGAGCGTACTATCCAGGCACTTGAGGATAGGTTGTGGGCCTGTGTTCTTGATTTTAGATATAGCCGGGAGGGTTAATTGCCTCTTGTTGTGTTACGTACGATAACAGATACCCTTCCAGTATTCAGATGGGCATGTATGAGGTCTTGTATGTAAGAAAGTGTAGATCGCCGGTTGGATGGTTCGACATAGGCGAGGTTCAGTTATTTGGTCCAGACTTGGTTCAGCGGGCTGTGGATAAGGTGAAGCTTATCCGGGAAAGATTATTAGTAAGCTTAGAGTCAGCAGAAGCTTTATGCAGATAATCGACGTTGACACATGGGGTTCAGCTTGACATTTTAGTATGTGTATTGTTATCTGGCCTCGTGTGGTATTATTAGTATGTAGGGGTTGTAAAAGAAGACTATGTCACTATCTTTAAGTTTGACTCCCGAAAGAACATTCGGGGACGAATGTTTCTAAGGGGGGAAGAATGTTACACCCCGGAAATTCCAGGATATGTTTCTAAGGCCACTTGGCTAGGATCCATGTGAAACTCATCTAGGCCACCCATTTGTTCTAATTTTGACCCTCCATTATGTTATATATGTATACTAGTAGCAAGACTAGTTCCCACACTTAGTCTTATTTCAAGAAAACTTGAAGAATGAAAAAGGGGCTCTCGGGTTTGGGGATTAAGGGGCAAGAAATTTTTTCAATTTTTGTCCAATAATCTCCCCACTTTAAACCAAGGTTCCTAAGGGTTTTGTAAGGTTATCTCAATAGAAAGATCCCGGAAAAATGGTGTTTTCGTATTAGTAGCAAGGCGAAAACCTAAGGGGTTATTCAACTTTTAAGTTGGAACTTGAAGATGAGTTATTCATAAGCTTCTAAGGGTTGCTTGGAGTGGATTGGAACGTCGAAAGGAGGAGCTAAAGTTGCTAAGGATCGACTTGTGCTCTTGGATCATATTTGGGCTAATTGAGGTATAACCTTCATTTTACTTTTGTAATTGAAGATTTCATGTTAGGATAAGTTATAAGTGATCATGTGATATGTGTTATGAAGTTTGATAAGTGTTATGGAAATTTGGAAGCTCAAAATCCGAAAATGACATGTTGAGTCATTTGAAATTGAATTACAATTAGGTCGTTTATTAGAATCGTCGCATGTTACTTACTTGAAGATAATAGTAGTTATAATCGATTGCGACTTGATACCATGTTATGCTAACAACTTGGATTGAAATGGAAATTGGATAAGAATTTGTATTGTTGCCCAAATTGACGAATTGACATTGTAGTTTAGGCTAGTTTGTTTTATATTGTGGGGCGGAATTTTACATGTCTTGATTAAGTGTGTAATCCCCTATTGTTAGCTACTTTGTTGGGCCTTAAATGTGGCGTGTTTGGTTATTGAATTCGGCCTTGAAAAAGGTGGCAAAGTATGTAGAAACAAAGGAAGTGTTGTCCGATTTTCCATAGAATTTAGTGACTTTGCACTTGGAATATTCTACGTTTGAAACTAGAAGTTAATAGACGTACTATGGTCATTATAGGTTGACATACTACGTGCGGCGAATTGGACTTAGCAAGTGGATTAAACCGAAGAGGTATGTGGAACTTTCTTATCTCTTGAGCATGAATAGGTTGTAAATGTATAGTACGGTAGACGTACAATATTTTGACAATCTAGGTCCATTTGATATCCTTGGCTTATTTTAAGAATGTCCAAGTTGATTGAGTTAGGGAATTAACTCACTTGTTTAAATATTAAGGATATCTTGGTTTTCAAAAGATAAGAGACTTTAAGTATGTTGAAAGTATATTTTGATACTTGTTTTGTTGGAAAGTTTAAGTCTCTTGGTTATAAAGAAGTATGTAAGTTGCTAATGTATAAAGCTAGTATAACGGCTTTATGGGAAGTTGGTTATAATAGCTTTATGGAAAGTTTAAAGAGTGGTTTACTCTAAGTAATTTAAGTATGTTAAATGACTTGGAATAACGAAAGGCAAATTGATTTAAAGGCATCAATTGCTTAAGGTTTTAAAAGAAAGAAGTCACTTGATTTAGAATCCCGAAAATGTATTTTCTAAAAAGGTATTGACTTGTCTTAAAATGTAGTTATGACTTGATACTACGGTTATTAGTATCTTGGAAGTTTTATATGAAAATGAGTCATTTAAAAGAATAAAAGTACGTAGTACTTTGGGTTAAATTCCCGGATTTTATTATGACATGTTAGTGCCTTAAGTAAACTAAAATGAGAGTGTATATGAATAAGACTAATAAGAAGTTAGGGGGAATTCTTAACTTGCTTATATATGGTATGATAAGCCGGTAGTGCTTATGTTATGTATGATAAGCCGGTAGTGCTTATGTTATGTGTGATAGCCGGTTTGTGCTAGTAGTATGTTATTCATTACGGGGTCATTCCCCGGGTTTGTGGCATTTGCATATTCCGTGGATTTGCTACCCACGATGCGAGGAATACCTCATGCGAGTCCGTAAGGGCTTATGCGGGTGAAATAGTCTCATGCGGGCGGATACAGCCTATGCGAGGAATACCTCATGCGGGTCTACACGACCTATGCGGGTGAAATAGTCCCATGCGAAGAATACCTCATGCGGGTCCACACGACCTATGCGGGTGAAATAGTCCCAGGAGTAGGATTGCTTAATGATACTACGGACGGATGGTTCTGCTTTGATCGTGAACTTCCTATTTTTATGTGGTACGTATACTCCTAGTTACTCTCATTGTTAGTAAGGCACTGTGTACTGTTAATTGAGTTATCATACCTGTCTCCAGTTTTATTATAGACTTATGATTTCATTACAGTACTTTCAGTTTCAAATATTTGGTACATGTTGTACTGACCTCCTTCGTGGGGTTGCGTTCATGTCGCAGGTAGAGTACAGGTTGATGATCCTCGCTCTTAGGATCACAGTTCAGCTGTTGAGAAGCTCCTTTATTCCGTAGGCTTATCCCTGGTATTGTCGGTTGTTGTACATTCAGGGGTATGGCGGGGCCCTGTCCCGCCAGAGTTGTTATTCTTAGAGGTCTGTAGTCACATTGTGGTTTGGGTTGTAAAGAAAAAAAAATGTACTGTTTTATTACGTTTATTGTAAGGAAGGTGGCCTTATCGGCTAGCCTGTTATTGTTTTATGTTTAAGCATTTTATAGGTTGTGTATGTTCATTGCTATTCTCGATGTATCACAGAAAGGGTGCCTGGGTAGGGCACGATCATGAGCTTGGTCGGGTCGTGATATTAAGGGACTGTTTTGGGCCAAGATTAAGGTAAGATTTCTTCTTTCTCTTGAAGTAATTTGAAGTTATATGAAATTTTAATTGATAGATGAACTTGTGTTAAGTAAAAAGGATAATAAGAAATACATGTCACAGTTTTGGCATGCTAGCCGAAAACTGGACAGTTTTGGTGTTGTCGGATTCGTTGGTTATTGTTGTTGTTATCATCACTACTTGCATGTTAAAATGAAGAAAATCTTGTTATTACAAGTGGATGTGTTTTATATATAAGTGTTGGAATGTGAATTGTATTATAAGAAGTTATGGAAACGGCTTTGGTTGTAGTAGTTGACCGAAAAATTGCATGAAACTGTGAGACGTGGTTGTGCTGTTTTAGGGCCTGTTTTATACGTGTTATATGCTGGAAATTTAGCTACCATTATGCATGTTTAAATGTGATAATTGCTAAATGCATGTCCTAAAGGAATAAGGGTGTAGAAAGACTTCATATTCTACCCTCATCGTTGATGAAGTATGGACTGTTTTTAGTGGACTGTTTTGTATGAATTAAGAGGTCGGATTTACATAAGAAGTAGGTGTGTGAATCACCTTGGTTGTTTTTTTGGTTGTGCCCTTAATTGGTGCTTGGTTATTGATGTTATTGACCTTATTTATAAGGTGGAAAATATGTATAAATAGGGGAAGTGCTGCCCAAATTTTTATAAGAAAAGAGATTCATTTTGTGGTATAAGTGTATATTGGTATCACGAAGTTGATAGACGTGTTATTGTCATTATAGGTTGAAGTTGTCACGACCCGACCTCGGGCCCGCGACTGGTGCCTTACCCCGGACACCCTAGTTATAATACATCAGAGAAAAACCAGCGGAATAAAACTCATAGACATGGAACAATATAAAATAAGAAACATGCTAACCAAAACGGTCACCTTTCTGCATATATATAAAAACTCGAACAGTTACATCCCTTACAAACCCAACTCATAACAAGACCAGACCTCTAAGAGTTTGATATAACAACTATGACGGGACAGGGCCCCGCCATTCCCCTGAATGTACAAGTACCTACAATGACAGGGAACCATACCAAAAGATAAGCCTCCGGAGAAATGGAGCTTCCCAATACGCAGAACCGTGATCCTATGAGCGAGGATCAACAACCGGTGTACCTCTACCTGCGGCATGAACGCAGCCCCCCGAAGGAGGTCAGTACAACAGGTACCAAGTATGTGAAACTGAAAGTACTGTAATGAAATCACATTTCATCCTTTTAAAAGACCATTTCACAATAAATAAACAGTCATGTCAAGTCAGGTACGCATTCCCTCAAAATCATCATTCAGATATAACTATGGGTCTCACGCCCACAATATCAATCATGCCCGTGGAACTCCTTCCTCACTACCGGTAGTACATGATGTAAAACAACACCCATATGTGTACTTGAACACTAGATCCTGCCTGGGTCATAAAACCGATCGGGCCAAGTAGAAGAGCCAACTACCAGATCCAATCCTGCATCATAAAACTTAACGGGCCAAGTACGGAAGCCAACTACCAGATCCAATCCTGCGTCACGCAACTGACCGGGGCAAGTATCTTAAGCCAACGTACCAGAGCCTACCGTATCATAAGATATGACCGGGGCAAGTATCTTAAGCTATCTACCAGAGTCTGCCGATACACGAGAAATGACCAGGACAAGTATCTAAAGTGTGCATGTAACTACATGTACAAATCAAGCCCGTGACCACTCATCACTGTGGCAAGCTTCATGGATAGCTAGTCCATGGACCAATAACATAACCCGAGAATTTAACCCGCACTATGGTCGCATGCCCTCGGAATCTTACATCGGTGTAAGCATGGCCATGGAACAATCCTAGTGGACGCATACCCGTGGACCATCCATCGTGTCAGTATGTCCAAAGGAACGATATAGTGGAAACATACCCGTGGGCCACCGAACGTGTCAGTATGTCCAAGGAAATAACAAGATAACACTCATAGTGGAAGCATACTCGTGGACCATCCAACAGTGTCGGTATGTCCAAGTAAACAACAAGATAACCGACCCTCCATCGAGAGACGCGGTAACATAGAAATACAACACTTGCACAACAAAGGCTATCACAACTAGCATGGGCAAGTTTAACATACTCTCAGACTTTCATTTTATGCCAACAATCCGGGTTTTAACCCCAAAGTACTACATACTTTAATTCTTTCAAAAAGATCTCTTTTTATGTAAAAACAACACGATACTAATATTCGTAGTATCAAAACACGTTCATGTTTAAATCAAGTACTTTATACTTTTTAAATCAAGTGGTTTACACTTTTAAAACAACGTCAAGTATACTTTTAAAACCCAAGTAACTCACTCTTTTCAAAACAAGTAACCTATACTTTTAAATAAAGTTACTTCTCCTTTTCCAAAATCAAGTCGTTTATAAGTCAAGTCTCTTATCTTTCAAGATCAAGTCTCTTAACTTTCAAAATCAAGTCTCTTAGCTTTTAGAAAAATCAAGCCATTCTTTCATCTTCATAAAGTCGCTATAACTAACTTCCCCTAAAGCCATTATAACACTTTATATTTTAAACCAACCAAAGACAACCAAAATTCATTTAACACACGTATGTCTACCGTACTATATATTTCACAACAATCATGCTCAAGAGGATAGGAAGAATCACATACCTCCTCGGCTAATCCACTTGCCAAGTCGAATATGCCGCGCGTAGAATATCCACCTATAATAACCATAACACATCTATCAACTTCTAGTTTTTTTCGTAGAATATTTCTAAGTATAAGGTCTCTTATTCTACGGAAAATTGGGCAGCACTTCCCCTGCATCTACGTACTTATCCACCTTTTTCAAGGCCCGATATCAATAGCCAACATACCACATTTAAGGCGCAGTAAACCAGCAACTCAAAGGGGATTACACGCCTAACTGGACGTGTAAAATTCTGCCCCACAATATACAAAACAATCCATTTATTTTCAATCTTCCTTCCACATAACATATACTCAATTATAAACTACTACAACATGTAATCTCCAATTACAATAGAAGGACAAAGATCATTACCTCGATAAACCCAAAATTTTCCAATGATTAAAAGTCGATCCTTAGGAATCTTAGCTCTAATTCCGTACGTTCCAATCCACTCCAAGCAACCCTTAGAAGTTTCTAACCAACTTCTCTTAACACTTCATCCAAAAATATGAAGATCACCTTAGGGTTTCACTTTGCGACTATCGGATTAACGTAGTATTTCCGGGATTTTTCTGTTGGGATATATTTAGAACACTACTAGGGACACTTGGTTTAAGTGTTGGGATTTATCAAACAATTGAACAAATTCTAAGCCTAAAGGGATGTTGGTCGAGAGCTATCTAAGAGGGAGGGAGCATTTTGCCTTGGAAACATAATTCTAAGTGTTGATGAAGTCTTGCTACAAGGGTGTATTTATAAGAAAACCAAGGGCTAGGATGCAAGCATGTGTGTGGTTGAGATTGGGGACAAGTGTGTGTGGGTCCCACAAGCCACTTGTCCAACACAAGACTTGGGACACTTGGTTTGCCACTTGTCCTCATTTCGGCCACAATGCCACCTAAGGGGTTACACGTGTCGCCCTCCTATTCGTCCAAAATATTTCATCTCCCGAAAATATTCATAATGGCCAAAATCTCGAAAATAATGTGGGCCCCACAAAACCGTAAATTTCTCCCGTGGGTCCCACGTGACCAATTCCAGAAAATAAAATCCATAATTCTCTTATATTCCGAGAAGTCCAAATACCAAAATTGAGAATCCAATTCCCAATAATAAACCTTTTTCCTTCACGAGGTTCGGAATATTTTCCGTCGGAAATTCAAAATTTTCTTCCCTTTCATACTTAGTGTTATATTCTCGTACGTACGTCCTCAGATACTTACTCTGAAGCTACGGGGTGTAACATAAGTACTACTTGAGACATATTCTAGTTGTCAAGTTGATATAGCCTATAAGGTATGTATAACTATCCTTTCTTCTTTTGACATGATTTATATGAAGTAAGTGTACGGCGGACGTACATAGATCTATTGGATCCTAATCCTTAATGATATGATAGTACTTCGGTTTTCCTAAAATGAAAGTTGAGTTTTATATGAAATGGGTGTACGGCGGACGTACTTAATTCCATTAAGTCCTGATTTTAAATGATACATGATATGATAGTTCCTTGGTTTGGTTTTTCTAAAATGGAGTTCATTTTAAAGACTTTAGAGAGAGTCAAAAGATGATTTAAAAAGACACCGAGTCCCACAAATGGGCCGGGATACGTTATGTGATACACCGAGTCCCACAAATGGGCCGGAATACGTTATATGATACACCGAGTCCCACAAATGGGTTGGGATACGTTATGTGATACACCGAGTCCCACAACTGGGTCGGAATACGTTATGTGATACACCGAGTCCCACAAATGGGTCGGGATACGTTATGTGATACAGTGAGTCCCACAAATGTACCGGGAGACGTTATGTGATACACCCAGTCCCACAACGGGCCGGAATACGTTATGTGTAAAAGAACACCGAGTCCCACAATGGGTCGGGATACTATATGTGTATAAAGACACCGAGTCCCAGAATGGGTTGGGATACGTTATGTGTAAAAGGTTATATGGTCAGGCAGCTATGATTTTGATATGACTCTCTCACTTTTAAAAGGTACAGTTGGCTTTATTTTATATGACACAATTGGATCTGATATTTGATTGTCATACTTGTCCCTGTCATCTTTGGCCAGTTATAATCTTATTTATTGTACTTTATGTTTACATACTTAGTACATGTTGTATTGACCCCTTCTCCGGGGGCTGCGTTTATGCCCACAGGTATAGGTACTCAGTTTGATGATCCTCGAGCTTAGAATCCTTGCCCAGCTTTTGAGATAGCTCCACTGTTCCGGAGCTTGTCATTTTGGTACAGTCTTGATTAGACTTATGTATATTCAAGGGTATGGCGGGGCCTTGTCCTGTCACATGTCATTATAAAACTCTTAGAGGTCTTGTAGACAGGTGTGGGTGGTAAATGTATATGTTGTAACTCGTTTTGGAAAGTTTTATGTACAGTGGCGGCCTTGTCGGCTTGCCTGTTTTATATACAAGTTTTTCTTAAGCTTCCGCTGGTCATATGTGATGTGTGGGTACAAGGGTACTCAGGTAGGGCACCAGTCGCGACCCGTCGGTTCGGGTCATGACAAAAGTGGTATCAGAGCAGTTAGTCCTCGAAATGTCTACAGACCGTGTGCAGTAGAGTCTTGGTTATCGGTGTGTTGTGTATCACACCCATTAACATGAGGCTACAGTACATTTAGGATTGGTTTCTATTATTTCATCTCATAGATCGTGTGATAGAGCTGTGTTATTAGAAGAATTCCCCTCTCTGACGTATTATTGTGTTACAGTTATGCCTCCGAAGAGGGCAATAGTAGCCCAGAAGGGTAAATCAGTAGCAGGAGCTACTAGTCAGACATAAAGAGTTACTAGGGCACATGCCCAGTCTATGCCTGAGATTGTGCGCCAGTCGACGATCTCAGTTACACCGCCATCACCGGAGGAGCTTATAGCAGCTCCAGAGGCCCCGATACTTGAGCCTCCAGTTCCTCAGCCAGGGGCAGAGGATAGGGCCATGAGAGATGAAGTTCAGCTGCTGACTAGAATAGTAGTAGGGCAGAACCACACGCAGGGACCAGGAGTTAACCCTAGGTCCGATAGTTTGAGGGTTCGTGATTTCTTGAATTGTAACCCTCTAGAGTTTTTTGGGTCACAACCCGAGGATGACCCGTAGGAGTTTATCCGACAGATGCAACGTACATTGAGGGTAATCAGGGCTTCAGAGACTGAGTCTATGGAGTTGGCATCATATAGGATGTGGTATATAGCTACTAACTGGTATGAGTCATAGGAGTTGTCTAGAGGAGAGGGTGTTCCTCCAGCTACATGGGATGAGTTTACAGAGGCATTCCTTGGTTACTTCTTGCCTCTAGAGATGATGAGGGCTAGAGTTGATAGTTTCCTACAGTTGAGACAGGGTGGCAGGAGTGTTAGAGAGTATAGCCTTGAGTTTGATTAATTGGCTAGGTATGTGCCTACCATTATGGCGGATATGGCGGATAGAGTTCATCGCTATGTGATGGGACTAGACGCTACTTGATTGATAGATGCATGGCAGTGGCTCTTCTTCCAGGTATGGACATTGCCCGAGTACAGGCCTACGCCCATGGGGTAGAGGGCATCAGCCAGACGGAGAGCACGACCAAGGAAATCATAAGAGGGCTAGGTCGGCTGGACATTTTGGGGGGTTTAGAGGCGGGCAGCCTCTACAGCATGCTAGGTATTCTTCCCAGCCAGTACAGAGTGTACCCTCACAGCCTATAGGCAGGAGGTTCGATCGCACAGGGTATTCGGAGGCTGGTCAAAGCTCCAGGGCTTCAGGTTTGCAGGTATACGGGGGTTCTAGTCAGTCGATGCCACTTTTCCCTCAGTGTTCACAGTGTGGCAGGCATGCATCTTGGGGAATGTCGTCGGGCTATTGGTGCTTGTTTTTCTTGCGGCCGTCTGGGCCATGTGATGAGAGAATGTCCGTCTAGAGTTGGTACAGGTGGGATAATCTAGCCTAATGGATCAGTTGTTGGTTCATCACTTTCTATAGCTATGCGCCCCGCACGGCATGATTATGACAAGAACGATAAAGTGGAATGAAATTATAGTTATACAGGTAATTCGATTCTGTCACGACCCGACCCCGGGCCCGCGACTGGTGCCCTACCTGGGCACCCATTTCGGTATACATCAGAGAATAGCAGCGGAACATACACAACTTATAAAATGCTTAAACATAAAATAATAACAGGCTAGCCGATAAGGCCACCTTCCGTACAATATACGCAATAAAACAGTACATTTTTTTTTACAACCCAATCCACAAATGTGACTACAGACCTCTAAGAATAACAACTCTGGCGGGACAGGGCCCCGCCATACCCCTGAATGTACAACGACCGACAATACCAGGGATAAGCCTCCGGAATAAAGGAGCTTCTCAACAGTTGAACAGTGATCCTAAGAGCGAGGATCAGCAACATGTACACTACCTGCGGCATGAACGCAGCCCCCCAAAGGAGGTTAGTACAACATGTACCAAATATGTGAAACTGAAAGTACTGTAATAAAATCATAAGTCTATAATAAAACTGGAGACAGGTATGATAACTCAAATAACAGTACACAGTGTCTTACTAACAATGAGAGTAATCAAAAGTATGGGTAGCAAATCCACGGAAACAGGTGGTATAACGATCTTGGGGATTTACCCCTCATTTATACTCTTACCCTGAAGAAGGTGGTAAAGCAGGTAGTATAACGATCTTGGGGAGCTACCCCTCAGATATACTCTTACCCTGGAGAAGGTGGTAAAGCAGGTGGTATAACGATCTTGGGGACTTACCCCTCAGATATACTCTTACCCTGGAGAAGGTGGTAAAGCAGGTGGTATAACGATCTTGGGGACTTACCCCTCAGATATACTCTTACCCTGGAGAAGGTGGTATAACGATCTTGGGGATTTACCCCTCAGATATACTCTTACCCTACCTCAACTGGCCATCATACATAACATAAGCACTACCGGCTTATCATACAATAAGTAAGCAAGTTAAGAAATCCCCCTAACTTCTTATTAGTCTTATTCATATACACTCTCATTTTGGTTTACTTAAGGCACTAACATGACATTATAAATCCGGGAGTTTAACCCAAAGTACTACGTACTTCTATTCTTTTAAAATGACTCATTTTCAAATAAAACTTCCAAGATACTAATAACTGTAGTATCAAGTCATAACTACATTTTAAGACAAGTCACAATACCTTTTTAGAAAATACATTTTCGGGCTTCTAAATCAAGTGACTTCTTTCTTTTAAAACCTTAAGCAATTGATGCCTTTAAATCAATTTGTCTTTCGTTATTTCAAGTCATTTAACATACTTAAATTACTTAGAGTAAACCACTCTTTTTAACCTTCCATAAAGATATTATAACCAACTTCCCATAAAGCCATTTTACTAGCTTTATACATTAGCAACTTACATACTTCTTTATAACCAAGAGACTTAAACTTTCCAACAAAACAAGTATCAATAATACTTTCAACATACTTAAAGTCTCTTAACTTTTGAAAACCAAGATATCCTTAATATTTAACAAGTGAGTTAACTCCCTAACTCAACCAACTTGGACATTCTTAAAATAAGCCAAGGATATCAAATAGACTAGATTGTCAAACTTTTGTACGTCTACCGTACTATACATTTACAACTTATTCATGCTCAAGAGATAAGAAAGTTCCACATACCTCTTCGGTTTAATCCACTTGCTAAGTCCAATTCGTCGTACGTAGTATGTCAACCTATAATGACCATAGTACGTCTATTAACTTTTTACTTCAAACGTAGAATATTCCAAGTGCAAAGTCACTAAATTCTACGGAAAATCGGACAGCACTTCCTTTGTTTCTACATACTTTGCCACCTTTTTCAAGGCCGAATTCAATAACCAAACACGCCACAGGCCCAACAAAGTAGTTAACAATAGGGGATTACACGCTTAATCAAGACATGTAAAATTCCGCCCCACAATATATAACAAACTAGTCTAAACTACAATGTCAATTCGGCAATTAGGGCAACAATACCAATTCTTCTTCCAATTTCTTTTCAATCCAAGTGGTTTAATATAACATGTTATCTAGCCACAATTGAGTATAACTACTACAATCTTCAAGTAGGTAATATGCGACGATTCTAATTAACGACCAAAATGTAATTCAATTTCAAATAACTCAACATGTCATTTTCGGATTTGAGCTTCCTAACTTCCATAACATTTATCAATCCTCATAACACATATCACATGATCACTTATAACTTATCATAACATGAAATTTTCAATTACAAAGGTAAGATGAAGGTTATACCTCATTTAGCCCAAATATGATCCAAGATCACAAGTCGATCCTTAGCAACTTTAGCTCCTCTTTTCGACGCTCCAATCCACTCCAAGCAACCCTTAGAAGCTTATGAAGAACTTATCTTCAAGTTCCAACTTCAAAGTTGAAGAACTCCTTAACCTTCCGCCTTGCGACTAATACGAAAATGCCACTTTTTCGGAATCTTTATATTGAGATACCCTTACAATACACTTAGGAACCTTGGTTTAAAGTATGGGGATTATTGGACAAAAATTGAAAATTTTCTTCTTGGAAAATCCCTCAATGCCGAGAGCAACATAAGAGCTCTTCAAGTTATTTTTGAAAATTTTGCTAAGTGTGGAGCTTGTCTTGCACTAGTATACATATATAACAAGATGGAGGGTCAAGATTAGTACAATTGGGTGGCTAGGATGAGCTTCACATGGATCAAGTCCAAGTGTCCTTTGACTTAGTCAACATTGTCAAGCTTCAAGACTTTATCAAGACTTACTCATCTATTTAATGGTCAAATGACCCTTTTGCCCATGGTAAATTTCGTCCAAGACAACATAAGGGGAGTGACACGTGTCGCCCTCCCATTCGTCACTGTCACGACCCGAACCGGGGCCCGTGACTGGTGCCTTACCCCGGGCACCCTCGTGATACAACATCAGAGAAAATCAGCGGAAACAGAACGTAAACATGAAACAAGCGACATGATAAATAAACAGGCCAACCAGCGATTTGCCTACGTATATATACATAAAAACCGAACAGCTTATCCTTTTACAAACTCGCCAACAAGATTACATGCACTTAAGAAGTGATAACAACTATGACGGACAGGCCCGCCATACCACCGAATGTACAAGAACCTTCGACTCGTGGGTAACATACCAAAAGATAAGCCTCAAGAAACGGGGCTTCCAACCGTGACGTGATCATGGCGAGGATCCACAACCGATGTACCTACTGCGGCGATGAACGCAGCCCGAAGGAGTCGATCTGGCAACAGTACCAAGTATGTGGCGAAAAATCGTAAATGAAATCATAACGATCTATATAAAACAGGAGACATATATGATAACCAAACTACGATTCATAACATAAAAGCGATCATGTCAAGTCGTGGACTCACGCCTCAAAGTCATCCTCACGGTGGAACTCCTTCCTCACCGCCGATCTAGGTATAAATCGTGTGGAATACGTGTCTCGGCCCATCCCAGGACTCGATAAAGAACCGGTGGAATACGTGTCTCGGCCCATCTCTGGGACTCGATAAAGTTAATCAGTGGAATACGTGTCTCGGCCCATCTCACGGGACTCGATAAAGAATCGGTGGAATACGTGTCTCGGCCCATCGTGGGACTCGATAAAGAATCGGTGGGATACGTGTCTCGGCCCATCCGTGGGACTCGATAAAGAATCATTCATAACAAATCAGCCGCCTCCATCGAGACGCCAGAGCACGTAAATACAACACTTGCACAACAAAGGCTATCACCACAAGCATAGGCAAGTTCAACATACTCATGGACTTATATTTTATTACAACAAATCCGGGTTTTAACCCCAAAGTACTACATACATTAACTCTTTTCAAAAGATTCGTTTCTTTCACAAAAGTCACACGAAATCCGTAGTATGAAAATAGAGTGACTATCTTTTTAAGTAAACCAAAACACTTCCCTTTGTAAAATCAAGTAACAACATTATTTTCAAAACGTTCAAGTTTGCCTAATTTCAAATGCTCAAGTCTCTTATTTTAGAAAGGTTTCATAACTCATAGTCTTAATCTCTTTTAAAACAATTGAGTAACATAAGTCTTATGTGTGAGCCGTTTATTCTTGTTTATAACAATCTTGTTACAGCAGCCATGATCTAGGAAATGTAATACAATTTTGTCTTATCTTAGCTTCTATGCAGATGGAGGTTTCTACTGATTTCAATAACAATTAGTCAATACATCTCATTTATTAACGCTGCAATGGTTTGTTCGATACTTATTCTCATTTCCGAAATCAGTAACACATTATTCTTTAAAAGCCAAGTACTCATTACTCACGAATGAGGTTTCACAACTTTTTAACAAAATTCATAGTCCTAAACATTTCATAAAACGTCATTTATAAGTTAAGTCTCTTATCTTTTAAGATCAAGTCTCTTAACTTTTAAAATCAATAAACCATTCTTTTACCTACATAAAGTTGTTATAACTAACTTCCCATAAAGCTATTATAACACCTTATGTTTTAGACCAACCAAAACTCGTTTAGCACACGTACGTCTACCGTACTACATAGTTCACAACAATCATGCTAGAAAAGATAGGAAGAGGTTCACATACCTCGCGACGATTATCGACAAATAGCAAAACGCTCCAAGTACTTCAATCCGCTTACCTCCTAAGCCAAGTAGATCACGCCACCCGTAGTACTCCACTCCTAAAATGGTCATAGTACTTCTATCAACCTTTCTTACCATTGAAGACTTATACCAATAAAAAGTCCTCTAATTCTACGGAAAATCAAAGACTTCCGCTTTTACTCACTTTTCCATCTTTCTCCAAGGCCCTAATAACCATAATAGATATACCATATATATATAAGGCGTAATAATTAAACAACATAAAGAAGGGGATTACACGCCCAAACGGTAACACGGTTTACTATCACGCCTTCATAATAACAATAAGTAAAAGAAGGGGATTACACGCCCAACCGGTAACGCGGTTTACTATCACGCCTTCATAACAATACAATAATTAAAAAGGGGATCACACGCCCAAACGGAACGCGATTGAACAATCTTCCCTTAATGTAAATGTAAATACAAATTAATGTAAATACACCAAAGTAAATACAAATTAAGTTGGGGTCCTGGCCAACTTTGTCCATTTTACTTATCCAATTTACTCATTAGTCATCCAACTTATATTTCCATTCTTAATATAAGTTATAGTTACTTTGTTATTAGCTTCTTAACAAGTAAGATACGTTTTTACCATTTTAATGGCTAACGGCCAATCCTTTCTTTTAACAAGTTAACAAGATCCAACTCTTCCAAACTTTACTCCATATATTATATAATCCATAATATACTTATAATATATGTATAATGACCAATTCACAAAGAGGTTTAAGATTCACTACCTCAAATAGCCCAAAATTTATCCAAGAACTTAATGTCGCTCCAAGCAAGGCTTAGCTCCAAATCCTTTGTGTTCCAACCCACCACAAATCACACTAAGAAGATCCTAACCATCATCTCTTCAAGAACCAACTCAAACAAGTGAAGAACACTTAGGCTTTTCTTCCAAGAGCTCTCGGCCAAGGTGACCTTTTTGAGGCTAGGGGGTGAAATCTTTTCCAACTTTTGGTTAATAGTCTTCCTAATACACTAGGGAAGAACACTTAGGAGTTTAGGAATTATTGGACAAGGTTAGGTTAGAGAGGGGGGTGTTCGACGAGAGCTAGGAGAGAGGGATGGAGAGGAAAATATTTCTCAAGTCTTGAAATATCTAAGTGTGCAAGATTTCATCAACAAAGGGTGCATATATAGGACAACCAAGGGCTAGGATGAAGGCAAGTGTGTGGTTGAGATTGGGGACAAGTGTGTGTGGGCCCCACAAGCCACTTGTCCAACTAAAATATCTTGCAAGACTTGGCCACTTGTCTTGGCCACTTGTCACATGAATTTCGGCCAACCTAGCCCACCTAGGGGTGACACGTGTCGCCCTCCTATTGGTCCAAAATATTTCATCTTCCGAAAATATCCATAAAGGCCAAAATCTTGAAAACAAAGTGGGCCCCACAAAACCGTAAATTTCTCCCGTGGGCCCCACGTGACCAATTCCGAAAATAAAATTCCATAATTCTAGTATAATTCAAGAAGCCCAAATACCAAATATGGGAATCCAATTCCCATCAACGAACCTTTTTCCTTCACAAAACCCGGAAACTTTTCCGTCGAAAAATCACATCTTTCTTTCTTTCCAATATTAATGTCGTAATCTCGTACGTACGTCCTCACATACATACCCTGGAACTACGGGGTATAACATTCTTCCCCCCTTAGAAACATTCGTCCCGAATGTTCCTTCCAAGTCTCCAAAAACACACATGCGCCGGTATAGTCTTCACTACTATACTTTACAAAACCAATTATGCCACACATGGCCGTAATATCACATACGCGCGAAACCCAAATCCAAACTAATGAGGAATCACCTCTAAGATGTAAAACAACACTAACTCTCACTCCTGGTCCAAAGGATACTCTCCTCGCACCTTCACTTCAGAAAAATGATCACTTTCATCCTCTTAACACATGTTCGCTTCCTTTCTTACTCGTCGTACCTTTCTCGTACACCCGAACTCTTTCTAGTACACGTACCATATTTCTGTCATCGCTGCAGTTTCCAAAACCTTGGAGTCACTACCTCCAAACTTGGTCATCTTACTGGCCTCAGATTCTTTTAAGGCCATCCCCGGCCTTCACGATCCGATTCTGGTTGAACGCATCCACGAACTCGTACGATGGTTACCTAAACTTGGGCCTAGCACCCTCGGGACCCTACCACATGGCGGGACCACCTTGAACTGACCCCACCTCATTCTGGGCTGCGGGTTGACCCGCAAATGGCCCTCAACCCGACCCCTAAACGCGCCAAACTCTTGTTCCCCGATCCGGAACAATCCTACTAATTTACGTCATGAAAGCTACCACTTCCATCTCACACCCCTCATGTAATTATCTCACAATATATTTTTTTTGCATTTCAAGTATTTCGACAAATACTAACCGTAAAATCACCCACTCAAGACGGCCTTGCATCCAAGGTCCTAATTGTTATAAATTCTAAGGATCACAATTGTCTCGTCCCCAGACTTACCCTTTTTCTAACCAGGCCTCTAAATCACAATTTAACATAACGCTATCTGAACATAACACTTAAAATATACTCATCTTATCACATATACAAATCTCTAGAGGGTTAAGGATATACATGTATCTACCGCCTCTCTCTAATCATAGGTCCACTGCAGGCGATACCAGTAAGGTGATGAACTCGCCATCGACCCGTAGCCGAGTCCCGCTGTCAGATCCTTCCTATTAGGACACATGGCCCCGATGGCCGCAGCAAAACAAGCACCAAGTGAAAGACGACATTCCCGACGACGCCGCCGCATCGTGCACACCGAGGAAAACTCAACCCGATCAAGAACCCATGTATATTCGTGAACAAGAAGCCCCGAGCTCCGATCAGCCTCCCGACACCCAACGCCCCAAGATCGAGGACCACCTCAGATCGGGCGAGGTGCATAACTAACTCGCTACGAGGCGCCCGCCAAAGTTACCAAAGGACCTCGTTGCTCGCCTCTTCGCTGATCTCGGCCATTCTGCCGACCCATCCGCCTCACATCCCAGGCAGATAAGCTCGCACGCGGCAATGTCCATGCCCAACAAGAGCTACACCAACAAGCTCGCCAAGTAGTCGCCGAGCCCGGTGATGTAGCGGTGCACTCGCCCTCCATATCGCCTACTAACGCAGTGGACATACCGAGCTAAGGAGTCGAACTCCACGTTGTACTCCCAACCGCACGCCTCTCGCCTCAAAGATCGTAAACTGTTTACCGCGTCCTCTCATCTCGCGAGGCAAGAAGTGGCCGAGAAATGCCTCCGAGAACTCATCCCAAATACCGAGTGCATGCTCCCGACAGCCTCCCATGAATCAAACCACGATCGCAGATCACGCAGCCGATGCGAACCTAGACCACCGACTCGGTCTCCAAGCTCGATCACTTACGATCCGTCAGAATCGCTTGATGAACTCTCGCGATCATCCTCGCCTCGACCCATAAAACTCGCGGCCGCAACTCGTAAAGTCCCGCACCTCAAACTATCCGATCGCGGCGAACCACGGTACTCATCGGTACCGGAATTGCCGTGATCCAAATTTATCCTCGTGCCTTGCCACTATCCCGCCAATAATCGCCATCTCTCAGAACCCATCTCCTGCCTTGTCGCGGTCCGACGCCTCGTGCATCGTGGCCTCGCAGAGACCGCCGCTACTCCACTCGCAGCCTCCTCTCGCCGCTTCGCCTCCCGGGCCCCGATTGCCTTGCGAGGCATAATCGCACATAAGAATACGCTGCAGGGAGTCCAATCGACAACACAACTCTAAGGCACGATCTCGTAATGAGAAGAATGGAAACCAATCCTAAATATCTCGTAGCCTCTCGATTATAGATGTGGTGCACGACACACCGATAATCAAGACTCTACTAGATACGGTCAGACACTTTCCGAGGATTAATCGCTCGATACCACTTTTGTCACGACCAACCGGCCCGTGGATCGTGCCTTACCTCGCACCTCGTGATACAACATCGAGAAAATCAGAAACAAAACGTAAACATGAAACAAGCGACATGATAAATAAACAAAGCAACCAAAACAGCTTGCCTTCAGATATATACATAAAAACCCAACAGCTTATCCTTTTACAAACTCGCCACAACAGCATTACATGCACTTCTAAGAAGTGATAACAAC
Source organism: Przewalskia tangutica (assembly GCA_029844215.1). NCBI lineage: Eukaryota > Viridiplantae > Streptophyta > Magnoliopsida > Solanales > Solanaceae > Przewalskia > Przewalskia tangutica. The sequence continues at coordinate 39,623,594 of CM056733.1, forward strand.
TATGACGGACAGGCCCCGTGATACCTCGAATGTACAAGAACCTTCGCACTGTGGTAACATACCAAAAGATAAGCCTCCAAGAAACGGCTTCCTAACACGCCGAATCGTGATCTCATGAGCGAGATCCACAACCGATGACTTACTCGCGCAGATGAACGCAGCCTCAAGGAGGTCGATAACAGTACCAAGTATGTGAAATCAAAAATATCAGAATGAAATCATAATACATATAAAACAGAGACATGTATGATAACCAAACTACGCTCATAACATAAAAGCATATGTCAAGTCGTGACTCACGCCTCAAAGTCATCTCTCACGCCCGTGGAACTCCTTCCTCACCGCCAGCCTAGGTATAAATCGTGTGGAATACGTGTCTCGCCCATCCCACGGGACTCGATAAAGAACCGTGTGGAATACGTGTCTCGCCCATCTCACGGGACTCGATAAAGAATCGTGGAATACGTGTCTCGCCCATCTCACGGGACTCGATAAAGAATCGTGGAATACGTGTCTCGCCCATCTCATGGGACTCGATAAAGAATCGTGGATACGTGTCTCGCCCATCCCATGGGACTCGATAAAGAATCATTCATAACAAATCACCGCCTCCATCGAGACGCCAGAGCACGTAAATACAACACTTGCACAACAAAGGCTATCACCACAAGCATAGGCAAGTTCAACATACTCATGGACTTATATTTTATTACAACAAATCCGGTTTTAACCCCAAAGTACTACATACATTAACTCTTTTCAAAAGATTCGCTTTTCACAAAAGTCACACGAAACTGTAGTATGAAAATAGAGTGACTATCTTTTTAAGTAAACCAAAACACTTCCCTTTGTAAAATCAAGTAACAACATTATTTTCCAAACGTTCAAGTTTGCCTAATTTCAAATGCTCAAGTCTCTTATTTTAGAAAGGTTTCATAACTCATAGTCTTAATCTCTTTTAAAACAATTGAGTAACATAAGTCTTATGTGTGAGCCGTTTATTCTTGTTTATAACAATCTTATTACAGCAGCCATGATCTAGGAAATGTAATACAATTTTGTCTTATCTTAGCTTCTATGCAGATGGAGGTTTCTACTGATTTCAATAACAATTAGTCAATACATCTCATTTATTAACGCTACAATGGTTTGTTCGATACTTATTCTCATTTCCGAAATCAGTAACACATTATTCTTTAAAAGCCAAGTACTCATTACTCACGAATGAGGTTTCACAACTTTTTAACAAAATTCATAGTCCTTAACATTTCATAAAACGTCATTTATAAGTTAAGTCTCTTATCTTTTAAGATCAAGTCTCTTAACTTCTAAAATCAATAAACCATTCTTTTACCTACATAAAGTTGTTATAACTAACTTCCCATAAAGCTATTATAACACCTTATGTTTTAGACCAACCAAAACTCGTTTAGCACACGACGCTCACCGCACTACATAGTTCACAACAATCATGCTAGAAAAGATAGGAAGAGGTTCACATACCTCGCGACGATTATCGACAAATAGCAAAACGCTCCAAGTACTTCAACCCGTCGGCTACTCCTTAAGCCAAGTAGATCACGCCACCCGTAGTACTCCACTCCTAAAATGGTCATAGTACTTCTATCAACCTTTCTTACCATTGAAGACTTATACCAATAAAAAGTCCTCTAATTCTACGGAAAATTGGGCAGCACTTCCCCCGTTTTTACTCACTTTTCCATCTTTCTCCAAGGCCCGAATAACCATAATATATATACCATATATATATAAGGCGTAATAATTAAACAACATAAAGAAGGGGATTACACGCCCAAACGGTAACGCGGTTTACTATCACGCCTTCATAATAACAATAAGTAAAAGAAGGGGATTACACGCCCAACCGGTAACGCGGTTTACTATCACGCCTTCATAACAATACAATAATTAAAAAGGGGATCACACGCCCAAACGAAACGCGATTGAACAATCTTCCCCTTAACAGAAATGTAAATACAGTCCAATGTAAATACAGTCCAAAGTAAATACAGTCCTTAAGTTGGGGTCCTTGGCCAACTTTGTCCATTTTACTTATCCAATTTACTCATTAGTCATCCAACTTATATTTCCATTCTTAATATAAGTTATAGTTACTTTGTTATTAGCTTCTTAACAAGTAAGATACGTTTTTACCATTTTAATGGCTAACGGTCAATCCTTTCTTTTAACAAGTTAACAAGATCCAACTCTTCCAAACTTTACTCCATATATTATATAATCCATAATATACTTATAATATATGTATAATGACCAATTCACAAAGAGGTTTAAGATTCACTACCTCAAATAGCCCAAAATTTATCCAAGAACTTAATGTCGCTCCAAGAAAGTCTTAGCTCCAAATCCTTTGTGTTCCAACCCACCACAAATCACCCTAAGAAGCTCCTAACCATCATCTCTTCAAGAACCAACTCAAACAAGTGAAGAACACTTAGGCTTTTCTTCCAAGAGCTCTCGGCCAAGGTGACCTTTTTGAGGCTAGGGGGTGAAATCTTTTCCAACTTTTGGTTAATAGTCTTCCTAATACACTAGGGAAGAACACTTAGGAGTTTAGGAATTATTGGACAAGGTTAGGTTAGAGGGGTGTTCGACGAGAGCTGTGAGAGAGGGATGGAGAGGAAAATATTTCTCAAGTCTCAAATATCTAAGTGTGCAAGATTTCATCAACAAAGTGGTGCATATATAGACAACCAAGGGCTAGATGAAGGCAAGTGTGTGGTTGAGATTGGGGACAAGTGTGTGGGCCCCACAAGCCATTTGTCCAACTAAAATATCTTGCAAGACTGCCACTTGTCTCGCCACTTGTCACACGAATTTCGCCAACCTAGCCCACCTAGGGGTGACACGTGTCGCCTCCTATCGTCCAAAATATTTCATCTTCCAAAATATCCATAAAGGCCAAAATTCAAAACAAAGTGGTCCCACAAAACCAGAATTTCTCCCGTGGGCCCCACGTGACCAATTCCGGAAATAAAATTCCATAATTCTAATATAATTCAAGAAGCCCAAATACCAAATATGGGAATCCAATTCCCATCAACGAACCTTTTTCCTTCACAAAACCCGGAAACTTTTCCGTCGAAAAATCACATCTTTCTTTCATTCCAATATTAATGTCGTAATCTCGTACGTACGTCCTCACATACATACCCTGGAACTACGGGGTATAACAGTCACAATATTTCGTTTTTCGACATTTCCATAATTCCGATAAATTTTTACTCGTCTCAAATCTTAACATTTTTGAGTTCTTACGTACGTTCTTATAAACATATCCTGAAATTCCGGGGTGTAACATTCTTCCCCCCTTAGAAACATTCGTCCCCGAATGTTCTTTCGGGAGTCAAACTTAAAGATAGCGACATAGTCTTCTTTTACAACCCCTACATACCAATAATACCACACGAGGCCACACAATAATACTCATACTAAAATGTCAAGTTGAACCCCATGTGTCAACGCTTGCTATCCGCATAAAGCTTCACGACTCTAAGCTTACTAATAATCTTTCCCTGATAAGCTTCGCTTTATCCACACTCACGAATCAAGTTCGACCAAATAATCGAACTCGCCATGTCGAACCATCCAACCGCGATCTACACTTTCTACATACAAGGCCTCATACAGGCCATTCAATATCGGAAGCGGTATCTGTTATCGTACGTAACACAACAAGAGGCAACTAACCCTCCCGGCTATTTCTGAAATCAAGAACACAGGCCCGCAACCTATCCTCAAGTGTCTGGATAGTACGCTCTGCATATCCGTCGGTCCGAGGGTGTAATGCAACACTGAGACTCACATGTGACCCTAAAACCCTTCTGAAAAACCTCCAGAAGTTATCTGTAATCGAGCTCATCTGTCTGACATCATAAACGTAGGAACCCCGTGCGCCTCACAATCCTCGCTATAAAAGCTAGCACTAACCTCACCGAGTAAGTGGTCCTAATCGGAAGAACACGGCCGTTTCACAAATTTATTTACCATGACCCCTGTGAGTCGCACTTCCTCTCGTATGCGATGTCACCTCAGAACAAGATCCATTTTAATTACCTTCCATGTCTAAGTCGGGGTCTAAATCGCCTGTAATAGCCCACTGGGCTTCTGGTGTTCAACCATGACCAGCTACTAATTCGGATATTAAGCAACAAACTCCGCTATGTCCCTTTTCCGGTTATCTTACCCATACATACATCTGAGGTCACGACACGACTTAGTCGGCCCCGAACAATTTGAGTAATGAGCACCAGATGCCTCCCTAAAACTCGCCGACTAGTCCCGCAAAGACCGGTACACACAATCTATCCTCATATCACAAAGACCTTATCCGGCTACTCAAACAGCTCTTCACTTCTGAGAGCCGATCTCGATATCAGATCATAATCGATCCTCATATCGCCGCTTTTTACCTCCTCAACGACTAAGACTGCAACCTCTCTGATCTAAACTTTATTAATCGTCACGACCCGATTCCGGCCCGTGATCGTGCCTTACCCGCACCCTAGTGATACAACATCGAGTAATCACGGAACATAAACGATACAAGACATATTATGAAATATGAAACAATAACTGAGAAAACTTGTCTTTCTAAGATATATAAAAATGACAACTTTTTCAACATGAACAGCTTTAATCCTTTTTACAACCCCGCCCACAACAAGATTTCATGCACTTACGAAAGATATGATAACAACGACGGATGTGGCCCGCCATACCCCGAATGTAAGCACCTACGACAACAGGGACTATACCAAGATAAGCCTCCGAGAAACGAGCTTCCTAAAGTCGAATCGTGACCCTAAGAGCTAGGATCAACGATCGTGTACTCAACTCATGCATGAACGCAGCTTTCAAAGCGAGGTCAAGATAACAGTACCGAGTATGTGAAATCGAAAATACATATCAGAAATGAAATCATAGCAGCCATATAAAGCAGAGACATGTATGATAACCAAACTACGCTTTACAACAGCAAGTTATGTCAAGTCGTGACTCACGCCTCAAGTCATCACTCAAGTATAACAATGGGTCTCGTGCCCACAACATCAATCATGCCTGGAATACCTTCCTCACCGCCAGCCTATGATATAAAAGCACCAAGGAATACACATGAACACCGTGTCCCACTCGTGTCATAATAAAACCGCACGGTAAGTACGAAGGCATAGCCGACTACTAAAACCCACGCATCAACAAGGTCACGAATCAGATTATAAGATCTGTCTAGACCGCCACATGATCAAAGCCGCCACTTGCCCGCAGATCAATGTACGCGTCTAACCTCGAACTCCCGCAGCCCGCATAGGCCAATCTCATCGCCCGCATGAGGTATTCCCGCATCGAGGGTAGCTACTCCCAAGATCGCCCCGACTTCGCACCGCATGGCCACACGGACCGCATGCCCATAAAGGACGATACTAACTCGAACTCTCGAGTTCAAGATAGCCCTCGGACTCGCATGAGGTATTCTCGAATCATAGTCCATCGACCACCGAAGTCTACCCCAGACGGAGGCGCCTTAACTCCCTAATCATCTCAAGAGATGAATGCCACAATACTATCATAACGATCGATAGTTAGTAAGCACAATCAAGGGAAACCCCTTCACACAAACATCACAAGATACTAACACACGTAGCATCCCAACACGTTTACTTATCAAAGCAATCAAGAAAGTATTACAAGGCTATCACAAACCAATACAATCAAGTTGTTCACACAAGGTACCTTCTATTATATGATTAACAAGATCGGGTTTTTATCCCCAAAGTACTTCATACATTAACTCTTTAAAAGATACGCATTTTCACAATGTCACACAATACCCGTAGTATAAAATAGAGTGACTATCCTTTTAAAGTAAATCAATTACTTCTCTTTGTAAAATCAAGTAGCAACATTCTTTTCCAATGATCAAGTTTGCCTAATTTCCAAAGTTCAAGTTTCTCATTTTAGAAAGGTTTCAGAGTTCATAGTCTTATTCTTTTGAGAATATAATTCTCCTTAAAACTATCCGAGAAACATAAGTCTTATATGTGAGTAGGATATTCTTGTTTATAACAATCTTATTACAAAAAGCCCATGATCTAGAAATATCATTTTGTCTCATCTTAGCTTCTATGCAGATGGAAGTTTCTACTGGTTTTAATAATACTTAATTAGTCAAAAGCATTTCCTTTATTAACGCCGCAGTTGGTTTGTCGATACACATTCGATTTCAAATCAAGAAAACGTTTTAAGCCGTTATACCTAACTTCCCATAAAGCTAGTATAACTCTTAAGTTTCTCAAAACCAAGTATTACTTCTTCTTTCAAAATGATTCAAAATCTTTTGAAATACTTCAAGTTCTTTATTAACACATAACAAGCCGCTTATAGTTCAAATCAAGACTTTTAAAACCACATGTATTTTCTTACCAACATAAAGTCGTTATAACCAACTTCCCATAAAGTCGTTATAACACTTTATGTTTTAACCCAATCACATACATTTAGCACATGACGCTCACCGCATTACATAGTTCACACATATCATGCTAGAAGAGATAGGAAGAGGTTCACATACCTCGCGACGATTATCGACTAAATAGCAAAACGCCCAAGTACTTCTCAACCCGCGGCTACTCCTAAGCCAAGAGATCGCGCCACGCATAGTACTTCAACCTATAAGGCCACAAGGCGCTTTATTAACATTTAGATCTCATCGTAGAACATTCTACCGAAAATTCGCAAGACTCTCCCGCAACAACAGAAATCTCCTCCTCTATCGAGGCCGCTACCAAGCCAACCAGGGGTTATGATCTAACCCTAACTGTACAATTCTACCCACTGCACTACTACACAAGTCTACCGTAATACAACCCTATGTAATTACAGCTCAAGATTCTTCTTTAATTCAGCTTAAGTCGCAAGACATCGCTGTAAGTATTATTCAGCTTAAGTCAAAAGACATTGCCAATAACTACGTTCGCTTCTAATATATAGTATACTACAACTATATATTCACAAACATGTAATTTCCAATTACAATAGAGGACAAGATAATTACCTCGGTAAGCCCATAATTATCCTAGCTTAAAGTCGATCCTGTGCAATCGTTTAGCTCCAACTCCGAGCGCTCCAACCCGCTCTAGACCACCCTTAGAAGTTCTAACCAACTTCTACACAATACTCCAACGGACTATGGAGATTTCCTGTGGTTTCGCCATGACCGACGGAAGTATAATAGTATAACAGGCTTTTTGTAAAGGTATAACCTTAGAATACTACAAGGTATTGCTAAGGAAATTGGGCATTATAACAATACTTTGAGAGTATTTCTACCAAGAGAGTGGGTATTATACTGAAACAACTAGCAGTGGGTAATTTACGGCTAGCACCCCAAGGAGTGGGGTATACCCTCGGCCTACCCCACTAGTGGGAACTCTCGCCATGGAGGAAGGCTTTGGACGAGAACCTCTGTAAGGGAGAGGAGGGATTTTAACACTTAGAATATTTTTCGATGAAGAAGTTCATCAAAGGGAGGGGTATTTATAGGTCAAGGGATGGACAACCAAAGGCCAAGATCAATCCATGTGTTAGGCAAGTGTAGGGCTAGGATTTACCAAACACAAATATCCTACCTACCCTTGACTTTGTGCCAAGGCACAAAACGCGCTGCTTAGTCATTTTCGGCCCAACGGACGATTTGAAGTCCACCAATGAGAGGTGCCAGTGGCGCCTCTTGTTGGTCCAACACGCTTCGCCTCTGGAAAAATCCGCAAAAATTAAAAATGACATAGCCGAAATTCCCTACGAAAGTCGTGGAAAACGCTTTCGCCAAAAAACGACTCTAAACGTGTCAGGAACAAAATTAATTCGCCAAGCCTTAATACAAGTTCAAATTTTCTACGACGCCACACGCATATACCGAAATACGGTATAACATTCTCCTTCCTTAGAAACATTCGCCCCGAATGCTCCTTCTAAGTCTCAAAACAACGCGCCAAGATAGTCTTCACTACTATACTTACGAGAACAAACTCGCCACATGGCCACGTAAACAATCACAAAAATACTCATCCAAGTCCACGAGGAAACACCTCTAACATAACCACAAACACCCCTCTCCGGGGTCTAAAATATACTTCCTTCGCACCTTCTCCTTACAAAAGAAATGATCACATCAATGCTCGCCATACATGCTCGCTTCTTCCCGATACCACTTTTGTCACTTTGCCGCGAGGTTCTAGTGTCACCCGCGACCCAACAAATGGTACCTGACTACACGCGATCCCCGAGGTCGTCAGACACTCAACTTACCACATTTCGAGCATCGCTTCGCTTCCAAAACTCGGGTTACTATCTCTAACGTGGTCATCATTAATCGGGAACACTGATGGATCTCCGATACTTTCCCGATCATAACAATACGAAAGATCGACATACCGCCTCCTAAGTCTGGACAAAAAGCTAACATATAGGCAACCCGCCTATTCTTCACACGGACTTAAAAGGCCCAAAACAACTCGCTAAGTTCCTCTCAGATTCCAAACATGCCACACCCAACCCGGTGGTACTTTCAAGACCGACCACCAACTCAACTCTAAGCGCTGCCGCCGATTATCCGCACGATTTCTCCGAGCCGCCGTAACTTCTTCTAGACAAGCTTCACTATCCATACCGGAACAAGCTCGAACTAATCGTCAACCTTGCCAACCTCGAACCAATCGACCGGCAACTTACACTTCCGCCCTGACAAGGCTTCATAAGGCGATATCCGAACACTGAAATGGTAGATCAAACACTACCTCCACAGGAGACAACAATCCCCACAACTATCCTCGAAATCCACGTGACCGCCCGGTGGCGAACGCGATTCGAGACTCACCCGAAGTTCTTAACCCCGCTCGTAAACTTTAGAAAACGAAAATAGCCACAACTCGGGCTTCACTGTTCGACATAAGGTAAAGGTAGGCACCCCGCAGCCTTTCAACCCTTCGATAACTCAACACACCGAGTAAACGGCCCCGACGAAGAACACGATGGGCTGCCCTCATCGACCACCACCGGCCGAACGATCCACGAACTCAGACGCCGTTAATCGAATACGGGCCTAACACCCTCGTGACTTACCACAAGGCGACCACCACAACCGACTACCACCAAACAGCCGCGGGTTGACCCGCATCACGGCCTCAATCCGACCACAACGAGCACAACACTAGTTCCCCGATCCGGAACAGTCTCACTAATCGCGCTACGAAAACCTAGCGGTCTTCTTAGCTCAACTACCCCCTCTCATTCCACACTACTAGGGACCTATCCCAACCAAAATTCACGTGCACTATGCACTTCCGATAAGGATCAAACATAACACTACACCTTTTCTCGAGATGGCCTCACCTCTAAGGTCTCTACGTAAAAAGCTCTAAGGCTCACACCTTTTTTTATCCCCCAAAATCTTACTCGGTTAAACAACCAAGATTTCTAATCACAACTAACACACCGCTATCGTAACATAGCACTTAAGGTATACTCACCTTATCACATAAACAAAACTCTGAGGTTAAAGATATATCTATATCTATCGCTTCACTCCCTTAGTCGTTCTAATCAAACTCGCCTGCAGGCGCATACCGAGGAGATGACAAACTACCCACCGCCTCAAGGCTAAGTCCTCCTACAAGGACACACTCTTCGACACTGCACTCGACGGTCATAGTACAACAAGTACCAACCTAAAAGATGACATTCCCGATGACGCTCACACATGGAACCTAAGCCCTCGGAGTTCTAACCAACTCCTCGTGATACCCCGAATGTCCCGAACTCCGGAAGACCACTCAGACCAAGCGAGGTGCATAATCTGACCACGCGAGGTGACTCGCCAAAGTTACTAAAGGACCTTGCCGCTCGCCCTCTTCTCGTGTCCTTCGTTAACTCGCCGATTTCTACATCGCCTCGGCCGCAAGATAAGCCCGCATACGTGCCATGCTCAAGCCTAATCAAGAATTACTTTGCACAACCTCTTTAGATAGTCCTCAAGACTCGCAGACATCGGTATATTCTCCGTAGCCAAATCTATAGCTAGTAACAGGTCGCTTTCTTGCAATCTAAATTCTCTGCTCTGGCCGTGGAAGGCGTTCATATATCATGGCCGCAGCAGGGATCGCGCCGCTGCGCTAAACTCACGGGGCTAGCGACGCCGCAGAAATCCCCGAATGAAGCACTACCCTAGGTAATGATTGGGCATGTGCCTCGCCACCCTTCAGACTTTACTCGCAGCCTCCGCCGCTTTGCCCTCCCGGGTTGCCGCTCACGCGAGGCATATCGGTAGTGGAAAGAAATACGTTAGAGGGTCCAACTTACAACATGCCTCTAAGGCACGATCTCAGAGTGAGAAGAATAGAAACCAATCCTAAAATATCCTATAGCCTCCTCGATTATTGATGTGGTGCACAACACACCGATAATCAAGACTTCATCGGATACGGTCAGAGACACTTTCCGAGGATTAATCGCTCGATACCACTTTTGTCACGACCGATTCCGCCCGTGATCGTGCCTTACCCCGCACCCTAGTGATACAACATCGAGTAATCACGAACATAAACGATACAAGACATATTATGAAATATGAAACAATAACTGAGAAAACTTGCCTTTCTAAGATATATAAAAATGACAACTTTTTCAACATGAACGCTTTAATCCTTTTTACAACCCCCGCCACAACAAGATTCTGCACTTCTACGAAAGATATGATAACAACGACGGACAGTGGCCCCGCCATACTCGAATGTAAGCACCTACGATACAACAGGACTATACCAAGATAAGCCTCCGAGAAACGGAGCTTCCTAAAAGCCGAATCGTGACTCCTAAGAGCTAGGATCAACGATCGTGTACCTCAACTCGCAGATGAACGCAGCCCCGGCGAGGTCGCATAACAAAAATTTAGTATGTGAAATCAAAATACATATCGTAAATGAAATCATAGCATATAAAGCAGAGACATGTATGATAACCAAACTACGCTTACAACAAAGCAACATGTCAAGTCGTGACTCACGCCTCAAGTCATCACTCAAGTATAACAACGGGTCTCGTGCCCACAACATCAATCATGCCCGTGGAATACCTTCCTCACCGCCAGCCTATGATATAAAAGCACCAAGGAATACACATGAACACCGTGTCCCACTGTGTCATAATAAAACCGCACGGTAAGTACGAAGGCATAGCCGACTTACTAAAACCTACGCATCAACAAGGTCAGCGAATCAGATCATAAGATCTGTCTAGACCGTCACATGATCAAAGCCGCCACTTGCCCGCAGATCAATGTACGCTGCCTAACCTCGAACTCCCGCAGCCCGCATAGGCCAATCTCATCGCCCGCATGAGGTATTCCCGCATCGAGGGTAGCTACTCCCAAGATCGCCCCGACTTCGCACCGCATGCCACATGGACCGCATGCCCATAAAGGACGATACTAACTCGAACTCTCGTAGTTCGCGATAGCCCTGACTGCGCATGAGGTATTCTCGAATCATAGTCCATCGACCCGCTGAAGTCTACCCCGTGACGGAGGCGCTTTAACTCCCTAATCATCTCAAGAGATGAATGCCACAATACTATCATAACGACTGATAGTTAGTAAGCACAATCAAGGGAAACCCCTTCACACAAACATCACAAGATACTAACACACGTAGCATCCCAACACGTTTACTTATCAAAGCAATCAAGAAAGTATTACAAGGCTATCACAAACCAATACAATCAAGTTGTTCACACAAGGTACCTTCTATTATATGATTAACAAGATCGGTTTTTATCCCCAAAGTACTTCATACATTAACTCTTTAAAAGATACGCATTTCACAATGTCACACAATACCCGTAGTATAAAATAGAGTGACTATCCTTTTAAAGTAAATCAATTACTTCTCTTTGTAAAATCAAGTAGCAACATTCTTTTCCAATGATCAAGTTTGCCTAATTTCCAAAGTTCAAGTTTCTCATTTTAGAAAGGTTTCAGAGTTCATAGTCTTATTCTTTTGAGAATATAATTCTCCTTAAAACTATCCGAGAAACATAAGTCTTATATGTGAGTAGGATATTCTTGTTTATAACAATCTTATTACAAGACCATGATCTAGAAATATCATTTTGTCTCATCTTAGCTTCTATGCAGATGGAAGTTTCTACTGGTTTTAATAATACTTAATTAGTCAAAAGCATTTCTTTTATTAACGCTCGCAGTTGGTTTGTCGATACACATTCGATTCAAATCAAGAAAACGTTTAAGCCGTTATACCTAACTTCCCATAAAGCTAGTATAACTCTTAAGTTTCTCAAAACCAAGTATTACTTCTTCTTTCAAAATGATTCAAAAATCTTTTGAAATACTTCAAGTTCTTTATTAACACATAACAAGCCGCTTATAGTTCAAATCAAGACTTTTAAAACCACATGTATTTTCTTACCAACATAAAGTCGTTATAACCAACTTCCCATAAAGTCGTTATAACACTTTATGTTTTAACCCAATCACATACATTTAGCACACGACGCTCACCGCACTACATAGTTCACACATATCATGCTAGAAGAGATAGGAAGAGGTTCACATACCGCGACGATTATCGACTAAATAGCAAAACGCCCAAGTACCTCAACCCGCCGCTACTCCCTGCCAAGTAGATCGCGCCACGCATAGTACTTCAACCTATAAGGCCACAAGGCGCTTATTAACATTTAGATCTCATCGAGAACATTCTACCGAAAATTCGGCAAGACCTCCCCGCAACAACAGAAATCTCCTCCTCTATCGAGGCCGGCCACCAAGCCAACCAGTGGGGTTATGATCTAACCCTAACGGGTACAATTCTACTCCACTAGACTACTACACAAGTCTACTGTAATACAACCCTATGTAATTACAAACAAGATTCTTCTTTAATTCAGCTTAAGTCGCAAGACATCCTGTAAGTATTATTCAGCTTAAGTCAAAAGACATTGCCAATAACTACGTTTTCTAATATATAGTATACTACAACTATATATTCACAAACATGTAATTTCCAATTACAATAGAGGACAAGATAATTACTCCGGTAAGCCCATAATTATCCTAGCTTAAAGTCGATCCCGGGCAATCGCTTAGCTCCAACTCCGAGCGCCCAACCCGCTCTAGACCACCCTTAGAAGTTCTAACCAACTTCTACACAATACTCCAACGGACTATGGAGATTTCCTAGGTTTCCTGCCATGGACCACGGAAGTATAATAGTATAACAGGCTTTTTGTAAAGGTATAACCTTAGAATACTACAAGGTATTGGCTAAGGAAATTTGGGCATTATAACAATACTTTTGAGAGTATTTCTACCAAGAGAGGGGTATTATACGGAAACAACTAGGCAGTGGGGTACCCCACGGCTAGCACCCCAAGGAGTGGGGTATACCCTCGACCTACCCCACTAGTGGGAACTCTCGCCGAGGGGAGGGAAGGCTTTTGGACGAGAACCTCTAGAAGGGGAGAGGAGGGATTTTAACACTTAGAATATTTTTTGAAGAAGTTCATCAAAGGAGGGGTATTTATAGGTCAAGGGATGGACAACCAAAGGCCAAGATCAATCCATGTGTTAGGCAAGTGTAGGCTAGGATTTACCAAACACAAATATCCTACCTACCCTTGACTTTGTGCCAAGGCACAAAACGTGCTGCTTAGTCATTTTCGCCCAATGGACGATTTGAAGTCCACCAATGAGAGGTGCGAGTGCCGCGCCTCTTGTTGGTCCAACACGCTTCGCCTCGGAAAAATCCGCAAAAATTAAAAATGACATAGCGAAATTCCCTACGAAAGTCGTGGAAAACGCTTTCAAAAACGACTCTAAACGGGTGTTGTGAACAAAATTAATTCGGCCAAGCCTTAATACAAGTTCAAATTTTCTACGTACGCCCACACGTACATACTCTGGAAATACGAGGTATAACATTAACCTTGGAAACAAATAATCGAACCACTAGGCTCGGTAACTGAAGAATCTCACGGACCACGCCCGCCTATCCGCCGCCTATCCGCATACTACCCTTAGATCCGCGACTAAGAGTATCTTTAATCGCCTCGCTTTCTCATGTGGTATAGATATCGATATCACAATCCTTGAATAACTCTAACCACCGTCATTGCCGCAAATTCTACCGCTCGATCAGATATACCGGAGGCTTTTGTGGTCTGCACAAATATCCACATGAAGTCTAAAAATACGTCATGCCCCCAAATCTTCAAGGCATGATTTAACTGCCGCCAGCTCTAAATCGGAAGTGGCGTAATTTCCTTTCCTGCTTCCCTAACTACCGGGAAAACATAGGCTCTATCCTTATCGGGTTGCGTCAACACACAACCTAGCCCAACACCCAATGTGCTATCATAATAACCTAACCCTATAGTCTCACAGGAGGGGTTAGAACTGTAGTCGTGGTCAACTTATCTTCCAATAACTGAAAGTCTTTCTCATTCCTGCGAAAAATTCGGGTATCATTAATCTCACTTATGGTTCTTGTTTCCCTTTCACTGTTGCAACCAAACTTGGTCACTAAACTTATGTCACGACCCGACCCCGGGCCCGCGACTGATGCCCTACCTGGGCACCCTGTTCAGGTATACATCAGAGAATAGCAGCGGAACATACATGAAACTTATAACATAAATAACGAGAAATTAAACCACAGGTTAGCCGATAAGGCTACCTTCCTGGACACATATACATATACATAACAACAAAGAATTACATCCCTTTCTTTTTACAAACCGACCCACAAATACGAGACTACTGCACTTAAGAATTACAATCACGGACAGGGCTCTCCATACCCCCAATGTACATAAGTCTACCACATCGTGGAAACCGTACTAAAAGATAAGCCTCCAGTGAAAGGAGCTTCTTTCCAAAAACTGAACAGAGATCCTAAGAGCAAGGATCACCAACCTGTGTACCTATCACCTGCGGGCATGAACGCACTTCGGCGGGGTCGCATAACAAAAATTTAGTATGGAAATGTAAATAAAATGCAATAACCAAATCATATATGTATAAAAGAATGTCCTTTATACTCCTGAAATAAATCATATATGAGCCGTTCCTTTCCTCCTTTCAATAAGATTTAACAACATATTCTTACATACATACTTAAGAGTTTAATCCAGTCTTTTTCACATAACTTACATATCTTACATAACATAATCCGGCCCATTTATGGACACGGTAATCGATGAATCATGTGACATAACCCGCCCGCTGGGCCTCGGTACTATGGAATCATGTAAAGATAATCCGCCCGCCTGGGGCTTGTAAGATGACGTAACCCGCATGTGTAGGCTCGGGTAATATGGCGTAATCCGCCATGGGTAGGCTCGGTGTATCTCATAACGTAATCCGCCTATTTGTAGGCTCCTGTACTCATAACGTAATCCGCCTATTTGTAGACTCCTGTATTCCATAACGTAATCCGCCTATTTGTAGGCTCCTGTATTTCATAACGTAATCCGCCTATTTGTAGGCTCTGGTGATTTTCCTTACGTAACATTTTAAACCGCTTATTACTTCTTCTTAAGTCGCCATAACCACTTCCCATAAAGTCATTATAACAACCTTTCATTTTAGAGGACTTAAGACACTTTTATTCTTACAACATTTAGGAAAACGGATCCAAAGATACTACGCACATACATACTTAAAAAGAATCAGACGCTTAAAACTTCATAATCCTTAAAAGACAATCGAGTTCTTACTCTTCAAACTTCATAACATACTTCCTTTAAAGCCCAATTACTTATACAAAAACATATAAAGTTCCATACCTTCCAAAACCAAGTAATTTATTCCTTAAAATCATATAACTTCCACTTTTAAAATCAATCCCCTTTTCACATATAAATTCAAGTCATTTTCGAACATAAAATCCACTTACTTACTTTAAACAAATCAAGACACATAGCCTTTAAATCAAATCTCATAACTTCCTAACCGTTTACCAACGCCTCCCATAAGACCTAGTAAGGACTTAGACAATTTAAACATACTCTTAACTTAGATTCAACAATGTAAATACTTCTTAACTTCTAAGAGTAGAAGGAATCTTGAAATACTATCACATGGAGATTTCATACGTAGGATCATGCCAAAGAAAGAAGAGGTTCACATACCTCGCGACGATTGTCGACAAGTAGTAAAATGCTCCAAAGTACTTCAACCTTGAGCTATTCCATTCTTCAAGTAGGATACGCTATACTTAGTTCTTCAACCTATCATGGTCACAATACGTCCATTAACCTCTTACTTCAAACATAGAATATTCTAAGTGCTAAGTCGCCAAATTCTACGTAAAAATCTGACAAAGACTCTCCTTTGTTTTTACTTACTTTGCCACCTTTTTCAAGGCCGAAATACAATAACCAAACAGCCCCAATTGGCTCACAACAATATAGATGTTATACCCCGTATTTCCGGAGTATGTACGTGAGGGCGTACGTACGAAAGTTTAGCCTTAAAGTTAGGCCAAGTTCGAAAATTGTGCACAACTCGCTAAAAGAATCGTTTTCCGACGAAACGTTTCCACACTCCGTAGGAAAATTCCGCTATGCCATTTCTAATTTTTGCGAATTTTTCCGAGAGACGAAACATTTTGGACCAACGGAGGGCGACACTTGGCACCTCCAATTGATGGATTTGAAATCGCCCATCGACGAATCGACTTGAATGGCATGTTTTTGTGCCTTTGCACAAGTCAAGGAGTTGGTAGGATATTTGTGTGTAGTAGATAGAATGGACACTTGCCTAAATCCTCACCCTACACTTGCCTTGCACTTGGCATCATCTTGCCCTTGTCACATGGCTTGACCTATAAATACCCCCTTAGATGAAGAGTTCTTCATCCACAAAATTACTTCCAAGTCTTGAAAATCCTTCCTCTCCCTTTGTGAGCATTTCGTCCAAAGCATACTCCCCTTCGAGTGAAGTTGGCCGAGGCCTCCCTAGCCTAGCCAAATCTACCTCCCTTGGTAGAAAAGTTGCCTTTCTAGTATTGTTATAATGCCCAAAATACCCTAGCCCAAATCCCTTAGTCCTTAGTAGAAGTTGTGAAGAACTTCTAAGGTTTCGAGCTACCTGAGCGCATAACTTAGTGAGCTAAGCCTTGCTCCTGATCGACTTATCTAGGATATTATGGCTTACTGAGGTAAATAATCCTAACCTCTTTGTATTAGAGAATGCATACCGTAGAAGTATAAGAATAAGTATTAAATACTTGTAAGAATATTACGTATAGAATTGAATCTGTTATCACAGAAGGCGGTTTAAAAGAAGAATAATTGAACTATACTTACTTGTGACTGCTTTCACAAAGACTTGAGTAGCTCACCGCAGGGAAGTCGCCCGACTTTCCATAGAATTGTGAACCCTCTATTTAGAATGACCTTCAGAGTAGTCTAGACTTTGATAGATGTCTGTGACTATTATAGGCTGATTCTCTGCACGCGACATATTCAACTTGGCAGGAGGTTTTCGCCGAGAAGGTATGTGATTCTTCCTAGAGCATGATATTTTAAAATATATATGTAGTACGGTAGACGTACATGTGTTAACTGAATAATAACTACGGCAATGTCTTTTGACTTAAGCCTGAATAATACTTACGGCAATGTCTTGCGACTTAAGCCTGAATAATAAGGATCTGAAAGCATTTCAAAAGAATACTGAATCATTTTTAAACAGAAGAGAACTAATTGGTTTTTAAACAGAAGAGAACTAATTGGTTTTTAAACATCAAGCTTAAGAGTTATACTAGCTTTATGGGAAGTTAGAAATGATAAAAGGAACAGTTTACTTATGTGTTTATAACCGACTTATATTGATTTATGAAAGAATAATAAAATGGTTTGATGAGTAGACATAATATGATGCTATGTGTGGTAGTGACTTGTAACGTTTGTGTAAAGAGGTCAGTCTTACTTATGCTTATGTTGTTTAAACTATAAGCTGTTATGTTAGCACTATATCACTCACCTCTTGAGATGATACCGGGGGTTAAGCTTCCCTCCGATGCGGGGTAGACTCAGGCGGTCTGGGACCATGATTCGAGAATACCTCATGCGGGTCCAGGGGGCCTATGCGGAGCTACGAGAGTTCCAGGTTAGTATGCGGGGTTATGCCTCATGTGGTCTATGTGGCCATGCGGACAGCGAGTCCAGGACGATGCCGAGGAGTAGCTACACTCGACGCGGTTATATACCCTACGCGCCTACGTGAGTGGCCTACGCGACTACGGAGTCCGTGATTAGGCTTGCATGGTGATACTACGCAATTGGCCCCGCTTCGATCATTCGCAGCCTTAGAAAAGACTCGCATAGCTTTACCTATTGTTGCTCTTGTTTGTGATGTGGCACTATGTGCGCTTTCCTCGATTGTTTCATACATATTTGTAAACCGGTTTTAAAATTATATGATTTCATTTAAGTACTTTACGCTTTCACATACTTAGTACTGTTGTATCGACTCTCGGGCCGCGTTCATGCCGCAGTAAGGGCAAGGTGTGCTAGATCCACATCCTGTGATCTCTTGGCTGGTGTGAGCTCCATCTTCTCCGAGGCTCTACTTTTGGGTATGATCTCCTGTAGATAGTTTTGTACAGATAGTGGTATGGCGGGGCCCTGTCCCGCCATAGTTGTATATTTCCTTAGAGGTCTGTAGTCATGTTGTACAGTATCGGATGTAACTGCTAAACCATGTTTATATATATATGCCGAAAGGCAACCCTTTTCTCAGAAACTGTGTATCATTTGCAATTATTTCATGTCTTGTTTTATATTCCGCTGATTTTCTCTGATGTATGACTACTTGGGTGCCCGGGTAAGGCACTACCACGCCCCGAACGGTCGTGACAAAAGTGGTATCGAGCGCTTAATCTCGGAAAGTGTCTACGACCGTATCTAGTAGTTCGATTATCGGTGTTGTGAACCACACCAATAATCAGGAGACTATAGGATATTTAGGATTGGTTTCCATTCTTTTCATTCTGAGATCGTGCCTTAGAGCTGTGTTATAAGTCGGACCCTTCTAACGTATCCCTTTTTCTCAGAATGCGCTATGCCTCCACGTAAGGCAACCCGCCTGTATGGCAAGGCACCGGGCGAGTCGCTAGTATGGCACCGAGAGTCACGAGGCTCTGCCCGCCTTATACCAGAGACGAAGTTCTACGACGCCGCCACCCCAAAGAGAGACTACAAGATTTACACCTCCGGGCCCACACCGGAGCAGATGAGACGGGTTACGAGACGGCCCGCCATCGCCAGATCGTGGCCGCATACGGCGACAGCCGACGCGGCAGCTCAGCCCCAAATTTCTGCACTGCGTTCACCCGAGGCGTAGAGTTTGAGGCTACGAGACTTCGAGTCAGAGCCCGCCGAGTTTTACTGGTCGAGGCCGAGGATGATCCGCAGGAGTTCATCCGCCGCCACAGAGGATTTTGAGAGTGATCGGCGCCGGAGACCGAGTCCGTGATCTTTGTTCACATAGGCCGCGTGATACCGCGATCGATTGGTTTGATTCACGGAGTTATCCCGGAGAGCACGCGCCCCGCCTACTGGGATGAGTTCTCGAGGCTTTCTCACTCACTTCTTGCCTCCATGAGGCGAGGGCGCGGCCGATAGAATTTTTACCGCCGAGGCGCAGAGGACGACCGCCGTGGAGTACAATGTCGAGTTTGATTCATTGCTCGATATGTCCCGCCACGGTAGCAGAGATATGGAGGTGCAATCGCTACGCCACCGGCTAGATGATTATATGGCCGAAGCATGCGGGTGTTTTCTTCACCGTATGGACATTACCCGCACGTAGGCTCACGCTCGACGCGGCGAGCGCAGAGGCCGACGAGTCGGCTGCACACAGCAGGTAAGAGGCCGTGACGGGAGGGTCTTCCGTGGCTATCGTGGTGGTCTCAAGAAGAATCTAGATTTGCACCACGCCCACTCAGAGCACTCGCACCGCCCTCAAGACAAAGCAGTATTCGAGGGCGCACTGCGCCCTGTGGCTTCGGGACGCCCGCAGAGCAGAGGTATCGCCGACGACCACCCCAGCTGTGGCCGATGCGGTAGATCCCATTACGGAAGTGTGGTACCGCTTGGGAGCTTGTTACGCCAGGCCGCAGGTCACTTTGCGAGGGATCGTCCGACCGGGGCACCGCGGTAGGCTTTTTCAGTTCTCTGCCGCCATCATCTCCTACGCTTACTCGCCCGAGGGCAAGGTACTCGCGGGTCGCAGGTCGCGGCAGGTCGTGGCTCGTCCAGCTTCTAGCGGTCCTCGTAACCGCATTTATGCTTTGTCCACCGACAGATCGTGAGGCCTCACCGATGTCGCCACAGGTACCTTATCGCTCGGGTTTGATGTATGCTTTGATAGATCCGGTTCTACTGCCCCATATATCTCCCTTGTTGCTAGTAGGATAGGGATAGAGAGCCCGAGTCCATAGACCCTTTTCGAGGTAGCTACGCCAGCTGGGTGATCTGGTAGCTCGGCGTATATAGAGCTTGTCCCGTGACCATTTACGCCGGACTTAGCCGACTTGATAGAGTTGGAGATGATTAACTTCGACGTGATCATGGGACGGATTGGCTAGCTTCTTGCTACGCCAATGTAGACCGCAGAGAGAGTAGTACGGTTCCGCTTCGGCGAGCCGGCCGTGGAGTGGGAGGAGCACCAGACGCTGGCGGTAGGTTTATTTCCTACCAAGGCTAGGAAGATGGCGAAGGGTATATCTACCATCTCGCTCGGTGTTTGATATCAAGCCGCGGACCAGATTTTCCGCCGCCCAGTGGTCGAGAGTTCCCGACGTGTTTCCGCACGACACCTTCCCGTATCCTCCCGAGAGGGAGATTGAGTTTTGTATAGACATATTGCTGCACACTCGCCTATTTCCATTCCGCCATACGTAACGGCACCGCCGAGTTGAGAGAGTCAAGGATCAGCTTAGGGATTTGGCCGAGAAGCGGCTTCATCAGCCTAGTGTTTCTCCCCGGGAGCGCAGATTGTTCGTGAAGAAGGACGACGCCGCGCATGTGTTGACATAGCGGTGAACAAGGTGACCATTAAGAATGTATACCCCTTCCTGTGATTGATGATTTGTTCGACCACTTGTGGTGCGAGATGTTTCTCCAAGATTGATCTACTGGCCGCTATCATCAAAGTGCGAGTCGAGAGGTGGATGTCCCTAGGATCGCATTCCGACCCAGACGCATTATGAGTTCGTGGTCATGTCTTTGGTTGACCAATGCTCCGCCAGATTCATGGATTTGATGAACCGAGTGTTCAAACCATTTTGGACACGTTTGTGATAGTGTTCATTGATGATATCTTGGTTTATTCTCGCCAGAGCGTGAGCACGCGAGCATTTGGCGATCGTGGCCGACGCTTCTCCAGACTGCAGCTTGTACGCCAAGTTTTCCAAATGTGAGTTTTGGTTGACTTCGTGGCTTTTCGGGCATATTGTCGGGCCGATGGCATTCGAGTGGATACGCCAAGATCGAGGCAGCCAGACTTGCCTAGACCTACTACTCCGGCAGAGGTTCGCAGCTCGGGCCTTGCAGATATTATCGGCGTTCGTGGAGAAGTTTGCTTCTATCTTCGCACCATTGACTAGCCGACTCGTAAGGCGGCTAAGTTTCGGGACCGATGCTTGGAGCGTGGTTTCCGCTGTCGAAGAGAGGCCGACGACCGCCTCGCTTACTCTTCCGCAGGTCCAGATGGTTATGTCGTATTGTGACGCGCTGCATCGGCCGATGTGTTGATGCAGAGGTAGAGTTATAGCGACGCATCCCGACTTAAGAAACACGAGAGGAACTACCCCACCCATGATTTGGAGTCGCACGTGATTCACGCCTTGAAGATCCGAGGCACTATTTGTACGGGTTCACGTGGATATTTATACGCACCACAAGAGCCTCCAGATATCTTCACCGCAGGAGTCGAACTTACGACAAAGACGGTGGTTAGAGTTGCTTAAGGATTACGATGTTGATATTCGCACCACCCGGAAGGCCAACGTTGCAGGGCGGATGCTCTTAGTCGTAGGTCGATGGGGAGCCTATCAGATGTGCAGCTAGAGAAGAGGGGCATGGTTCGTGATTTGCATCAGTTAGCGAGCCTTGGTGTCCGTTTGATTGATTCTAATAGCAGTGGGGTTAGAGTTCGTGAGATTGCCGAGTCTTCCATCGTCGAGGAGGTGAAGAGGCAACAATTTGATGATCCAGTTCTGACACGTTATCGTGATACAGCTCTTCGTGAGGGCAAGGGTCCTTCGAGGTAGCACCGATGGGTGCTAAGGTTTGAGGGCGTGTGTGTTCCAGATGTTTCGTGACTTCGCAGCAGTTCTCGGGAAGCACACGCACAAGCTACTCTATCCATCCGGTCGATCAAGATGTACCACGACCTTAGATCCGTATTGTGGGATGGCTTGAAGAGGACGCTGCAGTTCGTAGCTCAAAGGCCCATGTTGTCGCAGTGAAGGTAGAGCACCGCAGGCCCGTGGTTTGTTGCAGCGATAGAGATCCCGACCGAAGTGGGAGGTAATCAACATGGACTTCATCACGGGATTACCTCGCACTCGAGGAGACATGATTCTATATGGGTTATCGTCGACAGTCGACGAAATCAGCCCACTTTCTTCCCATCGTGACGACTTTTTCTACCGAGGATTATGCCGCACTTTACATCCGAGAGATCGCCGATCGCATGGAGTCCCTATTTCGATCATATCGCATGCAGGAGCCCGCTTTACGCTAACTTCGGAGGTCTTTCCAGAGGTTTAGTGGACGCAGTGAGCTCGAGCACCGCATTCCATCCACGCAGCACGATGACAAGCCGAGCGCACTATCCGCACTTCGAGGATATGTCGCGAGCCCGTGTTATCGACTTCGTGGGTAGCCGGGAGGATCATTTGCCTCTAGTTGAGTTCGCGTACAATAATAGCTACCACTCCAAGATTCGATGGCGCCTTACGAGGCCTTGTATGAGGAAGTGCAGATCGCCTATAGGTTGGTTCGATGTGGGCGAGGTACGCTAGTGGGACCAGACGGTGCAGCAGCAGTGGATAAGGTGCGGCTTATCCGAGCCGCTATCGATAAACCGTAGTCGATGAAGTCGTATGCAGATCATCGCCATCGCAGATCCGGAGTTCACAGCTTGATGATTGGGTTTTCTGGTGTCACCCATGGCGGTGTGATGAGATTCGGAAGAAGGAAACTCACCAAGGTACATTGGGCCGCTTCGCATTGTCCGCAGGTAGGCGTTGCCTATGAGTTGGATCCGCCGTCCGATCCGGAGGCGCGCATCCGGTTTTTCACGATCTACGCCGAGTAGATGTATCGGATCCATCTAGTGGTACACCCGATCGACGATGTCCAGTGACCGGCGGGTTATCGTATGAGGAGATTCCCATAGCGATAGTCGATCGTCGTTAGGCGTCGCGACCAAGGATGTGGCTTCCACAAAGTCTTGTGGCGAACGAGCTTAGGAGGAGATGACGTGGAAGCCGAGGAGATACGAGGCGAGGTATCCTCACTTATTCCCACACCTCCGTAACTTACTTTCCTATTTGGTTTAATTTTCGTAAATTGTTAAGTGTTATATTGCGGCCATGTGGCACTTGCAAACCGCTTGAGCTTTATCGATAATCGTTTGGGAAGGAACATTCGGACGAATGTTTCGGCGAGGGGAGAATGTTATACCGTATTTCGAGTATGTACGTGAGGGCGCACATTTAAAGTTTAGCCTTAAAGTTAGGCCAAGTTCGAAAATTGTGCACAACTCGCTAAAAGAATCATTTTCCGACTAAACGCTTCCACGCCTTCCGTAGGAAAATTCCGCTATGCCATTTCTAATTTTTGCGAATTTTTCCGAGAGAAAACATTTTGGACCAACGAGGCGACACTTGGCACCTCCAATTGATGGATTTGAAATCGCCCATCGACGACCGACTGAATGGCACGCTTTTTGTGCCTTTGCACAAGTCGCGAGTTGGTAGGATATTTGTGTGTAGTAGATAGAATGGACACTTGCCTAAATCCTCACCCTACACTTGCCTTGCACTTGGCATCATCTTGCCCTTGGTTGGCCATGGCTTGACCTATAAATACCCCTTAGATGAAGAGTTCTTCATCCACAAAATTACTTCCAAGTCTTGAAAATCCTTCCTCTCCTTTGTGAGCATTTCGCCCAAAGCATACTCCCCTTTGAGTGAAGTTGGCCACGCCTCCCTAGCCTAGCCGAAATCTACCCTCCCTTGGTAGAAAAGTTGCCTCTAGTATTGTTATAATGCCCAAAATACCCTAGCCCAAATCCAGTCCTTAGTAGAAGTTGTGAAGAACTTCTAAGGTTTCTGAGCTACTGAGCGCATAACTTAGAGCTAAGTCTTGCTCCTGATCGACTTATCTAGTATATTATTGGGCTTACCGAGGTAAATAATCCTAACCTCTTTGTATTAGAGAATGCATACTGTAGAAGTATAAGAATAAGTATTAAATACTTAGAAGAATATTACGTAATAGAATTGAATCATATCACAGTAGGCGGTTTAAAAGAAGAATAATTGAACTATACTTACTTAGATCGCTTTCACAAGACTTGAGTAGCTCACCTGCAGGGAAGTCGCCCGACTTTCCATAGAATTGTGAACCCTCCGCTTAGAATGACCTTCGAGTAGTCTAGACTTTGATAGATGCTCTGTGACTATTATAGTCGATTCTCGCACGCGACATATTCAACTTAGCAGAGGTTTTCGCGGAAGGTATGTGATTCTTCCTAAAGCATGATATTTTAAAATATATATGTAGTACTAGACGCATATGTGTTAACTGAATAATAACTACGGCAATGTCTTTTGACTTAAGCCTGAATAATATTTACGGCAATGTCTTGCGACTTAAGCCTGAATAATAAGGATCTGAAAGCATTTCAAAAGAATACTGAATCATTTTTAAACAGAAGAGAACTAATTGGTTTTTAAACAGAAGAGAACTAATTGGTTTTTAAACATCAAGCTTAAGAGTTATACTAGCTTTATGGGAAGTTAGAAATGATAAAAGGAACAGTTTACTTATGTGTTTATAACCGACTTATATTGATTTATGAAAGAATAATAAAATGGTTTGATGAGTAGACATAATATGATGCTATGTGTGGTAGTGACTTGTAACGTTTGTGTAAAGAGGTCAGTCTTACTTATGCTTATGTTGTTTAAACTATGTCGTTATGTTAGCACTATATCACTCACCTCTTGAGATGATACCGAGGGTTAGCTGCCTTCGATGCGGGGTAGACTCAGGCGGTCTGGGACCATGATTCGAGAATACCTCATGCGGGTCCAGGGGGCCTATGCGGAGCTACGAGAGTTCCAGGTTAGTATGCGGGGTTATGCCTCACGCGGCATGTGGCTACGCGATGGAGTCCAGGCGATGTCGAGGAGTAGCTACACCGACGCGGGTTATATACCCTACGCGCTCACGTGAGTGGCCTATGCGACTACGGAGTCCGTGATTAGGCTTGCATGGTGATACTACGCAATTGGCCTCGCTCGATCATTCGCAGCCTAGAAAAGACCTGCATACGCTTACCTATCGTTGCTCTTGTTTGTGATGGCACTATGCGCGCTTCTTGATTGTTTCATACATATTTGTAAACCGGTTTTAAAATGATATGATTTCATTTAAGTACTTTACGCTTTCACATACTTAGTACCGTTGTAATCGACTCTTCTGGGCCGCGTTCATGCCGCAGTAGGGCAAGCAGTGCTAGATCCACATCCTTAGGATCTTCATGCCGTGTCGTGAGCTCCATCTTCTCCGAGGCTCTACTGGGTATGATCTCCTGTTGTAGATAGTTTTGTATGCCAGGTATGGCGGCCCCGCCCCGCCATAGTTGTTTATTTCCTTAGAGGTTCAGAGTCATGTTGTACACTGGGATGTAATCGCAAACCTTGGTTTATATATATATGCCGAAAGGCAACCCTTTTCTCAGAAACTGTGTATCATTTACAATTATTTCATGTCTTGTTTTATATTCCGCTGATTTTTCTCTGATGTATGACTACTTAGGTGCCCGGGTAAGGCACCAGTCACGGGCCCCGGAACGGGTCGTGACAATAGAAGGTAGTCCAATACAAATGAATAACTAAACAGCCCCTATTGGCTCACAATTTAGAAAGTAGTCCAAATTCGACCACCTAGAGTTCAACCATACCAATTCTTATCAAATTTCCATTTCAATCCAAATTGTTAACATAACATGATATCAAGTCGCATTTGATTAAAACTACCACAATCTTCAAATCCATAACATGCGACGATTCTAATAACGACTAAATTGAAATCCAACTTAACATGGCTTACATTACATTCCGGATTTCCAAGGCTACAATCAATCCACAATCCTTATAAACTTCTACAAATCAACTTCATGCTAGCAACACGTAAAGCTAACAACAACAATATAAATATATAATCTTGTAACACATTAAAGGACAAGATTATACCTCAACGAATCTTAATCCAATTCCAATCCGAAGTCACTCCTTAGTAGTTTAGAACCTCTCCAAGACACTTCAATCCGCTCGCTGAGACCCTTAGAATAACACCAACAACTTTCCTTCCAACTTCCAATCCAAAACCTAGAAAGCCACTAGGTTTTCACTTTGCGACTAACCCGTAAACTATCTTTTTCCAAGATTTTTCTATTGAGATACACTCACTATACCCTTAGGAACCTTGATTTAAAGTGGGGAGATTATTGGACAACAAACAAATGTTTTTCCCTTTTTTCCTCCTTGAACCCGAGAGCTCCCTATGGGTGTTCTTCAAATTTTTGTGAATTTTGGCTAAGTGTTAGTCAAGTCTTGCACTACTAGTATTATATAGTGTATTGGAGGGTCATGCTACAAACAAATGGGTGGTTTGGATGAAAACTTATAAAATATCAAGACTTTGACCTTTGACTTAGTCAACTTTCTCAAGCTTGACTACTAGCAAGACTTGTCTTCCTAACAAGGTCAAATGACCATTGTGTCCATGCTTCAATTCGTCCCAAGACAACATAAGGGGTGACACGTGTCGCCTCTCATTCACACAATATTACGCTTTTTCCGACAATTCCATAATTCGATAATTTTTTTACAAGTCTCAAATCTTAACATTTGTGAGCTCTACGTACTACCTTAAAACATGTCTTGTACATACTGGTGTAACATTCTTCCCCTTAGAAACATTCGTCCCGAATGTTCTTTCTGAGCTCAATCTATCATTCCTTGGCATAGCCTCATAAACTTGCACTTAGCAAAACCTAATTATGCCACATATGGCCCTAATATACCGCACTTGCATATTTATCCATCACAAACCAAACGAGGAAACAATCCATAGTGTGCATCATCACTATATACTCACATTCAAGGCCTAAAAGATTATCTTTTCGCATTTCCAACTTACTTCTAAAGATAATGCATATAATCTCAATATTATCCGTTCTTGATACTTAAACATAAAATAACCTTATCATGCATACAAATCAGAAGGGTCAAGATATACAATTCATATAGGCGGTTCAAAGGACCGCTAAAATCGGGAACTTCCATCACGACCGCCACGCGGCACTGCAGTATGAACATCCCGCCTAGCCATCAAGGCGAAGAACCCGCAATCGATCCGGTAGACTTTTCTATCCTCCCGCAACTCTCCTACTAGGACAATCTCAACATATGGCCCGACGGCCACAGTGCAAAACAGCACTGCAGTACGCACGACATTCCCATGGTGATGCCGCCACACCGTGAACATCGAGGAAGAGGGCCCGACGCTAGAACCCATGCGTAGATAATAATCAAAGCCCCGGAGCTCGACCGGCCCCGACTACCCGGTGATCTAACCTCCCGCCAAAATCGGAAGGAGCACTGCGCTTACCGAATCAGACCTAGCTCGCCACGAGGCTCTCCGCCAAAATCACCTCAACCCTCGCTGCCTCGCCTCTTGGCTGGCCTTGGTCTGGTCGGTCCTCTCTCTCTCGCCTCAATCCTCGTGCATATGTTCGCATCTCCGGCAATATCCATTCTCGTGAAGGGCCACTCCTGTGCAAGCGGTGATCATATAACTGCCTAGTCCCATAACATAGCGATGGACTCTATCGCCATGTTAGCCACAATAGTGTGTGCATACCTAGCCAACGAGTCAAACTCGCTATACTCTCGATAGTCCTCCTGCTCGCCTCAAGGTCAAGAATCTGTCACCCGGCTCTCTCATCTCGGAGGCAAAAAGTGATCCATGAAGGCCTCAGAAACTCCTCCCAAACAACCGGAAGAGCATCATCACCTCTTGAAAGCAACCACGACTCAAACCAGTTCAACGCGATATCGCTGAATCCCAGGAGAGGCTAGCGTAATGCACTCTCAAGCCCTAAGAACTCGCGTGGTCCGTAGCGCCGAATGAACTCCCCGCGATCCTCATCGACCTAGAACCATAAAACTCGTGTGGATGACATCCTAGAAAATCCCTAATCCGCAAACCGCCTCAAAGGGCCGCTTCGCCGTTGCCGCTCGACTACTATATCGGGTCAATAATCGGACCGCCTCGTAGTCTCTATACTCGCACCGGCCGCGGAATCGAGGCTCGTACGGAACCTTCGAGCTACCGCCTTCGGCTTTCTAATATCGCCGGCGTGGTGAACTCGCCGACCCGCCATTACCTCGTGCATAGTCTGCTCTCGACTTCGTAACTCTTCACAGACCATCGCGCCTCGCGCCGCTTTGCCCTTCCGGGCCCCGGTCGCCTCCGCGAGGCATATCCGATTCACATACATAAGAATACGTCGAGACGGATCAACCTATTAATACGTTCATCGCACGATCTCAGAGTGAGAAGAATGGAAACCAATCCTAAATGTCCTGCAGCCTCCTGATTATAGATGTGGTGCACAACACACCGATAATCAAGACTCTACTAGACACGGTCTGTAGACACTTTCCGAGGACTAACTGCTCTGATACCACTTTTGTCATGACCCGACCCCGGGCCCGCGACTGATGCCCTACCTGGGCACCTGCCTTCGGTATACATCGAGAATAGCAATGAACATACATGAAACTTATAACATAAATAACGAGAAATTAAACCACAGGTTAGCCGATAAGGCTACCTTCCTGGACACATATACATATACATAACAACAGCAGTTACATCCCTTTCTTTTTACAAACCGACCCACAACATGAGACTACAGACTTAAGAATTACAATCACAAGTGACAGCGGTTCGCCATACCCCTGAATGTACATAAGTCTACCACATCAGGGAAACCGTACCAAAAGATAAGCCTCCGGTGTGAAAGGAGCTTCTTTCCAAAAACTGAACAGAGATCCTAAGAGCAAGGATCACCAACCTGTGTACCTATCACCTGCGGCATGAACGCAGCCGGCGGGGGTCAAGATAACAAAATTTAGTATGGAACAGAAATAAAATGCAATAACCAAATCATATATGTATAAAAGAATGTCCTTTATACTCCTGAAATCAATCATATATTAACCGTTCCTTTCCTCCTTTCAATAAGATTTAACAACATATTCTTACATACATACTTAAGAGTTTAATCCAGTTTTTCACATAACTTACATATCTTACATAACATAATCCGCCCATTTGCGACACGGTGTCTTGATGAATCATGTGACATAACCCGCCCAAAGGGGCTCGCCTTGCATCTTGTGGAATCATGTAGCATAATCCGCCCTTTGTGGGGCTCGGTGTAAGATGACGAACCGCCTATGTGTAGGCTCGGGGTAATATGGCGTAATCCGGCCTATGGGTAGGCTCGGTGTATCTCATAACGTAATCCGGCCTATTTGTAGGCTCGGTGTACCTCATAACGTAATCCGGCCTATTTGTAGGCTCGGTGTATTCCATAACGTAATTCGGCCTATTTGTAGGCTCGTTGTATTTCATAACGTAATCCGGCCTATTTGTAGGCTCGGTGTGATTTTCCTTACGTAACATTTTAAACCGTCTTATTACTTCTTCTTAAGTCGTCATAACCACTTCCCATAAAACTGTTATAACAACCTTTCATTTTAGAGGACTTGAGACACTTTTATTCTTACAACATTTAGGAAAACGGGATCCAAAGATACTACGTACATACATACTTAAAAAGAATCGTATCGCTTAAAACTTCATAATCCTTAAAAGACAATCAGAGTTCTTAGTCTTCAAACTTCATAACATACTTCCTTTAAAGCCCAATTACTTATACAAAAACATATAAAGTTCCATACCTTCCAAAACCAAGTAATTTATTCCCTTAAAATCATATAACTTCCACTTTTAAAATCAATCCCCTTTTCACATATAAATTCAAGTCATTTTCGAACATAAAATCCACTTACTTACTTTAAACAAATCAAGACACATAGCCTTTAAATCAAATCTCATAACTTCCTAACCGTTCTTACCAACGTCTCCCATAAGACCTAGTAAGGACTTAGGATAATTTAAACATACTATTAACTTAGATTCAACAATGTAAATACTTCTTAACTTCTAAGAGTAGAAGGAATCTTGAAATACTATCACATGGAGATTTCATACGTAGGATCATGCCAAAGAAAGAAGAGGTTCACATACCTCGCGACGATTGTCGACAAGTAGTAAAATGCTCCAAAGTACTTCAACCTTGAGCTATTCCATTCTTCAAGTAGGATACTCTATACTTAGTTCTTCAACCTATCATGGTCACAATACGTCCATTAACCTCTTACTTCAAACATAGAATATTCTAAGTGCTAAGTCGCCAAATTCTACAGAACATCGGACAGCACCTCCTTTGTTTTTACTTACTTTGCCACCTTTTTCAAGGCCGAAATACAATAACCAAACAGCCCCAATTGGCTCACAACAATATAGAAGGTAGTCCAATACAAATGAATAACTAAGCCCCAATTGGCTCACAATTTAGAAAGTAGTCCAAATTCGACCACCTAGAGTTCAACCATACCAATTCTTATCAAATTTCCATTTCAATCCAAATTGTTAACATAACATGATATCAAGTCGCATTTGATTAAAACTACCACAATCTTCAAATCCATAACATGCGACGATTCTAATAACGACTAAATTGAAATCCAACTTAACATGGCTTACATTACATTCCGGATTTCCAAGGCTACAATCAATCCACAATCCTTATAAACTTCTACAAATCAACTTCATGCTAGCAACACGTAAAGCTAACAACAACAATATAAATATATAATCTTGTAACACATTAAAGGACAAGATTATACCTCAACGAATCTTAATCCAATTCCAATCCGAAGTCGCTCCTTAGTAGTTTAGAACCTCTCCAAGACACTTCAATCCGCTCGTTGAGACCCTTAGAACAACACCAACAACTTTCCTTCCAACTTCCAATCCAAAACCTAGAAAGCCACTAGGTTTTCACTTTGCGACTAACCCGTAAACTATCTTTTTCCAAGATTTTTCTATTGAGATACACTCACTATACCCTTAGGAACCTTGGTTTAAAGTGGGGAGATTATTGGACAACAAACAAATTTTTTTCCCTTTTTTCCTCCTTGAACCCGAGAGCTCCCTATGGGTGTTCTTCAAATTTTTGTGAATTTTGGCTAAGTGTTAGTCAAGTCTTGCACTACTAGTATTATATAGTGTATTGGAGGGTCATGCTACAAACAAATGGGTGGTTTGGATGAAAACTTATAAAATATCAAGACTTTGGACCCTTTGACTTAGTCAACTTTCTCAAGCTTGACTACTAGCAAGACTTGTCTTCCTAACAAGGGTCAAATGACCATTGTGTCCATGCTTCAATTCGTCCAAGACAACATAAGGGGGGGTGACACGTGTCGCCCTCCCATTCGTCACAATATTACGTTTTTCCGACAATTCCATAATTCCGATAATTTTTTTACAAGTCTCAAATCTTAACATTTGTGAGCTCTTACGTACTACCTTAAAACATGTCTTGTACATACGGGGTGTAACAACTTAGACTTAATTCCTTTGCTTGCCTCATGGCTAAGACTTACTGTAAATCACAATTTAGGGGAGAGGTTTCCTTGATCTCGTCAAGTAACAATCCTATTATTCTCTCCCAGCTCGTAGAGATAATAGCCAGGTGTTACCACATTTCCTCGAAATGTTCTTACTTTCCATTATTTACTAATGGTCTTTACACTAGTCTGGGGTAATCATATCTCGTGCAACTTACATGACCATAGTCGTATTCTCCTTTATCATTCTGGTCATATCCTTACCTTAGGCTTATTATTAGCAAAAGTATTTCTATCTTGTTTCATAATCGTACAGTTTCATACATGCGTACAACCTGCATTTATATCTTTACGCTACTTCCTCGACCAATTCGTACGTCGTTCATAATTACCCCAACACAACACTTTTCCCACGGTTATCTACAACTGTAACCTATGGCATGACGATACCGAAGACCTTACTACCTCATATCCTGCCTAACAACACGGGTACACATAACCCCATAATACGTAAACTGTCTACGTGGGGAGAGAACTTATCTCCCTTTCTTAAACTTTCCTTGGAGTCACAACCCTAATCACAGGGTCCTCTTGCGGTCCAGTAATTATCTAATCATCACGCACCGCCTTTAAGTTCGTGTAGATTTTCCAACCTACCAAAGATGCCCTCATCTTTCCGCCGGCAGCACTCGTACTTATTTTATTCTTGCCTTGTACATTTTCCTGAAATTATCCGGAAGGTCGTGGCCCTGACCGCCACACCCAACCAACTCCAAGTACCTCCAAGGGCACTTAACATAAATTCCTTCAAATTCAATTATTACTTACTTTCTGCGTCAATTTACCTCAAGTGAACAAGTCACACAGACTTAAAAAAAACAATGATGCCAAAGAAGGAAGGATAATTCACCGGTTACTACCACTTCTCTTCCTTTACACTAGATACTCAACTACCAGAAAACTGGAATCGAGCAAATCTCTCTCTGCAGTCAACGTTGGCATAACAAGAGGTCAACTATCCTGTACTCATAATGACCCCAATGTCTGTCATAACAGCTCTGCTAGGTCTGCTAGGGTCCAACGACTGTATCGTTACTGGCAATTATTATCTAACCGCTCAGCTACTACCCCACACTCACGGGTGTAGTCACCTCGAAAGGTTCTCATAGATTCAGGCTTTATTTCTTTACACTCGGTTGCTCTCTTTTTTCACCGTCGCATTTCTTTCCGATTTCCAAACTTATATTAGCATACGTACATAACTTCCATACTAATTCGCCTCCAATCTTTGGAGTTACTAAATTAAACAATATAAGGCCCATTCGGCTCACAACTGGTTCGGTGGAACACGCCCACGAACCCATAAAATGATTAACTAAACTTGGGCCTTGCACCCTGGGACTCGCCACGAATGACTACTACCAATCGATCCCATTTCATTTCAAGCTGGGCGACCCTTAATAGATCCTCAACCCGACTCGGCGTCGTATTTAACTCTTTTCCTCGTCTGCTTAACTTTTACTACCCGAGAAGGCCTTATATATCTAAGGTCTCGGTGGTTATCAACATTCCTAGGCTCACAATTTCCATGCTCCAAGCCTAACTTATCAGTCCCCCCGTAAACGGGTACAAAAACTTCTCAATATACTATAATCGGGTTGTCTTGTCCACAACAACCATACTTACTCCATACAGATCTCACCCGTACCATTCTCGAAATCCTACTACGTAGCTCAATCTATTAACATAGTCTTCCATTAATTTCCTTAATAATAACTCTTAAGGGTCCATTACCTTCTCAGACAGCTCATCATTTCCTAATTATCTCAAATTAGTACGTAAAACCTTGATGAGAATTCATTAAACTGTTTCATACCTTCCCTATTTAGTCCTTACCAAAACCTGGTAATCTAAAATCATCCTAGGCAACACATATGTGACCCCCATACATAAATCTGTATAGTTGTATGTCACAATACCAACTACAAACATTACCAACCTGGATACGCAATCCACATGATCTTTCCCGGTCATCGCTTTCTCGTGGCAAACAATCATAACTTGTTAGGGAGAGACGACCCTAACCATCCAGCTCTATCGCACGATCTTAGAGTGAGAAGAATGGAAACCAATCCTAAATGTCCTGCAGCCTCCTGATTATAGATGTGGTGCACAACACACCGATAATCAAGACTCTACTAGACACCTGCCTCAGACACTTTTCGAGGACTAATCGCTCGATACCACTTTTGTCACGACCCGAAGGCTCGCGATCGGTGCCCTACCCGGGCACCCTTTCTGATACATCGAGAATAGCAATGAACATACACAACTTATAAAATGCTTAAACATAAAATAATAACAGGCTAGCTGATAAGGCCACCTTCCGTACAATATACGCAATAAAATAGTACATTTTTTTTTACAACCCAATCCACAAATGTGACCACAGATCTCTAAGAATAACAACTCATGGACAGTATACCGCCATACCCCGAATGTACAACGGCCGACAATACAGTGGATAAGCCTCGGAATAAAGGAGTTTCTCAACGGTGAACAGTGATCCAAGAGCGAGGATCAAGAATCAGACTTCCACCGCAGATTTAACGCGGCCGATGGAGGTCGATAACATGTACCAAATATGTGAAACTGAAAGTACTGTAATGAAATCATAAGTCTATAATAAAACTGGAGACATGTATGATAACTCAATTAATAGTACACAGTGCCTTACTAACAATGAGAGTAATCAAAAGTATAGGTAGCAAATCCACGGAAACAGGTGGTATAACGATCTTGGGGATTTACCCCTCATTTATACTCTTACCGTGGAGAAGGTGGTAAAGCAGGTGGTATAACGATCTTGGGGACTTACCCCTCAGATATACTCTTACCCTGGAGAAGGTGGTAAAACAGGTGGTATAACGATCTTGGGGACTTACCCCTCAGATATACTCTTACCCTGGAGAAGGTGGTATAACGATCTTGGGGATTTACCCCTCAGATATACTCTTACCCTACCTCAACTGGCCATCATACATAACATAAGCACTACCGGCTTATCATACAATAAGTAAGCAAGTTAAGAAATCCCCCTAACTTCTTATTAGTCTTATTCATATACACTCTCATTTTGGTTTACTTAAGGCACTAACATGACATTATAACCGAGTTTAACCCAAAGTACTACGTACTTCTATTCTTTTAAAATGACTCATTTTCAAATAAAACTTCCAAGATACTAACAACCGTAGTATCAAGTCATAACTACATTTTAAGACAAGTCACAATACCTTTTTAGAAAATACATTTTCGGGCTTCTAAATCAAGTGACTTCTTTCTTTTAAAACCTTAAGCAATTGATGCTTTTAAATCAATTTGCCTTTCGTTATTTCAAGTCATTTAACATACTTAAATTACTTAGAGTAAACCACTCTTTTTAACCTTCCATAAAGCTATTATAACCAACTTCCCGTAAAGCTGTTATACTAGCTTTATACATTAGCAACTTACATACTTCTTTATAACCAAGAGACTTAAACTTTCCAACAAAACAAGTATCAATAATACTTTCAACATACTTAAAGTCTCTTAACTTTTGAAAACCAAGATATCCTTAATATTTAACAAGTGGGTTAACTCCCTAACTCAACCAACTTGGACATTCTTAAAATAAGCCAAGGATATCAAATAGACTAGATTGTCAAACTCTCAGACGCCTACCGCATACTATACATTTACAACTTATTCATGCTCAAGAGATAAGAAAGTTCCACATACCTCTTCGGTTTAATCCACTTGCTAAGTCCAATTCGCCGTACGTAGTATGTCAACCTATAATGACCATAGTACGTCTATTAACTTTTTACTTCAAACGTAGAATATTCCAAGTGCAAAGTCACTAAATTCTACGGAAAATCGGACAGCACTTCCTTTGTTTCTACATACTTTGCCACCTTTTTCAAGGCCGAATTCAATAACCAAACACGCCACATTTAAGGCCCAACAAAGTAGTTAACAATAGGGGATTACACGCTTAATCAAGACATGTAA
This sequence comes from Przewalskia tangutica, assembly GCA_029844215.1. Taxonomy (NCBI): domain Eukaryota; kingdom Viridiplantae; phylum Streptophyta; class Magnoliopsida; order Solanales; family Solanaceae; genus Przewalskia; species Przewalskia tangutica. The sequence goes on from CM056733.1 coordinate 39,659,785, forward strand.
AATTCCGCCCCACAATATATAACAAACTAATCTAAACTACAATGTCAATTCGGCAATTAGGGCAACAATACCAATTCTTCTTCCAATTTCTTTTCAATCCAAGTGGTTTAATATAACATGTTATCTAGCCACAATTGAGTATAACTACTACAATCTTCAAGTAGGTAATATGCGACGATTCTAATTAACGACCAAAATGTAATTCAATTTCAAATGACTCAACATGTCATTTTCGGATTTGAGCTTCCTAACTTCCATAACATTTATCAATCCTCATAACACATATCACATGATCACTTATAACTTATCATAACATGAAATCTTCAATTACAAAGGTAAGATGAAGGTTATACCTCATTTAGCCCAAATATGATCCAAGATCACAAGTCGATCCTTAGCAACTTTAGCTCCTCTTTTCGACGCTCCAATCCACTCCAAGCAACCCTTAGAATCTTATGAAGAACTTATCTTCAAGTTCCAACTTCAAAGTTGAAGAACTCCTTAACCTTCCGCCTTGCGACTAATACGAAAATGCCACTTTTTCGGAATCTTTCTATTGAAATACCCTTACAATACACTTAGGAACCTTGGTTTAAAGTATGGGGATTATTGGACAAAAATTGAAAAATTTCTTCTTGGAAAAACCCTCAATGCCGAGAGCAACATAAGAGCTCTTCAAGTTTTTTTTGAAAATTTTGCTAAGTGTGGAGCTTGTATTGCACTAGTATACATATATAACAAGATGGAGGGTCAAGATTAGTACAATTGGGTGGCTAGGATGAGCTTTACATGGATCAAGTCCAAGTGTCCTTTGACTTAGTCAACATTGTCAAGCTTCAAGACTTTAGCAAGACTTACTCATCTATTTAATGGTCAAATGACCCTTTTGCCCATGGTAAATTTCGTCCAAGACAACATAAGGGGGGTGACACGTGTCGCCCTCCCATTCGTCACAATATTTCGTTTTTCGACATTTCCATAATTCCGATAAATTTTTACTCGTCTCAAATCTTAACATTTTTTAGTTCTTACGTACGTTCTTATAAACATATCCTGAAATTCCGGGGTGTAACAGATTCCTTCACTTGGCTATATTGTTTGGTGAATAATACATGTATTATATTGTGGTCATGTGAGGCACCTTTGTGTTTACTGAGTATAGATTGATTGGTATAGATAAAGGAGACTACGCCGAAATGTTTGTAGTTTGAGACCTATTTTGAGACCTATTATGAACATTCGAGTACGAATATTTCTAAGGGGGGAAGAGTGTTACACCGCATAATTCCATGGCTACTAAGTGAGAACGTAAGTTAGGATATAAGATTTGAACGTTGAAAGGAAAGTATATTACATTTTCTAGATGGAATAATTTTTGATATAATAAATGTGACGACGAAAATTATTAACTTGTAGTTGGATTATTTCCAATAGAGATATAGACTCAGTGTGGATTAATTAAGTCTTGACATTGATAAAGTCGGACCCACCAAAAATTTCACAATTTTGAGGGGTGAGTCCATCGAAAATTTCAAGAAAATTTCTAAGTGTGGGAGATATTTTGTGAGGTAAAGACAAGTGGACATGTGGGGTTCAAGGGTCCCCCATCCACTTGTGCTTGTACACCTTTTATATATTACAAGTCTTGCAAGACTTAAGCTCACAAATATCTATGTTCTTCAACCTCTCTTATCCTTTCCTTAGCCTTCAAGTCTCGAAAATCTTGAGCAAAAGTGAAGAACAAGTGTAAGTTATTTTCCAAGGTTAAGCTCCCTAATCAAGTTCTAAGCCAAGTTAACTCTTCAAGTTTAGTGATCATGGTTTTGGACCAAAAACTATCTTGAAACCCTAAGCTTGTTATGAACTTTATGAAAGAAGAACATGAAAGTAATATGGATACAAGCTTGTAAAGGGTACATGTGTGTGATTGGAACTTGAAGAAGTGGTGCAAAATGTAAGGTGTTGGACGAGATTAAGGGACTGTTTTGGGCCAAGATTAAGGTAATATTTCTTCTTTCTCTTGAAGTAATTGGAAGTTATATGAAATTTTAATTGATAGATGAACTTGTGTTAAGTAAAAAGGATAATAAGAAATACATGTCACAGTTTTGGCATGCTAGCCGAAAACTGGACAGTTTTGGTGTTGTCGGATTCGTTGGTTATTGTTGTTGTTATCATCACTACTTGCATGTTAAAATGAAGAAAATCTTGTTATTACAAGTGGATGTGTTTTATATATATGTGTTGGAATGTGAATTGTATTATAAGAAGTTATGGAAACGGCTTTGGTTGTAGTAGTTGACCGAAAAATTACATAAAACTGTGAGACGTGGTTGTGCTGTTTTAGGGGCTATTTTATACGTGTTATATGCTGGAAATTTAGCTACCATTATTCATGTTTAAATGTGATAATTGCTAAATGCATGTCATAAATGAATAAGGGTGTAGAAAGACTTCATATTTTACCCTCATTGTTGATGAAGTATGGACTATTTTTAGTGGACTGTTTTGTATGGATTAAGAGGCCGGATTTACATAAGAAGTAGGTGTGTGAATCACCTTGGTTGTTGTTTTGGTTGTGCCCTTAATTGGTGCTTGGTTATTGATGTTATTGGTCCTATTTATAAGGTGGAAAGTATGTATAAAAGGGGAAGTGCTGCCCAAATTTTTATAAGAAAGGAGATTCATTATGTGGTATAAGTGTATACTAGTATCATGAATTTGATAGACGTGTTATTGTCATTATAGGTTGAAGTACTACTTGAGACGTATTCTAGTTGTCAAGTTGGTATAGCCTATAAGGTATATGAAACTATCCTTTCTTCTTTTGACATGATTTATATGAAGTAAGTGTACGACGGTCGTACATAGTTCTATTGGATACTAATCCTTAATGATAGGATAGTACTTTGGTTTTCCTAAAATGAAAGTTGAGTTTTATATGAAATGGGTGTACGGTGGACATACGTAATTCCATTAAGTCCTGATTTTAAATGATACATGATATGATAGTGCCTTGGTTTGGTTTTTCTAAAATGGAAGCTCATTTTAAAGATTTTATTGAGAGTCAAAAGATGATTTAAAAAGACACTGAGTCCCACAAATGGGCCGGGATACGTTATGTGATACACCGAGTCCTACAAATGGGTCGGGATACGTTATGTGATACACCTAGTCCCACAAATGGGCCGGAATACGTTATGTGATACATCGAGTCCCACAAATGGGCCGGGATACGTTATGTGATACACCGAGTCCCACAAATGGGTCGGGATACATTATGTGATACACCGAGTCCCAAAAATGGACCGGGATACGTTATGTGATACACCGAGTCCCATAAATGGGTCGGGATACGTTATGTGATACACCGAGTCCCACAAATGGGTCGGGATACGTTATGTCATACATTGAGTCCCATAAATGGGTCGGGATACGTTATGTGATACACCGAGTCCCACAACGGGTCGGGATACGTTATGTGTAAAAGAACACCGAGTCCCACAATGGGCCGGGATACGTTATGTGTAAAAAGACACCGAATCCCAGAATGGGCCGGGATACGTTATGTGTAAAAAGTTATATGGTCAGGCAGCTATGATTTTGATATGACTCTCTCACTTTTAAAAGGTACAGTTGACTCTATTTTATATAGCACAGTTGGATCTTGTATTTGATTTTCTTACTTGTCCCTGTCATCTTTGGCCAGTTATGATCTTATTTACTGTACTTTATGTTTACATACTTAGTACATGTTTTACTGACCCCCTTCACTGGGGGGCTGCATTCATGCCCACATGTATAGGTACTCAGTTTGGTGATCCTCGAGCTTAGGATCCTTGCTCAGATTTTGAGATAGCTCCACTGTTCTGGAGCTTGTCATTTTGGTACAATCTTGATTTAGACTTATGTATATTCAGGGGTACGACGGTGTCTTGTCCCGTCACATGTCATTATCAAACTCTTAGAGGTTTTGTAGACAGGTGTGAGTGGTAAATCTATATGTTGTAACTCGTTTTGGAAAGTTTTATGTACAGTGGTGGCCTTGTCGGCTTGCCTGTTTTATATACGAGTTTTTCTTAAGATTCCGCTGGTTATATGTGATGTGTGGGTACAAGGGTGCCCAGGTAGGGCACCAGTCGCGACCCATCGGTTCGGGTCGTGACAATTTTCATTGACATGCATGTACGGAGTGAGTTATACGAAAATATAACCAAGTAAGATCCTCGACCCGCCACTTCAAATACCATTGGAACAAGTGTTAGAATTTCTTTCATCTTTCCCTCACCCACCAAACAAGCAAAAAAATATTATGCACATGAATAGATCATTATATAATATCAACCAAGGTCCAAACCACTATTTATCAAATATATTATATATCTCAACACAATTAACACTAAGGATATGTCATAAATGACAGTTAAGGAATTAAATTAATACCATGAATCCACGACAACAAACACAATGTGCCAAATATATATATCAAGAAGCATACATAATGCTCGGGAAGCATACACAATGTCCTATTGAAATCAAGAAGCATACACAATACTAAGAGAATCATACACAATTGCCCAATATCATGACTCACTGATGTATCACATCACAAAACAATTTATAAAGATAGCTTAGAGTATTTAAAAATAAAGTATATGCGGCCGACCTCAAGGACCACCAATTCTATCAAGCACACGCTCGTCCCAACACATGGACCGGGCAGACAAAATATATTTTTAAAACGAGTTTGAAAAGCAAGTATCCAAAGCTTAAAGTCTCAACAAACTTTCCAATAAATCAAAATTGTTCTCCCGGGTCTCCGGATCACCTAAAACTACACAAAAACAGATTCAGAATGGTCAAAATCCATAGGGTAAACCACTTATATATTTTTAGGGTAAAACATATTCATAATGGTCAAACTCCCTCAGGTCAATGGGTTCAAAACCCGACAAGACACATATTTTCGGGAAGATCTTGTCGAGATGATTCCAACAATATATAGAAGTCTAAAATCTGATATTATTCTCCCCTTCAAATCAATGATTTAGGTTGAAGAACACTAGGGCTAAACTTTCTCAATTCATCGAAATACCCCCATGTTTTCACTATAAAAATTCACCCATAATTCTGTAATAAACTTTGATAATAGATTAGAGGAATTACCCTGATAATTAGGGTTGAAAATCCATATTTTCTACCATATTTTCCTCTTTTTTTCTCCCTTTCTTTCCTTTTCTTCTTTTGCGCTTTTCTTTCTCTGATTCTGCATACCGCTTTTTTTCCCCTATTCTATATCACCTTTGAGACTTTTAATTAATTAGCTTTCTTCTCTTTTGGGTTTGGCCCGCTATATTATTTTTGTTCCCTTTTATTTTAATCATTAATAATTAATTCCTTTTATTTTTTAAAATACTAAATAACTACTAATTTAATTTGGGTTGTTACAAAACAATTATAAGAATGAAGGTGGTAGGTATGATACTGACTAATAATAGTGGTTGTCAGTGGTGGTGGTTGTGATAATAAATGTGATTGGTGGTTAGCAACAGTAGTGATGGTTGACAATGGCGGTGGTAATTGTGATGGAAGATGTGGTTAGTAGTGATAGGGTGGGGGTGGTGGGTGGGTATCAGATGTGTTAAACCTCGTAGTTTTATCTTAGAATGTGTTGTAAGTGAATCAATATGAGTCGTATAAGGTTAAGTACCTTTATAAAGATAACGATATGTTAAAATAAATATTGAGGAATCATCGTGAGGGTTGGACATTAAATGAATTAAAGATGTTATAACCCGTATTTTAGGGGTAAAACTAGGAGTGCTTAGTATGATAATGAGGTAATGGTTTAAGGCGTTTGAAGTGCTTAATAGTAATATGTTAAGTTTTGAAGTGAAGCGAGTTGGAAAAAGTCACTGCAAGTTCGTTCATAATTCTACTGAAATCTGGGTTTCATATCACCAAACTTTTATTCCAATATACTTGGGAGTTATGGAGCGATCCACCCATAAAATTTAAGGTCTACGAGTCTAGTTTCCAATGAATTAGTTGTCGATACGATAATGTAGTAGAGATATATTCACGTTTTTGTGAAACTACACATGCAACCCTTTTGGGACCCACTCTTAAAATGACATTTAAGCCTTTCCAACCTCTAACTTCATCATTCCTCAATGAAAATCAGTTCCCAAACACCACCTAAATAATCTCTAAGAGATCCCCAACCACTCAAGAGTGAAATCCAAATAAAATAACATAAATCAATCGCCAGCAATCCTAAGGTGATTGTTATCTTGTTTCTCTTCCCTTCGTGGCTGATTGAGGATTGCTCCACATTGAAGTAAGCTCTGAAAATTGATTATTAGAGTGTTATAAGATATGTGTTATACTCTACTACTTAAGCTTATTCATTTTTGGGCTATAGAAAGCTTGGGTAATGAAGAGACATGAAAAACAAGGGTTTGAAAGTGAAGTTGAGGTGTTGTGCATATGAGACTGTTTTGAAAAGTTTTTGAGCTAGGTTTCGGCTATTTCTTGATGTTGTAGCTTGGATATGTTGTTGGTGATATTGATCTTGTTGTTATTGGTGTTGGTTTGAATTGGAAGGAAATGAAAAACATAGGGGAAGTGTTGCCCAATTTACTAGATTAGAATGTGTTTTAAGTCTTTCCATGGTTTAACCTAGCCCAATTGTTATTATTGTAGACTGAAGGGCTACATGCAGAGTATGTTGAGTCATTAAGCAAATGAAAAAGGTATGTTATGACTAATCCTTTCTTCTTTTGGCATGATCCAAGTAACAAAATATAAACATAATGTTATTCCATAAATGATTCTACTCTTAGTAGTTAAGAATGTTCATGTTATTCATTCATATGAAATGTATTTCAAAGCATATCTAAATATGTTCCTAAGTCCCTATTTAGGCATATGATAAAGATGTTAAGGTTTATAACGTAATCGGAGGGTGAACGACTATAAGTCACTCCGTAAGATGTTCTAATGATCCTAAAAGTATCTTAATGAATTGTACGTGTATATGTAATTGATTAATAATGTTACATATGCTTTTACAATATCTACAAGGGCATGGCTATGGTATTTCTACTTTACCACCGAGCTACTGTCGGTCGGGAAGTCACGTATTTACCATTAAGCTAGAATCGGTTGTACAGTTATGTATTCCTATTTACCACCGAGCTACGTCTGATTGGAATGTCATACATTTACCACAGAGCTACGGCCCATCGGGCCGTTAACACTAAATAAGTTGGGAAGTTAATGTTTACGATATTGATATTAGCCTTGAAGAACGGCTCGATACAATATAATACAGCCGATCCGATAGAGTGACATCTTATATAAGTATAGCCATTATGTATATCATGCTCCTAGTGGCAATTCAGAGGTTTCATGTTGATTCTTATCCCTTAATGATAATGTATTATTGTTCTATTTCTATTGCCTTACATACTCGATACATTAATTTGTACGGTTGTCCCTTTTGCCAGGGGCGCTGCATTTCATGCTTGTAGGTCTTGACAAAGAAATAGACAGTCCTCCCCAGTAGATATGTCAAATACCAGCTTGATTAGTAAGCTCAATTTCATTCGGAGTTACCAGATCCAGAGTTAGGGAGTCATTATGAGTTTATATAGACATGATGTGTAGGATGGGCCTTGTCCCGACCACAATATGGTTTGTTATTCTTACAGGCTTGTAGACATGTCCTATATATTCAATATATCAGTATTGTGACTTTTTCGGCCCTTGTATATGCCTTGTTTTAGGTTTTGGTGTTTGTAGGGACATATGTTGTCCTTGTACCATTCAAATATATATATATATATATATATATATATATATATATATATATATATTAGAGTGATCCCATTTCAGATGAGTCTGAGTATGGGCCTTGTCAGCCTAAATTAGTATTGTTTGCTTTGCAGATTGACCTTATCGGCCTAGATCGTTTGATTAGGTATTTCAAGTTAAAGAGTGGTACGCTTGGATCAAGGCACCGGGTGCAGACCACGTCTCCCCAGGTTTGGGGCATGACATGGTAGGGGTGGAAAATGGGTGTGTGAGGTGGTATGGAGGATGATGATGGAGATGAGTATGAGGTAGGGGTTGAGAGAGTGGTGGTGGTGGTTATGATGAGAGAGGTGATTAGTGGTGGAGGGTTCAGGGTGGTGAGTGGCGGTGAGGGTGGGTTGGAAAAATTAGGGTAGGTGTGGAGCTTGTGGTTGTGGACATAGTGGTAGTAAAAGTTATCCATACAAAAATACCTCTTAATGATATTAAGACTTTGTTCAAAATCTTAATGATTAAGACCTATTCAAACCAAATAAGTTCTTAAATCTTAATGTAAATAAATGCAGTTGATGGCCTAAAGTCTAAATTTTCACATTTAGACCTCCATTAAGTGTAAACAAACGATGACTCACGTACCTTAACACTCTGTTTGGATGGTCGTTACCCATGATTTCATAATGTATAATATCATATTGTATAGTATCGTACTGTATTGTACTGTATTAATGAATACAATATTTGGATAGATTGTATCATTTGTTGTGGTTTAATAATTTTTTTATTGTCCGATTTGACTGTATGTTACTGTATAATAACATATAAGTTTACTAAAATATCTTTTAACTCTTAATTACAAACTATGATGGTAGTGGTGGGGTGGATGGGTGACAAAGGTTGGGGTTGGTTTTTGGGTGTGATGGCGGGGATGGGTGGTTATGGTGTGGGAGGGGGGGGGGTGAGGGTGATGGGGTGGTTTTTGGTGATGGTGGGTGGTGGAGGGTGGGAGTAGGGGAGGTGGGGTAGGTGGTCGGATAGGGTGGTGAAGGGTGGGGTGGTGGAGTCGGGGTGGGTGGGGTCGGGATGAAGAAATGAAATACGTAACCACGCAAAAATTACCAAATTCGTGGTCTAAAAGATTATGATTTTCATGGTTATATAACCGCAGAATTACAATGAATTTTATAACACCATAAAATATATTTTTACAAATAATTAAAACAAATATGTTTTTGTAGAAAAAATATATATTAATGAACCATGTAAAACAACAATCCAAACACGGGGCAAGGGAAAAAAAAGGAGGGAGGCCTGTACACTCGAATTTCGCAGGTATAAATAGTACTAACATACTAACATAAAGTTAACAAAACCCTCAACCCTAAATTTTGATCCTCTCACACTCACTCTCCGCCCCTTGTGTGTGAAGTGTATAGCAATAGCATCATCAATGGCGGAGGTGAAAATCTCAGAGATGCGGGACTTAACCCGAATAGAACGCATAGGGGCCCACTCCCATATCAGAGGTCTTGGCCTCGATTCTGCACTGGAACCTCGCCTCAGTTCCCAAGGCATGGTTGGCCAAACTTGTGCTCGTAAAGCTGCTGGTGTCATTGTTAAGATGGTTCAAGATGGTAAAATCGCGGGTCGTGCTGTTCTCCTCGCGGGTCAACCCGGTACCGGAAAGACAGCTATAGCTATGGGTATGGCTAAATCCTTAGGCCAAGAAACCCCTTTTGCTATGCTTGCTGGTAGCGAACTTTATTCCCTCGAGATGTCCAAAACTGAAGCTTTAATGCAGGCTTTTCGTAAAGCTATTGGTGTGAGAATTAAAGAAGAGGCTGAAGTTATTGAAGGAGAAGTCGTGGAAATACAAATTGATCGGCCTGCAGTGGCTGGAGCTGCTTCCAAGACGGGGAAATTGACGTTGAAGACGACTGATATGGAGACGGTTTATGACTTGGGGGGGAAGATGATTGAGGGTTTAGGGAAGGATAAAGTTCAGAGTGGGGACGTTATTGCTATTGATAAAGCTTCTGGAAAGATTACGAAATTAGGGAGGTCGTTTTCGAGGTCAAGGGATTATGATGCCATGGGACCCCAGACTAAGTTTGTACAATGTCCTGAAGGGGAGCTGCAGAAGCGCAAGGAGATTGTACATTGCGTTACCCTTCATGAAATTGATGTCATAAATAGCAGGTACTACTAAATTTTCCATTTATCTATGGTTGCTTAATTACATTAAGTCTGGTTCAAAAGCTGTTCTTCACTGTGTGTTTGCTACACCATATAGTTCGTGTTAGACATTGTCCTAACTTCATCCTTTTGGAATTAGTGTTTTAGAGCTGCAAGTTAATAGCTTGAGTCATACATCAGATAAAATTTATGATTTTTTTTACTGCTTTGGTTTTCTTTCTTTCCATTTTTCCAAGTGTATCTGCTTAGGCTTGCCCGAGGTCAAACAAATATAACCTTTTCCTCTGAATTTAGTCTTATTGCGAAGTGATACTTGCTTCAGATCCGAGGACACCATGTAACAAGACCAATGATGTTTGTGAAGCCTTTGAAGTGGGCAAACAGATATTTCTCTTCTTATTGTACAATTATACAATGCTCTACCTACCCAGGTAGAGGTAAGGTTTGCTTACACTCTACCCTCTCCAGACCCCATGTTTCACCGGGTATGTTGTTGTATTGTACAGTTATATAATAAAAATTAGCAAGATTAAAATTATTAGATTATGTTATGAAATTTAAATCTTGACTCTCTGGGTTAATAACCAGATTGCTTTTAATATAGGTATTGAAAAAATAAATTTTACACGCGAAAAGATGACTTTTCAATTTTCAAAGCTGCTCCAGTTAAAGGTTTATAAGCCCAGATTCTCCGTGGGTGGCATGATATTGGATAGGGGAACTTGGTTAATCTAGTTCCCGCTTGTAATCAAGTAATCAACTGGAAAATATGAAAACTTCAGTTTCCCGTTCGTTTCATCTACCATTATCATCAACTTTTCAAGAAAATACCGCTCATTAACTTAACAGACGGTGCGATTTGATGTTTTAAAACGTTGAAGCGCAGCTCGCTACGCAGCCAAATGATGTATTTCTAAGCACCAGCGGAATATTTTTTGTTTTGTTTTCCCTTTTAATAAAGTTAAAACCTTGATGTTGTACCCAAGGGTGTGGCTTAATGGTCAATGAAGTGAGAGGTCTCGGTTCAAGTCCCAGGTGAGACAAAAATATTAGGTAATTTCTTCTTATCTGTTCTAGCCTTGGTGAACAGCGTTACCGGGTACCTGCTGTTGGTGGTAGGTGACACGTATCCCATGGAATTAGTCGAGGTGCGCTCAAGCTAGCCCGGACACCGTGTTATCGGGAAAAGAAGAAAAGTTAATACAATGATGTTATGAATCCTTGAATTTAGTACTTTTGATTGGGTAGATGATCAATACTTTGAATTTTCGCTCAACTTGCTACTTTCAATATACATCTGTCTGTCTATGTGGCCGGAATGCATATGGCGCTACATGTGCCTTTATCTTTGAAAAGTATAGTATTAAACTGATGTGTTACTTATGTGATATGATTTCTCATCATTACAATTTGAGTTGGCTTTACAAGAAGTGCAAATCATTTAGGTGCGTTGTTGATTGCATGAATTTGTTTAGAATTTTACTTAGGAGGAACTGGTATATATACATGATACATCTGTAATTCTTCTGTAGCTTATACCTTGATACTGGAACATGCACAACTTTGCTTTGATATACTCTTTAACATTGTTTTTCCCATATTATAACTGGATAGTGAAGCAGTACCAATATCTGATCTCCTCTTCTTTTGCTTCTTCTATTCCATGGGCTTACTTTACTGTTTGAATTGAAAAACACTGATAATAAGTATCAATTATGGTACTCCTAATGTTTTTTACACTACATATTTAACTGGATTATTGGAGTCTCTGTTTTCAAACTTTCTTTAATTTAGTTGTAATACGATAATTGAAAGGTAAGTATTAACATTCCGAAAGTGAGCAATGAGGTGCCATGTGGTGGACCCCAAATAGCAAAACATGTTTCCTCCAAAGCTTAATGTACAAAAATTATCACATTCTTTAGTTTAACTGATTCTTTATATGTAAGCAGTCAGAATAATTATTAACACAAGTAAAGTTGTGTGTGAACATGTGGACCTATATGTGACACTTCTTTGCTTAATTGTTTATTTGTTAAGTCCACAATGCATTGGCAGGAAAAGCTTCATCTTTGATATTCAAAGTTAAAACCTTAAGGATTCTCAAGTCTTCAGATTTTAACATAAACAAATCAAAACCAAGAAACAGTGAGTGCCCACCTCTAGGAAGCTTCATTAAAGTTAACAAATGTTTAGAAGCTAACTTCAGCAAAATTACTGACCGACTCTTTATATACTTAGCAGTAGTTGTCGAACTTGTCCATCATTTTTCAGTGACAACTTTCTACATATTTTCCTTCATTCCCAAATTTTGTATGGCAAACGTGAACAATGGAAGCTTATGCTGCTGTAACATATGTGGTAGGAACAATACACCTTATTTCACTATCCAGATTAGACCTTCATGACAAAGAAAATTTTGAATCACTCTACGAGAAGCTTAGCTCTCTGCTAGAGTTTATTGATACTAAATCTAATGATGAACTAATGAAAGATTTGCAAAAAAAGGTCAATGATCTGGCACAAGAAGTAGCAGACCAAGTGAATCACACATTCAAAGAGACACCCATATGAAGCCTCTTAAGATCTTGCAACGACTCCAAAAGAGGCTTCTTAAGATCTTCCAGCGTGCTACAGAAATTGACCAAGGACTACAGTTTAAGAATGAGAGTACTCTTTTTGTTTTTTGATCAAGTAACAGAAGCTATAAAAGAAGCTATTTTTGATCAATGAGAGTACTCTTCTTAAGATCTTGCAACAAGCTATAGAAGACTTTGATTCTGTTAAAGAAGAGTTCATCAAGCTCAAGGAGAAAAATAATATGCAAGTTCGAAATCCTTCACCTGGTGGTTCTAGTTCACCATGATCACACGTTTCAGCCCTCGAGAATGATATGGTGGGGTACAGATCGTTCAAGTAGAAAACCAAAACAATAATCTGGTTTAAATATTTAAGCTGGTCAAGTTCAGTCTTGGCGACTACACCTGGTGGTTCTAGTTCACCATGATCACACGTTTCAGCCCTCGAGAACGATATGGTGGGGGTACAGATCGTTCAAGTAGAAAACCAAAACAATAATCTGGTTTAAATATTTAAGCTGGTCAAGTTCAGTCTTGGCGACTATTTGATCTTAACCTCTTCTCAGGTCTTCATAATGCCTAAGTTAAGTATTTTTATGCTTAACAGTGGTTTCAAGTTGCAACTCAGTTTCTTATGTAGTGTGTTAGCTTTGATGTTGAGCATTTTTCTGTAAGATTATGGGCTTCAATCCAAGTAGGCACCTTGTCGAGCCCTAGTTTGAGTGAGACCCAAGGATGTTTCTGAAGCCTTTGGAATGGGCAGCGAGAGCTATTTTTCTTCTATTGCATGGTTATACAGTTGATTGATTATAGAAAAAATAGCAGTCCTTTTCAAATCATTCAAATGCTGTTACAAAATTTAAAATCTTGACTCTTTGGGTAGATAATCAGGTTGCTTTTACTGGAGGGATATAATGCAAAAATACATTCTACTCGCGAGAAGGTAATTTTTCAATTTGCAATGCAGTTCCAGTGACGTGTTTACGGTTTTATCTGCCCAAATTTGTTGTGTGTAGTGAGCTTTTTTCTGTAAGATTATGGGCTTCCATAGCATTTTCCTTAAGGAACATTGTTAAAATTGAGTCTTTTTGGATTGTACCTTGAGCCTGAAGCAATGAAAAGGATTTCCTGTTCCATTTTAGCTGCTGTAGTTTTCCTTTAAGCTAATATTAGCCTTACCACTTCCACGAAGGAAGCGGTGATGATTGATGTTCTAGCAAGGCTTACATTTTACCATTTTTTGGGGTGTTTTGTTTCTTTTGGGGTATTGGGTGTGGGAGTCAAGGTGTGACGAGAGATCTTGTGGTTGCTGTACTGTTACCTTCTTATTTGTCTATTTCCGGAGATAGATAAAGTGTTCTGTCAAATAGTTTGTAATTTGCATTTAGTAGCTCACTTTTTAGAAAAAGTGTTCTTTCATACCTTTCGGACACCAGTTATCGTCTTTCCCATAATTTATATCAATAAATAACATGCTTCGACAATCATTTAGCTTATGACCACTTGAACAACAAGCTTTTGTTATGAAGACTGAAACTTTGAACTCCCAATCCCCCAGATTTCTTATCCATCGTAACAGTTTTCCACTTAACCATATGGAACTTTGTCCTTTTTGCATTAACCCTCCCATAGGAAATTGTTGTAAGGAGTTGATTCTCTTTCCAACTCATCCACTAGGAATAGGACTAGGTCCCATGCATCTCCTTTACGTATAAGTTACCTTTTACTAAGTTAGCTACTTATATTATCATAGAGTACCCTGCTAGTTATGCACAGGGCTACAATGAGTATCATTTGATAGCTTTTCTTGGTGATCATTTGACAGGATTGACTTAGAAAACAACATTCACGTTTGTAGTAAAATTTTGCCAAAAGACTGAATGTGGTGTTGTTTTGAGTCTTTTGACTAGGAACTGAGATGACTCTTTCTTTCTTGCTAATCCCTTCACTCTTGGTGCACTGTGTTTTAACCTCTCTTTTCTGCATTATGTTTGGGGATTTTGCCTTGTAGTAGGGGTTTTGGCCTTGTAGTAGGTTTTGGCCTCATAGGCAGTGGACTATAACATTTGAAGAACAGACTGATCTTTTGTGTGTATAACATTTGAAGAACAGACTGATCTTTTGTGTGTTAAAATTGCAGAGACTACTTTTAACAAATACTTATGTTTGTCATTAGACTTAGATTCATGTCTTCCCCTTTCCTGTGCCTTCTCCCCGTTTCAATTCAAATTAGTGATGCTACTTGCCATTCTCAGTTGTATTTCTTTCCTATTGAATGTATTTGCAAAACTCATGAGTTTCACGCTTGAGTTTTAGAGTTGCTTCTGGAAACATCTGACATTTTAAGAATTTCCTTGTTTCCTATTTCACCAAATTAAATATGTTAATGGGCTCATCTTAATTCAGAACACAGGGATTTCTAGCACTGTTTACGGGTGACACTGGTGAGATTCGTGCTGAAGTGAGAGAACAAATAGATACTAAGGTTGCAGAGTGGAGGGAGGAAGGAAAAGCAGAGATTGTGCCTGGTGTCCTCTTCATTGACGAAGTACATATGCTTGACATTGAGTGTTTCTCTTTCCTAAACCGAGCTCTGGAGAATGACATGGCACCTATATTGGTTGTTGCTACCAACAGAGGCATTACTACAATCCGGGGAACAAGCTACAGATCCCCACATGGGATTCCCATTGACTTTCTTGATCGCCTGCTCATCATCTCTACACAACCTTACAAGGAGGAAGAAATTCGCAAAATCCTGGACATCAGATGCCAAGAGGAGGATGTAGAAATGTCTGAGGATGCAAAAGTTTTGTTGACCAAGATCGGGGTGAATACTTCTTTGAGATATGCTATCCATCTTATCACTTCTGCAGCATTGGCTTGCCAAAAGAGGAAAGGGAAGATTGTGGATGTGGAAGATATTACTCGAGTCTATAATCTGTTTTATGATGTGAAGAGATCCACACAGTACTTGATGGAGTATCAAAGCCAGTACATGTTTAACGAAGTCCCAACAGAAGAGGCTGAAGAAGATGAAACTACTGCAATTGTGTCCTGAAAGCTTCTCAACTTGGGATTCAGGATATTCTTAGTTGGCGTCATTTTTGTACAAAACCTGTGCTGGCTTGCAGGATTAACAATTATGTCTTTCTTATTTATTTCAAGAACCTAGTCTAAGTAGGAGTTTGGACATGAAATTGTGATATTTGGAAAGTCTTTTTTGTATTATTCATCATTTTCAGTTATTCATTACATTAGTCAAGAGCTTCTAATTCAGACGAACAAAGAGTCGACAGTATCTAAGAGATTGGCATGGTCTATTTACATTTTGAAAAGAAATCTTGTGCTGCCCTTCATTCTCCTCATTTCGTGGCATGTGCTCAGTCTTTGTATTTGTGTGGACATCTGCCTTTCTACTTCCATTTTCCACAATCCTCAATTTCTCTGCATTTTCTAGCATTGCTCTGTATAGTATTTACTTTGCTGCTAAAGTTTGGGGTTTCTCACTTTTCTCACGGACACTTCTCTAAGAAGTCTCGACGTCTGCAGATATGAGATATATTTTTGTAAGGATATAGCTTTGTTCAATCCATCATCCAAGGCTCCATCGTCGCTTTACTATTGGGTACTGAGTCCTAAAGAAGGTACCCAATTTTCTTATGCTTTACTATAAATTTCTGTGCGGGTTTTCTCGCTTGCATGTTAAGATGTCACTAAGTAAATACTCAGCTAGTAATGGTATCATATATTTCATTCATCTCTTTACTTTCGTTGATCTAATTACTTAATTTGCTAAATCTTGGATTTGGCTTGCCTATCGGTTATGGTTAGGGGAAGTAGGCGCCATCACGACTATCGATTTTGGGTCGTGACATTATTACTCCCTCCAGATAAAAAAGAGTGTCCACTTAGCCTTTATTTTTTGGTTAGTGTGCACTAACCAACTCAAGAAAGAAATACAACAACAATAACATACCCAATGTAATCCCCCAACGTGGGGTCTGGGGAGGGTACGATGTATATAGACCTACCTCAACCCCATTGTTATACCCCGTATTTCCAGAGTATGTACGTAAGGGCGTACGTACAAAAAGTTTAGCCTTAAGTTAGACACTTTGGGCGAAATTTGTGCACAACTCACAAAACGAAGGGTTTTCCGACGAAACGTTTTATAAAACTTGCGTAGGGAAAATTCCGGCTATGTCATTTATAATTGTTGCGGATTTTTCCGAGTGATTGAACATTTTTGGGCCAACGAGAGGGTGACACTTGTCACCTCGCCGACGCAGCCGGGCTTTTGCCTTGGACGATTGGCAAGGTTTTGGGGCATGAAACATGGGTCTTTGTTTGTGGAGTGAATTGTGGAGTAGGGTAGGGGGCACTTGGGCAAATCTTGGCCCTCCACTTGCCCCCCACTTGGCTTGATCATGGCCGTTGGTTTCCTATAAATACCCTCCCTCAAGACTTATTCATTCACTCCACAAATCTCTAAGTCTTGAAATCCCTTCTTCCCCTTGAGCTTCTCGTCCTAGCCTCATCCCCTAGAGAGCCTAGCCAAACACCCTCCCCTCTAGCCTAGTGGCTTTGGGCCGAAAGCCCCCTTGGTAGAAAGTTGTCTTCCAAGTATAGTTACTATTCAAATACCCTAGCCCCAAATCCCTTTTAGTATTTAAGTAGAAGTTGTTGGAAACTTCTAAGGGTTTCTCGAGCTATCGGAGCGTGCAAATTAGGAGCTAAACCTTGCTCAGGATCGACATTTAACTTGGATAATTTTGGGCTTATCGAGGTAAATATCTTGTCCTTCTATTGTAATTGGATATTACATATAAGAATAGTTAAGACTTGAGTATAAGATATAGAAGGATATTAAAGAATAAGTGAACCGTAATCACGAGTAGGCGGTATATGTAAGAAGAATTAAATCAGTACTTACATAGGATTGTATTTACTGAGACTTGTATAGCTTACCTGCAGTGGAAGTCTTGCCCGATTTTCCGTAGAATTAAGAACCTCTACTTAGAATAGTCTACAGTAGTTCAGACATTGATAGGCGTGTCGACTATTATAGGTTGATTCTCTGCGCGCGACATATTCGACTTGGCAGGTGGATTTCGCCGAGAAGGTATGTGATTCTTCCTATCCTCTTAAGCATGATATTTTAAAAGAATATATATATAGTACGGTAGACGTACGTGTGATAACTGAATGTAGTTCTACGGCAATGTCTTTTTGACTTAAGCCTGAATAATAAGAATCTTGAAGTATTTCAAAAGAATTAAGAATCGTTTTTGAAAGAAGAATGACACTTGGTTTTAAAAAGCTTAAGAGTTATACCAGCTTTATGGGGAGTTAGGTATAACGACTTAAGAATGATAAAAGGAACGGTTTACTTATTTGTTTATGAAAGTCTTGTATTGATTTCTGAAAAATATAGTAAGATGCTTTGATAAGTAACCATGTTATGATGCTACGTGTGTTAGTGTCTTGTGTTGTTGTGTAAGGGGATTATTCTTGTTGTGCTTACGTTGTTAGACGTTAAGACCATTGTACTGTTATTATATCACATATCCCCTTGACTTGTTATACCGAGGGCTTGCCACCCTTGATGCGGGTCTATACGGCCTATGCGGTCTGTGTGACTACGCGAGTCGCGGAGTTCGGGATTGATCATTCGGTGTATTTATCCCGACGCGGCGAGTGCCTTACGCGATGCGCGACTACGCGATTATGTGACTATGCGGTGCGGAGTCGAGGAGAATGCCGGCTAGCTACCGACGCGGCCTATACGACCTATGCGTCTATGTGTGACTATGCGGCCGCGGAAGTCGAGGATTAGGCACGATAATGATACTATGGGCGATCGCCTTGCTTCGATCATTAGCGGCCTAGAAAAGACCGATTCTGATATCTATTTTGCTCTTGTTTATGTTGTGGCACTATGCGCAGCTTTAAGCGATTGTATTTACAAATGGTTTTGGACACTTGATTTCATTTCAAGATTTTTACAAGTTTCACATACTTAGTACTTGCAGATCGACCTCTTCGGGCCGCGTTCATGTCGCAGTAAGGGAAAGCAGTGCTAGATCCACATCCCAGGATCTCTACTTTGGTGTCGTGAGCTCCATCTTCTCCTGAGGCTCGACTTTTGGTATGGTTCTCCTGTGTTGTAGATATATGTACATTCGTGGTATGGCGGGCCCTGTCCCGCCATAGTTGTCTACTTCCAGAGGTCTCAGTAGTACTATTATGCACTGGGATGAATCGCAAACTTTGATATATATATATGCGAAAGGCGAAGTTTTCTCGAGATAAACCGCTTTCTTTTCATATTGATTCTGCTTTGTTTTTATATTCCCGATTACTGATGTATGACTACTTGGGTGCCCGAGGTAAGACACGACCACGCCCCGAACGGTCGCAGAAAAGTGGTATCGAGCGATTAATCCTCGGAAAGTGTCTACGCACCGTATCCGATGAGTCGTGATTATCGGTGTGTTGTGCACCACACCAATAATCGTGAGGCTATAGGATATTTAGGATTGGTTTCCATTCTTCTCACTCTAGATCGTGCTTTAGAGTGTGTTATAAGTTGGACCTCTAACGTATTCCTTTTACATGATTATGCCTCCACGTAAGGCAACCCGGCCTGGCGGCAAGGCGGCGGAGGCGCTAGTGGGACACCTAGAGTCACGAGGGCTCGAGCCCGCCATACCCGAGACGGCGAGTTCCACGACGCCTTGACCCCAAGAGGGTTTAGTGGCGCAGAATGGGATGAGACCACCGTACACCTCCGGTCCCACACCGGAGCGATGAGATGGGTTACAGAGATGGCCCGCCATCGCCGTGATCGTGGCGAACGAGAGATAGGCCGATACAATTCAGCCTGCCCAGAAGATCGCGGTTCACCCGAGATCGCATAGCCATGCGGCTACGGATTTTACGAGTTGTAGCCCGCGAGTTCTACGTCGAGGCACGGCGATGATCCGCAGGAGTTCATCCGTCGATTCTGAGGATCACACAGTGATCAAGGCTTCGAGACCGAGTCCGTGATCTTCGGTTCACATAGGCGCGTGATACCGCGATCGATTGGTTTGATTCGTGGAGTTATCGGGAGAGCACGCGTCCCGCCTACTGGGATGAGTTCTCGAGGCTTTTCTCACTCACTTCTTGCCTCGCGGATGAGGAGGCACGCCGACAAGTTTTTGTCTTTGACGAGAGAGGTGCACCAGAGAGTACAACGTCGAGTTCGATTCTTTGGCTCGATATGTCCCCTGCGTTGGTAGCGATATGGAGAGATGTGGTACACCGCTACGCCACCGGCTAGATGATTATATGGCGAGTCTTGTGCGGGTGTGGATCTTCACCCGAGCATGGACATTACCCGTATGTGCTCATGCGACTGACGCGGCGAGCGTAGAGACCGTCGGGTCGACGATATCAGCCAGAAGAAGGCCAAGACGGCACGGATCTTTTGGTAGCTCGGGGTGGGCGGCCTGTGACGTCTAGATTTGCACCACACCACTCGGAGCGCTCCTACATCGCTTGTTTCAGACCCAGAGTATTCGGGCGTGTCGGGGCGTGGCTTGGACTTCGGGTAGCAAGGGTGCTAACCGACCGAGGTCCGCTCGGTGTCCGATGTGGTAGATTCCATTCGTGGAGTTGTAGTACTACCGGAGTTTGCTACGCTTGTGGCGGCCGCAGGTCGTTATGCGAGGCTGTCAGGCCAAGCGGCAGCGGTGGTGGTAGGGTCACTACGGGTGCATTGCCGGTCCTCTTCACCTTGATTACTCGCCGAGGCGTGGTTCTCGTGACCGCAGGTCGCGGCAGGTCGTGGTGCGGGTCGATTCTAGCGGTCCTCGAACCGCATTTATGCCTCTGTCTAGCCGGCAGACGGTGAGGCGCCGTCGACGCCGCAGTACTTTATCGCTCGTTGTGATGTGTATGCCTTGATAGATCCGGGTTCTACTCGTCCTATATATCTCCCTTATCTTTGGTAGGATAGGGATAGAGCCTGAGTCCATAGACCCTTTTGAGGTAGCTACGCCAGTGGGTGATTCGGTGGTAGCTCGACGGGTGTATAGGGCTTGTCCAGTGACCATATACAGTCGTCAGACCCTAGCCGACTTGATAGAGTTGGACATGACTGATTTCGATGTGATCATGGGTATGGATTGGCTAGCTTCTTGCTACGCCAATGTATCGCAGGAGAGAGTAGTACGGTTCCAGTTTCGGAGGAACCGGTTGTTGAGTGGGAGGAACATCAGACGTAGAGGGTAGGTTTATTTCCTACCTCAAGGCTAGGAAGATGGTGCAGAAGGGGTACATCTACCATCTCGTTCGGGTGTTTGATACTGAGGTGGCGGTACCAGATTTTCAGTAGTTCCTATAGTCAGAGAGTTCCCTGATGTGTTTCCAGATGACCTCCCGGGTATCCCTCCTGAGAGGGAGATAGAGTTTTGTATCGATGTGCTGCCAGACACTCGGCTTTATTTCCATTCCGCCATACGGATGGCACTGCCGAGTTGAGAGAGTTGAAGGACCACCGGGAGATTTCTTTGGAGAAGCGGCTTCATCAGGCCTAGTGTTTCTCCCCGGGAGCGCGGATTGTTCGTGAAGAAGAATGACGGGACCTGCTGCATGTGTTGATTGACGGTGAACAAGGTGACCATTAAGAACGAATACCCCTTCCCGAGATTGATGATTTGTTCGACGATGCAGGTGCGAGATGTTTCTCCAAGATTGATCTGCGATCGGGCTATCATCAGTGCGTGTTAGAGGCGGATGTCCTAGGATCGCATTCCGGACGTGACGCATTATGAGTTGAGGGTTATGTCTTTCGGGTTGACGAATGCTCGTGGTATTTATGGATCGATGAACCGAGTGTTCAAGCCATTTTGGACACGTTTGTGATAGTGTTCATTGATGACATCTTGGTTTATTCTCGCCAGAGCGAGCGTGCAGAGCATTTGGCGAATTTGGCCGAGAGTTCTCGAGACCAGCAGTGATTATGCGCCAAGTTTTCCAAATGTGAGTTTTGGTTAACTTCGTGGCTTTTCTTGGGCATATTGTCGGGTGATGGCATTCGGTGGATACGGCCAAGATCGAGGCGATGAGTTGGCCTAGACCTACTACTCCGGCAGAGGTGCGGGCCTTGCGTTACTATCTATCGGCGGTTCGTGGAGAAGTTTGCTTATCTCGCACCATTGACTAGCCGACTCGAAAGCAACTAAGTTTCGGTGACGATGCGTGTGGAGCAGGTTTCCGATTCTTGAGATCGACGACCGCCCCGTTCTTACTCTTCCGCAGGTCCAGACGGCTATGTCGTATTGTGATCGTCGGACATCGGGTTGGGATGTGTGTTGATGCAGCAAGGTTATAGCGTCGCGATCCCGACAACCTTAAGAAGCGAGAGAAACTACCCCACCCATGATTTGAGTCGCGGCGGTGGTTCACGCCTTGAAGATCTGGAGGCACTATTTGTATGGGGTTCATGTGGATATTTATACAGACCACAAGAGCCTCCAGTATATCTTCAGCCAGAGGGAGCTGAACTTACGACATAGGCGGTGGTTAGAGTTGCTTAAGGATTATGATGTCGACATCCTGTACCACCCAGGGAAGGCCAATGTTGTGGCAGATGCCCTTAGTCGTAGGTCGATGGGTAGCCTAGCAGATGTGCAGCCAGAGAGGAGGGGCATGGTTCGTGATTTGCATCGATTAGCGAGCCTTGTGTCCGTTTGATTGATTACGATAGCGTGGGTCCGAGTTCGAGAGGTTGCGAGTCTTCCATCGCCGGCGAGGTGAAGAGGCAACAGATTTGAGGATCGGTTTTGACACGCATCGCGATACAACCCCGTGAGGAAAGGGTCCTTTGAGTAGCACGATGGGGTGCTAAGGTTTGAGCGAGTTGTGTGTTCGGATATTGCAGGACTTGGCAGAGTTAGGGAAGCACGGTAGCGGCGTTACTATCCATCCGGTCGACCAAGATGTACCACTACCCAGATCCGTGTATTGGTGGGATGGCTTGAAGAGGACGTTGCGAGTTTGTAGCTCGCCCGCGTGTTGTCGCGGTGAAGGTAGAGCACGAGGCACGTGGTTTGTTGCAGACGATTGAGATCCCAACCTGGAAGTGGGAGGTGATCAACATGGACTTCATCACAGGATTACCTCGCACTCAGAGGAGACATGATTCTATATGGGTTATCGTCGACAAGCTGACGAAAGCAGCCCACTTTCTTCCGTCGACGACTTTTTCTGAGGATTATGCGGACTTTACATCCGAGAGATCGTCGATCGCATGGAGTCCCTATTTCGATCATATCGCATGCAGGAGCCCGATTACGCTAACTCGGAGGTCTTTCCGAATGGTTTAGGGACGCAGTGAGCACGAAATCGCATTCCATCCACGAGCAGACGACGGCCGAGCGCACTATCGGACTCTCGAGGATATCTTTGCGAGCGTGTTATTGACCGAGGGTAGTGGGAGGATCATTTGCCTCTAGTTGAGTTTGCGATAATAATAGCTACCATTCCGATTCGGATGGCGCCTTGAGGCCTTGTATGGGAGGAAGTGCAGATCACCGATAGGCTGGTTCGATGTGGGCGAGGTATGATTAGTGTGACCAGATCCGTGCGGCGATGGATAAGGTGAAGCTTATCCAGAGCGATCGATACCGTAGTCGAGTCGGCGAAGTCATACGCAGATCATCGTCGTCGGATCCGAGTTCGAGGTTGATGATTGGGTTTTCTGAAGGTGTCACCCATGGCGGTGTGATGAGATTAGGAAGAAAGGGAAACTTCACCTAAGGTACATTGGGCCGACGATTGTCCGCGAGGTAGACAAGGTTGCCTATGAGTTGGATCCGCCGTCCGATCTGGAGGCGATGCATCCGTGTTTCATGTTTCTATCTTTGAGAGATGTATCGGATCCATCTAGAGTGCACCCGATTGACGATGTCCAGGTGACCGAGGGGTTATCGTATGAGGAGATTCCCATAGCGATAATCGATCGTCAGGTTAGGCGTCTGCGGACCAAGGACGTGGCTTCCGTCAAAATCTTGTGGCGGAACGAGCTCAGGGAGGAGATGACGTGGGAAGCTGAGGAGGATATGAGGCAGAAGTATCCTCACCTATTTTCCACACCTCCAGGTAACTCACTTTCCTACTTGTAAATTTTCATTGACCTATTTTGCTTAAGTGTTGTATTATGGCCATGTGAGGCATTTGCTAACTGTTTTTATGAGAAACCTTATCGTTATCTGTCTTGGGAAGGAACATTCGGGACGAATTTTTCCAAGGAGGGAAGAATGTTATACCCCGTATTTCCAGAGTATGTACGTAAGGGCGTACGTACAAAAAGTTTAGCCTTAAGTTAGGCACTTTGGGCGAAATTTGTGCACAACTCACAAAACGAAGGGTTTTCCGACGAAACGTTTTATAAAACTTGCGTAGGGAAAATTCCGGCTATGTCATTTATAATTTTTGCGGATTTTTCCGAGTGATTGAACATTTTTGGGCCAACGAGAGGGTGACACTTGTCACCTCGCCGAGGCGGCAAAGGGCTTTGCCTTGGACGATTGGCAAGGTTTTGGGGCATGAAACATGGGTCTTTGTTTGTGGAGTGAATTGTGGAGTAGGGTAGGGGGCACTTGGGCAAATCTTGGCCCTCCACTTGCCCCCCACTTGGCTTGATCATGGCCATTGGTTTCCCTATAAATACCCCTCCCTTTGAAGACTTATTCATTCACTCCACAAATCTCCAAGTCTTGAAATCCCTTCTTCCCCCCTTGTGAGCTTCTCGTCCTAGCCTCATCCCCCCCCTCTAGAGAGCCTAGCCGAAACACCCTCCCCTCTAGCCTAGTGGCTTTGGTAGAAAGCCCCCTGGTAGAAAGTTGTCTTCCAAGTATAGTTACTATTCCAAATACCCTAGCCCCAAATCCCTTTTAGTATTTAAGTAGAAGTTGTTGGAAACTTCTAAGGGTTTCTTGAGCTATCTGAGCGCAAATTAGGAGCTAAACCTTGCTCAGGATCGACATTTAACTTGGATAATTTTGGGCTTATCGAGGTAAATATCTTGTCCTTCTATTGTAATTGGATATTACATATAAGAATAGTTAAGACTTGAGTATAAGATATAGAAGGATATTAAAGAATAGAAGTGAACTGTAATCACAGTAGAAGGGTATAACATGTTATACCCCGTATTTCCAGAGTATGTACGTGGGGACGTACGTAGAAAAGTTTGAACTTTAAAGTTGGCTTGGACAAATTATTTTGTGCACAACACCCGATTAGAGTCGTTTTTCGACGAAACGTTTTACACAACTCGCGTAGGGTAAATTACGGCTATGTCATTTCTAATTTTTGCGGATTTTTCCGAGAGACGAAACATTTTGGACCAACGAGAGGGCGACACTTGTCACCCTCTCATTGGGGACGTTGGGGCGGGAAATGAGACGATTGGGTGGCCTTTTTTGTCAAGGAGTTGGTAGGATATTTTTGTGTAGTAGATATAATGGACACTTGCCTAAATCCTCACCCTACACTTGCCTTGCACTTGGCATCATCTTGGCCATTGGTTGGCCATTGCTTGACCTATAAATACCTCCCTTTAGATGAAGAGTTCTTCATCCACAACTCATTCTCCAAGTCTTGAAATTCCCTCCCCTCTCTTGTAGTATTTTCGTCCAACACCCTCCCCCCCTCTAGCCTTAGTGGCTTGGCCGAGAGCCCCCCCTCTAAAGCAAGCCCTAGCCGAAACACCACCCTCCTCCCTTGGTAGAAATGTTGTCTTCCAAGTATTGTTATAATGCCCAAAATACCCTAGCCCAAATCCCTTATAGTATTTAAGTAGAAGTGGTGTAGAACTTCTAAGGGTTCTTGGAACTATCGGAGTGTGCATTTAGGAGCTAAACCTCGCTCAGGATCGACGTTTATACTTGGATAATATTGGGCTTATCGAGGTAAATAAACCTTATCCTCCTTTTGTAATTAGAATATACATACTGCAGAAGTATAGGAATAAGTATTAAATACTTAGAAGGATATTACAGAATAGAAATGAACTGTTATCACCGTAGAAGGGTATTAAAGAAGAATATTTGAACTGTACTTACATAGATCAGATTTACGAGATCGTATAGTTTACTGTAGGGAAGTGCTGCCCAAATGTCCATAGAATAGCGAACCCTCTGCTTAGAGCTTTATATAGTGCAGTCTAGAAGTTGATAGACGTATTTGACTGTTATAGGTCGATTCTCTGCGCGCGACATATTCGACTTGGCAGGTGGATTTCGCCGAGAAGGTATGTGATTCTTCCTATACTCTTGAGCATGATATTTTAAAGGAATATATATATAGTACGGTAGACGTACGTGTGGCAATGTCTTTTGACTTAAGCCTGAATAATAAGAATCTGGAAGTATTTTACAAGAATATATATATGGTACGGTAGACGTACGTGTGTTAACAAAACGTAGTTTTACGGCAATGTCTTTTGACTTAAGTCTGAATAATAAGAACCTTGAATGTATTTCAAAAGAATTAAGAAACTTTTTTGAAAGAAGAGTAATACTTGGTTTTGAAAACATAAGAGTTATACTAGCTTTATGGGAAGTTAGGTATAACGTCTTAAGCGTGATAAAAAGAATGGTTTACTGATTTAGAAGTTAAGAGGCTTAATCTTAAAAGATAAGAGACTTGACTTAATTGAATTAATATGAGTTTTGTTAAAAGGTGTGAAACCTCATTCGTGAGTAATGAGTACTTGGTTTTTAAAAGGAATAATGTTTTACTGATTTCGGAAATCAGAATAAGTATCGCACAAACCACTGCAGTGTTAATAAAGGGAAATGTACTGACTAATTAATGTATTATTAAAACCAGTAGAAACCTCCATCTGCATAGAAGCTAAGATGAGACAAAATGATATTTCCTAGATCATGGCTGCTTTAATAAGATTGTTATAAATAAGAATAACCTACTCATATGTTTCTCAAATCTTTTTAAAGGAGAATTATATCATTATGTGATTAAAACTATGAACTACGAAACCTTTCGAAAATGAGAAACTTGAGCATCTGAAATTAGGAAAACTTGAACGTTTAGAAAAGAATGTTGTTACTTGATTTATAAAAAGGAAAGTGTTCTGGTTTACTTAAAAATGTTAGTCACTCTATTACTACGGGTATCGGGTGACCTTTATAAAAGAAATGGATCTCTTAAAGAATTAATGTATGTAGTACTTTGGAGTTAGAACTTGGTTTTGTTAACGTAAGCATTAAAGTACCTTGTGTGGTTAGCTTGTCTATGTTTTGCTGGTAATAGCCTTGTGATACCTTCCTGCTGGTTTGATAAGTGCCCATGTTATGATACTACGTGTGTTAGTGTCTTGTGATGTTATTCTTGTTGTGCTTACGTTGTTAAACGTTAAGCCCGTTATCGTTATTATATCACATACCCTCGACTTATTATACCGAGGGCTCACACCCTTGACGCGGTCTTTACGGCCTACGCGTGTGTGACTATGCGAGCGGCGGTATGCTCGATTGATCATTCGGTGTATTAGTCCGACGCGGATGCCACGCGCGATGCGTGACTATGCGGTCTATTGAGACTATGCGAGCTGCGGGAGTCCAGGAGGGTACCGGGGTTGGCTAACCCCGATGCGAGGAATACCTCATGCGGGTCTATGTGTGACCTATGTGGATGCGGAGTCGGGGTTAGGCATGCATAATGATACTATGGGCGATTGACCTTGCTTCGATCATTCGCGGCCTAGGAAAGACCTGTTACAGTTTACCTTTTATTGCTCTTGTTTGTGATATGGCACTATGTGCAAATTGAACTAATTGTAATTGCAAATGATTTTAAAATACTTTGATTTCATTTAAAGTACTTTACAGTTTCACATACTTGGTACCTGTTGTACTGACCTCCTTCGGGGGGCTGCGTTCATGCCGCAGGTAGAGGTACTCCTACTGTTGATCTCCGTTCTTAGGATCACCGTTTCAGCGTTGGAAAAACTTCGTTTCTCCGGAGGCTTAGCATTTTGGTATGGTCCCCTGTCGTTGTAGGTATTTGCATTCAGGGGTATGGCGGGGCCCTGTCCCGCCATTGTTGTTTTAAACTCTTAGAGGTCTGTAGTCCTGTTGTAAAGTTGGGATGTAACTGTTCATTTTGGGTATTTATATATATGCCGAAAGACACTCTTTTCTCAGAAACTGTGCCTCATTTATACTGTTTCGTACCTTGGTTGTTTTATATTCCGCTGATTACTCTGATGTATGACTACTTGGGTGCCCGGGTAAGGCACCAGTCACGGGCCCCGGAACGAGTCGTGACATAACAGAAGAAGAATTAAACTGTACTTACATAGGACTATATTTACAGTAGACTTGTATAGCTTACCGGGTAGGGAAGTGCTGCCCGATTTTCCGTAGAATTAAGAACCCTCTACTTAGAATAGTCTACAGAGTAGTCTAGACATTGATAGACGTATCTGACTATTATAGGTTGATTCTCTGCGCGCGACATATTCGACTTGGCAGGTGGATTTCGCCGAGAAGGCATGTGATTCTTCCTATCCTCTTAAGCATGATATTTTAAAAGAATATATATATAGTACGGTAGACGTACGTGTGATAACTGAATGTAGTTCTACGGCAATGTCTTTTTGACTTAAGCCTGAATAATAAGAATCTTGAAGTATTTCAAAAGAATTAAGAATCGTTTTTGAAAGAAGAATGACACTTGGTTTTAAAAAGCTTAAGAGTTATACCAGCTTTATGGGGAGTTAGGTATAACGACTTAAGAATGATAAAAGGAACGGTTTACTTATTTGTTTATGAAAGTCTTGTATTGATTTCTGAAAAGTATAGTAAGATGCTTTGATAAGTAACCATGTTATGATGCTACGTGTGTTAGTGTCTTGTGTTGTTGTGTAAGGGGGTTATTCTTGTTGTGCTTACGTTGTTAGACGTTAAGACCATTATCTTATTATATCACATACCCTCGACTTGTTATACCGAGGGCTTGCCACCCGATGCGGTCTATACGGCCTATGCGGTCTGTGTGACTATGCGGAGCTGCGGGAGTTCCACGATTGATCATTCCGGGTGTATTTATCCGTCACGGAGTGCCTTATGCGTCTGTGTGACTACGCGTCTATGTGACTATGCGGTGCGGAGTCGGAGAGTGCCGGGGCTAGCTACCGTCGCGGGCCTATACGGCCTATGCGGTCTATGTGTGACCTATGCGGGCTGCGGAAGTCGAGATTAGCACGCATAATGATACTATGGGCGATTGGCCATTCTTCGATCATTAGCGGCCTAGAAAAGACGATTCTGATATCTATTTTGCTCTTGTTTATGTTGTGGCACTATGTGCAGTTTAACTGATTGTATTTACAAATGGTTTTTGGACACTTGATTTCATTTCAGTACTTTACAAGTTTCACATACTTAGTACCTGTTGTACTGACCTCCTTCGGGGGGCTGCGTTCATGCCGCAGGTAAGGGAAAGCAGGTGCTAGATCCACATCCTTAGGATCTCTACTTTGGTGTCAGGAGCTCCATCTTCTCCGGAGGCTCGACTTTTGGTATGGTTCTCCCTGTGTTGTAGATATATGTACATTCAGGGTATGGCGGGGCCCTGTCCCGCCATAGTTGTCTACTTCCTTAGAGGTCTGTAGTACTATTGTACAGTTGGGATGTAACTGCCAAACTTTGATATATATATATGCCGAAAGGCGAAGTTTTCTCAGATAAACTGTTTTCTTTTCATATTGATTCCTGTCTTGTTTTTATATTCCGCTGATTACTCTGATGTATGACTACTTGGGTGCCCGGGGTAAGGCACCAGTCACGGGCCCCGGAACGGGTCGTGACACCCATATAGGTTGTTTTCGATAGACGCTCGACTAAAAAGGAAGCTCTAGAGGCAGGATTGCAAGAAAAAATTAACTTTACTTTTTCATGTTTGCCCTTATTAAGTGTTAGATGACTAAATCTCAATACCTATTTAATTAGATGATGTAACACCCCGTACTTCTCAACATATGTAAGACTAAGTTGAAGTCGATAATGTTACTTGAACGTGGAAGAATAAGGGCATAGTCGATGTCTCAAGGTCCAAGTGTATGTATCTTGTTAAGCCTAGTTGAAGTAAATGAGATTTGTAAACGAATAAGACGTCGGATAAAAGTAGACGACCTACTAAGTTTCACCTACTTGCTTACACGTCCTACTTGATTGAGCTACTTGTTTCCACGTCCTACTTGTTTCACGTCCTACTTATTAAACGAGGACGACACCCTTATTTAGAGCTAATTAATAATCTTCTAGCTTAATTAAGTGACAAGTAGGTGCGTCACCTACTTAGAAAAGGAGGGGATTAGATTTTTGTTAAACAAGCAGGTAGGTGCATCACCTACTTAGCATGAGTGGCTCTAATTAAAATAAAGAAAAGGATTGATACTTGTGAGACGAGTCATGTGGATCTAGATATGTATGAATCCTCATGAGAAAATAGAGACCTTAAAAGGGCTAGAGCATAACTTGAATACCAGACGAGAATCTTAGAAGCGCAAGTGTGTACGCTCTTGTGATGTCCCTCGACAAGAAGTGTCGAGTCATATGTTCTCTCCTCTTAATAACTCCATGAGATAAAGAATGCAAGTCTTTTCCTCGTATACAATTGTTTCCTCTATGTGGTGTCATATGTATTGTATTAAGTCCTCCCTTAACTATGCAATGATTCTAGATTAGTATAAATGTCAGTTTTTGTCACATGAGTAACTCATAAGTCATTTGAGTACTATTTGAACTAGTCCGCGTTTGAATGACCTCATTAGAATCATATGTAATGGCTATCCCTCTTTCCTTCTTAGCATGAATTTGAACATGTAACGGTTTCCAAAAGAAGTACTTGATGAGGCACTCTATTCTTACTATTGTTTGTTCCTTGTTGGGAGTACATCTTGTCATGTGATGATCCATTGGTTTAAAATCTTAACTGGTCATATATCTTGCTTCCTTCTAAAAGAAAGAGTAAAGTACTATTGATAGAGACATCCAAAAGTTGAACGGAAGTAAAAGAACTGAGTCTTGTGATCATGTGAGCCAAGAGTGCTAAATATGTATATATGCATGAGTTATGAACACCACCGAACTATCATTAGTGGGCGATGAACCTTATGTGGCATATACACATTGATTGATGAATACCACTGAGCTATAATCGGTTGAGCGATTGACATATATTCATCCAGTACACCACCAAGCTATAATCGGTTTGGCGATGACATACATTCACGCATTACACCACCGAGCTATAATCGATTGGGAAATGGACATAAATTCATACATTAACACCGGTCATTTTCACGTGTGCACATTATTGTTGATTAGTCTGCCTGATTCGAACTACTGCGCTTATCATTGAATAGTTCCATATAAGAAACTTTTTCACATAGAGGTTTCAGCTACTTAAAGCGAGAGTGCATCCACAAATTCTAGAAGAGTGCTCGGCCTTCCACCAAGTTATAATCGGTGGGTGAGGAACACATGTACATAATAGACCACCGGACCATAATCGATGGGCGAAATGGCTACCATTCTTGTACGCATTAGATCTTGTTATGGCTTGACAAATTATTTGTTATGTTATGCATTCATTTGATTAATGTGTTATAAAGAAATGTGAAGAATAAGATCTAACACACCATGATCCCAAGAACAGAGTGAACGATTCCAAAACGTCGCTCCACACAACGACCTAAAGATATCATCCGAAATATCCTAAGGAAAGTTCAGAAAGACAAAAGTACAGTAAGGTTCAATAAGTTTTCCAATAGATGTTTCAGAGCTTTCAGTTATATCTACTTGAGTACATTTCATTCGTCTCTTCCATGAGCTTCAACTTATTGTATATGTTTCACGTCTGCCTTATGTACTTGGTACAATTTTTCTATACTGACGTCTCTTGACTGGAGGTGCTGCAGTTGTTATGTTTCACATTGCAGGTCCATTTATACAGATTGGCAAACTTGTTCGCTAGATAGTGCAAATGATCAACGAAAGAGTTGTACACTCCACTTCTACCTGGGACAAGTCGAGTCCATTAATTGCATTGATGTTAGAAATAATAGGTAGCTCGGGATCCTGTCCTAGCACTTGTGTCAGTGTTCAGTAGAAGTATTCGTAGAGGCTTCATAGTCGGTACATGTGGTTCATTTGTAACCTGTTGCATGTCATGGGCATTTGGCCACATCTATGTAAAAAAAGCTTATACAGATTTCAATTGTGTTACAAATTATGTCATGTAGACTATTACATGTTCATAGTAGATGCTTGTAAAATGTAATCCGTCCCATTCAGGTTCGGGGCGTGACAGGGGTATTTTAGTCAAATTACATATTTTTGTCTAGAAGTTAGTATTTTCTTAAGGGGTGTGCAGATGACTAAGTAGACACTCTTTTTGATCCGGAGGGAGTATATATCTAAAATCGTTGTATCTTTTTTTTTGGCAAGAAGAAGAGATGAGTGTTGAAACATCATTAATGTTGTGGAGAATAATGTTGACTAGGTGTTTGGTGAAATGCCATAAGTGACTAAAAGCATGAGTTTTCTTGATAACATTGACCCAAATGATTTACTATCTTGTATATTGATTTTGTGAGGGTGATTGAATATCGTATTAGCGTTAATGGACGAAATTGAGGTATGTCTATTTTGAACATACTTTTGGATTTTGAAGACGGGTTTTAAATCAATGCATGTGTAGGGTCAAGCCCGTATCGATCCTTCATGTGCATTACCTATTATGTTATATGTACGTAGTTGTTATTTTCCCCAATAGTGAGATGGTTGAACTTGATTCTTAAATTGATAATCTTTAAACATGTTTTCCCCCTATAATGGGATGGTTGAACTTGATTCTTAAATTGATAATCTTTAAACATGTTTTCCCCCTATAATGGGATGGTTGAACTTGATTCATAAAGTGATATTCTTTAAACATGTTTTCCTCCTATAACGAGATGTGTGAACTTGATTACTAAAGCATTGATCTTTAAATGTGTATTTGAATTTGATTAATAATTTGAACATAATTTCTAAATTGATTATTGGCTTGATATACTCCTTTTAACGGGATGATGAACATAATTTTTAATTGTTAATGTTGGGTTTGGTGTTGTGACATTTTGTCAAACATATCATTTTCAGCTCTTAGTTAAAATCATAAATGTTGGAACAAATGTCACGACGTTCGGATCAACATTCTGTGAAATAGTTTTGCCTTACTTCACGGGAACTGAAGATTTTGTGGAATTTTTACCATGATGGTAAAGTGACTTGGCAAGGTGATTAGGAACTGATTAAAAAAATGGGAGAACCAAGTCAAAGTTGTTGCTAAGCTTGGGGAACAAGTCCAAGAAATTGAGGATCTTGCACCACAATTTTCTCCAACAAACATTATCGGCTGTCCACCTTTCCCTCAACCTCTACAATCAATCGATGAGCTTTTCAAGAAAGACTCTCTACTATAAATGTTACACCCCGTAAATTCAAGAAGATAAGATTTGAAAGTTTGAAAGATAAGTTGACAAACATATGTTGGATGGATTTTGAGTCTACCTTGGAGTGTTGTACCCCAGTTGTTAAGAATTGCTAGGTGTTTAAAAAGCCTAGTGTGTAGTCCGTTAAATCTAGTTCCCAACGCAACAAACCGTTCGTCGATAGGACATCAGAGTCAAAAGTTATGGAAATTACAAGTTCGGTGCAATCAAAGCAAGCGATAGTTTGGATTCGTGGTCGCGCCGCCACGGTTTATCTTGGGGTTATTTGAGGTTGCAACGCCGCGCCGATGCGGGCGCGCGCCGAATGCAGGGATTTCGAAGTGGGCGTCGCGCGCCGCGGGCGCGCGCCAAGCGGATTTGGTCGTGGAAAGGGTGAAATCGGGGATATTTTGAAAAGGGCCCGTGAGGGTGACAAGTGTCCTCCCATCCTTTGACTAAAGAAAAGGGTCTATTTTAGGACCAAGTCTTGGAAGACTTGGTCATTTCATCTTAGAACCCTCCCATGAACTCCTCTCCTTTCTCTAGATTTTTGAAGAAAACCTAGCCTAAGAAAAATTGTTGGAGCAATGGCAGAAGGCAAAGTGTGGGTAAACTTGTGGAAGCGGGTGGGCGAGTTTGTGGAAAGAAGTTGAAGAAAAAGGGCTTTGTGGGCTATTCCAAAAGGTAAAAGTTTCCCTTCTCTTGGAAATAAGTTTTAATACTTGTTATAGTTGATATAGACCACGTGAATCATGTATTAGAGATTGATAAGTACTATGGGTTTTGGAAGGCTAGAAATGAAAATGACATGGTAGTCATTTGAATTTGAATTACAATTTGGTCGTTATCTAAAGTCGTCGCATGTTATCTACTAAAGGATTGTAGTTGCTTTAATCGATTTCGGCTTGATTACATGTCATACTAAACAACTTGTATTGAAATAGAGATTGAAAGAGAAGAAGTGTTGTTGTAGCCGAGAATTGGATGAGAATTGGTGTTGTTGTACCTCTAATTGCCGAATGTACACTTATATTTTGTGGACTAGTTTTGATGTCAATTGTGGGGAGAAATTTTACACGTCTTGTAGGCGTGTAATCCCCTATTGATAACTACATTGTGGAGCCTTAAAGGTGGCGTGTTTGGTTACTGAATTCGGCCTTGAAAAAGGTGGAAAGTGAGTAGAAACAAAGGAAGTGCTGTCCAAATTTCCTTAGAATAAGGGGCATTGCAATTAGAGTATTATACGTTAAAGCTAGGAGCTAATAGACGTATTATGACCATTATAGGGTGAAGTACTACGAGTAGCATATTCTACTTGGAGGGTGGAAAAGGCTAGCAAGAGTATAGTACTTTGGAACAGTTTGCTACTTGTCGATAATCGTCGCGAGGTATGTGAACCTCTTCCTATCCTTTCTAGCATGATTATTTGTGAAATATATAGTGCGGTAGACGCACGTGTGTTAAAGGAGTTTGATTTCCCTTTTGTGCCTTGGCTTGATATGAAGTGTAAAGGTCTTGATTTTGTGAAAAAGTAGTAAAATCTTATTCGTTAGTAATGGGTACTCGGTCGTTAAAGAAAAAGCCCTCTTGGTCTCATAAATGTTTATAGTTGTAATTGGTTGGTTTAACACATAAAGTGTTATAATGGCTTTATGGGAAGTTAGTTATAACAACTTTATGTAGGTTAAAGAATGGTTTGTTGATTTCAAAAGATAAGAGACTTGTCTTATAATTGACCTAAATGGTGTTGAGAAGGGTGAAACCTCATTCGTGAGTAATGAGTACTTGGTCTTTAAAAGAATAAAGTTTTATTTGGTTTCTTGACATTCTAAAGTAAGGAGTACCTTGATTTTAAAGGGGTTAGTTACTTGGGTTTTAATGGTATACTTGACGTTGTGTTAAAAGTGTTTAAAGTACTTGATTTAAACATGAACGGGTTTGGTGCTACGGATATTAGTATCGAATTGTTTTTACGTAAGAAAAGAAGGAGATCTTCTTTTTGAAAGAATTTAAGTATGTAGTACTTTGGGGGTTAAAAACCCGGACTTTGACATAAAATGAAAGTACCTTGAGTTGTGTGTAACTTGCCTATGCTTGTTGAGATAGCCCTTGATGTGCAAGTGTTTGATTTCGTGCTCTGGAGTCCTCGGTGGAGACTATCTGTTTGATTGATGGACACACCGACACGTTGGGTGGCCCACGTATGCTTCCATTGGAGTATTATCTTGTTATTATTTGGACATCTCGACACGTTGGGTGGCGCCCGGTATCGTCCCACGATGAGTATTATCTTGTTATTTTTTGGACATACTGACACGTTGGGTGGCCCACGGGTATGTTTCCACAGTGAGTATTATCTTGTTATTTGTTTGGACATACTGACACGTTGGGTGGCCCACGGGTATGCTTCCACTATGGGTGTCATCTTGTTATCTCCTTTGGGCATACCGACACATTGGATGGTCCACGGGTATGGGCCCACTAGGACGGTTCTAGGGCCATGCTTATACTGAGGTGAGATGCCGGGGCATGCGGCCATTGTGCGGGTTAAATTCCCGGGTTGTATTTGAGTGATGATTTTACGGGCATGAGTCCCTGACTTGACATGACTGCTTATATGTTGTGTACTGTATTTGGGTTATCATACATGTCTCCTGTTTTTTTTTTTTGACTATTATGATTTCATTTACGATTTTCGCCACATACTTGGTACATGCCAGATCGACCTCCTTCGGGGGGCTGCGTTCATGCCGCAGGTTGAGGTACATAGCTTGCTGATCCGCACTCTTAGGAACGCTATTCAGTTCTCGGAAAGCTCCATATCTCCGGAAGCTTGTCTTGTGGTACGGTTCCCTGAAGTTGTAGATTTTTGTACATTCAGGGGCATGGCGGGGCCCTGTCCCGTCATTGTTGTTATAAAATTCTTAAGTGCATGTGAGTAATTATGGGCAGGGTTTGTAAAGGATGTAACTGTTCAAGTTTTCATTTATGTACAGAAAGGTAACCGTTATGGTTAACCTGTTTTCTTATTTCATTATTATCTTCCATGAGTTATTATTTCCGCTGATTTTCTCTGATGTTGTATCACTAGGGTGCCCGGGGTAAGGCACCAGTCACGGGCCCGAGGTCGGGTCCTGACAAAAGTGGTATCAGAGCAGTTAATCCTCAGAAAGTGTCTACAGACCGTATCTAGTAGAGTCTTGATTATCGGTGTGTTGTGCTCCACATCTATAATCAGGAGGCTATAGGATATTTAGGATTGGTTTCCATTCTTCTCACTCTGAGATCGTGCCTTAGAGCTGTGTTATAAGTTGGACTCCCTCTGACGTATTCTTTGTATACTAGTGATGCCTCCACGCAAGGCAACCAGGGCCCAGAAGGGCAAGACAGCAGAGGGAGCTGCGAGTAGAGCAGCAGCGGTCTCTACTGAGACCACGACACCTGAGCCTCCAGTCCTACGGCCGGGAACAGAGGATACGGGTTACAAGGAGATGGCCCAGTTAATAGCTAGGATTGTGGCTAGACACGAGGACAGACGAGAGTCGGAGGTTCCAGTAGCACCCGTAGTTCACCCGAGGTCAGATAGTTTGAGACTTCGGGACTTTCTGAGTTGCAGCCCACCCGAGTTCTATGGGTCGAGGCCTGAGGATGATCCACAGGAGTTCATCCGACAGTTACAACGGATCATGAGGGTGATCAAGGCTTCGGAGACCGAGTCGGTGGTCTTAAGTTCGCATCGGCTGCGTGATATTGCAGTCGACTGGTTTGATTCGTGGGAGCTGTCCCGGGGGGAGCATGCGCCTCCAGCTGTTTGGGACGAGTTCTCGGAGGCATTTCTCAGCCACTTCTTGCCTTCGCAGGTGAGGAGAGCCCGGGCAGATAGATTTTTGATGTTGACGCGAGCAGGCTGACTGTTCGGGAGTACAATGTAGAGTTTGACTCATTGGCCCGGTATGTCCCCGCTTTAGTGGCAGACATGGAGGATAGAGTGCACCGTTATGTCACCGGGCTCGATGATTATTTAGCGGAGGGGTGCACAGGAGTAGCTCTTCAGCCGGGCATGGACATTGCCCGCATCCAGCCTGCGCGCAGCAGAAACGTAAGTCGGCGGAATAACCAAGATCAGCGAAGAGGTCGGGACGGCAGGTCCTTTGGTGACTTTCGAGGCGGCCTCGAAGGCCAGTTATGCGCCTCCGCCAGTACGGAGTGCCCCACCACAGTCTTCAGGACGTTCGGGAGATTCAGGAGCAGGTCAGGGCTCCAAGGTTTCAGGTTTTTGGGGAAACAGGGATGTTAGTCAGATGGGACCACCCCTACCTCGTTGTGGCCGTTGTGGTAGGCTCCATGACGGAGAGTGTCGTGCTAGTATGGGAGTTTGTTTTACATGCGGCCAACAGGGCCATTTTGCGAGAAATTGTCCAACCAGAGGTAGCGCGGATGTAGAGACTCAGCCTTTGGGATCAGCGACTGGTTCATCTCCTCCTTTTGTGCGCCGTGCAGGGAAGGAACATGACTAGAACGACAAAAGGGAAAGTGAAGCAATAGTTACAGATATATTCTTAACCCTCTAGAGACTAGTATGCATTGATGTTATGGTGATGTACTAAGTGTTATGTTCGGATAGCTTGGTGTTAAAATGTGATTTAGAAGCCTGATTAGTAAAAAGGGTAAGTCTGGGGATGAGAAATTTTTGAACCTTAGAATTTATAACAATCGAGACCTTAGATGTAAGGCCGTCTTGAGTAAAAGATTTTACGGTTATCTTTGTCGGAGTACATAGTATACGTGGAGTATATTCGGGTGATAAGTCCATGAGTGGTGGGAGCTTTTGTGATATTAGAGATGATCCCTCGTTGGCTGGGGTTTAAAGTTTTGCGTGATTAGTATATTATGGCCATGAGTGGCATAATTGATTTTCGTAGGTGTAGTAGTGAAGACTATACCGGCGCATGTGTTTTGGAGACTTAGAAGGAACATTCGGGACAAATGTTTCTAAGGGGGGAGAATGTTACACCCCGTAAATTCAAGAAGATAAGATTTGAATGTTTGAAAGATAAGTTGACAAACATATGTTGGACGGATTTTGAGTCTACCTTGGAGTGTTGTACCCCAGTTGTTAAGAATTGTTAGGTGTTTAAAAAGCCTAGTGTGTAGTCTGTTAAATCTAGTTCCAAATGCAACAAACCGTTCGTCGATAGGACATCGGAGTCAAAAGTTATGAAAATTACAAGTTCGAGCGCACCGCAAAGCAGAGTTGGATTCGGGGTCACAGTACGCGCGGCCGGAGCGAGCCGCGGCGCGGATTGGGGTTCGTGAGGTTGCAGCAGC
Source organism: Przewalskia tangutica (assembly GCA_029844215.1). NCBI lineage: Eukaryota > Viridiplantae > Streptophyta > Magnoliopsida > Solanales > Solanaceae > Przewalskia > Przewalskia tangutica. The sequence continues at coordinate 39,698,263 of CM056733.1, forward strand.
CGCGCCGGACGCAGGGCGCGCCGAATGCGAGGATTTCTCAAAGTGGAAGCGCATGGCGGCCGCGACGCCAAGGCGGGGCCGCGACGCCAAGGCGGGATTTGGTCAGCGGAAAGGGCTGAAATCAGGGGATATTTTCGAAAAGGGCCCATGGGAGGGTGACAAGTGACCCTCCCATCCTTTTGACTAAAGAAAAGGGTCCTATTTTAGGACCAAGTCTTGGAAGACTTGGTCATTTCATCTTAGAACCCTCCCATGAACTCCTCTCCCTTTCTCTCTAGATTTTTGAAGAAAACCTAGCCTAAGAAAAATTGTTGGAACGGCGGCAAGAAGGCAAAGTGTGGGTAAACTTGTGGGAAGCGCGGGTGGACGAGTTTGACGGGAAAGAAGTTGAAGAAAAAGGGCTTTTGTGGGCTATTCCAAAAGGTAAAAGTTTCCCCCTTCTCTTGGAAATAAGTTTTAATACTTGTTATAGTTGATATAGACCACGTGAATCATGTATTAGAGATTGATAAGTACTATGGGTTTTGGAAGGCTAGAAATCCGAAAATGACATGATTGAGTCATTTGAATTTGAATTACAATTTGGTCGTTATCTAAAGTCGTCGCATGTTATCTACTAAAGGATTGTAGTAGCTTTAATCGATTTCGGCTTGATTACATGTCATACTAAACAACTTGTATTGAAATAGAGATTGAAAGAGAAGTAGTGTTGTTGTAGCCGAGAATTGGATGAGAATTGGTGTTGTTGTACCTCTAATTGCCGAATGTACACTTATATTTTGTGGACTAGTTTTGATGTCAATTATGGGGCGGAATTTTACACGTCTTATAGGCGTGTAATCCCCTATTGATAACTACATTGTGGAGCCTTAAAGGTGGCGGGTTTGGTTATTGAATTCGGCCTTGAAAAAGGTGGCAAGTGAGTAGAAACAAAGGAAGTGCTGTCCAAATTTCCTTAGAATAAGGGGCTTTGCAATTAGAGTATTATACGTTAAAGCTAGGAGCTAATAGACGTATTATGACCATTATAGGGTGAAGTACTACGAGTAGCATATTCTATGTTACACCCCGTAACTCCAGGATATGTTTTAAGAGAATGTACGTAAGGATCACAAGACTTGAAATTGGTACGAAAGGAAGAATTATTTTTCCGACGGAAAATCTTCCGAACGTCGGAAAGGAAAAATGTTCGTTGAAGAGAATTGGATTCTCAAAATGCATTATTTGTAGAATATGGAACTTATTATCCTTATGGAATTTATTTTAATGGATTTGGTCACGTGGGGCCCACCCGAGGAATTTTACGTTTTGTGGGGCCCACGAGGGTTACGGAATTTTATGGACGAATGAGAAGGCGACACGTGGAACCTCCCCCACATAGCCTTGGACGAAATTGTACAAGGGTAGAATGGTCATTTGACCAATGTATAGATGACAAAGTCTTGCTAATTAAGAGCTTGATATTGTTGACTAAGTCGAGGGCCACTGGCTTGATCTCTTCCTCCAAACTTTACAAGTGTTATAATCTAGACCTCCAATGTATTATTTAAGCACACTAGTAGCAAGACTTGTCTTCCAACACTTAAAAAAAATTAGAGAATCTTGTGTGCACTCATGAGAGCTCTCGGCCAAGCTCTAGAGGAAGAAGAAAATATTTTCGTTTATGGTTCATTAGTCACAATACTTTAACCCAAGGTTCCTAAGGGTATTGTAAGGATATCTCAATAGAAAGATCCGGAAAACTGCATTTTTACGTTAGTCGCAAGGCGAAGCCCTAAGGTGTTCTTCAACTTTGAAGTTGGAAATAGAAGGAGTTTGTCACGAGCTTCAAGGGTTGCAAATAAGCGGATTGGAGCGTCAAGAAAAGGAGTTGGAGTTGCTAAGGACCGACTTAGGGTTTTGGATCTTTTTTGAGCTTTAAGAGGTAATAATCTTCGTCTTGCTATTATAGTTCAAGATTTCATGTTGTAGTGGTTAGAAATGATCATGTGGATTATATTATGAAGAATGATATGTGTTATGGAATATTTGGATGGAATCCGAAAGTTGCATGATTTAGCCTTTAAGTTTGTAATTCAATTTAGTTACTAGTTTAGTCGTCGCATGTTATCTAAAGAGTTGATTAAGGTGGTTATAATTGTTAAGTTGTTTATTACTATATAACATGCTTGACCTAAGAATTTGGATTTGAAATGGAAATTGGATAAGAATTAGTATTGTTGAACTATGTGGCCGAATTTGGACTAGTAAGCTGTATTAGTTTGTTATCGTTTGTGGTGAGCCAATTGGGGCTGTTTGGTTATTCATTTGTATTTGACTACCTTATAAATTGTGGTGAGCCAATTGGGGCTGTTTGGTTATTGTATTCGGCCTTGAAAAAGGTGGCAAAGTAAGTAAAAACAAATGAGGTCTTTGTCAGATTTTCCGTAGAATTTAGCGACAAGGCACTTATAATATTCTACGTTTGAAGTAAGAGATTAATGGACGTATTGTGACCTTTATAGGTTGAAGTACTAAGTATAGCGTATCCTACTTGAAGAATGGAGTAGCTTAAGGTTGAAGTACTTTGGAGCATTTTGCTACTTGTCGATAAGCGTCGCGAGGTATGTGAACCTCTTCCTTCCTTTGGCATGATTCTATGTATGGAATATACTTGTGGTATCATTTCACGATTCCTTCTACTCTTAGAAGTTAAGAAATATGTATGTTGATTTACTCTACGTAAGGGTTATGTCTAAGTTATTCTAAGTTAAGAGTACGTTTAAATTGTCCTAAGTCCTTACTATGTCTTATGGGAGACGTTGGTAAGAATGGTTAGGAAATTATGAGATTTGATTTAAAGGCTATGTATCTTGATTTATGTAAAGTAAGTAAGTGGATTTTATATTCGAAAATGACTAAGAATTTATATGTGAAAAGGGGTTTATTTTAAAAGTTATATGGTTTTAAGAGAATAAGTTACTTGGTTTCGGAAGTGTATGGGACTTTATATTTTTTTTTGTATAAGTATAAGTGAGTGGACTTTAAAGAATGTATGATATAAGGTTTTAAGACTAGGAGCTTTGGTTGTCTTCTAAGGATTATGAAACTTTATTTTTCAAGTTGTGGACTTGATTTCTACAAGTATTGATGACATGATTTTAAAGAATATGTGACTTGAGTTTTAAAAGAAAGATGTTTATGATTCTTTTAAATGCGTATGTACGTAGTATTTTAGGGTTTAGTTTCCTAATGTTGCAAGAATAAAGTGCCTTAATTTCTCTAAAATGAAAGATTGTTATAATAGCTTTATGGGAAGTTGTTATGACGACTTGAGAAGAAGAATTAATACGATTTAAAAGGTTATGTAAGGAAAATACACCGAGCCTACAAATAGGCCGGATTACGTTATGAAATACAGAGCCTACAAATAGGCGGACACGTTATGAAATACACCGAGCCTACAAATAGGCGGATTACGTTATGAAATACACCGAGCCTACAAATAGGCGGATACGTTATGAAATACACCGAGCCTACAAATAGGCGGATACGTTATGAAATACACCGAGCCTACAAATAGGCGGATTACGTTATGAGATACACCGAGCCTACACATAGGCGGATTACGCCATATTACCGAGCCTACACATAGGCGGTTACGTCATCTTACACCGAGCTCCACAGCGGGCGGATTATGCTACATGATTCCACAAGACACCGAGCTCCACAGCGGGCGGATTATGCTACATGATTCCACAAGACACCGAGCCCCACACGCGGGCCGGATTATGCTACATGATTCCACAGTACACCGAGCTCCACAGGCGGGCCGGATTATGCTACATGATTCCACAAAGACACCGAGCTCCACAGCGGGCGGATTATGCTACATGATTCCACAAGATAATCGAGCCCCACAGCGGGCGGATTATGTCACATGATTCATCAAGACACCGTGTCCCGCAAATGGGCGGATTATGTTATGTAAGGTATGTAAGATATGTAAGTTATGTGGAAAAACTTGATTAAACTCTTAAGTAAGTGAAAAGAATAGGATGTTAAGTCTTATTGAAAGAAGGAAAAGAGCGGTTAATATACGATTGGTTTGCGAGTTAAAATGGCATTCTTTTTACGATTATGATTTGATTGTTGCACTTTATTTACATTCCATATTCGATTTTTGTTATCGACTTCGGGCTGCGTTATGTCCGCGAGTTTAGGTATTACAGTGTGGATCCGCGAGCTTAGGATCTGGTTGATTTTTAGATGGCTCGAAGTTCGGAGTTGTCATGGTGTGTATATTCGTGGTATGGCGGGGCCCCGCCACGCAGTTGAAATTCTTAGAGTGCGTAGTCACATGTTATGGGTCGGTTTGTAAAAAGAAAAAGGATATAAGCTATTTGTTTATGTATATGTGTCGAGGAGGTAGCCTTATCGGCTAACTTTGTTGTTTACCATTGTTTTATTTATAAGTTTCATGTATGTTCCTGATTATCTCGATGTTTGTAAGGGTGCCTGTAGGGCACGATCGCGATCCCGGGTCGGGTCGTGACCAAAGTGGTATCAGAGCAGTTAGTCCTCGGAAAGTGTCTGAGCCGTGTCTAAGTAGAGTCTTGATTATCGGTGTGTTGTGCACCACATCTATAATCGGGAGGTCCGCAGGACATTTAGGATTGGTTTCCATTCTTCTCACTCGAGATCGTGCGATAGAATTTGTCTTTAGGGTCGTCTCTCCTAACGAGTTATGTTGAATGCAGCTACGAGAAAGGCAGCAGTGACCCAAGAAGGGCTATGTGGATTGCGTATCCAGGTTGGTAATGATTATAGTATAGTTGGTATTGTGACATACATCTATACGGAGTTATGTACGAGGGTCAGACGCGTGTTGCCTAGAATGATTTTAGATTACCAGGAATTGGTAAAGACTAACTAGATACCGGGAAGGTATGGAACATTTAATGAATTCTCGTCAAGGTCTTCTCGGGTAGAAAGATTTATTATAGACCAAGAATAAGAGTTAAGTGCGGCGGTGGGACGGGGTGACCTGTGCGGGTCGCCCATAGCCTGAAATGGAGTGGGATCAGTTGGTAGTAGTTCCGCTACGTGACAGGGTCACGAGGGTGCAAGGCCCAAGTCTAGTTAATTGTTTTACGGGTTCGTGGACGCGTTCCATCGGAACCAGGTCGTGAGAGCCGAAAATGGCCTTATATTGTTTTATAGAGTGACTCCAAAGATTAGAGGCCAGAATCGGTATGAAAGTTATGTATGTATGCTAGTATGAGTTGGAGGTACGGAGAGAGTACGACCAGTAAGAAAGATAGAAACCAAGTGTAAAGGAGTAGAGCCTGAATCCATAAGAACCTTTCGAGGTAACTACACCCGTGAGTGTTTGGGGTGGTAGCTGAACGGATATATGAGAATTGCCCGGTGATTATACAGTCGTCAGACCCTAGTAAACCTAGTAGAGATGATTACGACAGACTTTGAGGTCATTATGAGTATGGACTAGTGGGCTTCGTGAGTGCCAAGGTTGACATCTTAGTATAAGTATTGTTATGTGGCCATGGGTAGCATATGTAGTATGAAGGGTGCAGCAAAAGGAGACTATGTCGCTATCTAATTAGTTTGGACTCCGAAAGAACATTCGAGGACGAATGTTTCTAAGGGGGGAAGAATGTTACACCCCGTAACTCCAGGATATGTTTTAAGAGAATGTACGTAAGGATCACAAGACTTGAAATTGGTACGAAAGGAAGAATTATTTTTCCGACGGAAAATCTTCCGAACGTCGGAAAGGAAAAATGTTCGTTGAAGAGAATTGGATTCTCAAAATGCATTATTTGTAGAATATGGAACTTATTATCCTTATGGAATTTATTTTAATGGATTTGGTCACGTGGGGCCCACCCGAGGAATTTTACGTTTTGTGGGGCCCACGAGGGTTACGGAATTTTATGGACGAATGAGAAGGCGACACGTGGAACCTCCCCCACATAGCCTTGGACGAAATTGTACAAGGGTAGAATGGTCATTTGACCAATGTATAGATGACAAAGTCTTGCTAATTAAGAGCTTGATATTGTTGACTAAGTCCAAGGGCCACTTGGCTTGATCTCTTCCCTCCAAACTTTACAAGTGTTATAATCTAGACCCTCCAATGTATTATTTAAGCACACTAGTAGCAAGACTTGTCTTCCAACACTTAAAAAAAATTAGAGAATCTTGTGTGCACTCATGAGAGCTCTCGGCCAAGCTCTAGAGGAAGAAGAAAATATTTTCGTTTATGGTTCATTAGTCACAATACTTTAACCCAAGGTTCCTAAGGGTATTGTAAGGATATCTCAATAGAAAGATCCCGGAAAAACCGCATTTTTACGTTAGTCGCAAGGCGAAGCCCTAAGGTGTTCTTCAACTTTGAAGTTGGAAATAGAAGGGGAGTTTGTCACAAGCTTCTAAGGGTTGCAAATAGCGGATTGGAACGTCAAGAAAAGGAGTTGGAGTTGCTAAGGACCGACTTAGGGTTTTGGATCTTTTTTTGAGCTTTAAGAGGTAATAATCTTCGTCTTGCTATTATAGTTCAAGATTTCATGTTGTAGTGGTTAGAAATGATCATGTGGATTATATTATGAAGAATGATATGTGTTATGGAATATTTGGATGGAATCCGAAAGTTGCATGATTTAGCCTTTAAGTTTGTAATTCAATTTAGTTACTAGTTTAGTCGTCGCATGTTATCTAAAGAGTTGATTAAGGTGGTTATAATTGTTAAGTTGTTTATTACTATATAACATGCTTGACCTAAGAATTTGGATTTGAAATGGAAATTGGATAAGAATTAGTATTGTTGAACTATGTGGCCGAATTTGGACTAGTAAGCTGTATTAGTTTGTTATCGTTTGTGGTGAGCCAATTGGGGCTGTTTGGTTATTCATTTGTATTTGACTACCTTATAAATTGTGGTGAGCCAATTGGGGCTGTTTGGTTATTGTATTCGGCCTTGAAAAAGGTGGCAAAGTAAGTAAAAACAAAGGAGGTGCTGTCCGATTTTCCGTAGAATTTAGCGACAAGGCACTTATAATATTCTACGTTTGAAGTAAGAGATTAATGGACGTATTGTGACCTTTATAGGTTGAAGTACTAAGTATAGCGTATCCTACTTGAAGAATGGAGTAGCTTAAGGTTGAAGTACTTTGGAGCATTTTGCTACTTGTCGATAAGCGTCGCGAGGTATGTGAACCTCTTCCTTCCTTTGGCATGATTCTATGTATGGAATATACTTGTGGTATCATTTCACGATTCCTTCTACTCTTAGAAGTTAAGAAATATGTATGTTGATTTACTCTACGTAAGGGTTATGTCTAAGTTATTCTAAGTTAAGAGTACGTTTAAATTGTCCTAAGTCCTTACTATGTCTTATGGGAGACGTTGGTAAGAATGGTTAGGAAATTATGAGATTTGATTTAAAGGCTATGTATCTTGATTTATGTAAAGTAAGTAAGTGGATTTTATATTCGAAAATGACTAAGAATTTATATGTGAAAAGGGGTTTATTTTAAAAGTTATATGGTTTTAAGAGAATAAGTTACTTGGTTTCGGAAGTGTATGGGACTTTATATTTTTTTTGTATAAGTATAAGTGAGTGGACTTTAAAGAATGTATGATATAAGGTTTTAAGACTAGGAGCTTTGGTTGTCTTCTAAGGATTATGAAACTTTATTTTTCAAGTTGTGGACTTGATTTCTACAAGTATTGATGACATGATTTTAAAGAATATGTGACTTGAGTTTTAAAAAGAAAGATGTTTATGATTCTTTTAAGTACGTATGTACGTAGTATTTTTGGGTTTAGTTTCCCTAATGTTGCAAGAATAAAGTGCCTTAATTTCTCTAAAATGAAAGATTGTTATAATAGCTTTATGGGAAGTTGTTATGACGACTTGAGAAGAAGAATTAATACGATTTAAAAGGTTATGTAAGGAAAATACACCGAGCCTACAAATAGGCGGACACGTTATGAAATACACGAGCCTACAAATAGGCGGATTACGTTATGAAATACACCGAGCCTACAAATAGGCGGATTACGTTATGAAATACAATCGAGCCTACAAATAGGCCTGACACGTTATGAAATACACCGAGCCTACAAATAGGCGGATTACGTTATGAAATACACCGAGCCTACAAATAGGCGGACACGTTATGAGATACACCGAGCCTACACATAGGCGGACACGCCATATTACCCCGAGCCTACACATAGGCGGGTTACGTCATCTTACACCGAGCTCCACGGCGGGCGAATTACGCTACATGATTCCACAAAGACACCGAGCCCACAGCGGCCGGATTATGCTACATGATTCCACAAGACACCGAGCCCCACAGCGGGCGGATTATGCTACATGATTCCACAAGACACCGAGCTCCACAGCGGGCGGATTATGCTACATGATTCCACAAGACACCGAGCTCCACAGCGGGCGGATTATGCTACATGATTCCACAAGACAATCGAGCCCCACAGCGGGCGGATTATGTCACATGATTCATCAAGACACCGTGTCCCGCAAATGGGCCGGATTATGTTAGGTAAGGTATGTAAGATATGTAAGTTATGTGGACAAACTTGATTAAACTCTGAAGTACGTACGAAAGTCTAGGATGTTAAGTCTTATTGAAAGAAGGACTGGAACGGTTAATATACGATTGGTTTCAGGAGTTAAAATGGCATTCTTTTTACGATTATGATTTGATTGTTGCACTTTATTTCGCTTCCATATTCGCACTGTTGTGATCGACTTCTTCGGGGCTGCGTTCATGTCCGCCGGTGTAGGTACACACTGTGGAACCGCGAGCTTAGGATTCTGGTTCAGCATTTTTAGATGGCTCAAGTTCCGAGTTGTCATGGCCTGTGTATATTCGTGGTATGGCGGGGCCCCGTCCCGCCACGATTGAAATTCTTAGAGGTGCAGTAGTCACATGTTATGGGTCGGTTTGTAAAAGAAAAAGGATATAATCGCTGTTGTTTATGTATATGTGTTCAGGAGGTAGCCTTATCGGCTAACTCGCTTGCTTTTACTCATTGCTTTATTTATAAGTTTCATGTGTTCATTATCGATTATCTCGATGTTTACTGTAGGGTGCCTGTGTAGGGCACCGGGCCGGTCCTGGTCGTGACATTCTACTTGGAGGGTGGAAAAGGCTAGCAAGAGTATAGTACTTTGGAACAGTTTGCTACTTGTCGATAATCGTCGCGAGGTATGTGAACCTCTTCCTATCCTTTCTAGCATGATTATTTGTGAAATATATAGTGCGGTAGACGCACGTGTGTTAAAGGAGTTTGATTTCCCTTTTGTGCCTTGGCTTGATATGAAGTGTAAAGGTCTTGATTGTGTGAAAAAGTAGTAAAATCTTATTCGTTAGTAATGGGTACTCGGTCGTTAAAGAAAAAGCCCTCTTGGTCTCATAAATGTTTATAGTTGTAATTGGTTGGTTTAACACATAAAGTGTTATAATGGCTTTATGGGAAGTTAGTTATAACAACTTTATGTAGGTTAAAGAATGGTTTGTTGATTTCAAAAGATAAGAGACTTGTCTTATAATTGACCTAAATGGTGTTGAGAAGGGTGAAACCTCATTCGTGAGTAATGAGTACTTGGTCTTTAAAAGAATAAAGTTTTATTTGGTTTCTTGACATTCTAAAGTAAGGAGTACCTTGATTTTAAAGGGGTTAGTTACTTGGGTTTTAATGGTATACTTGACGTTGTGTTAAAAGTGTTTAAATTACTTGATTTAAACATGAACGGGTTTGGTGCTACGGATATTAGTATCGAATTGTTTTTACGTAAGAAAAGAAGGAGATCTTCTTTTTGAAAGAATTTAAGTATGTAGTACTTTGGGGGTTAAAAACCCGGACTTTGACATAAAATGAAAGTACCTTGAGTTGTGTGTAACTTGCCTATGCTTGTTGAGATAGCCCTTGATGTGCAAGTGTTTGATTTCGTGCTACCGAGTCCCTCGGTGGAGGGCCGGCTATCTGTTTGATTGATGGACATACTGACACGTTGGGTGGCCCACGGGTATGCTTCCATTAGGAGTATTATCTTATTATTGTTTGGACATACTGACACGTTGGGTGGCCCACGGGTATGCGTCCACAGTGAGTATTATCTTGTTATTGTTTGGACATACTGACACGTTGGGTGGCCCACGGATATGCTTCCACAGTGAGTATTATCTTGTTATTTGTTTGGACATACTGACACGTTGGGTGGCCCACGGGTATGCTTCCACTATGGGTGTCATCTTGTTATCTCCTTTGGGCATACCGACACATTGGATGGTCCACGGGTATGGGCCCACTAGGACGGTTCTAGGGCCATGCTTATACCGAGGTGAGATGTCGGGGTATGCGGGCATTGTGCGGGTTAAATTCCCTGGTTGTATTTGAGTGATGATTTTACGGGCATGAGTCCCTGACTTGACATGACTGCTTATATGTTGTGTACTATATTTGGGTTATCATACATGTCTCCTGCTTTTTTTTTGACTATTATGATTTCATTTACAGTATTTTCAGTTTCACATACTTGGTACCTGTTGTACTGACCTCCTTCGGGGGGCTGCGTTCATGCCGCAGGTTGAGGTACATAGCTTGATGATCCGCACTCTTAGGATCGTTGTTCAGTTCTCGAAAAGCTCCATATCTCCGGAAGCTTGTCTTGTGGTACGGTTCCCTGAAGTTGTAGATTTTTGTACATTCAGGGGCATGGGCCCCGTCCGTCATTGTTGTTATAAAATTCTTGAGGTCTGTAGTAATCACAAGTGTGGTTTGTAAAGGATGAATCGCTCAAGTTTTCATTTATGTACAGAAAGGTAACCGTTATGGTTAACCTGTTTTCTTATTTCATTATTATCTTCCATGAGTTTTTATTTCCGCTGATTTTCTCTGATGTTGTATCACTAGGGTGCCCGGGGTAAGGCACCAGTCACGGGCCCGAGGTCGGGTCCTGACAATAAATAGAGAGGGAAGATCAGTGAATCGACATCCAAAATCAAACTGTAAAAATACCAAGAGAGCTCTCGGGATTTAATCTTAGAAATCTGGATCACAACTGTGTTGCCTGAGTTTTTGACGACATTCTGTCCCACATTATAGTTGTTGCCTAGATTCTAGATTAGTTCTTTATTGAAACAATTATAATGAGATGTTGTCTATATCTACTTAGTTAGATTTTTCAGACATGTAAGTCATCTGCGACTTCACCATTTTTTATTCCTTTTGTATTATCTTGTAATATTGTAAAAGAAGGAATACATTCAATTGTATATAAAATATACAATACTTTTGGTCATTGACCATCATAGGTTATATATTAATATAACCTATCTAAATTTAAACTTTTGTGTCTTTATTATTTTCGCTGCATTTTACTCTTCAAAGGTTTTTCTATTTTTACTAAAGTGTTGTCACTGGCGTCGGACGACATTATCGCCGACATTCGCAAACTGTTCCAGCATTCGAATTTATTTATTTTCAGTTTGTTTTTATTGTTCTATAGCATAACCCCCGGGACCCAACAAGTGATATCAGAGCCTACACTTGACATAATAAGTGTTTGGTCCTATTATTCAAAGCTATGGATCCGGCTAATTCAAATATTGGTAGACTTCCCATTTAAATGAAACAAAATGTACCTATTGAGGATTCACCTACGTTCTCACATCAAATCAATTGATGTTAGGGCATGAAAATCTATAACCAATGAGTATGTTGTTCAAATGTTGCCGCCAGATGAGGAAGGTGACATTCTTGTTAAACCTGAATCCAAATGGACGGCGGAAGAAATCAATAATACTAGCTTTAGTGAAAAGGCCTTAAATGCAATTTTTGGATGAGTTGATCTTTACATGTTCAAGCTCATTCAAAACTGTCCAACGACTAAGGATGCATGAGATACTTTACAAATTCATTGTGAATGTAGCTCAAGTATTCGTCAAACAAAGCTACACATGATCATGAGCAAATATGAACATTTAAGGATAGAAGAAGCGGATGATATTAAATCTTATTTTGAAAGACTCTCCGTTCTCTTCCTGAAAAGTTCAACTTAAAGATTTGTGTCATTAAAGAAGCTCACAATCTTGCTACTATAGACCTTCATACCATCTTTACATGTTAAAGCTCATTCAAAACTGCCTAACGGCTAAGGATGCATGAGATACTTTACAAATTCATTGTGAATTTAGCTAAAGTATTCGTCGAAGAAAGCTACACATGATCATGAGCAAATATGAACATTTAAGGATGGAGGAAGTGGATGCTATTAAGTCTTATTTTGAAAGACTCTTCGTTCTCTTCCTAAAAAGTTCAACTTAAAGATTTGTGTCATTAAAGAAGCTCACAATCTTGCTACTATTGATCTTCATACCTTGATAACATTGTTACATCCCGTAATTCCATGGCTACTAAGTGAGAACGTAAGTAAGGAAATAAGATTTGAATGTTAGAAGGAAAAAATATACACATTTTCACTAAGGAATAGTTTTTAGGTTTAATAAATGAGACGACGAGAAGTAGTACGGGTATTGAATTCTTTTCAAAAGAGTGTGGGCAGAAAAGACAGAAAAGGAGCTCCCGAGGCAAAGGACGAAAGTTGGCAAAATCGTATGACACGGGCAGCACGCGGTGCCTAACTTCAGATCATGTGCCATAACATCAGAGGGCCTCAGAACTTTCGGCACCGCAGTGCCAAAGGGCAGTACCGCGGTGCCAACGCAGGAATTTTCCAATCCGAAGATATTTTGGACAAGTGGACAAGTGGGGTTCAAGGGTCCCCCTCAACTTGTCCTACATAGCACCAAATAACCCACAAGTCTTGAAAGACTTGGATAAAAAAGATCTTCATCCTTCAAACCCTCATCCCTCTCCCTTGTTCTTGAAGATTTCGAAAACCGTATCAAAAGTGAAGATCAAAGACAACGTATTTTCCAAGATTAAGCCCTCTACCTAAGTTCTAAGCCAAGTTAAATCTCCAAGAACTTTAAACCACAGTTTTGGCCAAGAATATTGTCTTGAAACCCTAAGCTTGTTATGAACTTTTTGGAATAAAAACATAAAGGCAAGATGGATACAAGCTTGTAGAGGATACATGTTTGTTATTGCGACTTGAAGAAGTGGAGCAAAGACAACTGTGAGCCGAGAAATTGTGGACTGTTTTGGCTAGTTAAGGAAAGGATTCTTCTTCCTATAGAGATTAATGGAATTTACATGTTGTTATAAGTAAGGGACGAACTTGTGTTAAGTAAAAAGGAGCACAAGAAATACATGTCACAGTTTTTGGCATGATAGCCGAATTGAGACAGTTTTGGTTATTGTTGTTGTTATCATCACTACTTACTTGCATGTTAAAATGAAGGAAATCTTGTTGTTACAAGTTGATATGTCTTATATATAAGTATTGGAATGTGAATTGAATTATAAGAAGGTAGGGAAATGACTTCGGTTGTTGTAGTTGGCCGAAAAATTGCATGAAACTGTGGGACATTGTTGTGCTGTTTTAGGGACTGTTTTATGACGTTATAATGCTGGAAATTTAGTCACAATTATGCATGTTTAACGTGGTAAATCGCTAACGTAAGTCCTAAAGGAATAAGGGTATATAAAGGTGTTGTAAGCTTCACATTTTACCCTAATTATTGTAGAAGTATGAACTGTTTTTATGGACTGTTTTTATGTGGATTAAGAGGCCGGATTAGCATGAGAAGTAAGTGTGTGAATTAAATTGGTTGTTGTTTTGGTTGTTCCCTTAAGTAGTGCTTGGTTATTGATGTTATTGGTCTTATTTATAAGGTAGAAAAGTATGTATAAATAGGGGAAGCGCTGCCCGAATTTTTATATGAAATGAGAGTTTTTATGTGGTATAGTATATACTATGTATACTAGTATTCATGAAGTTGATAGAAGTGTTAGTTATTATAGATTGATGTACTAGACGAGACGCATTCTAATAGTGAGTGGGCTAGTTCGACGACAAGGTATGTGAACCTCTTCCTTCTTTATTTTGACATGATTCTACGTACGAACCATAACTGTAGTATTGTTTCAAAAGTTATTCTACTCTTAGAAGTTAAGGAGTATTCATGTTATTGATTCTATGCTAAAGGCATGTCTAAATTATTTCTAAGTCCTTACCAAGTCTTATGAGAGATCTTGGTAAGAGTTTTTAGTAAGCATTGAAGTCGAGTTGGTACAGACGACAAACGGTAGGTGAACTATCCTTTCTTCCTTTTGGCATGGTTTTTATAAAATGAGTGTACGGTGGACGTACGTGTTTTAAAATGGATTCGGATTCCTTGTGGTACATAAGGTGGTAGTGCCTTGATTTTAAAAGTGGGAGTTACTGTCACGACCCGACCCCGGGCCCACGACTGGTGCCCTACCTGGGCACCCTTATAGGTATACATCAGAGATAATCAGCGGAACATACATGAAACTTATAAAATAAAACAACAGAAATAAAACAACAGGTTAGCCGATAGGGCTACCTTCCTGGACATATATATTTACAACCGAAGCAGTTGCCTCCTTTCCTTTACAAACTGACCCACAATATGTGACTACAGACCTCTAAGAGTTTTAATCATAACAACAGTGGAGGGACAGGGCCCCGCCATACCCCTGAATATACATGAATCTACAACCTCAGGGAAAAACCGTACCAAGAGATAAGCCTCCGGAGCAAATGGAGCTTTTTCCCAAAAACTGAACCGAGATCCTAAGAGCAAGGATCACCAACCTGTGTACCTAATACATGCGGGCATGAACGCAGCTCAAGGGGTCGATAACAAAAATTTGAATATGCAACGGAAATAAGGTACAGTAAACAAAACATATCTGTATAAAATCATGACAGGGGTAAGTATAAAAAGGGTAAATACCTGAACCTACCATGTCATTACCATCTCGTGAACTTAATCGTACCTTATTATCTTTTCCCATTTTTTTTCAATAAATGTTATAGTCCCTTTCTTACGTACTTACTTAGGAAAATAATCAAGTTCATTACCATATGACTTACTTACCTTACATAACATAATCCGGCCCTTTATGAAGGGACGCCTATACTGCCCGGCCCAATCTGGGACGCGATAAAGTCACATAGCCTGCCCGTAAAGGTATACTGCCCGCCCACATCGACGCCAGAAAGTCACATAGTCTGCCCATAAAGGTATACCGCCCGCCAATCCTGGGACGCGGTAAAGTCATGTAGTCTGCCCATAAAGGTATACTGCCCGGCCCAATCTGGGACGCGGTAAGGTCACATAGTCTGCCCATAAAGGTATACTGCCCGGCCCAATCCTGGGACGCGGTAAAGTCATGTAGTCTGCCCATAAAGGTATACTGCCCGGCCCAATCTGGGACGCGGTAAGGTCACATAGTCTGCCCATAAAGGTATACTGCCTGGCCCAATTTGGGACGCGGTAAAGTCATGTAGTCTGCCCATAAAGGTATACTGTCCGGCCCAATCTGGGATGCGGTAAGGTCACATAGTCTGCCCATAAAGGTATACTGCCCGGCCCAATCTGGGACGCGGTAAAGTCATGTAGTCTGCCGATAAAGGTATACTGCCCGGCCCAATCTGGGACGCGGTAAAGTCATATAGTCTCCGGGAATTTAACCCAACATACTACGTACCTCTACTCCTTAGAATGACTCTTTTTCAAATGAAACTTCCAAGATACTAATAACCGTAGTATCAAGTCATACATACTTTTCAAGACAAGTCACATTACCCCTTTTTAGAAATACAATTACCGGCTTCTAAATCAAGTGACTTCTTTCTTAAAAACCTTAAGCAATTGGTACCTTTAAAACAATTTGCCCTTCTTTATTTCAAATCATTTCTTTGCTTACATTACTGAAGAAAACCATTCTTTTAATCTTCCATAAAGTTTTTATAACCAACTTCCCATAAAGCCGTTATAACTCTTTATGTCTTAGACAAATTCATTCATTTTATAACCAAGAGACTTATATTTTCAAATCGAATTACATAGCTTTCAAAATACTTCAAGTCCCTTAACTTTTAAGAAAACAAGTTTCTTAACTTAGAATATCAAGCTTCTTAACTTTAGAAATCAAGTCTTTCCAAATCAAGTATTATATACTTGTAAATCAATTCATTTCTTCCTTTAAGAATCAAGTCCCATAACTTGAAAAATAAAGTCTCTTAACCTTTTAAAAATTTGAGATTCACAGTCTTACAACTTCATACATAAACTCTTTTAAATTAAGTAACATATACTTGGTGCGTTGTGAATAAGTTATACTTATTTATAACGATCTTATTCACGTAGCCATGATCTAGAAAATGTAATATAATTTTGTCTTATCTTAGTTTCTATGCAGATGGAGAATTCTACTCATTTTAATATAATCAATTGTCATTACATTTTCCTTTATTAACGCTGCAATGGCTTGCTCGATACTTATTCTCATTTGTGCCGTAAAATTAGCCAAGTCAACTTGGCTCCAAATACCTCTTAACGACTCTTACCAACATCCCCCATAAGACTTGGTAAGAACTTAGGATAACCTAGACATAACCTTGACATAGAGTAAATCACATACATACCTCTTAACTTCTAAGAGTAGAAGGGAACATGAAATAATACCACATGTATATTCCATACATAGAATCATGCCAAAGGAAGGAAGAGGTTCACATACCTCGCGACGATTATCGACAAATAGCAAAATGCTCCAAAGTACTTCCACCTTGATAGCTATTCCATCCTTCAAGTAGAATACACTATACTTAGTACTTCAACCTATAATGGCCATAATACGTCCATTAACTTCTTACTTCAAACGTAGAATATTCTAGGTGCTAAGTCACTAAATTCTACGGAAAATCGGACAGCACTTCCTTTGTTTCTACATACTTTGCCACCTTTTTCAAGGCCGAATTCAATAACCAAACACGCCACATTTAAGGCCCAACAATGCAATTAATCAATAGGGGATTACACGCCTACTAGACGTGTAAAATTCCGCCCCACAAATGATATCAACTAATACAAATTATTAGGCCAATTCGGCAACTTGAGATACAATAACACCAATTCTTATCCAATTCATTTTCAATCCAAATTGTTTAGTATAACATGATATCAAGTCAAAATCGATTATAACTACTACAATCTTCAAGTAAGTAACATGCGACGATTCTAAATACGACCAAATTGTAATCCAACTTCAAATGGCTAATATGTCATTTCGGATTTTAGGCTACAACAATCCATAACACTTATAAAACTTCAACACATATACTTCATGCTAGTAAAATGTAAGGCTAACAACAATATATAATCTTGTAACACTTTAAGAGAACAAGATTGTTACCTCAACGAGTCTTAATCCAACTTCAAATCCAAAGTCGCTCCTTAGCAACTTAGGGCCTCTTCTTGACACTTCAATCCGCCCCTTGAGACCCTTAGAATTTCACAAACCACCTTCCCTTAAATCTTCCAATCAAAACCTAGAAAAGCAACTAGGTTTCACCTTGCGACTAATATGAAAACGCTATTTTCCGGGATCTTTCTATTGAGATACACTTACAATAACCTTAGGTACCTTGGTTTAAAGTATGAAGCTTATTGAATCACAAACGAAAAAATTTCTTGTTCAAAGCCCCACAAAGTCGAGAGCTCACTCTCTCAAGTTCTTCAATTTCTAATTTTTCTCTAAGTGTTCAAGACTTGTCTTGCACAAGGGATGACTATATAACCAAATGGAGGGTTAAGATTAGAACACTTGTGAGGTTTGGATGAGTTTCATTTAAAAAAAATCAAGACTTGTGGTCCCATTGACTAAGTCAAACATGTCAAGCTCTTCAACTTGCAAGACTTGTCTTCCTAACAATGGTCAAATGACCCTTTTGGCCATGCTATTTTCATCCAAGGCTACTTAAGGGGGGGGGGGTGACACGTGTCGCCCTCCCATTCGTCACAATATTTCATTTTCCGACAATTCCATAATTCCGATAATTTTTTACAAGTCTAAAATCTTAACATTTGGGATTCTCACGTACGTTCTTAAAACATGTCCTGTAAATACGGGGTGTAACAGTTACTTGATTTGAAGAGAATAAGTGACTTAATTTGAAAAATGTAAGTTACTTGGTTTGAAAAGAATAAGTGACTTGATTTGAAAAGTGAAAGTGCCTTGATGCTACAAGTGATAGTGTCTTGGGGTTGTATAAATGAAGGGATGTACGACGGACGTACATTGTTTTTACATGGTTTAAATCCTATAGATATGTTTTAGGAAGTTCATTATATGTGTATGGTACACGAGATGTTGGTACCTAGGTTTATCTAAAATGAAAGATGTTATATGTGTTTGGTACATGATATTTTGGTACCTTGGCATAGCTAAATGGAAGATGTTATATGTGTTTGGTACATGATGTTTTGGTACCTTGGCATAACAAAATGAAAGATGTTATATGTGTTTGGTACATGATGTTTTGGTACCTTGACATAGCTAAAATGAAATATTTTATATGTGTTTGGTACATGATATTCTTGTACCTTGGCATAGTTAAAAGGAAAGATTTTATATGTGTTCGGTACATGATATGTTGGTACCTTGGCATAACTGAAATAAAAGTTTGTATATGTGATTGGTACATGAGATGTTGGTACCTTGGTTTTTCTAAAAGGGAAGTTCATTTTAATGGTTGGTACATGAGATGTTGGTACCCTGGTTTTATTCCTTTGAGAGTCTAAAGATGAGTTAAATTACACAAGGTTGCTATGATGCGGGTATAGATACCCATAACAGTTTATGATTATATGAAAAGGCATTCATGGTTTTAAAATGACTCTCATACTTGTGAAAGGTACAGTTGACTCTATTTTATATGGCACGGTCGGATCTGGTATTTGATTTTTATACTTGTCCCTGTCATCTTTTGGTCAGTTATGATCTTATTTACTGTACTTTATGTTTACATACTTAGTACATTGTTGTACTGACCCCCTCTCCGGGGGGCTGCGTTCATGCCCGCAGATGTAGGTACTCAGTTTGGTGATCCGCGTGCCAAGGATCATTGCTCAGTTTTTGAGATAGCTCCACAGTTTCAGAGCTTGTCATTTTGGTACAGTCTTTGATTTTAGACTTATGTACATTCAGGGGTACGGCGGGGTCTTGTCCCATCATAGTTTTTTTGTCCAAACTCTTAGAGGTCTTTATTCATATGTGGGCTGGACTTTCGGGAGTTGTATATATTGTTGGTCAGTTGTACTACGGTATTGTCGGAATGTTCCCGTTTATATATAGTAGAGGCCTTGTCGGCTTGCATGTTTTAAAAAAAGAGTTGTTCCTTAACTTCCGCTGATTATATGTGTTGTATGAGTATAAGGGTACCCAGGTAGGGTACCAGTCGCGGGCCCGGGGTTCGGATCGTGACAGAATGGTATCAGAACAGTTAGTCCTCGAAATATCTACAGACCGTGTGCATTAGAGTCTTGGTTATCGGTGTGTTGTGCACCACACCTATAAACAGGAGGCTACAGTACATTTATGATTGATTTATATTTTTTTCGTCTCATAGATCATGCGATAGAGCTATGTTAGTAGGATAATCTCTCTGACGTATTATTGTGTTACAACTATGCCTCTGAAGAGGGCAACAGTGGCCCAGAAGGGCAAATCAGTAGCAGGAGCTACTAGTCAGGCACAGAGAGTTACCAGGGCACAGACCCAGTCTATGCCTGAGAGTGTGCGCTAGTCGGCGAGCTCTTACACCGCCATCACCGGAGGAGCTTAGAGCAGCTCCAGAGGCCCCGATACTTGAGCCTCCAGTTCCTCAGCCAGGGGCAGAGGAAAAGGCCATGAGAGATGCAATACAACTGCTGACTAGATTGGTGGCCGGGCAGAACCGCAGACAGGGACCAGGAGTTGACCCGAGGTCTGACAGTTTGAGGGTTCGTGATTTCTTGAATTGTAACCCTCCAGAGTTTTTCGGGTCACAACCCGAGGATGACCCGCAGGAGTTTATCCGACAGTTGCAGCGTACCTTGAGGGTGATCAAGGCTTCGGAGATGGAGTCGGTTGAGTTAGTTTCATACCGGATGCGGGATATAACTACAAACTGGTATGAGTCTTGGGAGTTGTATAGGGGAGAGGATGTTCCTCCAGCTACATAGGATGAGTTTACAGAGGCATTCTTTGGTCACTTCTTGCCTCCAGATTTGAGGAGGGCTAGGGTTGACAGATTCCTACAGTTGAGCCAGGGCGACAATAGCGTTAGAGAGTATAGCCTTGAATTTGATTCATTGGTTAGGTATGCGCCTACCATTGTGGCGGATATGACGGATAGAGTTCATCGCTATGTGATGGGACTAGTCCGCTACTTGATTGATGGGTGCATGGCAGTGGCTCTTCAGCTAGGCATGGATATTTCCCGAGTATAGGCCTACGCCCAGGGGGTAGAGGAACGACATAGAGTGCATCAGCCAGACAGAGGCCAGCATAAGAGGCCTAGGTCGGCGGGACATGTTGATGAGTTTCGAAGCGGGCAGCCTCAACAGCAGATTAGATATGCCCCTCAGCCAGCACAGAATGTACCTCCACAGTATACAGATAGAGGGTTTGACCGCTCGGGGTATTCAGGAGATGGTCATAGCTCCAGGGTTTCAGGTTCACAGATATACGGGGGTTCTAGCCAGTCGAGGCCACCTTTGCCTCCATTTTCTCGGTGTGGTAAGTCCCATATTTGGGGATGTCGTTCTGGTATAAGTACATGTTTTACTTGCGGCCGTCAAGGCCATATGATGAGAGATTGTCCTTCCAGGGATGGTACAGGTGGTATGACTCAGCCTACTGGGTCAGTTGATGGCTCATCGTCTACTATCGCCATGCGCCCCGCAGGGAAGGGTGTTCTCATGCCAGCAGACCATAATAGAGGTTTGTAGTCACGACCAGGAGGTGTCACCAGATTTTGCCACAGGTAATTCTGATCCCTATTTGGCTATTGTGAATGATGAATGAGACTATGTGTTATACGGTGGCCATGTGAGACATCTTTATGTGTACTAAGTATAGAGTGATAGGTATAGTTAAGAGAGACTGTTCCGAAATATTTATAGTTCGAGACCTATTATGAATATCCGAGGACAAATGTTTCTAAGGGGGGAAGAATGTTACATCCCGTAATTCCATGGTTAATAAGTGAGAACGTAAGTAAGAAAATACGATTTGAGAAGGAAAGAATATACACATTTTCTCTAAGGAATAAGTTTTAGGTTTAATAAATGGGACGACGAGAAGTAGTACGGGTATTGAATTCTTTTCAAAAGAGTGTGGGCAGAAAAGACAGAAAAAGAACTCCCGAGGCAAATGACGAAAGTTGGCAAAATCATGGCGACAGGGGGCAGCACCGCGGTGCCTAACTTCAGCACCGCGGTGCCTAACTTCAGCACCGTGGTGCCATAACATCAGAGGGCCTCAGAACTTTTGGCACCGCGGTGAAAAAGGGCAGTACCGTGGTGCCAATGCGGAAAATTTCCAATACGAAGATATTTTGGACAAGTGGGGTTCAAGGGTCCCCATCCACTTGTCCTACATAGAACCAAATAACCCACAAGTCTTGAAAGACTTGGATAAAAAAGATCTTCATCCTTCAAACCCTCATCCCTCTCCCTTGTTCTTTAAGATTTCGAAAACCATAGCAAAAGTGAAGATCAAAGACAACGTATTTTCCAAGATTAAGCCCTCTACCTAAGTTCTAAGCCAAGTTAACTCTCCAAGAACTTTAAACCACGGTTTTGGCCAAGAATATTGTCTTGAAACCCTAAGTTTGTTATGAACTTTTTGGAAGAAAAACATAAAGACAGGATGAATACAAGCTTGTAAAGGATACATGTGTGTTGTTGCGTCTTGAAGAAGTGGAGCAAAGAGAAAATTGTGAGCCGAGAACTTGTGGACTGTTTTGGCTAGTTAAGGTAAGGATTCTTCTTCTTATAGAGATTAATGGAGTTTACATGTTGTTATAAGTATGGGACGAACTTGTGTTAAGTAAAAAGGAGAACAAGAAATACATGTCACAATTTTTGGCATGATAGCCGAATTGGGACAGTTTTGGTTATTGTTGTTGTTATCATCACTACTTGCATGTTAAAATGAAGGAAATTGTCACGCCCCGAATCCCGGGCCCGTGACTGGTGCCTTACCCCGGGCACCCTAGTGATACAACATCAGAGAAAACCAGCGGAAAATAAAACACGAGTCATGAAACAAGAGATATAATAAATAAACAGGCCAACCAAAACAGTTGCCTTCAGTATATACATAAAAACCCGAACAGTTATCCTTTTTACAAACCCCGCCACAACAAAGGCATGCACTTAAGATTTACAACAACTATGACGGACAGGGCTCGCCATACCCCGAATGTACAAGAACCTACAACTCAGTGGAAACATACCAAAGATAAGCCTCAGAAGGAACGAGCTTTCAACACGCTGAAATGAGATCCTAAGAGCGGATCCACGATCGATGTACTTACTGCGGATTTAACGCAGCCCCGAAGGAGGTCAAGACAACAGTACCAAGTATGTGAAATCACAAATCAGTAAATGAAATCATAATAGCTTAAAAAGCGGAGACATGTATGATAACCAAAATACGATGCAACATAAAAGCAGTCAGTCAGGGACTCACGCCCTCAAAGTCACCACTCAAATATAACTATGGGTCTCACGCCCACAACATCTATCATGTTCGCATCATGGCCGCATGCCCGAATCTCAGACGGTGTAGACATGTCCATGATGCAACACATAATAAGGCCGCACGGCCACATGCCCGGAATCTTGACGGTGTAGACATGCCCGTGTAACCTCAATAACAATATCTTGGGTGGTCAACCCCGCCGCACGGCCACATGCCGGAATCTTGACGGCAGACACGTCCATGTTGCGGTAATAACCATATATCGGGTAATCAACTCCGCACGGCCGCGTGCCGAATCTCAGACGGTGTAGACATGTCCATGTGACATCAACAACAAGACAAGAATCAAAATGGAAACATACCCGTGGAATTCTCCATCACCGCCAAAGACGTCCAAGTAAGTTCTCAACAAGTCAACCGCCTCTATCGAGACGCGGTAACGTAAATACCACACTTGCACAACAAAGGCTATCATCACAAGCATAGGCAAGTTTCACAACAACAAGCATAGGCAAGTTTCACAACAACAAGCAAAGGCATGTTTCACAACAACCCGCAAAGGCAAGTTTCACAATAACCAGTAAAGGCAAGTTTCACAACAACTCAAAGTACTTTCATTTTATGCCAAAGTCCGGTTTTAACCTAAAGTACTACGACGTTAAATTCTTTTAAAAGAGATCCATTACTTTTATAAAAGTCACCCGATACAGTAGTATTAGAATGACCAACCCACATTCCCTTTTCAAAATCAAGTAACAACATTCTTTTCCTAAGTTCGGTTTACTAGTTTTAATTACTCAAGCTTCTCATTTTCAAATGGTTTCATAGTTTCCAACTTAATCACTTGATTCCTTTTTAGAACAATTGAGTAATATATGTCTCACGAGAGTAGGTTATTCTTGTTTACAACATTCTTATTACAAAGACCATGATCTAGAAAATGTAATATCATTTTGTCTCATCTTAGTTTCTATGCGGATGGAGGTTTCTACTGCTTTTAATACGATACATCATTATTCAATACATTTTCCTTTATTAACTCTGCAGGGTGCGTCGATACACATTTTGATTTCAAATCAAGAAACATTATCCCTTTAAATAAAACCAAGTACTCATTACTCACGAATGAGGTTTCACACAAACATCCACATTAAAACAAATAAGTTAAGTCTCTTATCTTATAAGATCAAGTCTCTTAACTTCTAACATCAGTAAACCATTTTCTTTACCTCTCTTAAGACATTATACCTAACTCCCCATAAAGCTAGTATAACTCTTTTAAAAACCTTTAAAACCAAGTGTTACTCTCCCTTCAAAATGATTTATAAATCTTTTGAAATACATCAAGTTTCTTTATTATAACAAGCCAGTTATAATTCACACCAGTTACCTTTTAAAACCACAAAGTATTTTCTTACCTACATAAAGCTGTTATAACCAACTTCCCATAAAGCCGTTATAACACTTTATGTTTCAAACCAATCAAATACATTAAACACATGTACGTCTACCGTACTACATAGTTACACACATATCATACTAGAAGAGATAGGAAGAGGTTCACATACCTCGCGACGATTGTCGACTAATAGCAAAACGCTCCAAGTACCTCAAACCGCGGCTACTCCTAAGCCAAGTGGATCACTCCACACGTAGTACTTGAACCTATAAGGCCACGCGCGCTTTATTAACATCTAGATCTCAACGTTCCATAATCTACGTAAAAATTGGCAAAGACTCTCCCGCAACAAACAGCGTAAATCTCCTCCTTTATCGAGGTCGCTACCAAGCCAACCAGGGGGGTTAACACGTCTAACCGACGCGTACAATTCTACTACACAAGTAATGCTACATAAGTTCATCAGAATACACCCTAGGTAATTACATTCGATTCTTCTCTTTATTATCCTTCATGTGATTATCGCTCAATTCCTCGCCTTGAGCTTAAGTCAAAAGACATTGCCACAATACTAAGTTGATTCTATATATAGTATACAACAACTATATATTCAACACTTATGTAATTTCCAATTACAATAGGGACAAGATATTTACCTCGATAAGCCCAAAATTATCCTAGTTTAAAGTCGCTCCCGAGCAAGGTTTAGCTCCAACTCGTGGCCCAACCCGCTCCAAACTACCCTTAGAAGTTCTAACCAACTTCTACTTACAACTTCAACAACGGTGAAGATTTCCTTAGGGTTTCGTTTTAGTGATCGAGGGAAAGTATAACGGTATTTTCTGGCTTGTATAAGTGTAACCTTGGGAATACTACAAGGTATTTGGGCCAAGGTATTTGGACATTATAACAATACTAGAGAGTATTTCTATACCACAACAAGGGGTATTTATACGAGACAACTAGGCTAGGGGTTACTCTCGCCAACAAGGCCTTCACAAGGGGGAGGGGCTCTCGGCACAGGGGAGGAGACTAGACGAGAACACCACAAGAGAGGAGGAAGGCTTAAACACTTAGGAAATATTTTTGGATGAAGAAGTCTTCAACTTAGGTGGTATTTATAGGCCAACCAATGGTCAACCAATGGCCAAGATTAAGCCAAGTGCTACACGTGTAAGGCCAAGATTCACCCAAGTACACCTTATCCATCTACCACACCAAACAACACAAAATATCCTACCTACTCCCACTCACCCAAATCGTCCAAACCGCCTAACACTTCACCAATGAGAGGTGCCAAGTGTCGCCTCTTGTTGGTCCAAAATGTTTCGTCTCTCGGAAAAATCCGCAAAAATTAAAAATGACATAGCCGGAAATTCCCCTACGAAAGCTGTGGAAACGTTTCGTCGAAAAACGACTCCTTTCGGCACTTGTGTACAAATTTCGAAACTAGTCTACTTTAAGGCTCAAATTATAATACGTACACACTCACGCACATACTCGGAAATACGGTATAACATTCTTCCTTAGAAACATTCGTCGAATGTTCCTTCTCAAGTCTCAACACAAACACGCGCCAAGATAGTCTTCACCGCTATACGCATTTAAAACAATCATGCCACACCGCCATGAAATAACAAATGCACAAAATACGAAATCCCAAGTCCACGAGGAATCACCTGTTATCACAAAAGTTCCCACCAAGGTCTAACATATACTCCTCCGCACCTTCATTTCACAAAAGAAACGATCACACTCGTTCACTTCTCCCTACCTCGTGCACTGCTCGAACACTCGAACTCTTCCCGACACGCACCACACTTGATCCAACGCTCGTTTCCAACCTCGAGTCACTACCTCCAAACTTGGTCATCTTACTAACCTCGATTTCTAAGGCCATTCTCGGCCTTCACGAACTGATTACGGTCGAACGTATCCACGAACTCATAAGATGGTCATCTAAACTTGGGCCTAGCACCCTCGTGACCTGCCACTGGCGGGACCACCCAGCTGACCCCCTCGAAGCAGGCGCGGGTTGGCCCGCATGGCCCAACCCGACCACTATCGCGCCAACTCTTGCTCGCCGACACGGAACAATCTTGCTAAAACACATCATAAGCTACCACTTTCATTTACCCAACCAGGACTTATCACACAATACATTCTAGGCATAAAATGCACTCGACAAGGATCACTCGCAAAATCTTGTACTCAAGACTACTTACATCTAAGGTCTCAACTGTAATATTCTAAGGTTCATCATTTTCTCACCCCCAGGCTTACCCTTTCACTAAGCATGTTTCTAAATCACATTTTAGCACCAAGCTATCCGAACATAACACATAACACATTATCATAACATACAAAACTCTAGATGGTGAAGGATATACCTGAAAATAGGCGGTTCAAGGACCGCTAAAACTGGGAACTTCCACCGCGACCTCTACCGTGGCCAATCGCTCACAGTAGTCGGTGCTATCCTACCAGCGCTACCACAGTGGGACGGTCTCTCGTCATATGGCCTGTTGGCCGCAAGAATAACAAGCTCCTTGGTACTACGACACTCCGAAATGCGGTCTACCACATCGACCACACCGGTAGGGGTGGTGCATCCGCCAACACCCTACTCGCGAACATCGAAACACAGGAGCCACGACCGCTCTGAATATCCCGAGGTCGAAAGTGCGGAGGACCACTCTGCAATGGCGAGGTACATAACTAGTCTCTTCTTGGAGGCGGTCCGCCTCGAAAGTCGCCAAAATATCCGCCGTCTTGGCTTTCCTGCTGGCGGTCCTGCGTCGATCTCTGCGCTCGCCGCACCAAGTGCATGAGCACGAATGCGGGCAATGTCCATGCGGTGAAGAAACACCGAACAACTCTGCTAGGTAATCATCGAGCCTGTAACATATCGGTGCACTCGATCCTCCATACTAGCTACTAATGCGGGAACATCTGGCCGATGAGTCGAACTCACATTGTACTCCCGAATCGCCCATTCGCCTCAACATCAAAAATCGCCGGCGAGCCCTCCTCATTTGTGGAGGCAAGAAATGTGCCGGAAGGCCCCAAAACTCGTCCCAAGCGGTGGAAGTGCATGCTCTCCGGAAAGCTCGCGAGTCAAACGATCATTGCGGTATCACGCGGCCGATCACGAACAAATGTCACGACTCGATCTCGAAGCCTTGATCACCCGCATGATCCTCTGAATCGACGGATGAACTCCTGCGGATCATCCTCGGCCTCGACCGTAAAACTCAAGCGGGCTACAACTAAGAAATCCGTAGCCTCAAATGCCTCGCCGGGTGCACTACAGTCTTCTTTGGGCCTGAAGGCTGCTGCGTCCGGCCTATCCTCATATCGCCTGACAACGGCGCCAACAATCGGGCCATCTCGCGTGACCCATCTCCCCGCTCGGTGTGGGGATGGAGGCTCAGTCTTGTAGTCTCGGCAGCCACCGCTGCTCTAAACTCTGCTGGTCTTTGGCGGCGTCGCAAAACTTCGCCGTCTGAGCACTACCTCAGTCTTGGCCGGGCTGCGCCCTCGTACTCTGAATCCCACTAGCGGCTCCTCGCTGCCTTGCCTTCCCAGGCCTGGTTGCCTTCGCAGAGGCATAAGCGGTAAAACGAACACGTCGGAGGGTCCAACTTACAACGGCTCTTAGGCTCGATCTCCGAATGAGAAGAATGGAAAGCACTCCTAAAGGTTCTTTTGCATCATGATTATAGATGTGGTGAACAACACTCCGATAATCAAGACTCTACTGACACGGTGCGTAGACACTTTCCGAGGATTAATCGCTCGATACCACTTTGTCACGCCGAATCCGGGCGTGGATCGTGCCTTACCCCGGGCACCCTAGTGATACAACATCAGAGAAAACCAGCGGAAAATAAAACACGAGTCATGAAACAAGAGATATAATAGATAAACAGGTCAACCAAAACAGTTGCCTTCAATATATACATAAAAACCCGACGCTTATCCTTTTACAAACCACCGCCACAACTCTGAGACCTTAAGATTTACAACAACTATGACGGGACAGGCCGCCATACCACGAATGTACAAGAACCTACAACTCGGAAACATACCAAAGATAAGCCTCGAAGGAACGGAGCTTTCAACACGTTGAAATGAGATCCTAGAGCGGGGATCCACGGCCGATGTACCTCTACTGCGGCGTGACGCACCCGAAGGAGGTCGATAACAGTACCAAGTATGTGAAATCACAACATCGTAAATGAAATCATAATAGCTTAAAAAGCAGGAGACATGTATGATAACCAAAATACAGTACGCAACATAAACGCAGTCAAGTCAGGGACTCACGCCCTCAAAGTCACCACTCAAATATAACTATGGGTCTCACGCCCACAACATCCATCCTGTTCGCATCATGGCGCATGCCGGAATCTGCGACGGTGTAGACATGTCCATGATGCAACAATAATAACAAGGCCGTGGCCGTACGCCCCGGAATCTGCGCCGGTGTAGCATGCCCATGTAACCTCAATAACAATATCTTTGGGTGGTCAACCCCGCGTAGCCACATGCCGGAATCTGCATCGGTGTGAACCGTCCATGTTGCGATAATAACCATATATCGGGTAATCAACCCGGCGCGTGGCCGCGTGCCGGAATCTGCGTCGGTGTAGACATGTCCATGTGACATCAACAATGACAAGGTAATCAAAATGGAAACATACCCGTGGAATTCTCCATCACCGCCAAAGACGTCCAGTAAGTTCTCGACAAGTCAACCGGCCTCTATCGAGACGCGGTAATACGAAATACCACACTTGCACAACAAAGGCTATCATCACAAGCATAGGCAAGTTTCACAACAACAAGCATAGGCAAGTTTCACAACAAGCAAAGGCAAGTTTCACAACAACCAAGGCAAGTTTCACAATAACAAGTAAAGGCAAGTTTCACAACAACTCAAAGTACTTTCATTTTATGCCAAAGTCCGGGTTTTAACCCTAAAGTACTACGTACGTTAAATTCTTTTAAAAGAGATCCATTACTTTTATAAAAGTCACCCGATACCCGTAGTATTAGAATGACCAACCCACATTCCCTTTTCAAAATCAAGTAACAACATTCTTTTACTAAGTTCGGTTTGCCTAGTTTTAATTACTCAAGCTTCTCATTTTCAAATGGTTTCATAGTTTCCAACTTAATCACTTGATTCCTTTTTTAGAACAATTGAGTAATATATGTCTCACGTGAGAGTAGGTTATTCTTGTTTACAACATTCTTATTACAGCAGCCATGATCTAGAAAATGTAATATCATTTTGTCTCATCTTAGTTTCTATGCAGATGGAGGTTTCTACTGTTTTTAATACGATACATCATTATTCAATACATTTTCCTTTATTAACGCTGCAGTGGTCTGTCGATACACATTTTGATTTCCGAAATCAGTAAAACATTATCCCTTTAAATAAAACCAAGTACTCATTACTCACGAATGAGGTTTCACACAAACATCCACATTAAAACAAATAAGTTAAGTCTCTTATCTTATAAGATCAAGTCTCTTAACTTCTAACATCAGTAAACCATTTTCTTTACCTCTCTTAAGACATTATACCTAACTCCCCATAAAGCTAGTATAACTCTTTTAAAAACCTTTAAAACCAAGTGTTACTCTCCCTTCAAAATGATTTATAAATCTTTTGAAATACATCAAGTTTCTTTATTATAACAAGCCAGTTATAATTCACACCAGTTACCTTTTAAAACCACAAAGTATTTTCTTACCTACATAAAGCTGTTATAACCAACTTCCCATAAAGCCGTTATAACACTTTATGTTTCAAACCAATCAAATACATTAAACACATGTACGTCTACCGTACTACATAGTTACACACATATCATGCTAGAAGAGATAGGAAGAGGTTCACATACCTCGCGACGATTGTCGACTAATAGCAAAACGCTCCAAGTACCTCAAACCGCCGGCTACTCCTTAAGCCAAGTGGATCACTCCACACGTAGTACTTCAACCTATAAGGCCACAAGGCGCTTATTAACATCTAGATCTCAACGTTCCATAATCTACAGAAAATTCGGCAGCACCTCCCCCCCCGCAACAGCGTAAATCTCCTCCTTTATCGAGGTCGGCTACCAAGCCAACCAGGGGGGGGGTTAACACGTCTAACCGGACGCGTACAATTCTACTACACAGTAATGCTACATAAGTCTCTTTATGTCTGACCTAGGTAATTCTGATTGATTCTTCTCTTTATGATCCTTCTATGTGAGTACTGTTCAAGTCCTCATACTTCAGGCTTAAGTCAAAAGACATTGCCACAATACTAAGTTCAGTTCTATATATAGTATACAACAACTATATATTCAACACTTATGTAATTTCCAATTACAATAGGGGGACAAGATATTTACCTCGATAAGCCCAAAATTATCCTAGTTTAAAGTCGCTCCTGAGCAAGGTTTAGCTCCAACTCCGTGCGCTCCAACCCGCTCCAAACTACCCTTAGAAGTTCTAACCAACTTCTACTTACAACTTCAACAACGGGTGAAGATTTCCTTAGGGTTTCGTTTTAGTGACTGAGGGAAAGTATAACGGTATTTTCTGGGCTTGTATAAGTGTAACCTTGGGAATACTACAAGGTATTTGGCCCAAGGTATTTGCACATTACAACAATACTAGGGGAGTATTTCTATACCACAACACGGGGTATTTATACGCGACAACTAGGCGAGGGGGTTACTCTCCCAACAAGGCCTTCACAGGGAGGGCTCTCGGCAAGGGGAGGGAGACTAGGACGAGAACACCACAAGAGAGGGGAGGAAGGCTTAAACACTTAGGAAATATTTTTGGATGAAGAAGTCTTCAACTTAGGTGTTATACCCCGTATTTCCAGAGTATGTACGTGGGGGACGTACGTAGAAATTTTCGAACTTCTTTAGGCTTGGCCGAATTCTTTTTGTGCACAACACCCGATTAGAGTCGTGTTTTTGAAAGCGTTTTCCACGACTTTCATAGGGAATTTAGGCTATGTCATTTTTAATTTTTGCGGATTTTTCCGAGAGGCGAAGCGTGTTGGACCAACGAGAGGCGCCACTTGGCACCCTCCCATTAGCGGGCGTAAGGGTTCGGTTTGGACGAATTGGACTTGGCATTTTTGTCAAGTAGTTGGTAGGATATTTTGTGGTAGATGGATAAGGGGCACTTGGCAAGATCTTGGCCCTACACTTGCTATGCACTTGTCTTCATCTTGGCCATTGGTTGGCCTTCACTTGACCTATAAATACCCCCCTTAGTTGATGAACTTCTTCATCCAAAAATTGTCTAAGTCTTGAAATCCCTCCCTCTCCCTCAACCTTGTTCTCGTCCAAACACCACCCCTCTCCCCTCTTGAAGGCCCTCGTCGAGCCCCACTTGCCTAGTGGCTCTGGCGAGAGCAACCCCCCCCCTAGCCTAGTTGTGCTAGTCAAAATACTACCCCCCTTGGTAGAAAAGTATTCTACAAGTATCGTTATAATGCCCAAAATACTTTAGCCAAATACCTTGTAGTACTTTCCAAAGTACCCTTTATACGAAGCCCGGAAAATACTATTATACCTTCCTTTAGCCACTAAACGAAACCCTAAGGAAAAATCTTCACCCGTAGTTGAAGTATTAAGTAGAAGTTGTGTAGACACTTCTAAGGGTTTCTTGGAGCGTTTTGGAGCGCACGGAGTAGGAGCTAAACCTTGTTCAGGAGCGACTTATAACTTGGATAATTTTGGGCTTATCGAGGTAAATATCTTGACCTTCTATTGTAATTGGAAATTACATGTTGTAGGAATATATAGTTGAAGTATACTATATATAGAACTGAACATTATAATTGTGCGGCAATGTCTTTTGACTTAAGCCTGAATAATACTTACGGCAATGTCTTGCGACTTAAGCCTGAATTTAAATAAGAGAAGCTGATCGTAATTACATAGGGTGTATTACGAGACTTGTGTAGCATTCTTTGTGTAGTAGAATTGTACGTCCGGTCGGGCGTGTTAACCCCCAGTTAGCTTGGTAGCGGCCTCGATAGAGGAGGAGATTTCTGTTGTTGCGGGGAGAGTCTTGCGAATTTTCTGTAGAATATTCTACGTCGGGATCTAAAGGTATTAATAGGCGCTTTGTGGCCTCTATAGGTTGTAGTACTGCGTGTGGAGTGATCTTCTTGACTGAGAGTGTCGCCGACGGTTTGAGGTACTTGGAGCGTTTTGCTATTAGTCGATAATCGTCGCGAGGTATGTGAACCTCTTCCTATCTCTTCTAGCATGATATGTGTGAACTATGTAGTACGGTGAGCGTACGTGTGCTAATGTATTTGATTGATTTAAAACATAAAGTGTTATAACGGCGTTATGGGAAGTTGGTTATAATAGCTTTATGTGGATAAGCAAATACTTTGTGGTTTCTAAAAGGTAACTGATTTGAATAATAACTGGCTTGTTATGTGTTAATAAAGAACTTGAAGTATTTCAAAGATTTATGAATCGTTTTGAAAGAATGAGTAGTACTTGTGTTTTGAAAGCTTAAGAGTTTTACTAGCTTTATGGGAAGTTAGGTATAACGGCTTAAGAATGTTTTACTGATTTCGGAAATCAGAATGTGTATCGACAAACCAACTGCGGCGTTAATAAAAGGAAAATGTATTGACTAATGAAGTATTATTAAAACCGATGAAACCTCCATCTGCATAGAAGCTAAGATGAGACAAAATGATATTACATTTCCTAGATCATGGTGCTTAATAAGATTGATTATAAACAAGAATAACCTACCCACATATAAGGCGTATGTTTCTCAAAGCGTTTAAAGGAGAATTATGTTTTAAAGGACTAAAACTATGAACTACGAAACCTTTTCTAAAATGAGAAACTTGAGCATTCGAAATTAGGCAAACTTGAACGTTTGGAAAATAAGGTTGTTACTTGATTTTACAAAGGAAAGCATTTTGGTTTACTTAACAATGTTAGTCACTCTATTTTTTTATACTACGGGTATCGGGTAACCTTTGTAAAAGAAATGGATCTTAAAAGGAATTCAACGGACGTAGTACTTTAAGGTTAAAATCCGGACTTTGATATAAAATGAAAGTACCTTGAGTCGTGTGTAACTTGCTTATACTTGTTGTTATGAAACTTGACCATGTTACGTGTGATAGCCTTGTTGTGTAAGTACTGTGTTCTACTCGACTACCGGTTCATCCGGGAATGTATATCACTTGACTCTGGGTCATCAGGAATGTATATCACTTGATTAGGTTCATCCAGGGAATGTATTTCACTCGACTCTGGTTCATCCGAATGTGTTTCACTTGATTACCGGTTCATCAGGAATGTATTTCACTTGATTACGGTTCATCAGAATGTATTTCACTTGAGGACCGGTTCATAGAATGTATTTCACTTGACTACGGTTCATCCGAATGTATTCCACTCGACTACCAGGTTCATAGGATGAGCAGAATGTATTCCACCCTTTTCTATATTGGGTCCATAAGATGGGCCGAGACACATTATCGTATCACATGATTTGTACCTAGGCGCGGCGGTGAGGAAGGAGTTCCACGGGCATGAGTGATGACTGTTAGGGCGTGAGTCCCTGACTTGACATGATCGCTTCTATGTTGTGAAGCGTAGTTTGGTTATCATACATGTCTCTGCTTTATATAGACTATTATGATTTCATTTACTGATATTTCTGATTTCACATACTTGGTACTGTTATCGACCTCCTTCGGGCTGCGTTCATCTGCATGAGTAAAGGTACATCATTGTCGATCCGCTTATAGGATCACATTCGGCGTGTTGGGAAGCTCCGTTTCTCGGAGGCTTATCTTTTAGTATGTGTTCCACGAGTTGTAGGTTCTTGTACATTCAGGGTATGGCGGGGCCTGTCCCGCCATAGTTGTTGTAAATCTTAGAGTGCGTAGAAGCTGTTGTGGCGGTTGTAAAAGGATTAAGCGTTCGGGTTTTATGTATATCTGAAGGCAATTGTTTTGGTTGCTTTGTTTATTTATGATATCTCTTGTTTCATGATTCATGTTTTATTTTCCGCTGGTTTTCTCGATGTTGTATCACTAGGGTGCGGGGTAAGGCACGATGAGCGAGGTTGGGCGTTACAAAGTGGTATCGAGCGATTAGTCCTCGGAAAGTGTCTCTGACCGTGTCTAGTAGAGTCTTGATTATCGGTGTGTTGTGCACCACATCTATAATCGTGAGGCTGCAGGACATTTAGGATTAGTTTCCATCCTTCTCATTACGAGATCGTGCCTTAGAGTGTGTGATAAATTGGACCCCTCGCGTATTCCTTTCCTTTACGATTATGCCTCGCGTAAAACCAGCCCAGATGGGCAAAGCGATCGAGGCGTTGGCGAGATACTGAGAGAATGCAGCGCGAGCGGTCGAGACTGAGCAGTGCCCGACGGCGGGTTTCGCGCCGCCCGGCCAGCGAGTTTAGAGCGCGGCGGTGGGCCGAGACTCTGATACACGAGCCTCGGTCCACGGCTGGAGCCGATGAGATGGTACAAGGAGATGGCGATTCTGGCGGTCGTGGCAGATATGAGAGATAGGCTGGATGCAGTGATTCGGCCAAGTGCACCGTAGTTCACCGGCGAGCGGTTTGAGGCTACGTGACTTTCCGAGTTGTAGCCTCCGGTGTTACATGGATCGAGGCGAGGCGACCCTCGAGGAGTTTATCCGGCAGCTACTGATCATGAGTGATCGAGCCTCGAGGCAGAGTCGGTGGTATTGGGTTCGCATCAGTGCGTGATCTGCGATTGGTAGTTTGATTCGTGAGGCTGTCGGGAAGAGCATGCACTTCCAGCGATTTGGGAGCAGTTCTCGAGGCATTTCTTGCACATTTCTTGCCTCCACAGATGAGAGGCTCGGGCGGCAATTTTTAGCGTTGAGGCGGGGCGGGCGGGCGGTTAGAAGTACAATGTGGAGTTCGACTCATTAGCTCGGTATGTTCCCCCGTAGTAGCGGATATGGAGAGGACAGTACCGCTACGTCACGGCTGGGCGATTACTTGGCGAGAGGCTTATGCAGGTGTAGCTCTTGGTAGGGCATGGACATTGCCGCGTCGCAAGCTTCATGCACTAGGATGTGAGGCACGCGGAGGTCGACGGAATGACCGAGATCAGCGAAGAGGCGAGCAGCAGGTCCTTTGGTAACTTTGGCGGACCGCCTCGGCCGATCTAGTTATGTACCTCCACCGATGCAGTGGTCCCCTCGGTCTTGGGGCGTTCAGGGTATTCGGGAGCTGGTCGAGCTCGTGGCTTAGTTCCGCGGTATACGTGAGTGCTAGCGGACGGATTCATGTCCCCGCCGGTGTACGCGATGTGGCAAACATCATCGGGAATGTCGTCTTTTTCGGTGCTTGCTTCACTGCGGCCGTCGAGGCCATGTGACGAGAGGCGTGCTTATAGGAAATGCCGCGGCAGCGCGGCCTACGGATCGATGGCGGGTTCATCGCTTCTACGATTATGCGCCTGCAGGCGGACTTACGATTAAGTGGAGCGGTAGCTTGGTATATCCTAACCATCTAGAGGCTTGTATGTTTTGATGTTATGTTAATGTGTTAAGTGTTATGTTGGATAGCTTTGTGCTAAAATGTGATTTAGGAACCTAGTTGGGGAAAAGGGTAAGCTGAGGTGAGAAAATGATGAACCTTAGAATATTACGATTGAGACCTTAGATGTAAGGCCGTCTTGAGTACAAGATTTTGCGAGTGATCCTTGTCGAGTGCATTTTATGCCTAGAAAATATTGTGTGATAAGTCTCAGGTTGGGTAAATGAAAGTGGTATCTTTCATGATGTGATTTAGCAAGGTTGTTCGGATCGAGAAACAAAAGAGTTGGCGTGACGGAGGTCGGGTTGAGGCGTGTTGCGTGTCAACCCGTGGCCGGAATGAGGTGGGTCAGCTCTGGGTGGTCCCGCCGGTGGTAGGGTCACCAGTGCTAGGCCCAGTTTTGATGACCATCGTATGAGTTCGTGGATCGTTCGACCAGTAGATCGTGAAGGCGGGAATAGCCTTAAGGAAGATCGAGGCTAATAGGATGACCAAGTTGGGAGGTAGTGACTCCAAGTTTGGAAACTAAAGTGTGGTACGTATGCTAAAAGAGTTCAAGAGTTCGAGAAGAGTACGACGAGTAAGGGTAGAGGCGAGCATGTATTGCGAGCATAGATCTGATCATTTCTTGTCAAGGGAGAAGGTGCGAAGGATGTATATTTTAGACCTCGTGAATCGCATGCGATCAAATTCGTTTGTTGGGTCGCCGAGTGACACTAGAACCTCGCGCAAAGTGACAAAAGTTTGTGATGTTAGAGGTGTTTTCTCGTGGACTTGGATATAAGTATTTGCGTGCATATGTTGTTTAGTGGCCAGTAGTGGCGTTGGCAACTTATTAGAAGAACTTTACCGTTATCCGTCTTGAGAAGGAACATTCGACGAATGTTTCTAAGAGAGGAGAATGTTATACCCTATATTTCCGAGTATATGCGTGGGGACGTACGTAGAAATTTTCGAACTTCTTTAGGCTTGGCCGAATTCTTTTTGTGCACAACACCCGATTAGAGTCGTGTTTTGACGAAACGTTTTCACAGCTTTAGTAGGGGAATTTCCGGCTATGTCATTTTTAATTTTTTCGGATTTTTACGAGAGACGAAAAGTGTTTGACCAACCAGAGGGCGCCACTTGGCACCTCCCATTGGCGGGCGTAAGGGGTTCGGTTTGGACAGGTGGACTTGGCATTTTTGTCAAGTAGTTGGTAGGATATTTTGTGGTAGATGGATAAGGGGCACTTGGCAAGATCTTGGCCCTACACTTGCTATGCACTTGTCTTCATCTTGGCCATTGGTTGGCCTTCACTTGACCTATAAATACCCCCCTTAGTTGATGAACTTCTTCATCCAAAAATTGTCTAAGTCTTGAAAATCCCTCCCTCTCCCTCAACCTTGTTCTCGTCCAAACACCACCCCTCTCCCCTCTTGAAGGCCTCGTGAAGCCCACTTGCCTAGTGGCTCACCGAGAAACAACCCTAGCCTAGTTGTGCTAGTCAAAATACTACCCCCCTTGGTAGAAAAGTATTCTACAAGTATCGTTATAATGCCCAAAATACTTTAGCCAAATACCTTGTAGTACTTTCCAAAGTACCCTTTATACGAAGCCCGGAAAATACTATTATACCTTCCTTTAGCCACTAAACGAAACCCTAAGGAAAAATCTTCA
Source organism: Przewalskia tangutica (assembly GCA_029844215.1). Lineage (NCBI taxonomy): Eukaryota > Viridiplantae > Streptophyta > Magnoliopsida > Solanales > Solanaceae > Przewalskia > Przewalskia tangutica. Next base: position 39,735,650 of record CM056733.1, read on the forward strand.
CCCGTAGTTGAAGTATTAAGTAGAAGTTGTGTAGACACTTCTAAGGGTTTCTTGGAGCGTGTTGGAGCGCGCGGAGTAGGAGCTAAACCTTGTTCAGGAGCGACTTATAACTTGGATAATTTTGGGCTTATCGAGGTAAATATCTTGACCTTCTATTGTAATTGGAAATTACATGTTGTAGGAATATATAGTTGAAGTATACTATATATAGAACTGAACATTATAATTGTGCGGCAATGTCTTTTGACTTAAGCCTGAATAATACTTACTGCAATGTCTTGCGACTTAAGCTGAATTTAAATAAGAATCGAATCGTAATTACATAGGGGTGTATTACTGAGACTTGTGTAGCATTCTTTGTAGTAGAATTGTACGTCCGGTCAGGCGTGTTAACCCACTGGTTGGCTTGGTAGCGGCCTCGATAGAGAGGAGAGATTACGCTGTTGCGGGGAGGTCTTACGAATTTTCTGTAGAATATTCTACGTCGGGATCTAAAGGTATTAATAGGCGCTTTGTGGCCTCTATAGGTTGTAGTACTGCGTGTGGAGTGATCTTCTTGACTGAGAGTGTCGCCGACGGTTTGAGGTACTTGGAGCGTTTTGCTATTAGTCGATAATCGTCGCGAGGTATGTGAACCTCTTCCTATCTCTTCTAGCATGATATGTGTGAACTATGTAGTACGGTAGACGTACATGTGCTAATGTATTTGATTGATTTAAAACATAAAGTGTTATAACGGCTTTATGGGAAGTTGGTTATAATAGCTTTATGTGGATAAGCAAATACTTTGTGGTTTCTAAAAGGTAACTGATTTGAATAATAACTGGCTTGTTATGTGTTAATAAAGAACTTGAAGTATTTCAAAAGATTTATGAATCGTTTTGAAAGAATGAGTAGTACTTGGGTTTTGAAAGCTTAAGAGTTATACTAGCTTTATGGGAAGTTAGGTATAACGGCTTAAGAATGTTTTACTGATTTCGGAAATCAGAATGTGTATCGACAAACCATGCGGCGTTAATAAAAGGAAAATGTATTGACTAATGAAGTATTATTAAAACCAGTAGAAACCTCCATCTGCATAGAAGCTAAGATGAGACAAAATGATATTACATTTCCTAGATCATGGCTGCTTAATAAGATTGATTATAAACAAGAATAACCTACCCACATATAAGACGTATGTTTCTCAAAACGTTTAAAGGAGAATTATGTTTTAAAGGACTAAAACTATGAACTACGAAACCTTTTTCTAAAATGAGAAACTTGAGCATTCGAAATTAGGCAAACTTGAACGTTTGGAAAATAAGGTTGTTACTTGATTTTACAAAGGAAAGCATTTTGGTTTACTTAACAATGTTAGTCACTCTATTTTTTTATACTACGGGTATCGGGTGACCTTTGTAAAAGAAATGGATCTTAAAAGGAATTCAACGGACGTAGTACTTTAAGGTTAAAATCCGGACTTTGATATAAAATGAAAGTACCTTGAGTCGTGTGTAACTTGCTTATACTTGTTGTTATGAAACTTGACCATGTTACGTGTGATAGCCTTGTTGTGTAAGTACTGTGTTCTACTCGACTACCGGTTCATCCGGGAATGTATATCACTTGACTACCGGGTCATCCGGGAATGTATATCACTTGATTACCGGTTCATCCGGGAATGTATTTCACTCGACTACCGGTTCATCCGGGAATGTGTTTCACTTGATTACCGGTTCATCCGGGAATGTATTTCACTTGATTACCGGTTCATCCGGGAATGTATTTCACTTGAGGACCGGTTCATCCGGAATGTATTTCACTTGACTCAGGTTCATCCGAATGTATTCCACTCGACTCACGGTTCATGGGATGAACCGGAATGTATTCCACCCTTTTCTATATTGGGTCCATAAGATGGGCGAGACACATTATACGTATCACATGATTTGTACCTAGGCTGGCGGTGAGGAAGGAGTTCCACGGGCATGAGGATGACTTTTAGGCGTGAGTCACGACTTGACATGATCGCTTCTATGTTGTGAGCGTAGTTTGGTTATCATACATGTCTCCTTTATATAGACTATTATGATTTCATTTATGATATTTCTGATTTCACATACTTGGTACTGTTATCGACCTCCTTCGGGGCTGCGTTCATCCGCAGTAAAGGTACATCGATCGCCGATCCCCGCTTATAGGATCACATTCAGCGTGTTGGGAAGCTCCGTTTCTCCGGAGGCTTATCTTTTGGTATGTGTTCCCTGAGTTGTAGGTTCTTGTACATTCAGGGGTATGGCGGGGCCCTGTCCCGCCATAGTTGTTGTAAATCTTAGAGTGCAGCCAAAGCTGTGGCGGGGTTGTAAAAGGATTAAACTGTTCGGGTTTTATGTATATACTGAAGGCAACTGTTTTGGTTGGCCTGTTTATTTATGATATCTCTTGTTTCATGATTCATGTTTTATTTTCCGCTGGTTTTCTCTGATGTTGTATCACTAGGGTGCCCGGGGTAAGGCACCAGTAACGGGCCCGGGTTCGGGGCGTTACATTAGGGTGGTATTTATAGGCCAACCAATGGTCAACCAATGGCCAAGATTAAGCCAAGTGCTACACAAGTGTAAGGCCAAGATTCACCCAAGTACACCTTATCCATCTACCACACCAAACAACACAAAATATCCTACCTACTCCCACTCACCCAAATCGTCCAAACCGCCCAACACTCTCACCAATGAGAGGGTGCCAAGTGTCGCCCTCTTGTTGGTCCAAAATGTTTCGTCTCTCGGAAAAATCCGCAAAAATTAAAAATGACATAGCCGGAAATTCCCCTACGAAAGCTGTGGAAACGTTTCGTCGAAAAACGACTCCTTTCGGCACTTGTGTACAAATTTCGAAACTAGTCTACTTTAAGGCTCAAATTATAATACGTACACACTCACGTACATACTCTGGAAATACGGGGTATAACAGAAATCTTGTTGTTACAAGTTGATATGTCTTATATATAAGTGTTGGAATGTGAATTGGATTATAAGAAGGTAGGGAAATGGCTTCGGTTGTAGTAGTTGGCCGAAAAACTGCATGAAACTGTGGGACGTTGTTGTGCTGTTTTAGGGACTGTTTTGTGACGTTATAATACTGGAAATTTAGTCACAATTATGCATGTTTAATGTGGTAAATCGCTAACGTAAGTCCTAAAGGAATAAGGGTATATAAAGGTGTTGTAAGCTTCACATTTTACCCTAATTGTTGTAGAAGTATGGACTATTTCTATGTGGATTAAGAGGCCGGATTAGCATGAGAAGTAAGTGTGTGAATCACCTTGGTTGTTGTTTTGGTTGTGCCCTTAACTAGTGTTTGGTTATTGATGTTATTGGTCTTATTTATATGGTAGAAAAATATGTATAAATAGGGGAAGCGATGCCTGAATTTTTATATGAAAGGAGAGTTTTTATGTGGTATAGTATATACTACGTATACTAGTATTCATGAAGTTGATAGAAGTTTTATTGTTATTATAGATTGATGTACTAGACGAGACGCATTCTAATAGTGAGTGGGCTAGTTCGACGACAAGGTATGTGAACCTCTTCCTTCTTTCTTTTGGCATGATTCTACGTACGAACCATAACTGTGGTATTGTTTCAAAAGTTATTCTACTCTTAAAAGTTAAGGAGTATTCATGTTATTGATTCTATGCTAAAGGCATGTCTAAATTATTCCTAAGTCCTTACCAAGTCTTATGAGAGATGTTGGTAAAAGTTTTTAGTAAGCATTGAAGTCGAGTTGGTACAGACGACAAGCGGTAGGTGAACTATCCTTTCTTCTTTTTGGCATGGTTTTTATAAAATGAGTGTACGGTGGACGTACGTGTTTTAAAATGGATTCGGATTCCTTGTGGTACATAAGGTGGTAGTGCCTTGATTTTAAAAGTGGGGGTTACTTGATTTGAAGAGAATAAGTGACTTAATTTGAAAAATGTAAGTTAGTTGGATTGAAAAGAATAAGTGACTTGATTTGGAAAGTGAAAGTGCCTTGATGCTACAAGTGATAGTGTCTTGGGGTTGTATAAATGAAGGGATGTACGGCGGACGTACATTGTTTTTACATGGTTTAAATCCTATAGATATGTGTTAGGAAGTTTATTATATGTGTATGGTACACGAGATGTTGGTACCTAGGTTTATCTAAAATGAAAGATGTTATATGTGTAGTCTCATATCCATCGCCTAATAATATGGGTACGCATAGCCCTAGTTAATACGTAAAACTATCCTTTTACGCAGGGGAGAGAGCTTATCTCTATTTCATAAATTTTCCTTGAAGTTACAACCCTATTCACCGGGTCCTCTTGCGGCCCTGTAAATCAAATCATCAAGCACCGCCTTAAAAATCGTCTAGATTCTCAAAACCTACCAATGATGTCTTCGGTCTTCCGCAGGCAGCACTCGTACTTATCTTATTCTTGCCCTGCGCATTTTCCTGAAATTATACGGGAAGTCGTGGCCCTGACCGCCACACTAAACAACTCCAAGCACCTTCAAGGACACTTAACATAAAATCCTTCAATGATCGTACGTTCTTATCTCCGTTTCTTAGCTTTCAAATACACGTACTACATACTTCCAACATTAATTTATTTACTTCAACCGAACAAGTCACATAGACTTACTAAAATCAAGTCTGCCAATTGTATATCATCACTGGGCAATCCCTATGTACCCGCTCAGCTACAACCCAAACACTCACTGGTGTAGCTACCTCGAAAGGTCATTATGGACTCCGGCTCTATTCTCTTACACTTGTTTGCTCTCTTTCTTACTGGTTGTACTCTTCCCGTACTTCCAAACTTATACTAGTATACGTACATAACTTCCATACTAATTCTGGCCTCCAATCTTTGGAGTTACTTACATCGAACAGTTTAAGGCCATTTCCGGCTCTCACAATCTGGTTCCGGTGGAATGCGTCCACGAACCCGTAAAACAATTTAACTAGACTTGGGCCTTGCATCCCCGTGACCCTGTCACGTAGCAGGACTACTACCAACTGATCCCAATCCATTTTAGGTTATGGGGCAACCCGTAATAGGTCCTCAACCCGACCCACCGTCGCACTTAACTCTTACCCTTAGTCTGAATTAAGTCTTATTGCCGAGAAGGCCTTATATACCTAAGGTCTCGGTGGTTATCAATATTCTTAGGCTCACATTTTCCATGCTCCAAGCCTACCTTATCAGTCCCCAGCTTCGTTATGTAATAGGTTACTATTTTAAATAACCTTGGAAAAAGGTATTGGGTTGGGGTAATTGCGGACGACACTAGGAAATGGTTGAAGAAGTGTCGTAAGGATATAAATGCAGGTAGTACGCATGAATGAAACTGTATGATCAAGAATCAAGATAGAAATAATTTGCTAATAATGAGCTTAAGGAAGGGTTATGACCAGAATGATAAAAGGTTATGTAAGTTGCAAGAGATATGATTATCCCAGGCTAGTGTAAAGGTCATTAGTGAATGATGGGCAGTAAGAGCACCTCGATGAAAGGTGTCAAAATCTGTACTGACGAGAAGGATAGCAGGAAAATACGGGGAGGTAAGAGACCCCAGGGAAACTTGAAATGAAAAGTAAAGGTAAGACGAGTAGACACTCGAACGATAAGAAATCTTGGCAAGCCATTGGATTATGTAATACCATGAATTGAGGTTGAACACCTGACTATAAGCTCTAGGAGCTGGGGTGTTATACCCCGTATTTCCAGAGTATGTACGTGAGGACGTACGTACAAAAGTTTAAGCCTTAATTAGGCAAAGGGCGAAATAGTGAACTTTCAACGGAAAATATTCGGAACCTTGCGAAGGAAAAATTTTGGTTACTACATTTAAATTTTTTGCGGATTTTTCCGAGAGATAAAATATTTTGGACCAACGAGAGGGCCACATGTGTCACCCTTAGGTGGCAAGGGTTGGACGAAATCTTGGGCAAAGATTGGCACGTTTTTTCCATGTAAAATGCCATAAACCTTTGGTCAATGTTTGGTTAGATATTTGTGTGGTAGATGGATAAGGTGGGACCCACACACACTTGTCCAAATCTCCACCATCCACTTGCTTTGATCTTGGCCATTGAAGGTTCTATAAATACCCCTCAAGTGCAAGACTAAATCTTCATCCCTTAAACATTTTCCAAGTCTCAAAATCCCTCTCCCCCTCTTGAAAGCTCTCGTCCAAACTCCCCCTCCCCCTTTGTGAAGCCCTCACTAAACACCCCCTTCCTAGTTGTTCTTGTCGAAATACCCCCCCCCCCCCTTGGTTGAAAAATATTCTCCAAGTATTGTTATTATTCCAAAATACCTTAGCCCAAATACCTTGTAGTATTCCAAAGTTACCTCTATACTAAAAACCCGTAAAATACTACTATACTTCCTTTAGTCACTAAACGAAACCCTAGGGAAAATCTTCATAGTTGGTTGAAGTATTAAGTAGAAGTTGTGTAGAACTTCTAAGGGTTTCTTGGAGCAAATTGGAGCGTGCATAATAAGAGCTAAACGTTGTTCAGGATCGACATTTTAACTTGGATAATTTTGGGCTTACCGAGGTAAATATCTTTGTCCTTCAATTGTAATTGGAAATTACATATAGTAGTATAGAAATGAGTATAAGATATAGAAGGATATTAAAGAAGAGAATTGAACTGTACTTACATAGGAATTTGTATTCTGATGAGACTTGAGTAGTTGTGGTGAGGAAGTGCTGCCCAAATTTCCGTAGAAATAAGAACCTTCTGCTTAGAATATTCTACAGAGTAGTCTAGACGTTGATAGACGTATTTGACTATTATAGGTTGAAACTCTGCGCGCGACATATTCGACTTGGCAGGTGGATTTCGCCGAGGAGGTATGTGATTCTTCCTATCCTCTTGAGCATGATATTTTAAAAGAATATATATAGTACGGTAGACGTACGTGTGTTAACTGAACGTGGTTTTACCTCGATGTCTTTGACTTGAGTTTTAAATAATAAGAATCTTGAAGTATTTCAAAAGAATTAAGAATCGTTTTTGAAAGAAGAGTAATACTTGGTTTTAAAAGCTTAAGAGTTATACTAGCTTTATGGGAAGTTAGGTATAACGACTTAAGAGAGATAAAAGGAACGGTTTACTTAATTGTTTATGAAAGCCTTGTATTGATTTCGGAAATGAGAATAAGTATCGAACAAACCACTGCAGCGCTAATAAAGGAAAATGTATTGACTAATTAAGTATTATTAAAACCAGTAGAAACCTCCATCTGCATAGAAGCTAAGATAAGACAAAATTGTATTACATTTTCTAGATCATGGCTGCTTTAATAAGATTGTTATAAACAAGAATAACTACTCACACATAAGGTATATGCTACTCAATTGTTTTAAAAAGATATTACGTTATTTGATTAAGACTATGAACTATGAAATCTTTCGGAAGTAAAAGACTTGAGTATATTTTAATTAGGCAACTTGAACTTTTGGAAAAGAATGTTGTTACTTGATTTTAAAAAAAGAAAGTGTTTGTGATTTAAAAGAAAAGTATGGTATTATCTTAATCTGTCATAAAAGAGAGTTTAAATGTTATGGCCAATTTGATAACGAGTCCATGAGATGGACCGGGAATGTATTCCACCCGATTTGATACCGAGTCCATGGGATGAACCGGGAATGTATTCCACCCGATTTGATACCGAGTCCATGAGATGGACCGGGAATGTATTCCACACGTTTTGATACCGAGTCTATGGGATGGACCGGGAATGTATTCCACCCGATTTGATACCGAGTCCATGGGATGGACCGGGAATGTATTCCACCCGATTTGATACCGAGTCCATGGGATGGACCGGGAATGTATTCCACACGTTTTGATACCGAGTCCATGGGATGGACCGGGAATGTATTCCACCCGATTTGATACCGAGTCCATGAGATGGACCGGGAATGTATTCCATACGATCCGACACCGAGTCCATGAGATGGACCGGGAATGTGACCATGCGATTTCACCTCGAGTCCCATGGGATGGGCCGAGACATGTTATACGTATCACATGATTTATACCTAGACTGCCGGCAGTGAGGAAGGAGTTCCACGGGCATGAGGGATGACTTGAGGGCGTGAGTCCCTGACTTGACATGACTGCTTTTATGTTGTGAACTGTAGTTTGTTATCATACATGTCTCATGTTTTATTTTAGACTGTTATGATTTCGTTTACAGTATTTCCAGTTTCACATACTTGGTACCTGTTGTACTGACCTCCTTCGGGGGGCTGCGTTCATGCCGCAGGTAGAGGTACATCGGTTGATCCTCACTCTTAGGATCACAGTTCAGCGTATTGGGAAGCTCCGTTTTCTCCGGAGGCTTATCTTTTGGTATGTTTTCCCCGAGTTTGTAAGTTCTTGTACATTCAGGGGTATGGCGGGGCCCTGTCCCGTCATAGTTGTTGTAAAAATCTTAGAGGTCTGTAGTACTGTTGTGGGCAGGATTTGTAAAAGGGATGTAACTGTTCAAGTGTATATATATATGTGCTGTGCACTTTTCTCAGATAAACTGTTTCTCACTTCATATTGTTTCATGTCTTGTTTTATTTTCCGCTGGTTACTCTGATGTATGTCTACTTGGGTGCCCGGGTAAGGCACCAGTCACGGGCCCGGGTTCGGGTCGTGACAAAAGTGGTATCAGAGCAGTTAATCCTCGGAAAGTGTCTACAGACCGTGTCTAGTAGAGTCTTGATTATCGATGTGTTGTGCACCACATCTATAATCAGGAGGCTGCAGGACATTTAGGATTGGTTTCCATTCTTCTCATTCTGAGATCGTGCCTTAGAGCTGTGTTATAAGTTGGACCCCTCTGACGTATTTCGTTTTTACCAGTTATGCCTCGCGCAGAGCAACCCGGGCAGATGGGCAAGCGAGGAGCCGCTAGTAGGATCTGAGGAGTACGAGCGCAGAACCGGTCATTACACGAGATAGTGCTTGACGGCGAGTTTTGCGCGCCACCGGCCCAGCGAGTTTAGAGCGCAGCGGTCTGCTGAGACCACAAGACTGAGCCTCAGTCCACGGCTGGAGCGGAGGAGTTGGGTACAAAGATGGCGATTCGCCAAGATCGTGGCGAACATGAGGATAGGCTGGATCTGGCGATTCGATTCGATAGTACCCATGGTTCACCCGAGATCAGATAGTTTGAGGCTACGGGACTTTACGAGTTGTAGCCGCGCAGTTCTACGGTCGAGGCACGAGGATGATCCGCAGGAGTTCATCAAGCGATTCTGACGGATCATTAGAGTGATCAAGGCTTCGGAGACCGAGTCAGTGGTCTTAGGTTCGCATCGGCTGCGTGATCTGCGATCGTGGTTTTGATTCGTGGGAGCTGTCGGGAGAGTATGCACTTCCACCGTATGGGACCATTCTCGGGAATTTCTTGCACATTTCTTGCCTCGCAGATGAGAAGGGCTCGGGTGACAAATTTTTAGCGCTGAGGCGACCGGGTGTACGGTTCGGGAGTACAATGTGAGTTTGACTCATTAGCTTCGAGACGTCCCCATTAGTAGCGGCATGGAGGGCGAGTGCACCGCCACGCCACCGGGCTCGATGACTACTGCGAGGCTTGTTGGTGTAGCTCTTCAGGGCATGGACATTGCCGCGTGCGAGCTTATGCACTTGGATGTGAGGAGCGGAGGGTCGGCGGAATGGCCGAGATCAGCGAGAAGAGGGCAGACAACAGGTCCTTTGGTAACTTTCGAGCGGACCGCCTCAGAAGAGTTAGTTATGTACCTCGCCAAGATGCAGTGGTCCTCCGCGCCTTGGGGCGTTCGGGGTATTCGGAGGCTGGTCGAGCTCCGGGATTAGTTTCTGAGATATACATGGGTTCTAGCGGCAGGATTCATGTCCCCGGTGTGCACGATGTGGCGGCGTCATCGGGAATGTCGTATTTTTCGGTGCTTGTTTCACTGCGGCCGTCGAGGGCCATGTGACGAGGCGTGCTTATAGGAGAAGTGCAGGCGAATGACGCAGCCTAAGGTCGATGGCGGGGTTCATCGCCTACGGCTATGCGCCTGCAGCGTGCCTATGATTAGAGTGAAGCGGTAGATACAGGTATATTCTTACCCCTCTAGAGATTAGTATGCTTGATATGATGATCTTGATTAAGTGTTATGTTCAGATAGCATTGTGTTAATTGCGTTTAGAAGACAAGGTTAGTTAAAAAGGTAAGATTGGGGACAGGGAAATTGTAAGCCTTAGAATTTTATACGTGGAGACCTTAGAGGCGAGGCCATCTTGAGTAAAAGATTTTTTTTTTATGTTTAACCCTTATCGGAGTGCATAGTATACGTGAGATATATTTGTGTGATAAGTCCCTGAGTAGTGTGAAATGAAAGAGGGTAGTTGAGCTAAGGAGACCACTAGGTTTTCGTGACTTGATTAGTGAGATTGTTCCGGATCGGGAAAACAAGAGCTTGGCGCGATAAATGGGTCGGGTTGAGGCCAGATTGCGGGTCAACCCGCAGCGCGGTTTGAAGTAAGGAAAAATTGTGGTGGTCCCGCTTTGTGATAGGGTCACGAGGGTGTTAGGCCCAAGTTTAGTTAACCATCGTACGAGTTCGTGGATGCGTTCGACCAGTAGTCGGGCCGATGAGGTCAGCCCATCTTGTCTTTCAGTCAGAACTGTTTACTCGGCAGAGGGTTATGTGAGATGTTATATATCAGGAAGGTTGTAAGACTGCACGGGGTACCTACTTTTACTTTATGACAGGCAGTGGAGCCCAGTTTATGGCTATTTCTTTTTTTTGGAGGTTTTACCAGGCAAGGTTAGGAACTCAGGTGAGTCTCAGTATTGCATTCACCCTCGGGCCGGTGTTTTTGGATTTTCAGAGGTAGCTGTAAGGATTATTGCCTCTTGTTGAGCGAGTATTATAATAGCTACCATTTCAGTATTCGGATGTCACCTTATGAAGCCTTGTATGGGCGGTAGTGTAGGTTGCCAGTCGATTGGTTCGATGTCGGCAAGGTTCAGATAGTTGGTCCGTACTTGATCCAGCAGGATGTGGATATGTTCGGAAAAGTATCGGAGATCCATCCAGAGTGTTCCCAGTTAATGATGACCAAGTTGGAGGTAGTAACCCCGAGATTTTGGAAACTGAAGCAATAACAGAAGGGTGGTAAGTTTATTTAGGAAGTGTTCGAGTGTACGAGGAGGGTACGACGAGTAAGAGAATAGAAGTGATCATTACTTTTGTGAAGTAAAGGTGCGAAGGGAATGTCTTTTAGACCTTAGGTGGGAGCTTTTGTAATGCTATAGGTGATTCCTCCTGGACTTGGATTAAGTATTTGCGCGTGTGTTATTTTTGTGGCCAGGTGTGGCATTGACAACTTGTTTAAGTTAAGAGGGACTTTATCGTTATCCGTCTTGAGAAGGAACATTCGGGACGAATGTTTCTAAGGAGGGGAGAATGTTATACCCCGTATTTCCAGAGTATGTACATGAGGACGTACGTACAAAAGTTTAAGCCTTAATTAGGCAAAGGGCGAAATAGTGAACTTTCAACGGAAAATATTCGGAACCTTGTGAAGGAAAAATTTCGGTTACTACATTTAAAATTTTTGCGGATTTTTCCGAGAGATAAAATATTTTGGACCAACGAGAGGGTGACATGTGTCACCCTTAGGTGGCAAGGGTTGGACGAAATCTTGGGTAAAGATTGGCACGTTTTTTCCATGTAAAATGCCATAAACCTTTGGTCAATGTTTGGTTAGATATTTGTGTTGTAGATGGATAAGGTGGGACCCACACACACTTGTCCAAATATCCACCATCCACTTGCTTTGATCTTGGCCATTGAAGGTTCTATAAATACCCCTCAAGTGCAAGACTAAATCTTCATCCCTTAAACATTTTCCAAGTCTCAAAATCCCTCTCCCCCTCTTGAAAGCTCTCGTCCAAACTCCCTCCCGCTGTGAAGCCTCGGCGAAACACCCCCTTCCTAGTTTTTCTTGTCGAAATACCCCCCCCCCCCCCCCTTGGTTGAAAAATATTCTCCAAGTATTGTTATTATTCCAAAATACCTTAGCCCAAATACCTTGTAGTATTCCAAAGTTACCTCTATACTAAAAGCCCGGAAAATACTACTATACTTCCTTTAGTCACTAAACGAAACCCTAGGGAAAATCTTCATAGTTGGTTGAAGTATTAAGTAGAAGTTATGTAGAACTTCTAAGGGTTTCTTGGAGCAAATTGGAGCGTGCATAATAGGAGCTAAACGTTGTTCAGGATCGACATTTTAACTTGGATAATTTTGGGCTTACCGAGGTAAATATCTTTGTCCTTCAATTGTAATTGGAAATTACATATAGTAGTATAGAAATGAGTATAAGATATAGAAGGATATTAAAGAAGAGAATTGAACTGTACTTACATAGGACTGTATTTACAGTAGACTTGAGTAGTTGACGGGTAGGGAAGTGCTGCCCAAATTTCCGTAGAAATAAGAACCTTCTGCTTAGAATATTCTACAGAGTAGTCTAGACGTTGATAGACGTATTTGACTATTATAGGTTGAAACTCTGCGCGCGACATATTCGACTTGGCAGGTGGATTTCGCCGAGGAGGTATGTGATTCTTCCTATCCTCTTGAGCATGATATTTTAAAAGAATATATATAGTACGGTAGACGTACGTGTGTTAACTGAACGTGGTTTTACCTCGATGTCTTTGACTTGAGTTTTAAATAATAAGAATCTTGAAGTATTTCAAAAGAATTAAGAATCGTTTTTGAAAGAAGAGTAATACTTGGTTTTAAAAGCTTAAGAGTTATACTAGCTTTATGGGAAGTTAGGTATAACGACTTAAGAGAGATAAAAGGAACGGTTTACTTAATTGTTTATGAAAGCCTTGTATTGATTTCGGAAATGAGAATAAGTATCGAACAAACCACTGCAGCGCTAATAAAGGAAAATGTATTGACTAATTAAGTATTATTAAAACCAGTAGAAACCTCCATCTGCATAGAAGCTAAGATAAGACAAAATTGTATTACATTTTCTAGATCATGGCTGCTTTAATAAGATTGTTATAAAAAAGAATAACTACTCACACATAAGGTATATGCTACTCAATTGTTTTAAAAAGAGATTACGTTATTTGATTAAGACTATGAACTATGAAATCTTTCGGAAGTAAAAGACTTGAGTATATTTTAATTAGGCAACTTGAACTTTTGGAAAAAAATGTTGTTACTTGATTTTAAAAAAAGAAAGTGTTTGTGATTTAAAAGAAAAGTATGGTATTATCTTAATCTGTCTTAAAAAGAGTTTAAATGTTATGGCCAATTTGATACCGAGTCCATGGGATGGACCGGGAATGTATTCCACCCGATTTGATACCGAGTCCATGGGATGGACCGGGAATGTATTCCACCCGATTTGATACCGAGTCCATGAGATGGACCGGGAATGTATTCCACACGTTTTGATACCGAGTCCATGGGATGGACCGGGAATGTATTCCACCCGATTTGATACCGAGTCCATGGGATGGACCGGGAATGTATTCCACACGTTTTGATACCGAGTCCATGGGATGGACCGGGAATGTATTCCACCCGATTTGATACCGAGTCCATGAGATGGACCGGGAATGTATTCCATACGATCCGGCACCGAGTCCATGAGATGGACCGGGAATGTGACCATGCGATTCCACCTCGAGTCCCATGGGATGGGCCGAGACATGTTATACGTATCACACGATTTATACCTAGACTGCCGGCAGTGAGGAAGGAGTTCCACAGGCATCAGGGATGACTTGAGGGCGTGAGTCCCTGACTTGACTGCTTTTATGTTGTGAATTGTAGTTTGTTATCATACATGTCTCCTGTTTTATTTTAGACTGTTATGATTTCGTTCTGATATTTCCGATTTCACATACTTGGTACTGTTGTCCGACCTCGCCCGGGCTGCGTTCATGCCGCAGGTAGAGGTACATCGGTTGATCCTCACTCTTAGGATCACAGTTCAGCGTATTGGGAAGCTCCGTTTTCTCCGGAGGCTTATCTTTTGGTATGTTTTCCCCGAGTTTGTAAGTTCTTGTACATTCAGGGGTATGGCGGGGCCCTGTCCCGTCATAGTTGTTGTAAAAATCTTAGAGGTCTGTAGTACTGTTGTGGGCAGGATTTGTAAAAGGGATGTAACTGTTCAAGTGTATATATATATATGCCGACAGGCAGCTTTTCTCAGATAAACTGTTTCTCACTTCATATTGTTTCATGTCTTGTTTTATTTTCCGCTGGTTACTCTGATGTATGTCTACTTGGGTGCCCGGGTAAGGCACCAGTCACGGGCCCGGGTTCGGGTCGTGACATGGGGAGAATAATAGGATTACTACTTGACGAGGTCAAGGAAATCTCCCCCCTAAATTGTGATTGACACGAAGTCTTAGCCATGAGACAAGCAAATGAATCGAATCTAAGTATAGTGACCAGGTTTGGTTGCAACAGAGAAATGGAAACAAGAGTCATAATTAAGATTATGTCCCCAACTATTTCGGAAGTATGAGACAGACTTCCAGTTATTGAAAGATAAGCTGACTACGACTACAGTTCTAACCCCTCCTGAGGCCTGAGGGACTAGAGGGTTAGGTTATTATGGTAACGCTTTGAGTGTTTGGCTGGGTCGTGTGCGGATGCAACCCGATAAGGTAACAACCTATATTTCCCGGCAGCTATGGGAGCATGCTAGTGGAGCTCAGATTCGAGAGGTTGCCGAGTCTTCCCTCTGTCACGACCCGACCCCGGATCCGTGACCGGTGCCTTTACCCGGGCACCCTCGTGACACAACATCAGAGAAAACCAGCGGAAATAAACTCAAGGTAAAACAACCATAATAGTATAAACAGTCTAGCCCAAAATGGCTACCCTAAAAGTATATCAAATCGAACAGCTATATCCTTAAACAACCCAAGTTATGACAAGACTACAGGCCTCTAAGAATAAGTAACACTATGACGGGACAGGGCCCCGTCATGCCCCTGAATGTACAAAATATCACAACACCGGGGAGAACCATACCAAAAGTCGAGCTTCCGAAGAAATGGAGCTCCTGACACCTGAATAAGAGATCCTAGGAATGAGGATCTACCACCTGCTTTCCTTTACCTGCGGCATGAACGCAGCCCCCGAGGAAGGGGGTCAGTACACAACGTACCAAGTATGTAAAACTGGAAAATACTGTAGTAATATCACAAGTCAAAAATAAGCTGGAGTCATAGATAAAAATCAATTTCCTTGCACTGTGCCTTACTAACAATGAGAGTAACGATTATAAAACTTATAGCATAAAAATAGGAGGCTCACGATCAAAACAGGGTACCTCGCCCGTAGTATCGTTAAGCAGTCCTACTCCTGGGACTATTTCACCCGCATGGGTCCTGTGGACCCGCATGAGGTCATCCGCCGTCGTGGGACTATTTCACCCGCATGGGACTATTTCACCCGCATGGATCCTGTGGACCCGCATGAGTACCATCGCGTACTCGCGTGGGACTATTTCACCCGCATGGATCACGTGGTGGGATCCGCATGAGTGCAAGCGCCACACTCGCATCATGGGTAGCAAATCCATGGCATAGATAATAACCCGGGGTTTACCCCGTAATAATACAAATATATAACATAGCTCATCCGGCTATCATACATAACATAAGCACTACCGGCCTATCATATCATACATAAGCACTACCGGCCTATCATATCACAACATAAGCACTACCGGCCTATCATATCACAACATAAGCACTACCGGCCTATCATATCATAAGCAAGTTAAGAAATCCCCTAACTTCTTATTAACATTATTAATATATCCTCTCATTTTAGTATCCTAAGGCACTAACATGTCTTTTAATAGAAAATCCGGGAATTCAACCCAAGTACCATGTACTTCTAGCTTTTTAAGAAAAAAACTCTTTTTATACAAAGATTCCAAGATACTAATCACCATAGTATCAAGTTATGATTTCTTTTCAAGACAAGTCACATTTCCTTTTTAGAAATATAATAGGCTTCTAAATCAAGTGACTCCATTTCCTTTAAAACCTTAGGCAACCAATGCCTAAAAGATCAATTCCCCTTTCTTAGTTTCAAATCCTTTACCCGTACTTGTTTTAATTAGAGTACCCCTTTCTTTGTGAACCTTTCAAATAAACTAATATAACCAACTCCCCATAAAGTCATTATATTAGTGTTATCCCTTTGTCAAAACATTTTCCCTCAAACCAAAGGACTTATACTTTTGAAATGAAACAAGTATCATATACTTTTAGAACAAGTGTAGATTATCAAATTTTGTACGTATACCGTACTACATAGATACAACTATTCATGCTCAAGAGATAGGAAAGCTCTACATACCTCCTTGGTCCATCCGCTTGCTAAGTCTGACTACCGCAGGTAATATGTCAACCTATAATAACCATAGTGTGCTTATTAACCTCTAATTTCAATGTAGAAATTCCAAATTCAAGTTATCAATTTCCTAAGGAAAATTGGGCAGCATTTCCTTTGTTTCTACTCACTTTGCCACCTTTTCAAAGGCCGATTTTTCACATTCAAACGCCTTATTAAGGCCCAACAACCAAACCAACACAAAGGGGATTACACACCTAATCTTGGGTGTGTAAAATTCTGCCCCATAAGTCATAATAGTACACTTTAACAATTCTTAAGGTGGTTTTTAGGCTACAACATGCTCATAATATTTCTTTAGCCAAATCCTTCATATTCAACTCACATTTTTAGCATGCAATGACTCTAAGAGCATTATTTACCACCATAAGTATTTTCTTCTTAACATGCAACTCTTTAAACTAATAATAGAGGAAGAATCATTACCTTAGAGCTTTAGCCAAATTTTATCCAACAATTTGCTAGCCTTTCTACCAAGAATACCACCACCACCATCTTCACAAGCTAGCCACAAGCTTCCTTCTTGTCTTTTAATTTTTCAGATTTTTCTTAAGGCTAGAATCCTCTTGGATTTTTAGAGAGAAGGAGGAGCTTGAAATACTTAGAGAGAAGGAAGAGGTTTTTCAAAGAGAGAGATGACAAATGACCAAGTCTTTAAGACTTGGTCAATATATTGCATGTAAAAATCAGATGGGGGACACTTGTCCCCACTCGTGCCCTTTCAAAATAAAAATCTGACTTTTCCTAAGTTTTTCCGCGATTTCCGCCTCGGCGCGCGCCACGCTTCCGGCGCGTGGCCACAACTCTGCGAACCCTTGGATCTTGGCGCGCGGCCTGCTTCCCGCGCGCGCTGAAACTTCAGCGACCCCTCGATGCCGGCCGCGGCCTACAATCACGCGCCTTGGCGCGCGCCCGCCTCCGTGGCCATGGCGCTGAGACCCCTGACCGCGGTCCAGGCCCGAACCATAGGGTATAACATTCTCCCCCCCTTAGAAACATTCGTCCCGAATGTTCCCTCTAGGCTTACTCTACTCAAATTACAATATCGGCATAGACTCAAATAAAGGCGCTTAACACGGCCACAACAAAACTCAAGCATAAATACTAAATTTAAAGACCAACAATTTAGAACGTGGGTTACCTGGAGGTATAGGGAATAAGTGAGGATATTTCTTCTTCATCTCATCCTCCGTTTCCCACGTCATTTCCTCCCTGTTCATATTCCGCCATAGGACCTTGACGGAAGCCACGTCTTTCGTCCGAAGTCGTCTAACCTGACGATCGAGTATCGCTATGGGACTCTCCTCATACGATAACTCATCTGTCACTTGGACATTCTGAATCGGGTGCACTCTAGATGGATCTCCAATACATTTCCGCAACATGGACACATGGAAGACTGGATGTACCGCCTCCAAATCGGACGGCAGCTCTAACTCATAGGCAACCCTGCCTACCCTGCGGACAATCCGATACGGCCCAATGTACCTTGGGCTAAGTTTCCCCTTCTTTCCAAATCTCATCACGCCCTTCATGGGCGATACCTTTAGAAAAACCCAATCACCTAACTCAAATTCCAAGTGTCGACGCCGATGATCTGCATACGACTTCTGCCGACTCTGAGCTGCCAACAACCGCTCCTGGATAAGCTTCACCTTATCCACTGCCTGCTGAACTAAGTCTGGCCCGACCAACTGAACTTCTCCCACCTCGAACCAGCCTATAGGTGACCTGCACTTCCTCCCGTATAAGGCTTCATAAGGCGCCATCTGAATCCCGGAATGGTAGCTGTTGTTGTAAGCAAACTCCACAAGAGGCAAATGATCCTCCCAGCTACCCCTGAAATCAATAACACAAGCCCGCAGCATATCCTCAAGTGTCTGGATAGTGCGCTCGGCCTGTCCGTCGGTCTGAGGATGAAACGCCGTACTGAGACTCACCCGTGTCCCTAATCCCTTCTGAAAGGACCTCCAAAATTTAGCCGAGAACTGGGCTCCTCTATCTGATATAATCGACACCGGGACTCCGTGCAGTCTCACAATCTCTCTAATATATAATCTGGCATAGTCCTCAGCTGAGAACGTCGTTCTGACCGGAAGAAAATGGGCTGATTTCGTCAGCCTGTCGACAATCACCCAAATGGAATCATGCTTCCTCTGAGTGGTAGGTAGCCCTGTAATAAAATCCATATTTATCACCTCCCACTTCCAAGTCGGAATATCAATATCTCGCAGCGACCCACCGCTTCTGGTGCTCAATCTTAACCTGCTGACAATTCGGGCACTGTGCCACGAACTCCGCAACGTCCCTCTTTAGGCCATCCCACCAATACATGCATCTGAGGTCACGATACATTTTAGTCGATCCCGGATGAATAGAATAACGAGAACTGTGTGCCTCCCTCAGAATCTGCTGACGAAGTCCTGTCACATCGGGAACACACAACCGGCCCTCGAATCTTAGCACCTCATCAGGCGCTACCTCAAACAGACTCCTCTCTTTCTGAACAGCGGCATCTCTGTACCGTACCAAAATCGGATCCTCATACTGTCGCCTCTTCACCTCCTCGACGATGGAAGACTCGGCAACCTCTCGAACCCGAATTCCGTCACTAACAGAATCAACCAAACGAACCCCAAGGCTCGCTAGCTGATGTAACTCTCGGACCATATCCCTTTTCTCTGGCTGAACAACAGACAGACTACCCATCGATCTGCGACTAAGGGCATCTGCAACTACATTGGCCTTCCCTGGGTGGTACAGAATATCAACATCGTAATCCTTAAGTAGCTCCAACCACCGTCTCTGCCGCAAGTTCAGCTCCCTCTGGCTGAAGATGTACTGGAGACTCTTGTGGTCTGTGTAAATGTCCACGTGAACTCCATATAAATAATGTCTCGGATCTTGAGGCATGAATCACGGTACCAACTCAAAGTCATGTGTGGGATAGTTCTTTTCATGCTTCCTAAGCTGTCGAGATGCATAAGCTATAACCTTGCCGTGCTGCATCAGCACGCACCCAAGCCCGACACCTGACGCGTCACAATAAACCACATATCCATCTAAACCTTCTGGAAGAGTAAGAACTGGGGCGGTCGTCAACCTCTCTTTTAGCAACTGGAAACTTTCCTCACAAGTATCCGTCCACCGGAACATAGCTGCCTTCTGAGTCAGCTTAGTCAAAGGTGCTGAAATAGAAGCAAACCTTTCCACAAACCTCCGATAATAGCCTGCAAGGCCCAAAGCCGCACCTCCGTCGGTGTAGTGGGTCTGGGGCTAGTCTTGACTGCCTCAATCTTAGCTGTATCAACCCGAATACCATCGGCCCTGATAACATGCCCTAAGAAAGCCACTGAAGCTAACCAGAACTCGCATTTCGAGAACTTGGCATACAACTGCCGGTCTCGGAGGACTCCCAATACCGTCCTCAAATGATCTGTATGCTCCTGCGTGCGCGAATACACCAAGATATCATCAATAAACACTATAACGAACATATCCAAGAATGGCACGAACACCCTATTCATCAAATCCATGAATCTTGCTGGGCGTTGGTCAACGAAAGACATCACCGAACTCATAGTGCCCATACCGGTCCCGAATGCGATCTTTGGGATGTCTATCTCTCTAACTACTGATGATAACGGACGCAGTCTATCTTGGAAAAACACTTTGCACCCCGCAATGGTCAAACAAATCGTCAATCCCGGGAGGATACATTCTTGATAGTAACCTTGTTCACCGTAATCAATACATACGCAGCGTCCCATCCTTCTTCTTTACAAACAACATGGCGCCCTGAGGAGAAACACAGCCTAATAAAGCCTTTCTCCAAAGAAATCTTTCGATTGATCCTTCATTCCTTCAACTCGGCGGTGCCATCTGTATGGCGGAATAGATATCGGTCGAGTGTGCGGTGCCAAATCGATGCAAAACTCAATCTCCTCTCGGGAGGATACGGAAGCTCGTGCGGGAATACGTCGGAAACTCTCTAACAACCGGGCGATGAAGGTCGGTATCTCACCTCAATATCGAATACGAACCAAATGGTAGATATACCCTTCCGTACCATCTTCCAGCCTTGAGGTATGAAATAAACCTACCACCGGCGTCGGTATTCCTTCCACTCGATAACCGGCTCACCAGAAGCGGAACCGAACTAACCTCTCTGCGGTCCACATTGGCATAGCAAGACGCCAGCGACCCATACCCATAATCACATCGAAGTCGTCATATACAACTCTATCAAGTCGGCTAGAGTCGGCGACCATCTATAGTCACCGGCAAGCCTTATATACGCTCGGCTACCACCGAAGCACCTACGGCGTAGCCACCTCAAAGTATTCTATGGACTGGGCTCTATCCTATTCTACCAAAGAATATGAGGAGATATATAGGACAAGGTAGAACACGGATCTATCAAAGCATAAACATCACAACAAGAGACCAACAATGTACTGTGGCGACATCGGTGGCGCCTCGCAGTCTGGCGGTGGACATAGCATAAATGCGGTTCGAGGACCGAACTGGAACCCTGCCACGACCCTGCGCGACCTGTTGGCGTGAACACCACGCCTCGGGCGCCCAACCGAAGATGAAGACCCGGCAAGCCCGAACGTCGGTGAGCCATGGCACTCCGCCGCCTGCGGACAATCTCTCTTCAAATGGCCTGCGCCACAAGAGTAACAAGCTCACGGAGAATACGACACCTCCCATAATGGCAATCACCACATCGACCACCGAGGCATAGGGCCTCATCGGCGGAACTCTGGTCCTCCGAAACCCAAGCCACGGAACCTGTCCCGCTCCTGAATACTCATGCGTCCGAAGATGGTGGAGGCGCCTGGGCCGGGTGGTGCAAATCTGGTCTCTTCTTTGGGGTTGTCTACCACTAAAACTACGGAGGACCTGCTGTCACGGCCTCTTCTGGCGATACTGTCGATTCGTCGGCCCCTGCGTTCCTCACACCCAAGTGCATGTGCCTGCATGCGGGCAATGTCCATGCCCGGCTGAAGAGCCACCCCCGTGCAACTCTCGGCCAAGTGATCATCGAGTCCTGTGACATAGCGGTGCACCCTGTCCTCCATGTCTGCTACCAAAGCGGGCACATACCTAGCCAATGAATCAAACTCCATGTTGTATTCCCGGACCGTCCGCCCATTCTGTCTCAGCGTCAAAAATCTATCGGCCCGAGCCCTCCTCATCTGCGGAGGCAAAAATGGCCAAATGCGCCTCGAGAACTCGTCCCCAAGCAGTGGAGCGCATGCTCCCAGGACAGTTCCATGAATCATACGATCCAAGCTGCAGTGTCCCGCAGCCGATGTGAACCTAGTACCACCGACTCGGTCTCCGAAGCCCCGATCACCCTCATGATCCGCTGCAACTGTCGGATGAACTCCTGAGGATCATCCTCAGGCCTCGACCCATAAAACTCAGGTGGGCTGCAACTCAAAAAGTCCCTCAGTCTCAAGCTAGCAGCTCTGTCTTTGAACTACAATCTGGCCGAGCTGCGGTCTCGACTATCCTCGTATGCGGCCTGATCACGGCTAATCGGGCCATCTCCTTGTAGCCCATATCCTCGGCCCCATTTCTGGGTGGAGGCTCGGGTACGCGGTCTCGATGGCATTCTGCTGCCTCGGACTCTTGGGGTTGGCGGCGTGGTAGAACTTCGCCGTCCAAACACCACATCCGTAAGGGTGGGCACGTGCCTGGTAACCTCGGTGCCGTACTAGTAGTTCCCTCCGCCTTGCCGCCATACGGGCGCGGTCGCGCTGCGTGAGGCATAAGCGATACACACAAAGTTTACGTCGGAGGAAATTCAACCTATAACACGGCTCTGTGCACGATCTTAGAGTGAAAGAAATGAAACCAATCCTAAATATCCAGTAGCCTCTTGATTATAGATGTGGTGCACAACACTGCGATAATCAAGACTCTACTAGATCGACTGTAGACCCGCCAGGATTAAGCGCTCACGATACCACTTTTGTCACGACCCGACCGGATCCGTGGCCGGTGCCTTGACCGGGCACCGCCGTGACACAACATCGGAGAAAACCAGTGAAATAAACTCAAGGTAAAACAACCATAATAGTATAAATGATCTAGCCCAAAATGGCTACCCCAAAGTACATCAAATCGAATGACTATATCCTTAAACA
This sequence comes from Przewalskia tangutica, assembly GCA_029844215.1. Taxonomy (NCBI): domain Eukaryota; kingdom Viridiplantae; phylum Streptophyta; class Magnoliopsida; order Solanales; family Solanaceae; genus Przewalskia; species Przewalskia tangutica. The sequence continues at coordinate 39,758,280 of CM056733.1, forward strand.
ACCCAAGTTATGACAAGACTACAGGCCTCACAGAATAAGTAACACTATGACGGGACAGGACCGCCATGCCACGAATGTACAAAATATCACAACACCGGGAGAACCGTACCAAAAGTCGAGCTTAGAAGAAATGGAGCTCACGACACTGAATAAGAGATCCTAGGAATGAGGATCTACCACCCTTTCCTTTACTGCGGCATGAGCGCGGCCCAGGAAGGGTCGATGTAACGTACCAAGTATGTAAGCGGAAAATCGTAGTAATATCACAAGTCAAAAATAAGCCGAGTCATAGATAAAAATCAATTTCCTTGACCGTGCCTTACTAACAATGAGAGTAACGATTATAAAACTTATAGCATAAAAATAGGAGGCTCGCGATCAAAGCAGGTACCTCGCGTAGTATCGTTAGCGCCCTACTACTCCTGGGACTATTTCACCCGCATGAGTCCTGTGGACCCGCATGAGGTCATCCGCCTCGTCATGGGACTATTTCACCCGTATGGGACTATTTCACCCGCATGGATCCTGTGGACCCGCATGAGTACCATCGCCGTACTCGCATGGGACTATTTCACCCGCGTGGATCACGCGTCGGATCCGCATGAGTGCAAGCGCCGCACTTGCATCATGGGTAGCAAATCCATGGCATAGATAATAACCCGGGGTTTACCCCGTAATAATACAAATATATAACATAGCTCATCCGGCTATCATACATAACATAAGCACTACCGGCCTATCATATCATACATAAGCACTACCGGCCTATCATATCACAACATAAGCACTACCGGCCTATCATATCACAACATAAGCACTATCGGCCTATCATATCATAAGCAAGTTAAGAAATCCCCTAACTTCTTATTAACATTATTAATATATCCTCTCATTTTAGTATCCTAAGGCACTAACATGTCTTTTAATAGAAAATCAGAATTCAACCCAAGTATGTACTTCTAGCTTTTTAAGAAAAAACTCTTTTTATACAAAGATTCCAAGATACTAATCACCATAGTATCAAGTTATGATTTCTTTTCAAGACAAGTCACATTTCCTTTTTAGAAATATAATAGGCTTCTAAATCAAGTGACTCCATTTCCTTTAAAACCTTAGGCAACCAATGCCTAAAAGATCAATTCCCCTTTCTTAGTTTCAAATCCTTTACCCGTACTTGTTTTAATTAGAGTACCCCTTTCTTTGTGAACCTTTCAAATAAACTAATATAACCAACTCCCCATAAAGTCATTATATTAGTGTTATCCCTTTGTCAAAACATTTTCCCTCAAACCAAAGGACTTATACTTTTGAAATGAAACAAATATCATATACTTTTAGAACAAGTGTAGATTATCAAATCTTGTACGTGTCACGACCCGAACTCGGGCCCGTGACTGGTGCCTTACCCCGGGCACCCTAGTGATACAATCATCAGAGTAATCAGCGGAATATAAAACAAGACATGACATAATATGAAATATGAAACAGTTCATCTGAGAAAACTTGCCTTTCGGCATAAATATATATAACAACTAGAACAGTTACATCCTTTTTACAACTCTTCCCACAATGTTACGCACTTAAGAATGATATGACAACAATGGCGGACAGTGGCCCGCCATACCACGAATGTAAGTACCTACAACGACAGGACTATACCACCGATAAGCCTCGGAGAAACGGAGCTTCCCAAACGCTGAATCGTGACCCTAAGAGCGAGGATCAACGATCGTGTACCTCTACTCGCGATGAACGCAGCCCGAAGGAGGTCGATAACAGTACCAAGTATGTGAACGAAAATACGTAAATGAAATCATAGTAGTCTATATAAAGCGGAGACATGTATGATAACCAAACTACGACCACAATAAATAAGCACATGTCAAGTCGAGGACTCACGCCTCAAAGTCATTACTCAAATACAACTATGGGTCTCACGCCCACAACATCAATCATGCGTGGAATACCTTCCTCACCGCCAGCCTCATGATATAAAAGCACCAAGGAGTACACATGAACACGAGTCCCACGTGTCATAATAAAACCGTGACGGTAAATGCGAAGGCATAGCCGACTACTAGCACCTACGCACCAACAAGGTCATAAAGCGTATCATGAGATTTGTCTAGACCGCCACATGATCGGCCGCCACTCGCCCGCGAGATCTAATGTGCGCGTCTAGTCCTGGAACTTCCCGCAGCTCCGCATAGGCCACTCACATAGGCCCGCATGAGGTATTCCTCGCATCGAGGGTAGCTACTCCCCGGCATCGTCCTAGACTCGCAGTCCGCATGGCCACATAGACCGCATAAGGTATAACCCCGCACACTAACCTGGAACTCTCGTAGCTCCGCATAGATCCCCTGGATCCGCATGAGGTATTCTCGAATCATGGTCCCAGACCGCCTGAGTCTACCCCGCATCGGAGGGAAGCTTAACCCCCGGTATCATGTCAAGAGGTGAGTGATATAATACTAACATAACAGCTTATCGTTAAACAACATAAGCACAACAAAGGGAAACCCCCTTACACAAACATCACAAGATACTAACACACGTAACATCCTAACATGTTTACTTATCAAATCAACAAGAAAGTATTACAAGGCTATCACAAACCAACACAATCAAGTTATTCACACAAGGTACTTTCTACTTTATGTTAACAAGTTCGGGTTTTTATCCCCAAAGTACTTCATACATTAACTCTTTAAAAGATTCGTTTCTTTTACAAAAGTCACACAATACCCGTAGTATAAAAATAGAGTGACTATCTCTTTAAGTAAACCAAAACACTTCCCTTTGTAAAATCAAGTAACAACATCATTTTCCAAACGTTCAAGTTTGCCTAATTTCAAATGCTCAAGTTTCTCATTTTCGAAAGGTTTCGTAGTTCATAGTCTTAATCACTTAATAATATAATTCTCTTTTAAAACCATTTGAGAAACATATGCCTTATGTGTGAGTAGGTTATTCTTGTTCATACAATCTTATTAAAGCAGCCATGATCTAGGAAATGTAACATCATTTTGTCTCATCTTAGCTTCTATGCAGATGGAGGTTTCTACTGGTTTTAATAATACCTTATTAGTCAACACATTTCCCTTTATTAACGCTGCAGTGGTTTGTTCGATACTTATTCTGATTTCCGAAATCAGTAAAACATTATTCCCTTTAAAAAAACCAAGTACTCATTACTCACGAATGAGGTTTCACACAAAATTCATATTAATTTATTTAAGTCAAGTCTCTTATCTCTTAAGATCAAGTCTCTTAACTTCTAAAATTAATAAACCATTCTTTTTTACTTCTCTTAAGTCGTTATACCTAACTTCCCATAAAGCTAGTATAACTCTTAAGCTTTTAAAACCAAGTGTTACTCTTCTTTCAAAAAGGTTTCTTAATTCTTTTGAAATGCTTCAAGATTCTTATTATTCAGGCTTAAGTCAAAAGACATTGCCGTACAACTACGTTCAGTTAACACACGTACGTCTACCGTACTATATATATATATTCTTTTAAAATATCATGCTCAAGAGGATAGGAAGAATCATATACCTCGCGACGATTATCGACTAGCAGCAAAACGCTTCACCGCTATAACCCTTAGCCTTGTCCACCTTTCCAAAGAGAATACGCCACTCGCGGCTTCAACCTATAACGGTTATAAAAGTCTATCAATGTCTAGACTACTCTGTAGAACATTCTAAGCAGAGGCTTCACTATTCTACTGAAAATCGGGCAGCACTTCCCTACCCGTTAAGCTACACAAGTCTACTGTAAATTCAGTCCTATGTAAGTACAGTTTTAATCTTCTTCTTTAATATTCTTCTGATGTGATTTCAGTTCAAGTCTTTTCTGTAATATCCTTCTATTACAGTTCAATTCTCTTCTATGAATCTTATATTCATTTCTATACAACTACAGTATGTAATTTCCAATTACAATAGAAGGTCAAGAGTATTTACCTCGATAAGCCCAAAATTATCCAAGTTTAAATGTCGATCCTGAGCAACGTTTAGCTCCTACTCTGGGTGCTCCAACCCGCTCCAAACAACCCTTAGAAGTTCTACGCAACTTCTTCTTAATACTTCAACCGGCTATGAAGATTTTCCTTAGGGTTGTGTTTTGTGACTGAAGGGAAGTATAATAGTATTTCTGGGCTTTTCGTATAGGGGTAACCTTGGAATACTACATGGTATTTGGGCCAAGGTATTTTGGAATAGTAATAATACTTGGAGAATACTTTTCTACCAAGGGGGGGTATTTATACGAGACAACACAAGAGAGGGGGGAGGTTTTGTGTCTCGGCCAAGGACCTCTCAAAGGGGGGAGGGGTGCTCTTTTGGACGAGAGCTTCTACACGAGGGGGGGAGGATTTTCAAAACTTGAAATCTCTAAGTTTGGATGAAGAAGTCTTCAACTAAGGGGGGTATTTATAGGCCAACCAATGGCTAAGATCAAGACAAGTGGTAGGCAAGTGTAAGGTCAAGATTTGGACAAGTGTTTGTGGGTCCCACTTGCTCATCAACTACACAAAATATCTACAAAATATCCTACCTAACCCTTGACCAAGGAAAGGCAAAAACCGTGCCAAGACTCCCCTAGCTGTGCATCCACTTGAGGGCCAAGTGTCGCCCTCTCGTCGGTCCAAAATATTTCATCTCTCGGAAAAATCCGCAAAAATTATTAATGACATAGCCGTATTTTTCCTTCTCAAAGTTTGGAAAACGTTTAGTCGGAAACGATTCTTTCGTGTGTTGTGCACAAAATTTTGGTCCTTGCCTAACTTAAGGCTTAAACTTTGACGCACGTCCTCACGCACATACTGAAAATACGGTATAACATTCTCCTCCTTAGAAACATTCGTCGAATGTTCCTCCTAAGTCTCAAAACAACCATGCGCATAGTCTTCACTGCATTTACTTACGAAAACAATCATGCCACACTGCCACAATACAACACGCGCAAACACTTACATCCAAGTCCACGAGGAATCACTCCCATCACAACAAAAGCTCTCACCCGAGGTCTAAAATATACTCCCTTCGCACCTTCACTTTACAAAAGAAATGATCACAACTATGTTCTTAACACATGCTTGCTTCTTCCTTACTGTCAGACACTTCTCGTACACTCGAACTCTTCCTCATAACTTACCACACTTCATATCGCCTTTCCAAAATCTGCAGGTTACTATCTCCAACTTGGTCATCATTAATCGAATACTGGATGGATCTCCGATACTTTCCGACCATAGCAACATGAAAGACCGGACGTCGCTTCCTAAGTCGGATGGCAATGCTATCTTATAGGCAACCTGGCCTATTCTTCACATGATCTGAATCGCCCAAAGTAACTCGGGCTAAGTTTCCTCTGTTTCCCAAACTCGTCACACCCTTTCCGGGGTGGTACCTTCAAGAAGACTCCACCACAACTCAACTCCAATCGCCGCCGATTGTCCGCACGACTTCGTTGACTCGAGCCGCCAATAACCTCTTACGGATAAGCTTCACCCTATCCATATCCTGCCGAGACAAGTATGAACCAACTATCTGAACTTTGCCAACATCGAACCAATCGACCGGCAACTTACACTTCCGCCCCTACGAGCTTCGTAAGGCGATATCCGAATACTAAAATGCTAGTTATAAAAACACTCCTCAACAGAGGCAACAATCCTCACACTACCACAAATCCAAACACCGCCCGAGGTGAATGTGATACTGAGACTCACCTGAGTTCCTAACCCTGCCTGGTAAAACTTCCAAAAAAAAGAAATAGCCATAACCTGGGCTCCACTGCCTGTCATAAGGTGAAAGTAGGCACCTCGTGCAACCTTACAACCTTCCTGATATAACATCTCGCATAACCCTCTGCCGAGTAAACTGTCCTGACTGAAAGACAAGAGGATCGACCTCATCGGCCCGACCATCGGGCGAACGCATCCCGAACTCGTCGCTGGTTTACTAAACTTGGGCCTAACGCCCCCGTGATCCTATCACAAAGCGGGACCACCACAAACTGACCCCACCACAAAACAGGTCGCGGGTTGACCCGCGATTGGTCCTCAACCCGACCCGCTATCGTGCCAAACTCTTGTTCCCCGATCCGGAACAATCTCACAATCAAGTCATGAAAAACCTAGTGGTCTTCTTAGCTCAACTACCCTCTTTCATTTCATACCACTCAGGGATTTATCACCCAAACATATCTCACGTGCACTATGCACTCCGATGAGGGTCAAACATAAAATACCTCTTTTACTCGAGATGGCCTTACCTCTAAGGTCTCCACGTATAAAACTCTAAGGCTCACACTTTCCCTTATCCCCAATCTTACCTTTCTAACTAACCATGGTTTCTAATCACAATTTACACAATGTTATCTGAACGTAACACTTAAGATATACTTATCTTATCACACACACTAATCTCTAGAGGGTCAAGGATATACTGGTATCTATTGCTTCACTCCCCTTTTGTCGTTCTAATCAACTCTGCCCTGTTGGGCGCATAGCTAGGGAAGATGGTGAACTAGCCACTGATCCCGAAGGCTGAGTCTCTACATCCGCGCCACTGCCTGGACAATTTCTCGCAAAATGGCCTGTGCCGCAAGCAAAACAAGTGTCGAAGCACGACATTCCCACAATGACACCTACCACAACGCCACACCGGGGTGGGTGGCCTCTCAGCTAACACCCTTTCCTCTCTCGAATCGACCGCAATCGACGGTAGGTTGAGTCCTCCTACTAGGACATACTTTCGACATACGGCTCGACGCAGGTAAAATGAGTACCAACAAAAAGACGACATTCCCTGGGATGACGTCTGCCACCCTGGGAATACTGAGGGAAAAACTGAATCCGGCTGGCTGGAACCTACGTGTATTTGCGAACCAGCCAGCTCGAGCTCGACCAACTCCTGCATACCGAGCGTCCGTAACCACAGCGGAGGACCATTCTGCATGGTGGATGTGCATATCTAATTTCTCTTTGAGGCGTTGCCTTGAAAGTTACCAAAGGACCTGTTGTTCGCCTCTTCGCTGATCTTGGTTAACTGGCCGATCTCTACGTTCCTCTGCGTCGCGCATAAGCTGTGACGGGCAATATCCATGCTCGATCAAGAGCTACTCTTGCACAACCTTTCTTTAGATAGTCATCAAGACCCGTGATATATTGGTGCACTCTATATTCTCTGGCTGCTAAAATCCTAGCTAGTAACAGGTCCAATCCTTTGTAATCCATATTCTTTGTTCCCGGTCGTGGAACTGAAGGCTCATATATCGTGGCCGCAGTAGGAATCGCTGCCATTGCATAACTCACTGGGCCGCGACGTTGCGTAACTCCCGAATGAAGCACCACCTCAGCGATGATTGGGCTGTGCCTAGTAACCCTCTCAGATTTACTGCAGCCTTCTCTCACGCTTTGCCCTTCTAGGCGGGTTGCCTTACGCGGAGGCATAATGGTAAGGAAAGAATTACGTTTGAGGGTCCAACTTATAACATGCCTCTAAGGCACGATCTCGGAGTGAGAAGAATGGAAACCAATCCTAAATATCCTATAGCCTCGATTATTGGTGTGGTGCACAACACACCGATAATCAAGACTTCATCGATACGGTTCAGTAGACACTTTCCGAGGATTAATCGCTCGATACCACTTTTATCACGACCGAACTCGCCCGGATCGTGCCTTACCGGGCACCCTAGTGATACAATCATCGAGTAATCAATGAATATAAAACAAGACATGACATAATATGAAATATAAAGCAGCTTCATCTGAGAAAACTTGCCTTTCGCATAAATATATATAACAACTAGAAACGATTACATCATTTTTACAACTCTTCCCACAACAAAGGTTACTGCACTTAAGAATGATATGACAACAATGGCGGACGGGGCCGCCATACCTGAATGTAAGTACCTACAACGACAGGACTATACCATCGATAAGCCTCCGAGAAACGGAGCTTCCCAAACGCTGAATTGTGACTCCTAAGAGCGAGGATCAACGATCGGTGTACCTCTACTGCGGATGAACGCAGCCCGGGCGAGGTCAAGACAACAGTACCAAGTATGTGAAATCAAAATATCGTAAATGAAATCATAGTAGTCTATATAAAGCGGAGACATGTAAGATAACCAAACTACAGTTCACACTCAATAAGCACATGGCAAGTCAGGGACTCACGCCCTCAAAGTCATTACTCAAATACAACTAGGGGTCTCACGCCCACAACATCAATCATGCCCGTGGCATCCCTTCCTCACCGCCAGCGATCTATGATATAAAAGCACCAAGGAGTACACATGAACACGGGTCCCACGTGTCATAATAAAACCGTGACGGTAAGTACGAAGGCATAGCCGACTACTAGCACCTACGCATCCAACAAGGTCATAAACTGTATCATGAGATTTGTCTAGACCGCCACATGATCGAAGCTGGCCACTCGCCCGCAGTATCTAATGTGCGCGTCTAGTCCTGGAACTTCCCGCAGCTCCGCATAGGCCACTCACATAGGCCCGCATGAGGTATTCCTCGCATCGAGGGTAGCTACTCCCCGGCATCGTCCTAGACTCGCAGTCCGCATGGCCACATAGACCGCATAAGGTATAACCCCGCACACTAACCTGGAACTCTCGTAGCTCCGCATAGATCCCCTGGATCCGCATGAGGTATTCTTGAATCATGGTCCTGCATCACTGAGTCTACCCGCGACGGAGGAAGCTTATCCCCGTATCATGTCAAGAGTGAGTGATATAATACTAACATAATGTGCCTATCGTTAAACAACATAAGCACAACAAAGGGAAACCCCCTTACACAAACATCACAAGATACTAACACACGTAACATCCTAACATGTTTACTTATCAAATCAACAAGAAAGTATTACAAGGCTATCACAAACCAACACAATCAAGTTATTCACACAAGGTACTTTCTACTTTATGTTAACAAGTTCGGGTTTTTATCCCCAAAGTACTTCATACATTAACTCTTTAAAAGATTCGTTTCTTTTACAAAAGTCACACAATACCCGTAGTATAAAAATAGAGTGACTATCTCTTTAAGTAAACCAAAACACTTCCCTTTGTAAAATCAAGTAACAACATCATTTTCCAAACGTTCAAGTTTGCCTAATTTCAAATGCTCAAGTTTCTCATTTTCGAAAGGTTTCGTAGTTCATAGTCTTAATCACTTAATAATATAATTCTCTTTTAAAACCATTTGAGAAACATATGCCTTATGTGTGAGTAGGTTATTCTTGTTCATACAATCTTATTAAAGCAGCCATGATCTAGGAAATGTAACATCATTTTGTCTCATCTTAGCTTCTATGCAGATGGAGGTTTCTACTGGTTTTAATAATACCTTATTAGTCAACACATTTCCCTTTATTAACGCTGCAGTGGTTTGTTCGATACTTATTCTGATTTCCGAAATCAGTAAAACATTATTCCCTTTAAAAAAACCAAGTACTCATTACTCACGAATGAGGTTTCACACAAAATTCATATTAATTTATTTAAGTCAAGTCTCTTATCTCTTAAGATCAAGTCTCTTAACTTCTAAAATTAATAAACCATTCTTTTTACTTCTCTTAAGTCGTTATACCTAACTTCCCATAAAGCTAGTATAACTCTTAAGCTTTTAAAACCAAGTGTTACTCTTCTTTCAAAAAGGTTTCTTAATTCTTTTGAAATGCTTCAAGATTCTTATTATTCAGGCTTAAGTCAAAAGACATTGCCGTACAACTACGTTCAGTTAACACACGTACGTCTACCGTACTATATATATATATTCTTTTAAAATATCATGCTCAAGAGGATAGGAAGAATCATATACCTCGCGACGATTATCGACTAGCAGCAAAACGCTTCACCGCTATAACCCGGCTAGCCTTGTCCACCTTTCCAGTAGAACATGCTACTCGCAGTGCTTCAACCTATAACGGTTATAAAAGTCTATCAATGTCTAGACTACTCTGTAGAACATTCTAAGCAGAGGCTTCACTATTCTACTGAAAATCGGGCAGCACTTCCCTACCCGTTAAGCTACACAAGTTCATCAGAAATTCAGTCTATGTAAGTACGCTTTAATCTTCTTCTTTAATATTCTTACGATGTGATTTGATTCAAGTCTTTTCTGTAATATCCTTCTATTACAGTTCAATTCTCTTCTATGAATCTTATATTCATTTCTATACAACTACAGTATGTAATTTCCAATTACAATAGAAGGTCAAGAGTATTTACCTCGATAAGCCCAAAATTATCCAAGTTTAAATGTCGATCCTGAGCAACGTTTAGCTCCTACTCTGGGTGCTCCAACCCGCTCCAAACAACCCTTAGAAGTTCTACGCAACTTCTTCTTAATACTTCAACCGGCTATGAAGATTTTCCTTAGGGTTGTGTTTTGTGACTGAAGGGAAGTATAATAGTATTTCTGGGCTTTTCGTATAGGGGTAACCTTGGAATACTACATGGTATTTGGGCCAAGGTATTTTGGAATAGTAATAATACTTGGAGAATACTTTTCTACCAAGGGGGGGTATTTATACGAGACAACACAAGAGAGGGGGGAGGTTTTGTGTCTCGGCCAAGGACCTCTCAAAGGGGGGAGGGGTGCTCTTTTGGACGAGAGCTTCTACAAGAGGGGGGGAGGATTTTCAAAACTTGAAATCTCTAAGTTTGGATGAAGAAGTCTTCAACTAAGGGGGGTATTTATAGGCCAACCAATGGCTAAGATCAAGACAAGTGGTAGGCAAGTGTAAGGTCAAGATTTGGACAAGTGTTTGTGGGTCCCACTTGCTCATCAACTACACAAAATATCTACAAAATATCCTACCTAACCCTTGACCAAGGGAAAGGCAAAAAACGTGCCAAGACTCCCCTAGCTTTGCCGTCCACTTGAGGGCCAAGTGTCGCCCTCTCGTCGGTCCAAAATATTTCATCTCTCGGAAAAATCCGCAAAAATTATTAATGACATAGCCGTATTTTTCCCTTCTCAAAGTTTGGAAAACGTTTCGTCGGAAAACGATTCTTTTCGTGTGTTGTGCACAAAATTTTCGGTCCTTGCCTAACTTAAGGCTTAAACTTTCGTACGTACGTCCTCACGTACATACTCTGAAAATACGGGGTATAACATTCTCCCCTCCTTAGAAACATTCGTCCCGAATGTTCCTCCTAAGTCTCAAAACAACCATGCGCATAGTCTTCACTGCTGTACTTACGAAAACAATCATGCCACACCTGGCCACAATACAACACGCGCAAACACTTACATCCAAGTCCACGAGGAATCACTCCCATCACAACAAAAGCTCTCACCCGAGGTCTAAAATATACTCCCTTCGCACCTTCACTTTACAAAAGAAATGATCACAACTATGTTCTTAACACATGCTCGCTTCTTCCCTTACTCGTCGTACACTTCTCGTACACTCGAACTCTTCCTCATAACTTACCACACTTCATTCGCTTGATTTCCAAAATCTGCAGGTTACTATCTCCAACTTGGTCATCATTAATCGGGAATACTCGATGGATCTCGATACTTTCGACCATAGCAACATGAAAGACCGGACGTACTGCTTCCTAAGTCGGATGGCAATGCTATCTTATAGGCAACCTGGCCTATTCTTCACATGATCTGAATCGCCCAAAGTAACTCGGGCTAAGTTTCCTCTGTTTCCCAAACTCGTCACACCCTTTCCGGGGTGGTACCTTCAAGAAGACCCACCGTCAACCTGAACTCCAATCGTCGTCGCCGATTGTCCGCACGACTTCTGTTGACTCTGAGCTGCCAATAACCTCTTCTGGATAAGCTTCACCCTATCCATATCCTGCCGAGACAAGTATGAACCAACTATCTGAACTTTGCCAACATCGAACCAATCGACCGGCAACTTACACTTCCGCCCCTACGAGCTTCGTAAGGCGATATCCGAATACTAAAATGGTAGTTATAAAAACACTCCCTCAACAGGAGGCAACAATCCTCACAGCTACCCCTGAAATCCAAACACTGGCCCGAGGGTGAATGCGATACTGAGACTCACCTGAGTTCCTAACCCTGCCTGGTAAAACTTCCAGAAAAAGAAATAGCCATAACCTGGGCTCCACTGCCTGTCATAAGGTGAAAGTAGGCACCTCGTGCAACCTTACAACCTTCCTGATATAACATCTCGCATAACCCTCTGCCGAGTAAACTGTCCTGACTGAAAGACAAGAGGGACTGACCTCATCGGCCCGACTACTGGGCGAACGCATCCCCGAACTCGTACGCTGGTTTACTAAACTTGGGCCTAACACCCCCGTGATCCTATCACAAAGCGGGACCACCACAAACTGACCCCACCACAAAACAGGTCGCGGGTTGACCCGCGATTGGTCCTCAACCCGACCCGCTATCGTGCCAAACTCTTGTTCCCCGATCCGGAACAATCTCACAATCAAGTCATGAAAAACCTAGTGGTCTTCTTAGCTCAACTACCCTCTTTCATTTCATACCACTCAGGGATTTATCACCCAAACATATCTCACGTGCACTATGCACTCCGATGAGGGTCAAACATAAAATACCTCTTTTACTCGAGATGGCCTTACCTCTAAGGTCTCCACGTATAAAACTCTAAGGCTCACACTTTCCCTTATCCCCAATCTTACCTTTCTAACTAACCATGGTTTCTAATCACAATTTACACAATGTTATCTGAACGTAACACTTAAGATATACTTATCTTATCACACACACTAATCTCTAGAGGGTCAAGGATATACTGGTATCTATTGCTTCACTCCCCTTTTGTCGTTCTAATCAACTCTGCCCTGTTGGGCGCATAGCTAGGGAAGATGGTGAACTAGCCACTGATCCCGGCGTCGAGTCTCTACATCCGCGCCACCTGCCTCGGACAATTTCTCGCAAATGGCCTCGCTGCCGCAAGCAAAACAAGCCGTCGAAGAAGCACGACATTCCCACAATGACACCTACCACAACGCCACACCGGCGTGGGTGGCCTCTCGCTAACACCCTTTCCTCTCTCACCATCACCGCAATCGACCGTAGGTTGAGTCCTCCTACTAGGACATCCTTTCGACATACGGCTCGACGGCCGGTAAAATGAGTACCAACAAAAAGACGACATTCCCCGGGATGACGTCTGCCACACTGGGAAAACTGAGGGAAAACTGAATCCGGCTGGCTGGAACCTACGTGTATTTGCGAACCAGCAGCCACGAGCTCGACCAACTCCTGCATACCGAATGTCCGTAACCACGCGAGGACCATTCGCACCGTGGATGTGCATATCTAATTTCTTCGAGGCGGTTGCCTTGAAAGTTACCAAAGGACCTGTTGTTCTCGCCTCTTCTCGATCTTGGTTAATCTGCCGATCTCTACGTTCTCTCTGCGCTTTGCATAAGCTTCTGCACGGGCAATATCCATGCTCGATCAAGAGCTACTTGCACAACCTTTCTTTAGATAGTCATCAAGACCCGTGATATATTGGTGCACTCTATATTCTCTGGCTGCTAAAATCCTAGCTAGTAACAGGTCCAATCCTTTGTAATCCATATTCTTTGTTCCCGGTCGTGGAACTGAAGGCTCATATATCGTGGCGCAGAGGAATCGCCGCCGTGCTAAACTCTGCCGATTTGGCGACGTTGCAGAACTCCCGAACGTAAGCACCACCCAGGCGATGATTGGGCACGTGCCTAGTAACCCTCTCAGATTTCTACTGCAGCCTCTCTCACGCCTTGCCCTTCTAGGCCCGGGTTGCCTTACGCGGAGGCATAATGGTAAGGGAAAGAATTACGTTTGAGGGTCCAACTTATAACACAGCTCTAAGGCACGATCTCGGAGTGAGAAGAATGGAAACCAATCCTAAATATCCTATAGCCTCCTGATTATTGGTGTGGTGCACAACACACCGATAATCAAGACTTCATCGATACGCGTAGACACTTTCCGAGGATTAACTGCTCTGATACCACTTTTATCACGACCCGAACTCGGGCCCGTGACTGGTGCCTTACCCCGGGCACCCTAGTGATACAATCATCAGAGTAATCAGCGGAATATAAAACAAGACATGACATAATATGAAATATAAAACAGTTCATCTGAGAAAACTTGCCTTTCGGCATAAATATATATAACAACTAGAACAGTTACATCATTTTTACAACTCTTCCCACAACAGTGTTACAGACCTCTAAGAATGATATGACAACAATGGCGGATGTATTCCGCCATACCCCGAATGTAAGTACCTACAACGGCGGACTATACCACCGATAAGCCTCCGAGAAACGGAGCTTCCCAAACGCCGAATCGTGACCCTAAGAGCGAGGATCAACGATCGTGTACCTCTACTGCGCATGAACGCACTTCGGCGAGGTCGATAACAGTACCAAGTATGTGAAATCAAAATATCAGAAATGAAATCATAGTAGTCTATATAAAGCGGAGACATGAAAGATAACCCAACTACAGATAACAATAAATAAGCACTCATGTCAAGTCAGGGACTCACTCCCTCAAAGTCATTACTCAAATACAACTATGGGACTCACGCAAACAACATCAATCATGCGGTGGAATACCTTCCTCACCGGCAGCCTATGATATAAAAGCACCAAGGAGTACACATGAACACGGGTCCCACCTGTGTCATAATAAAACCGTGACGGTAAGTGCGAAGGCATAGCCGACTACTAGCACCTACGGTACCAACAAGGTTGTTATACCGTATTTCGCAGTATGCGTGGGGACGACGTAGAAATTTTCGAACTTCTTTAGGCTTGGCCGAATTCTTTTGTGCACAACACCCGGTTAGAGTCGTTTTTCGAACAAACGTTTTCTGACTTCGTAGGGAATTTCCGCTATGTCATTTATAATTTTTGCGGATTTTTCCGAGAGGCGTAACATTTTGGACCAACAAGAGGCGACACTTGTCACCCTCTAATTGGTGAAGGTTGGCGGACGAAATGGGCAAGGATTGGCACGTTTTTTGTGTTGAATTGTGGTCAAGGGTTAGGTAGGATATTTTGTGTAGATGGATAAGGTTGCACATGGCTTAATCTTGGCCTTACACTTGCTATGCACTTGTCTTCATCTTGGCCATTGGTTGGCCTTCACTTGACCTATAAATACCCCTTAGTTGATGAACTTTCTTCATCCAAAACTTGAGCAATCTACCTAAGTCTCAAAATACTCCTCCTCTTACTTACTTTCGTCCGCCACACTACCCCCCCCTTGAGAAGCCTTGGCCGAGAGGTCTACCCCCCCCCCTAGCCTAGTTGTTTTCGTATAATACCCCTTGTTGTGGTATAGAAATACTCTCCTAGTATTGTTATAATGCCCAAAATACTTTAGCCAAATACCTTGTAGTACTTTCCAAAGTACACTTTTTACAAAAGCCCGGAAAATACTATTATACTTTCCTCACTACTAAAGCGAAACCCTAAGTAAATCTTCACCCGTAGTTGAAGTTATAGTAGAAGTTGGTTAGAACTTCTAAGGGTTGTTTGGAGCTGGTCGGAGCGCTGAGTAGAGCTAAACCTTGCTCGGGATCGACATTTAAACTCGGATAATTTTGGGCTTATCGAGGTAAACACTCTTGACCTTCAATTGTAATTGGAAATTACAGGTTGTAGGAATATATAGTTGAAGTATACTATATATAGAACTGAACATAATAATTGTGAGCCAATGTCTTTTGACTAAATACTGAATAATAATTACGGCAATTTCTTGATACTTAAGACTCAATTTAAATAAGAGAATCGAACTGTAATTACATAGGGTCAGACACATGAGACTTGTGTAGCATTGCTGTGTAGTAGAATTGTACACGTCCGGGTCAGACGTGTTAACCCCTGGTTGGCTTGTAGCGGCCTACCGAGAGAGGAGGAGATTTACGCTGTTGCGGGGGGGAAGGTGCTGCCGAATTTTATGTAGAATATTCTACGTCGGGATCTAAAGATATTAATAGGCGCTTTGTGGCCTCTATAGGTTGTAGTACTACGTGGAGTGACTCGCTTGGAGAGTGTAGCCGGCGGTTTGAGGTACTGAGCGTTTGCTATTAGTCGATAATCGTCGCGAGGTATGTGAACCTCTTCCTATCTCTTCTAGCATGATATGTGTGAACTATGTAGTACGGTAGACGTACATGTGCTAAATGTATTTGATTGGTTTAAAACATAAAGTGTTATAACGGCTTTATGGGAAGTCGTTATAATGACTTTATGTGGATAAGCAAATACTTTGTGGTTTCAAAAAGGTAACTGATTTGAATAATAACTGGCTTGATATGTGTTAATAAAGAACTTGAAGTATTTCAAAAGATTTATGAATCGTTTTGAAAGAATGAGTAGTACTTGGGTTTTGAAAGCTTAAGAGTTATACTAGCTTTATGGGAAGTTAGGTATAACGGCCTAAGAATGTTTTACTGATTTCGGAAATCAGAATGTGTATCGACAAACCACTGCAGCGTTAATAAAAGGAAAATGTATTGACTAATGAAGTATTATTAAAACCAGAAACCTCCATCTGCATAGAAGCTAAGATGAGACAAAATGATATTACATTTCCTAGATCATGGCTGCTTAATGAGATTGATTATAAACAAGAATAACCTACTCACATATAAGACATATGTTTCTCAAAACGTTTAAAGGAGAATTATGTTTTAAAGGACTAAAACTATGAACTACGAAACCTTTTTCTAAAATGAGAAACTTGAGCATTCGAAATTAGGCAAACTTGAACGTTTGGAAAATAAGGTTGTTACTTGATTTTACAAAGGAAAGCATTTTGGTTTACTTAACAATGTTAGTCACTCAAATTTTATACTACGGGTATCGGGTGACCTTTGTAAAAGAAATGGATCTTAAAAGGAATTTAACGGACGTAGTACTTTAAGGTTAAAATCCGGACTTTGACATAAAATGAAAGTACCTTGAGTCGTGTGTAACTTGCTTATGCTTGTTGTTATGAAACTTGACCATGTTACGTGTAATAGCCTTGTTGTGCAAGAAGCGTGTTCTACTCGACACGGGTCATCCGGAATGTATTTCACTTGACACGGGTCATCCGAATGTATCTCACTTGATTACGGGTCATCCGAATGTATCTCACTTGATTACCGGTCATCCGAATGTGTTCTACTCGACACGGGTCATCCGAATGTATCTCACTTGACACGGGTCATCCGAATGTGTTCTACTCGACACGGGTCATCCGGAATGTATTTCACCGACTACCGGTTCATCCGGAATGTATTCCACACGTTTCTATATTGGGTCCATAAGATGGGCCGAGACCATTATACGTATCACATGATTTGTACCTAGACGCGGCGGTGAGGAAGAAGTTCCACGGCGTGAGGATGACTTTGAGGCGTGAGTCCCTGACTTGACATGGCTGCTTCTATGTTGTGAACTGTAGTTTGGTTATCATACATGTCTCCTGCTTTATATAGACTATTATGATTTCATTTACAGTATTTTACAGTTTCACATACTTGGTACCTGTTGTACTGACCTCCTTCGGGGGGCTGCGTTCATGCCGCAGGTAAAAGGTACATCGGTATCGACCGCTTTAGGATCACCTTTCGCCAGATTGGGAAGCTCCGTTCCTTCGAGGGTTATCTTTGTATGTTACCACAGTCAGATGCTTATACATTCGTGGGTATGGCGGCCCCTGTCCGTCATAGCCGTTGTAAAATCTTAGAGGTGCAGAGCTTGCCATTGTAGGCAGGGTTTGTAAAAAGGATAACTGTTCGGGTATTTATGTATATGTGATGAAGGCAACTGTTTTGGTTGGTCTGTTTATTTATCTTTTCTCTTAATTCATGTTCATGTTTTTACTTCCGCTGATTTTCTCTGATGTTGTATCACTAGGGTGCCCGGGGTAAGGCACCAGTCACGGGCCCGGGTTCGGGTCGTGACAAAAGTGGTATCAGAGCAGTTAGTCCTCGGAAAGTGTCTACAGACCGTGTCTAGTAGAGTCTTGATTATCGATGTGTTGTGCACCACATCTATAATCAGGAGGCTGCAGGACATTTAGGATTGGTTTCCATTCTTCTCATTCTGAGATCGTGCCTTAGAGCTGTGTGATGAATTGGACCCCTCTGACGTATTCCTTTCCTTTACCAGTTATGCCTCCGCGTAAGGCAACCCAGGCCCAGATGGGCAAGGCAGTCGAGGAGTTAGTGAGATCTGAGGAGTACGAGGCGCAGCTCGGTCAAGACTGAGACAAGATTCGACGGCGGGTTTCGCGACGCCGCCAGCACCAGCAGAGTTTAGAGCCGCAGCAGCTGGTCGCTGAGACTACAAGACTGAGCCTCCATCCCCACACCGAGCCGATGAGACGGGTACAAGGAGATGGCGCCATCGCCGTGGTCGTGGCCAGATATGAGGATAGGCTGGATGCAGCAGCCCACCCAAAGAAGACCCGTAGTTCACCCCGAGCGCATGGTTTGAGGCTACGACTTCCCGAGTTGTAGCCTCCGGTGTTCTATGGATCGAGCCGAGGACGACCTCGGGAGTTTATCCGACAGCCTACGGATCATGAGAGTGATCGAGCCTCGGAGGCGTAGTCGGTGGTATTGGTTCGCATCACCGCGTGATCTGCGATTGGTAGTTTGATTCGTGGGAGCTGTCCCGGGAAGAGCATGCACTTCCAGCAGTTTGGGACGAGTTCTCGAGGGCATTTCTTGCACATTTCTTGCCTCCACAGATGAGGAGGGCTCGGGCCGACAAATTTTTGACGTTGAGGCAGGACGGGCGGACGGTTAGAGAGTACAATGTGGAGTTCGACTCATTAGCTCGGTATGTTCCCGCTGTGGTAGCTGATATGGAGGACAGAGTACACCGCTACGTCACCGGCCGACGATTACTGGCGAGGCTTATGCGGTGTAGCTCTTCACCGCATGGACATTGCCCGCATGCAAGCTCATGCACTAGGATGTGAGGCACGAGAGGTCGACGGAATGACCGAGATCGCCAGGAAGGCCGCAATGCAGGTCCTTTGGTAACTTTCGAGGCGCACCGCCTCACAGCAGCCTAGTTATGTACTCCGCCAAGACGAGTGGTCCTCCGCGCCTTGGTCGTTCGGGTATTCGAGCCGGGTCGAGCTCGTGGCTTAGTTCACGAGTTTACGTGAGTGCTAGCCGCCAGGATTCATGTCCCCTCGCCATGCACGATGTGGCAAACATCATCCCGAAATGTCGCTTTTTATCGGTGCTTGTTTCACTGCGCGTCGTCGGGCCATGTGACGAGAAGGCTTATAGAGAGGCACCGCGGCTTGGCGCAGCCTTACGGATCGATGGCGTGTTCATCGCTTTCTACGATGCTACTGCAGGCGGACTTATGATTAGAGTGGAGCGGTAGCTTGTGTATATCCTTAACCATCTAGAGGCTTGCATGTTTTGATGTTATGTTAATATGTTAAGTGTTATGTTCGGATAGCTTTGTGCTAAAATGTGATTTAGGAACACGTTGGGAAAAAGGGTAAGCCAGGGGTGAGAAAATGATGAACCTTAGAATATTACGATTGAGACCTTAGATGTAAGGCCGCTTGAGTACAAGATTTTGCAGTGATCCTTGTCGAGTGCATTTTATGCCTAGAAAATATTGTGTGATAAGTCTCTGGTTGGGTAAATGAAAGTGGTATCTTTCATGATGTGATTTAGCAAGGTTGTTCGGATCGAGAAACGAGAGTCGGCGTGAGGCTAGGGTTGAGGACGTGTTGCGTGTCAACCGTGGCCGAATGAGTGGGTCACTCTGGGTGGTCCCGCCAGCGGTAGGTCACGAGGTGCTAGGCCCAAGTTTAGATGACCATCGTATGAGTTCGTGGATATGTTCGACCTGAAGCGGATCGTGAAGGCCGGAAGTGGCCTTAAGGAAGATCGAGGCTAGTAAGATAACCAAGTTGGAGGTGGTGAATCCAAGGTTTGGAGAACTGAAGCGATAACTGAAGTGTGATACGTATACTGGAAGAGTTCAAGAGTTCGAGAAGAGTACGACGAGTAAGGGTAGAGGCGAGCATGTATTGCGAGCATAGATATGATCATTTCTTGTAAAGGGAGAAGGTGCGAAGGATGTATATTTTAGACCTCAGGAATCGCATGCAGTCCGGCACCATTTGTTGGGTCGCCGGAGTGACACTAGAACCTCGCGGCAAAGTGACAAAAGTTTGTGATGTTAGAGGTGTTTCCTCGTGGACTTGGATATAAATATTTGCGTGCATGTGTTGTTTCGTGGCCAGTTGTGGCGTTGGCAACTTATTAGAAGAACTTTATCGTTATCCGTCTTGAGAAGGAACATTCGGGACGAATGTTTCTAAGGAGGAGAATGTTATACCGTATTTCCGCAGTATGTACGTGGGGACGACGTAGAAATTTTCGAACTTCTTTAGGCTTGGCGAATTCTTTTGTGCACAACACGGTTAGAGTCGTTTTTCGACAAACGCTTTTCACGACTTTCGTAGGGAATTTCCGGCTATGTCATTTATAATTTTTGCGGATTTTTCCGAGAGACGTAACATTTGGACCAACAAGAGGGCGACACTTGTCACCTCTAATTGGTGAAGGTCATGACGAAATGGGCAAGGATTGGCACGCTTTTTGTGTTGAATTGTGGTCAAGGTTAGGTAGGATATTTTGTGTAGATGGATAAGGTTGCACGTGGCTTAATCTTGGCCTTACACTTGCTATGCACTTGTCTTCATCTTGGCCATTGGTTGGCCTTCACTTGACCTATAAATACCCCCTTAGTTGATGAACTTTCTTCATCCAAAACTTGAGCAATCTACCTAAGTCTCAAAATACTCCTCCTCTTACTTACTTTCGTCCGCCACACTACCCCCTGAGAAGCCTTGGCAGAGGTCTACCCCTAGCCTAGTTGTTTTCGTATAATACCCTTGTTGTGGTATAGAAATACTCTCTAGTATTGTTATAATGCCCAAAATACTTTAGCCAAATACCTTGTAGTACTTTCCAAAGTACCCTTTTACAAAAGCAGGAAAATACTATTATACTTTCCTCACTACTAAAACGAAACCCTAAGTAAATCTTCACCCGTAGTTGAAGTTATAGTAGAAGTTGGTTAGAACTTCTAAGGGTTGTTTGGAGCTGGCCTGAGCGCCTGAGTAGAGAGCTAAACCTTGCTCGGGATCGACATATAAACTCGGATAATTTTGGGCTTATCGAGGTAAACACTCTTGACCTTCTATTGTCATTGGAAATTACATGTTGTAGGAATATATAGTTGAAGTATACTATATATAGAACTGAACATTATAATTGTGCGGCAATGTCTTTTGACTTAAGCTCGAATAATACTTACGCAATGTCTCGCGACTTAAGCACAATTTAAATAAGAGAATCGAATCGTAATTACATGGATCAGACATTACAGACTTGTGTAGCATTCTGTAGTAGAATTGTACACGTCCGTCAGACGTGTTAACCCCTCGGTTGGCTTGGTAGCCGCCTCGATAGAGAGGAGATTTACGTTGCGTGGAGGTGCCGAATTTTACGTAGAATATTCTACGTCGGGATCTAAAGATATTAATAGCGCTTTGTGGCCTCTATAGGTTGTAGTACTACGTGGAGTGACCTGCTTGGCTGAGAGTGTAGCCGACAGTTTGAGGTACTTGGAGCGTTTTGCTATTAGTCGATAATCGTCGCGAGGTATGTGAACCTCTTCCTATCTCTTCTAGCATGATATGTGTGAACTATGTAGTACGGTAGACGTACATGTGCTAAATGTATTTGATTGGTTTAAAACATAAAGTGTTATAACGGCTTTATGGGAAGTCGGTTATAACAGCTTTATGTGGATAAGCAAATACTTTGTGGTTTCAAAAAGGTAACTGATTTGAATAATAACTGGCTTGATATGTGTTAATAAAGAACTTGAAGTATTTCAAAAGATTTATGAATCGTTTTGAAAGAATGAGTAGTACTTGGGGTTTGAAAGCTTAAGAGTTATACTAGCTTTATGGGAAGTTAGGTATAACGGCCTAAGAATGTTTTACTGATTTCGGAAATCAGAATGTGTATCGACAAACCACTGCAGCGTTAATAAAAGGAAAATGTATTGACTAATGAAGTATTATTAAAACCGGAGAAACCTCCATCCGCATAGAAGCTAAGATGATACAAAATGATATTACATTTTCTAGATCATGGCTGCTTAATGAGATTGATTATAAACAAGAATAACCTACTCACATATAAGACATATGTTTCTCAAAACGTTTAAAGGAGAATTATGTTTTAAAGGACTAAAACTATGAACTACGAAACCTTTTTCTAAAATGAGAAACTTGAGCATTCGAAATTAGGCAAACTTGAACGTTTGGAAAATAAGGTTGTTACTTGATTTTACAAAGGAAAGCATTTTGGTTTACTTAACAATGTTAGTCACTCAAATTTTATACTACGGGTATCGGGTGACCTTTGTAAAAGAAATGGATCTTAAAAGGAATTTAACGGACGTAGTACTTTAAGGTTAAAATCCGGACTTTGACATAAAATGAAAGTACCTTGAGTCGTGTGTAACTTGCTTATGCTTGTTGTTATGAAACTTGACCATGTTACGTGTAATAGCCTTGTTGTGCAAGAACTGTGTTCTACTCGACACGTCATCCGGGAATGTATTTCACTTGATTACCGGGTCATCCGGGAATGTATCTCACTTGATTACCGGGTCATCCGGGAATGTATCTCACTTGATTACCGGGTCATCCGGGAATGTGTTCTACTCGATTACCGGGTCATCCGGGAATGTATCTCACTTGATTACCGGGTCATCCGGGAATGTGTTCTACTCGATTACCGGGTCATCCGGGAATGTATTTCACTGACTACCGGTTCATCCGGGAATGTATTCCACACGTTTCTATATTGGGTCCATAAGATGGGCCGAGACCTGTTATACGTATCACATGATTTGTACCTAGATCTGGCGGTGAGGAAGAAGTTCCACGCACGAGAGGATGACTTTGAGGCGTGAGTCCCCGACTTGACATGGTCGCTTCTATGTTGTGAATCGTAGTTTGTTATCATACATGTCTCCCGCTTTATATAGACTATTATGATTTCATTTACGTGATTTCTGATTTCACATACTTGGTACTGTTATCGACCTCCTTCGGGGCTGCGTTCACGCCGCAGTAAAAGGTACATCCATTGCCGACCGCTTTTAGGATCACCTTTCAACAGATTGGAAGCTCCGTTCCTTCGGAGGGTTATCTTTGGTATGTTACCCGAGTCAGTAGATGCTTATACATTCGTGGGTATGGCGGGCCCCGCCCCGTCATAGCTGTTGTAAAATCTTAAGTCCGTAGCATCGCCAGTTGTGGCGGGGTTTGTAAAAAGGATAAGCGTCGTATTTATGTATATGTGATGAAGGCAACTGTTTTGGTTGGTCTGTTTATTTATCTTTTCTCTTAATTCATGTTCATGTTTTTACTTCCGCTGATTTTCTCTGATGTTGTATCACTAGGGTGCCCGGGGTAAGGCACCAGTCACGGGCCCCGGTTCGGGTCGTGACATAAACTGTATCATGAGATCTGTCTAGACCGCCACATGATCGAAGCTGGCCACTCGCCCGCAGTATCTAATGTGCGCGTCTAGTCCTGGAACTTCCCGCAGCTCCGCATAGGCTACTCACATAGGCCCGCATGAGGTATTCCTCGCATCGAGGGTAGCTACTCCCCGGCATCGTCCTAGACTCGCAGTCCGCATGGCCACATAGACCGCATAAGGTATAACCCCGCACACTAACCTGGAACTCTCGTAGCTCCGCATAGATCCCCTGGATCCGCATGAGGTATTCTCGAATCATGGTCCTGCATCACCGAGTCTACCCCAGACGGAGGGAAGCTTAACCCCCGGTATCATGTCAAGAGGTGAGTGATATAATACTAACATAACAACTTATCGTTAAACAACATAAGCACAACAAAGGGAAACCCCTTTACACAAACATCACAAGATACTAACACACGTAACATCCTAACATGTTTACTTATCAAATCAACAAGAAAGTATTACAAGGCTATCACAAACCAACACAATCAAGTTATTCACACAAGGTACTTTCTACTTTATGTTAACAAGTTCGGGTTTTTATCCCCAAAGTACTTCATACATTAACTCTTTAAAAGATTCGTTTCTTTTACAAAAGTCACACAATACCCGTAGTATAAAAATAGAGTGACTATCTCTTTAAGTAAACCAAAACACTTCCCTTTGTAAAATCAAGTAACAACATCATTTTCCAAACGTTCAAGTTTGCCTAATTTCAAATGCTCAAGTTTCTCATTTTCGAAAGGTTTCGTAGTTCATAGTCTTAATCACTTAATAATATAATTCTCTTTTAAAACCATTTGAGAAACATATGCCTTATGTGTGAGTAGGTTATTCTTGTTCATACAATCTTATTAAAGCAGCCATGATCTAGGAAATGTAACATCATTTTGTCTCATCTTAGCTTCTATGCAGATGGAGGTTTCTACTGGTTTTAATAATACCTTATTAGTCAACACATTTCCCTTTATTAACGCTGCAGTGGTTTGTTCGATACTTATTCTGATTTCCGAAATCAGTAAAACATTATTCCCTTTAAAAAAACCAAGTACTCATTACTCACGAATGAGGTTTCACACAAAATTCATATTAATTTATTTAAGTCAAGTCTCTTATCTCTTAAGATCAAGTCTCTTAACTTCTAAAATTAATAAACCATTCTTTTTACTTCTCTTAAGTCGTTATACCTAACTTCCCATAAAGCTAGTATAACTCTTAAGCTTTTAAAACCAAGTGTTACTCTTCTTTCAAAAAGGTTTCTTAATTCTTTTGAAATGCTTCAAGATTCTTATTATTCAGCTTAAGTCAAAAGACATTGCACAACTACGCTCGCTTAACACACGACGCTCACCGTACTATATATATATATTCTTTTAAAATATCATGCTCAAGAGGATAGGAAGAATCATATACCTCGCGACGATTATCGACTAGCAGCAAAACGCTTCACCGCTATAACCCGGCTAGCCTTGTCCACCTTTCCAGTAGAACATGCTACTCGCAGTGCTTCAACCTATAACGGTTATAAAAGTCTATCAATGTCTAGACTACTCTGTAGAACATTCTAAGCAGAGGCTTCACTATTCTACTGAAAATCGGGCAGCACTTCCCTACCCGTTAAGCTACACAAGTCTACTGTAAATACAGTCCTATGTAAGTACAGTTTAATCTTCTTCTTTAATATTCTTCTGATGTGATTTCAGTTCAAGTCTTTTCTGTAATATCCTTCTATTACAGTTCAATTCTCTTCTATGAATCTTATATTCATTTCTATACAACTACAGTATGTAATTTCCAATTACAATAGAAGGTCAAGAGTATTTACCTCGATAAGCCCAAAATTATCCAAGTTTAAATGTCGATCCTGAGCAACGTTTAGCTCCTACTCTGGGTGCTCCAACCCGCTCCAAACAACCCTTAGAAGTTCTACGCAACTTCTTCTTAATACTTCAACCGACTATGAAGATTTTCCTTAGGGTTGTGTTTTGTGACTGAAGGGAAGTATAATAGTATTTCTGGGCTTTTCGTATAGGGGTAACCTTGGAATACTACATGGTATTTGGGCCAAGGTATTTTGGAATAGTAATAATACTTGGAGAATACTTTTCTACCAAGGGGGGTATTTATACGAGACAACACAAGAGAGGGGGGAGGTTTTGTGTCTCGGCCAAGGGCCTCTCAAAGGGGAGGGTGCTCTTTTGGACGAGAGCTTCTACAAGAGGGGGGGAGGATTTTCAAAACTTGAAATCTCTAAGTTTGGATGAAGAAGTCTTCAACTAAGGGGGGTATTTATAGGCCAACCAATGGCTAAGATCAAGACAAGTGGTAGGCAAGTGTAAGGTCAAGATTTGGACAAGTGTTTGTGGGTCCCACTTGCTCATCAACTACACAAAATATCTACAAAATATCCTACCTAACCCTTGACCAAGGGAAAGGCAAAAAACGTGCCAAGACTCCCCTAGCTTTGCCGTCCACTTGAGGGCCAAGTGTCGCCCTCTCGTTGGTCCAAAATATTTCATCTCTCGGAAAAATCCGCAAAAATTATTAATGACATAGCCGTATTTTTCCCTTCGCAAAGTTTGGAAAACGTTTCGTCGGAAAACAATTCTTTTCGTGTGTTGTGCACAAAATTTTCGGTCCTTGCCTAACTTAAGGCTTAAACTTTCGTACGTACGTCCTCACGTACATACTCTGAAAATACGGGGTATAACAGTACGTATACCGTACTACATAGATACAACTATTCATGCTCAAGAGATAGGAAAGCTATACATACCTCCTTGGTCCATCCTCTTGCTAAGTCCAACTACCGCAGGTAATATGTCAACCTATAATAACCATAGTGTGCTTATTAACCTCTAATTTCAATGTAGAAATTCCAAATTCAAGTTATCAATTTCCTAAGGAAAATTGGGCAGCATTTCCTTTGTTTCTACTCACTTTGCCACTTTTTCAAAGGCCGATTTTTCACATTCAAACGCCTTATTAAGGCCCAACAACCAACCAACACAAAGGGGATTACACACCTAATCTTGGGTGTGTAAAATTCTGCCCCATAAGTCATAATAGTACACTTTAACAATTCTTAAGGTGGTTTTTAGGCTACAACATGCTCATAATATTTCTTTAGCCAAATCCTTCATATTCAACTCACATTTCTAGCATGCAATGACTCTAAGAGCATTATTTACCACCATAAGTATTTTCTTCTTAACATGCAACTCTTTAAACTAATAATAGAGGAAGAATCATTACCTTAGAGCTTTAGCCAAATTTTATCCAACAATTTGCTAGCCTTTCTACCAAGAATACCACCACCACCACCTTCACAAGCTAGCCACAAGCTTCCTTCTTGTCTTTTAATTTTTCAGATTTTTCTTAAGGCTAGAATCCTCTTGGATTTTTAGAGAGAAGGAGGAGCTTGAAATACTTAGAGAGAAGGAAGAGGTTTTTCAAAGAGAGAGATGACAAATGACCAAGTCTTTAAGACTTGGTCAATATATTGCATGTAAAAATCAGATGGGGACACTTGTCCCCACTCAGCCCTTTCAAAATAAAAATCGACTTTTCCTAAGTTTTTCCGCCGATTTCGCCTCGGCGCATGCCCCGGAAGACTCGCGAACCCTCGGATCTTCCGGCGCTGCGCTTCCCGCGGCGGCTGAAACTCAGCGACCAAGATTTCGCGCGCCCCGACTTCCGAGCGCGACTTACAATCACCGCTTGGCGCCGCTCGTCCCGTCGCGGCGCTGAGACCTCGATCATGTCCAGTTCGAACCACGGGGTATAACACCCTCATTGAGGAGGTGAAGAGGCGACAGTATAAGGATCCAGTTCTAGGGTGAATTTGAGATACGACCCTCCAAGAGGAGAAGAACCTGTTTGGGTAGCAACGGATATGGTGTTGTGATTTGAGGATAGATTGTGTGTGCCCGATGCTGCAGGACTTGTCCGCAGGTTTTAGGGGAGTCACGCAGTGCTTATTGCTCTATTTTGTTCGGGGTCGACTAAGATGTATCATGACCTCAGATGTATGTATTGGTAAGATGGCCTGAAGAGGAACGTAGCAGGTTTGTTGCTTAGTATCCAAATTAGTAGCAGGTTAAGGTTAAACACCAGAAGCCCAGTGGGCTATTACAGGCGATTGAGATCCCGACTTAGACATAGGAGGTGATTAATATGGATTTTGTTACAGGGTTGCATCGTACTCAGAGGAAGTGCGACTCCTGCGGTCATAAGAAATGTTCGATTTAAACCAACCCATGTTCTTCCGGTCAGTACCACTTACTCGGCTGAGGTTTATGCTAGATTATATAGCAGAGAGATTGTGAGACTGCACGGGGTTCCTACATTTATGATGTCATACGGATGAGCTAGGTTTACAGATAACTTCTGGAGGTTTTCCAGAAGGGATTAGGGATACATGTGAGTCTCAGTGTTGCATTTCACCCTCAGACCGACGGATAGGCAGAGCGTACTATCCAGGCACTAGAGGATAGGTTGTGGGCCTGTGTTCTTGATTTCAGAGATAGCTGGGAGAATTATTTGCCTCTTAATTGAGTTACGTACGATAACAGATAGCCCTGTATGAGGCTTTATGTGAAAGGAAGTGTAGATCACCGATTGGTTGGTTCGACGTAGGCGATGTTCAGTTAATTGGCCCAGACTTGATTCAGCGGGCTGTGTATAAGACGAAGCTTATCCATGAAAGATTATTAGCAAACTCAGAGTCGATAAAAGCTTTATGAAGATAACCGACGTCGACACTTGGAGTTCAGGTTGACGTTTTAGCATAAGTATTGTTATGTGGCCATGTTTGGCAAGTGTGATTATGTTGGGTGTAGTCAAGGGACTGTGCCTGTTACACCCCGGAATTTCAGGATATGTTTATAAGAACGTACGTAAGAACTCAACAATGTTAAGGTTTGACGAGTAAAAACTTATCGAAATTTTGGAATTTGTCGGAAAATGAAATAATGCGACGAACGGGAGGGCGACACGTGTCACCCCCCCTTAATGGTCTTGGCCGAAATTATGATGGAGGAAATGGTCATTTGACCATAATTTAAAAGACCAAGTCTTGCAAATGGCTTAGCTTGACATTGTTGACTAAAAGTCCAAGGGCCACTTGGCTAGGATCCATGTGAAACTAATCTAGGCCAACCAATTGTGTAGATCTTGACCCTCCATAGTATTATATATGTGTGCTAGTAGCAAGACAAGGCTTTTTAACACTTATTTAAATTTTCAAGAAAACCTTGAAGAGCACAAGGAAGCTCTCGGTTTTGAGGGGATTTTCAAGATGAAAATTTTCAATTGTTGTCCAATAATTCCCCCACTTTAAACCAAGGTACCTAAGGGTATAGTAAGTGTTTCTCAATAAAAAGATCCCAGAAATGTGGTGTTTTCGTATTAGTCGCAAGGCGAAAACCTAAAGGGTTATTCAACTTTGAAGTTGAAACTTGAAGATGAGTCTTTTATAAGCTTCTAAGGGTTGCTTGGAGTGGATTGGAACGTCGAAAGGAGGAGCTAAAGTTGCTAAGGAGCGACTTGTGATCTTGGATCATAATTGGGCTAATTGAGGTATAATCTTCGTTTTACTTTTGTAATTGAATATTTCATGTTATGATAAGTTATAAGTGATCATGTGATTTGTGGTATGAAGTTTGATAAGTGACATGGATCGTAGGTTAGAACCTAAAAGGACATGATTAGCCTTTTGAAATTGAAATACAATTTTGGTCGCTTATTAGAATCGCCGCATGTTTACCTACTGAGGATTGTAGTAGTTGTAATCGATTGCGCTTGATATCATGTTATACTAAACCACTTGGATTAAAAAGGAATTGGAAACGATTTGTATTGTTGCTTAATTGCGAATTGACATTATAGTTTAGACTAGTTTGTTATCGCCATGGTGAGCCAATTGGGGCTGTTTGGTTATTCATTTGTATTGAACTACCTTATAAATTGTGGTGAGCCAATTGGGGCTGTTTGGTTATTGTATTCGGCCTTGAAAAAGGTGGCAAAGTTAGTAAAAACAAAGGAAGTGCTGTCCGATTTTCCGTAGAATTTAGTGACTTGCACTTGGAATATTCTACGTTTGAAACTAGAAGTTAATAGACGCATATGGTCATTATAGGTTGGCATACTACGGCGATTGGACTTAGCAAGTGGATTAAACCGAAGAGGTATGTGGAACTTTCTTATCTCTTGAGCATGATTAAGTTGTAAATGTATAGTACGGCAGACGTACAATATTTTGACAATCTAGTCTATTTGGTATCCTTGGCTTATTTTAAGAATGCCCAAGTTGTTTGAGTTAGGGAATTAACTCACTTGTTTAATTAATAAGGATATCTTGGTTTTCAAAAGTTAAGAGACTTTAAGTATGTTGAAAGTATTTTGATACTTGTTTTGTTGGAAAGTTTAAGTCTCTTGGTTAAAAAGAAGTATGTAAGTTGTCAATGTATAAAGCTAGTATAACGGCTTTATGGGAAGTTGGTTATAATAGCTTTATGGAAAGTTAATAAGAGAATGGTTTACTCTTAAGTAATTTAAGCATGAT
Source organism: Przewalskia tangutica (assembly GCA_029844215.1). Classification (NCBI taxonomy): domain Eukaryota; kingdom Viridiplantae; phylum Streptophyta; class Magnoliopsida; order Solanales; family Solanaceae; genus Przewalskia; species Przewalskia tangutica. Next base: position 39,788,463 of record CM056733.1, read on the forward strand.
AAGGACTTGAAGAGTTTTAAAGAATGTGACACTTGTTTCGCTTTAAACGTATAAGTCCTCGATAGAAATTGTACTTGACTTAGGTATAAAGTGAATATAACGACTTTATGGGAGTTGGTTATATTGGCTTTATGGAAAGATAAATGGCTTGATTTATTTGAAAGGCAATTTGATTTAAAGGCATCAATTGCCTAAGGCTTTTATTTAGAGAAAAGTCACTTGATTTAAGCCTAATTTTATTTCTAAAAGTATTGTGACTTGTCTTGAAAAAGAAATTGTAACTTGATACTACGGTTATTAGTATCTTGGAAGTTTTATAATGAAATGAGTCATTTTGAAAGAATAGAAGACGTAGTACTTTGGGTTAAATTCGGATTTTTATAAAGAACATGTTAGTGCTTTAAGTAAACTAAAATGAGTGTATATGAAGCAGAATAATAAGAAGTTAGGATTGCTTAACTTGTGATATATTGTATGATAAGCGGTAGTGCTTATGTTATGTGTGATAGTCGGTTGTGCTAGTAGTTCAAGAATAATTGCGGGTCATTTCCGTGGTTTGTGGCATTGCATTTTCCGTGGATTTGCTACCCACGATGCGGCGAATACCTCACGCGAGTCCGTAGGGCTTACGCGGTGAAATAGTCCCACGCGGGCGGTCCAACCTATCGCGAGGAATACCTCATGCGAGTCCGTAAGGCTTACGCGGGTGAAATAGTCCCATGCGAGGAATACCTCACGCGTCCACGCGATCTACGCGTGAAATAGTCTCGTGAATAGGATTGCTTAATGATATCGCGACAAGTGGTCTGCTTTTGATTGTGAGCTTCCTACTTTATATTGTAAGTATACACCTATTTACTCTCATTGTTAGTAAGGCACATTGTACTGTTAATTGAGTATCATACATGTCTCCAGTTTTATTATTAGACTTATGATTTCATTACGCATTTCGCTTTCACATATTTGGTACATGTCAGATCGACTTCTCGGCCGCGTCACGCCGCAGTAGTACAAATTGCTGATCCTCGCTATTAGGATCACTGTTCAGCTGTTGATAAGCTCCTTTATTACGGAGGCTTATCCCTGGTCTTGTCGGTTATTGTACATTCAGTGGTATGGCTGGGCCCTGTCCCGCCAGAGTTGTTATTCTTAAGTGCAGAGTCACATTGTGGATGGGTTGTAAAGAAAAAATGTCCGCTCTATTTATGGATTGAGTATATTTTTACGGCGTGGCCTTATCTAGCCTTTGTTGTTAATTTATGTTTAAGTATTTTTTAGTTGTGTATGTTCCGCGCTATTCTCTCGATGTTTACCGAAAGGGTGCCTGTAGGCACCGCCATGCCCGGTCAGGTCGTGACAATGCCCAATATCCGTTTAGATGGAACCTCGAAGGAACATTCGGGGACGAATGTTTCTAAGGAGGGAGAATGTTACACCCCGAAATTCCAGGACATGTATATGAGAACGAGAGAACACAAGACTTAAAAATTTGAACGAAAGAAAGAGTTGTAAATTCTAAGGAAAATCTTCCGAACCCCGGGAAGGAAAATTGTTCGTTAAGGAGAATTGGATTCTCAAATTATTATTTAAGACTTTTAAGAATTTATCGGAATTATGGAATTTTATTTTTCAGAGTTGGATACGTGGGGCCCACCCGAGAAATTTTACGTTTTTGTGGGGCCCACGAGGTTTCCGATATTTTGACCAATTATGGAAATTTCGGGAAATGAAATATTTTAGACCAATGGGAGGGAGGCACGTGTCACCCTCCACATGGGCTTGTTGGATGAAGAAAATAATGGACCAAGTCAAATAGTCAAGTGAGCTTGATATTATTGACCACATCTTAGCCTTCCATATGTTTTAATCTAGACCCTTCATTGTAGTATATATCCTATACTAGTGCAAGATGACTTCCATACTTAGAAAAAAAATCAAGATCTTATGTTGCACTCTTAGGAGCTCTCGGCAATAGCAAGAAAATAAGAGAATTTTTTTGCAATCTTGCTCCATAATTCCCAATATTCAAACCCAAGACCCCTTAGGGTATTCTAAGGTTATCTCAATAGAAAGATCCCGGAAAAACCACGTTTTTATGTTAGTCGCAAGATGAAAACCTAAGGTGTTCTTCAACTTTGAAGTTGGAACTTGAAGAGGAGTTCTTCATGAGCTTCTAAGGAGTGTCAGGACATGTCGTACCTTGCATGACTTATAGAGCGTTACATCGAGTCCCAGAATGGGCCGGGACATGTCGTACCTTGCATGACTTATATATCGTTACACCGAGTCCCATAATTGGCCGGGACATGTCGTACCTTGCATGATTTATAGAGCGTTACACCGAGTCCCAGAATGGTCCGGGACATGTCGTACCTTGCATGACTTATAGAGCGTTACACCGAGTCCCAGACTGGGCCGGGACATGTCGTACCTTGCATAACTTATAGAGCGTTACACCGAGTCCCAGAATGGGCCGGAACATGTCGTACCTTGCATGACTTATAGAGCGTTACACCGAGTCCCAGAATGGGCCGGGACATGTCGTACCTTGCAATGACTTATAGAGCATTACACCGAGTCCCAGAATGGGCCGAGACATGTCGTACCTCGCATGACAGTATTTGTTTATTTGGACAGACGTTCTTAATTTTGACATGACTCTCGTTTTTAAAAGGAAGTACCGTGGGCACGGTTGAATCTTATTTTTAAAAGGATACAATTGAATCATTTTTATAAAGTACAGTGATACAACAATACGGTGGTACAGTGGTACAGGGGTACAATGATACAAGATACAATTGTCTCTTATTTTTGACACGGTAGGATTTAGTATTTGATTTTCATATTTGTCTCTGTCATTCTTTTGTACAGTTATGATCTTGTTTACTGTACTTCATGTTTACATACTTGGTTCCTTGTTGTACTGACCCCCTTCGGGGGGCTGCGTTCATGCCCGCAGGTATTAGGTACTCAGTTGGGTGATCCGCCTTGTTCAGCGTTGTGGGATAGCTCCAATGTTCCGGAGCTTGTCATTTTGGCACAGGTCTTCCATTACGGCTAGGTATATTCAGGAGTACGACGGGGCTTTGTCCCGTCATAGTTTACTGTCCAAACTCTTAGAGACCTGTATTCATATGTGGACTGGACTTGCGTGAGTTGTATTTATATTTTTGTACGGTTGTAGTCCCATTCGGGTGTTTTATATTATGGCAGCCTTGCCGTCTTTGCCTTTGCAAAAAAGAAAAATGATGAGTGTTATTTAGCTTCCGCGAGTTACTTGTGTTGTATGGGTAGAAGGGTGCCCAGGTAGGGAATCAGTCGCGGGCCCGGGTTCGGATCGTGACAACAAGTCCAAGAAGTTGAGGATCTTGCTCCACAATTCTCTCCAACAAACCTTATTGGCTGCCCACCTTTCCCTCAACCTCTACAACCAATCGATGAGATTTTCAAGGAAGACTCTCTACTATAAATAGAGAGGGAAGATCAGTGAATTGACATCCATAATCAAAATGTAAAAATACCAAAGAGTTTTCGGGATTTCATCTCAGAAATCTGGATCACAACTGTGTTGCCTGAGTTTTTGACGACATTCTGTCCAACATTATAGTTGCTGCCTAGATTCTAGATTAGTTCTTTATTGAAACAATTATAATAAGATGTTGTCTATATCTACTTAGTTAGATTTTTCAGGCATGTAAGTCATTTGCGACTTCACTATTTTTTATTCCTTTTGTATTATCTTGTAATATTGTAAAAGAAGGAATATATTCAATTGTATATAAAATATACAATACTTTTGGTCATTGACCATCATATATAACCTATATAAATTTAAACCTTTGTGTCTTTATTATTTTCACTGCATTTTACTCTTCAAAGATTTTTTCTGTTTTTACTGAAGTGTTGTCACTAGCGTCGGACGACATTATCGCCGACATTCGCAAACTGTTCTAGCATTCGAATTTATTTATTTCCAGTTTGTTTTTATTGTTCTATAGCATAATTCCGGGATCCAACATTAATTAACATATCTTAATGAGCACTAATGCAAATGAAAAATGTTCATTACAAAGTTCACGAAAATAATAGATTTTTGGAGAGCGCAAAAGAGCATGAAACAAGCTAAAACATATATGATGACCAAGAAAGTTGCATCTTGATTCCTTGGATAAAATTTTCAGTACATGTAGTATTAAAAAATAAGTATCGACCACAGTACGCCTTGAAAATGACAGGAAAATATTCCTGAATTAGAATCTTAAAGAGATGATTAACATATTTCTCCACCATCAAAAGTGAGAAGTCGATTCACTATTACTGAAATGGAGATTGAATTTTATTTCCATAAGAATTTGCCAATTTTAACAGAGGAAAAGATATTCCAAAGGAAGGGTTGCCATTATAGATTGGTAGTCCCAATGTGGTGCTTCAAAGCGGTTTTAGAAATCCTAACATAGTTTTTTTTTTTTTTTTATGTAAATGCAAATATTATTACTAATAATGAAAAGGAAGTGGCTACAATCAGTCGTTGAGGTATCTCAAGCCTCAACGTAATGCAAACAAGAATAGATAGAGGGGAGGGGTGGTCACTCAAAAGGTGCCACTACAAGAGGGGATAAAATCATAGAGAACTCTATAAGATGTTGTTTTGATTCTTGCAATGACCTCTTCTGCCGGCAAGCTTGTGCCTTCAAAGAGCATTGTGTTTCTTGCCCTCCAAATCTCATAAACCATTATGCAAAAAGTAAGCAAAATAGCTTTGGCTCGGATGCTTGTCCCGCGGTGTTCTTTCTTAATCCATTTAAGGAGCTTTCAACGATTTTCATCTCTCTTCTAATACCCAATCTTTTATGCTCTTCCAAATCATGTGTGTATAGGGGCGATCAAAGAAGAGGTGTTCCCTTGTTTCATTAGCTTGCTTGCAGAATCAAGATTTATCCTCCAAATTGAGAAATGATAGAGTATCCTTTGTAGCTAACCGCTTCGCGCAATTTAGCCACATAGTAAAAGAGAATTTGGGAGGAATGAATCCTTTCCAAATTTGTGACATCCAAGGCTTTTTAGCTTGAGTGCGCAAGATATCATATACGAGGCTTGAATCTAATATACCGTTGGCACAACATTTTGTAAAGCCGTCAATAGCATCACCATGGCTACCAAAGATAGAAACAAATTTGTCGCGAATCCCACAAATCTTTTTGAATAAAGGAGTCCACAGGGCGCACCTCATAGTCCCAAATTGTAATATCTCTCAAATAGTGACTATTGATCCATTGGACCCATAGAGAATCGACTTAGTGTGAGTTTGCCAAATCGTCACGGATAGCGGGCATGATTCCATTCCTTGATGTTCATAAGACCCAAGCCACCTTGAGGCGGGCAAATGATATCCCAAGCAACTCTTGGTGGTTTCCATAAGAATTGAATACAAGCGGACCTTACCTTGTTGATAATAGTGGCGGGATAGGAAGTGCGGAACCAAAAGCTCTCAACCCTCGACGACCGACTGATTAGTTCCGACACGGCGTAAGAAAGGGTGTGGTGCCCCATTTCGAATGTAATTCGAAATAGCACTAGTGAATGGGGCAAATTGATCCACCGAGACTGAAATTGGGGACAAAGGGATCCCCAGTATCGCATCTAGGAAAGCTACCAATGGCGAAACCCACTGGTCAATATCAAGTCCCGAATCGTAGAATGCATTCCCGCTAAGTAGACAGAGGATTTAGCGGGTTAAGAGTTAATCTGAGGCGACCTCCAACTCTTCCAGACAATCCATAAGAATCCCAACTGAAGATATATCTCCTTTGGCAAAAAGCATGAGGTCATCCGCGAATGCAAGATGAGTAATGCCCAATTTCTTACACTTTGGAAAATATGAGAAAGCTCTTGCCTCAGCCTTCATTTTAAGCAGCCTTGAGAGGTATTCCATGCACAAGATAAAGAGAGTAGGGACATAGGATCACCTTGTCTTAGGCGCTTTCCTTTGAAAGTATCCATGTAGCTCACCATTGATAGAAAGTTAGAAGGAGGTTGAGCTAACACATTCCATGATCCATCTTGTAAATCTGTCTGGAAATTTTAGACTTCTTAGTACCAATTCGAGGAAGCTCCAAGAGACTGTATCGAATGCTTTACGAAGGTCCACCATAAGCATACATCTTGGTGAGATTCTGGCTCTATTAAATCCTCTCACAAGCTCTTGTGCCACATATACGTTGTCCATCATGTTTCTTCCTTTCACAAAAGCCCCGGGGATTTGTCAATGAGAGAAGGAAGGATCAATGCCATTCGTTAGCTAGAATCTTTGTGATGATCTTATAGATCACATTAGTCAATCCGATGGGCCGAAATCATTTACCTTGGGATCATGGTCAGTTTTTGGTAGCGAGGGTAATGATGGTATGATTAACTCCTTCAAAAGAACTCCGATGAGAAGAACTCTTGGACACATCTTACAACATCGCGCCCACATCTTTCCATCTATTCTTGAAGAAGGCGTAGTATAACCATCCGGTCAGTGCCTTGTCATTGCCTATATCGAGAGTGCTTCCCAAATCTCCTTTGGGGTGATGAAATGCAAAAGTGTAATCTCTCTTCTTCACTCGACTTTGGGCCATAGTTGAACACATCAGATCAAAGTTGGTAGTGGGTCGGGAAGTACCTAATAGATCCTTGTAAAATTCAACAAGCAACTTCCGACTTCTTACGGTGATGTAGTGATAGTACCATTAGCTTTAACAAGAAAGTTAATGGAGTTCCCGACATTACTCCTTTTGATCAAACTATGAAAGTATTTGGAACATCTATCACTTCCAATCAAGTGCTTCATCTTGACTTACGCCTTATGAAGTGTCTTTCACTTCCAAGAAGGTGTTTGCTCAGCTCTTGAGGACTTAACCTTGGCTTTAAGCTCCTCATCAAAGGGATTTTCCATGTGTGCATTGATAGCCTCCTTGAACTCTATGTTTGCCCTTTTGCTCTTTGTTCGATACCTCCAAAGTCACTTATGTTCAAAGCCCTTAAAGGTTGCTTCAAGGCTTTCAATTTGGAGGCAAGGACGAATTGAGCAAGACTTACCCATATGTCTTGTCTCAAACATGAAGTCATAATGTTCTCAAAGGCTGGGTGAGAAAGCCACATATTCATGAACTTGAAAGGGCGTTTCCCAACATTATAGGATGCAATAATCGTGGCTATCACAGGACAGTGGTCCGAGACAGGCTCCATAGGCATGAAATTGGCCTTGCATTCTAAGGTCAAATCACTCCAATTTTGATTCATCAACACTCTATCAAGCTTAGACCAAATCGAACCATTCGTCCAAGTGTAGAAGGAACCGGATGAAGGAGCGTCTTCTAGTCCATGAGAATTCTGAAATCTCCAAGATCCCTAAGTGCATAAGGCGTGAGAGGAGGACCCCCACCTTATCATTAGGGTTGCGATAAGTGTTGAAATCTCCCATAATCATCCAAGGCTTATTGATGCCAACGCCCAAGTGAGAAAGGTGATGCCAAAGCATCCTTCTATCCGAGATGCTATAAACCGGGTACACAAATGTGGCAAGGAAGGACACTTGTGTTATATTGCAACTTGCCTGGACATGGATATCTTTGAGAGTCCATACCAAGAACTTCGCAACAAACCTGGATGGATCCCAAAGGAATAGCATTCTACCGCTCCAATGAATTCCAAATTTGAGCAAAACTTCCATGCTTTGAATCTTTGAGTAGAAAGACTCATCCTTGGTTGAGATAGCTTAGTTTCCAATAGACAAATCATAGCCGCATCATCTTTGTTTTGTGATACTACACACTAGAGCTGCGTGGCAGCCCTATCCCTTTGTCCGCAAAGACCACGGACATTCCAACAAAGTATTTTCATAAGGAAACAAAGGAGGTTTTATTAGCACCTCGCGCTTAGTGCCTTCGCTTTCCCACCGCTGCCCATTCTTTTGGACAAAACCTCTTGCCATCCATCATCTTTGTTCTGGAAGCCATAACTTGTGTACCATCCAAGCTATGTTCCCGCGTTCAAAGTTAACGTTATTTGACACAAGGTGAGCCTTTTCCGTAGCACCGTTGAATGTAACTTCATCCAACGGGTGGCGGGTTCATAGGCATCTCGTAATCAGAATGTTTTGACTCACCCTCATCCTAACATGTTGTGTAACGCCATTGTGAGAATTAGGCGGTGAGGACTTTGCTAGAGAATCCATGAAACATGGTGGGCCGAATGACCCAAATCCGGAGGACCGCGGCACGTGATACTTCTCCCAAGCTTAGGTACGGGAGGTGTTGTGTCGCAGCTTTCTTCATGTCCATCAAGTTATCAGCATCTATGGGATGTTGAGAAGTTGGTGGATGAGGAGGTTGGTTCCACGCACCTTTGTTGGCCTTCAAATGAATAGAATCATCCTTGTTGTTAGGGGACCTCGATTGCATGTTTTGGAGCTTCTTCAATGTTGACATCATCCTCGCCTTCCTACACTTCAAGTGGTTGTGTCCAAAAGCCGCACAATGATAGCAAAAGTCGGGTAATTCTCATAGTTTACCCTTTGAGTATACTTTCTGCTATCGGGAGATTGACGACAAAGTCCATTATCGACTCCTTGCTAACATCCACTTCCACTAGAACTCTTGCATAGTTCATTTTAGACCTTTCCTTAGTATATTGGTCGGTGTAAAGAGGTTTTCCTACACGTGAAGCAATCTTACTAAGGCGTTGCACTCCAAATAGAAAGGGAATGTCCGGAAAGTGACCCAAATAGGAATGTCCATAAACAAATCATCCGTTATAAGAACTCCTTTATTGATAGCCTTGAGCATCATGGTTTTCCGTAGACCATATAAGGGCCTCCGTGAAGTACATTAGTGCGCTCTTCCTCCGTCATGAATTTGAACACCATCCACCTTTGCCATATGGTATAATACGGCATTTAACTCCCATCCTTTCACAATCGTATTCACGCTTCTCTTCCGGAAAGGACCGTGAAAGCAACCTATTAGGCAATAGCCCCAAGTTTCTATGAAAGGAACTTCATCCTCAAAGATCTATATTTACTTCCTCCCTTGTTGTTCAATAAATTGTAACTTCATACCTTTGCCTCAATCCTAGTTCCGCAAAGACTCAAAGATAAGTCTTTTTAGGAGGAAGGACCTTGCCATGGTTTGGGGAAGATTGTTGTGAGTTGTGGCCGTGGTAGGAAATGATGTGGTTTAGAAGGTGCATTAGTGTGTAAATCATTGGGAGGTATATCCGGAGGTATAGGCAGGGGAAGGGTAGAAGGGAGTGAGCTTGGGCATGATAGAAGAGATGATTTGCGTGCCATTTGGGAGGTAGGGAATTTGTGTTGGTTTTGGAAGGAATAGAAGGAAGAGGAGATAGAAGGGGTGTGGTGTTGTGAAATTCGTGAAGTAGTGAAGTGGTATTAGATGAGAGAGGGGAAGTTTAGGACTCTACCGAATCCAGGAAGTGTTAAAGGCGAAAGGAGTGTTGTGATTCTTGAGATTGGCTCCACTTAGCAAACTAGCTAAAGTAGGGAAGGCTTCATTGGTGACACTTAAAGAAATCTGGGTTGTTGACTTGAATCACGAGAAGGCACTTTGAATGCCGTCTCATTTAATGTTGACCTTCGGCTCTTGCATCATTGATGGTTATGGAGTTCCTAGGCTCTCGACATAGAAATAGCTTTGTTTCTCACAATTGACTTGGCTCTTCGTGTAACGTGAGTAGTCAATGCCCTAGATTGTCCCCTCGATCCGCCTTGGAACCAAGACCATCATAAAGTCGGAGTTATTAGAGAGTCATTGATACCGCCACATTCAATGCCGACCCTCGGCTCGTAATATTGATGGTTGTGGAGTTCCTAGGCTCGGACAAAGAAATAGCTTTGTTTCTCACAATTGACTTGGCTCTTCGTGTAACGTGAGTAGTCAATGCCCCTAGATTATCCCCCTGATCCGTCTTGGAACTAATACCATCATAAAGAACCGGAGTAATGAGAGAGTCGTTGGTACCCGCCTCATAAATGTGCGACGCCTCGGCACCCTCAATCAAAACGTTGGAACCCACCATTGACTTAGCTCCTTGTAAAACGGGGGTAGTTAATGTCCCTAGGTTATCCCCCTGCCCCGCCTTGGAAATCAGACCATCATTAAGGCCCGAAGTTGGGAGTGTAAACTTGATACCCGCGGCATTAAAGTTTGACGCCTCGGCTCCTTCAATTGTGACGTTCGAAACCTTGGGGCTAGAAACCCCTTCGTATTCCACATCTGATCTTGATCCTTGCATAGAGTGCATATTCCTAGTATCATTGTTATCCTCGTGACCCGCCTTAGCCTTCTGACCCAAGACCCGACCCGTAATCCCATCGTTTCCCAGGGCATTGAAGTTTGCTCTCTTGACATCCGCGTTGAACTTCTTGGGGATAGAAGTACCATCAATGCTTTCAACTGACTTTGAATCAAACAAGACATGATTACTCTTGGACCCATGAACCCCTGCCGCGACCGCCAAGAACCCTTGACCCACGCCGACCGGTTTAGGCGAGAATGCCATCGTGTCTTGCTTCACCAATTGCAATGTCCGCCCGATTTCAACCCTTTTCCGCAAACTGAGAGAATTTCGGGTAGTGTCGGGTACTAATCTTTGGAGTGGCTGTCTAGTTCTTCCGAAATGAACCCTTTACCAACAAATTGGCCCGTGGAATGATCGACCACCATAGTAGCATTAGGGGCGTCAATGGTCCTGCCGGAAGTTCTGCCTTCAAACTCACTAATATCCAAGCTTTCAATTTCGATATTTTTGCCCCATTCATGTATCCTTTGTAGCATAGAATCATCTACTACATTTTCTAAAGGAAAGCGCGAGTCTGGAGTAACATGAACCAACACGTATGGTCCGAGATTGCGGAATAAGATTTTCCTCGGCAATTGTTGGACTCCGCCATTCTTTTTTCTTCTTTGTTCTAGCTTTAGCCGAACTTCCTGAACCTCCTGAATCATTGCTAGAACGTGTGTAACGTTTAGACTTTTTCATATTGTGGACAATAACAATCAAACCATAATGAGTCAAACGAAAAAAACTAAGGGGGGGGGGGGGGAAGAAGAGGAAGAAACCTAAGGAGCAACTAAGGGAAACGTTGAGAGCGTTTTCTTAGTGAGAGAAACTTCTCTCTAACTCCTGCTATGATACTTGGTTTGATAAGTATCTTAAATCCTAACATAGTTATCCCTTCTTTACTATTGATTTGGACCTATATTGACATGTTTTGTACTGTCTTGACATGATTGTGGTTGCCCATGAACTGACACGTTGATGAGCTTGACTTCAAAGGAAAAGAACTTAAATGTGTGATACGATTTAATGAACTGAATTTGACTATTTCTTCATTTTTATTAACACTGGCTTTTCATGATATATACATTCACTGAATTGGACTGTATCATAACACTGTTTTCAATTATAGTATTATACACATGAATTATATTCTTTTGTTCTATTAACTATTGCCCTTAAACACTTACTGAGTACCCAATACTCAAACATATAACTGTTGTTTTTTATGGTATGTTTTAGAGGCTATCCTCTACTCACCCTATGTGGTTCCCATAGCCGTCACAGAGAAGTATGAAGAAGCGTCTTGGGAATCCTATAATCTTACCTCTCGAGGGTTTGAAATAAATAATTAGTCAAACCACAACTTACCTTGGATGATTTAAATGATTGAGGAAACCAAAATCATACATGACCTGTAGCATCGACTGACCGCCTTAAGTTCTGAGGCAAGGATAGTTGAGGCATCACAGATGGGAAACCACGACAACAAACCAACTCTGGCAGCCGATGAAGTCGAGTCGCCGATGGAACTTGAATTACCCATAAGAAGGGCTATGCCTAGTTTTGAGTCTCAACATCCTTTGGAAGATATCAACTTGGGAATCGAAGAAGTCCTTCGCCTAACACATATTAGTGGCTTGCTGAAGGAAGAAGAAAAACAAGGCATAACAGCCATTCTACTGTCGTATAAAGACTGCTTCACATGTGATTATCATGAGATGCCCGAACTAGCATGTACTTTGGTAGAACATAGGATTACCAATAAAGAATGGTTTAAAACCCCATAAACAGCCGCCTAGAAGGTATCACCATCAGCTGATGCCTCAAATCAAAGCTGAGATTGAACGACTGCTGAAAGCTGGATTTATCAGAATGACTAAGTATGTGGAATGGTTGGCAAACATCGTACCGGTCAAGAATAAGAATGGCAAGGTGCAGGTATGTATTGATTACTGTAACCTAAATTTATCCACTCCTAAAGATGAGTATGTCATGCCGATAGCCGACATACTAGTCGACTCAGTAGTCGCTAATGGTGTATTGACCTTCATGGATGGATACTCTGGCAATAATCAAATATTGATAGCCGAGGACGACTTCACAAAACTGATTTCAAATGTACAGGAGCATTGGGCATTTACGAGTGGATAGTTATGTTGTTTGGTCTGAAGAACACTGATGCCGCTTATTAAAGGGCAATGAACACCATCTTCCATGACTTAATCGGCAAGACTGTGGAGGTTTACATCGATGATGTAGTAGTAAAGTCTAAGGACTTCAAGGATCATTTAGCCGATCTTGAACAAACATTTAAAGAATGAGGATTAATAATCTAAAAATGAATCCAGTCAAGTGCATGTTCGGAGTATCGGCTAACAACTTCCTTGGCTTTTTGGTGCATAAAAAAGGCGTCGAGATAGATCATAATAAAGACAAGGCAGTAATGGGATCTGCACCACCCAAGACAAAAAAAGAGTTACAAAGCTTATTGGGAAAGATTAATTTCTTAAAGAGGTTCATATCTAACTCGGCTGGCAAGATGAACGCTTTATCACCTTTGCTCAGACTTAAAGAGTCAAAAGAGTTAGTATGGGGCCAGAAAAGCAAAAGACCTTTGATTAAATTAAAAAAGGTCTTAGCCACTGCCCTATAGTAGTGTCTCCCGTGATAGGAAAGTCGTTGAAATTGTATGTTTCAGCTGCAGAATTATCTATCTGCTGTTTACTAGCACATGAGGTAGATGATGGAACTGAAAGAGCGGGTTATTATCTTAGCCTAATACTCAAAGATGCGGAAGCCATATATACTCATTTGGACAAATATACTCATTTAGCCCATTTATGTCTTTGTTCTATACTTGCACAAAACTCGAATATTATCTAATGCCTCACGTTGTATACATTTTGTACAAAGTTGATATTGTCCGGTAGTTGCTAAATAGACCTGTCTTGCAAGGATGATTAACGAAATGAGCTATCAAGCTTACCACGTTCTCTCTCAAGTATAAGCCACTTAGGACGCCAAAGGCCAAACAGTAGCTGATTTCTTGGCAGAATACCCTTGTGTGGACGTGGAAGATCCATGCACCCTTTCTTCTGCATGTACATACATTATGTCGTGGGTACTAACCTTTGACGGGTCTAGAACCCAGAAAGGAGTTGGAGCCGGAGTCACAATAACAAGTTTGAGAGATAAAGAATGGAAGTTCTCTTATCGTCTAGACCCTAAATTGACGAACAACCAAGTTGAATACGATGCTTTCATCATGGGACTCAAACTCCTAGTTTTTATGAAATGAGGTGCATTGAGATTCGAGGAGACTCTTAGCTGGTGATCAAATAGCTGGCTGGGGAATGTGACTGCAAATACCCAAATTTACTGGCCTATCACAAGATGGCTAGCAGGTTGCTTAGTGGGTTCACATCATCCAAGTTAAGTTATGTTCACAGAGGCATGAATGTTGAGGCTAATGACTTAGCATAGGAAGCTTCAGGTTTTAGTAAGTCCCTACTAACCTTAGAGCACGATGAATTACCAGTCGAAGTGTTAGCCGTTGATCAATTCGATTCATGGAGGCAGTCACTGATTGACTACTTAAAAAATCCATCCAGTTGCAAGGATACCAAGGTTAAAAGAAGCATTGAAATACGTGCTCATTGACGATGACCTCTAAAAAGGAGCATGAATGGAGTGCTACTCAAGTGCATTGCCAAAGCAGAGGCCTTGAGGGTCATGGGAGAGGTCCATGAAGGAGTATGCGGATTACACAGAGCATGGCCGGCGATGAAGTGGTTGATCTACCGCTACAGTTATTACTGGTCTACTATCACCGCTGATTGTTTCTAGTATGCAAAATGATGTGGAGAATGTCAGAAACATGGACCAATCCAACGGGTACCAGCCAAATTGTTGCACCCAGTTATAAAACCTTGGCCCTTCAGAGGCTGGGCTATGGACCTCATCAGTAAGATTCACCCACAGTCGGCTGAATGCCACAATTTCATTATCGTGGCTACCGATTATTTCACTAAATGAGTCGGAAGCTCAGCCGATGAAGAGGGTCCATCAGACAGATGTCATTCAGTTTATCCAACACCAAATCATATACATATATGGTATTTCCGAGATGATTACCATCGATGAAGGGATATTGTTCACTGGTTCTGAGGTGGAGATCTTTGCTGAGAAGTTCGGTGTCACGAACCGACCCCGGATCCGTGACCGGTGCCTTGACCCGGGCACCCTTGTGACACAACATCAGAGAAAACCAGCGGAATATAAACTCAAAATAAAACAACCATAATGGTATAAATAGTCTAGCCCAAAATGGCTATCCCAAAAGTACATCAAATTGAACAGCTATATCCTTAAACAACCCAGTTATGACAAGACTATGTGCCTCTAAGAATAAGTAACACTATGACGGACAGGGCCGCCATGCCCTGAATGTACAAAATATCACAACACCGGAGAACCATACCAAAAGTCGAGCTCAAGAAATGGAGCTCACGACACTGAGTAAGAGATCCTAGGAATGAGGATCTACCACCGCTTTCCCACCTGCAGCATGAACGCAGCCAGGAAGGGGGTCGACACAACGTACCAAGTATGTAAAATCGAAAATATCGTAGTAATATCACAAGTCAAAGATAAGCTGGAGTCATGGATAAAAATCAATTTCCTTGCACTGTGCCTTACTAACAATGAGAGTAACAAGTATAAAACTTATAGCATAAAAATAGGAGGCTCACGAGCAAAACAGGGTACCTCGCCTGCACTATCGCGTTAGCGATCCTACTCCTGGGACTATTTCACCCGCATGGGTCCTGTGGACCCGCATGAGGCCATCCGCCTCGTCATGGGACTATTTCACCCGCATGGGACTATTTCACCCGCATGGATCCTGTGGATCCGTATGAGTACCATCGCCGTACTCGCATGGGACTATTTCACCCGCATGGATCCTGTGGTCCGGATCCGCATGAGTGCAAGCGCCGCACTCGCATCATGGGTAGCAAATCCATGTCATAGATAATAACCCGGGGTTTACCCCGTAATAATACAAATATATAACATAGCTCATCCGGCTATCATACATAACATAAGCACTACCGGCCTATCATATCATACATAAGCACTACCGGCCTATCATATCATACACAAGCACTACCGGCTTATCATAACATAAGCAAGTTAAGAAATCCCCTAACTTCTTATTAACATTATTAATATATCCTCTCATTTTAGTATCCTAAGGCACTAACATGTCTTTTAATAGAAAATTCGGGAATTCAACCCAAGTACCATGTACTTCTAACTTTTTAAGAAAAACTCTTTTTAAACAAAGATTCCAAGATACTAATCACCATAGTATCAAGTTACAATTTCTTTTCAAAACAAGTCACATTTCCTTTTAGAAATATAATAGGCTTCTAAATCAAGTGACTTCATTTCCTTTAAAACCTTAGGCAACCAATGCCTAAAAATCAATCCACCTTCCATAGTTTCAAATCCTTTTACCCGTACTTGTTTTCGTTAGAGTAAACCATTCTTTGTGAACCTTTCCAAAAACTAATATAACCAACTTCCCATAAAGTCATTATATTAGCGTTATACCTTTGTCAAATACATTTTCCTTAAATCCAAAGGACTTATACTTTTGAAATGAAACAAGCATCATATACTTTAAAACAAGTGTAGATTATCAAATCTTGTACGTATACCGTACTGCATAGATACAACTACTCATGCTCAAGAGATAGGAAAGCTCTACATACCTCCTTGGTCAATCCACTTGCTAAGTCCAACTACCGCAAGTAATATGTCAACCTATAATAACCATAGTGTGTTTATTAACCTCTAATTCCAATGTAGAAATTCCAAATTCAAGTTATCAATTCCTAAGGAAAATTGGGCAGCATTTTCTTTGTTTCTACTCACTTTGCCACCTTTTCAAAGGCCGATTTTTCAACATTCAAACGCCTTATTAAGGCCCAACAACCAAACCAACACAAAGGGGATTACACACCTAATCTTGGGTGTGTAAAATTCTGCCCCATAAGTTATAATAGTACACTTAACAATTCTAAGGTGGTTTTTAGGCTACAACATGCTCATAATATTTCTTTAGCCAAATCCTTCATATTCAACCCACATTTCTAGCATGAAATGACTCTAAGAACATTATTTACCACCATAAGTATCTTCTTCATAACATGCAACTCTATACACTAATAATAGAGGAAAAATCATTACCTTAGAGCTTTAGCCAAATTTTATCCAACAATTTGCTAGCCTTTCTACCAAGAATACCACCACCACCACCTTCACAAGCTAGCCACAAGCTTCCTTCTTGTCTTTTAATTTTTCAGATTTTTCTTAAGGCTAGAATCCTCTTGGATTTTTAGAGAGAAGGAGGAGCTTGAAATATTTAGAGAGAAGGAAGAGGTTTTTCAAAGAGAGAGATGACAAATGACCAAGTCTTTAAGACTTGGTCAATATATTGCATGTAAAAATCAGATGGGGACACTTGTCCCCACTCGTGCCCTTTCAAAATAAAAATCGACTTTTCCTAAGTTTTTCGCCGATTTCGCCGGCGGCCGCTTCCCGCGCCGCACTCCTGCGAACCCTCGGATCTTGTGCGCCATGCTTCGCTTGGCGCTGAAACTTCAGCGACCCTCAGGTTTCGCTGCGGCCCGACTTTCGGGCGACCCTACAATTACACTTGGCGCCGCGCCTGCCTCGGCCATGCGCTGAGACCCCTGACCGAGGTCCCGCCCTAACCACGGGGTATAACATTCTCCCCCCCTTAGAAACATTCGTCCCGAATGTTCCCTATAGGCTTACTCAAATTACAATATCGGCATAGACTCAAATAAAGACGCTTCACACGGCCAAAACAAAACTCAAGCATATATGCTAAATTTAAAGACCAACAATTTTAGAACGTGGGTTACGGAGGTATAGGGAATAAGTGAGGATATTTCTTCTTCATGTCATCCTCCGCTTCCCACGTCATTTCCTCCCTGGTCACATTCCGCCATAGGACCTTGTCGGAAGCCACGTCTTTCGTCCGAAGTCGTCTAACCTGATGATCGAGTATCGCATGGGACTCCTCATACGATAACTCCTCTGTCACTAGGACATTCTGAACCGGGTGCACTCTAGATGGATCTCCAATACATTTCCGTAACATAGACACATGGAAATCTGGATGTACCGCCTCCAGATCGGACGGCAGATCCAACTCATAAGCAACCTTGCCTACCCTCCGGACAATCTGGTAAGGCCCAATGTACCTTGGGCTAAGCTTCCCCTTCTTTCCAAATCTCATCACGCCCTTCATGGGCGATACCTTTAGAAAAACCCAATCACCTAACTCAAATTCCAAGTGTCGACGCCGATGATCTGCATACGACTTCTGCCGACTCTGAGCTGCCAACAACCGCTCCTGGATAAGCTTCACCTTATCCACTGCCTGCTGAACTAAGTCTGGCCCGACCAACTGGACTTCTCCCACCTCGAACCAGCCTATAGGTGATCTGCACTTCCTCCCGTATAAGGCCTCATAAGGCGCCATCTGAATCCCGGAATGGTAGCTGTTGTTGTAAGCAAACTCCACAAGAGGCAAATGATCCTCCCAGCTACCCCTGAAATCAATAACACAAGCCCGCAGCATATCCTCAAGTGTCTGGATAGTGCGCTCGGCCTGTCCGTCGGTCTGAGGATGAAATGTCGTACTGAGACTCACCCGTGTCCCTAATCCTTCGAAAGGACCTCGAGTTAGCGAGAACCGGGCTCCTCTATTCGATATAATCGACACCGACACCGCGCGCCTCACAATCTCTCTAATATATAATCGGCATAGTCCTCACCGAGAACGTCGTTCGACCGGAAGAAAATGGGCTGATTTTCACCGTCGACAATCACCCAAATGGAATCATGCTTCCTACGAGTGGTAGGTAGTCCCGTAATAAAATCCATATTTATCACCTCCCACTTCCAAGTCGAATATCAATATCCCGCAATGACTCACCGGCTTCGGTGCTCAATCTTAACCTGCTGACAATTCGGGCACTGTGCCACGAACTCCGCAACGTCCTCTTTAGGCCATCCCACCAATACACGCATCTGAGGTCACGATACATTTTAGTCGATCCGGATGAATAGAATAACGAATCGTGTGCCTCGCCGACTGCCGACGAAGTCTGTCACATCGGGAACACACAACCGGCCTCGAATCTTAGCACCTCATCAGCGCCACCTCAAACAGACTCTCTTTTCGAACAGGCATCTGCATCGTATCAAAATCGGATCCTCATATCGCCGCCTTCACCTCCTCGACGATGGAAGACTCGGCAACCTCTCGAACCCGAATTCCGTCACTATCAGAATCAACCAAAAGAACCCCAAGGCTCTCTATCTGATGTAACTATCGGACAATATACATTTTCTCTGTCTGAACAATATATAGACTACCCATCGATCGGCGACTAAGGTCATCTGCAACTACATTGGCCTTTCATGGGTGGTATAAAATATCAACATCGTAATCCTTAAGTAGCTCCAACCACCGCCTTCGCCGAGTTCGGTTCCTCGGTCAAGATGTCTGGAGACTCTTGTGGTCTGTGTAAATGTCCACGTGAACTCCATATAAATAATGCCTCCAGATCTTCAAGGCATGAATCACAGCTGCCAACTCCAGGTCATGTGTGGGATAGTTCTTCTCATGCTTCCTAAGCCGCCGAGATGCATAAGTTATAACCTTGTCGTCTGCATCAAAGACGCACTCAAGCCCGACCGACGCGTCACAATAAAACCACATATCCATCTAAACCCTCTGGAAGAGTAAGAACTGGGGCGGTCGCCAACCTCTCCTTTAGCAACTGGAAACTTTCCTCACCAGTATCCGTCCACCGGAACATAGCCGCTCGAGTCACTTTAGTCAAAATCTTTGAAATAGAAGCAAACTTTTCCACAAACCTCCGATAATAGCCCGCAAGGCCCAAAAGCGCACCTCGTCGGTGTAGTGGAGTGCAGGCCAAGTCTTGACTGCCTCAATCTTAGCTGTATCAACCCGAATACCATCGGCCCCGATAACATGCCCCAAGAAAGCCACTGAAGCTAACCAGAACTCGCATTTCGAGAACTTGGCATACAACTGCCGGTCTCGGAGGACTCCCAATACCGTCCTCAAATGATCTGTATGCTCCTGCTCTGTGCGCGAATACACCAAGATATCATCAATAAACACTATAACGAACATATCCAAGAATGGCCTGAACACCCTATTCATCAAATCCATGAATACTGTTGGGGCGTTGGTCAGCCCGAAAGACATCACCCTGAACTCATAGTGCCCATACCGGGTCCTGAATGCAGTCTTTGGGATGTCTATCTCTCTAACTCGCACCTGATGATAACCAGACCGCAGGTCTATCTTGGAAAAACACTTTGCACCCTGCAACTGGTCAAACAAATCGTCAATCCTGGGGAGGGGATACCTGTTCTTGATAGTAACCTTGTTCACCGTCAGAATCAATACACATACGCAGCGTCCCATCCTTCTTCTTTACAAATAACACTGGCGCCCCCCAAGGAGAAACACTTGGCCTAATAAAGCCTTTCTCCAGCAAATCTTTCAGCTGATCCTTCAATTCCTTCAACTCGGCCGGTGCCATCCTGTATGGCGGAATAGATATCGGTCGAGTGTCTGGTGCCAAATCGATGCAAAACTCAATCTCCCTCTCGTGAGGATACGAAGCTCGTCGGGAATACGTCAAAACTCTCTAACAACGGAATCGATCAAGGTCCTGTATCTCACTTTAGTATCGAATACCCGAACCAAATGGTAGATATACCCCTTCCGTACCATCTTCCTAGCCTTGAGGTAAGAAATAAACATACCCTCTGCGATGCAAGATTCCTTCCACTCGATAACGGCTCACCAGAAACCGAACCAACTAACCTCTCTGCGGTCCACATTGGCATAGCAAGACGCTAGCCAATCCATACCCATAATCACATCAAGTCTGCATATCCAACTCTATCAAGTCGCCTAGAGTCCGCGACCATCTATAGTCACCGGGCAAGCCTTATATACCCGCCGGCTACCCGAAGCACCTCTGGCGTAGCCACCTCAAAGGATTCTATGGACTCGGGCTCATCCCTATTCTACCAAAGAATATGAGGAGATATATAGGACAAGGTAGAAACCGGATCTATCAAAGCATAAACATCACAGCAAGAGACCAACAATGTACCTGTGATGACATCAGGTGACGCCTCCTGGTCCTGGCGGCTGGACATAGCATAAATGCGGTTCTGAGGACCGCTGAATCGAACCCTGCCACGACCGCCGCGGCTGTTGGCCGTGAACACCCCGCTCGGGCGCCTAACCACCAAGATGAAGACTCAAGAATCGAACTCATCGGGCTGAGCCATGGCACTCCCGCCGCCTCTGGACGGACAATCTCTCTTCAAATGGCCCTGCTGGCCACAAGAGTAACAAGCTCCTGGAGGAATACGACACCCCCCATAATGGCAATCACCACATCGACCACACCGAGGCATAGGGGGCCTCATCTGACTGGAACTCTGGTCCCTCTGAAAACCCGAAGCCCTGGAACCCTGTCCTGCTCCTGAATACTCTGTACGTCCCGAAGATGGTGGAGCGCTCTGGGCCGGTGTGGTGCAAATCTGGTATCTTCTTTGGGTTGTCTACCCTAAAACTACCAGAGGACCTCGCTGTCTGGCCTCTTCGCGATACCTGTCGATCCGTCGGCCCCTGCGTTCCTCACACCCAAGTGCATGTGCCTGCATGCGGGCAATGTCCATGCCCGGCTGAAGAGCCACCCCCGAGCAACTCTCGGCCAAGTGATCATCGAGTCCTGTGACATAGCGGTGCACCCTGTCCTCCATGTCTGCTACCAAAGCGGGCACATACCTAGCCAATGAATCAAACTCCATGTTGTACATCGACCGTCCGCCCATTCGTATCAGCGTCAAAAACCTATCGGCCGAGCCCTCCTCATCTGCGGAGGCAAGAAATGGCCAAATGCGCCTCGAGAACTCGTCCCAAATACCGGAAGCGCATGCTCCCCGGGAGCTTCCATGAATCATACCAATCAATCGCGGTGTCCGCAGCCGATGCAAACCTAGTAGCACCGACTCGGTCTCCAAGCCCGATCACCCTCACGATCCACAGAATCGGATGAACTCGAGGATCATCCTCGTGCCTCGACCCATAAAACTCGGGCAGTCGCAACTCAAAAGTCCTCGCCTCAAGCTAGCGACTGCTGAACTACGGTACAATAACCGCTGCATCTCCTATCCTCATGTCTGGCCACAATCCTGGCTAGTAACTGGGCCATCTCCTTGTAGCCCATATCCTCTGCCCCCGGCTGCTGGACTGGAGGCTCGGGTACCGCGGTCTCAGTAGCCGCTGCTGCTGCCTCAGACTCTACTGGGGTTGGCGACGTGGTAGAACTCGCCGTCCGAAACACCTCATCTGGTAAGGACTGGGCCTGTGCCCTGGTAACCCTCGGTGCCCTACTAGTAGTTCCCTCCACTGCCTTGCCCTTCTGGGCCGCGGTCGCCTTGCGTGGAGGCATAACTGATACACACAAAGTTTACGTCAGAGGAAATTCAACCTATAACACAGCTCTATTGCACGATCTTAGAGTGAAAGAAATGGAAACCAATCCTAAATATCCTGTAGCCTCCTGATTATAGATGTGGTGCACAACACACCGATAATCAAGACTCTACTAGATACGGCCTGTAGACCCCTTCCGAGGATTAACTGCTCTGATACCACTTTTGTCACGACCCGACCCCGGATCCGTGACCGGTGCCTTGACCCGGGCACCCTCGTGACACAACATCAGAGAAAACCAGCGGAAATAAACTCAAAATAAAACAACCATCATGGTATAAATAGTCTAGCCCAAAATGGCTATCCCAAAAGTACATCAAATTGAGCACTATATCCTTAAACAACCCAAGTTATGACAAGACTACAGCCTCTAAGAATAAGTAACACTATGACGGGACAGGCCCGCCATGCCCCGAATGTACAAAATATCACAACACCGGAGAACCATACCAAAAGTCGAGCTCAGAAGAAATAGAGCTCCCGACACGAGTAAGAGATCCTAGGAAGGAGGATCGACCACCGCTTTCCCTTACCGGCAGATGAACGCAGCCAGAAAGGGTCGACACAACGCATCAAGTATGTAAATCGGAAAATATCAGAGTAATATCACAAGTCAAAGATAAGCCGAGTCATAGATAAAAATCAATTTCTCAGACCGTGCCTTACTAACAATGAGAGTAACAAGTATAAAACTTATAGCATAAAAATAGGAGGCTCACGATCAAAACAGGTACCTCGCCTGCAGTATCGTTAAGCGATCCTACTCTCGGGACTATTTCACCCGCGTGGGTCTGTGGACCCGCATGAGGTCATCCGCCTCGTCATGGGACTATTTCACCCGCATGGGACTATTTCACCCGCATGGATCCTGTGGATCCGCATGAGTACCATCGCCGTACTCGCATGGGACTATTTCACCCGCATGGATCCTGTGGTCCGGATCCGCATGAGTGCAAGCGCCGCACTCGCATCATGGGTAGCAAATCCATGGCATAGATAATAACCCGGGATTTACCCCGTAATAATACAAATATATAACATAGTTCATCCGGCTATCATACATAACATAAGCACTACCGGCCTATCATATCATACATAAGCACTACCGGCCTATCATATCATACACAAGCACTACCGGCTTATCATAACATAAGCAAGTTAAGAAATCCCCTAACTTCTTATTAACATTATTAATATATCCTCTCATTTTAGTATCCTAAGGCACTAACATGTCTTTTAATAGAAAATTCGGGAATTCAACCCAAGTACCATGTACTTCTAACTTTTTAAGAAAAACTCTTTTTATACAAAGATTCCAAGATACTAATCACCATAGTATCAAGTTACAATTTCTTTTCAAAACAAGTCACATTTCCTTTTAGAAATATAATAGGCTTCTAAATCAAGTGACTTCATTTCCTTTAAAACCTTAGGCAACCAATGCCTAAAAATCAATCCACCTTCCATAGTTTCAAATTCTTTTACCCGTACTTGTTTTAGTTAGAGTAAACCATTCTTTGTGAACCTTTCCAAAAACTAATATAACCAACTTCCCATAAAGTCATTATATTAGCGTTATACCTTTGTCAAATACATTTTCCTTAAATCCAAAGGACTTATACTTTTGTAATGAAACAAGCATCATATACTTTAAAACAAGTGTAGATTATCAAATCTTGTACGATACGATCTACATAGATACAACTACTCATGCTCAAGAGATAGGAAAGCTCTACATACCTCCTTGGTCAATCCACTTGCTAAGTCCAACTACCGCAAGTAATATGTCAACCTATAATAACCATAGTGTGTTTATTAACCTCTAATTCTAATGTAGAAATTCCAAATTCAAGTTATCAATTCCTAAGGAAAATTGGGCAGCATTTCCTTTGTTTCTACTCACTTTGCCACCTTTTCAAAGGCCGATTTTTCAACATTCAAACGCCTTATTAAGGCCCAACAACCAAACCAACACAAAGGGGATTACACACCTAATCTTGGGTGTGTAAAATTCTGCCCCATAAGTTATAATAGTACACTTAACAATTCTAAGGTGGTTTTTAGGCTACAACATGCTCATAATATTTCTTTAGCCAAATCCTTCATATTCAACCCACATTTCTAGCATGCAATGACTCTAAGAACATTATTTACCACCATAAGTATCTTCTTCATAACATGCAACTCTATACACTAATAATAGAGGAAGAATCATTACCTTAGAGCTTTAGACAAATTTTATCCAACAATTTGCTAGCCTTTCTACCAAGAATACCACCTCCACCACATTCACAAGCTAGCCACAAGCTTCCTTCTTGTCTTTTAATTTTTCAGATTTTTCTTAAGGCTAGAATCCTCTTGGATTTTTAGAGAGAAGGAGGAGCTTGAAATATTTAGAGAGAAGGAAGAGGTTTTTCAAAGAGAGAGATGACAAATGACCAAGTCTTTAAGACTTGGTCAATATATTGCATGTAAAAATCAGATGGGGGGGACACTTGTCCCCCACTCAGGCCCTTTCAAAATAAAAATCTGACTTTTCCTAAGTTTTTCCGCCTGATTTCCCGCCTCGGCGCCGCGGCCCTGCTTCCCGGCGCCGCAACTCCTGCGAACCCTTGGATATTCCGGCGCGCGCCTGGCCTTCCGGCGTGGCCAGGCTGAAACTTCAGCGACCTCGGGTTTTCCGCGCGGGCCCGATTCCGTGGCGCGGCCTACAATTACCGCGAGCGCGGCCACGCTTCCGCGCGCGTACGCTGAACCTCGACCGAGGTCCCGGCCCTAACCACGGGGTATAACATTCGGTATCAAGATGATCACATCTCTACGTTATTACACATAGGCGAATGAACAAGCCGAGGTAGCCAACAAATTGATTGTGAACATAATTAGTAAGAACACAGAGGATAAACCAGGAATATGACATCTCACTCTAGATAAAGCCGTCTGGGCTATTAGGAATTCTAAATCTACAGCCACCGGGATGACACCTTATCGACTAACCTATGGCCAAGACGCAGTGTTGCCGTTGGAAATCAATGTCAAATCCTTACGAGTGGCCAAAGAGAATTCTCTAAGTTTAGAGAAATATCAACATGCCATGATAATGGAGTTAGACCAGCTAAATGAAGATCGATTGATAGCCCTAGATAAAATCGAAGCAAGCAAACGTAAAGTGGCTAAAGCATACAGCAAATATGTCAAGCCTAAGAGGTTTGCTGAAGGACACTTAGTTTGGAAAACCATTTTGCTGACTGGGATGAAAGATCGTAAATTAGGCAAATGATTACCAAATTGGGAAAGACCTTTCATAGTAAGCCCATGGATCGCCGACAACAGTATATTGACTGATAAGCATGCACGACGAAGAAGTGACGGGAATGTAAACGACAAGTATCTAAAAAAGTACTATCCTTCTATTTGAGGCATGTATGAATAAACAACAGCCTTGGAACCGAGTCGTGGTAATGAAGACACCTCGGTTGAAAGGAAAGCCAATTCAGAAGTAATCACCATTACATGCACTGGATATTTGACGATTGAAGTGACATGCGCGACTATCAGACTGAAACAATGGTTATTTTTTAATACATTAACTCAACATTCACACTCGAGTTAATGTATGGACAATTGTTAATACTAAAAAATAATTTAAGTGTTTAGCCAAAATTCAGTGACAATCGAACTATTATGGAGTCAAATTTACTCATAGCCTTCGACTATAAGAAATTCATCGTCTACTAAGGCATCTTAGCCGAAGTCATTGGTTAGAGGTACGACTGAGACCTACTCAGATGCAGACGCCTCAACGACCAAGTCAAAAGGGTTTTTAGACCTCTAGAAGCGATAACAAACAACAATAGCTGAAAGCAATAGCCATTATCCGAGCAAGAGGAGTATATGGAGAGAAAATCGGCATCACCTCTCCCATAGTCGGTCATTGTACTTAGTGGGTTATTTGATGGCTGACATGGGGGGCACGTTTGTATATTTTTTTTCTTCTTTTTGTACTATATATAGAAATATTCTTTTGTATATATAAACACAATCAATCAAACAACTCAAATTTCACCTATCTTTACTTTCTCCTTTACTTTATCCTTACTGTACTCAGTTGCATTCATGTTTCTTACCTCTTAGCTACTAAAGCGTAAACTGCTCGTTTTTCCTTCCCCGCGAGTATAGCATGATGAGCCCAAGTTACGTGTTATACCCCGTATTTCCAGAGTATGTACGTGAGGGCGTACGTATAAAAGTTTAAAGCCTTGAGTAGGCAAAGTGGCTTGGCCGAATTAAATTTGTTCACAACACCCGATTAGAGTCATTTTTCGGCGAAACGTTTCCACAGCTTTCGTAGGGGAATTTCCGGCTATGTCATTTAGTATTTTTGCGGATTTTTCCGAGAGACGAAACATTTTGGACCAACGGGGGGGCGACACTTGGCACTCTCCAATTGGTGGCTTGAAATCGTCCAAATTGGACGAAATGGGCTATGTAAGGCACGTTTTTTGTGCCTTGGCTAAAGTCAAGGGTTAGTAGGATATTTTTGTGTAATAAATCCTAGCCCTACACTTGCCTAACACTTGGTTTAATCTTGGCCTTTGGTTGGCCATCCCTTGACCTATAAATACCCCTCTCCCTTTGATGAATTCTTCATCCTTTCCACAAATCTCTAAGTGTTAAAATCCCCCCCTCTCTTGTTGTTGTTCTCGTCCCTCCCCTGGCGAGAGCCCTCCCTTGTGTGGCCTTGTGGCCGAGACTTCACCCCCCCTCCTAGTGGTGTTGTTCTCGTATAATATACCCCCCCTCTTGGTGGAAATACTCTCAAAAGTATTGTTATAATGCCCAAATTACCTTAGCCGTATACCTTGTTGTATTCTAAGGTTATACCTATACGAAAAGCCCAGAAAATACTATTATACTTCCGTCAGTCACAAACCGAAACCCTAAGGAAAATCTTCACCCGTAGTTGAAGTCATAAGTAGAAGTTGGTTAGAACTTCTAAGGGTTGTTTGGAGCGGGTCAAAGCGCACGGAGTAGGAGCTAAACCTTGCTCAGGATCGACATTTAAACTAGGATAATTATGGGCTTATCGAGGTAATTATCTTGTCCCTCTATTGTAATTGGAAATTACATATTGTTAGAATATATAGTTGAAGTATACTATATATAGAACTGAACGTAGTTATCGGCAATGTCTTTTGACTTAAGCCTGAATTTAAAGAAGAATCTCGAATCGTAATTACATAGTATGTATTACATGAGACTTGTGTAGTAGTATCGTGGAGTAGAATTGTACCGTTAGGGTTAGACGATAACCCCCTGGTTGGCTTGTAGCCGGCCTCGGCAGAGGAGGAGATTTACGCTGTCATTGGGTGGGAGCTTGCGAAATTTTGGTAGAATGTTCTACGATGAGATCTAAATGTTAATAAGCGCCTTGTGGCCTTATAGGTTTAAGTACTACGTGTGGCGCGATCTACTTGGCTTAAGGAGTAGCCGACGGTTGGAAGTACTTGGAGCGTTTTGCTATTAGTCGATACTCGTCGCGAGGTATGTGAACCTCTTCCTATCTCTTCTAGCATGATATGTGTGAACTATGTAGACGGTGAGACGCATGTGCTAAACGTATTTGATTGATTTAAAACATAAAGTGTTATAACGGCTTTATGGGAAGTTGGTTATAACAGCTTTATGTTGGTAAGAAAATACTTGTGGTCTTTAAAAGGTAACTGATTTGAACTATAACTGGCTTGTTATGTGTTAATAAAGAACTTGAAGTATTTCAAAAGATTTTTGAATCATTTTGAAAGAAGAAGTAATACTTGGTTTTTGAAAAACTTAAGAGTTATACTATCTTTATGGGAAGTTAGGTATAACGGCTTAAGAATGTTTCTTGATTTGAAATCGAGAATGTGTATCGACAAACCACTGCAGCGTTAATAAAAGGAAATGTTTTGACTAATTAAGTATTATTAAAACCAGTAGAAACTTCCATCTGCATAGAAGCTAAGATGAGACAAAATGATATTTCCTAGATCACGGCTGCTGTAATAAGATTGTTATAAACAAGAATATCCTACTCACATATAAGACTTATGTTTCTCAAATTGTTTAAAAGAGAATTATATTCTTAAATGAATAAGACTATGAACTACGAAACCTTTCTAAAATAAGAAACGTGAACATTTGAAATTAGGCAAACTTGGGCATTTGGAAAATAATGTTGTTACTTGATTTTACAAAGGTAAGTGTTTTGGTTTATTTAAAAAGACAGTCACTCTATTTTATACTACGGGTATTGTGTGACTTATGTGAAAGCAACGGATCTTTTAAAAGATTTAATGTATGAAGTACTTTAGGGGTAGATACGAACTTGTTAGCTTAAAGTACCTTGTGTGAATAACTTGATTGTCTTTGGTTTGAGATAGCCTTGTAAATACTTTCTTGTTGATGTGATAAGTGAAAATGTTAGGATGCTACGTGTGTTAGTATCTTGTGTGATCGTGATGTAAGGGGGTCATTCTTGTTGTGCTTACGTTGTTAAACGTTAAGCGTGTACTATTATTGTATCACATACCCCTGACTTATTATACCGAGGGCTTGCCACCCTTGATGCGGGTCTTTACGGCTATGCGGTCCTCGTGACTACGCGGAGCGCGGTAGCTCGGGATTGATCATTCCGGGTGTTTAGCCCGACGCGGGGATTCCTATGCGGTGCATTGAGACTATGCGGTCTTTTGAGACTATGCGGGTTGCGGGAGCCTGGCGGATACCGAGGGTTACCGCCCGACGCGGGGTATACCTCGGCGATGCGGGACCATGATTCGAGGAATACCTCACGCGGGTCCGTGTGTGACCTATGCGAGCTGCGAGTTCCAGGATAGACGCAAGCATTGATATTGCGGGCGAGTGGCCGCCTTCGATCATGTAGTGCGGTCTAGAAAGACCTCGGGATACGCTTTGTGGTATTTTTGTGCGTGGGTCTTAGTAGTCGGCTATGCCTTCGCACTTGCCGTCACGGTTTTATTGTGATAACTTTGAGGCGTGAGTCCCGACTTGACATATCGCTTATTTGTTGTGAATCGTAGTTTGCTTATCATACATGTCTCCCGCTTTATAGACTATTATGATTTCATTTACGATATTTTTAGTTTCACATACTTGCACTGTTATCTTGAACTCCTTGGGCCGCGTTCATGCCGCAGTTGAGGTACACCGATCGTTGATCCTAGCTCTCGGTCACGATTTGCGTTTGGGAAGCTCCGTTTCTCGGAGGCTTATCAGTGGTATAGTCCTCGTAGTAAGTGTTTACATTCGTGGGTTTGGCGGGGCCCCTGTCCCGCCATTGTTGTCATATCATTCTTAGAGGTGCAGTAATCTTGTTGTGGCGGGGTTTGTAAAAAGATTAAACTGCTCATGTTGAAAAAGTTGTTATTTACATATACGCCGAAAAGGCAAGTTTTTCTCAGTTATTGTTTCATATTTCATAATATGTCTTGTATCGCTTTATGTTCGTGATTACTCGATGTTGTATCACTAGGGTGCGGGTAAGGCACGATCACGGGCCGGAATCGGTCGTGACAAAAGTGGTATCGAGCGATTAATCCTCGGAAAGTGTCTACGAGCCGTATCGATAGAAGTCTTGATTATCGGTGTGTTGTGCACCACACCAATAATCGTGAGGCTATAGGGTATTTAGTATTGGTTTCTATTCTTCTCACTCGAGATCGTGCCTTAGAGCCGTGTTGTAAGTTGGACCTCCGACGATTTCTTTCCTTACCGCTATGCCTCGCGTGGCAACCCGCCCGGGAGGGCAAGCGGCAGGAGGCTGCGAGTAGAGTTCAGAGGGTGGCGAGGGCACAGGCCCAATCATTACCTAGGGTAGTGCTTCATTCGGGGAGTTCTGCGACGTCACTAGCCCAGCAGAGTTTAGTACGGCGGCAGCAGTGCCTACTGCGGCCATGATATATGAACCTTCGCCCACGAGCGAATGCTGAATTTAGATTGCAAGAAAGCGACCTGTTACTAGCTATGGATTTGGCTACCAGAGAGTATACCGATGTACCACGGGTCTTGATGACTATCTAAGAGGTTGTGCAAAGTAATTCTTCGCCAGATTGAAGCATGGCTCGTATGCGGGCTTATGCGCAGGCATCGAGAAAACGTAGAGATCGACGGGTTAACGGGCGACGCGAAGAGGCGAGCGGCGAGTCCTTTGGTAACTTTCAGGCGAGTCACCTCACGCGTGATTAGATTATGCACGCCCACCGGTGCAAAGAGGTCCTCCACGGGGTTCGAGACGTTCGGTACGCAGGAGTTGGTCAGAACTCCAGGGCTTCCGGTTCACAGTGTGACAGACGTCATCCCGGGGAATGTCGTCTTTTAGTTGGTACTTGTTGTACCTGCGGCCGTCAGGGCCATGTGTCGAATGGGTGACCTAGTAGGAGGACTTTGCCTTCAGTACCGGTGGGTAGTTCGTCACCTTCCTTAGCTATGCGCCTACAGGCGTGTTTGATTAGAAACGACTAAGAGTGAAGCGGTAGATATAGATATATCTTTAACCCTCAGAGATCGTATGTGTGATAAGGTGAGTATACCTTAAGTGCTATGTTCTGATAGCAGTGTGTTAGTCGCGATTAGATCATGGTTGTTTAACCGAGTAAGATTTTGGGGGATAGAGAAGGTGTGAGCCTTAGAGCTTTTTACGTAAAGACCTTAGAGGTGAGGCCATCTCGAGAAAAGGTGTAGTGTTATGTTTGACCCTTATCGGAAGTGCATAGTGCACGTGAGTTATGTTGGGATAGGTCCCTAGTAGTGTGGAATGAAAGGGGTAGTTGAGCTAAGAAGACCGCTAGGTTTTCAAACGTGATTAGTGAGATTGTTCGGATCGGGAGCTAGTATTGTGCGGCGTTGCGGGTCGGGTTGAGGCCACGTTGCGGGTCAACCCGCGGTAGGTTTGGTGGTGGGGTCAGGTTGTGGTGGTCCCGCTTGTGTTAGGGTTGTGAGGTGTTAGGCCCAAGTTTAGTTAACCAACAGAGTTCGTGGATGCGTTCGACCGATGGTCGGGCGATGGGGCAGCCCATCGTGTTCTTGATCGAGACCATTTACTCGGTGTGTTGAGTTATCCGAAAGGTTGAAAGGCTGCACGGGTGCCTACCCGCCTTATGTCGACAGTGAAGCCCGAGTTGTGGCTATTTTCGTTTCTAAAATTTTTACGTGCAAGGATAGGAACTCGGTGAGTCTCGAATCACATTCGCCTCGGGCGGTGTTTGATTTCGAGGATAGTTGCGAGTATTGTTGTCTCTGTTGAAGAGTGTTTAAGCTACCATTTCGGTGTTCGGATATCGCCTTATGAAGCCTTGTAAGGGTGGAGGTGTAAGTTCTTGGTCGATTGGTTCGATGTTGGCAAGGTTCGACGATTAGTTCGAGCTTGTTCCGCAGACGTGGATAGTGAGAAGCTTGTCTAGAAGAAGTTCTGGCAGCTCAGAGAAATCGTGCGGATAATCGGCGACGACGCTTTGAGTTCAGGTTGACGGTCGGTCTTCTTGAAGGTACCACCCCGGTTTGGGTGCGACGAGTTTTGGAAAACAGAGGGAACTTAGCCCGAGTTACTTTGGGCCTTTGTTAGTTCATGTGAAGGATAGGCCAGGTTGCCTATATGTTAGCATTTGCCGTCGGACATAGGAGGCAGTGCGTCCGGTCTTTCGTATTGTGATGTTCGGGGAAGTATCGAAGATCCATCCAGAGTTCGATTAATGATGACCACGTTAGAGATAGTAACCCGAGTTTTGAATCCGGCGGTATGCGAATGTGGTAAGAGTTCGAGTGTACGACATCCTCCGGGATCGCAAGCAGCCCGGTACCATTTGTTGGGTCGTCGGAGCAAGGCTCGCGACAAAGTGACAAAGTGGTATCTACGACGAGTAAAGAGAGAAGCGAACATGTATGGCGAGCATAGATGTGATCATTTCTTTTGTAAAGAGAAGGTGCGAAGGAAGTATATTTTAGACCCCGGTGAGAAGTGTTTTGTGGTGATGATTAGAGGTGTTTTCCTCGTGGACTTAGATAGAAGTATGTGCGCGGGTGTTTCTGTGGCCAGGTGTGGCAGGATTGTTTTCGTAAGTATAGCAGTGAAGACTATACTGGCGCGCGTTTGTCTTGAGATTTAGAAGGAACATTCGGGACGAATGTTTCTAAGGAGGGGAGAATGTTATACCCCGTATTTCCAGAGTATGTACGTGAGGGCGTACGTATAAAAGTTTAAAGCCTTGAGTAGGCAAAGTGGCTTGGCCGAATTAAATTTGTTCACAACACCCGATTAGAGTCATTTTTCGGCGAAATATTTCCACAGCTTTCGTAGGGGAATTTCCGGCTATGTCATTTAGTATTTTTGCGGATTTTTCCGAGAGACGAAACATTTTGGACCAACGGGGGGCGACACTTGGGACCCTCCAATTGGTGGCTTGAAATCGTCCAAATTGGACGAAATGGGCTATGTAAGGCACGTTTTTTGTGCCTTGGCTAAAGTCAAGGGTTGGTAGGATATTTTTGTGTAATAAATCCTAGCCCTACACTTGCCTAACACTTGGTTTAATCTTGGCCTTTGGTTGGCCATCCCTTGACCTATAAATACCCCTCTCCCTTTGATGAATTCTTCATCCTTTCCACAAATCTCTAAGTGTTAAAATCCCCTCTCTTGTTGTTGTTCTCGTCCCTCCCCTTGGCGAGAGCCCTCCCTTGTGTGGCCTTGTGGCGAGACTTCACCCCTCCCAGTGGTGTTGTTCTCGTATAATATACCCTCTTGGTGGAAATACTCTCAAAAGTATTGTTATAATGCCCAAATTACCTTAGCCGTATACCTTGTTGTATTCTAAGGTTATACCTATCTGAAAAGCCAGAAAATACTATTATACTTCGCTACCACAAACCAAACCCTAAGGAAAATCTTCACCCGTAGTTGAAGTCATAAGTAGAAGTTGGTTAGAACTTCAAGGGTTGTTTGGAGGCGGGTCTGAGCCTTGCGAGTAGGAGCTAAACCTTGCTCGGGATCGACATTTAAACTAGGATAATTATGGGCTTATCGAGGTAATTATCTTGTCCTCTATTGTAATTGGAAATTACATATTGTTAGAATATATAGTTGAAGTATACTATATATAGAATCTGACGTAGTTATCGTGATGTCTTTTGACTTAAGCTGAATTTAAAGAAGAATCTTGTGTAATTACATAGTGTATTACAATGAGACTTGTGTAGTAGTACCGTGGAGTAGAATTGTACAGTTAGGGTTAGACGTATAACCCCGGTTGGCTTGGTAGCGGCCTCGGTGAGAGGAGATTTCTGTTGTTGCGGGAGTCTTTGCGAATTTTGGTAGAATGTTCTACGATGAGATCTAAATGTTAATAAGCGCCTTGTGGCCTTATAGGTTGAAGTACTACGTGTGGCGCGATCTACTTGGCAAGGAGTAGCCGACGGTTGGAAGTACTTGAGCGTTTTGCTATTAGTCGATAATCGTCGCGAGGTATGTGAACCTCTTCCTATCTCTTCTAGCATGATATGTGTGAACTATGTAGTACGGTAGACGTCACGTGCTAAACGATTTGATTGATTTAAAACATAAAGTGTTATAACGGCTTTATGGGAAGTTGGTTATAACGACTTTATGTTGGTAAGAAAATACTTGTGGTCTTTAAAAGGTAAGCGATTTGAACTATAAGCGGCTTGTTATGTGTTAATAAAGAACTTGAAGTATTTCAAAAGATTTTGAATCATTTTGAAAGAAGAAGTAATACTTGGTTTTGAAAAACTTAAGAGTTATACTAGCTTTATGGGAAGTTAGGTATAACGGCTTAAGAATGTTTCTTCGATTTGGAAATCAGAATGTATCGACAAACCACCTGCGGCGTTAATAAAAGGAAATGTTTTGACTAATTAAGTATTATTAAAACCAGAGAAACTTCCATCTGCATAGAAGCTAAGATGAGACAAAATGATATTTCCTAGATCACGGCTGCTGTAATAAGATTGTTATAAACAAGAATATCCTACTCACATATAAGACTTATGTTTCTCAGATTGTTTAAAAGAGAATTATATTCTTAAATGAATAAGACTATGAACTACGAAACCTTTCTAAAATAAGAAACGTGAACATTTGAAATTAGGCAAACTTGGACGTTTGGAAAATAATGTTGTTACTTGATTTTACAAAGGTAAGTGTTTTGGTTTATTTAAAAAGACAGTCACTCTATTTTATACTACGGGTATTGTGTGACTTATGTGAAAGCAACGGATCTTTTAAAAGATTTAATGTATGAAGTACTTTAGGGGTAGATACCCGAACTTGTTAGCTTAAAGTACCTTGTGTGAATAACTTGATTGTTCTGGTTTGAGATAGCCTTGTAAATACTTTCTTGTTGATGTGATAAGTGAAAATGTTAGGATGCTACGTGTGTTAGTATCTTGTGTGATCGTGATGTAAGGGGGTCATTCTTGTTGTGCTTACGTTGTTAAACGTTAAGTCCGTTGTACTATTATTGTATCACATACCCCTTTGACTTATTATACCGAGGGCTTGCCACCCGATGCGGTCTTTACGGCTATGCGGTCCTCGTGACTACGCGAGTCGCGGTAGCTCGGGATTGATCATTTGGTGTTTAGCCAGACGCGGGGATTCCTATGCGGTCTGTTGAGACTACGCGGTCTTTTGAGACTATGCGGGTTGCGGGAGCCTGGCGGATACCGAGGTTAGCCGCCGATCGACGCGGGGTATACCTCGGCGATGCAGGACCATGATTCGAGGAATACCTCACGCGGGTCCGTGTGTGACCTATGCGAGTCTGCGAGTTCGAGGATAGACGCCGCATTGATATTGCGGGCGAGTGGCGGCCGATCATGTGGTGCGGTCTAGAAAGACCTCGGGATACGCTTTGTGGTATTTTTGGTGCGTGGGTCTTAGTAGTCGGCTATGCCTTCGTACTTGCCCCGCACGGTTTTATTGTGATAACTTTGGCGTGAGTCCCGACTTGACATGATCGCTTATTTGTTGTGAGCGTAGTTTGCTTATCATACATGTCTCCCGCTTTATAGACTATTATGATTTCATTTACGTATTTTTAGTTTCACATGCACAAATTTTTGTTATCGACCTCCTTGGCCGCGTTCATGCCGCAGTTGAGGTACACCGATCGTTGATCCTAGCTCTCGGTCACAGATTTGACGTTTGGGAAGCTCCGTTTCTCGGAGGCTTATCGGTGGTATAGTCCCCGTCGTAGTAAGTGTTTACATTCGGGGTTTGGCGGGGCCTGTCCGCCATTGTTGTCATATCATTCTTAGAAGTGCAGTAATCTTGTTGTGGCGGGGTTTGTAAAGGATTAAACTGCTCATGTTGAAAAAGTTGTTATTTACATATATCGAAAAGGCAAGTTTTTCTCAGTTATTGTTTCATATTTCATAATATGTCTTGTATCGTTTTATGTTCCGCTGATTACTCTGATGTTGTATCACTAGGGTGCCCGGGGTAAGGCACCAGTCACGGGCCCGGAATCGGGTCGTGACATTACGGCAGCTTCGGATGAAAGGGGAATAAGGGTATTAAGAAAAGGGTTTTTCCAATGATCTAAAACCGCAATCCCTTTTGGGGGCCAAATACCTCCGATCTCTTAGTTCACTCGTAACACCGTCCTAACGCTTTCTGGAGTAGTTGGGGAACCCATTGTTAGAATTCCGTTTTCAGCCTGAATCACTTAAGTTAAGGAATCAATTTTTCTCCCGATTCGATCATCCACTACAACGGCAGAAGACAAAATTTGGGACGAGAATAGTCGTATTTCACTACAAAATAAATTTTAATTGTAAGTATATTGTAACTAAAATGTTAAGCACATAATGAAATTGTTCTAACACATTAAATTGAAACATTACAAGTTATTTTACAAAACAACTAATGTCATCATCAAATACAACAAAAAAGAACATAATATTGTTTTAACTTCAAAAAGTACAAATATTGTCTAAATCATCATAACAATGACACAATTTATGCAGCACGGAGAATCTTTGAAATATGTTACGCCCACTCGATCCGAACTTCATCAAGGTCATGCTGCGAAAAACATTCTTTCCATTGTACTGTAAACCATAATAGAGATCAGTTAAATTTTCTAGTCATAATGAAGTCATTATAGACAAATACATAAACAAAAATAATGTTAGATACTTACATTGTTATGAAGCAAAAACAAATCATGCATTAGATCTATAATGAAATACATCATATAGTAACCACACTCGTATCCATAAGGTTGTTGTGGTACCTTAAAACAAAATTAACCAAAACATTAACTTGACAGACAAATTTAAACTTTCATTACATACCAATTAAAGATAAATTAATTCTGCAAACTATAGGAAGAAGATAATGTAGCTCCAACGTGTACATGCAAAGAAAAGGGGAAATAAAATTAGTAAGGTAATCTTCATATTCTTGCGTATAAAAGCAAAAATATACCATAGTAAAACTCTGCATCAATATTCAGCACATAATCAACCGAAATGTGAGGCATTTGACATATTTTCTCACACCAGTAAGAATACATTAATATTGGGAATGCACCAATTATACTAAATCATGCACTTTAAAGGAGGAATAGGTTTCAAAAATAAAGATAGATCTGAAAGTTAAATGGTAGTATTAGTACTATAAGTTACGGAGCTTTATTCAATTATCAATGAGATAAAAACTGATTACTAAAGACCATGATTTCTTCTTTCATATGAATATATATGAAGCTTAAATGGGCTAGACATATGCAGAAGCTTTAAACTATTGCACAGAATCGCAAAGATGAACAAAGACTTTACTTTAGCTAACAAAATAAACTCAAAAGGGCTCAAATAATTTTCACGTAATCAGAATAAAAAAGATACAGTAGATGTTTGTGCTTAAATGGTAATCACTAAAGCCATGGACATCAACATCTACAAATATGAAGCACATAGCGAGATAAAAGTCCAAAAGACGTGACCACCTTATCACTTATGATCTATGTGGACCATTCTTTAAAAATGAATTACTAGTAAAGTCTGTAATGATTAAAAAATGGTACTACTTTCAAGCTTCCCGTGGAGAATGATTAGGTTAACCGATTAGCGAACATACCTGCCTCCTTCATCGGCATTGCCATGTCCTAGCCATTACATAACAAGGGAGGAGGAAAGCCACCAGCTGAAGAAGTGAAATATGAAACTGAAGTTCATAAAACATCCTTCAATTTAAAACAATTGGAAGATAGATTTATTAGTATATGTGCATGTGTCGTTCTTTATGTATAAAAAAATCAACAAAAGTTGTCTATATAAGATCGTAATGCATAGATTTTGGAAGAATAATACATGCATCCATAACAAACAAATTAAACCTCAGAAACATGATGTAAATGTCATGCTAATTGCTGATACAAGGTAGTACACTTAGTAATCACATTCAATGATACAAATAACAAGTCCTATTTTCTTTTTTTCCCTAATGAAAGAACCAATTCTTGGAACAACATGGCACTGCAACAGAGGAGTGACAAACGAGCGGGTCAAAATGGGTTAAAGAAAAACAGGTAAATATCCGACCTACCCGTATTTAACACAGATAAACAATGGGTTAACCGACAGATAATATAGATATCATGTCTTCAGGAATAGTCATGTGAGAACACAAGCTAAAAGTCATACGCTTAGACTCCCAAAAAGCAAGAACTCACGACAAATAACAAACATACAATATATATATATCCATTTATTAGTGGAAACATGCTAGACTCCCACTACTAGCAATGGCATAATCATCATACTCTGATTGAAGGAATTGACGCTCAGTTGCAGCAAAAACTAGAAAATGAGGATTTCTAATTATCTGTCTGGGCCCCATGCTTGCCTGATTTAAACAGTCAAAGAATAAAAAAGTGAGAATGCTTGAAACATCAATTAGAAACAGAGTATTTACTGTTTAGGTAGATGCTGGAAACTTGACATTTGAGATTACATATATTTTCATTAGTGTATACTCAATTTAAGAGAAATTACTCTTTTGTTTCTTTTCTTCCTTCAAGGATGACCATTAAGCGAGGTTACAACTAATTCATACTTACTAACCAATTGGCATATAGAGTATGTTACACCCCGTAAGTCCAGGCATGTATAAGAGAATGTACGTAAGGAATCAAAACTTGGAAATTAGTACGAAAGGAAGAATTATTTTTCCGACGGAAAATCTTCCGAACGTCGGAAAGGAAAAATGTTCGTTGTTGAGAATTGAATTCTCAAAATGAATTATTTGAAGAGTATGGAACTTATTAACATTATGGAAATTTATTTTTACGGATTTGGTCACGTGGGGCCCACCCGAGGAATTTTACGTTTTGTGGGGCCCACGAGGGTTACAGAATTTTTATGGACGAATGAGAGGGTGACACGTGGCACCCCCACATATGGTCTTGGACGTTTTATGTAAGGGTAAAATGGTCATTTACCATCAAGGAAGATAAGTCTTGCTAGCTTGAGATTGTTGACTTGTCAACTTGTCCACTTGGCTTAACATTAATTGACCTTCATCCTAGCCACACAAGTGTTTTAATCTAAGCCCTCCATTGTGTTATAAATGCTACACTAGTGCAAGACTAAGTCTCCAACACTTAGAAAAATCACAACACCTTGTTCTTCATGTGATAGCTCTCGGGTTCACTATCTTGTCCACACAAAAAAATTGTAGTTTTGATCCATTATTCACAAGACTTTAACCCAAGGTCCCTAAGGGTATTGTAAGGATATCTCAATAGAAGGATCTCGGAAAAACGGCATTTTCACGTTAGTCGCAAGGCGAAAACCTAAGTCATTTTCACAAGTTTGGATTGGAAATGGAAGAGAAGTTGGTTGTGAACTTCTAAAGGCTTCAAATAGCGGATTGGAGCGTAAAGGAAAGGAGGTAAGAATTGCTAAGGCTCGACTTTGAATCTTGGAAATTTTAAGGGCTTGTAAAGGTATAAATCTTGTCATTTTAGCAATTAATGTTTACTTATCATTGTAGTTATGGATATTAGCAAGCATGAGGTTTATATTATGAAGTTTGATAAGTGTATTGGCTATTGGAACCCTAATCCGAAAACTAGCATGTTTAGCCTTAAGATTTCAATTCAAGTTGATTATTAGTTTAAGTCGTCGCATGTTGTATAAGAAGGAAATTGTAGTTGTTGAAGTTGTTTATGACTATATAACATGTTAGACCTTAGAACTTGGAATTGAAAAAGAATTGGAAAGGACTTGTGTTGAGTTATTGTTGGCCGAGAATGGCTTGTGAGTATTAAACTACTTGGTATGAATTGTGGGGCGGAATTTTACACGTATTGTAAGGCGTGTAATCCCCTTTGATTGGTTGGTATGTTGAGCCTTAAATGTGACATGTTTGGTTATTGTATTCGGCCTTGAAAAAGGTGGCAAAGTATGTAGAAACAAAGGAAGTGCTGCCTGATTTTACGTAGAATAAGAGACCGTTTACTTAGTATTATTCTACGTTAGAGACTAAAAGTTGGTAGTCATGTTGTGACCATTATAGGTTGACAATTCTACGTACGTCGTATTCGGCTTAGCTTGTGGATTTAGCCGAAAAGGTATGTGAACTATCTCCTCTTCTAGTATGATTCCTTAAGATAAAGAAAGTATGTCCTACTCCTTAAATGATCCATTCCTTGGTAGTATTTGGATTGCCTAAAATAGAATTTGTTCTAGATACTTCCTTGATTGTACTTTGATGTTTAAATTGTAAGTTGTATAATCCATTGCCTTAGTGAAGTTTGGATCCTTAAGAGTGAAATTATTTTACTTAAAGTACATAGAGTCTTGAAAAGGAAGTGGTTTCCAAATCTTTTGGCTAGTGCCTTAGTTCCAAAACCTAAGTTATTATAATGACTTTAGGGGAGTCGAAAGGAGTGATTAACTTAATTGTTTTAAAAGAAGAGAAATGACATGATTTAAGAGAAGAAACTTGTTTTCTAAATATTAAGAGACTTGAAGTATTTTGAAAGTTAAGAAACTTGATTTGAAAGTTTGTGATACTTGGTTTTAAGTATAAGTCTTTTGGTTATAAAAAGAATGAAATTGTCTAAAAACCATAAAGGGTTATAACGGCTTTATGGGAAGTTGGTTATAACGGCTTTATGGAAGGTTTACAAAGTTGTCTATTTTGATTAATGGGCATAAGTTGCCTAGATTGTGAAAATTTGAAGTTACTTGGTTTCAAGCTTTGAAATGAGTTTCTAAAAGTGTAGTAACTTACTTTGAAAAATAGACACACATTGATACTACGGGTGTTAGTATCTTGGGGTTTTACATAAAAATGAGTCTTTTGAAAAGAATGTACGTACGTAGTACTTTGGCTTGTTTAATTGAGAATTATTCTATGTGTGCCTTGATAAGTACTTTGGCTTGTTTAATTGAGAATTATTCTATGTGTGCCTTGATAAGTACTTTGGCTTGTTTAATTGAGAATTATTCTATAAGTTCCTTGAGTTTATAAAATGAAAGTCTATAGATGTTATGAACTTGCCTATGTGTGCTGGTGATAGCCTTTGAGTGCAAGTATTATGTTTTATTACGTTGCCGCGACTCTCGGTTGGAGGGTCGGGTGTCTTGTTGTAAGATTACTTGGACGTACCGACAGTGATGTGGGATTCCACGAGTATGCTCCATTATTTGTATTACTCCTTGGACATGCTTATACGATGTGGGATTAGGCGTGTGACCGGGGCGGGTTAGATTCGGATTTGTTTGTATTACCCGTGGTCATGCTTATACGATGTGGGATTAGGCGTGCGACCACGAGGATATTGTTATTCCATGGATTCGCCCTCGTGAGATTAGCGACGCAGTCGGATCCGTAGATAGCTTCGTACTTGCCCCGTCGATTAATAGCCGTGGATCCGTAGTTGGCTTCGTACTTGCCCCGTCGATTCTATCACGCTGATTTAGTACAGATGGCTCGGTAGATAGCTTCGCACTTGCCGGTCATATTTCGTGATGCAGTGGATCCGTAGTTAGCTTTCATACTTCCCCGTCGATTGTTGTGAAGACGAATCGTAGTTGGCTTCGTCTTGCCGTCAGTTTTATGACGCAGTGGATCCGGTGGTTCGTTTTCCTACTTAGCGTCTGATTTTAGGACACAGTGGGACTTGGTGTTCATGTATGCCTATTGGTGTTATATTATATCATGGTGCCGTGATGAGGAAGATTCCACGGCGCATGATTGATATTATGGTCGTGAGACCCATGGTTATATTTTAGTAATGACTTTGAGGCATCGTCCACGACTTGATATGGTGATTATGTATTGTATCTTGTAGGTTGGCTATCGTCACATGTCTCCTGTTTTGTTTAGATGTCATGATTTCATTCTGATATTCTTATTTCATACTTGGTACATTCCCGTCTTGACCTCATTCGAAGCTGCGTTCATGCATGAGTTTAGGTCTTGATTTGGTGATCTGCAGGTGTAGAACCATGCTCAGAGTTTTAGATAGCTCCATTTGTTCAGGAGTTTATCTTTTTGGTATAGATCCTCGATGTGCTTTTATGCGATTATGGATGCAGCGGTGCCTTGTCCCGTCATAGTTCAGTATAACTCTTAGAGGTCTGTATTCATATGTGGGGTTGAACTCATGTACATTGTAGTGTCTTTTGATTATGTATATTATATGGCAGCCTTGTCGGCTTTGCCCTTGCACGTACGTTGGTTTAAAAAAAAAAGGTGTTATTTAAATTCCGCAGTTTATTTGTGTTGTTAAGGTAGAAGGTGCCTGGGTAGGGCACGATCCACGAGCCGGGTTGGGGTGTGACAGTGGTATCAAAGCGATCGATCCTCGGAATGTCTCAGACCGTGTCTATTAGAGTCTTGATTATCGGTGTGTTGCGCCACACCCATGCAGAGAGGCTACAGGACATTTAGGAGTTGGTTTCTATTCTTCTCACTCTAAGATCGTGCCATAGAAATTTGTGTTAGTAAGATAATTCCTCTCAGCGTATTTTTGTGTTACAACTATGCCTCCGCGAGGCAACGATCTCCCAGAAGGGCAAAGGAGTAGCGAGCTACTAGTCGACTCGGAGAGTTGATAGGGCTTATGCCCGTGGTATCTGGATGTTGTCATGATCGGCGAGTTTTTCTGCGCCAGTTTTGAGACCCAGCACGAGCCTCGATTTAGCGGTTAGGAGAAGACTATAGGGTCGTGAGGGAAGCGATTATGTTATTGACCAAGATAAGCGGTGCTACAGTTTCATCGGCGGGAGGTTATTCGGCGATGCAAGCG
This sequence comes from Przewalskia tangutica, assembly GCA_029844215.1. Lineage (NCBI taxonomy): Eukaryota > Viridiplantae > Streptophyta > Magnoliopsida > Solanales > Solanaceae > Przewalskia > Przewalskia tangutica. The sequence goes on from CM056733.1 coordinate 39,830,799, forward strand.
GTGTCACAGAGAGTAGAGGCCAACGCGGAGATCTGCGTAAGAGGCTGACCGGTTGGTTATCGGTGAGTTTTGGACGAGCGGCCTCGAATGAGTGAGATATTCATCAGCCTACCCAGTACATACCCGCAGCCACGGGTGGGAGATTTGACCCAAAGGTATTTAGGAGCGGTCCAAGCTCCAGGGTCGAGGTTCCGAGGAAGCAGAGATTTTCTCAGTCGAGGCCACTTTTTCCTCAGTGTTTCCGATGTAGTAAGCGTCATTCGGGGAAATTCCGTTATGGCACAGGTGTTTGTTTTTATTATGGCCGTCCGGGCCATATACTGAGAGTATGTCCTTTTAGAAAGAGCACCGGTGAGGTGGCTCAGCCTATGAGGCCGGTAGTTGGTTCCCTTTCCTCGGTTGTCGTCCCCGAGCGGGTGTTGGATGTCAGCCAACCATGGTAGAGGTCAGGGTGGAGTTTATAGTTCTGGCGGTCCTTCGAACCGCATAGATGACGTGACTACTGGGCAGGATCAGGAGGCGACATCGCATGGGGTTACAGGTATATGTCGATTCTTTTGAATCATACGTGCATTGTTAGATTCAGATTGTCCCCTAGCGTATATGTTTTCCCTTTATTGCTAGCAGTTGTAAGTGATAGTACCCCCAGAGATAGGAATACTTTGATTAGTAAAGTGAGAAGTTAAGAATGTTGACAAGAATGGTAAGTGAACTGAGACTATAGTTGTGTAGAGTTCACAAGTTGTAATTACCCAAATGTGATGTAAGACCAATAGGGAAGAATGTACGGTAGAAATACTTTGGTTTATGTGACGAACCTCTAGTGAATAGGGGGATAGGGTGAGAAGTACCTTGAGATAAGAGAGAAATTTATTCCAGACTAAGAATGAGAAGTTAAGTATGACAATGGGTCGGGTTATGGACTCATTTCGGGTCAACCGGTAGCATGGAATGGGGTGATGTCAGTTAGTAATGGTTCCGCTATGTGATAGGGTCACGAGGATGCAAGGCCCAAGTCTAGTTGATCGTTGTACGAGTTTGTGGATGTGTTCCACCGGAACCAGGTCGTAAGGGTCGAGAAGAGCCTTAGCGGAAATTCAAGTAGTATATGGCAAAGTTTGGTTAGTAACTTCAAGGATTGGGGAACAGAAACAATATTTGAAATTTTATGCGTGTACTAAATAAGTTTGGAAGTACGAGAAAGTATGACAAGTAAGAGAATAAAGGAACCTCTAGGGATCCCGTGTTTGAGAAGACTGTAACCTTCGAGTTTTGTGAGAAGGGGTCGCGGACGGAAGGTCCATTGTTATGTCTACGTTTTTTATGTGGTGGCCATGTGTGGCATCGTTGGTCTTGTGGAATATTGATTGATAGGCTTGGTAAAGAGTTTACGCCGGAGTTTGTATAGATTGAAAACCGACTAAGAACATTCGGGGACGAATGTTTCTAAGGGGGGAAGAATGTTAAACCCCGTAAGTCCAGGCATGTATAAGAGAATGTACGTAAGGAATCAAGACTTGGAAATTAGTACGAACGGAAGAATTGTTTTTCCGACGGAAAATCTTCCGAACGTCGGAAAGGAAAAATGTTCGTTGTTGAGAATTGAATTCTCAAAATGCATTATTTGAAGAGTATGGAACTTATTAACATTATGAAAATTTATTTTTACGGATTTGGTCACGTGGGGCCCACCCGAGGAATTTTACGTTTTATGGGGCCCACGAGGGTTATGGAATTTTTATGGACGAATGAGAGGGAGACACGTGGCACCCCCACATATGGTCTTGGACGTTTTATGTAAGGGTAAAATGGTCATTTACCATCAAGGAAGATAAGTCTTGCTAGCTTGAGATTGTTGACTTGTCAACTTGTCCACTTGGCTTAACATTAATTGACCTTCACCCTAGCCACACAAGTGTTTTAATCTAAGCCCTCCATTGTGTTATAAATGCTACACTAGTGCAAGACTAAGTATCCAACACTTAGAAAAATAACAACACCTTGTTCTTCATGTGATAGCTCTCGGGTTCACTATCTTGTCCACACAAAAAAATTGTAGTTTTGATCCATTATTCACAAGACTTTAACCCAAGGTCCCTAAGGGTATTTTAAGGATATCTCAATAGAAGGATCTCGGAAAAACGGCGTTTTCACGTTAGTCGCAAGGCGAAAACCTAAGTCATTTTCACAAGTTTGGATTGGAAATGGAAGAGAAGTTGGTTGTGAACTTCTAAAGGCTTCAAATAGCGGATTGGAGCGTAAAGGAAAGGAGCTAATAATTGCTAAGGAGCGACATTGAATCTTGGAAATTTTAAGGGCTTGTAAAGGTATAAATCTTGTCGTTTTAGCAATTAATGTTTACTTATCATTGTAGTTATGGATATTAGCAAGCATGAGGTTTATATTATGAAGTTTGATAAGTGTATTGGCTATTGGAACCCTAATCCGAAAACTAGCATGTTTAGCCTTAAGATTTCAATTCAAGTTGATTATTAGTTTAAGTCGTCGCATGTTGTATAAGAAGGAAATTGTAGTTGTTGAAGTTGTTTATGACTATATAACATGTTAGACCTTAGAACTTGGAATTGAAAAAGAATTAGAAAGGACTTGTGTTGAGTTATTGATGGCCGAGAATGGCTTGTGAGTATTAAAATACTTGGTATGAATTGTGGGGCGGAATTTTACACGTATTGTAAGGCGTGTAATCCCCTTTGATTGGTTGGTATGTTGAGACTTAAATGTGGCATGTTTGGTTATTGTATTCGGCCTTGAAAAAGGTGGCAAAGTATGTAGAAACAAATGAAGTGCTGCCCGATTTTCCGTAGAATAAGAGACCGTTTACTTAGTATTATTCTACGTTAGAGACTAGAAGTTGATAGTCATGTTGTGACCATTATAGGTTGACAATTCTACGTACGGCATATTCGGCTTAGCTTGTGGATTTAGCCGAAAAGGTATGTGAACTATCTCCTCTTCTAGCATGATTCCTTAAGATAAAGAAAGTATGTCATACTCCTTAAATGATCCATTCCTTGGTTGTATTTGGATTGCCTAAAATAGAATTTGTTCTAGGTACTTCCTTGATTGTACTTTGATGTTTAAATTGTAAGTTGTATAATCCATTGCCTTAGTGAAGTTTGGATCCTTAAGAGTGAAATTATTTTACTTAAAGTACATAGAGTCTTGAAAAGGAAGTGGTTTCCAAATCTTTTGGCTAGTGCCTTAGTTCCAAAACCTAAAGTTGTTATAATGACTTTAGGGGAGTCAAAAGGAGTGATTTACTTAATTGTTTTAAAAGAGGAGAAATGACATGATTTAAGAGAAGAAACTTGTTTTCTAAATATTAAGAGACTTGAAGTATTTTGAAAGTTAAGAAACTTGATTTGAAAGTTTGTGATACTTGGTTTTAAGTATAAGTCTCTTGGTTATAAAAAGAATGAAATTGTCTAAAAACCATAAAGGGTTATAACGGCTTTATGGGAAGTTGGTTATAACGGCTTTATTGTAGGTTTAGAAAGTTGTCTATTTTGATTAATGGGCATAAGTTGCCTAGATTGTGAAAATTTGAAGTTACTTGGTTTCAAGCTTTGAAATGAGTTTCTAAAAGTGTAGTAACTTACTTTGAAAAATAGACACACCTTGATACTACGGGTGTTAGTATCTTGGGGTTTTACATAAAAAGGAGTCTTTTGAAAAGAATGTACGTACGTAGTACTTCGGCATGTTTAATTGAGAATTATTCTATGTGTGCCTTGATAAGTATTTTGGCTTGTTTAATTGAGAATTATTCTATGTGTGCCTTGATAAGTACTTTGGCTTGTTTAATTGAGAATTATTCTATATGTGCCTTGATAAGTACTTTGGCTTGTTTAATTGAGAATTATTCTATAAGTGCCTTGAGTTTATAAAATGAAAGTCTATAGATGTTATGAACTTGCCTATGTGTGCTGGTGATAGCCTTTGAGTGCAAGTATTATGTTTTATTACGTTGCTGCGACTCTCGGTTGGAGGGTCGGCTGTCTTGTTGTAAGATTACTTGGAGCGTGCAAGCGGTGATGTGGGATTCCACGGGTATGCTCCATTATTTGTATTACTCATGGACATGTTTATCGATGTGGGATTTGGGCGTGTGACCGGGGCGGGTTAGATTCGGTTGTTTGTATTACCCGTGATCATGCTTATACGATGTGGGATTCGGCGTGCGACCACGAGGATATTGTTATTCCATGGATTCGCCCTCGTGAGATTAGCGACGCAGTGGATCAGTAGATAGCTTTCGTACTTTCCCCGTCGATTGATAGCCTTGGTGAATCTGTAGTTGGCTTCGTACTTGCCCCGTCAGTTCTATCCACGATTTAGTATGGTAGGCTCCGGTAGATAGCTTCGCACTTGCCGGTCATATTTCGTGATCTGGTGGATCGTAGTTAGCTTCGTACTTTCCGTCGATTGTTAGTACGCAGTGGAATCGTAGTTGGCTTTCGTACTTGCCCCCGTCAGTTTTATGATGAAGACTGGATCTGGTGGTTCGTTTTCCTACTTAGCGTCTGATTTTAGGACACAGTGGGACTTGTGTTCATGTATGCCTATTGGTGTTATATTATATCATGGGCTGCCGGTGAGAAGGATTCCACAGGCATGATTGATATTATGGGCGTGAGACCCATGGTTATATTTTAGTAATGACTTTGAGGCGCGTCCACGACTTGATATGGTGATTATGTATTGTGTATTGTAGGTTGGCTATCGTACATGTCTCCTATTTTGTTTAGACTGTCATGATTTCATCATAGTATTTACTGTTTCACATACTTGGTACATTGCCCGTCTTGACCTCGCCGAGGCTGCGTTCATCCGCTTGAGTTTAGTGCAGATTTGGTGATCTGCAGTGTAGAACCGCTCGAGTTTTAGGATAGCTCCATTTGTTCGGGAGTTTATCTTTTGGTATAGATCCTCGATGCAGGCTTTTATGCGATTATGGATGCAGCGGTGCCTTGTCCGTCATAGTTCGATATAACTCTTAGAGGTATGTATTCATATATGAGGTTGGACTCGTATACGGTGTAGTGTCTTTTGATTATGTATATTATATGGCGGCGCTTGTCGGCTTTGCCTCAGACGCACGTTGGTTTTAAAAAAATGAGGTGTTATTTAAATTCCATGATTTATTTGTGTTGTTAAGGTAGAAGGGTGCCCGGTAGGGCACGATCCACAGGCCGGGGTTCGGGGTGTGACAGTGGTATCGAGCGATCGATCCTCGGAATGTCTGAGGCCGTGTCTAGTAGAGTCTTGATTATCGGTGTGTTGCGCGCCACACCCATGCATGAGAAGGCTACATGATATTTAGGAGTTGGTTTCTATTCTTCTCACTCTAGATCGTGCCATAGAAATTTGTTAGTAAGATAATTCCTCTGACGTATTTTTGTGTTCTGGTATGCCTCGAGGAGGCAGCGATGCGAGAAGGGCAAAGGAGTAGCGAGCTACTAGTCGGACTCGAGAGTTGATAGGGCTTATGCCCGAGGTATACCGGATGTTGTCTGCATGATCGGCGAGTTCTTGCGCGAGTTTTGAGACCCAGCACCAGAGCCTCCAGTTTCGCGGTTAGGAGAAGACTATAGGGTCATGAGGGAAGCAGTTATGTTATTGACCAAGATAGCGGTGCTACAGTTTCATCAAGAGGAGGTTATTCGGCGATGCAGAAGCGGTGTACAGTAGAGGCAGCGCGAGATCTGCGTAAGAGGCTAGGCCGGTTGGTTATCGGTGAGTTTTGGGCGAGCGGCCTCGGCTGAGTGAGATATTCATCCCAGCCTACCCAGTACATACCCCCGCAGCCCACCGGTGGGATATTTGACCCCACAAGGTATTTAGGAGCCGGTCCAAGCTCCAGGGGTCGAGGTTCTCAGAGGAGCAGAGGATTTTCTCAGTCGAGGCCACTTTTTCCTCAGTGTTTCCGATGTAGTAAGCGTCATACGGGGAAATGCCGTTATGGCACAAGTGTTTGTTTTTATTGTGGTCGTCCGGGCCATATACTGAGAGTATGTACTTTTAGAAAGAGCACCGGTGAGGTGGCTCAGCCTATGAGGCCGGTAGTTGGTTCCCTTTCCTCGCGGTATGCGTCCCGAGCGGTGTTGGATGTCGACCAACCGTGGTAGAGGTCGAGTGGAGTTATAGTTCTGGCGGTCCTTGAACGCGTAGATGGCGTGACTCTTGGCGAGATCGAGGCGACATCGCATGGGGTTACAGGTATATGTCGATTCTTTTGAATCATACGTGCATTGTTAGATTCAGATTTTCCCCTAGCGTATATGTTTTCCCTTTATTGCTAGCAGTTGTAAGTGATTGTACCCCCAGAGGTAGGAATACTTTGATTAGTAAAGTGAGAAGTTAAGTATGTTGACAAGAATGGTAAGTGAACTGAGACTATAGTTGTGTAGAGTTCACAAGTTGTAATTACCCCGTAACAGTGTAAGACCAATAGGGAAGAATGTACGGTAGAAATACTTTGGTTTATGTGACGAACCTCTAGTGAATAGGGGGATAGGGTGAGAAGTACCTTGAGATATGAGAGAATTTATTCCAGACTAAGAATGAGAAGTTAAGTATGACAATGGGTCGGGTTATGGACTCATTTCGGGTCAACCGGTAGCATGGAATGGGGTGATGTCAGTTAGTAATGGTTCTGCTATGTGATAGGGTCACGAGGATGCAAGGCCCAAGTCTAGTTGATCGTTGTACGAGTTTGTGGATGTGTTCCAGTTTCCAGTCGTAAAGTCGAGAAGAGCCTTAGCGGAAATTCAAGTAGTATATGGCAAAGTTTGGTTAGTAACTTCAAGGATTGGGGAACAGAAACAATAATTGAAATTTTGTGCGTGTACTAAATAAGTTCGGAAGTACGAGAAAGTATGACAAGTAAGAGAATAAAGGAACCTCTAGGGATCCCGTGTTTGAGAAGACTGTAACCTTCGAGTTTTGTGAGAAGGGGTCGCGGACGGAAGGTCCATTGTTATGTCTACGTTTGTTATGTGGTGGCCATGTGTGGCTTCGTTGGTCTTGTGGAATATTGATTGATAGGCTTGGTAAAGAGTTTACGCCCGAGTTTGTATAGATTAAAAACCGACCAAGAACATTCGGGGACGAATGTTTCTAAGGGGGGAAGAATGTTACACCCCGTAAGTCCAGGCATGTATAAGAGAATGTACGTAAGGAATCAAGACTTGGAAATTAATACGAAAGGAAGAATTGTTTTTCCGACGGAAAATCTTCCGAACGTCGGAAAGGAAAAATGTTCGTTGTTGAGAATTGAATTCTAAAAATGCATTATTTGAAGAGTATGGAACTTATTAACATTATGAAAATTTATTTTTACGGATTTGGTCACGTGGGGCCCACCCGAGGAATTTTACGTTTTGTGGGGCCCACAAGGGTTACGGAATTTTTATGGACGAATGAGAGGGTGACACGTGGCACCCTTACATATGGTCTTGGACGTTTTATGTAAGGGTAAAATGGTCATTTACCATCAAGGAAGATAAGTCTTGCTAGCTTGAGATTGTTGACTTGTCAACTTGTCCACTTAGCTTAACATTAATTGACCTTCATCCTAGCCACACAAGTGTTTTAATCTAATCCCTCCATTGTGTTATAAATGCTACACTAGTGCAAGACTAAGTCTCCAACACTTAGAAAAATCACAACACCTTGTTCTTCATGTGATAGCTCTCGGGTTCACAATCTTGTCCACACAAAAAAATTGTAGTTTTGATCCATTATTCACAAGACTTTAACCCAAGGTTCCTAAGGGTATTGTAAGGATATCTCTATAGAATGATCTCGGAAAAACGGCGTTTTCACGTTAGTCGCAAGGCGAAAACCTAAGTCATTTTCACAAGTTTGGATTGGAAATGGAAGAGAAGTTGGTTGTGAACTTCTAAAGGCTTCAAATAGCGGATTGGAGCGTAAAAGAAAGGAGCTAAGAATTGCTAAGGCTCGACTTTGAATCTTGGAAATTTTAAGGGCTTGTAAAGGTATAAATCTTGTCGTTTTAGCAATTAATGTTTACTTATCATTGTAGTTATGGATATTAGCAAGCATGAGGTTTATATTATGAAGTTTGATAAGTGTATTGGCTATTGGAACCCTAATCCGAAAACTAGCATGTTTAGCCTTAAGATTTCAATTCAAGTTGATTATTAGTTTAAGTCGTCGCATGTTGTATAAGAAGGAAATTGTAGTTGTTGAAGTTGTTTATGACTATATAACATGTTAGACCTTAGAACTTGGAATTGAAAAAGAATTGGAAAGGACTTGTGTTGAGTTATTGTTGGCCGAGAATGGCTTGTGAGTATTAAACTACTTGGTATGAATTGTGCGGCGGAATTTTACACGTATTGTAAGGCGTGTAATCCCCTTTGATTGGTTGGTATGTTGAGCCTTAAATGTGGCATGTTTGGTTATTGTATTCGGCCTTGAAAAAGGTGGCAAAGTATGTAGAAACAAATGAAGTGCTGCCCGATTTTCCGTAGAATAAGAGACCGTTTACTTAGTATTATTCTACGTTAGAGACTAGAAGTTGATAGTCATGTTGTGACCATTATAGGTTGACAATTCTACGTACGGCGTATTCGGCTTAGCTTGTGGATTTAGCCGAAAAGGTATGTGAACTATCTCCTCTTCTAGCATGATTCCTTAAGATAAAGAAAGTATGTCCTACTCCTTAAATGATACATTCCTTGGTTGTATTTGGATTGCCTAAAATAGAATTTGTTCTAGGTACTTCCTTGATTGTACTTTGATGTTTAAATTGTAAGTTGTATAATCCATTGCCTTAGTGAAGTTTGGATCCTTAAGAGTGAAAGTATTTTATTTAAAGTACATAGAGTCTTGAAAAGGAAGTGGTTTCCAAATCTTTTGGCTAGTGCCTTAGTTCCAAAACCTAAAGTTGTTATAATGACTTTAGGAGAGTCAAAAGGAGTGATTTACTTAATTGTTTTAAAAGAGGAGAAATGGCATGATTTAAGAGAAGAAACTTGTTTTCTAAATATTAAGAGACTTGAAGTATTTTGAAAGTTAAGAAACTTGATTTGAAAGTTTGTGATACTTGGTTTTAAGTATAAGTCTCTTGGTTATAAAAAGAATGAAATTGTCTAAAAACCATAAAGGGTTATAAGGGCTTTATGGGAAGTTGGTTATAACGACTTTATGGAAGGTTTAGAAAGTTGTCTATTTTGATTAATGGGCATAAGTTGCCTAGATTGTGAAAATTTGAAGTTACTTGGTTTCAAGCTTTGAAATGAGTTTCTAAAAGTGTAGTAACTTACTTTGAAAAATAGACACACCTTGATACTACGGGTGTTAGTATCTTGGGGTTTTACATAAAAATGAGTCTTTTGAAAAGAATGTACGTACGTAGTACTTTGGCTTGTTTAACTGAGAATTATTCTATGTGTGCCTTGATAAGTACTTTGGCTTGTTTAATTGAGAATTATTCTATGTGTGCCTTGATAAGTACTTTGGCTTGTTTAATTGAGAATTATTCTATAAGTGCCTTGAGTTTATAAAATGAAAGTCTATAGATGTTATGAACTTGCCTATGTGTGCTGGTGATAGCCTTTGAGTGCAAGTATTATGTTTTATTACGTTGCTGCGACTCTCGGTTGGAGGGTCGGCTGTCTTGTTGTAAGATTACTTGGACGTACCGACAGTGATGTGGGATTCCACGGGTATGCTCCATTATTTGTATTACTCTTTGGACTTGCTTATACGATGTGGGATTTCGGGGCATGTGACCAGGAGGCGGGTTAGATTCCCGGATTTGTTTGTATTACCCCATGGTCATGCTTATACGATGTGGGATTAGGCGTGCGACCACGAGGATATTGTTATTCCATGGACTAGCCTCGTGAGATTGAGTGCAGTGGATCAGTAGATAGATTTCGTACTTGCCGTCGATTGATAGACGCAGTGAATCCGATAGTTGGCTTCATCTTGCCGTCGATTATCACACATTTTGGTACAGTGAGCTCGGTAGATAGCTTCGCACTTGCCGGTCATATTTTGTGATGCGGTGATCCGGTAGTTAGCTTTCGTACTTGCCCCGTCGATTGTTGACGGTGGATCCGTAGTTAGCTTTCTTACTTGCCCCGTCAGTTTATGATGCAGTGGATCAGTGGTTCGTTTTCTACTTAGCGTCTGATTTTAGGACACAGTGGGACTTGGTGTTCATGTATGTCTATTGGTGTTATATTATATCATGGACTGCCGGCAGTGAGGAAGGATTCCACGGGCATGATTGATATTATGGGCGGGAGACCCATGGTTATATTTTAGTAATGACTTTGAGGCACGCGTCCACGACTTGATATGGTGATTATGTATTGTCTTTGTAGGTTGGCTATCGTACATGTCTCTGTTTTGTTTAGTATCATGATTTCATTCTGATATTCTTATTTCACATACTTGGTACATTCTTGTCTGACCTCGCCCGAAGTGCGTTAAATGCCGCTTGAGTTTAGGTCTGTGATTTGGTGATCTGCAGTGTAGGACCACCTTTCGAGTTTTAGGATAGCTTCATCTGCTCAGAGTTTATCTTTTTGGTATAGATCCTCCGATCAAAGCTTTTATGCGATTATGGATGCGGCGGGGCCTTGTCCGTCATAGTTGATATAACTCTTAAGTGCGTATTCATATGTGGGGTTGGACTCATATACAGTGTAGTGTCTTTTGATTATGTATATTATATGGCAGCCTTGTCGGCTTTGCCCTTGCACGTACGTTGGTTTAAAAAAAAAAAGAGGTGTTATTTAAATTCCGCAGTTTATTTGTGTTGTTAAGGTAGAAGGGTGCCTAGGTAGGGCACCAGTCACGGGCCCGGGGTTCGGGGTGCGACAGAGTACCAGAGATAAACCTAAAAAGCAGTTTGTACCCACTTCTTCCATTGTTAAACAACAAGTTTCAATGAATCAGAACTTCTAAAGGTGTCTTACACAGTCGATAAAGTATTTATTATACAGAAATATCCATAAGATTTGAAAGGAAACGTCGGATATAATACAACTAACAACCTGATGAAGGTAGGCTCCCCGTGGAGAAATTGTACCTGTTTCGATGGCAACGGTGAAGGCAGAGGGCTGGCAGTAGGCAAAACTGAGCTAGCAGTGAGGTCTTTCACTGAAATTGTCGATTTGAGGATGTGAGAATAAGCACGAGAGGTCGCCCAGTCAAATAAATCTCCATAGATAATCAGAACCTTGAGCTCGACAACAATGGTAGTCACAATATTGAGAAAACAATTGGGGATGAATCGAGACCAAATAATTAGTGTATAATGAAGAGGAGACTGTGACAAATCTATTGGTACCACTTTCAAGCTCGCTTTTGCTGGAACACGTCAGAAACTCAGATCGCGATTTGCGAAAACTCAATCTAAAAGTTGACCAAAAATAAATTGAATCGAAGTAAGAGGGTAGGTGCAAATTATAGATCTAAGGTATATGAACACAAAAACACCACTCTCAACCTTCTAGTTGACCGGAGTTAGCCGAAAAGTACAAATTGTCATCGGGGGTAAAAATGTTCAGATTTTTGCGGGCTAAAATCGACGGAGTTTGAGGTTGAATCGAAGGTCGAGACTGATATAGACTTGAAGCTGGTGTTGAGGCGAGTCTAATGTATGTGTTCTCGGTGGCAACAGCCGCCGGAGTTGGCCGGAAAAGGCAAAACTCCGGCGAAGTTACTATAGCGGCACGAAAATCATCATTCTATCACTTTGCTTCAATAGTAAAACCCTTTTATGCTTGCACAATTGAGTTGTAGAGTTCAAACTCCAATGGTAGTGTTGCATCCTTTTTGAATATTTCCTTGTTTTGTTCCTATTTTGAAATGGGTTCAATTTGTTGTATATTATTAAGAATAGCGGGTTTTACACTAAAATGGATCGAGTCGGGTGTAAATTATTTTAAAAAAAATTAAGTTTGTATTTAAAAAACCGTTATAAAAATATGTGACGGTTGAAATCATCGTCACATCACTGTCATAACGCTGTGACGGTTAAAAAACCATCACATATCTGTCACGAAGGACCATTGACCAGAAAGTCAATGCAAAAACCGTCATAACGTGTGACGGTTTTAGAAATCGTCATAACGTGTGACGGTTTTAGAAACCGTCACACTCAAACTGTCACCGTAGGTTATTTTTTTGTAGTGTTTCACCTCTTTTTGCATCAAAATGTAAGCTTCCCATCAAGTCATCACATAAACACAATAAACACACATATCAAGTATAAAGTAGTCGGAATGTACTTAAAACACATGAAAAGAGTAACATATTAGACACGTAAAATGTCTAAAAATATGCACTTCTAGAGACACCGATCAGTCGAATGAGTATTGTCGGAGGTTGAAAAAGACATGAGGACTTTGTAGTATGTTGATTGACTTGTGGGCTAGTTTCTAGACATAGAAATTATTGGAAAATTTACCTAGTGGGATTGAGTTTGACCCGTTCTTAATGATTTGAACACATGGCGCCCCGCATGTCAGAAATACGATTTACATACACATGCATACGTCGTATAACTAAATTTTATGTAGTGAAAGAGATGTTGGTTCACATTTTAAAGTGTTTTTAAGTTAGGTAAGAATGGACGATTAATTGGCCAAATTAATGTGTCTCCTACGACGGTATAATAAAAGAAGAAATATGCAAAATACGGAAAAAAATGGGGAAGAGCCGTGGCGCCGTGATAGGGCTGCGGAACCGAGCCACGACGGGACAGGGTCGCGGTGCTACCTGGCCAAGGGCGAAAGCACTCTAAGCGCCGCGTCGCCTCCAGCAGGGGTTGCGGTGCCTCTCGTCCAGTAGCTCGAAGTTTGGTTCTATCTATTTAGAGCCGCGGAGCTTCTCGAGGCGCCGTGGAGCTTGCGGTACAGTGAACCAAAAATCTGTCCAGAATCTTCTGATTCATGGACTGATTTGAAAAGCCAAAGATCAGCCAACTCTTGGCATGATCAAGGTGTCTTTTGGTGAGATTTATGCACCCAATTTAGTGCATTCACATGGTATGTGAATGATCATTTTGCAACTATAAAAGGAGCCTCAAAATTCAAATTTTTATCATCCATTGACAACACAAAAATCTAAAAGTTATTGAGAGCTTTTCTTCTATTTCTAGCAATATTTGTTCTTGTTTCTTCTGCAAGAGTTCTCAAGTATTTGGCTTGTGCTTGAGAAAGTACTGTCGTTTTATCTTGAGAGACTATTACCCATCTACCGTAAGCCATTATATATGGGGGTAATTTTATCTTAAGGAAAAAGTGCTAACACTCGACTCGACAAAATTACAATTAGCTTTCTGTTGTTCATTCTTTCAGTTCTTCCGTTCCCGTTCACACCCATAAATTTACAACAATTTAAGACAACTATTATTACGAAGAACTGAAGATGATAAATGGAAAGGAACAAGTCTCTGCTTCTAATAATTCCACATCTTCTGGCACTTCTACCACCGCTGGTATCACTTTTGGTACCATTGGGAATACTATGATTCCTCCCAACTTCCAAGCCGAAAGACCCGAAAAGATTGCGGGCATCAACTTCAAAAGGTGGCAGCAAAAGATAATATTTTATCTCACCATAATAGGTATGGACAAATACTTATCTGAGGATTCTCCTACTAATGGAGATGATATGGACGTCCAAACCGACAACACGGTTTAGACGGGCCAGGATACCCAGGCTACTAGTGTCCTAATGATGAAATTTGACCTCTGGAGTCAAAATGACTACGTGTGCAGGAACTACATCCTGAATTGCCTGTGCGACCCACTATACACGGTATATTGCACTACAAATACCGCAAAGGAGTTATGGGATCTGTTGCAGAAGAAGTATATCACTCATGATGCGGGTGCTAAGAAATTTATAGTTGGAAAGTTTCTGAAGTACCAAATGTTGAATGACAAATCAGTCATGTCACAAGGGCAGAAGTTCCAGTTAATCATCCATGATCTGGATCTAGAAGGTATGAAGCCCAATGAGTCATTCTTGGTCGCTTCACTTATTGAGAAACTGCCTCCCTCGTGGGGTGAGTTCACTAGTTATCTCAAACTCAAATCCAAGGAAATGAGTTTTGAAGAACTTGTCATCAAGCTTCATATCCATGAAGACAACAAGAAGACCTTAGTCAAAAGCATGGCAAAAACTGATGTCAATGTTAACTTGGTTGAGATCAAAGGAAACCTGAGTAAGAAACGCAAGTTTCAGAAAGATGGAAAGACTCTGGCAGTTGAGAAATTCAAGGGAAACTGTCATCATTGTGGCAAAGCTGGCCACATGGTCAAAGACTGTCGCCAGTTGAAGTGCGAGCATCAGGAGAAGGCCAAAGCCAACATGGTTGAAGACAAGATCCTTGATGATCTGTGTGAAGACTTCTCGGCCATCGTGCTAGAAGCAAATATGGTCAAAAAACCCAAGCAGTGGTGGTTGGATACGGGTGCGACCCGTCACATATGCTCCGACCGAAATGCTTTCTCTACCTATGCAGAAGTTGACGGTAGTTAGCTATACATGGAAAACAATGCTACCTCAGATGTGCTGGGAGAAGGCATTATAGTACTTAAGATGTCATCTGGCAAAAACCTCAAGTTGAAAAACGCCATGCATGCTTCGAACATCCGGAAGAATTTAATTTATGTTAATATTTTAGTTCAAGTTGGATTTCGAGTGGTGTTCGAATCCGGTAAGTTTGTTATTACTAAGAATTGCGTGTTTGTAGGAAGGGGTTTCGCCTGTGAAGACCTCTTCATATTAAACGACATGCTTGTAATTCGTAACATTAATGAAAGTGCATCTTCTTACTTGCTTGAGTCGCCCAGTCTATGGCATCATAGACTGGGACACGTAAATTATCAGTCAATTAAACGATTGGTAAAGTTGGAGTTATTGCCTTCTGACGCTATAAACCCTCAATCCAAATATGAGGTATGTGTAGAGGCAACACATACCAAGTTGGATTTCCGTTCCGTAGAATGAGATACCGCCCCTCTAGAATTTATACACACGTACATCTGTGATTTAAAGTTCGCTCAAACTATAGGGGGGAATAAGTACTCCGTGACTTTCATAGATGATAGTACAAGGTACTGCTACCTTTACTTACTCAAAAGTAAGGACGAAGTGTTCGATACCTTTAAGCGCTATTAAACCGAGGTTGAAAACCAACTAAGTCTACGAATTAAAGTGATTCGTAGCGATAAAGGGGGAGAGTATGTAGTTCCGTTTGAGGAGTACTGTGCCCAATCCGGCATAATCCATCAAACGACTGCTCCATATTCTCCACAATCAAACGGTGTGGCGGAACGCAATAACCGTACACTAAAGGAAATGATGAACGCCTTGCTCATCAATTCCGGCCTTGCGCAAAATATGTGGGGAGAGACAGTTCTTACTGCCAACATGATACTCAATAGAGTCCCTCACATGAGCAAAGAGAAAACTCCATATGAACTATAGAAAGGAAAGTCACCCTCTTACAAATACCTAAGGGTATAGGGTTGTTTGGCCAAGGTCGAGGTACCTAAGCCAAAACAGGCCAAGATAGGACCTAAGATTGTAGATTGCATCTTCATTAGATACACAAATAACAATAGTGCTTATCACTTTCTGGTACATAAGTCAAATATACCAGATATCCACGGAAGTACAATAATAGAGTCAAGAAATGCTGAATTCTTTGAGACAATCTTTCCTAAGAAGCAAAATGAAGTCGCCTCGCGCAAAAGGAGTCATGATTCCCCGGGATCTGACAAGTATGACCAAATGGATACAAATGTGGATGAGAATCCAACTGATCCTGAAACATAACCTAGGCGAAGCAAAAGGGCCAGGAAAGAGAAATCTTTTGGTCCGGACTTTCTAGCTTACTTGGTTGAGAATGAACCATGGACAATTGCAGAGGCATTGTCAACTACAGAAGCACCGCTTTGGAAAGAAGCTATGAAAATTGAGATAGAATCCATCATGCAAAATCACACCTGGGTGTTGGTTGATCTTCCTCCGGGAAATAAACCACTAGGTTGTAAATGGGTACTTAAACGTAAGTACAAAGCTGATGGGTCTGTAGACAAGTACAAGGCTAGGTTAGTAGCCAAAGGATACCGATAAACCGAAGGCCTTGACTACTTCGACACGTACTCCCCAGTATCGAGAATGACTTCCATAAGGGTTTTCATTGCCATTGCAGCACTGCATGACTTTGAAATCCATCAAATGGATGTTAAGACAGCCTTCCTAAATGGTAATTTGGAAGAGGAGATATATGGAACAACCCGAGAGGTATGTAGTTCCAGGACAAAAGAAGAAAGTCTGTATACTTATCAAGTCCCTGTACGGGCTGAAATAAGCTCCAAAACAATGGCATGAAAAATTTGATAGTACACTACTGTTAAAAGGTTTCTCCATTAACGAGTGTGATAAATGTGTCTACATGAAAGAAAACTCTGACTCATTCGTCATGATCTGTCTTTACGTAGACGACATGTTAATCACAAGTAGTAGTCGAGCCTTGATCCTGGAAACAAAGAACATGTTAAAACAATGTTTTGACATGAATGACATGGGTATGACGGATGTCATTTTAGGAATTAAGATTTCTAAGTCATCTGACGGACTAGTACTGTCACGACGATTCGGGCGTGGTAGTGCCTTCCGGCACCCAAGTAGTCATACATCGAGTGTCGTGAAACATAAAGCAAGACATGAAACAGTTTATAAAACAAGACACAGTTATGTGAGAAAACATCGCCTTTCGTATATATATATCATGTTTTAGCGATTACATCCGACAGCATGCAACATGACTCTGACCTCCAGGAAATATACAACTATGGCGGGACGGGGCCGCCATACCTCGATACAAAAACTATCTACAACGGGAGATCATACAAAAGTAGAGCCTCGGAAGAGATGGAGCTCACGACACCAACGTAGAGATCCTAAGGATGCGGATCTAGCACACCTTGCCCTTACTGCGGCATGACGCGGCCCGAAGGAGTCGATAACAGTACTAAGTATGAAGCGCGAAAGTACTTAAATGAAAACATATCATTTTTTTAAAACAAGTTTACAAATATGTGAAACAACCAAGGAAACGCATAGTGCCACATCACAAACAAGAGCAACAATAGGTAAGCGTAATACGTCTTGTCTAGGCTGCGAATGATCGAAAGCAGGGCCACTCGCCACGTCCTCATTCTGCAAGCCTAATCACGGACTCCGAGTCCGCAGGCCACTCGCGTGGGCGCGTGAGGTATAACCCGCGTCGAGGGTAGCTACTCCTCGGCGTAAATCTGGACTCATTGTCCGCGTAGCGCCACATAGACGCGTGAGGCATAACCCGCATACTAACACGGAACTCTCGTAGCTCGCATAGGCCCCTGGACCCGCGTGAGGTATTCTCGAATCATGGTCCCATCGCTGAGTCTACCCGCGTCGGAGGGCTTAACCCGGTATCGTCTCAAGAGGTGGTGATAGTATACTAACATAACAACTTATCTTTAAGTAACATAAGCACAACAAGGATACTCACCTTTATACAAAGCGTTACAAGATACTAACACACATAGCATCATATCATGTCTACTTATCAAACCATCTTATTATTCTTTTCACAATATAAGTCATTATAAACACATAGGCAAACTTGTTTCTTTTATCAATCTTAAGTGGTTATACTTACTTCCCATAAAGCTAGTATAACTCTTAAGCTTCTTTCAAAAACCAATTAGTTCTCTTACATTTAATAAATGGTTGATAGTCCTTTTGAAATGTTTTGATTCTTTATTATTCGGGCTTAAGCGTGAGGCATTCGTCACGTATTATTCGAGCTTAAGCGTGAGGCATTCCGTAAGTATTATTCGATTAACACGTATGCGTCTACCGTACTATATACATATTGTAAAATATCATGCTTTAGGAAGAATCACATACATACCGTGAAATCCACCGCCAAGTCGAGTATGTGCGCAGAAGAATCGACTATAATAGTCACAGATATCTATCAAAGTCTAGACTATTCGTAGGTCATTCTAAGCAGAGGGTCCTCGATTCTACGGAAAGTCGGGCAGCAACCTACGGTGAGCTATATAAGTCTCTTTGTGAAAACGATCTATGTAAATCTGATTCGTATATTCTTCTTTTATACCCTTCTAAGGTGTTCTGATTCAATTCTATTCCTTAACAACCTTCTAAGTATTTATACTTATTCTTATTCTACAACAGTAAGTATTCTCTAATTACAAAGAGGGTTAGGATTATATACCTCGATAAGCCCAATAATATCCAAGTAAAAAGTCGATCTGAGCGAGGTTTAGCTCACAATCCAAAGCTCAGCGCTCAAGAATCCTTAGAAGTTTCCACAACTTCTACTAAGTACTAAGGAATTTGGGCTAGGTTAAATTGGGCATTATAACAATACTAGAAGGCAACTTTCCTACCAAGGGAGGGGTAGGTTTCGGCTAGGCTAGAGGGGAGGGCCTCGGCAAAACTTCACTCAAAGGGGAGGGTGTTTGGGCGAATTGCTCACGAGGAGAGGAGGATTTTCAAGACTTGAAAGCTTTAGTGGATGAAGAACTCTTCATCTCAAGAGGTATTTATAGGTCAAGACATGGCCAACCAATGGCCAAGATTTGTAAGTGCTAGGCAAGTGTAAGGTCAAGATTAGGGCAAGTGTACCTTGACTTGCACACAAAATATCTATCCAACTTTATGACAAGGATTGTCATCCAATCGACCTATTGCGTGACAAGTCCACCAATGAGAGGGTGGAAAGTGTCGCCCTCTCATTGGTCCAAAGTGTTCGTCTCTCGGAAAAATCCGCAAAAATAAGAAATGACATAGCGGAATTTATCCTATGAAAGGCGTGGAAGCGTTTAGTCGGAAAACCAATCGTTTTGTGAGTTGTGCCCAATAATTTCGTCGAAGCCTAACTTTTAAGGCTAACCTTTTGTCGTATTCCCTTACGTACATACTCTGAAATACGGGTATAACATTCTCCTCGCTTAGAAACATTCGTCGAATGTTCCTTCCCAAAACGATTAAAGATAAGGTTCTTAACAACCTAAGCGATTCGCAAAAAAAACACTTAGCACGTAAGTCAATTGAATCAATAAGTAGGAAAGTAGGTTACGGAGGTGTGGGGAATAGGTGAGGGTATCTCGCCTCATGTCCTCTCGGCTTCCACGTCATCTCCTCCTCGAGCTCGTTCGCCACAAGACTTTGGCGGAAGCCACGTCGCCGTCATGACGCCTAACGACGATCGATTATCGCTATGGGAATCTCTCATCGATAACCGCCGATCACTGGACATCGTCAATCGGATGTACCACTAGATGGATCCGATACATCTCCTCGGATAGAAGCGTGAAACACGGATGCCGCCTCCGGATCGGACGGCAGATCCAACTCATAGGCAACCTTGCCTACCTGCGGACAATGCGAAGCGGCCCGATGTACCTTGGTGAGTTTCCTTCTTCCGAATCTCATCACACCCTTCGTGGGTGACACCGAGAAAACCCAATCATCAGCGCAAACTCGGATGTCGGCGATGATGATCTGCATCGACTACATCGACTACGGTGTCGATAGCGCTCTCGGATAAGCTTCACCTTATCCGGCACTGCGCACCAAATCTGGTCCCACTAGCCGCACTCGCCCACCTCGAACCAACCTATAGGCGATCGCACTTCCTCCGTACAAGGCCTCATAAGGCGCCATCGAATCTTTGGAGTGGTAGCTATTATTATCGCGAACTCAACTAGAGGCAAATGATCCTCCCAACTACTGCGGAAGTCAATAACACGGGCTCGCGGCATATCCTCGAAGTGCGGATAGTGCGCTCTGCTGTCCGTCTGCATGCGTGGATGAAATGCGATTACTCGGGCTCACTGCGTCCTAAACCCTCTGGAAGGACCTCAGAAGTTGGCGTAAATCGGGCTCCTGCATGCGATATGATCGAAGTAGGGACTCCATGCGATCGGCGATCTCTCGGATGTAAAGTGCGGCATAATCCTCGGTAGAAAAAGTCGTCGCCGACGGAAGAAAGTGGGCTGATTTTCGACTGTCGACGATAACCCATATAGAATCATGTCTCCTACGAGTGCGAGGTAATCACGTGATGAAGTCCGTGTTGATTACCTCCCACTTCAGTCGGGATCTCTATCGCTGTAACAAACCACGGTCTCGGTGCACTACCTTCACTGCGCGACAACACGGGCGAGCTACGAACTGCGGCGTCCTCTTCAAGCCATCCCACCATACGGATCTAAGGTCGTGGTACATCTTGGTCGACCGGATGGATAGAGTAACTTGTATGTGTGCTTCCCCGAACCTCTGCGAAGTCACGAAACATCTGGAACACACAACGCCCTCAAACCTTAGCACCCGTGGTGCTACCTCAAAAGGACCTTTGCCCTGCGAAGAGGCGTATCGCGATATCGAATCAAAGTGGATCCTCGAGCTGTTGCCTCTTCACCTCGCCAGCGATGGAAGACTCGGCAACCTCGCGAACTCTAACCCTATTGCTATCGAGAATCAATCAAGCGGACACGAGCTCGCTAAGCGGTGCAAATTACGAACCATGTCCCTTCTCTCTGGCGCGTCGATAGGCTCCCGTGACTACGACTAGGCATACGCCTGACATTGGCCTTGCGGGTGGTGCAGGATATCCACATCGTAATCCTTAAGCAACTCTAACCACCGTCTGCCGTAAGTTCGGCTCCTCTGGTGAAGATATCTTGGAGGCTCTTGTGGTGCTGTAAAAATATCCACGTGAACCCCATACAAATAGTGCCTCAGGATCTTGGCGTGAATCACGGTGCGACTCCAAATCATGGGTGGGGTAGTTCCTCTGCGTGTTTCTTGTGTCGGGATGCATATGCTATAACTCTGCCATCTTTGCGTCAACACACATCCCAACCCGATGCACGGCGCATGATACGACATAACCATCTGGACCTGCGGAAGAGTAAGAAGCGAGGCGGTCGTCGGTCTCTCTTTCGACAGCTGGAAACCACGCTCACAAGCATCGTCCATGAAACTTGGCGCCTTACGAGTCGGCCTAGTTAATGGTGCCGAGATAGAAGCAAACTTCTCCACGAACCGCCGATAATAACCTGCAAGGCCCAGAAAACTGCGAACCTCCGTCGGAGTAGTAGGTCTCGGCAAGTCTGGCGCCTCGATCTTGGCGTATCAACTCGAATGCCATCGGCCCGACAATATGCCCAAGAATGCTGAAGTTAACCAAAACTCACATTTGGAAAACTTGGCGTACAAGCTAGTCTGGAGAAGCTGTCGGCCAAGATCGCCGAAATGCTCGCGTGCTCCTGCTCTGGCGAGAATAAACCAAGATATCATCGATGAACACTATCACAAGCGTGTCCAAAAATGGTTTGAACACTCGGTTCATCAAATCCATGAATACCACGGAGCATTGGTCAACCAAAGACATGACCACGAACTCATAATGCGTGCAGGGTCGGAATGCGATCTAGGGACATCCACCTCTCGACTCGCACTGATGATAGCCCGATCGCGGATCAATCTTGGAGAAACATCTCGCACGCAACTCGTTGGTCGAACAAATCATCAATCCTAGGAAGGGGGTATTCGTTCTTAATGGTCACCTTGTTCACCGCTAATCGACACACGTGCGCAGCGTCCGTCTTCTTCACGAACAATACCGGCGCTCCCGGGGAGAAACACTAGGCCTAATGAAGCCCTTCTCTAGCAAATCCCTAAGTGATCCTTGACTCTCTCAACTCGGCGGTGCCATTACGTATGGCGGAATGGAAATAGTAAGTATCGCAACACATC
Source organism: Przewalskia tangutica (assembly GCA_029844215.1). Taxonomy (NCBI): domain Eukaryota; kingdom Viridiplantae; phylum Streptophyta; class Magnoliopsida; order Solanales; family Solanaceae; genus Przewalskia; species Przewalskia tangutica. Next base: position 39,852,663 of record CM056733.1, read on the forward strand.
TATACAAAACTCGATCTCCTCTCGGGAGGATACGGAGTCGTCACGGAAACACGTCTAGGAACTCGTGACTCTGGGCGGCGGAAAATCGGCACCGCGGCCGATATCAAACACGAGCGAGATGGTAGATATACCCGCCGCACCATCTTCCTAGCCTTGAGGTAGGAAATAAACCTACCACCGGCGTCTGGTGCTCCTCCGCTCAACAATGGCTCGCCGAAGCTGGGCCGTACTATTCTCTCTGCGGTCTACATTGGCGTGGCGAAGCTAGCCAATCCATCCCCATGATCACATCGAAGTCAATCATCTCCACTCTACCAAGTCGGCGGTCGGCGATCGTAAATGATCACAGGACAAGCTCATATACGCCGAGCTACCACCGAATCACCAGTGGCGTAGCTACCTCGAAAGGTCTATGGACTCGGGCTCTATCCCTATCCTACTAGCAACAAGGGGAGATATATAGGGCCAGTAGAACCGGATCTATCAAAGCATACATATCAAACCCGAACCGATAAGGTACACGTGGCGACATCGGTGAGGCCTCACGATCTGTCGGTGGACAAAGCATAAATGCGGTTACGAGGACCGCTAGAAGCTGGACGAGCCACGGCCTCTGCGCGACCTGTGACCCACGAGCACCACGCCTCGGGGCGATAGCGTAGGAGATGATGGCGGCAGCGAACACGAAGGTGAGCCTACCACCGTGCGCCCCGGTCGGACGGTCGCCGCAAAGTGACCTGCTGGCCCTGGCGTAACAAGATCCAAAAGTAGTACCACACTTCCCGTAATGGGATCTACCGCATCGGCCACACTGGGGGGGGTCCCGATCGGCCTGTACCTCTGCTACCGGGCGTCACGAAGCCACAGGGCCCCAGTGCGCCCTCAGCGTGGTTGTGCTGAGGACGGTGCAGGAGTGCTCTGTGCTGGCTGTGGTGCGAATCTAGACTGCTGCTGAGGCCGCCCACCACGATAACCACCAGAAGACCCTCCCGTCCTGGCCTTCTTCTGCTGTTGTCTGTCCACTCGTCGACCTCTGCGCTCCTCGCATCCAAGGGCGTGAGCCTGCGTCGCGGTAATGTCCATACGGTGGAGAGAAACCCGCGCATGACTTCGGCCATATAGTCGTCTAGCGGTGACATAGCGGTGCACCTATCCTCCATATCTGCTACCAAGGGGACATATCGAGCCAATGAATCAAACTCGACATTGTACTCACGGCGGTCGTCCTCTGCGCCTCGATGGTAAAAATCTATCGGCCCGCGCCCTCGCCATCTGTGGAGGCAAGAAGTGAGTGAGAAAGCCTCGAGAACTCATCCCAGTAGGCTGGGACGCGTGCTCTCCGGGATAACTCCGTGAATCAAACCAATCATCGCGGTATCACGCAACCTATGTGAACCAAAGATCACGGACTCGGTCTCCGACGCCCGATCACTCTCAAAATCCTCTGAAGGCGGCGGATGAACTCCTGCGGATCATCCTCGGCCTCGATCCATAAAACTCCGTGAACTCTGGCTCAAGAAGTCTCGTAGCCTCAAACTCTGCGCCTCGGGTGAACAGGTGCGGCCAAGATGGGCTGGGCTGAGCGCGCGTCGGCCTCTCGCCGTGTCGGGCCACACTTTAGCCAAAGGTGGGCCATCTCGCGTACCTAACTCCTCCGCCTGTGTGGGGACGGGAGGTGTGGGTCTTGTGGTCTCTTTGGGGCGGCGTCATAGAACTCGCCGTCTCGGTATAGGCGGGCACGAGCCCTCGTGACTCTGGGTGTCTGCTAGCGGCTCCTCGCTTGCCTTGCCGCCCGGGCGGGTTGCACTACGTGAGGCATAATCGTTACGGGGAAAGGAATACGTTAGAGGGTCCAACCTATAACACGACTCTAAAGCACGATCTCGGAATGAGAAGAGCGAAACCAATCCTAAATATCCTATAGCCTCACGATTATTGGTGTGGTGCACAACACACCGATAATCAAGACTACTAGATACGGTGCGTAGACACTTTCCGAGGATTAATCGCTCACGATACCACTTGTGTCACGACCGTTCGGGGCGTGATCGTGCCTTCAAGGGCACCAGTAGTCATACATCAGTGTCAGTGAAACATAAAGCAAGACATGAAACGATTTATAAAACAAGACCTGATTTTGTGAGAAAACATCGCCTTTCGGCATATATATATATCATGTTTTAGCAGTTACATCCGACACTGTACAACATGACTACAGACCTCTTATGAAATATACATCTATGTCTGGACAGGGCACGGCCATACGCTGACTTTAAAAACTATCTTGTACAGGGAGATCATACAAAAAGTAGAGCCTCGGAAGAGATGGAGCTCGACACCAACGTAGAGATCCTAAGGATGCGGATCTAGCACTGCTTGCCCTTACTGCGGCATGAGCGGCCCCAGAGAGTCGATCTGCAGGTACTAAGTATGCGGCAGTAAAGTACTTAAATGAAAACATATCATTTTTTTAAAACCGGTTTACAAATATGTGTGAAACAACCAAGGAAACCGCACATAGTGCCACATCACAAACAAGAGCAACAATAGGTAACTGTAATACGTCTTGTCTAGGCTGCGAATGATCGAAACAGGGCCACTCGCCCACATCCTCATTCTGCAAGCCTAATCTCGGACTCGAGTCGCGTAGCCACTCGCGTGGGCGCGTGAGGTATAACCCGCATCGAGGGTAGCTACTCCTCGGCATCGCCCCTGGACTCATTGTCCGCATGGCCACATAGACCGCATGAGGCATAACCCCGCATACTAACACGGAACTCGTAGCTCGCATAGGCCCCTGGACCCGCGTAGGTATTCTCGAATCATGGTCCTGCATCGCGAGTCTACCTGCGTCGGAGGCGGCTTAACCCGGTATCATCTCAAGAGGTGGTGATAGTATACTAACATAACAACTTATCTTTAAGTAACATAAGCACAACAAGGATACTCACCTATACAAGCGTTACAAGATACTAACACACATAGCATCATATCATGTCTACTTATCAAACCATCTTATTATTCTTTTCACAATATAAGTCCATTTATAAACACATAGGCAAACTTGTTTCTTTTATCAATCTTAAGTGGTTATACTTACTTCCCATAAAGCTAGTATAACTCTTAAGCTTACATTTCAAAACCAATTAGTTCTCTTACGTTTAATAAATGGTTGATGAGTCCTTTTGAAATGTTTTGATTCTTTATTATTGGGCTTAAGCGTGAGGCATTGCCGTCACGTATTATTCGAGCTTAAGCGTGAGGCATTGCCGTAAGTATTATTCGATTAACACATGTACGTCTACCGTACTATATACATATTGTAAAATATCATGCTTTAGGAAGAATCACATACCTTCCGTGAAATCCACCGCCAAGTCGAGTATGTCGCGAGAGAATCACCTATAATAGTCACAGATATCTATCAAAGTCTAGACTATTCGTAGGTCATTCTAAGCAGAGGGTCCTCAATTCTACGGAAAGTCGGGCAGACAACCCTACCCGTGAGCTATATAAGTCTCATGTGAAAACAGTCTATGTAATCTGATTCGTATATTCTTCTTTTATACCCTTCTAAGGTGTTCTGATTCAATTCTATTCCTTAACAACCTTCTAAGTATTTATACTTATTCTTATTCTACAACAGTAAGTATTCTCTAATTACAAAAGAGGGTTAGGATTATATACCTCGATAAGCCCAATAATATCCAAGTAAAAGTCGATCTGAGCGAGGTTTAGCTCCTAATCCAAAGCTCAGCGCTCAAGAATCCTTAGAAGTTTCCCACAACTTCTACTAAGTACTAAGGAATTTGGGCTAGGTTAAATTGGGCATTATAACAATACTAGAAGGCAACTTTCCTACCAAGGGAGGGGGTAGGTTTGGCTAGGCTAGATGGGAGGGCCTCGGCCAAAACTTCACTCAAAGGGGAGGGTGTTTGACGAATTGCTAACAAGGGAGAAGGGAGGATTTTCAAGACTTGAAAGCTTTAGTGGATGAAGAACTCTTCATCTCAAGAGGGGTATTTATAGGTCAAGACATGGCCAACCAATGGCCAAGATTTAGCCAAGTGCTAGGCAAGTGTAAGGTCAAGATTAGGGCAAGTGTACCTAGCCAACTTGCACACAAAATATCTATCCAACTTTATGACAAGGATTGTCATCCAATCGGCCCTATTGCCGTGACAAGTCCACCAATGAGAGGGTGGAAAGTGTCGCCCTCTCATTGGTCCAAAGTGTTACGTCTCTCGGAAAAATCCGCAAAAATAAGAAATGACATAGCCGGAATTTATCCTATGAAAGCTGTGGAAACGTTTCGTCGGAAAACCAATCGTTTTGTGAGTTGTGCCCAATAATTTTCGTCCAAGCCTAACTTTTAAGGCTAACCTTTTGGACGTATTCCCTTACGTACATACTCTGGAAATACGGGGTATAACAAGTACTATCTCAGTCTCATTACATAGAGAATGTCTTGAGAAAGTTTGAGATGTTTGACTGTCCTCCATTAAGATCACCAATGGACATGAGTCAAAGCATTGATAAAAATTATGGTGCACCCGTGCTGTAGGAGAGATATGCGCAGATAATCGACAGTTTGATGTATGTGACAAACTGTATCCGACCTGATATCGCTTATACCGTTAATAAGTTGGCGAGGTTTACACGCAATCCCGAAGATGACCATTGGAAAGTTCTTAATCGAGTACTCCGGTATTTGAAATATACAATGTCATACGGATTGCACTACTCGAGGTATCCAGCTGTACTAGAGGGATATAGTGATGCAAACTGGATATTCGAAATAAGGAACACCAAGTCCACCAGTGAGTATGTATTTACAATTGGTGGTGGGACTGTGTCCTGGAAGTCCTCCAAATAAACTTGCATCGCCCGATCCACCATAGAATCAGAGTTCATCGCTTTAGACAAAGCAGGTGAAGAAATTGAGTGGTTTCATGAATTCTTAGAGGATATCCCTTGCTGGGATAAACCCATACCTTTGGTGATGATCCACTGCAATAGTCAGTATGCATTAAAAAGGGCACAAAGTAACATATACAACGGCAAATCTCAGCACATACGTCGGAGACATAAGAACGTTAGGCAATTGATCTCCACGGATATTAACTCCATCGATTACATAAAATCAAAGGAGAATATATCTGACCCTTTGACAAAGGGATTACCCAATGATCAGATTATTTACCTGTCTAGGGGAATGGGTTTAAAACCCAAGCAATAAGGACCGATATGGTGGTAACCCATCCATACTGACTGGAGATCCCAGAAATTTGGTTCAATGGGAAAACTAAGCTGTAAAGGTCCAGTTGAGCGCTTATAGAAAAGCAAGAGCACTTCGGATTTTGTTTCCTTATGGAAACTCAAATACAAAGCCTTCACGCGATAGACATTAAAGTGTTACTTGAATTATGGGTACAAGGTTAAGTGTCAAAGTCTTAACACAATAATCGAGAGTCGAGGTTAAGATGAATATACTTTTAATGAATCCTTGTGGGAGGTCACCTATTTAAGTGCGAGGACAGACCGCCTCAATTGAACGCACTTAAGAATCCAAGCGTGTCCACGACCAAAACGGACAAAACATAAGAAGAAATGAGAGATTGGACTGTTATTTGTGTCTCTATCATTGTCTTGACATATATTAAACACTGACAGTTCAAGACATCACGTTCACCGCTCAGTAAATATGTCCAATGGTAGTTGACTAGGAAAGGTTCAAAGTTGCGTGCTACCTATTCTGTTGTAATACACTTCCGCTACTAGATTGCTAATGGTTGGCACTCCGCGTGCACCAACACCTCTTTCAAGAGGGGATTGTTAGAAAATTTACCTAGTGGAATTGAGTTTGACCCGTTCTTAATGACTTGAACACATGGGGTCCGCATGTTGGAAATACGATTTTCATACACATGCATACATCGTACAACGTCTAGCTAAATTTCACGTAGTGAAAGAGATTTTGGTACACATGTTAAAGTGTTCTTAAGTTAGGTAAGAATGGATGATTAATTGGCCAAATTAATGTGTCTCCCTCCCACGACGGTATAAGAAAAGAAGAAATGTGCAAAATACAGAAAATGGGGAAGAGTCGCGGTGCCATGACAGGGCCGCGGCACCGAGCCACGACGGGACAGTGCCGCGGCGCCTCTCATCCAGTAGCTCGAAGTTCGATTCTGTCTATTTAGAGAAGCGTTGCGGCGCTTGCTGTACAGTGAACCGAAAATCTGTCCAGAATCTTCTGATTCATGGACTGATTTGAAAAGCCAAAGATCAGGCAACTCTTGGCATGATCAAGGTGTCTTTTGGTGAGATCTATGCACCTCATTTAGTGCATTCACATGGTATGTTAATGATCATTTTGCAACTATAAAAGGAGCCTCAAAATTCAAATTTATATCATCCATTGACAACACAAAAATCTAAAAATTGTTCAGAGTTTTTCTTCTTTTTCTAGCAATCTTTTGTTCTTGTTTCTTCTTCAAGAGTTCTCAAGTATTTGGCTTGTGCTTGAGAATGTACTGTCGTTTTGTCTTGGGAGACTACTACCCATCTACCGTAAGTCATTATATACGGGAGTAATTTTGTCTTAAGGAAAAAGTGCTAACACTCAACTCAACAACATTACAATTAGATTTCTTTTGTTCATTATTTCAATTCTTCCGTTCCCGTTGACACCCACAAATTTACGACATAAATCTTTCAAATGGAAGTAGGCATGTTTAGTTTTGCTAGGTGTTCAGCGAAATTCCCTTGTGACCCAATTCTTGAACTTTTGATCTGATGGTGACGTAAACGATTTATATGAGGTATATTCATGTTTGTTTAGTTTTTGGGGTCTCATAAGACTATCGTTACTCCAAAAAGAGTTCGAGGTATATTGGCTAAACTCTTTTTCATTAGAATCAATTTTCTAGAAAATCTCTTTTTATCCCTCTAATGTTAAAGTTCATGTGTTACACCTCCTATGACAAGAATGATATAATTATTTCAGAGTTCTTATATGTCTAAGGTATTGATATACTCAGTTCCCTAAACTTTAATATGTCAGTCCGTGATTTGTTTCAAACGTAGTAATTCCCCTTGTCATGTCTCACATGTTTGAAATGTTCTACATGTCTCCAAGCTCATAAATGAAAATTAATCAATCAATATAAAATATAAAGATAGACATAGACAAGGTGATGTGACCTCTCTATGCCCTCCATTTCTATTTGTAAGATATTGGAATAATTTTTTTTAAAGATTTCTTTCATAAATCACAATATATATAGTTGTACAAATGTGATTCCTAATACCGTAAGAATCCTAAACTACCTTAAATACATATCAATAATAAATACACTATATACTATGAATATTTGAAGAATATTCGCTAATAATACTCCCCCTCAGACGGAGCGGGAGGAGGCCGAACACTCAGGCTGGATCTGAAGTCTATGAACAGCTGTCTGGGTAGTCACTTTGTGAAGATGTCTGCATATTGATAGGAGGAAGACACATGCAGTATTTTGACTTGACCAAGTGCTACCTTCTCACGTACAAAGTGGATATCCATCTCAATATGTTTGGTCCGCTGATGCTGGACCGGATTATGATACATATATATGGCAGATATATTATCACAATAGACTATAAATGCTTTACGCAGTGGACAACGGAGCTCCAAGAGAAGATTTCGGATCCAACAGACCTCATCAACTACATTAGCAACACCTCTATAACCTGCTTCAGCACTGGAGCGGGATAAAATGGCTTGCCGCTTGGCAGAACAAGAAATGAGGTTATCCCCTAAAATGACACAATAGCCGGAAGTAGTGCGTCGCGTGTCCGGACATCCTGCCTAATTAGCATCTGTGTAAGAGAGCAACTTTGTCGGAGCGGAGGGGTAGAGATGCAACCCATAGTCAGGAGTACCCTTAATGTATCTGATAATACGCTTAAGAGCAACAAAATGTGGTTCCCTCAGGGAATGCATAAACAGACACACCTGCTGAATGACATATGCAATGTCGGGCCTGGTAAATGTGAGGTACTGAAGAGCACCTGCAAGACTCCGATAGGGAGTAGGATCAGACACCGGATCACCATCAGAAGCACTGAGCTTGGATTTTGAATCAACCGGAGTAGACATAGCTTTGCAATTCGACATCTTAGCCCTGAACACAATTTCTTCTGCATACTTACGCTGACTCAGAAATATAGTATCTGCAGATCTAGTAATTGATATACCCAAGAAGTAACTCAGCTTTCCCAAATCAGTCATAACAAATTCAGTTTTAAAAAGAACAATAATGTCATTTTTTAATTTGTCAGAGGAGGCAGTGAGAACAATGTCATCCACATATAATATTAAGTAGCAATGTCACTACCATGATAAAAAATGAACAGAGATGTATCACACATGCTACAAATAAACCCAACTTGTATAATATACCTGGCAAAGCGGTCATACCAAGAACGGGAAGCCTGTTTAAAGTCGTAAAGTGACTTCCTGAGACGACAGACATACTGAGGGACTGCTGGATGAACAAACTATGGTGGTTGATGCATATATACAGTTTCTTTCAAATCTCCATAAACAAATGTGTTTTGATATCAAACTGATGAATCAGCCATTTTTTACCCAAATGTAGTGAGAAAAATCATCTAGCAACACAAGATAATATTTATGACCGATGAAACTAGAGATAGGAGATTTCCATAAATCGGCATGTATAATATCAAACGGTGCAAAAGTAACACTAGTAGATGATTTAAACGGAAGACGAGTATGTTTGCCTAAAGAAAAAGAAACACAGTGTTAGGCTAGTTTTCCATTATTACATGTAATAAAATTATTGCCTCTAAGAAAATTAAAATCTGGGGCTTCTGGATGACCAAGCCTATTATGCCACGTGGATGGATAAATAGCCGCTAGAGAGACGAGAGAGCAAGATCTGGCAGCAAAGGTGGATGAGAATGGATAAAGATCTCCCGTGCTATTGCATCTAGTAAGAGGTGTCCCCGTCTGAAGGTCTTTCACAGTAAAGCCAAAAGGGTCAAAGTCAACAGAGACAGAATTATTACGAGTAAATTTGCGGACAAAAAATAGGTTCTTAATTATGTGAGGGGCATATAGGACATTTTTAAGGGAAATGGTGGATGATGTGGTTGTGTGTAGGATGTTCCATAGCCATGTATTGGAATGCGGTGGCCATTACCAATGGTAATATATTGGGGATGATTTAAATGAAATAGTTTAGGAATATTACCAGCAGACCGGGTGAGATGAGACGTGGCGCCCGAGTGCATGTACCAAGTGTTGTCCGGTTGATGCAAATTGAAGCTGCTGAAAGCCTGGCCCAAATCAGTAGGGGTCATACTGGATGTGGGCTGCTGGAACAGGCCTTGCATAAAGTGGGCTTGATGTTGGTACTGGGCTGGACGAGGGGCTGGTCTTTGGGCCCAGACCACTGCCGAGCATACGTGTCTGATGGTTATTCTTTGTCGAGGCTGTTGCGGTATGCGGCGCTCTGGAAGGCTGACGACCGCGCCCAACCGGCGGGAACGGGAAGTGGCTGTTGCTGCTGGTTCTGCTAGTTCTACTGGCCGCGACCCTTGTCACGACCACGACCTCCTCTACCACCGCGACCCTTGCCACTTCTGCCGCCGCGACCCTGCCTCGGTTGGTAATTTTCCAGCGGGTTTTGGCCGGCAGGAATTTGATTTGGGGGTTGCGTTTCGACAGCTAACGCCTTCTGATTTTGTTCATCCTTCTTAGCATGATGGGTTTCTTCGAGCAACAACTGCAAGCGAGCTTTGTTAAAACTGAGTAACGGATCCGCCTGTTGAATGATGGTGGCCAAAGTATCATATTCGCCTTTTGGAAGGCCTGCAATAAATTGTAACACCATTTTTGTTTCCGAGACAGGTGTGCCGACGTTGGAGAGTTAATCCACCATAAGTTTTAACTGTTTCTGGTACTCAGTCATGTTGAAGAAATTATCAAGACGTGTGTTGTTAAATTGTTCCTCCAAGTACACAACACGGGTGTGCTTGTTGTCTTGAAAGATTTCTACCAAACGAATCCATAACTCACGGGCAGAGGCACCAGACTTCATTATAGTGAGTAGCAAATCCTGAGAGATGCTACCATATATCCACTGCTTAACCACGACGTCAAGCCTAAGCTAAGCAGCGTCGTCGACTTCGGGAGGGGGGCACGTGAATGAGTTATCTATGTGGTCAAGCACGTTGTATAGACACGCATGAATATGAAATAGTTCGACCCATGGTGTGTACTAACCGTTTTATGAATACATAAATTTAGGAATTTTTGTCCATTAGGGTGTATTATTTTTGAAAGGAAAGGACATGTTATAAGTTTGGGTAATGGGCAAGAGTGGGTTAGTATATGCTGGAATTAATTGGATGACGTGGCAGCCACGTGTACAATCCGTTAAAAAAAGGTAAATTTGATAAGTTTTGACTAATGGAGGTAAATATGACCCCATACTTTGACATAGGGTATATGTGATCCTTTTACTAAAGTTTTATGGTATATTTGACCCTTTTCCCTTAATTATAAGTTGTCTTCATAAGAAACGTTTTTTTTGGGTAAACTTAAGTCTTTTCATCTCTAAGCTTTAAGTTTTGCTCTTTTATCTTCCTACTGTGTAGCGCGCCTTTTGGTAACCTTCCTGTCACTTTATAATAGGACTGGCCAGTGGGCCGGGACGACCCGATCCCGCTCTGGCCCCATTTTAAAAAATAATAATTACAGTATCGGGACTCGAACCCGCTACGGGACATGGCCTCGTCCCGCTAGGTCCCGTACCGCCCCAATCCCGCCAGGCCGACCTGATCCCACCCAAAACTCCCCTTTGCAAAAAATAACCATTGCACCAACGATTATTTTACATTTTGGCCGTTGTGCAATGACCATTTTTGGCCTCCCCCTTCCCCAAACCCCTACCCCATTAATATTTATTTTTAACCCTTAAGTTATTATATTTGCACTTTAACCCAATTTTTCAACTATAAATACCTCATTTTCTCTTCATCTTTTTTCACAAATATTCCTACAATCTCTCTACAATTCTACATTGTCTACTAAATATTCAATTTTATTTATTCATTTGGGAGTGAAGTTGGCAACTAGCTTGTGGATCATCCATCGAGCAAAGTTTTAATTTTCAACCTCTCGATTTCACGTCAACGTTACGTTGTCGTTTGGTACATTGTTCCTTCATTAAATTATTATTGTTTCTTTATTTAATTTAGCACACTTAATTTCATTATCTTTAACTAATTATTAGCATAATTAAACTGGAATCAATAAGAGGTATGCTTAAGGGTAAGGGTAAGACTTCTTCTACTAGGGGTAACAAGGGGTACTTCTTCTAGTTCTAGTCATCTTATTCCAAGACAGGATCTTATTCCTAGGCTGGATGATTTTGTTGATATTGAAGATTTTCCTGAAATACCATATGATTTAGACGAGGAGGTATTTTCTGGAACTCAACAAAACTTTAATTTAGAAGATGATCTAGATGACACACCCATTAGTGCGCCTTTAGCTATATGTAAAATTTGTAAACAATGTTTTAAATTTAAAATTGGAAAAGGTAGCGGTGGGACGGGAGGGGGGGTGTGATCAAATTAACCCTGTGACGGGGGGAATTATAGGCCCTAAATACGATAAACATAGAGATAGTGAAGCATCAGAAAAATTAGTTGTTGTGGAGGGTTTTCCTTTTTATTTCCTGAATCTCTTGGTTTTATTCATTACTGTCACGACCCGACCCCGGTCCCGCGACTGGTTCCCTACCTGGGAACCCTTACAGGTAACCATCACAGAAAGCCAGCGGAACATACATAAAATACACAACTTAAATCAGTAAGAATTAAATAACTGGTTAGCCGATAAGGCTGCCTTCCTGGATATATATACATAACTAGTCAAAAGCAGTTACGTCCTTTTTCCTTACAAACCGACCCACATACATGACTACAGACCTCTAAGAATTTTGATATAGAAACTGTGACGGGACAGGGCCCCGCCATACCCCTGAATGTACAACAACCGACAATACCAGAGATCTGAACCAATGACAAGCCTCCGGAGTAATGGAGCTTCTCAACAGCTGAACAGTGATCCTAAGAGTGAGGATCGGCAGCACAGTATATCTACTGCGGCATGAACGGCCCCGAAGGAGGTCGATAACAGTACCAAGTATGTGGCCCGAAATGCATGAATGAAATCATAATAGTCTAAAATAAAGCTGGGGACATGTATGAAAACCACATTAACAATACAATATGCCTTACTAATAATGAGAGTGGACAAGAATAAACTTTGTCGGTTTTAAAACAGGAAGCTCATGATTAACCTAGGGTCATCCGCCCGTAGTATCATTCTGCAATCCTACTCCTGGGACTATTTCACTCGCATAGGTCGTATGGACCCGCATGAGGTAATTTCCTCGCATAGACTGTATCCACCCGCATAGGTCGTATGGACCCGCATGAGGTAATTTTCTCGCATAGGACTGGTCCGCCCCGCATAGGACTATTTCACCCGCATGAGCCCTACGAACTCGCATGAGGTATTCCTCGCATCATGGGTAGCAAATCCACGGAATATGCAAATGTCACAAACCCGGGGAATGACCCCGTAATGAACAATATATCACTAGTACAACCGGCTATCATACATAACATAAGCACTATCAGCTTATCATACTTAACATAAGCACTACCGACTTATCATACATAACATAAGCACCACCGACTTATCATAATTATCATAAGCAAGTTAAAAAATCTCCTAACTTCTTATTAGCTTTGATCATATACACTCTCATTTTAGTTTACTTAAGGCACTAACATATCATTATAAAATTCGGGAATTTAACCCAAAGTACTACATACTTCTATTCTTTTAAAATGACTCTTTTTCATATAAAACTTCCAAGATACTAATAACCGTAGTATCAAGTCATATCTACTTTTCAAAACAAGTCACAATACCTTTTAGAACTACATTTAAAGACTTCTAAATCAAGTGACTTTTTACTTTAAAACTTTAAGCAATTGATGCCTTCAAATCAATTTGTCATTCTTCCTTTCAAGTCATTTTTATCTTAATTTACATTGCTAGAGTAAATCATCCTTTTAACTTTCCATAAAGCTATTATAACCAACTTCCCATAAAGCCGTTATACTAACTTTATGCTTTAGACACTTACATTCTTCTTTATAACCAAGAGACTTAAACTTTCCAAAAAACCAAGTATCATATACTTTCAAAAATACTTCACGTCTCTTATCTTTAGAAACTAAGATATCCTTAATCTTTAAAACAAGTGAGTTAATTCCCTAACTCAACCAACTTGGACATTCTTAAAACAAGTCAAGGATATCAAATGAAACTAGATTCATCAAAATCTCGTACGTCTACCGTACTATATTTACAACTACTCATGCTCAAGAGATAGGAAGGTTCCACATACCTCTTCGGTTCAATCCACTTGCTAATTCCAATATGTCGTACGTCGTATGTCAACCTAAAATGACCACAATACGTCTATTAACTTCTAACTTCAAACGTAGAATATCCCAAGTGTAAAGTCACTTAATTCTACGGAAAATTAGACATCACTTCCTTTGTTTCTACATACTTTTCCACCTTTTTCAAGGCCCGAAACCAATAACAAAACGCCACATTTAAGGCTCAACACTTCAGCTAACCAAAGGGGATTACACGTCTTAACAGGACGTGTAAAATTCTGCCCCACAATTAATATCCAAATAGTCCAACATTTCAATTCCATTATTGGCTATAGTGCAACCACAATGTAAAGTCTTTCCCAATTCCTTTTTAATCCACGTTGATTAGTCTAACATGTTATATAGCCGCAATTTGTAATAACAACTATCATCTCTTCTTTATATAACATGTGACGACTAAAACTAATAACCAAATCGAATTAAAATCTTAAGGTTAAACATGCAACTTTCGGATTCCATCCAAATATTTCATAACATTCAATCTCCATATATATATCTCATGCTTGCATAATATATATATATGATTACAACAATAAGTAATCTTTAATCACTTAAGAGGACAAAGTTGTTACCTTGATAAGCCCAAAATAGTCCAACAATATTTAGCCCTCTTTCCGAAATTCTTCTTCCCGCTAAAATCACCTCTACGGACCCCCTACAAGCTCGCCAACATATTTCCTTCTTGTTGCCTTTCCGACAATTTCATCTAGGCTTAGGGTTTTAAATTTTTTGAGAGAGAAGAGGAGAAATTTCTATTGGGATGAATTCTTGCAAATGATCATGTCTTGCAAGACTTTGGCCATAATATAAGGTCTAGCTTGCCTTGCAAGTTGGGAGGGACACTTGTCGCCCTCCCATAGGCCCTCTACAAAAATATCTTCTCATTTTACCCTTTTTCCGCGAAAAAATCCCGCCTTGGCGCCGCGGCCCTGCAGCCGGCGCCGTGGCGCCTGACTGAAGCTTTCTTTCTCCTCCGTCGATAGAAATTCTAACGTCCATAACTTTCAACTCCGATGTCATGTCGACGAGTAGTTTGTTGCGTTGGAAACTAGGCTCAACGAAATGCATACTAGGCTTTTGAAACACCTAGAAACTCCTAATTAACTAGGAGATATACCACTCCAAAGTTGACTGAAAATATGCCTAAAATATTTTTGCCAACTTATCTTTCCAAATTCAAATCTTAATTCCTTTCGTACGTTCTCATCTTATTCTCTTGAAATTACGGGGTGTAACAATTACATTAGAGAAATGTATAATCCTGCTTTTAAAGGTTTTCCTATATCAACTGTTAAGAGAAATGTATTTAAATTTGCACATGAATATCAACACTATTTACGTTACTCATTATATCATTTTAATGACAAAGTGACTATCACTTTTGATATAGGTCGTAGTACTAACGGTCATGATTATTTAACGGTAACCTGTCATTGGATAAATTATAAATGGTCTATGTAAAAACATATTTTATTGTATAGATATATAGATGATAGGCACACTGATAATTTTATTGCAGAAAATATTTATTTTGTTTGCCATTATTATGGCATAACTGATAAAATTATGACTATTACGCTAGATAACGCTTCTTCTAATAATTATGCTATTACAATTTTAAAAAATAGGTTAACTCCATTTTTTTCAGATCATTTTCATATAAGATGTGTGTGCTATATATATAACTTAGTTGTAAAGGATGATCTATCACTTTTTGCAGACATTCTTAATAAAATACAATTTGTTATAAACTATATTTTAAAAAAATAATAGAATACAACGAAAAAAGGAATAAAAACTTATCACGATAGCCAACTACCTTATAGAAAAATTCCCGAAGAAGTACCCACTAGGTGAAATTCTTTGTACCAGCAACTACTTGTTGCTTATGACTATAGAAGACATATAACTTTATTTTTAACACCCATAATCAAAATCCAGCTTATATGATCGTAGATAGCGATTGGGACAAAATTGCCGAATTTATTGTATTTTTAGAGAATTTTTTTCAAGCAACATAAGAATTTTTCGATATTTATTATCCTACTATTTCAACTATGTTGTTTTATATAACTCTCATATTTTTATTACTTAATGAATATATAGCTAAACCAGCTTATAAGGCAGCTATTAAAAAATGTTTATCAAAATCAAAAAATATTTTATTCTTATTCTCACTATTTATATTATTGATACTGTATTAAATCCGACTATTAAAATAGATGGATGTAAATCACTTATTGAAACTATTTATGATTGTATAGCAGTACTACCACCTCCAAGTCCTAAAAATCTAAATGCCCACCACCTATTGAACAAACTAAAGAAGAAGTGTTGTCTAACATAGAAAACGAATGCAAAAAAGTTTATAGGTATTATCACCAAGAAAGTACTAGCAACCAACCGACTTCCATACCATCATCTTCTTCTTCAACACAACCTCAAAAAAGACATGATGCTTCTGCGGCTAGTATTGAAAGCCTCAGAAATAGAATGTGTGATGCTAACAGTACTAACCAAATTAATGAGTTTGATATTTTTGTTTTGCAGAGTGTTTTACCATACCAAGCAGTTGTCAATGAAGAAGGACACGAAGACTTGCTGAAATACTAGAGGGGGAATGAGAACACATTTCTGACACTTTCAATGATGGCCCGAGATGTTTTGAACATTCAAGCGTCATCAACGTCGTCTGAAAGCATTTTTTCTGTCGACAGATTTTAAATAGGAGAGCACATACACTCATTAGCCGGAGACAGTTTGGAGATTGCATTATTATTTAGAGATTGGATACGAGCAGAGCGGAGAAGGTGCGGTCAACCGGAGATCAACGAAGAAGAAGACGTAAACTACAACGACATTTTATCTGAAGGTATGAGTAGCGACGTGGAGCAATTTGACCAAGAAATACCAATTCCAACCGAAGAACCACATGAAATTATAAGGAAAATAGAACAAGTTTTTTTGAAAATGTAATTTCTTTAACTGCAATTTTACTAGTCATTTGCAACTTTTGAACGACACTACAAAGTTGTAATTTTGACAATAGTATCTGTATACTATATTAGAAAAAAATCATATTTCTATTAAATAATACAAGAGGCTTAAAAACAGCTCTGTTGTTCAATTATTGAGTTGTTTATATATATGCTATTTTTTTAATTAAGTGTAAAAAAATAAAATAAAAACCGCCCCGCCCCGTCCCTGTCCCGACCCAGCCCGATCTGCCCCGACCCCCTATCCAACGGGGCTGGAATCGGGACGGGACTTGGTCTCGTCCCGCTCGGACCCGGCCCGCTAGTCCCACCCCAGCTCGATCCCACCCCCTCCCCGTCCCGCCCCCGCCCTGATCCCGCCAAACCCGGACCGGCCCACTGGCCACCCTACTTTCTAATATGCACAAGTTTAGAACATTTCATCATTCATTGGTTCCATTATTTTTTTCCTTTAAAAAAATCATTGATTTCTGTGGCTGCTCATCACCATCTGTTACAGGTAGGTAAACTATTTACTCTTTTTGTTTGTTGGTAGAAAGGATTCCTTCCATAACTCTCATACTGTTTGACTTTGTTTTTTCTTCATTTTTTGTTATGTATTTGTAACATTATTTGATAGTTATAAAATTAAGTAGATTATTAGTACGGAAACCTATAGAATACTTGAATCGGTTTTCGAATTTCCACGCGCTCTGATGGAATTACCTATTTGTTAATTGTAGGTAATCATTCTTTTTACTAAATTAATTATTTCATTGGATTTGTATGTATTCATGCTGTAGATTATCATGTCATTCCCTTTGTTGTTTTAATTGGGTCTATCCTGGGGGGTGATTTTTTAGTTAACTGCTTTGGCCAGACTAATAGCTTCTAAGTTATATTAATATAAGTGACCATCTACTGCTTTTCAGACAAATCCACTACTACTTCCATAAAGCGTTGACAATAGTATTGGCAGGTATCATGCTTTCGAAATTCTTCCATTATGAGAATGCGTTTCCCAAAAACCACTACTACTTCCATAAGCCTCTTAAATTACTCAAGAGATTTCTACAATTTTTCTTTAGTGAATTTTGAACATTAATGCTTTGCAGGAATGACATCATGACGTCGTGCCTGGAAAATGAAGTATCCATAGAAGATGATGAAGCATGACTTGTCGATAGGGCACGCAGGATCTACTTTCTTTTCTCCGATATCTCATATCTTATTCATAATATGTGCAAGTATCGACCTAATTTCATAGAGTCATTTGATCTTTTATGTAGGAACAATTGTCTAATATTTTTATTATAATTTAATTATTGTAATATATATCCTGAGGTTATTTTGTTCAAAATAGGGTTATCCTATACGGGATAGATACTGCCATGATTATAGTATAAAATTAATCCTGATTTTAACTCAACCATACAAAAGATAAAGTTTCAACCACAAGTGTTTAGTCTATAGATTTTAATCCTGATTATAACTCAACCAAACAAAAGATAAATCTAAGTCTTGCAAAATATCTTTGACATGAATTTTAAAAAGTCTTAAGTGCTTAGTGTATAGTTTTATGAATTAGAAAAAGACCATTTCATAATTAAGTAAAAAAAAAATTATGATCGCGCGAAGTAACAACAACAATATGTTAGAATATAGAAATGAACAAAGTAAATATGAAAATGAGAAATGTAACAACAACAACAATATGTTAGAATATGGAAATGAACAAAGTAAATTGTCTTGCTGAGTCGATTGAATGAACAATCTATCCTTAAGATAATATTGCCCCGTATATTACTTTAAACGGTTTATTGGCAACTTATCTCCGAAGATAAAACAACAATAAAAAAAATGAGCAAAGGGAACTCAAGTGTTCGCTTAGGAAGAAAGATCTTTGAGTGTTTTGTGATTGCAAGAGAGGAAGACAATTTCAGAGAATTGTTAAGTGTCAATGTATTGTTGCAAATGAGCCCAAGGCTCCATTGTATAGTGTGGAAAAGATGATCTTCCACATAGCCTAGTAATGATTAATAAAGACCATGTAATAGTCTTGAATGTGGAGTTACAATTCAGCCAAATAATGGATGAATTCATGAGCCAAATAATGGAGAATTAATGCTCCAAAGTCAGCCTAAAAATCAGTTTTCGTTCTTCTCCAACAGTCTGAAACGTCCGCAGCGCCGCGACCCTGCTGGGTGGCGTCGCCGGTGCTGCTACATTTTTCAGACTCGTTTCATCTTTTACACATTGTACACGTCTTCCCTTCATTTACCAACGTGAAACCATTGTCATTTGGCCAATAACTATCTATTATCTTACGTCTCAAACAATTCGTACACGTACCAATATCTCTTCCATTAAGGAAATGTTACACCCCGTAGTTACAAGGTATGTATGTGAGGACGTACGTACGAGAATACAACATTTAGTTCGAAAAGGAAGAAAGATTTGTTTTTCCGACGGAAAATATTCCGAATCTCGTGAAGGAAAAATGTTTATTATTGGGAATTGGATTCTCAATTTTGGTATTTGGACTTCTTGGAATATAATAGAATTATGGAATTTTATTTCCAGAATTGGTCACGTGGGGCCCACAAGAGAAATTTACGGTTTTGTGGGGCCCACATTATTTTCGAGATTTTGGCCATTATGAATGTTTTTGGGAGATAAAAATATTTTGGACGAGTAGGAGGGCGACACATGTCACCCCCATGTGGCCATGTTGGCCGAAATCTTGTGACAAGTGGCAAGCCAAGTGTCACAAGTCTTGTGTTGGACAAGTGGCTTGTGGGACCCACACACACTGGTCCCCAATCTCAACCACACACATTCTTGCATCCTAGCCCTTGGTTGTCTTATAAATACACCCTTGTAGTGAAGACTTCGTCAACACTTAGATTAATTTCAAGACAAAATATACTCCATCCCCCCTTGTGTACTCTCGGCACCCCCTCCCTTTAGGCTTAGAAATTCTTCAAATGTTGTTGATAAATCCCAACACTTAAACCAAGTGTCCCTTATAGTATTCTAAAGTTATCCCAACACAAAAATTCTGAAAATACTACGTTAATCCGATAGTCGCAAAGTGAAACCCTAAGGTGATCTTCATATTTTTGGATGAGGTGTTAAGAGAAGTTGGTTAGGAAATTCTAAGGGTTTCTTGGAGTGGATTGGAACGTGCGGAATAGGAGCTAAGATTCCTAAGGATCGACTTTTAATCATTGGAAAATTTTGGGCTTATCGAGGTAATGATCGTTGTCCTTCTATTGTAATTGAAGATTACATGTTGTAGTAGTTTATAATTGAGTATATGATATGTGGAAGGAAGGTTGGAAAGATTTTGACCTTAATAAGATGTTAAAAATCGAAATTGGCAGCCATTAAAATGGTTAAACATTACCTATTACTTGTTGACAGTTAATAACAAGTTAATATAACTTATATAAAGATTGGAATATAAGTTGGAATATTAAAGAAGTAATGAAACAAGTATTGGCATGCTAGCCGAGAAACTGGACAATTTTGATTGTAGTAGTTGGCCAAGAACACCAACTAAAAGACTGAACTATTGGATGGTATTAGTGGACTGTATTTACATTGGACTGTCTTTACATTGGACTATGGATTGTATTTACATTGGACTGTCTTTACATTGGACTATGGACTGTATTTACATTGGACTGTCTTTACTTTGGACTATGGACTGTTTTGTATATTGTGGGGTAGAATTTTACACGTCCAGTTAGGCGTGTAATCCCCTTTGAGTTGCTGATTTATTGCGCCTTAAATGTGGCAATTTGTTATTGATTTCGGGCCTTGAAAAAAGTGGAAAAGTATGTAGAAACAGGGGAAGTGCTGCTCAATTTTTCGTAGAATAAGAGACCTTATACTTAGAAATATTCTAGGAAGAATACTAGAAGTTGATAGACGTGTTATGGCTATTATAGGTGGATATTCTACGCGCGGCATACTCGACTTGGCTAGTGGATTAAGTCGAAGAGGTATGTGATTCTTTTCATCCTCTTGAGCATGATTGTTGTGAAATATATAGTACGGTAGACGTACGTGTGTTAAATGAATTTGGTTTCATTTTTGATGTCCTTGACTTGACTTCTAAATCTTAAGGGCCTTGAATTATTCTAAAAAGTTGTGAATCATTATTTGGAAAGAAATTGATACTTGGTTTTGAAAGAATAAGTTCTCTTGGTTTTCCAAATAAATGTAGTTGTTTTGAATTGATTAAAACATAAGTGTTATAATAGCTTTATGTGAAGTTAGTTATAACGACTTGAGGAGGATAAAAAAACGGTTTACTTACTTGATTTTAAGGGTCTTGTAAAGATTTTCTGAAGGTGTAGTAATTTGGTTTGAAAAGAAAACGTGTTTTGATACTACGGGTATTAGTATCGTGTGGATTTTACGTAAAAAATGATCTTTTTGAAAGAATTAAAGTATGTAGTACTTTGGGGTTAAAACCCGGATTGTTGGCATAAAATGAAACTACCTTGAGTTTATAAAATGGTGAATCAGTTTACATGTTAATGAAAGTCTAGAAGTATGGTAATTTGCATGTGCTTGCTTGTGATAGCTTTGTGTGTGCAATGGTTGTATTCATATGCTACCGCGTCTCTCGATGGAGGGTCGGTCATCTTTTTATTTACTTGGACATACCGACACTATTGGGAGGCCCACGGGTATGCTTCCACTATATTGTTTCTGGACATGCCTGCATCGATGAAGAGTTCCGGGGGAATGCGGCCATGATGCGGGTTCATTTTTTCCCGGATGATAGTATTATTCCATGGACTAGCTCCCCATGAGGTTTAGTGACGCAGGAGGTACCTGGCAGTCATCCTTCGTACTTGCCCCGGTCATTGGCGTGATGCAGGAGGTACATGGTAATCGGTCTTCGTACTTGCCCCGGTCAGTATTATGGAGAAGTTTCGTGATGCAGGAGGTACCTGGTAGTTAGCTTTCGTACTTGCCCCAGTCAGCTATGTGATGCAGGAGGTACCTGGTAGTTAGCTTTCGTACTTTCCCCGGTCAGCTTCGTGATGCAAGCGACCATGCTTACACCGATGAGAGATTCCGGGGGCATGCGACCATGCTTTAGATACTCTCTCTGGTCATTTCTCGTGAGCGGCAGGCTTTGGTAGGCTGGCTTAAGATACTTGCCCCGGTCATATCTCGTGATACGGTAGGCTCTGGTAGTTGGCTTTCGTACTTGCCACGGTCAGTTTCGTGACGCAGGTGGTATCTGGTAGTTGGCTTTCGTACTTGGCCCGGTCAGTTTTATGATGCAGGCATGATCTGGTAGTTGTCTCTCCTACTTGGCCCGGTCAATTTTATGACGCAGGTGGGGTCTGGTGTTCGGGTACACATATTGGTGTTATATTATATCATGGACTGCCGGTAGTTAGGAAGGAATTCCACGGGCACGCTTGATATTATGGGCATGAGACTCGTGGTTATATTTGAGTAATGATTTTTGAGGGCATGCGTCCCTGACTTGACATGACTGCTTATATTGTGAAATGGTCTTTTAAAAGATGAAATTGATTTTCATTACTCTTGTTGTTAACTGTGCTTTGTATCGTATTTTGGTTATCATACGGTCTCTGTTTTATTATAGACTATTATGATTTCATTCTGATGCTTTCGATTTCACATACTTGGTACTGTTATCGACCTCCTTGCGGGCTGCGTTCATGCCGCAGGTAGAGGTACACCGGTTGTTGATCCTCGCCCATAGGATCATAGTTCTGCGTTTGGGAAGCTCCGTTTCTCCGGAGGCTTATCTTTTGGTATGGTTCCCTGTCAGTGTAGGTACATGTACATTCAGGGGTATGGCGGGGCCCTGTCCCGTCATAGTTGTTATGTCAAACTCTTAGAGATCTGTAGTCCTGTTGTGAGTTGGGCTTGTAAAGGATGTAACTGTTCGGGTTTTGATATATATATATATATATATATATATATATATATGCAGAAAGGTGACCTTATTGGTTAGCCTGTTTCTTCTTTTATATTGTTCCATGTCTATGAGTTTTATTCCGCTGAATTTCTCTGATGTATTATCACTAGGGTGCCCGGGGTAAGGCACCAGTTGCGGGACCGAGGTCGGGTCGTGACAGGAAATTACGATCATTGACAATTTATGTGCACGTGTGTGAAAACCATGTTTCCGACGTGCGGGGCCCCAATTATTCGAGTCATAATTAATAGGATAAACTTTATTCACATTTAGTAAATTTCCAACAATCCTTGGAAGAGATTTTGGTGCACGCACATGGTGCCTTTCGGCAATCATACGGCGGATCGATGATGCATCTAGAGAGGTAGCCGGAGCTTTGAACCTTCCATAGTAGAATACCATCGAACATATTTACTGCGCGGTGAACGTGATGTTTTGAACCGTCAGTATTTAGTATATGTCAAGACAATGGTACCAACGCAACACCTTTCCTACTCAATCTTTCTAATATTTTTGTCCGTCGTGGGTCGTGGACACACTTAGATTCTTAAGTGCGTTTATTTGAGGCAGCCTGTCCTCACACTTAAATAGGTGGTCTTCTACAAGGTATCCTGCAATACCCCGCTACACAAGCGTTAGGAACCATTAAAAATTTCCCCAACCTATCCTCAAGTATTGAGGATCATTAAAGGTTTGGAAACTTATCCTTTACCCCTCTTACAGGTAGTAGTTTATGTCTATCACGGGAATGACCTTGGATTATGTTTCTTAAGAAGAAATCATTATCTGAAGTGCTCTTGCTTCCACCAAAGTGCTCAACTGAACCTTTACAGTTTAGTTTTCCCATTGAACCTTATTCCTGGGATCTCTCTGTAAGGTTGGGTGTCCACTATATTGGTTCTTATTGATTGGGTTTTAAGCCCATTCCCCTAAACAGGCAGTACATCTGATCTCTGGTCATTCCCTTCGTCAATGGATCTGTGATGTTTTCCTTTGATTTTACGTAATCAATGGAAATAACGCCCGAGGTGATCAGCTGCCTAACGGACTCATGTCTCCGTCGAATATGACGAGACTTGTCGTTGTACATAGAACTGCGTGCCCTTCCTAGAGCCGACTGACTATCGCAGTGTATCATTACAGAAGACACAAGTTTATCCCAACATGGGACATCCTCTAGAAAACTATGAATCCACTCAGCTTCTTCTTCCGATTTGTCTAAAGCGATAAATTACGACTCCATCATGGATTGGGCAATAAGTATTTATCGAGAGTATTTCCAAGAAACAGCTCCACCACCTATTGTAAAAATGTATACACCGGTGGACTTGATGTTTTCGCTATCAAATATCTAGTTTGCATCACTGTACCCCTCTAGTACAGCTGGATATCTTGAATAGTGTAACTCAAATTTTATTGTGAACTTCAGGAACCGTAGTACCCTATTCAACGCTTTCCAGTGATCCTCACTTGGATTTCGGGTAAACCTAGCCAATTTATTGACTCCATAAGCGATATCTGGTGCAGTTTGTGACATACATCAAACTCTCAATCACCTTTGCGTATCGCTCCTGGCGTACGGGAAAACCAAAATGCTTGTCAATCTTTTGACTCATTATCGGTGAACTGTCGAACATCTCAAATTTCTTTAGCATATCTTCGATGTAGTGAGATTGATACAAGACCATTCCATTAGATGTCTTAGAGATCTTGATCCCTAAGATGACATCTGCGACACCCATATCTTTCATGTCGAAACATTGTTTTAACATGTTCTTAGTCTCTAGGATTATCCTAGGACTACTACCAATTATCAACAAGTCATCTACATAAATGCATATCATGACGAACGAATCGACATTTTCTTTCATGTAAACACATTTGTCACACTTATTAATGGCGAACCCTTTTGATAGTAGGGTACTATCAAATTTCTCGTGACATTGTTTAGGGGCCTGTTTCAGCCCATACAATGATTTGACAAGCCGATATACTTTTGTCTCTTATCCTGGAACCACATACCCCTCCAATTGGTCCATATATATTTCTTTTTCCAAATCATCATTTAGGAAGACAGTATTGACATCCATTTGATGTATTTTAAGATCCCGCAAGACGGCGATAGCTATGAATGTACGTATGGATGTCATTATGGACACCGGAGCATAGGTGTCGTAGTAATCAAGGCCATCTTTTTGGCGATAGCCCTTGACTACTAATGTCACGACCCGACCCCGGGCCGCGACTGGTGCCCTACCGGGGCACCCCGTTCAGGTATACATCAGAGAATAGCAGCGGAATATACACAACATAAACACATGTGTAAATAATATAACAACACAGGCTAGCCGATAAGGCCGCCTTCCATAATATAAACAAAGTCAAAAGTACAACTTTACAACTCAGTTCTTATAGCCCAACCACATAGGTGAATACAGACCTCACAGGAATAACAGCGTGGCGGGACGGGGCCCGCCATACCACGAATGTACATAATCTACAACATCGGGGACAAGAGGCGTACCAAATGAAAGACAAGCCTCAGGAGAATGGAGCTTAGGCGTCGATAAGTGATCCTAGAGTGTGGATCCAAGCACCTTACCACTCTGCGGCGTGACGCGGCCCAGAAGGGTCGTACCTGATATGTACTAAGTATGTAAAGCTGGAAAATCTTGTAATTACAACATAAGTTTAAAAGAAAGCGGGAGACATGTATGATAACAAAATTACGATTACGATTGCCTTACTAACAATGAGAGTAAAAAATAGGTGTATACTTACGAAAAATAGGATTTGAAATCCTACTCACGAGACTATTTCACCCGCGTAGGTCGGTGGACTGCGTGAGGTATTCCTCGCATGGGACTATTTCACCCGCATAAGCCCTTACGGACTCGCGTGAGGTATTCCTCGCATAGGTCGGACCCGCCGCACGGGACTATTTCACCCGCATAAGCCCTTACGGACTCGCGTGAGGTATTCCTCGCATCGTGGTTAGCAAATCCACGGAAATATACAATGCCACAATCTGGGAATGACCATGACGAATAATATATCATTAGCCCAAATCGGCTATCACACATAACATAAGCTCTATCGGCTTATCACGCAATATATAATCAAGTTAAGAAATCTCCTAACTTCTTACTATTCTTGTTCATATACACTCTCATTTTAGTTTACCTAAGGCACTATCATGTCTTTTATAAAAATCCGGGAATTTAACCCAAAGTACTACGTACTTCTATGCTTTTAAAATGACTCATTTCATTATAAAACTTCCAAGATACTAATAGCGTAGTATCAGTGACAATTTCTTTTCAAGACAAGTCACAATACTTTTAGAAATAAAATATGGCTTCTAAATCAAGTGACTCGTGTCTTATAAAACCTTAGGCAATTGATGCCTTAAAATCGAATTGCCTTCCATTAAATCAAGTCATTTATCTTTCCATAAAGTCAATATAACCAACTCCCCATAAAGTCGTTATATTCACTTTATACCTTAGTCATGTACAATTTCCTATCCAGGACTTATACGTTTTTAAAGCGACACAAGTATTACATACTTTAAAATTCTTCCAGTCACTTATCTTTGACAAGACTTAAGACATATTTAATATTCTCTAAGAAGTGATTTAAATCTACTAACTCACCCGACTTGGCATTTCGTAAAACAAGTAGAGTATGTCAAAGTCTTGTACGTCTACCGTACTATATACGTGAAACTAGTCATGCTCAAAGATAGGAAAAGTTCTACATACCTTGTCGGGTCAAACCACTTGCCAAGTACAAAGTCCCGCCCGTAGTATAACAACCTATAATATTCACAATACGTCTATTAAGGCCTTACTTCAATCGTAGAATATCATAAGTGTAAAGTGTCCATTTTCTACGGAAAATCGGACAGCACCTCCTTTGTTTTTACTCACTTGCCACCTTTTTCAAGGCCGAAAATACAATAACCAAACAGCCCCAATTGGCTCACAATTATATAGAAGGTAGTCCAATACAAATGACTAACTAAACAGCCCCAATTGGCTCACAATTTATAGAAGGTAGTCCAATACAAATGACTAACTAAACAGCCCCAATTGGCTCACAATTTATAGAAGGTAGTCCAATACAAATGACTAACTAAATGACCCGATTGGCTCACAATTTTATAGAAGGTAGTCCAATACAAATGACTAACTAAACAGCCCCAATTGGCTTACAATTTATAGAAGGTAGTCCAATTTCCATTTCAATCCAAATTTGTAGCATAACATGATATCAAGTCGCATTTGATTATAATAACCATAATCCTTAAGTCAATGACATGCGACGGTTCTAACAACGATTAAATTGTAATTCAACTTAGTCATGGCTTACATTACATTTCGGATTTCCAAGGCTATAATCAATCCATAATTCTATAACCTCAATATAAAAACTTCATGCTTGCAACATACAAAGCTATCAACAACAATATAAATATGTAATCTTGTAACACCTTTAAAAGACAAGGTTATACCTTCACGAATATGAAATCAACTCCAATCCGAAGTCGCTCCTTAGTAGCTTAGAACCTCTCCAATACACTTCAATCCGCTTGTTGAGACCCTTAGAACAACACCAACAATTATTCTTCAAATCTCCAAACAAAACCTAGAAAGACCATTAGGTTTCATTTGCGACTAACCCGAAAACTATCGTTTTCCAAGATGTTTCTATTGAGACTTGCTTACAATACACCTAAGAACCTTGGTTTAAAGTGGGGAGCTAAATGGATCACAAACAAATTTTTTTCTTCTTTTCTCTTAGTGAAGCCGAGAGCTCAATGCCTATGTTCTTCAATTTTTGTGTAATATTTTCTAAGTGTTGAGCTCTCTCTAGTAGTAATATAAGTAGCACTTGGAGGTTAGGATACAAACAAATGGTTGGTTGGGATGTAGTCTTGCTAAATATCAAGACTTATTGACCAAGACTTAGTCAACCTTCTCAAGCTACACAAGTTGCAAGACTAGTCTTGCAACAAAGGTCCAATGACCTTCATGCCCTTGCACAATTTCGACCAAGGCATCACAAAAAGGGGGTGACACGTGTCGCCCTCCCATTCGTTACAATAATACATTATCCGACAATTCCATAATTTCCGATAAGTTTTTACAAGTCTCAAATCCTTAACATTTGTGAGTTCTTACTTATGTTCTTAAGACATGTCCTGAAATTTCGGGGTGTAACATTCTTCCCCCCTTAGAAACATTCGTCCCCGAATGTTCTTTCGGAGTCAAACTTAAATAGCGACATAGTTTCCTCTCACAACCCCGACATACCAAAAAAAAAAAAAATGCTACACATGGCCACATACTAGCATTTTGGCAAAAGAGATACTTCAATTAAATCTTGACAAGTAAGGGAAGATGAATTACCTGAAGGTATAGGAAATAAGTGAGGATACTTTCTCAACATGTCTTCCTCCGCCTCCCAAGTCATCTCCTCTCGGTTATCATTCCTCCACAGGACTTTGACGGAAGCTACATCCTTGGTCGCGATCGCTGACTGGCGATCGAGTATCGCTATGGGACTCTCCTCATACGATAACCCCTCTGTCACCTGGACCTCACTAGTAGGAAAAACTCTCGCTGGATCTCCGATACACTTCCGCAACATAGAAACATGGAAGACCGGATGTACCGCCTCTAACTCTGAAGGCAGATCCAACTCATAAGCAACCTTGCCCACTCTACGAACGATCTGGTAGGGCCCAATGTACCTTGGGTGAGTTTTCCTTCTTAGAATCTCATCACACCTTCATGGGTGACACCTTCAAGAAGACCCAATCGCCACGAAACTCCAAATGCCGACGCCGATTATCCGCGTATGACTTCGCCGACTACGAGCCGCTATCAGTCTCTCTGGATAAGCTTCACCTTATCGCGGTGCAATGCCGCCAACTAACTGTACCTCGCCCACGTCGAACCAACCGATCGGCGATCTACATTTCCGCCCATATAAAGCCTCGTATGGCGCCATCTGTATACTGGAATGGTAGCTGTTATTATAAGCAAACTCCACAAGAGGCATATGGTCCTCCCAGCTACCATCGAAATCAATCACGCAGCTCGCAGATATCCTCAGTGTATGCGGATAGTACGCTCTGCTGCCGTCGATCTGGGATGAAATGTCTTGAGACTCACTGTGTCCCCAAACCCTTACGGAAGGACCTACAGTTAGGTCAGCTCGGACTCCTATCGAGATATAATCGACAGGGACACCGTGCGGCCTCACTATCTGCCACGACCCGTTCGGGGCGTGGCCCGGTGCCTTCAAGGGCACCCAGTAGTCATACATCGAGTAACGGCGGAAATATAAAACAAGACAGAAAGCAGTTTATAGAATAAGATACGCTTTATGTGAGAAAACGTCGCCTTTCGGCATATATAAATAAACATGGTTCGTGATTTACATCCCAAACTGCATACATGACTCTGCACCTCTAAGGAAAAATACAACTATGGCGGGACAGGGCCCCGCCATACCCTGACTGTACAAAACTATCTACAACAGGGAGATCATACCCAAAAGTAGAGCCTCCGGAGAAGATGGAGCTCCTGACACCAACGCAAAGATCCTAAGGATGCGGATCTAGCACCTGTTTGCCTTTACCTGCGGCATGACGCGGCCCCGAGGTCGATCTACAAGTACCAAGTATGTGAAACTATAAAGCGAAATGAAATCAAAGTATTTAAAACCTTTTCACAAATACAATCAGTTCAATTGCACATAGTGCCACATCACAAACAACAACAGTAATAGGAAAACTGTAACAGGTCTATTCTAGGCCGCGAATGATCGAAGCAAGGCGATCGCCCATAGTATCATTCTGCGTGCCTAGTCTCGGACTTCGCGATCCGCATAGGTCACACACAGACCGCGTGAGGTATTCCTCGCATCGGGGCAGCTAACCCGGCGTCCGCCTAGGCTCCGCGCCGCATAGCCTCAAAAGACCGCGTAGTCTCAGCGGACGCGTAGGGAATCCCCGTCGGGATAAACACCGGAATGATCAATCTCGGAGCATACCGCTGCTCGCGCATAGTCTCACAGACCGCATAGGCCGTATAGACCGCGTCAAGGGGCAAGCCACCGTATAACGATCGAGGGTAGGTGATACAATAACGATACAACGGACTTACGGTTAGCAACGTAAGCACAACAAGAATGACCCCTTACACAAAGATTTCAAGACACTAACCTGGTAGCATCATAATATGTCTACTTATCACACAAATCTTACTACACTTAGCAATCAATACAAGGCTTTTATAAACAAACAAGTAAACAGTCCTTTTTATCTTTCTTAAGTTGTTATACCTAACTTCCCATAAAGCTAGTATAACTCTTAAGCTTTTGTTTTAAAAACCAAATATTTATCTTCTGTTAAAAAATGATTCAGCATTCTTTTGAAATGCTTTGATTCTTTGTTATTGAGGCTTAAGCGTGAGGCATTCGTAAGTATTATTCGAGCTTAAGCGTGGCATTACCATAAGTATTATTCAGGCTTAAGCCGTGAGGCATTACCATAAGTATTATTCAGCTTAAGTCAAAGACATTGCCGTAGTTATTATTCGATTAACCCGTATGCGTCACTACTATATATTGTAAAAATATCATGCTTTAGGAAGAATCACATACCTTCTGAAAACCACCGCCAAGTTGAATATGTCGCAAGAGAGTCACTATAATAGTCACGGACATCTATCAAAGACTACTCAAGGTCATTCTAAACAGAGGGTTCACAATTACGGAAAGTCGGGCAGCACTTCCCTACAGGTGAGCTATATAAGTCTCATGTGAAAACAGTCTATATAAGCATAGTTTAATTATTCTTCTTTTAAACCCTTCTACTGTGATAATTCAATTCAATTCTGCAATATTCTTCTAAGTATTTATACTTATTCTTATACTACTACAGTAAGTATTCTCTAATTCAAAAGAGGGTTAGGATTAGTTACCTCGGTAAGCCCAATAATATCCTAGATAAAGTCGCGCTTTGAGCAAGGTTTAACTCCTAAGTTGTATGCGCCAGGTAGCTCGAGAAACCTTAGAAGTTCTTCACAACTTCTACAAAGGACTAAGGGATTTGGGCTAGGGTATTTTGGGCATTATAACAATACTAGAAGACAACTTTTCTACCAAGGGAGGGGGGTAGATTTCGGCTAGGCTAGGGGGGGTAGGCCCTCGGCCAAACTCACTCAAAGGGGAGGTGTTGGACGAAGGCTTAAGGGAGAGGAGAGGATTTTCAAGACTTGGAAGATAACTTTGTGGATGAAGAACTCTTCATCTAAAGGGGGGTATTTATAGCTCAAGCCTTGGCCAACCAATGGCCAAGATGAAGACAAGTGCAAGGCAAGTGTAGGGTGAGGATTAACTATACACAAATATCCTACCAACTCCTTGACTTGTGCACAAGGCACAAAAAACGTGCCATGGTTCTCCAATTCGTCCAAATGGACGATTCAAGTCCACCAATTGGAGGGTGCCAAGTGTCGCCCTCCCGTTGGTCCAAAATGTTTCGTCTCTCGGAAAAATCCTCAAAAATACTAAATGACATAGTCGGAATTTTCCCTACGAAAGCTGTGGAAACGTTTCGTCGGAAAACGATTCTTTTAGTGAGTTGTGCACAAAAAAAACGTCCAAGGCTAACTTTAAGGACAAACTTTTTGTACGTATTCCCTTACGTACATACTCTGGAAATACGGGGTATAACATTCTCCCCTCCTTAGAAACATTCGTCCCGAATGTTCCTTCTCAAGATAGTTATCGAAGAAGCTTAAACAGTTTGTAAGTGCCACATGGCCACAAAATAACACTTAGGCATATATGATAATGGAAATTTACAAGTAGGAAAGTGAATTACGGAGGTGTGGGGAATAGGTGAGGATACTTACGCCTCATGTCCTCGCCGGCTTCCCACGTCATCTCCTCCTCGAGCTCGTTCGCCCACAAGACTTTGTGGAAGCCACGTCCTTCGTCATGGACGCCTAACACGACGATCAACTATCGCTATGGGAATCTCCTCACGATAACCCCTCGGTCACTGGACATCGTCAATCGGGTGTACCACTAGATGGATCCCGATATATCTCTCGGCGTAGATACGTGAAAAACCGGATGCGCTGCCTCCGGATCGGACGGCAGATCCAACTCATAGGCAACCTTGCCTACCTCGCAGACAATCGAAGCGGCCCAATGTACCTTGGTGAGTTTCCTTCTTCCGAATCTCATCACACCGCCTTCATGGGTGACACCTTTAGGAAAACCCAATCATGAACCTCGAACTCAAGATGCCGACGACGATGATCTGCATCGACTTACATCGACTACGAGTGTCAATAGCCGCTCGGATAAGCTTCACCTTATCCATCGCTGCTGCACCAAATCTGGTCCCACTAGTCGCACCTCGCCCACATCGAACCAACCTATAGGCGATCTGCACTTCCTCCCATACAAGGCCTCATAAGGCGCCATCGAATCTTTGGGTGGTAGCTATTATTATACGCAAACTCAACTAGAGGCAAATGATCCTCCCAACTACCATCGAAGTCAATAACACGGGCTCGCAAAGATATCCTCAAGAGTGCGGATAGTGCGCTCTGCTGTCCGTCTGCGTGGATGAAATGCGACTTTCGAGCTCACTGCGTCCTAAACCCCTCTGGAAGGACCTCGGAAGTTAGCGTGGCGGGCTCCTGCATGCGATATGATCGAAATAGGGACTCCATGCGATCGACGATCTCTCGGATGTAAGTGCGGCATAATCCTCAGAAAAAGTCGGCGGACGGGAAGAAAGTGGGCTGATTTCGTCGACTGTCGACGATAACCCATATAGAATCATGTCTCCTCGAGTGCGAGGTAATCCCGTGATGAAGTCCATGTTGATTACCTCCCACTTCCGGTCGGGATCTCTATCGTCAGTAACAAACCACCGTGCCTCGGTGCTCTACCTTCACTGCGACAACACGGGCCGAGCTACGAACTCGCAACGTCCTCTTCAAGCCATCCCACCAATACACCGATCTAAGGTCGTGGTACATCTTGGTCGACCACTGGATGGATAGAGTAACGCTTGTATGTGTGCTTCCCGAGAACCTGCCGAAGTCCTGAAACATCTGGGACACACAACCTGCCCTCAAACCTTAGCACCCCATCAGGTGCTACCTCAAAAGGACCCTTGCCCTCACGAAGAGTTGTATCACGATATCGAATCAAAGCTGGATCCTCGAACTGTTGCCTCTTCACCTCCTCGACGATGGAAGACTCGGCAACCTCGCGAACTCTAACCCCACTGCTATCAGAATCAATCAAACGGACACCAAGGCTCGCTAACTGATGCAAATCACGAACCATGTCCCTCCTCTCTAGCTGCACATCTGATAGGCTCCCCATCGACCTACGACTAAGAGCATCTGCCACAACATTGGCCTTCCCCGGGTGGTACAGGATATCAACATCGTAATCCTTAAGCAACTCTAACCACCGTCTCTGTCGTAAGTTCAGCTCCCTCTGGCTGAAGATATACTGGAGGCTCTTGTGGTCTGTAAAAATATCCACGTGAACCCCATACAAATAGTGCCTCCAGATCTTCAAAGCGTGAATCACGGCTGCCAACTCCAAATCATGGGTGGGGTAGTTCCTCTCGTGTTTCTTCAGCTGTCGGGATGCATATGCTATAACCCTGCCATGCTGCATCAACACACATCCCAGCCCGATGCCTGACGCATCACAATACACAACATAACCGTCTGGACCCTCTGGAAGAGTAAGAACGGGGGCGGTCGTCAGTCTCTCTTTCAGCAACTGGAAACCCTGCTCACAAGCATCAGTCCACTGAAACTTGGCTGCCTTCTGAGTCAGCCTAGTCAATGGTGCAGAGATAGAAGCAAACTTCTCCACGAACCGCCGATAATATCCTGCAAGGCCCAGAAAACTGCGAACCTCTGTCGGAGTAGTAGGTCTAGGCCAACTCCGGACTGCCTCGATCTTGGCCGTATCTACCTGAATACCATCGGCCCCGACAATGTGCCCAAGAAAAGCCACCGAAGTTAACCAAAACTCACATTTGGAAAACTTGGCGTACAGCTGCTGGTCCCGGAGAACTGTCGATCTGATAGCCAGTGCTCGCGTGCTCTACTCGGCGAGAATAAACCAAGATATCATCAATGATCACTATCTCAAACGTGTCAAAAAATGGTTTGAACACTCGTTTCATCAAATCCATGAATACCACGGAGCATTGGTCAACCCAAAAGACATGACCACGAACTCATAATGCGTGCGGGTCGAATGCGATCTAGGGACATCCACCTCTCGACACGAACGATGATAGCGACGCAGATCAATCTTGGAGAAACATCTCGCGCTCGCAATGGTCGAACAAATCATCAATCACGGGAAGGGGTATTCGTTCTTAATGGTCACCTTGTTCACCTGTAATCAACACATGCGCTGGCGTCCGCCCTTCTTCTTCACGAACAATCTGGCGCTCCCGAGGAGAAACACTAGGCACGGTGAAGCCCTTCTCCAAGAAATCCTAAGCTGATCCTTCACTCTCTCAACTCGGCGGTGTCATTACGTATGGCGGAATGGAAATAGGCGAGTGTCCGCAATATGTCAATACAAAACTCAATCTCCTCTCGGGAGGATACCCGAGGTCGTGCGGAAATACGTGCGGGAACTCTCGACCACTTTGGGCCCAGCGGAAAATCGTACCGCAGCTTGATATCAAACACCGAATGAGATGGTAGATATACCCTTCGCACCATCTTCCTAGCCGAGGTAGGAAATAAACCTACCCTCGGCGATACCGTGCTCCTCCCACTCAACAACGGCTCCTCAGAAGCTGGAACCGTACTACTCTCTCTGCGGTCTACATTGGCGTAGCGAAGCTAGCCAATCCATCCCCATGATCACGTCGAAGTCAATCATCTCCACTCTATCAAGTCGGCTGGTCCGACGATCGTAAATGGTCACAGGACAAGC
Organism: Przewalskia tangutica; assembly: GCA_029844215.1. Taxonomy (NCBI): domain Eukaryota; kingdom Viridiplantae; phylum Streptophyta; class Magnoliopsida; order Solanales; family Solanaceae; genus Przewalskia; species Przewalskia tangutica. The sequence continues at coordinate 39,887,208 of CM056733.1, forward strand.
TCTATATACCCGCCGAGCTACCACCGAATCACCCAGGCGTAGCTACCTCGAAAGGTCTATGGACTCGTGCTCTATCCCTATCCTACTAGCAACAAGGGAGATATATAGGGCAGTAGAACCGGATCTATCAAAGCATACACATCAAACCCAGAAACTGATAAGGTACCTGTGACGACATCAGGTGAGGCCTCCTGATCCTGTCGGTTGGACAAAGCATAAATGCGGTTCTGAGGACCGCTAGAACTGGGACCCGCGCCACGACCTCTGCCGCGACCCGCTGGTCCATGAGTACCTTGCCCTCCGGGCGTAATGCTGTCGAGGATGAAGAAGCGACGAGACCACATGGGCCTACTACAGCGCCGCCCGGTCGGACAAACTCTCGCGAAATGACCCTGCTGGCCACAAGTATAGCGAGCTCCGAGTCTGACTCGAATGGTATCTACCATAGCACACCGAGCGGACCTCGAGCGGTTAGCACCCCGCTACCACAAATCAAGTCTGGGGCCCGACACGCCCCCGCTCTGGCTGCACCGAAAATGAGGTAGGGCGCTCTGCCGTTGTGGTAAATCGGACTTGCGATGCCGCCCACCACGAGAACCACCAAAGAACCGGCCGTCTTGGCGCCTTCTTCTCGCTGATATCGCTCTACCCGCGGTCTCTACGCTCCTCGCATCCTAGTGCATGAGCCTGCATACGGGGTATGTCCATGCTGGTGAAGGGACACACCGCACAAGACTTCGGCCATGTAATCATCTAGCCTGTGACATAGCGATGCACGGTCCTTCATCTGCTACCGGTCACGAGGGACATATCGAGCCAAATAATCAAACTCGACATTGTACTCCCTCACTGTGCGTCCTCCCTGTCTCAGCAACAAGAATCTATCAGTTCGTGCCCTCCTCATCTGCGGAGGCAAGAAGTGTGTGAAAAAGCCTCAAAACTCATCCCATCTGCTGCTGGAGGTGCATGCTCTCCCGAAAGCTCCATGAATCAAACCAATCGATGCGGTATCACGCGGCCGTCACGAACCGAATGTCTCGGACTCGATCTCAAGCCCGATCACCGCGTAATCCTCTGCGGTGACGGATGAACTCCTGCGGATCATCCTCCGGCCTCGACCCGTAAATCTCTGGCGGGCTACAACTAAGGAAATCCCGTAGTCTCAAACTATCTGCCCTCGGGTGCACTACGGTGCGGCCGAGCTGAGCCCAGGCTGAACCGCGTCGGCCTCTCTCGTGTCGGGCCTGACTCTAGCTAATAGTGGGCCATCTCCTTGTACCTAACTCCTCCGCGGTGTGGGGCGGGAGGTGTGGGTGCTGCGATCTCTATTTGGGGTCGGCGGCGTCATAGAACTCGCCGTCTACGGTATAGGCGGGCACGAGCCCTCGTGACTCTGGGTGTCTCGCTAGCGACTCCTCGCTGCCTTGCCGCCCGGGCCGGGTTGCCTTACGTGGAGGCATAATCATTCTGAGGAAAGGAATATGTTAGAGGTCCACCTATAACATGACTCTAAAGCACGATCTCGAGAATGAGAAGAATGGAAACCAATCCTAAATATCCTATAGCCTCACGATTATTGGTGTGGTGCACAACACACCGATAATCAAGACTCTACTAGATACGGTCTGTAGACACATTCCGATGATTAACTGCTCTGATACCACTTTTGTCACGACCCGTTCCGGGGCCCGTGACTGGTGCCTTACCGGGGCACCCAAGTAGTCATACATCAGAGTAACCAGCGGAAATATAAAACAAGACGAAGCGATTTATAAAATAAGATACGCTTTATGTGAGAAAACGTCGCCTTTCGGCATATATAAATAAACATGGTTCAGCAGTTACATCACAAACTGTACAACATGACTACAGACCTCTAAGGAAAAATACAACTATGGCGGGACAGGGCCCCGCCATACCTCGCATACAAAACTATCTACAACAGGGAGATCATATCCAAAAGTAGAGCCTCCGGAGAAGATGGAGCTCCTGACACCAACGCAAAAGATCCTAAGGATGCGGATCTAGCACCTGCTTGCCTTTACCTGCGGCATGAACGCAGCCCCCCGAAGTAGGTCAGTACAACAGGTACCAAGTATGTGAAACTATAAAGAACTAAAATGAAATCAAAGTATTTAAAACCTTTTCACAAATACAATCAGTTCAATTGCACATAGTGCCATCACAAACAACAACGATAATAGGAAAAGCGTAGCAGTCTATTCTAGGCGCGAATGATCGAAGCAAGGCCAATCGCCCATAGTATCATTCGCGTGCCTAGTCTGACTTCCGCGATCCGTATAGGTCACACGCACCGCATGAGGTATTCCTCGCATCGGGGCAGCCAACCCCGACATCCGCCTAGGCTCCGCGGCGCATAGCCTCAAAAGACCGCATAGTCTCAACAGACCGCATAGGGAATCCACCGCATCAGGCTAAACACCCGGAATGATCAATCCTGGAGCATACCGCTGCTCCGCATAGTCTCACAGACCGCATAGGCCGTATAGACCGCGTCGAGGGCAAGCCACCGGTATAACGATCGAGGGTAGGTGATACAATAACGATGCAAGCGGACTTAGGTTAGCAACGTAAGCACAGCAAGAATGACCCCCTTACACAACATTTCAAGACACTAACCCAGGTAGCATCATAATATGTCTACTTATCACACAAATCTTACTACACTTAACAGAAATCAATACAAGGCTTTTATAAAGAAACAAGTAAACAGTTCATTTTTATCTTTCTTAAGTTGTTATACCTAACTTCCCATAAAGCTAGTATAACTCTTAAGCTTTTGTTTTAAAAACCAAATATTTATCTTACATTAAAAAATGATTCATATTCTTTTGAAATGCTTTCAGTTCTTTGTTATTCAGGCTTAAGCCGTGAGGCATTGCCGTAAGTATTATTCAGGCTTAAGCCGTGAGGCATTGCCATAAGTATTATTCAGGCTTAAGCCGTGAGGCATTGCCATAAATATTATTCAGGCTTAAGTCAAAGACATTGCCGTAGTTATTATTCAGTTAACCCATGTACGTCTACCGTACTATATATTGTAAAAATATCATGCTTTAGGAAGAATCACATACTTTCTCGTGAAAACCACCGCGAGTTGAATATGTCGCGCAGAGTCACCTATAATAGTCACAGGACATCTATCAAAGACTACTCAAGGTCATTCTAAACAGAGGGTTCACAATTCTACGGAAAGTCGGGCGACTTCCACTGCGGTGAGCTATATAAGTCTCTGTGAAAGCAGTCTATATAAGCATAGTTTAATTATTCTTCTTTTAAACCCTTCTTTGTGATAACAGTTCAATTCTATTCGCAATATTCTTCTAAGTATTTATACTTATTCTTATACTACTACGTAAGTATTCTCTAATTCAAAAGAGGTTAGGATTAGTTACCTCGGTAAGCCCAATAATATCCTAGATAAAGTCGCGCTGAGCAAGGTTTAGCTCTAAGTTGTATGCCCAGGTAGCTCGAAACCTTGAAGTTCTTCACAACTTCTACGAAGTACTAAGGGATTTGGGCTAGGGTATTTTGGGCATTATAACAATACTAGAAGACAACTTTTCTACCAAGGGAGGGGGGTAGATTTCGGCTAGGCTAGGGGGGGTAGGCCCTCGGCCAAACTCACTCAAAGGGGGGGGGGGAGGTGTTGGACGAAAGGCTTAAGGGAGAGGAGAGGATTTTTCAAGACTTGGAAGATAACTTTGTGGATGAAGAACTCTTCATCTAAAGGGGGGTATTTATAGCTCAAGCCTTGGCCAACCAATGGCCAAGATGAAGACAAGTGCAAGGCAAGTGTAGGGTGAGGATTAACTATACACAAATATCCTACCAATTCCTTGACTTGTGCACAAGGCACAAAAAACGTGCCATGGTTCTCCAATTCGTCCAAATGGACGATTCAATTCCACCAATTGGAGGGTGCCAAGTGTCGCCCTCCCGTTGGTCCAAAATGTTTCGTCTCTCGGAAAAATCCGCAAAAATACTAAATGACATAGTCAGAATTTTCCCTACGAAAGCTGTGGAAACGTTTCGTCGGAAAACGATTCTTTTAGTGAGTTGTGCACAAAAAAAACGTCCAAGGCTAACTTTAAGGCCAAACTTTTTGTACGTATTCCCTTACGTACATACTCTGGAAATACGGGGTATAACACTATCTCTCGGATGTACAATCTGGCATAGTCCTCAGCTGAAAACGTCGTCCTGACTGGAAGGAAATGGGCTGGTTTCGTCAGCCTGTCAACAATAACCCAAATGGAGTCGTACTTCCTCTGAGTACGAGGTAACCCTGTAACAAAGTCCATGTTGATCATCTCCCACTTCCAAGTCGGAATCTCAATAGACTGCAACAATCCACTGGGTCTCTGGTGCTCGACCTTGACCTGCTGGCAATTAGGACACTGTGCAACAAAACCTTCCACGTCCCTCTTCAGGCCATCCCACCAATACAAACATCTGAGGTCATGGTACATCTTGGTCGACCCCGGATGAATAGAATATCGAGCGTTGTGTGCCTCCCCCAGAATCTGCTGACGAAGTCCTAACACATCGGGAACACACAACCGGCCCTCAAATCTCGACACCCATCAGCGCTACCTCGAATAGACTCTTCTCTCACGAAGAGTGTATCTGATCGCGCAACACCGGTCCTCAAATTGTCGCCTCTTCACCTCATCAACGATGGAAGACTTGGCAACCTCACGAACCCGTACCCCACTATCGACGGTATCGATCAAACGAACCCCTAGGCTCGCTAACTGATGGATCTGACGGACCATGTCTGCCTCTCTGTGTACCTCGATAGGCTCCCGTAGATCTACGACTCAAGGCATCAAGAACTACGTTGGCCTTCCGGATGGTATAGAATATCAACATCATAATCTTTCGAGAACTCTAACCACCGTCTCGCCTCATGTTCGGCTCCTCTGCTGAAGATATCTGGAGGCTCTTGTGGTGCGTATAAATATCCACATGAACCCATACAAATAATGTCTCCAAATCTTCAAGGCATGTATAAGCTGCGGCAACTCTAAGTCATGGGTAGGGTAATTCCTCTCATGCTTTCGTAGCTGGGAAGCATAGGCTATAACCTTGCCGTCTTGCATCAAAACACACCCTAGCCCGATGCGAGGCATCACAATAGATCACGTGCCATCTAACCCTCCGGAAGAGTAAGGCGGAGTGTAGTCAACCTTTCCTTCAAGAACGGAAACCCTTCTCGCAAGCCTCGTCGCGGGAACTTGGCGCCTTACGAGTCACCTAGTCAATGGTGTTGAAATCAAGCAACCGCTCCACAAACTGCGATAATAACTGCCGATCTAAGAAATCTGCGCACTCGGCCGGAGTAGTAGGTCTCGCCAAGACTTAGCTGCCTCAATCTTTGCGTATCCACGCGAACACCATCAGCCCCAATAATATGCCCGGGAATGTCACCGAGGCCAACCAAAACTCACATTTGGAGAACTTGGCGAATAGCTGCGGCTCGGAGAATCCCAGTACCTTCGCCGAGTGATCTGCATGCTCTGCTCTGTCGCGAATAAACCAGGATGTCATCAATGAATACAATCACAAATGTATCCAAGAATGACTTGAACACGGTTCATCAAATCCATAAATACCTGGGCGTTGGTCAAACCGAAAGACATAACCACGAACTCATAGTGCCCATAGGGTCTGAATGCGATCTTTGGGATATCGCCTCTCGAACTCGAACTCGATGATAACTGGACGCAGTCTATCTTTGAGAAACACCTCGCACTCGCTGGTCAAACAAATCATCAATCACGGGAGGGTACCTATTCTTAATGGTTACCTTATTCACCGCAGTAGTCAACACACATACGCTGGCGTCCATCCTTCTTCTTTACAAACAATCTGGCGCTCCCGGGAGATACACTAGGCCCGATAAAGCCTTTTCCAAATCCTTGGTGGTCCTTGACTCCTCAACTCGGCAGTGCCGTCTGTATGGCGGAATGGAAATAGGTCGAGTGTCGGCAACGTGTCAATACAAAACTCGATCTCCTCTCGGGAGGATACGGAAGATCATGCGGGAACACATCCGAAACTCCTAAACACCGGCGGCGAAGAAGCGCACTCGGCCTGCGTATCGAATACGAACGGATGATAGATGTACTCGCCGTACCATCTTCCTAGCCTTGAGGTAAGAAATAAACCTACCGCCGGCGATGCCGTGTTGCCCTCCACTCGATAAGCGGCTCGCGGCGGAACGAACCAACTGTCCCTACGGTCAGCGTTGGCATAACAAGAAGCCAACCGGTCCATACCCATAATGACATCAAAATCTGTCATCTCGGCTCTATCAAGTCTGCGGTCGGCGGCGTAAATAAATCTTGGACAACCTCTATACACCCGCTCGGCTAACACCGAATCACCTGCGGCGTAGCTACCTCAAACGGCTCTATCGACACGGCTCTATCCCGATTCTACCCGCGATAAGAGGACACATAGGACAAGGTAGAACACGGATCTAATAATGCATAAACATCACGACTGAAATCGATAATGTACCGTGACGGCGTCGAAGCCTCACGATCTGGCGGTGGCTAGAGAATATATGCGGTTACGGGGACCGCTAGAATCGAACCACCACCACGACCTCTACGCGGCTGCTGTCGTGAGTACCACGCCTCAGGCGCATAACCTGAAGGAGAAAGACCCGGCAATCGATCCGTCGGTGTCTTTGTACCACCCATGCTGCCTCTATACGGACAATCTCTCTTCAAGTGGCCCAGCTGGCCACAAGAGTAACAACCTCCTGCAGGAACACGACACTCTCCTGGGTGAGATCTACCGCATCGAGCACACCGAGATGTGGGTGGTCTCGATCGGCGAGGATCTCTGCCTCCCTGAAACCCTGAAGACCTGGAGCCACGACTGCTCTGGCCGACCTGCGATCGGACCTCACGCGGCCGTGACGGAGCACTCTGTCTTTGGTGGAAAGTGGACCTAGTCTGCTGCGAGGTTGTCGCCTCGATAAGCGCCACGAGACCACGATGTCACGGCCTCTTGGGTGGCTGCGTCAATCTGGTCCTCCTTTCTCTATCCTCTATCCACGAGCATAGGCTGCATCTAGCAATGTCCATACCGGGCTGAAGAGCCACCCCCAAGCATGCTGTAATCATGTGACGGTCTAGCCCCATCACATAACGATGAACACTATCCGCCATGCTAGCTACAATAGTGTGAGCATGCCTGGCCAAGGAGTCAAACTCCAGGCTGTACTCCCTAACAGTCCTCCCGTTCTGCCGCAAGGTCAAAAATCTGTCTACCCGGGCTCTCCTCATCTCGGGAGGTAAAACGTGATCCATAAAGGCCTCTGTAAACTCCTCCCAAACAGCTGGAAGAGCATCATCACCTCTCGAAAGCAACCACAACTCAAACCAGTTCAACGCAATATCGCGCAATGGCCGGTAGAGGCTAGTGTAATGCACTGTCTACGAAGCCCTAAGGACTGCATGGTCATTGTAGGCTGTCGAACGAACTCCTGCGGATCCTCATCAGACCTCGAACGATAAAACTCAGGTGGATGACATCCCAGAAAATCCCTAATCCGCAAACTGTCGGCTCTAGGGTGGGCTGCCTGCTCCTGTCGGCGTTGCCCGACTACTATACTGGTCAACAATCGAATCTGTTCCCCGTAGTCTGTATACTCAGCGGTGGTGAGGCTGGAGGTGCAGTATCGGAACCTGCAGAGCTCTTGCGCTCTCGGCTCCTCTAAGCTCGCAGCGTGGTGAACTCGCCGACCCGCTTACTACCTCGGGCATGGTGCGTACGAGCAGCGTGTAACCCTCGAGTACCGCTAGCGACTCCCGCTGCCTTGCCGCCTACGGGCCTGGTAGCTTCGTGGAGGCATACTGTTTCATAAGAAGAGGTCGGAGAGGATTCAACCTAATAAGGCGACTCTCTTGCGATATCGAGAGAGAGAAGAATGGAATCCAATCCTAAATGTCTGTAGCCTCACGATTATAGATGTGGTGCACAACACACCGATAATCAAGACTACTAGACACGATGCGTAGACACTTTCAGAGGACTAGCGCTCGATACCACTTTTGTCACGACCCGACCCCGGGCCGCGACTGGTGCCCTACCGGCACCGTTCAGGTATACATCAGAGAATAGCAGCGGAATATACACAACATAAACACATGTGTAAATAATATAACAACACAGGCTAGCCGATAAGGCCGCCTTCCATAATATAAACAAAGTCAAAAGTACAACTTTACAACTCAGTTCTTATAGCCCAACCACATAGGTGAATACAGACCTCTAGGAATAACAAGCGTGGCGGGACGGGGCCGCCATACCACGAATGTACATAATCTACAACATCGGGGACAAGGCGTACCAAAGAAAGACAAACCTCCGGAGAATGGAGCTTAGGCGTCGATAAGTGATCCTAAGAGTGTGGATCCGACACCTTACCACTTTCTGCGGCATGAACGCGGCCAGGAAGGGTCGATTACCTGATATGTACTAAGTATGTAAAGCGGAAAATACGTAATTACAACATCAGTTTAAAAGAAAGCCTGAGACATGTATGATAACAAAATTACAGTACACAGTGCCTTACTAATAATGAGAGTAAAAATAGGTGTATACTTACAACGAAAAATAGGATTTGAAATCCTACTCCGAGACTATTTCACCGCGTAGGTCGGTGAACTGCGTGAGGTATTCCTCGCATGGGACTATTTCACCCGCATAAGCCCTTACGGACTCGCGTGAGGTATTCCTCGCATAGGTCGGACGCCCGCGTGGGACTATTTCACCGCATAAGCCCTTACGGACTCGCGTGAGGTATTCCTCGCATCGTGGTTAGCAAATCCACGGAAATATACAATGCCACAATCGGGAATGACCATGACGAATAATATATCATTAGCCCAAATCCGGCTATCACATAACATAAGCTCTATCGACTTATCATGCGATATATAATCAAGTTAAGAAATCCCTAACTTCTTACTATTCTTGTTCATATACACTCTCATTTTAGTTTACCTAAGGCACTATCATGTCTTTTATAAAAATCAGAATTTAACCCAAGTACTACGTCTTCTATGCTTTTAAAATGACTCATTTCATTATAAAACTTCCAAGATACTAATAGCGTAGTATCAGTGACAATTTCTTTTCAAGACAAGTCACAATACTTTTAGAAATAAAATATGGCTTCTAAATCAAGTGACTCGTGTCTTATAAAACCTTAGGCAATTGATGCCTTAAAATCGAATTGCCTTCCATTAAATCAAGTCATTTATCTTTCCATAAAGTCAATATAACCAACTCCCCATAAAGTCGTTATATTCACTTTATACCTTAGTCATGTACAATTTCCTATCCAAGGGACTTATACGTTTTTTAAAACGACACAAGTATTACATACTTTAAAATTCTTCCAGTCCCTTATCTTTGACAAGACTTAAGACATATTTAATATTCTCTAAGAAGTGAGTTAAATCTCCTAACTCACCCGACTTGGCATTTCGTAAAACAAGTAGAGTATGTCAAAGTCTTGTACGTCTACCGTACTATATACGTGAAACTAGTCATGCTCAAAGATAGGAAAAGTTCTACATACCTTGTCGGGTCAAACCACTTGCCAAGTACAAAGTCCCGCCCGTAGTATAACAACATATAATATTCACAATACGTCTATTAAGGCCTTACTTCAATCGTAGAATATCATAAGTGTAAAGTGTCCATTTTCTACGGAAAATCGGACAGCACCTCCTTTGTTTTTACTCACTTGCCACCTTTTTCAAGGCCGAAAATACAATAACCAAACAGCCCCAATTGGCTCACAATTATATAGAAGGTAGTCCAATACAAATGACTAACTAAACAGCCCCAATTGGCTCACAATTTATAGAAGGTAGTCCATACAAATGACTAACTAAACATGACCCGATTGGCTCACAATTTATAGAAGGTAGTCCAATACAAATGACTAACTAAACAGCCCCAATTGGCTCACAATTTTATAGAAGGTAGTCCAATACAAATGACTAACTAAACAGCCCCAATTGGCTTACAATTTATAGAAGGTAGTCCAATTTCCATTTCAATCCAAATTTGTAGCATAACATGATATCAAGTCGCATTTGATTATAATAACCATAATCCTTAAGTCAATGACATGCGACGGTTCTAACAACGATTAAATTGTAATTCAACTTAGTCATGGCTTACATTACATTTCGGATTTCCAAGGCTATAATCAATCCATAATTCTATAACCTCAATATAAAAACTTCATGCTTGCAACATACAAAGCTATCAACAACAATATAAATATGTAATCTTGTAACACCTTTAAAAGACAAGGTTATACCTTCACGAATATGAAATCAACTCTAATCCGAAGTCGCTCCTTAGTAGCTTAGAACCTCTCCAATACACTTCAATCCGCTTGTTGAGACCCTTAGAACAACACCAACAATTATTCTTCAAATCTCCAAACAAAACCTAGAAAGACCATTAGGTTTCCGCTTGCGACTAACCCGAAAACTATCGTTTTCCAAGTTGTTTCTATTGAGACTTGCTTACAATACACCTAAGAACCTTGGTTTAAAGTGGGGAGCTAAATGGATCACAAACAAATTTTTTTCTTCTTTTCTCTTAGTGAAGCCGAGAGCTCAATGCCTATGTTCTTCAATTTTTGTGTAATATTTTCTAAGTGTTGAGCTCCCTCTCTACTAGTAGTAATATAAGTAGCACCTTGGAGGGTTAGGATACAAACAAATGGTTGGTTGGGATGTAGTCTTGCTAAATATCAAGACTTATTGACCAAGACTTAGTCAACCTTCTCAGTTACAAGTTGCAAGACTAGTCTTGCAACAAAGGTCCAATGACCTTCATGCCCTTGCACAATTTCGACCAAGGCATCACAAAAAGGGGGGTGACACGTGTCTCCCTCCCATTCGTTACAATAATACATTATCCGACAATTCCATAATTTCCGATAAGTTTTTACAAGTCTCAAATCCTTAACATTTGTGAGTTCTTACTTACGTTCTTAAGACATGTCCTGAAATTTCGGGGTGTAACAACTAACCTAGCCTTGTAATTGTCAATAGATCCATATGCCTTTAACTTCCGTTTAAGGATCCACTTACAACCCAGAGGTTTGTGTCCCGGGGGAAGTTCAGCCAACTCCCAGGTGTGGTTATGCAGGATGGATTCTATCTCACTTTCTAAAGCTTCCTTCCAGAGCGGTGCTTCTGGAGTTGACAATGCTTCAGCGATTGTCCGTGGTTTGTCTTGAACCAAATAAGCTTTAAAGTATTGACCGAAGGACTTGTCTTTCCGGGCCCTTTGCTTAGCCTTGGTTCCATCTTCGAATCTTCCAAGTCCTGAGAATTTGGAATATAGGATTCCGGATAATCAGCTACTTCAGAATTCACTAGATCTGAACCATTTGGATTTAGGTAGTCAGCGACTTCTAGATCCTCAAAGGTTTGCTCATAACTTTGTTTGTGAGAGGTTATGTTGTTTTCCTTATATGGGAACGTGTCTTCAAAGAACCAAGCGTTCCTTGATTCCATGATCGTACCTTCATAAATGTCCGGTACATCCGACTTATGCACTATGAAGTGATAAACACTACTATTATTGGCATATCCGATGAATATTCAATCCACAGTCTTAGGTCCAATCTTTACCTGCTTTGGCATAGGTACCTTTACATTTGGCAGACAATCTTATACCTTCAAATATTTGTAGGTGGGTTTCTTTCCTTTCCATAACTCGTATGAAGTCTTGTCCTTACCTTTGTGTGAGACTCTATTAAGAATCTTATTTGAGGTAAGGATAATTTCTCCCCACATATGTTGGGGAAGGCCTGAATTGATGAGTAAAACATTCACCATTTCCTTCAGTGTTTGGTTCTTGCGTTCAGCCACACCGTTTGATTGAGGTGAGTAATGAGTCGTCGTTTGATGAACTATACCCGATTGGGTATAAAATTCTTCAAAAGGCGCTACATATTCTCCCCCTCTATCGCTACGGATTGTTTTAATCCGTCCGCTTAGTTGGTTCTCAACTTCTACTTTGTAGCGTTTGAATGCTTCAAAGGTTTCATCTTTACTTTTTAGTAAGTAAAGGTAATAAAATCTTGTGCCATCATCTATGAAAGTCATAAAGTACTTGTTCCCCCCTCTAGTTTGAGTGAACTTTAAATCACATATATCAGTGTGTATGAGTTCTAGAGGAGCGGTTTCCCTTTCGACGGATCTAAATGGATTCTTGAAAAGTTTTGCCTCTACGCATACCTCACACTTACATTGAGGGTTTATGTCGATAGAAGGCAATAATTCCAACTTTACCAATCTTGGATAGACTGATAGTTAACATGTCCTAATCTATGATGCCATAAATTAGATGACTCAATCAAGTAAGTAGAAGACTCAATTTTATTGATAGTTGAACAGAAGGTATTACAGGTGCAACATTAATCTTAAAGAAGCCTTCACAGACGAAGCCTCTTCCTACAAAAGTTCTGTTTTTAGTGATTACAAATTTATCGACTTCTAACACTAGCCTAAAACCAGCATTAACCAACAAAGGTCCATAAATCAAATTTCTATGAATTTTTGGGATGTACATCACTTCCTTTAGAGTCAGCTCCTTCCCGGACGTCATCTTTAGGATCACCTTTCCTACCCTTTGCACCTCTGAAGAAGAATTGTTTCCCATGAACAACTTCTTATTTTTTACTGGTGTATAAGTGGAGAAGGCTTCTTTATTGGAACATATGTGACGGGTGGCACCTGTGTCCAACCACCACTACACCGGATTCTCAACGAGGTTTGCTTCAAGAACCACTACTGAGAACTCCTCGATCATATCGTCTACAAGCGTATCTTCGATGATGTTAGCCTTGGCCTTCTCTTTATTCTCACGTTTGAGCTTGCGACAGTCTTTGGCCATGTGACCAACTATACCACAGTGGTTACAATTTCCCTTGAACTTTTCATTTGTTTGGGTCTTGCCTACCTTTTGGAACTTCCGCTTTTTGCTTGAGTTTCCTTTGACTTCCGTCAGATTTGCCTTAGCCTCAGCGGGTTGTTTCCCCTTTGGAATGACCTTCTTATTGTCCTCTTGAATCTGGAGTTTGACAATAAGTTCGTCTAAGGTCATCTCCTTTATTTTGAGTTTCAAATAGTTCATAAACTCAGTCCACGAAGGAGGCAGCTTCTCGATCAATGCCCCAACCAAGAATTGCTCGTTGGGCTTTAATCCTTCAAAATCCAAGTGATGTAGAATCATTTAAATTTCCTGGACTTGAGATGACACACTTTTGTTGTCCACCATTTGAAATTTCAGGAACTTCCCAATGATGAACTTCTCACTACCCGCATCTTGGGTGTTGTATTTCTTCTGAAGTTTGTCCTATAACTGCTTGACAGTTTCAACGGTACAATATATCGTGTTGAGAGGATCGAAAAAACTGTTTAGAATATAGTTCCTACACATGAAATCTCTATGTTTCCATGCTTCGCGAACCATCCTCATGTCGTCAGTGACATGGTTATCTTGGCCCTGTCCCGCCAAATCATTTGGCTGAGGGTCCATTTCTTCCCCAACTAGTGGAGGGTCTTCGGTTAGGAAACGTGACATTCCCATTACCGTCAGGAAAAAAAACATCTTTTGTTGCCATCGCTTAAAGTGAGCACCCATGAAATTTTCAGGACGCTCATGGTGAAACCAGCGGGTGTAGGGGCAGTGACGCGCCCTTGAGCAGTTGCAAAGGCGTTGGGAACGCCTCTAACAGGAGCATAGGCGTTCTGGACGCCTTGGGCAGTAGCATTTGCACTATAAGTTCCCGGACAGCAGTGGAGACATTGGTTGTTCCAAAAACAGTGTTGACACTAATTGTGCCAAAGCCAACAGTTTGGAAAGCATTGGGAATGCTTGGATTAGTTGGGGTGTAGGCAACGTCATCGCCTTGAGTGGCGGAAGTGAAGAAATTAGTATTTCCTTGAGCTGTGGCGTTGTTCATAGCGTTGAATTGATCTTCAACACACATGTTGTTGTTGAAAGCAACAAATATTATCTTAAGCTTGTAGAATCAAACGTATAAAACAAGGAAATGAGAAATGTAACAACAACAACAATATGTTAGAATCTGGAAATGAACAAAGTAAATTGTCTTGCTGAGTCGATTGGATGAACAATCTATCCTTAAGATAATATTATCCCGTATATTCCTTTAAACGGTTTATTGGCAACTTATTGTTATACCCCGTATTTTCAGAGTATGTACGTGAGGGCGTACGTACAAAAGTTGAGCCTTAAATTAGGCAAGGGACGAAAATTTTGTTCACAACCCACGAAAAGAATTGTTTTCCGACGAAACATTTTCCGGACTTTGCGAAGGGAAAATTACGGTTGCAACATTTATAATTTTTGCGGATTTTTTCGAGAGTTGAAATATTTTGGACCAATGAGAGGGCGACACTTGTCACCCTCAAGTGGACGGTCAAGTGGACGAATTCCTTGCACGTTTTTTTCATTTTTTGTGCCTAAAACATTTGGTCAATGTTTGGTAGGATATTTGTGTGGTAGATGAGTAAGTGGGACCCACACAACACTTGTCCAAATCCTCACCCTCCACTTGCCCACCACTTGTCTTAATCTTGGCCATTGATTTCCTATAAATACCCTCGAGTTGAAGACTTCTTCATCCCTAAAACATTTTCTAAGTCTTGAAAATCCTCCCCTTCTTGTTGCTCTCGTCGAAGAAAGACTCCCCCTTTGAGAAAGCCTTGGCGAAAAGTACCACTCTTGAGAGTTGTTCTCGTAAAAACACCCCCTTTGGTAGAAAAGTATTCTCCAAGTATTGTTACTATTCCAAAATACCTTGGCCCAAATACCTTGTAATATTCCAAAGTTACCCTATACTAAAAGCCGGAAATACTACTATACTTCCTTCACCACAAAACGAAACCTAAAGAAAATCTTCACGGTTGGTTGAAGTATTAAGAAGAAGTTGCGTAGAACTTCTAAGGGTTGTTTGGAGGCGGGTTGAGCGCCTGCAGTAGGAGCTAAACGTTGCTCAGGATCGACATTTAAACTTGGATAATTTTGGGCTTATCGAGGTTGAAGTACTGCGAGTAGCGTATTCTACTCGAAGGGTGGAAAAGGCTAGCAGGATTACAGTACTGTGGAGCGTTTTGCTAATTGTCGGAAATCGTCGCGAGGTATGTGATTCTTCCTATCCTCTTGAGCATGATATTTTAAAAAGAATATATATATATATAGTACGGTAGACGTACGTGTGTTAACTGAACGTGGTTTTACTTCGATATCTTATGACTTGAGTTTTAAATAATAAGAATCTTGAAGTATTTCAAAAGAATTAAGAATCGTTTTTGAAAGAAGAGTAATACTTGATTTTGAAAGTTTAAGAGTTATACTAGCTTTATGGGAAGTTAGGTATAACGATTTAAGAGAGATAAAAAGAATGGTTTATTGATTTTAGAAGTTAAGAGACTTGATCTTAAAAGATAAGAGACTTGACTTAATTGAATTAATATGAATGTTGTTAAAAAGTGTGAAACCTCATTCGTGAGTAATGAGTACTTGGTTTTTAAAGAATAATGTTTTACTGATTTCGGAAATGAGAATAAGTATCGGACGAACCACTGCAGCGTTAATAAAGGAAAATGTATTGACAAATAAATAAATTAAAACCAGTAGAAACCTCCATCTGCATAGAAGCTAAGATAAGACAAAATTGTATTACATTTCCTAGATCATGGCTGCTTTAATAAGATTGTTATAAACAAGAATAACCTACTCACACATAAGGCATATGTCAAATTGTTTTAAAAGGGAATTACGTTAATAAGTGATTAAGACTATGAATTATGAAATCTTTCGAAACTAAAAGGCTTGAGTATTTGAAATTAGGCAGCTTGAACTTTTGGAAAAGAATGTCGTTACTTGACTTTAAAAAGGAAAGTGTTTTGGTTTAAAAAGGAGGGCATAATATTGCCTTAGTTGATTTAAAAGAAAAGCATGGTATTATCTTAATCTGTCTTAAAAGAGCGTTTAAATGTTATGGTCAATTCTATACCGCGTTCATAGGATGAACCGGGAATGTATTTCACACGACACCGCGTTCATGGGATGAACCGGGAATGTATTTCACATGACATCGCGTTCATGGGATGAACCGGGAATGTATTCCATACGATTCCTATCGAGTCCCATGAGATGGGCCGAGACATGTACGATTCCTATCGAGTCCCATGAGATGGGCCGAGACATGTACGATTTCTATCGAGTCCCATGAGATGGGCCGAGACATGTACGATTCCTATCGAGTCCCATGAGATGGGCCGAGACATGTACGATTCCTATCGAGTCCCACGAGATGGGCCGAGACATGTATTCCATACGATTCCTATCGAGTCCCATGAGATGGGCCGAGACATGTATTCCACACGATTCCACCTCGAGTCCGTGGGATGGGCGAGACATGTTATACGTATCACACGATTTATACCTAGGCTGCGGTGAGGAAGGAGTTCCACGGGCGTGAGGATGACTTTGAGGCGTGAGTCCCGACTTGACATATTGTTTTATGTTGTGAGCGTAGTTTTGTTATCATACATGTCTCCTATTTTATTTTAGTGTTATGATTTCATTCTGATATTTTTACATTTCACATACTTGGTACCTGTTGTACTGACCTCCTTCGGGGGGCTGCGTTCATGCCGCAAGTAGAGGTACATCGGTTGTTGATCCTCGCTCATAGGATCACAGTTCAGCGTATTGGGAAGCTCCGTTTCTCCGGAGGCTTATCTTTTGGTATGTTTCCCTGAGTTGTAGGTTCTTGTACATTCAGGGGTATGGCGGGGCCCTGTCCCGTTATAGGCGTTGTTACATTCTTAGAGGTTTGTAGTACTGTTGTGGGCAGGGTTTGTAAAAGGGATGTAACTGTTCAAGATTTTTTTTTTATATATATATATATACCAAAGGGCAATTTTTCTCAGATAAACTGTTTCTCACTTCATATTGTTTCATGTATTGTTTTATATTCCGCTGGTTACTCTGATGTATGTATCACTAGGGTGCCCGGGGTAAGGCACCAGTCACGGGCCCGGGATCGGGTCGTGACACTTATCTCCCAAGATAAAACAACAATCAAATAAATGAGCAAAGGAAACTCAAGTGTTCGCTTAGGAAGAAAGATCTTTGAGTATTTTGTGATTGCAAGAGAGGAAGACAATTTCAGAGAATTGTTAAGTGTCAATGTATTGTTGCAAATGAGCCCAAGGCTCCATTTTATAGTGTGGAGAAGATGATCTTCCACATAGCCTAGTAATGATCAATAAAGACCATGTAATAGCCTTGAATATAGTCTAGGTAAGACCGAATATCGTCCTCAGGGACTGGTTTTCAAGTACCGATTATCTATCCTATGGTATCTATTTGGTTAAAGTTAATTGATTTGGAATTCTAAACTAATAATGCAGGAAATAAACTAATTATAAAAAAAACTTTGAATTAAATCAGTTATGATGGAGAATTAGGGATTCCAAGATCATCAACTATCCACTCTATTCAATTCTTAATACAATTAGACTAACTTCTTCTTCTACGTTAAGATAGCAGGTTAACTAGACCGTTTTATACTCCTGTTAAGGTTATATAAACACTCAACCCCAATGGAGAACCCTTCTACCTTTCGGTGACAAGATTGACTACAAAGGAGGATTAAGAGCAGTAACCTATTAAGCTACACAAGTATCGGGGTACTTTCATCCACGATTTAACCTATGTTTATTCAACTATATCATATTCACAATCTCCCCTTTCTGCTTTCGATTAGAAATCATATAAGTTATGATAATTAGTGATCAATTAATTACCAAGCAATCAAAACAACTATTGAATAAATCTTAAATAAGTGAAGAAGAAACCAAACTAATATATTAATTCATGAAAAGAGTTTCAAGTGAATCACAAGGAAATCCCTAATAAAGTAATTAGCTCCTAGCCAAAGTCACACTAAGAACTAATACAATCTTCATACATGAACTGAAATAATTAAAGTAAAAAGAAAGAAAAGAAAATACTCAAGAACGAGTCTCCAAGTCTTCTAGCATCCAAGGGTTGTGTTGTGGAATATTTACAAGATGGAATGGAATGGTGGATGGAGAATAGAATGGGTGATGGATTGTGGAATGAAGGATGTAGAATGTAGAATGTAGAATGGTGAATTCTTCTAATGATGTAGAGACTATTTATAGACCAAGAATCCTTTAGGTAAAGGGTTAAGGATTATGTAGGTAGGAAAAGTTATTAGAATCCTTTTAGGTAAAGGTTTTAAGGTAGGAAAAGTTATCCCTTTAGGACTCTGAAAACATGTCAAATTTGGCCCAAAATCTCAAAAATCCCGTCGTGTAGTGACCACCTGGCCCTTGGCTGGCCAAGCGTTTTTGGCGGATTCCGTCTCGTCGTCCTTTTTTCGTCCGGACTTCGTCTGATCTCCTCTATAATTCCCGGAACTTCTTAGACTTCATTTCTTGGCCCTTTTTGTGTGCAATTTCATCTCATTTATGCTCATTTCATCTCCTTTTCGTCATTTCTCCATTTCTGACCGTTGTGACACAAAAGAAAGGAAAATGACTCTAATACTATACTAAACATAAATGAAATGAGTAAAATACTAACTAAAAATGACTCAAGAGGTGTATATAGAATACACCGATCAAACACCCCCAAACTTAACCTTTGCTCGCCCTCGAGCAAAGCTCAAAACAAAAATAAAACAAAACGAACAAAGACTGAAAGAGATGGATCAAGTAGTTATAATATTGCTTCTTCAAAATTATGGATGAAAGATGAGATAATATGTTAGAACATATATAGCATGAATAATCAGCAATCTAGAATTTCAAGTTAGATATTTCGCAAATTCACTTAGATCATGTTCAATGGAAATACAAACACCTAACATATGCATGTCAATTTCATTCCATCTTTCACAAATGCTATAGACCTGTTTACTTGCTATTCTCCACTAATCATATACATACATATTAAAGATCATCAGGACTTTCAAGGGTTGTAAGGTAGGCTTAGGCAGGGATAGGTAAAAATAGACATTTAGGCTCCATTACGTACCATAAGCACTTTTCATTCAAACTCTTTTTCCTTCTTTTTGATTTCCTTTTTAGTTTCGTACCCACTTTCTCCCCTCTTTTCTTTTGAGAGAATGATATGTATTATAAATATGACCTTTGCCCAAACTTAGACTTTTGCATATTTTTCATTGGGGTGGATCAAATTTGTTCACTCTCTTTTTGTTTCTTTTTCACGCTTTTCATCCCAATACTTTTCCATTATTACTTATGGCACAACAAATGAATCATAGGGTGTCAAAGAAAAATGTTTATTTTAGGCTCAAAGGGGCTGACTAATGATACATTTTATGTCAGGGTAGGTAATGAATGGTCAGAAGGGCTATCAAAGAAATGCCTGAATCATCTCCCTAAACATGTACATCTTAACCTCAAATAACAAGCAAACAGATTTTCTAGACATATTTTCAACCTTCTTTCCATAACTGACACACATAAGCTAAACATAAATATTCCAAATAATTAGATGTCAGGAATTTTTGGTATATCTATCTGAAGCACACAGATTGTCGCTTTTAATTCTATTACATTATCCCACTTTATCCACTAAATATCTTTAGCAACTACAACATGCATGATCCATCAAATCAAAAAAATATAAAAATAAAATAAAAATAATAATAATAATAAAAAAATGACTCAAAAATACTAAAAAAAAACACACAAAACAAATCAAAAAGACTCAAAAATAAAACATCCCCCCAAACTTAAATCACACATTGTCCCCAATGTGTGCAAGACTCAAAAAAATTAGGGACAACTTATCAGCGGTCATAACGGAGGTCTAGGAGGGAAAATTCTGGAATTTGCACGGAATATGGCTCTCTGAGTTCGCGCCATGTGACCGAGATCAGCGCGCGGCGCCAATCTTGTGGCTCAAGTTCCGCGCCATGAGCTGATTCTGGCGCCATGTGCAGCGACGACTTTTCCTTTTTGACGTTTTGCTCCTTTTCCTCAGTTTAGCTTTGGACCACTGTTATCCAACAACACAAACCAAGAACCCAAGACCGTGAGGTATTCAGACAAAATAAAATAAAAAAGACAGAAATTAAAATAACATAATTAAAAACATTGGGTTGCCTCCCAAAAAGCGCTGTCTTTAACGTCTTTTAGCCGGACGCAATTAACCTTTATGAGTGCCCATTGGATCCTTCTGCGAACTGCTTGCAATCCGCAGAGTTATTGTTGTAGGTCTCACTTTTCCTACAACCATCTGTTCAAACAAGGGCCTCAAACATAAAATTATCCCCCAAGTACACAAGACAGGCTTGTCTTTTAGGCTCTCTATAATGTAGGGATCAGTGAAATTCCCTACATCTCTCAACTCTAGGGGGTGCCCTTGAAGGTATGGACTTTCTATTTGGGGATCAACAGTGACCGTTGGTGGTATTTCTTTTGCAATAGTTACAGGAAAAAGAATTTCCACAGAATCCAAAAAGGTGAATAATTGGATCTCAGTAATCTTTTCCTTCTCTACACCAACTATCTCGCCAGATTCCTCAACAACTGAGTGTGATTCGGGTTCCTCAATTTGTTTAACACTTCCCACAATGGTGTCGCTAGGCAGAATTTCTTGAAGTGTACTGCTCATCCTATCCATTAGTTGCCCTATTTGTGTCTCCAAATTTCTGAGGGACACTCTTGTCTCATCCATAAACTGAGCTTGGCACTTGGTGAGCCTGAGTATGCCTGCCTGCAACTCATCTAGATCTTCCTCTGGAACCTGTTGGTTAAGCTGTTGTTCATGACTCCACTGCCCCTGATAGAAGTAGTAGTCCATGGACCTGTATTTTTTTTTTTTTTTTTTTTTTTCGAATTTAACCTGCAAAATAAGAAAACAACAAAATGTGATAAAAAGATGCTCGCAGAACAAGTTAGAAACTTGTTCTGGAGCAACCAAATTAGAAATAAGAATAGATAAATCGATATTGAAAGTACGCCAATCCTCGGCAACGGCGCCAAAAACTTGATGCGCGATTTATGCACACACTAAACGCAAGTGCACGTATCGTGACAAGTAATATAGTCTAGGTAAGACCGAATATCGTCCTCAGAGACTGGTTTTCAAGTACCGATTATCTATCCTATGGTATCTATTTGGTTAACGTTAATTGATTTGGAATTCTAAACTAATAATGCAGGAAATAAACTATT
Organism: Przewalskia tangutica; assembly: GCA_029844215.1. Lineage (NCBI taxonomy): Eukaryota > Viridiplantae > Streptophyta > Magnoliopsida > Solanales > Solanaceae > Przewalskia > Przewalskia tangutica. The sequence goes on from CM056733.1 coordinate 39,908,567, forward strand.
TATAAAAATACTTTGAATTAAATCAGTTATGATGGAGAATTAGGGCTTCCAAGATCATCAACTATCCACTCTATTCAATCATTAATACAATTAGACTAACTTCTTCTTCTACGTTAAGATAGCAGGTTAACTAGACCGTTTTATACTCCTGTTAAGGTTATATAAACACTCAACCCCAATGGAGAACCCTTCTACCTTTTGGTGACAAGATTGACTACAAAGGAGGATTAAGAGCAGTAACCTATTAAGCTACACAAGTATCGGGGTACTTTCGTCCACGATTTAACCTATGTTTATTCAACTATAGCATATTCACAATATCCCCTTTCGGCTTTCGATTAGAAATCATATAAGTTATGATAATTAGTGATCAATTAATTACCAAGCAATCAAAATAACTATTGAATAAATCTTAAATAAGTGAAGAAGAAACCAAAATAATATATTAATTAATGAAAAGAGTTTCAAGTGAATCACAAGGAAATCCCTAATAAAGTAATTAGCTCCTAGCCATAGTCACGCTAAGAACTAATACAATCTCCATACATGAACTGAAATAATTAAAGCAAAAAGAAAGAAAAGAAAGAAAAGAAAATACTCAAGAACGAGTCTCCAAGCCTTCTAGCATCCAAGGGTTGTGTTGTGGAATATTTACAAGATGGAATGGAATGGTGGATGGAGAATAGAATGGGTGATGGATTGTGGAATGAAGGATGTAGAATGTAGAATGTAGAATGGTGAATTCTTCTAATGATGTAGAGACTATTTATAGACCAAGAATCCTTTAGGTAAAGGGTTAAGGATTATGTAGGTAGGAAAAGTTATTAGAATCCTTTTAGGTAAAGGTTTTAAGGTAGGAAAAATTATCCCTTTAGGTAGGAAAAGTTATCCCTTTAGGACTCTGAAAACATGTCAAATTTGGCCAAAAATCTCAAAAATCCCGTGTCGGCGCCGTGACCCTGCAAACTGGCGCCGCGGCGCCGATGACGTTTTTCTGGCGGATTCCGTCTCGTCGTCCTTTTTTCGTCCGGACTTCGTCTGATCTCCTCTATAATTCTCGGAACTTCTTAGACTTCATTTCTTGGCACTTTTTGTGTGCAATTCCATCTCATTTATGCTTATTTCATCTCCTTTTCACCATTTCTCCATTTCTGACCGCTGTGACACAAAAGAAAGGAAAACGACCCTAATACTATACTAAACATAAATGAAATGAGTAAAATACTAACTAAAAATGACTCAAGAGGTGTATATAGAACACACTGATCACATTTGCACTATAAGTTCCCGGACAGCAGTGGAGACATTGGTTGTTCCAAAAACAGTGTTGACATTAATTGTGCCAAAGCCAGCAGTTTGGAAAGCATTGAGAATGCTTGGATTAGTTGGGGTGTAGGCAACGTCATCGCCTTGAGTGGCGGAAGTGAAGAAATTAGTATTTCCTTGAGCAGTGGCGTTGTTCATAGCGTTGAATTGATCTTCAGCAGACATGTTGTTGTAAAGCAACAAATATTATCTTAAGCTTGTAGAATCAAATGTATAAAACAAGGAAATGAGAAATGTAACAACAACAACAATATGTTAGAATCTGGAAATGAACAAAGTAAATTGTCTTGTTGAGTCGATTGGATGAACAATCTATCCTTAAGATAATATTGTCCCGTATATTCCTTTAAACGGTTTATTGACAACTTATCTCCCAAGATAAAACAACAATCAAATAAATGAGCAAAGGAAACTCAAGTGTTCGCTTAGGAAGAAAGATCTTTGAGTGTTTTGTGATTGCAAAAGAGGAAGACAATTTCAGAGAATTGTTAAGTGTCAATGTATTGTTGCAAATGAGCCCAAGACTCCATTTTATAGTGTGAAAAAGATGATCTTCCACATAGCCTAGTAATGATCAATAAAGACCATGTAATAGCCTTGAATGTAGAGTTACAATTCAGCCAAATAATTGCTGAATTCATGAGCCAAATAATGGAGAATTAATGCTCCAAAGTCAGCCCAAAAATCAGTTTTCGTTCTTCTCCAACGGTCTGAAACGTCCGCAGCGCCGCGGCCCTGCAGGGTGGCGCCGCGGCGCCGAAACTTCAGAGAGTTTCGGGCGTCGCCGGCGCCGCGGCCCTGCAGGGAGGCGCCGCGATATTTTCAGACTCGTTTCATCTTTTATACATTGTACACGTCTTCCCTTCGTTTACCAACGTGAAACCATTGTCATTTAGCCAATAACCATATATTATCTTACGTCTCAAACAATTCGTATACGTACCAATATCTCTTCTATTAAGGAAATTACGATCCTTGACACTTTATGTGCACGTGTGTGGAAATCATGTTTCCGACGTGTGGGACCTCAATTGTTCGAGTCATAATTAATAGGATAAACTTTATTTCACGTTTAGTAAATTTCCAACATATATATATATATATATATATATTACGATGCAATTTTTTTCATGAGAATATGTTGGATGATGAAAATTAATTTCCGTAAACGTTTATACATACATATATACATACATATATACATATATACATATATATATATATATGTATGTATATATATATATATGTATGTATATATGGCTTTCAAGTGAAATGTTTTTATAGCTAAATTTTTTCTTGAATTGAAGTATGATCCTATGGCTTTCAAAATGCTAAATATGAAAGTTCATGAAACGAAGAGAGAATGTTATGATCTTATGAAATGGGACAAAGGTGCGATATCCTATGTAGACGACCAAAGGTGCCAAATGAAAGGATATATATTTTTAGAAAAATATTTTTGGAGAAATTATTGTGACTGAGAACGTAGTTGCAAAAGAGGGTCATTTATCAGAAACTAAGTGTGCCACCGTGAGACCAGGATTGTTCCGTTGGTTCGGGTAGTTTCTTATGTTTTCACCATAATTGGAATGTATGTATTGCTAGCATACTTCAGAGGAGGCTCAATCTTTAGGCAACTAAGGCCTTTGCCTTAGGCCCCACAATTATGAAGGCCCATTTTTACTAGCAATGAACACAGTTTTGGAGAAATAATTGATCATTTCAAATGGAAAAGTATAATATTTTTAGAAAATGGAAAAAGAACATTTTATTTCAATGATGATTCCAACGGTTGCGTATCAGCGTCCCAATTTTAGTATCTTACTTTCCTTTTTAGTTTGTCTTAAAAAGAGTGTATCTTTCTATATTCAGTAAGTTGACGATTCAAACATCCTACATGACAAATTTATAACTAAAAGATTCAAATGACATTTTAGTACATTACATACATTTTTAAGTTAGGAGCATAAGATTTATTAAATTTTGTGCAGAGTAAAATTAAGAAACTTAAATTAGAATGGTAGAAGTACAATTTTTGGGCACATGAATAATCTTTCGGGTACAAGAAATAGTTTTAGGAGGTCTTGTTGTGTGAAAGTGAATTTTTATTTGTCGTATTTTGACAAGTTACCCACATTTTTATTTAATTTAACTTTTGACTTTCTTATCATATAGTAAAACATGTATTGTACATTTTCCTGTTGAAAAGAATATTAGATAAGAGGCACTTGAGTTTTTCACACCCTTTATCAAAAACATAAATCATGAACCGATATAAAAAATAAAGTAAAATGTAATTTTTATAGTAATTTTGAAGTATTGCAGCAAGAGAAGCTGTTTTGCCAGCATTTTCATATTATTGAGCGCCACCCCTGACATACTTGTCAAAACCAAACGGCATAATGGGACCCGTCTCGGGCTAACCATGAGATATCTTGATGGAAACATATTATGTCAGTTATTAGAATCATCCACCAGAAAGGTATATGTATGTTTATAATTTAAGTTTCTTATTGAGATGAAACATATTTCCATTACATGCTTCATTTTTCATAACCTAAATCGCATTGTCTCACTTATTACTTCAATTTCATGCTGATTAAAAATTTGTGTTCAATTTTGAAAGTTTAACAAAATAAATATACTCTAAGATATTTAATTCATTTCAATTTATATGACATATTCTATGGAGCATAGAATTTAAGAAAAAAAAAACTTTTAAATTGCGATATGAAGCATGCTTTAATATTTGTCCATTATTATATTTTTAAAATTTGTGATCTTAAAAATGTTATATCACTTATGTGATTACAAAAACTTGTTATTAATGAAAATATAAAAAAAAAAAAAATTTAAATATACAAATTGATATTGTTTTGAATAGACTAATAAACTAGGAGTATCAGTTTTTGAAACAAGTAAGTAATGGATTTAAAATTTATATTTATCGAAATTATAATAGATTTAATATATATGATTTATGTCTACAATACTGAATTGAGTTAAAATCAATTACTTAGTAGCTGAATTCCTCACTGCTTCCGGATAAGGCCAATTTAAATAGTCATGAGGTAGTTCGGGCATGTAAAAAGGTCATGCGAGGATACGCCAGTAAGAAGGTCAGAGAGGTTGGTTGTAGCTGAAAGTAGGAGATGTAGAGGTAGTGATGTATATAAGGAGGGGTGAGTGAGGGTAAGTGGGTCGGAGTATGGCAGGGAATGAGTTGAAGCGAAAATCGACTTCAACTTACACTAAGGGGTTGGTTCACACAAGAACTGATGGCCCACATAAGGACCAACTAGGGTAAATAACACACAAGTTGAATACTTTAGTGTTTGAGTAAAACTAAAGTTTTTCCATTCATCTAACTCTGATTTTTACAGCATCCTAATGGTCCTATTTATAGTTGTACCTGGACCTTTCTAGAAGACAAATTAAAGACACAAACTACTCGGCCAAGTGTGGACAAGTGGGAAGGGTCTCGGATTTCTTGGGGAGCTAGGATGCTCTCAGCCAACTTGAACAAATGAGAAAGGTTTCGACCTTGCTTGGTGATCAAGGATAAATTCAATCTTTTCACACCTCTTTTTGGTTCCCATGTAGAAGAATGCATGATCTTGGCTCCTCATAAATCTCAACTTCTTAGAATATGTTTGGAAGCTTCCATTCTTTGCATATGTGCCTTGGTGAGTTGTTTTCGACCAACTCTTCATCTCCCTTATGCCGATGTTGATGTCTCATATGTAGTAAAATACATGAACTAGTTAGTTCATGAATTCTCCTCTTGGAAGCCTCATTTTCTATATGATTCTTGTCTTTGCCATCTTGTCCTCCCTCTCTCGGCCTAGTCATCATTTTGGAAGACTTTTCGGCCTAGTCACCTTATTACAAGGCTTAGTCATTCCTTCCTATTACATGGCTCATTAAATATGTCCAAAGAAGAGTTAGTAGCTAAGGTAAGAACTAAAGATAAGCTAAAAGAAACAAAATGGTCTTCGGCCAAGATATACATACAAATTCGAAATAAAATGGTGTCTTCTTAAACCTTCACGTGATGACGTTCATACTACTCCATATTTCATCCCATTTGAGGTATTTAACCGTAGGTTGATGATGAGTTGTTGGCATCTTTGGAAAGCTACTTAATGGCTCAAGTTGGAAGTTTAAGCCCACGAGCTTTCTTACATCAATCTCCCATTCTTTAAAAGAATTTGTCCTCAAATTCCCTTTGTCTAAATGGATTGATAAGCCTCCCATATGAAGTTTCGAACTTCCATATTCATCCGAAAGTTCTTTCTTGTAATTGTTTTCTCAGAAATTAGCCAACAATTTGAAAGAGCCATGCCTCAAATAGTATTCCCATTGGATCAAGGAGTAATAGGCCAAATAATTAGGATGTGCACTGTTACACCCCGGAAATTCCAGGATATGTTTGTAAGGACGTACGTAAGAACTCAAAAATGTTAAGATTTGAGACGAGTAAATTTATCGGAATTATGGAATTGTCGGAAAACGAAATATTGCGACGAACGGGAGGGCGACATGTGTCACCCCCTTAGTGGTCTTGGACGAAATTGTCTTGGATGGAATGGTCATTTGACCAATTTTAGGATGGCGAGTCTTGCAGACTAATAGCTTGATATTGTTGACTTAGTCAAGTCCAGCTAGGATCCATGTGAAACTTATCTAGGCCAACCATTTGTGTAGATCTTGACCCTCGTAGTATTATATATGTGTACAAGTAGCAAGACAAGGCTTTTAACACTTAGCTAAATTTTCAAACAAATCTTGAAGAGCATTAAGAGAGCTCTCGGCTTTTAGGAGGGTTTGAGAAAAATTTTCAATTGTTGTCCAATAATCTCCCACTTTAAACCAAGGTACCTAAGGGTATAGTAAGCATATCTCAATAGAAAAATCTCGGAAAAGATAGTTTTGGGTTAGTCATGGCGAGAACCTAAGGGTTATTCAACTTTGAAGTTGGAATTTGAAGATGAGTTATTCTTAAGCTTCTAAGGGTTGCTTGGAGTGGATTGGAGCGTCGAAAGGAGGAGCTAAAGTTGCTAAGGATCGACTTGTAGTCTTGGATCATATTTGGGCTAATATGAGGTATAATCTCGTCTTACTTTTGTAATTGAAGATTCAATGTTATTATAAGTTAGAAATGATCATGTGATATGTGTTATGAAGTTTGATAAGTGTTATGGAATTTTAAGAGCTCAAACCGAAATGGCATGTTTAGCCCTTTGAAATTGAAATACAATTTTAGTTGTTATTAGAAATCGTCGCATGTTACCTACTTAGAGATTATGGATTGTTATAATCAAATACGACTTGATATCATGTTATGCTACCAATTTGGATTGAAATGGAAATTTGATAAGAATTGGTAAGGTTGAACTCAGGTGGCGAATTTGGACTTTTAGTTTGTTTTTCATTTGTATTGGACTACTTTCTAAATTGTGAGCCAATTGAGGTTTTAGTTAGTCATTTGTATTGGAGTACCTTATAGAAGTTGTGAGCCAATTGGGGCTGTTTGGTTATTGTATTCGGCCTTGAAAAGGTGGCAAAGTAAGTAGAAACAAAGGAGGTCTTTGTCAGATTTTCCGTAGAATTTAGCGACTTAGCACCTAAAATATTCTACGTATGAAGTAAGAAGTTAATGGACGTATGGTGACCATTATAGGTTGACGTACTAGGTATAGCGTATCCTACTTGAAGAATGGAATAGCTCGAGGTGGAAGTACTTTGG